>CP136057.1:526686833-528085166 GCA_032464435.1 Aegilops umbellulata
ACAAAAGTCCCTTACTGACCATAAGCCAAAAAGGATCAGAAAATATGATAACACCCATGTAAATTAAGCAAGTTTCGTTACAGGTTTCAGACTTGGCAGAAAACTGGACATGTCAAAAACAGATAACAAGTAGGTATGTTCGTGAGCTCGGTGGGCGGCGGGGAGCCGGGGCGAGGCGGCGCGGTGCCGCTCCGGCGCGGGCGCGGGCTCCGGCGAGAGTGCGGCGACGGGGGGACGGCGGCGCGGCTCGGCGCGGCTCCGGTGCGGCGAGGGGCGGCGAGGGGCGGAAGACGACGGCGGCGCGGGATCCGGCAGGGTCGGCGCCGGCGCGAAGGCGGCGAGCGGCGGCGGGGCGCCTCGGGCGCGGGCGCGCGGCTGCGGGCCGCGGGGGCCGGCCACGGGCCTGGCGGGCCCGCGGTGGAGGCGGCGAAGTGGGGACCGGCCCAGGCCACATGGCGACCGGCGGTTGGGCGAGACGGCGCCGGCGGACGTGTCTGGCGCGGCACGGACGTGTCCGGCGTGGCGGAGGGAGCGGGGACTAGGGTTAGGGTGCGAATTGATCCGGGATTTCGGAGGGGGGGTGTTTTTATAGGTAGAAGGAGCTAGGAAGCTCCAAATGGAGAGCGGTTTTTGGCCACGCGATCGTGATCGAACGGCGGTGGACATGGGAGTGTCTTAGATGGGTTATTGGGCTGTTTTGGAGGGGTGTTGGGCTGCAACACACACGAGGCCTTCACGGTTACCCGGTTAACCGTTGGAGTACCAAACGACCTCCGATTGACCCGAAACTTGACAGGCGGTCTACCGGTGCTACACCAAGGTCGCTTGACAAACCTTGGTCCATTCCGAAAATGTTGAATACCCGCTCACGAAGAAATGAAAAAGGGGACGCCGGGGGGCATAGGAGCGCCGGATTGCAAAACGGACAACGGGGAAAATGCTCGGATTCATGAGACGAACACGTATGCGAATGCGATGCACATGATGACATGATATAAAATGCATGACATGAACAAAATGCAAAACGAAGGGAAACCCAACCACGGAGGGAAAATCATAACACATAGCCGAAAATGGCAAGAGTTGGATTACAAATATGGCAAGTTACATCTAGGGCGTTACAACACTCCACCACTACGAGAGGATCTCGTCCCGAGATCTAGGACTGAAAGAACTCCGGATACTCGGAACGTAGGTGGTCCTCACGCTCCCAGGTGGCTTCTCGGTCTGAATGGTGTGACCATTTCACTTTCAGGAATTTGATTGACTTGTTGCGAGTCTTGCGCTCAGTTGTTTCAAGAATAGCAACGGGGTGCTCATGATAGGACAAATCTTCTTGAAGATCAATCTCTTCGAAGTTGATGGTGCGCTCAGGCGTCTTGAAGCACTTGCGAAGCTGTGACACGTGGAAGACATCGTGCACATTTGTAAAGTTGGAGGGAAGCTCAAGTTGATAGGCGAGATCGCCTCGCTTACCGATGATCTTGAAAGGGCCCACGTATCTAGGGGCAAGTTTCCCCTTGATACCGAAGCGACGAGTCCTTTTCATTGGAGAGACGCGGAGGTAGACATGGTCTCCGATCTCGAATGCCACATCTCGGTGTTTTCTGTCGTAATAGCTCTTATGGCGCGATTGCGCGGCTTTGAGGTTCTCACGAATCACCTTGCACATAGCCTCAGCCTCTGAGATCAAATCATTGCCGAGCAATTGGCGTTCACCAGTTTCAGACCAATTGAGAGGAGTACGGCACTTTCTGCCATAGAGAAACTCGAATGGGGCTTTGCCCGAGCTGGCTTGAAAACTGTTGTTGTAAGAGAATTCAGCATAAGGAAGGCAATCCTCCCACTTCATGCCGAAAGAGATAACACAAGCTCTGAGCATATCTTCAAGAATTTGGTTGACACGCTCGACTTGTCCACTAGTCTGAGGGTGGAAAGCTGTGCTGAAGCGAATATTTGTGCCCATGGCCTTCTGAAAAGAATCCCAAAACTTGGAGGTAAAGATGCTGCTACGGTCTGAAGAGATCAATTGTGGAATGCCGTGCAAGGAGACAATTCTGGAGGTGTAGAGGTCTGCCAGCTGCGCTGCTGTGATAGACTCTTTGATAGGAAGAAAATGAGCCACTTTGGTGAGCTTGTCGATGACGACGAACATAGCATCATTTCCACGCTTAGACTTTGGAAAACCAGTCACGAAGTCCATTTTGATATGATCAAACTTCCATTCTGGAATAGCAAGAGGTTGGAGAAGACCAGCTGGTCGTTGGTGTTCTGCTTTCACCCTTCTGCAGACATCACATTCGTTCACGAATTGAGCAATCTCACGCTTCATTCGAGTCCACCAATACGACTGCCTGAGGTCATGGTACATCTTCGTACTTCCAGGATGAATTGATAGAAGAGAATTGTGCGCCTCGTTCATAATGACTTTACGAAGATCACCCTTTGGAACCACAATCGGGTCCTCGAAGAAAAGAGTATCTCTGTCATCAACTCGATAGCACTTGTATTTAGAAATGCCCTTGTCAATACCACGTTTCACCTTCTTCACCATGGTATCCAATAGTTGAGCCTCACGAATCTGATCTTCCAAAGTAGGAGAGACGATGAGGTTGGCAAGAAAACCTTGAGGAACAACTTGGAGATTCAACTTGCGGAAAGCGTCACAAAGATCCGGTTGAAAGGGCTTGATGATTAAGCTGTTGCAGTAAGCCTTCCTGCTCAAAGCGTCTGCAATCACATTAGCCTTGCCTGAAGTATATTCAATACTCGGATTATACTCTTGAATCATTTCGACCCATCGAGTTTGCCTGAGGTTGAGGTGGGGCTGAGTGAAGATGTACTTGAGACTCTTGTGATCAGTGAAAATGTCCACTTTCCTTCCCAACAGGAGATGTCTCCATGTTATTAGAGCATGGACAACTGCCGCCAACTCAAGATCGTGAGTGGGGTAGTTCCTTTCGTTGGGCTTCAACTGACGAGAGGTATAGGCCACAACCTTCTTCTCTTGCATTAAGACAGCACCGAGGCCCTGAAGAGAAGCATCACAGAATACCTCATAAGGCTTGGATTCGTCAGGAGGAGTCAAAACTGGAGCAGTGACGAGTTTCTCTTTGAGAGTGTTGAAAGCAACGTCACACTCAGGAGACCAGACATATCTCACATGCTTCTGGAGGAGGTTGGAAAGAGGCTTTGCAATCTTTGAGAAATTCTCAACGAATCTTCGGCAATAGCTTGCAAGTCCAAGAAAACTGCGAAGCTGCTTGACATTCTGAGGGGGTTCCCAATTCAAAACTGCAGACACCCTCTCTGGATTAATAGCAATGCCCTTGGCAGAGATGATATGACCAAGATAAAGAACTTCATCAAGCCAGAATTCACATTTGGACAACTTCGCATATAATTGATACTCTCTGAGCTTGTCGAGCACCAATCGCAAATGTTTGGCATGATCCTCCTTATTCTTGGAGAAGACCAAAATATCATCAAGATAGACCAAGACAAATTCGTTGATGTAGGGGTTGAAGATGAAATTCATCAAGCGAGTGAATGCTGGAGGAGCATTGACAAGGCCGAAAGACATGACAGTATATTCATAAGAACCAAAGCTTGTTCTGAATGCTGCCTTGGGAATATCTTCTTCACGAATGCGAATCTGATGATAACCCATACGAAGGTCAAGCTTGGAGAACACTTTAGCACCTTTAAGTTGCTCAAATAGCTAATTGATGTTGGGAAGTGGGTACTTGTTCTTGATAGTCTTCTTGTTCAATGGACGGTAATCGACGCAAAGTCGGTCCGTGCCATCCTTCTTCTTGACAAAAAGAACACCACAACCCCAAGGAGAAGAACTCGGTCTGATCAGACCCAGACGCTCTTGTTCATCGAGTTGTTTCTTCAATTCCTTCAACTCATCAGGTCCAAGCTTGTAAGGACGCTTGCAAACGGGTTCCGTGCCAGGCTCAAGATCAATAACGAATTCAACTGGCCGGCGGGGAGGCATACCCGGAAGCTCTTCTGGAAAAACATCTTGGTACTCACAAACGACTGGAATCTGAGAGATAGCATCCAATTCACCATTCTCATTGAGAGAAAACAACCGAATGGTATCATCACGAGAGGCATAGATGATCACATCGTCAGAAGAGTGAGTCAATTGAATTTCCCTGGCAGCACAATCAAGCTGAGCCTTGTGCTTATAGAGCCAGTCCATCCCGAGAATAAGATCAATATCAGAGTCACCAAGAACAATTGGTTTAGACAAGAATCTATAGTCGCCCATCTTGATATAAACATCCGGGACACAAACATTAGATGTCATTTGCTTGCCCGGGGACACAATCTTCAACGGAATAGGAATCTTTTCCGTCACAAACTCATGCTTGGCAACAAAAGGTCTCGATATGAAAGAAAGTGATGCACCAGTATCAAATAAGACTTTTGCAGGAATATCATTAACTGAGAGATTACCCATTATCACTTCAGAAGAATCCTCCGCTTGAGCTGCATTCATCATGTTCACCTTGGCATGCTTAGGATTATGCTTGACCACTGCATTGCTGGAAGATTTCACAGGAGGAGGAGGCGGAAGGCGCCTTTGGTTGAAGCACTTGTTGGCATAGTGACCCTTCTGCTGACATTTGTTACAAGTCACCTCTAAGAACGGACGATGGTAAGGAGCACTTGGCCTTGGAGCTTGGTTCTGAGACTTGTTCTGATAGCCAGGGTTGGGTGGGTGGGAGGATCCACGACCATTTGAGTTCTTCCGCTGATAAGGCTGACGGAACGGAGGAGGAGGAGGCAACCAGAACTTCTGTTGCTTAGCTGCCACAAGTGAGGAAGAAGAAGACTGAACTGCGTCTCTGACTCTCTTCTTAGATGCCTCACACTTGAGCTGAGCAGCTTCTTGTTTCAGCGCCATGTTGTAGAATTCATCATACTTTAATGGCTCGAAAAGCACGAGAGCAAGTTGCAGATCTTCTCTGAGACCACGCCTGAATTGGTAGATCATACTCTTCTCATCGGGGATGTCTTGCCTCGCAAAACGAGAGAGCTTCTGGAACTGAGTGTTGTATTGATACACGGACATGTTGCCTTGCTTGAGATTGCGGAATTCCTCACGCTTACTCTCAACAACACTTTCTGGAATGTGGTGAGCTTTGAAGTCACGGCGGAAATCATCCCAGGTAATCACACGACCTCCTCTGGAATCTTTGTATTGCTGGAACCATTCAGCAGCTTGATCTTTGAGTTGAAAAGAGGCAAACTTGACAAAGTCCTCAGGTCTGACATTGCTGCACTCGAAATGCTTGCTGATGTCCACGAGCCAATCATCTGCGTCTGTGGCCTCGACACAGAAGCTGAAGGTCTTTGGCTGATTAGCAAGGAACTGGTTGAGTGAAGGGAAGTGCGGCTGATTGTTGCCTTGATTCCCTTGATTATCTTGCCCTTGGTTGCGATCTTGCAAGAGCTGAATCAGAATCTGAGCGTTGGCATTTGTGGCAGTCATCAAGGCTTGCCAAGACTCCGGAGGCGGAGGTGGTGGCGGAGGGTTAGCCTGACTTCCTTCATTGCGTTCCGGATTCTGACGCATTGGCGGAGCCATCCTGAAGAGGGTGACATCCATTAGCATCTTGACAGAGATATATTGAAGCTGAATCAAAGGAACGAAATTGCAACATATAGTCTTCACAATAAACATTCGAACCAGAATGAACGAATGAATTCCAAAGTAAAGCATCACACTTCCATAAGCTGAGAAGCCACTTAGAACAAGGTACGGAATAAAATCAACAAGGTACGGATGTGAACAAATACTTGGTAAGGATTACCCAATCACGAACCAAATATATCTGCGGAGGAAGTACTAGAGCTACATGAATTCCCACTTATAAACTCCCGAAACTTTCTGGTTATGCAATCAGGTGTTGGGGATACAGGGGACACAAAATATATCACCCAAACTAACAATACCTAGATCCAGCTGTATCCATCCTTCAACACATAACCAAGAAATTCTCAGAAATCATCTACCTCAACCTTCGAAAAGCATCCGTTATACAAGTCATGGCGATACTCCCACACTCGCCTCAGTACTGGGCTATCAGGGTTATCTCACCAACAACTGTACAAAAGAGATTTTCGATGTCGGCGTACTAAACTCAGGTATTCCAGAACTGTAACGATAAAATTATGACGACAACACCTCGGAGCTCAACTCCCAGGGACACCTCCTCTAAAACCCCTGCTGACGGGAGGCAACCAAGACAATGTTGTCATCATAAAACCATCGGAACGATTCTAAGATACCCGCGTGATCCTAAAAACTTTTTTTAGTGAAATTTGAGAAGAGAAGAGTCAAAACTCTACGTCAGGATGCCTTACCAGAGCGATGAGGAGACTGGGAAGTAAAAAGAATTCCTAAACTCTCCGATATATAATTCCTAAATGACTCAAAACATTTTTCTAGACACAACTCGGCCACTAAAGACGATCAAACAGTGGGGGCTCCTAAGGTCGGGGAAGGCTCTGATTACCAACTTCTAACGCCCTCGATGCGGCTATATCTCCCACGTGTCGAGGCACGACTTAGAGGCATAACCGCATTGAAAGCAATGTCGCAAGTGAGGTAATCTTCACACAACCCAAGTAATACATAAAGGGAAAGAGATACATAGTTGGCTTACAGTCGCCACTTCACACAATACATAAATAAACATTCATCATCCAGATTACACTCAAGGTCCGACTACGATACCAAAATGAAAGAAGACTACCCCAAATGCTACATAGATCCCCGGATCACCCCAACTGGGCTCCACTACTGATCATCTGGAAAAGAAACATAGTAACGACCACGTTCCTCATCGAACTCCCAAGTGAGCTCGGTCGCGTCATCTGCACTGACATCGTTGGTACCTGCAACTATTGTGGTAGAATCTGTGAGTCACGGGGACTCAGCAATCTCACACCCGCGAGATCAAGTCTATTTAAGCTTATAGGTAGGAAAGGATAGTGAGGTGGAGCTGCAGCAAGCGACTAGCATATATGGTGGCTACAACGCAAAAGAGAGCGAGAAGAGAAGGCAAAGCACGGTCGTGAAGCTAGAAGTGATCAAGAAGTGATCCTAGAACAACCTACGTCAGACATAACTCCAGCACCGTGTTCACTTCCCGGACCCCGCCGAGAAGAGACCATCACGGTTACACACGCGGTTGATGTGTTTTAGTTAAGGTCAACTTTGGGTTTTCTACAACCGGACATCAAAAAATTCCCATCTGCCTCATAACCGCGGGCACGGCTTTCGAAAGATAATACCCTGCAGGGGTGTCCCAACTTAGCCCATTATAAGCTCTCACGGTCAACGAAGGATATTCCTTCTACCGGGAAGACCCGATCAGTCTCGGAATCCCGGACTACAAGACATCTCGGCAGTAATAAAACAAGTCCAGCAAAGCCGCCCGATTGTGCCAACAAATCCTGATAGGAGCTGCACATATCTCGGTCTCAGGGCACATCCGGATGAACACTACGTACGGCAACCGAAGATACCCCAAGTTGCCTCGGGGCGGCACCGCAAGTGGCTCTAGTTTGGACCAGCAATCGAAGGAGAACTGGCCCGGGGGGGTTAAAATAAAGATGACCCTTGAGTCTGCAGAACCCAAGGGAAAAGGGCTTAGGTGGCAAATGGTAAAACCAATGTTGGGCCTTGCTGGAAAAGTCTTATTCAAAGCGAACTGTCAAGGGGGTCCCATAAATCACCCAACCGTGTAAGGAACGCAAAAATCAAGGAACATAACACCGGTATGACGGAAACTAGGGTGGCAAGAGTGGAACAAAACACCAGGCATAAGGCCGAGCCTTCCACCCTTTACCAAGTATATAGATGCATTAATTAAATAAGAGGTATTGTGATATCCCAACAAGTAAAACATGTTCCAACAAGGAACAACGAGTCCATGTTCCAACAAGGAACAAACTTCATCTTCACCTGCAACTAGCAACGCTATAAGAGGGACTGAGCAAAGCGGTAACATAGCCAATCAACGGTTTGCTAGGACATGGATGGTTAGAGGCTGACATGGCAATATAGGGGGCATGATATAGCAAGTGGTAGGTATCGCAGCATAGGCATAGCGAAAGAGCGAGCATCTAGCAAGCAAAGATAGAAGTGATTTCGAGGGTATGGTCATCTTGCATGCAAGGTTCTCAGAGTTGTCGAAAGCTTGGTCCTCGAAAGCGTTCTCAACAGGTTCCTCGTTCACGTACTCGTATCCCGGCTCTACCCAAAGCAAGAACACAAGCAAAGAGGACAAATATCAATCACGATGCAATGCGCAAGGAACATGATGCAAAACATGGCATGATATGCGAGAAGTGATATGCAATGAATATGCATGCTCCGGAAGGACAAGGATGAACAAGGCATAATCTTGGCAAACCAAGTATTCCACTGGATAGGTGAGGTGATTTCGGTTGAAATCGATATAAAGATCACCGGAATCGGATGCACAGTTTGCAAATGACAAGCAATACAAGTATGACGATAATCTGCCATTAACAGCATGATGCTACTTAGCAAGCAACAAGAAATTAAGCTACTGCACCCAAACATATCAACAAGGCATATGACAGTAATCTACTCAAGATTCTTGACAAAAGATGAACACTGAGCTATGGCTAAATCACACCACAACAGGTTCAAACAAGCATGGCAAAAGTGCAAAAGATAACAGGTTCACAGACTTAGTGAAAATAACAACATAGCAGAAATTAACATCAGGATGACATGTTTAGATCAATGAAGCAACATGCTACAGGATTAGTACATAGCAAACTAAGGCATGGCATGAATCTACTCAAAGCACTTGAGAAAAGTACCTTACTGACCATAAGCCAAAAAGGATCAGAAAATATGATAACACCCATGTAAATTAAGCAAGTTTCGTTACAGGTTTCAGACTTGGCAGAAAACTGGACATGTCAAAAACAGATAACAAGTAGGTATGTTCGTGAGCTCGACGCACTCACTATAGAGCATTACATGATAAACTAAGCATACATACATCAAGAAGACATGGCATAGGAACTATACATGGCAAGAATAACATCATATAATTCAAGGACCAACTACACCAAGCTTGGCAAAATCGAATAACATGTAAACAATCTGTCAGCAACATTTTATAGCAAAAGTAGAGCTCGATTGACTCAAGCTATGGCACTCCATAAATACAAACAAAGGTATGGATGGGTATAGCAAATCCATATGCTCAAAAAACTCTTACTGATCATGCTCAAAATATGCATAGATCTCTCGGAAACAACATGAACACATGGCATAAAAATAACAGCAGGCAGGGACTTAGTGAAATTACTAAGTCTCTGAAATCAGCAACATTAAGTACCCTAGTTTGCATGCTTGTGCTAGTCACCACAAAGATCACAAAAATACATGGCATAATTCTCTGGAAAGGTAACATGGCATACCACAAAACTCATGTAGGACTCAACTTCATAGGAAACACACATCAATCATGGCAAAAATGACAAAAGTGCATGTTCAGATAAGATTCAGAAACTAACATCACATAGCCCTCTTCTAACAGCATTTCGGGCATCAAGATGACCTCAAATGGAAATGATGCAATGGAACTAAATGATGTACTCTTCGAGGCGAACAATTTGACATATTGTACGCACGAAACGGGGCTACGGATGCAAAGTTGTGAGGCGATGAACATGCAACAATTTTAATGGGACTTGGCAGAAAACGAGGGGGGAGAGAAAGTCAACCCAACAGTAGATCGGATCAGGATCCCGAGCGGCGCGCGGCTCGAGGCGGTTCCGGCGACGGCGGAGTAGGCGGCGGCCGGCCGGCGAGGTCGCGGGCGGCGGGGAGCCGGGGCGAGGCGGCGCGGTGCCGCTCCGGCGCGGGCGCGGGCTCCGGCGAGAGTGCGGCGACGGGGGGACGGCGGCGCGGCGAGGGGCGGCGAGGGGCGGAAGACGACGGCGGCGCGGGATCCGGCGGGGTCGGCGCCGGCGCGAAGGCGGCGAGCGGCGGCGGGGCGCCTCGGGCGCGGGCGCGCGGCTGCGGGCCGCGGGGGCCGGCCACGGGCCTGGCGGGCCCGCGGTGGAGGCGACGAAGTGGGGACCGGCCCAGGCCACGTGGCGACCGGCGGTTGGGCGAGACGGCGGCGGCGGACGTGTCCGGCACGGCTCGGACGTGTCCGGCGCGCGGAGGGAGCGGGGACTAGGGTTAGGGTGCGAATTGATCCGGGATTTCGGAGGGGGAGGTGTTTTTATAGGTAGAAGGAGCTAGGAAGCTCCAAATGGAGAGCGGTTTTCGGCCACGCGATCGTGATCGAACGGCGGTGGACATGGGAGTGTCTTAGATGGGTTATTGGTCTGTTTTGGAGGGGTGTTGGGCTGCAACACACACGAGGCCTTCACGGTTACCCGGTTAACCGTTGGAGTACCAAACGACCTCCGATTGACCTGAAACTTGACAGGCGGTCTACCGGTGCTACACCAAGGTCGCTTGACAAACCTCGGTCCATTCCGAGAATGTTTAATACCCACTCACAAAGAAATGAAAAAGGGGACGCCGGGGGCATAGGAGCGCCGGATTGCAAAACGGACAACGGGGAAAATGCTCGGATTCATGAGACGAACACGTATGCGAATGCGATGCACATGATGACATGATATAAAATGCATGACATGAACAAAATGCAAAACGAAGGGAAACCCAACCACGGAGGGAAAATCATAACACATAGCCGAAAATGGCAAGAGTTGGATTACAAATATGGCAAGTTACATCTGGGGCGTTACACAACAGTAACCAGCCCCTGACAAGACCCCCAAGCGGTGGGACCGGCCTGTCGACCAGAAGGCCGGCAGCCGGCGGGGTCCACCAGTCGGCGGGCCCCATCGGCCGGCGGAGAATCCGGCGAGCGTAGACACCGACAGCTAGGGCCCATGCCCAGCTGGATTACCATTGTACCCCTGGGGGGTAGGCCTATATAAACCCCCAGGGCGCCCATGCAAAGGGAGATCTTTTTAGAGTTTTTAGACAACACATCGAGGGGAGAATAAAGCGAGCCTTGCCCTCCTTCTTCCTCCCACTGAACAACTCAAGGAGCCTCTTGTAGCTACTTGTCGATCTAGTGACCATGCGGAGACCCCGCAGAGCAGCAGTAGGGGTGTTATCTCCACGGAGAGCCCCAAAGCTGGGTAAGATTCGCCGGCGTGCATGTCTTCGCCTTATCCCATTTCCAGGCACCGGCGACGTTTTATTAGCTCCCACAATGATAAGCCATCCGTTGGCATATGTCGCACCAACCACCCGACATGCATCATCCCTTCCTCTTTGGGGAAATACCTACGTAGCTTCAAGCGACATCAGATGTTGTTTCAATGCTTAATGTTGAATATTTCATATATATTTTTTGACGGGAAAGTTTACTTTATTAATCAAAGGATAGATACATCGTCTGTCAATAGATTTACAATGAAATCAGGCGGGGCGTCAATCCAACGAGATGGATTATGAGCACGTCCCCATCTCGCTACCTCATGAGCTACACTATTTGACTCTCTAATACAGTGTTCAATAGTAAACCTCCCGAAGTCTTCCAGATAACTGCGACATTCATCAAACAACGGTGCTGCCACCATAGAATAGCCTCCATTGAATCTAAGTGCCTCCACCACCGTGATATTATCCGATCTTACCGCCACATTATGGCATCCTGTTTCCCTTGCTAGCTTTAGTCCTTCAAGAAAAGTCGCTACTTCTATTGTATCAACATCAGCCACATGTTCCAGTATCATTGTGGATGCAGACATGAAAGATCCACGGTGATCACGGATAACCAAACCACATGAGCCTGCATAATATCCTTCTGTGAATGAGGCATCGACATTAAGGACTGCCTGACCATCCAAAAACGTCGGCCATCTATTCACCTTTGGTGTCATTTTTGTTTGTGCTCCGCGGACATAGTTGAGTGCTAGGGCTACTGCTACTTCTTGAGCTTGCGTTAGTTTTCCCTTGAAGAGGAAAGGGTGATGCCGCAAAGTAGAGATAAGTATTTCCCTCAGTTAGAGAACCAAGGTATCAATCCAGTAGGAGACAACGCACAAATCACCAATACCTGCACAAACAATCAAACAACTTGCACCCAACGCGATAAAGGGGTTGTCAATCCCTTCATGGTCACTTGGAAAGGTGAGATCTAATAGAGATAGATGAAACTAAACAAAAGGTAAAGTAAATATTGTTGGTATTTTTGGTTTATAGATCGGAAATTAAAAGATTGCAAGATAGTATATTGGAAACTTATATGATGGAAAATTACCGTGGCCACTAGAGGCTTCTCTCAAGATAGCAAATAATACGGTGAGTGAACAAATTACCGTCGAGCAATTGATAGAAAAACGCAAAGTTATGATGATATCTAAGGCAATGATTATGAAATATAGGCATCACGTCCATGTCAAGTAGACCGAAATGATTCTGCATCTACTACTATTACTCCACACATCGACCGCTCATGCCTGCATCTAGAGTATTAAGTTCATGAAGAACAGAGTAACGCATTAAGTAAGATGACATGATGTAGAGGAATAAACTCAAGCAATATGATGTAAACCCCATATTTTTATCCTCGATGGCAACAATACAATACGTGCCTTGCTGCCCCTACTGTCACTAGGAAAGGACACCACAAGATTGAACCCAAAGCTAGGCACTTCTTCCAATGCAAGAAAAACCAATCTAGTTGGCCAAACCAAACCGATAGTTCGAAGAGAATTACAAAGATACCAGATCATGCATAAAAGAATTCAGAGAAGATTCAAATAATATTCATAGATAAGCTGATCATAAATCCACAATTCATCGGATCTCGATAAACACACCGCAAAAGAAGATTACATCAGATAGATCTCCAAGAACATCGAGGAGAACATGGTATTGAGAATCAGAGAGAGAGAGAGAGAGAGAGAGAAGACGCCATCTAGCTACTAGCTATGGACCCGTGGGTCTGTGGTAAACTACTCACGCTTCATCGGAAGGGCAATAGAGTTGATGTAGAACCCCTCCGTGATCGAATCCCCCTCCGGCAGGATGCCGGAAAAGGCCGCTAGATGGGATCTCATGGGAACAGAAGATTGCGGCGGTGGAAAAGTGTTTTCATGGATACTTCTGGTGGTTTGAGAATATATGTGAATATATAGGAGGAAGATCTAGGTCAGGGGATCACTGAGGGGACCACAAGGTAGGGGGCACGCCCTCCACCCTTGTGCCCGCCTCGTGGGTCTTCTGACTTGCACTCCAAGTCTCCTGGGTGTCTTCTGGTCCAAGAAAAATCATCGCGAAGATTTTATTCCGTTTGGTATTCCATTTCTGCGAGACTCAAAAACAAGAAAAAAAACATAAACTGGCACCGGGCTCTAGGTTAATAGGTTAGTCCTAAAAATAATATAAAATAGCATATTAATGCATATAAAACATCCAAAACAGATAATATAATAACATGGAACAATAAAAAAATTGGTATCAGCTACCACGCCGGAGTCGTTCGTTCCGGAGACAAAATATCATCCCCTCGCACAAACTGTCTTCATTGCCACCATATAGACCAGCAGGCTGTGGTTATAAGCCCCGATAACTCGAGCACTCCAGTATATTGTTTCCGGTAGGAATTATCACAGAGAATGAACTCTAGAGCTGCTAAGCCTGCTCGATCCGTGAGAGAAGCGAAATTTATATCAGCTGCAATTCCCAGGGCTTCCCACACTAATTGTGATCTTGCACATTTAAACAGCATATGGGCTATGTCCTCCGCTCTCTCTGTACAATACGGACAGTGGGATAAATTTCCCACATGACGGTTCATTAGAGTACTCCGGCATGGGATTGCATTGTGTAAGCACCTCCATATATGAATTTTAACTTTCGCTGGCACCTTTAAGTTCCATAGATTTTTCCAAACTGGGTGCGGCGCCATGGATGAGCGAACCAAGTTGTTGTCCTCTGTAATATAACACATTTCCCATTGCTTATAATAAGCCGAGCGTACTGAAAAAACACCACTTTTAGTTAGGTGCCATGCAACATAGTCCTCTATCTCCACATGAAATAACGAGATTTCTAGTAAACGTTCTGCATTAATGTGCCGAAAATTGTCCCAGATCAATAGCTCATCCCACTCTCCCGTGATTGGGTTTATTAGCTCCTTTACCTTTGTAAGGACTTGGTTTCCACGAACTGTTAGGATTTTCTTTGATGCACTGTTCGGAATCCAGCAGTCTTCCCATATATCAATCTTATTTCCGTTACCAACTTTCCAAATACAACCCTGCTTAAAAGTTTGAATTCCAGACCAAATGCTTTGCCATACATAGGACGACCCCTTCTTCAGTTGACAGTTCAATATCTCTCCTGTGGGGTAGTACTTGGCTCTTAATACTCGAGCACATAAGGAACCATAGTTGTCAATTAATCTCCAACACTGCTTTGCCAGCATCGCCAGGTTGAAACTATGAATGTCCTGGAATATGCAAGAATAGGCAATGAATCATGGAATGTTCATGTTTGAAAGTTTATTAAGACACCAGTTTTACATCATCTGTTATGGCAGAGAATTTTTTTGGTACCCAAAACTTTCTCTCTTCAGCCCTAAAATCATTTTTGGACATTAACTTTTACATCATCTATTGATGATGCTCTTAGCCACTTCAATTTTCACGCCTGGACGGTGGACCCGCAGAGCATCCCGACCCTGCGCTGGCTCGTCGTGCCGGAGCCGGGAGAGGAGCGGCCGCCTGCGTTTCTCCAGTACAAGGTTCTCATACATCTGGATGCATTGATGGATCTTCGTGAGGCACAGGAGCCATGGTTCCTAGATGGTTCCTCAGACAGCGGGCAGAGCGGCATTCCGGATCAGGACGGTGACATTGGGGGTTCAGGGCCGCGGCGGCGGAGCGTGCCGTGGCAACTCGGTGTCCGCGATTGGCGTGGAGGCGGCTTTGCTGCCGGCGAGGGCGGCGGTGGGAGCAGACAGAGGGCTGCCGTTGGTCAGGCCAGTACCGCGCTGACAGATTGGCGTCTCCCACCGATGGACGTTGCGGGCGTGGTGGAACGCGGGCCCACACGGGTGACGGTGGCAGACAGGATAACGCGCAGGCAATCTGCTTTTGACTGGATTGGCACTACGGCGGGGCCAGCGGATTGATCGGCGGGAGTTTCGAATATGGAGAGCGGGAGACGTGGCGTGCGGGAAGAACCGGGGCTGGCGATTGGAAATATTGCTACACCTACCACGAGGACGGAGGGGCCCAATCGGTCGCGATCCCCCCTGGGCCGGACAGCAAGGAACCAGGTCGCAACCACCCAGCGGGACGAGCATGAGTCGAGACAGCTGGGGATTGGCAGTGGGACGGCATCAGAGGCGCATCGGTTGGGGGACCAGGATCTGCGGGCCCTGGTGCCAGTGGATCAGGCCGAGGCCCGGGATCTGAGGCAGATCGAGACAGCGGGCGGTTCGGTCGAGCCAACACCCGTTCAGGAGGATGGCGACAAGGAAAACCAGGAACGCACCACTGCCCAGAAAGGGCATCATGAGGATGAAGACAAAGAGGGACAGATGAGACTGGATGCACAGGAGTTGCGGGTGGACCCGGCTGGCCGTGACCCGAGGCCGTGCGCGCTGGGGGAGGTTTGGCTGGGGCCGCAGTGGGGGGAGTAATCAACTCCTCCACGATTGTCGTGCCCCAATCAGCGCGGATGAAGGGACCCACCCTGATGAGAATCATGCACATGCAACGCTGGGTACGTCCACGTCCACGAGCTGCATGCGGGAGAGCCGGGACAATGAAGGCACCTTGGTGGTGCATGACGGGGCCGTACCGCTGTTCAACAACTGCAGGAGTCTGGTATGCTCACCCATGAGGCAGGAGACTGAAGGAATGACCGCTGGGGAGGCGGTAGCCTATGGCAAGCTAAAAAGTTTCTGTTCCAACATCATTAAGCGTCTTGCCCCGCCCCTGTTGAAAGAGGTGCAAGCCTCGCAACTACGCCCTGAGGCTGAGCCATTGACTCCAAAGCGCACCACGCGAGCATCAAAGAAGACTACAGCATCCAAGAGAGCTAGAGACACGCCGGTGGAAAACGTGCTCCTTCACGCTTTGGGCTTGGCGCCCAACGATTTGGAGGTGGATGAGGGAGTGGTGCACGAGCTCAAGGAGCTCTTTGACTCTCCGTTGCGAGAGCAACACGTGAGGATCTTTGCGGCCCTTTTCGGGAAGACACTGCCTTTGCCGGAGGACCTAGAGGTGCAAAACCCAGCGGTGATGTGTGCGTAGTAGGGATTCCCCTGCAGAGTAGGTGTAGTCTCTCTCCATGAATCTACACCCTCAGGTGCTTTGCTGGAATGTTCGGGGCTTGAACAATCCAGCCAAGAGGAAAGCGGTTAGAGAGTTTGTGAGCACCTTGGAGGTCAACCTCATTTGTTTCCAAGAGACCAAGATGGATGTAATAGATAGATTCACGGTTATGCAATGTATGGGGCCATCCTTTGATGGCTTTGCCTACTTGCCGGCGGAGGAGACTCGAGGGGGTGTGTTACTAGCTTGGGATGGCTCGGTGTTGGATGTGGAAGCTATACAACTTGACACGAACTGCGTCACGGGGAGGGTGCGTCCCAAGACGGGAGAGCCTTGGTGGATTACGGTCGTATATGGCCCCCAGGGAGACGAGCGCAAATGCCAGTTCCTTGAGGAGCTGGCGTTGAGGCGCACAATTTGCCCAGGGGCTTGGCTCGTGCTTGGTGACTTTAACATGATTCTTAGAGCTGCGGAGAAGAATAACAACAACCTCAACAGGGCTATGATGAACAAGTTCAAGGAATTCGTAGATGATCATGAGCTTAGAGAGATGTATATGCACGGGAGGAGATTTACCTGGTCTAACGAGAGAGAGGCGCCCACACTGACCAAAATAGACAGAGTTCTAATGACGGTGGATTGGGAATTGCAGAATGTCGACTACCTCCTACAGGCGCTGTCCACCGGAGTCTCGGACCACGTGCCGCTTCATCTCACCACGAGCGCAGGCTTTTGCCCCAAGAAACGCTTCAGATTCGAGTTATTTTGGACCAAGTTAGAAGGATTCGAGGAGGCAGTCAGGGAGGGTTGGGTATGTGACCCCACGGTCACAGATCCGTACAAGAGGCTTGATATGCTGTTGCGCAACTCGGCGGTGTCCCTGCAGGCCTGGGGCCAGAGAAGAGTAGGAAACATTAAGCTGTTAATGAGGGTGGTGACTTGGTTGATTCACCGGCTGGACGAGGCGATGGAGCATAGGGTGCTACTGGCCCGGGAGGTCTGGCTACGCAGAATGCTTAAAAAAGCTCTATTGGGTATGGCGGCTCTGGAGCGGACTATTGATCGTCAACGCTCTAGACTGAGGTGGATAAAGGAAGGGGGTGCTAATACTAAACTCTTCCAAGCTGTGGCTAATGGCAGAAGATCCAAAAACTTCATAGCGCATGTCAAAATTGGAGAGGCCTTGATTACTGACCAAGAAAGGAAGCTGGAGGTGTTCACCGAAGCGTATGAGAGGCTGTTGGGGACTGCACTTACGAGAGAGCACACGCTTGATCTGCAATATCTTGGGATCGAGGCTAAGGACCTGAGTTGTCTGGAAGGAATGATAACCCAGGAGGAGGTGTGACAGGTGATCAAGGAGATGCCACCGGATAGAGCGCCGGGGCCAGATGGATACATTGGCGCGTTTTTCCAAAAAGCCTGGCAGATAATCAAGCACGATGTTATGGCCGTGCTGATAAAGCTTTTTGTGGGTGATTCAAGAGGATTTGCTCGCTTGAACAAGGCCAACATTCTCATCCCCAAGAAGCCCGACGCGGAGGAGATTGGCGACTTCAGGCCTATAAGCTTGATACACAGCATCCCCAAGCTCTTTGCGAAGATTTTGGCCAATCGGCTAAGGTTGCAAATGCATGATCTTTTCTCGGCGAATCAGTCAGCGTTCATAAAAGGGAGGCAACTCCACGACAATTTCCTCCTGGTTCGGCAGGTGGCTAGGAAAATTCACGCTAGCAGAACCCCCAGAGTTTTCCTCAAGTTGGATATTTCACGGGCCTTCGATTCCTTATCATGGCCCTTTCTCTTTGAGGTGTTACGAGCAAAGGGCTTCGGCCAGAGGTGGCTCAATTGGATTGACGCACTACTCACTTCGGCAAGCACCAAGATGGTGGTCAATGGGGTGCAGGGACAGAAGATTTTACATGCTTGTGGGCTGAGGCAGGGCGACCCGATCTCTCCTATGATGTTTGTCATTGCCATGGAAGGTCTCTCGGCTATCATACACAAAGCAATGGATGTAGGTGCCCTTGATATGTTCACCGGGATCTCACCGATGCAGAGTGTGTCCATTTACGCGGATGACGTGGCCCTGTTCACTAAACCCTCGGCCAGGGACTTGGCGGCGGTTCGAGCCATCCTAACGGTGTTTGGAGAAGCCTCCGGGCTCAAGGTCAACTATCGCAAATCAACTGCGATTATCATCAGGGGCGACGAGGATGACAAAACTAGAGTAGCGACCATGTTACAGTGCAACACATCGGAGTTTCCGTGTACGTACCTTGGGCTACAGCTGGCGATCAAGAGCCTGACGCGCGCGGAATGGCAACCCATGCTGGATAAGGTCAGGCACTTCTTGCCAGGCTGGCAGAAAGGGTTAATTCAGCGACCGGGACGGCTGATCCTGGTACAGTCGGTGGTTGCAGCAAGGCCAGTGCACCATCTGATGATTGCGGATGTGCCGGAGTGGGTCCTTGAGGATATGAACAAGTGGATGAGAGCCTTCTTCTGGGCTAGAAAGGACAAGTGCAATGGAGGGCAGTGTCTGGTGGCTTGGGACAAAATCTGTCGTCCCAAAGACTGCGGTGGCCTGGGCATAAAGAACTTGAAATGGCAAGCTACAGCGCTCAGAGTCAGATGGGAGTGGTTGAAAAGAACTGACGCCCCAAGGCCCTGGCAGGGGCTACCAATGATGAAGGACAAAGAAGCCCGTGAGATCTTTGATACGGTCGTGAATATCACAGTAGGATCGGGAGAAAGGGTTCTCTTTTGGAGAGACAGGTGGATCCACGGCGTAGCGGCGGCTGATATTGCGCCTGCCATAGTGACCTCGGTCCCGGCAAGAACTGTCAATAGGCGCACGGTGCGCCAGGCTTTGGAGGACTTTGATGCTAACATCCCTTTCACGGTGCTTTTACAGCTCATGCATCTCGAGCACGCAATCAGCACGGTGGCAAGAGATCCGGAGCTGCCAGATAGCTTCATCTGGCCACTATCGTCGTCCGGCACTTATACGGCCAAGTCGGTCTACCACCATCTATGCTCGGAGCTAACGAAATCTCCCACTGCGGACTGCACCTGGAGGAGTTGGGCGCCGCTAAAGTGCAAGCTATTCGTCTGGCTTGCCCTACAAAACAGGTTGTGGACATCGGATCGGAGAGCGAGGCACGGGCTTCAAGACCAATCATCTTCTTGTTTTACATGCATGCAGGCGGAAGATAATGTTGACCACATATTGGCGAGCTGTCCATATGCGCAGGAAGTGTGGTACATACTGTTCGGGGCCCTGCGGATCAATGTGACCGCTCCGGTGCAGACGGATGTCTTCAGGGAATGGTGGCTCACGGTGCGCACGGGATTCAACGGAGCAGATAGAAGAGGTTTCGACACATTGGTAGCGGCTGGAGCATGGGCCCTATGGAAGCAGAGGAATGCCAGGGTCTTCAACAGGCGAGCAGACCAGAGGACAGCAATCGACCTACAGTCACTGATCTTAGATGAGGTCCAAGAATGGAGAACGGCGGGTGTGGGAGTTGGAGGCTTACAACGTTTTGTGAGAAGTTAGCTTAGCATAGCCGGGTGTTGGCGTCGTGTTGTACCCCGCCCACTGTGTTCGCACTTTGGACGGCTTTCTTGTACATTATCTTCTGTCTTCTATAAAATTATGGTACGCCTTTGGCATACTCTCGAAAAAAAATTGCACGCCAAATTGCGAATACTCCCTCCTTTCCGGTTTATAGGACTCAATTCAAAAATCTCGTCAACCAAGATAGATGGTGCATGGTGGAATACTTTTTGTAATTTGCAAAAGCATTCAATTAATGCTCTTGTTTTCCTCAAAAATTTATGTTTACCAATGTATTAATTGCAATGCATGCATGCATAAAGTACATGCATTGGTCAATTTTCTCTTAATACTTGCATACAATTATTTAATGCACCTTAGAATCTGAAATTGTGATGGGAAACAACCAAATTGAGTCTTATAAAATGAAAAACTAAGATTTTGAGATAAGCCCTATAAACCAGAAGGGAGGGAGTATCATATCAGCAGTGCTGCCGTGGCACCTCACAGGTCAGTTTAAAAGTTTGCTCCGCGGGTTCCGCCGCGCGAAATAGAGTTTGATGAACCTGTCGCAGAGCCTCCTCCTGCGCCCGTCCCCGGCCGGCGGCCCGCACGGCCTCCTCCACATCGTGGACTCCTGCCGTGCCGCCGCCCACCTGCCCACCCTCCGCGCCGCGCACGCGCGCCTCCTCCTCCTCCAGCACCTCCCCTCCTCCGCCGTCGCACGCGTCAAGCTCATCCAGGCCTATGTCGCCTGCTCCGCGCTCCCCGCCGCCCGCGCCGTGCTCACCTCCTCCCCCGACCGCACCACCGTATTCTTCAACGTCCTCCTCCGCGCGCTCACGGCCGCATCCCTCCACCGCGAGGCCCTGCTCCTCTTCGCCTCTATGCGGCCGCAGGGCCCCTCCTGCTCCCCGGACCACTACACCTACCCGCTCGCTCTCAAATCCTGCGCGGCGTTGGGTAGCCTACGTCTCGGTGTCCAGATCCATGCATCCATTGCCAGGCTCGGCCTCGACGCGAATCTCTTCGTGGCGCACTCGGCGATCAGCATGTATGCGCGGTGCGGCCGCCCGGACGATGCTTACCAGGTGTTCGTTGAAATGCAGCACCGGGATGTCGTCTCCTGGAACGCCATGATCTCTGGGTTCGCTCACGCAGGCTTGTTTCAGAGGGCCGTGGTGATTTTCAGGGAGTTGATGGGGCTGCAGTGTACACAGCCTGATGCTGGGACCATGGCAAGCATCCTGCCCGCCATGGGTAATGCCAAGGCAGAGGACATCGCATTTGTGAGGGAAGTGTTTGATAAGATGCAGTTCAGAGGACTTATTTCTTGGAATGCTATGCTGTCTATATATGCTGTCAATGGACTGCATGTTAAGGCTGTGGAGCTGTTCGTGAGGATGGAGAAGGATGGGGTTGAGCCAGATAAGATGACATTAGCAACTGTTCTTCCTTGTTGCGGACAGGTCTCAGCATTTTCACTGGGGAAACGTATCCATGAAATTATCAAGAGGAAAAGAATGTGCCCCAATATGTTGCTGGAAAATGCCCTAATGGACATGTACGCCAACTGTGGATGCTTGAAGGATGCCAGGGAGGTATTTGATGCCATGAGTTCGCGGGATGTAGTATCATGGACTTCGATCATTTCTGCATACGGCGTGCGTGGTCATGGGACGGAAGCCATAAATCTGTTTGAGAACATGCTAGGACAGGGTCTGGAACCGGATTCTATTGCCTTTGTTGCTGTTCTTGCAGCGTGTAGCCATGCCGGCTTCTTGGATGTTGGAAAGCGTTATTTTGATTGCATGACTAGTAGATATCAGATAACCCCCAAAGCTGAGCACTATACATGTATGGTGGACCTTCTCGGACGTGCTGGGTGTATAAGTGAGGCATATGATTTCATTTTGGCGATGCCTATCAAGCCAAATGAAAGAGTCTGGGGAGCTTTATTAGGAGCTTGTCGGATTCACTCCAATATGGACATTGGGTTGTTGGCAGCAGACAGTTTGTTCAGAATGGTGCCCGATCAGACGGGTTACTATGTGCTATTATCGAATATTTATGCTAGGGCTGGACGATGGGCAGATGTTACCTCGGTGAGAAGTGTCATGGCAAGCAAAGGTATCAAGAAATTGCCTGGTGCTAGCAATGTTGAGATAGGAGATCAGGTTCACACATTTCATGTTGGTGATAGATCTCATCCACAATCAGAAATGATCTACAAAAAGTTGGAAGAGTTGTTAGGAAGGATCAGGGGAATGGGGTATAACCCAGGAGTCGAGGGTACACTTCATGATGTTGAAGAGGAAGAGAAAGAGGGCCATCTTTCAGTGCACAGTGAAAAATTGGCTATTGCTTTTGTTCTTATAAACACTAGTCCTGGGACACCCATTAGAATAACAATGAATCTGAGAACGTGTAGTGATTGCCATCATGCTGCAAAACTCATTTCAGCTATCACAGATAGAGAGATTATCCTTAAAGACATCAACAGGTTCCACCATATAGTACAAGGAGTGTGCTCATGTGGGGACTATTGGTAACCAAGTATAAGATTATCACATAGTGCATTCTTAACATCAAGTTGGTCTGATTGATGAGGGAAGACCTTAGTAAGAAGATTGGCAACTTGTGTGATTTCTGGGTTGACTGAGATGGTAATTGCATGTGCAACATTTCGTTCATAAATGCAGCATCCATGTGCTACTCTGCATTACCAGAGTCAAAAAGAAAAATACGAAGACTCATCCAGGGAGTGAGCATCTAATTTTCTGATCTGATTATTGGTTCAGTAAAAGCAACAACTAGAAAGTGTTGTTGTTTTCAAGACCCATGCAATGCAAGCTACTCCCTCGGTTCCAAAATAGATGACTCAACTTTGTACTAATGCTTTTGGAACAGAGGGAGTAGGATATAACTTTCTTTGATGTATGAAGGCAGGTATCAGGATACATGCTTTCTGGGAGAACCAGAAGCATCGATTACAAATCTCCCACCTGAACAAGATCCATATTAGCGGCGATTCTTCAGAAATTGGTGGCTGAGCTAAAAAAGTGATTAATCAGGATCTCATACAGGTCTGTATTTCGTTGCAATGCTACCTTTCATGGTTCCTACAATCCCATTCAAAAATATCAAGCAGAAAATCATCACATGGGTAAGAGTCACATCAATTAGCCTTGGTAACCATACAGCATGGTCTGTACACACATGGATCCACTCCTTAATTTTGCATTACTAATAGACAAACAAGGATTCCATACTAGACGCGAAAGAACAAAAACACTTCTCTTGCCCTTACACAAATTTGAGGCATGGTTTTGTTTTCCTCTTAGTTTTGATCACGATAGCTGTCTGTAAGTCTTCCTTTTTATGGTGCAGTTAGTATTTATGAGAACGATGCGCTGAGAGCAACTCTACTCGGTTCAGCAGCTTCATGAGCTATATTAGTTTAGTCAGTCCAGTTTGATTATACAGAACTAAATCACAATCCTCTGTACAGTGCTCAGGCTTCATGGTGTGGTTAATAATTTCATGGAAGAGGAAGGTAGAGAGGTGGGTTCAAGTCTTTGCTGAGAAAAAACAACTTGCTGTGATACCAAATGTGGACCAAAGGAGGTCACATAGGAAATTTGCTTTTCGAAAGGAACTACATAATGCACTAATCAATAATCATTCTAGTATTATGATATTCCTAATGATTTGAAGACACTTTTCTTGTTAAACAAAGGTTTTGAAGGCTTTGGCCAAAGGACAGGAATAAGCATGTAGTCCTAATTATTGGGCCAATAAAATTTGAACCCTGCATCTCTTTCCAAAAGGACACCTACATGACTTTGATCTAAAATATCAGAGCAGGCATTAGGCATGGCATTGCCTTTCCAGCGCCCACATGTCCTTGTTTTTATGAAGAATTATGGCAGCAAGGGCTATCTTGTAGGCCTTCTAACCAGTTGTCTGGGTTTCTTTTCTTTTCTTTTTTTTTTGATAAGGAGCATATATTAATAAGTTGTCTGGGTATTATGTGCTCTCCTCATTCAGTGTTGTCATAACCTTGCCACCGTTCAGCAATATTCTGTGACCCTCTTGCCCATCAACATATACTCCCTCCGTTCCAAAATATAGCGCGCCCACACTTTTCGAGGTTCAACTTTGACCATAAATTTAACCCACGAGACCGACTGCGGCGGGATCAAAAATTATATAATTGAAAACTTTTTTTGAATATGAATTCATTGGTATAATTTTTTCGCCCGCCGCAGTCGGTCTCGTTGGTTAAATTAATGGTCAAAGTTGAAGCACGGAAACCGAGGACGCGCTATATTTTGGAACGGAGGGAGTAATGTGTCGATAAAATGTGAGTGATAAAAAGAATTCAACCTTCGGCACCAGCAAATGATATGTTCAATAACTGGGCCGCACACCTCTCGACTCTCGTACTAGGGGGGAAGCCGAATCTTGTGTTGAATGGGTCCGGATCAAATTCATGGTCCATGTTGGAAGCCTTGAAGGTGGACTCGACACCGCATCTACTTACCTTCTAATTGTATCAGCTCGCAAGTGAGTCCCTACTGCATTTATTGTCCAGAAAAATCAGAAGGTTGCTCTGTGCACTTGTCACGATCATCTGAGACATCACTTCCTGTCCACCTCTGTTACAGTCGAAGAGACCCGTACGATCACAGTTGAAGAAATCAGCATGATACTACTACGTACTAACAACGATTTCTGTTGTGTTACAGAAACAATACAGTGCTGCAATAAATCGGCGCTGTCTTGGTTAGTGTTTCTGCCCATCTTGGAGTAGCTCGATTTATTTCTTGATTGCTTAGTAGTACATTGGAAATCTTATTCGCCGTGCAAAAACTGGTGGATGCATGCACATGATCTGATTTCGACATGGCCAATCAGTGTTTTCCTCTTCAGTGAAATGGCAGTTGATGTATTATTATCATTGTCAGGAAACTTATTACATGCACATGCTCTGGTTTTTGACACGGCAACAGAACGAGAGCCAATCCCAGCTTAACACACGCGGATCCTCGTGCCGCGTATCGTATCTCGCGGACCGCATGATCTTTGTGAACATTGCATCATAAGCAACAAGCTTTTGAAGTTTTGATCTGTAACAACAACCACCGATGGAGGTACGTGCGTGAGGGGGAGAGCAAGACACGGATCGGCGAACGCTGCTGGCTTTAATGCGACCCCGTGACAGGTTTCGTTGGGGCGCAGCGCCCTCGGCGCGTGCGACGTCTCACCCGCCCGATCGATCGATCGATCGAACCCACCAAATAATTGGGACGCGATCTTCGCTCATTCATCCTGCCTAAACATTAGGTAGCAGGCGAGCCTTCTTCCTCGCCGGTCCTTTTCCTGATGGATCGTCTCATCTCCCGCTCTCTCCATCGCCCAGTGGCAGTAGCTGCCATGCTGCGTGCGTGGCCGTGTGCTCTGTTTACGTTGCATGCCGTCGCCACGAGGCAAGAGAGACAGCGAAACTTAGAAGCCAGCACCTTTGGTCTAGAAAAACATCCATGTTGCCGCGTGAATCGTGTCTGCCTTTGTGAGTATAACTCACTCCGCCGTACGTGGCGTCAGCTCCATCGGGCGACCAGCGGGAGCTTGCTTAGGCCCGAGGCGATACGATTAGCGGACAGTAACGCTGAACCAGACGGATTTGAAGTGAGGTCGCTATATGTGGAGGTAGTTACCGGATGCTAGCTTGTCTAGGGGAGATGCTGTTCACCACTCCTACTTCACATCGCTTTACTTGGACCTAGCGACGGAATCTTTCTACCGTTGTTGTTGCATCCTCTCGTCCTCTACTTGCTCGTGTGAATGATTCCGTTTCTTTGTGCGTTTTCACCTGAGTACACGCATGCATGATCAATGTGAATTCCATAGTTGCTGTTGCTGAATTGGCAAATTTGATTCGGGGCTGAGACTTGGGAAGCACGCATGCACAATGCGGACATCCCATGGAGTGTGTTTTTATATATGTAGTTCGAGAGAAAACAAATGAAAAGCAAAGCAAGCTCAATAGTGCGTTTGTGTATCTTATTATGGTGGAATCATGCACCCCACTAAAACCCATTTGGCGAATAACTTTCGTGTGCAGCAACTTGGCGACCATACGTCCGCCCTGCAGCTTCGTTTGGATAGTGCTTCTTCCCTTGAAGAAAAGAGACTGTACTGAACCTACAAACGACAAACGATAATGCGCGTCCGTAAGGGCTTGACAGTACACAAGCCACTCAAGTTCACTTTGTAAGTTCGGGGAAGTGATCGAATATGCCTTTTGATCTTTCTGGCCGACACAGTGCAATTATGTTGGAGAAAGATAAATAGAGGCTAGCATGTGCATAGAACGCGCACTACTCCTGTGTATAGGAAGGACAAAATTATTGTACGACCTGGGCCAAAATGGTAACGTGCTTTATCACGGCGATTTTATTTAAAAATAGTTTGAACCACTACGTATCATTCATCATCTGCTCGTTGCCGGCACAGAGAGTTTGCTTTGCCCTTTATCTGATTCATTCGTTCATCAACTAAAAGGTCAAGGAGCACTGCTACTTTCTTTTTGAGGAAGAGGAACACTGCTACTTTCGTTCTGTTATCTTCAGCTTGACATACAAAAACAGGTAGTAAAAAGGAACAACTTATGTGTTGTTCACAACACAAATCATCACTCTGACGATGATGATGAAAAGAACACGAGCGCGTTCATGTGCTCTGGCGCTGCCCCTGCCACCGACGATCGGTCGAGCGTTCCATGCATGCCGATGATGGCTTTAATTTGGCATGTACTTTCTGACTAGTAGTCTCGTACTAGTAGTAGCAGTAGAGTCGTCGGTTGCGTTTGCGCCTCCGTCTGCGCTGCCAGGCCTGCTAGTGGCGCGTACGTACGTAGCCGCGCGCTCTGGCAGCACAGCGACCGGGCGTCCACCATCAAACCAAATGCACCCGGCACCCGTACGGCGACCGGATTCCTCTTGCTCGTCCTCGCACGGCTGCATGGCGCCCCTTTCCTTTCGAGGCGAACATCAGCGGCCGCGCCCACCGGCGACGCCCCGCCAACCGCGCCGTACGTGCGTATACCGGCCGCGTGGCCTCACCCGCGAGCCGCTACGTACTTAGACATGCGCGCTTGGGCCTGGGGCTGGGTCTGGGCAGGCCGGCGCGGCGTAACTGCGGCGACAGCGACCCGGCGGGAGGAGGAGGAGGACGGGCGGGGTGGGGCAATGCTACACTCACGGGGGGTTCACGGGGAGTTTACGGGGTTGATTAAGTATTAGTGGCGAGGATTTAATTAAGGTTGGCGGGCCCCACAGTAAAAATCAGAGGGGGCAAATTAGGAGATGGCACGTAGGCCACTCCGTGAAGGTCCGTTGAAGGCAGCCCGTGAGGCTAGTCATAGTGGGAGTAACTTAGGTAGTAACATAGCGCACCTCGAGAATTTTTTGCTTATGTGGCAAGTAATAAATGAAAAGTAGTAACATAATATGTTACTGTAACATAGCGCTTTTCAAGACAACATGAATCTACAAACTATTAAATGAGACTACATATGACACTAATACTATGAGGGTGCTTGAATACGAGGGTGCTTGGATCCAAGGGACTACTTTTAGTCTGACTAAAAATAGTCTCTTTTAGAGGCTAAAGTTCCAAGCACCCCTGACTAAAAGGAGACTAGAACTAGTCTTGAGGCTAAAAAGTTTTAGTCAAGAGAACCCTACTAAAATATGGATTAGCTCTCTCTCCCCTCATTTAATTCCTCTACTTTAACACATGCAAGTTCATGATTGGATGGTTTGGAGAATAATAAATGATCAATAACTTGATTTTAGTCTCTTTAGTATTTGGATCCAAGCATGGATGAGGCTAGCAAGTTTTAGTCCCACTACTTTTAGTCATGGGACTAAAAAGTATCCAAGCACCCTCTACGTTTTAGTCCCATGACTAAAAGTAGTGGGACTAAAACTTGCTAGCCTCACCCATGCTTGGATCCAAATACTAAAGAGACTAAAATCAAGTTATTGAGCATTTATTATCCTCCAAACCATCCAATCCGGAACTCGCATGTGTTAAAGTAGAGGAATTAAATGAGGAGAGAGAGGGCTAATACACATTTTAGTAGGTTTCCCATGACTAAAAGTTTTTAGCCTCAAGACTAGTCCTAGTCTCTCTTTAGTCAGGGATGCTTGGAACTTTAGTCTCTAAAAGAGACTATTTTTAGTCAGACTAAAAATAGTCCCTTGAATCCAAGCACCCTCTATGTTACTTTGCACTATGAAGGTAGTAACTTAGACTAGTGTCATGCATATGACACTAGTCTAATTTACTCCCCACTATGACCAGCCTGAGTCTAGTATTATCCGGCGGGGTGGCAACTCCCATCCTCGGGATGCCCTCCCGCCCATGATTGGCATGCATGCGCGACACGTACGCCGTCGCTCGCGAGCAGGTGGCCTCGGTCGGTCGCGTACGGGCATGGGGCCTGTTCGCCACGCATACTAGTAGATCGTTTCGCTTCGTCGTGCAGTTAATAAGTGTGCGTGTGTGTGTGTCGTCAGTGGTGCACTATGCGTGTGTGTGTGTGTGTGGTCAGGAGAGGAGTGTGGAGTTCGACGGATAGCTAGGGCGCGTCGTCGGCCCCGCGCCCGTGGATGATTGGCATTGGCAGACCGACCGTCGGTAGAGGGGAGTGTCGGTGCGTGAGAGGAAGAGAGGATTTCCACGTGCTCTGTCAGGTCATGTGCATGCATGCATGGTTGGCGTTGGAGCCGAGAATCTTTGGGTTTTAGGATCGGAGAATGACAGCAAGGGCATCCACTGTGTTGGCCGGTTGTACTTACTCTCTAATCATCCACATGAAAAATGGCACTGCTAAGCGCCAAGAACGGGGGCATGCGTGGCGAGTGACAAGGCTCCTTTTGGAGAGCGCGGGGCAACGAGCTGCACCCGGCAACCCCTTGCCTAGTGTGTGTGTCGCCCATCCCGTCGCACGGGGAAGCAACGAGCCCGAATTTGATACATTTCCCCGCTGCGGCTTCGTTCGAAAAGGAGAAGCTTCTATCACTGTAACCGACGACGGCCGGCGTACTTTATTCAGCACGCGTAGTACGAAACGAGCCCGCAATCTGGCGTTGCAGCAAGATCCCACCAAAACGAGTAAACAAATGAAGCGAGGCCGGTCCCATACTGTGCTACGTACTGCTCTCTCCGCCTCCACGTCCGTACTGCTGCACGTGGAATCCTTGCCTTGCTTCTATGCTCTCTCCAACGAGGCCTGGCTTTCCTGAATGAGTAGAAAAACGGTGGATGTCAGATCGTGGCCATCCCAAGGGTGAGTAACTATGGCGCAGGTACCAGTTAGGTGCCCTGCGCACCTCCCTAGTCACCATCGGTGCGTACCGCATTTACCGCGCGTCAGCCCTCAGGTCTGTTCCGCCACATCCCCGCCGTCTCTTTCCTTCTGCTCGGAGGTGGCGACCAAACCGAGGTCACGCGCGAGCAAGCATATTGAAAAATAAAAATCAGGGAGCGATTTGATTTGGGAGTCTGAAAAAGACTTGAAAAGAAAGAATCTCCCTCGCTCAAGTCTTCGGCCACGGGTGGGCTGCCGCTCGCGGACAAAATTAATGTTCTGACCCTTAAGGCAAACTAAATCCCGATTTGACCTCGTCTAGAAAAAAATTTCGTTTCTGACCTTTTTGGGTGACGCCAAGGACCCTGGCGTCTGGGTTACGAAGCAGACGCCAGGGACCCTGGCGTCTGGGCCCTGGCCCGCACTGCCCGGCTGCCCGTTGACTTGCTGACGTGGCAAAGGGACCAGACGCCAGGGACCCTGGCGTCTGGCCCTGGTAAGTGGATAACCTTTGGGGAAAGTGTGTGGGACCCACCCCACACACTTTCCCCAATCCAGCCCGAGGTTGAAGAAGCTTTGCTGCCCCCCCACTCTCTCTCACCCCTCAAGCTCCCCCCTCAAATCCTCCCCAAAAGGTGCTTCCCTTAGGTGGATCTTTCCATCACTTTGTTGCTTGTGGTAATCTCCCTCAAATCATCCAATTATTTTTTGTCAAATCTTGTTATTTTGGTTGCATTTTATACATGTTGGTGGAACCCTCTAGTTCATGTTTTCTCCCTTATGTTAGTATGAATGACTTGGTTAACTTTGATAATATAGTGCTATGCATGGTGTGTAGTAGTAATATATGCTTGTTGAGTTGAAAGATTTGGGGTTAGGGTTAGTTAGTGATTAGGTTTAACTTAGCTTAGTGTGTGTTAATTAGTGATACTTTTGTGGACATCACCAATAATTTAGTCTTGATATGATGAACACACCAAATTCTCATTGAAGTCTTAAATGCATTCATGTTATTTTTAGATGGAGAGACTTGTTAATGTTCATTACATGGACAAGGAGGCATTCTTGAGTAACAATGCCGACACGGGTGAGGAACCATTGGTTTTTGATACAAGCCCTAGCTATGAGGATGTTGTTGCAAAAGTGAGACAAGTCTTAGAGTGGATGGACACCAATGTTGATGTTAAGTTAATAGGAAGGTATGATGTTGGAGTTGGAGCCAAATCTCGCTTGAAAAGTATGCCTATCACCTCGGATTTGCATTGGGATGTATACAAGGAAAAAGTATCCCAATCGGAAGACAAGTCACTTGAATTGTTTGCCACCAAGGTTGAATCTCCTCGGTTGGCCTTTGATTTGAACCGACATGTCTCTTCCCCAATGGATGACATGAGCGAGAGGACAATGGTGCCACTTGTTGAGCATAGGGTTGTGGTTGATGCCCCCAATGTTTATCCCCGCCCACGTCCCCGTGTACCATCTATCAAAGCAAATGAGGTTGAGTTGTATGCCCCCAATGCTTCTAGCCAACCACCAACTAGCCAAGCAAATGAAGTTGAGGTAATTGCTAGTGACGAAGTAATTCAAGAGGATGAAGATGCTTATGATGATGACGAAGAGCAAGAGGAAGGGTTTCATGGTAATGATGTTGGTGACTTGGATGCGTACATAGCGCAAAAGGACATGGATCGTGACTTGCCTTTTAGGCGTCAATATGCGTATGACTCGGATGACGAGGGTCCAGTTGACCAGTTGGACGAGGATGGATTCACAAAGGAGGAGAACCAAATCCACTTTGAGCTGACGGGCTTACAAAAAAGAACTCACTTGTTTAAAGATCTGAGCCTTGCCCATAAAGCTGTTGTTGACGGTGGAATGAGAATGACGGCGATTGAGCCAACACCATGCCCGGATCCAGGAGAACCAAGGGTGGAGAATGAGGACGAGAATGCTTATTTGAAGAAAGGATTGAAGTTTCTGAGCTTGCCTATGCTGAAGTTTTGGTTGGCTGACTATGCCATTCGAAACCATAGGCCAATTTATGTTGAGCACTCCGACATGAAGTTGCGTTACACCGTGGTGTGTGAGCAAAAGGATTGCACATGGAAGGTTCGTGCAAGGAAGCTTAAAGAAACCGAAGAATGGGTGTTAAAAAGTTGTGATACCACTCATAGATGCAAACCGCCATCCAAACGACTTAGAAAGACACACCGTCAACTCACATCTGAGTATCTTGGATACAAATGGATGAAAGACATAGCCTTTGATCCCACTGTGAAAGTGAGGTTTCTCATGCGGACGGTGAAAAAACAATTTGGTTACGAAGTCAAGTATGGGAAGGCATGGAAGGCAAAGGCAAATGCTATTAGGATGTTGTACGGTGGATATGAAGAAGCATACAACCAGCTCCCAAGGTTGTTGGCCGCGATTGCACATAGGAACCCGGGCATGTTTCATGTGGTCGAGGATCACGAGGGAGTGTTCCACCGTGCCTTCTGGAGTTATGAACAATGTGTGGAGGCATTTCAGCATTGTCGTCCGGTCTTGTCTATAGATGGCACGTTCTTGACCGGTAGATATAAGGGCACACTAATGGTAGCAATGGCGCACTCATCAAACGACAACGTGTTGCCGTGTGCATTTGCTTTGGTGCCTTCCGAGCACCAAGACAACTGGGAGTGGTTCATGGGTCATGTTAGGCACAACGTGATTGGGGCTAGGGAGGTATGCATCATATCGGACCGGCATCATGGCATACTCAAGGCAATGGACATTGTTATTCCAGGATTTCCAAAGCTTCACCACAGATGGTGCATGAGGCATTTCGTGGCCAACTTTTACCGGGCATGTAAGAGCAAGGAGCTCAGCAAAGACCTTACCCATGTATGTGTGGCATTCACCACCCAAGGTTTCGATGCTCGGTACAACAAACTCTTTGCAGCGGTGAACGAAGGGGGAAAAGACTTCTTAACTAGGAATTTAAGCGAGAAGCACAAGTGGGCACGCGCTCATGACGATGGTGGTTGGCGATATGGTGACATGACGAGCAATCTCGTAGAATGTTTCAACAATGTGTTGAAGGGTGCTCGTGCATTGCCGGTGACTGCAATAGTGGAGTACACCTTCTTTAAGCTTAATGAGTACTTTCAGAGGCATTCTGAAGAGACTGCAAAATGGATAGGTGAGAAAAAGGATTATCCGGAAAAGGTTGATGAATGGTTGCAGTTACAAGCAAGCAAGTCTTCACGGCAACAAGTTATCATATTCGATAGGCTTGAAATGATCTATCAAATTGATGAGCCAGGTGGCACAACACGAGACGGTAGACAATATGGTGGTGCTGCATTTGAGGTGAAATTGAAGACTCGGTGGTGCCAGTGCGAGAGGCCTAGTAAGTATCATTGGCCATGCTCGCATTTGATAACGGCGGCGAAGGCGAGAAACATACATGTTAATGATGGAAAAACCGTGAGGATGCAAGAGTTCCATGTGGAAGCTACTAGGTTGACATGGGCGCCAAGATTTCACCCTTTCTTGGACCAATCACAGTGGCCTGAGTACCATGGCCCTCATATTAGGCCAGACCCTCTTCTGAAGGTGGAGACGAAGGGTAGAAGGAGAACTAAGAGGTTCAGGGGTGATATGGATGACCTGGCTGGATACACTGGCATGAAACAATTCGGTAGCGGTCATTTCATGGAGGCTCCTGACATCATCAACTGTGGGGTGTGCGGTGAAGGGGGACACAATGAGCGGACATGCAAGAAAAAGAAAACCAAAAAAAGAAAAACAAGTCGTGGAGGCGGCACCGATGGTGAACGAGGTGGAAGAGGTGACGGTGGTGGTGGTCGAGGAAGCACAAGTGTCAGAGGTGGTAGTGGCGGTCGTAGAGGGAGCACAAGTGCTAGGGGTGCCAGTGTTGGTCGAGCTAGCACAAGTGCTAGAGGTGGTGGTCGAGCTAGCACAAGTGCTAGAGGTGGTGGTCGAGCTAGCACAAGTGCTAGAGGTCGTGGTGGTCGGAGAGGAAGCACAAGTGCTAGAGGTGCTGGTGGTCGTAGACGAATGGTTGATAATGGATCGGCCTTCGGTTATTTGCATAATCCAGATGGTTGATCTAATAATAATGGTATAGTATTTGTTCATACAATTCCTAGCATTTATTCATTTACTGTATTTACGCATTTACTATCTTTATGTCTTGTGCTAACAATTGGTCTTTTTGTAGGCATGGCTTCATCCGGTTCCAGGACGAGGCCGGCGTGCGCGGACCAAGAGGACATGCCGAAGACGTGGTTGGAGGCCAGTTTGGACAAGGAGAAGGAGAAGGATGTGCCCACACCACCATGTTGGTGTGGTGATGTTTGCAAGCTGAAGGTGTCCACTGACCGCAACAAGTCATGGACAGAAGGTAGAAGGTTTTTCGTGTGTCCCAACTATGCACATGATCGTCGAAGGCCAACTAACGCATATGACATACCACCGGTATGTTAGGTGTACATACAAAAAACATCAACAAGTTGTCACTCATATGTCTAACAAAATCATGGTTTATATGTAGTCCCCTCCTCCACTTTGCAAGGATAAGATTCTTTGGGCCCACCTCTACCCCTCTCATCCATTCATCTCCACCTCTACCCCTGTCATTTCTTTCATCTCCACTCACTCTCACTCTCACCTCTAGCCCTCTCGTCCACTCACTCTCATCCAGTAACATAACCCCCCTCAAATCTCTCACGAATCGGTCCGGTTTCACCGTTGGATCTTCAGTATTTCGAAACTAGAAGGTAAATCAACTACACCCCCACTTATTGGTTGGTTTTAGGATCTCCAGTATCATAGTTTTGTGTGAACCCTGGTTTGTTTGTTTTCCTCGTGGTTTAATGTATCATATGTTAGGTACTAAGAGATTTGTGTGTTGTAGATGGCTAATGGTACTCAGTGGGTGCTTAGCCCTGTTGTTCATGTCCAAGGCTTGTCTCCATGTGTTGTGCAAGTTAGTGAAGTAGACCTCACTTTTGATTGGTTGAAGACTAAATTCATGTTGAAGCAAGGGTTGAAGGAAGAGGATTTTGTGTACTACGTCAGCAGGAGGCAGGCAGATGGTCCCGGGGAAAGAAAATTGGTTGACATAACTGATGATGACAAGATTCAACAAATGATGCAAGAATGGAAATGGAAAAGGGTTGTTGACTTGCATTGCTACAGGAAACCGAGTTATATGTGATGTTCATGTCGTTTGAACTATCGTGGACCTACCAAATCATGAACTACCTATGTTATTCGAGACTATTTGTGTAATTTGAGATTATGTGATGAACTTCTCATTCGAGACTATTTGTTTGATTTGAGATCTTGTGTGCTCATGAACTATGCTTCTCATTTGTCATTCGATACTATAGGAGGCTAAAACAAAATGAAAAGTACAACACCAAAGGCCAGACGCCAAGGACCCTGGCGTCTGGTCGCCCTGTTTCTGCTGTCAGGACTCTGTTTTGCTTCCAGTCGACCCCCAGACGCCAGGGTCCTTGGCGTCTGGCCCCCTGACATGAAACCAGACGCCAGGGACCCTGGCGTCTGGTGCCCTGTATTTTATTTTGAACTTGCTGCTTGACACACGAAGCACATATATATTCATATGATAGGTTCATAGAGCACAGAAGATAGCACATTTCACATAACTTTCAGCACGACAAATTCTTGCATACAAACGACAAGTTCATAGATTTTTCATCACGACAAATTCAAGCATACATAAGACACCAAGTGCATACATAAGACACCAAATTTATGACAACCAAGTTCAAGACAACCAAGTGCATACCACGACACCAAATTCATGCACTTCCAAACAAGAAGCTCACTTCCTCCTTCCTCTCTTCACAATGGTTCCCCTTGTAGGCTCCTCCTCTTCGCTAGCCTCCTCCTCCTCCTCCTCTTCGTTGTATGCCTCCTCCTCCGCCTCAATGTTGGCCTTATATCTTTGCATTCCTGTTGGGATAAGCTTAAGAGGATACTCCGGACTATGGAATTGTGTGTTCCATGTCTTCTTTCTACCTTTCTTGCCTGCTGTCTTAGCAATGGATTTGCCTTTCCTATCGCGAGCATTGCCTTGTGTCGGTTGTGATGGTTGTGGAGCATCAACATCATACGCATGATCCTCTTGCTGTGTTGCATCATACTGATGCTCCTCATCATGTGTTGGCTCCTCTTGATGCATTGGCTCCTCTTGATGTGTTGCCTCCTCCTCTATGTCATCATCATCCTGGAGTAAACACCGTCTATGAGCTCTCGCGGCGCGGGTACCAGGTGCGTACACGTCACTGGACTTAGCACCATGGCAAGAAAGCATTGCTGCCATCTTATGGAACCGCTTCTTAAACTTCTGCAACAACACAAAATATGCTATGATATGAGATGCAAATAAATAATCCGTGAAAAGAAACTTTTCTAATATATTTGTCACACCTCCATCGTGCTCCTAAGAGTTCTCTCAGATAATCCACCCCCAACTGGATGACTCAGTGCAACATTGGCATCGTTGACACACAAAAGCAACTCTCGGCCCTGCAATTCATGAACACACCAATATTATGTATTTCAAAGAAGACAACATGATGCAAGTATGTTAGAATAGGTCAAAAAGGCTACCATTTCGTCATGCATCGGTGCGTAGTCAACATGAGCCCCTCTGGTTTCTCTCACAGCCATGTTGAAGGTACTATAACCTTCTGCAGTCTCCGGGTCTTCAGACACCAACTCCGACCACTCGTCGTGAGTCCAACCTGGCTTCAGCTTCAACCGGTAACGATCCGCATACCACACTTGATACTTCTGATATGCTATCTGATTGTGAGGTCTATTCTCTGATTGCACTAGCGTGTCTCTTTGATTCCAAATTTCTATCCATGCACGGTGTTTGTTTGCCCAATCTGATATATCCTGATTGTTCCTTCGATCGAACCTACAAATGATGCACGGGACAAAGCTTTAGCAAACATTGACTTATTCAATGCTCTACTACGTACTCAAGGCATGCTTTCTTACCGATGCAGAGATAGCATTTCCTCCTTGCTCTCCTCAATTGGAATACCTTGTCTTTTTCCAAATTGTCTTGCCACACGGTCTACAAAGTGCCACTCGACTGCGAAGAAGCATATCATTGGACACCTCGATCGCCAAAGATGGCTATCACGCGTGCACATCTCATTAAGATCAAAGTCACGATCTTCCACATAAGGCAACCAATATACCTGCAAAACAAAGAGATACATTGTTAGCTACATAAGTTTTATTCTTGACTAAATTTTATCTCATCGAACTTCTAAAAACCTGCTCAGCAGTCAAGGTGTCCAGCTCGTTCATATAGCACTTGTATCGCACTTGCGAGCTTCCTGTGTAGACTGTCACTTGTTCCCAATAGTAAGCAAGCGTAGGGCGCCGATATGTATCATCATCATGCAACCCGTCATGATTACCCCGTGGGTTTGGCAAGAGGGGGTTCTTGAAATCGGGCCGTCCTACCGGGATCCGCTCCCACATCCACACGGATAGGCTCCAAACAAACCCAGACAATGAGGATGTATCTCCCTTTCTCCGACACGACAAGTCAAGCTGCAATCAAACAAACATGTTAGATATGGAGGCGCATGACAAATGCAAGATAAATGGTTGCAAATATCTCTTACCTGACGATACAAATAAGCTAGTGCGGCCGAACCCCAGCTATACTGGGTATCCCAGTTATTGAGTAGCTCCAAGAACATCCAGAGGGCTGAGTTCCCGGTTGCATCTGAGAAGACTACCTTCGTTAGTACATACCAAAGATAGGCCCGCGCGTACTGCTGCACAACCACATCATTGGCATCCTGAGGGCACGGATTGGTGTTTCCTCTGACCATTTTTAGCCAAGAATGCCTCACTTTCGCGGTATCGGCCTTGCCTTCCTCACGGCCCTCGGGCGGAACACCGATTAAATCGGCAGTCCGTTCTCGCCAATTACCCACGCTGACACGACCGGTAACAGCTTGTCCGTTGATAGGAAGGCCGCTTATCATAGCCATGTCCTGTAGGGTCATCGTCATCTCCCCACATGGAAGGTGGAAGGAGTGAGTCTCCGGCCTCCAACGATCCACAAGTGCGGTCAGCGCCGCGTGGTTCACCGGCGGAGCGCGTCGCTTAAACTGCAACACGAATGGGAGAAGACCCAATCTCCGAATGTAAGGCTCATACCGCGGGTCGTAATCAAAGTCATCAGCGGAATGACCCCTCATGCGCATAGCAACTACAACCTGCAAATAAAGTGATGTTTTAATCAATACAAAAACACAAATGAGAAACAACGAAAAATGATAAGTCTTGCTTCTTACATTTCCGTTCTCAATGGCACGAGCACGATGCTCCTTATCCCACTCATCGATTAATCCGTCATACCAAGGTCCATCACCATCCGCCATCCTACAAAACAAATCACAAACATCTATGAATACATGAACAATATCAAACAATTTTCTTCTCCAAGTTTATGCCATATGAAAACACCATTCTTCTCAAACATAACCACATCATTTCTTTCTTCTACATATGCACACATATCATCTAGAGTACCAAATTTCACCATCAAATAAATTTCGTAATCATCATCCGCCATTCTATTGAACAAATCATGTCACACACAATAATCAAATTTCATCATCTCTTTTGCATAAAAAATTTGCCATCTATATATTCAACTATATTGTCATACCACTTCACACATATAATATTTATCTAAATATATTTGCTTGCCAAAGTTGTCTTCTCAGATTCAAACATAGATTATGCCATCTATATATTCAACATATATCTAATTTACTAGCATATGCATACATCATCTACAATTCAAATAAATTCACAAACTATGTCTATTGGTGGACAACTACAAACATCTAGCAACTACACTACCTACCAAATCATCTATCAACTACAAGCTCTTTCCTAAACCAAAGAAATCATCTACTCATCTAACATCACCTAATTTGAAATAATGCATCCAACAAAAGAGGGGAAAAGCAAAACAAATTGGAGGAGAGGGGTGAGAATACCTCAAGGATGCTTAGAGGGCTCAGATCCAAGAACTAGAGTGGAGGATGGAGTAGATCAGGGGAGGATTTGGTGTGAGGGGGGAGAGGGGCGAAGGAGATAACTTCTGTCTGTTCGTGGCCGCCAGGGGGAGGGAGGAAGAGATGGGTGGGTGGGCTCGGCCCGCGGGGGTTATCCACTTACCAGGGCCAGACGCCAGGGTCCCTGGCGTCTGGCCCCTTTGCCACGTCAGCAAGTCAACGGGCACGCGGGCAGTGCGGGCCAGGAGCCAGACGCCAGGGACCCTGGCGTCTGGTTCGCAACCCAGACGCCACGGACCTTGGCGTCACCAAAAAAGGTCAGAAACGAAATTTTTTTCGTAACGAGGTCAAATCGGGATTTAGTTAGCACTAAGGGTCAGAACAGTAATTTTGTCCGCCGCTCGCGTCACCCGCCTCCTCGTCCTACTACGAGTAAATCATAGTCGCCACGTGAGTGCATCGCGTGCGGCAGCCCCACTTGCTTGGCTGTGCGGCGTCGCAGCCTTGATCGACCGGCGGCGACCGGCCGGCCCGACTGGTCGTGCGGGTCGCTTAGGCCAACTCCAGCGCATGACCTCATGGAGTCTGGCAAAATCGACAGATCCCACGGACCACCGTGCGACAGCCTAGATCCATCTTGTTTGTTTTGTGTTCGGCCCGACCCATTTCAAACGCAAATACGTGTCCGGTTTGGATCCAGGCGGATAGCGAATGGACGCGCCGCTCGTCCGCAACGGGGCCGCGTGCTAGACGGCCACTGAAAGGATCGATATAGTTGACTAAGACGGGGGGGGGGGAATGAATAGGCAAGTAACAATTTTTAGTTTTTCTTTACCAATTTAAACTTTGTATCAAAGTAGGTTGTCTAGATATGCAACTAGGTAAGCAACCTATATGATGCAACAACAACAAGCACACAAGCAAGCAAGGGATATCAGACAAATAAGCTTGCACAAGTAAAGGCACGAGATAACCAAGAGTGGAACCGGTGAAGACGAGGATCTGTTGCCGAAGTTCCTTCCCTTTGAGGAGAAGTACGTCTCCGTTGGAGCGGTGTGGAGGCACAATGCTCCCCAAGAAGCCGCTAGGGCCACCGTATTCTCCTCACGCCCTCACACAATGCGAGATGTCGTGATTCCACTATAGGTGCCCTTGGAGGCGGCGACCGAACCTTTACAAACAAGGTTTGGGCAATCTCCACAACTTTATTGGAGGCTCGCAACGACACCACGAAGCTTCACCACAATGGACTATGGCATCGCGATGACCTCAACCGTCTAGGGTGCTCAAACACCTAAGAGTAACAAGATCCGCAAGGGATTAGTGGGGGAATCAAATTTCTCTTGGTGGAAGTGTAGATCGGGGCCTTCTCTACCACTCCCGAGCAAATCAACAAGTTTTATTGGTTAAGGGGAGAGATCGGGCGAAAATGGAGCTTGGAGCAACAATGGAGCTTAGGGTTGGAAGAGGTGGTTAACTAGAGGAAGAAGACACCCCTTATATAGTCGAGAACAAAATCCAACCGTTATCCACCTAACCAACCCGCGACTTGCGGTACTACCGCCCCTGGCGAGTGGTACTACCGCACGGCCACACGGTACTACCGCGGGTGACCGCGGTACTACCGCTACTACGGCAGGAACTAGGACAGGCCTGAAACACAGAGGCTGAGAGCAGTACTTCCGCAGTAGCAGTACTACCGCTCCACCTTGCGGTACTACCGCCAGGCAGGAATGGCCTAGCCTGGGAAAGACGCGGATGAATAAAAATACATCCGTGCCTACTTCCGCTGAAAAACAAACGATGCAAAAATCCGACACGGTACTACAGCTGGAGGAGCGGTACTATTGCGTGGTGGCTGAGCCAGGCCGCGCGCGGTACTACCGCGCACAAGGTGCGGTACTATCGCAGAGGCGCGGATGTAAAAAATTACATCCGCCCCTACTACCGCAATGCAGCGGCACTTGGCCTGGGGGCCACGGTGTTGGAAATATGCCCTAGAGGCAATAATAAAAGCATTATTATTATATTTCCTTGTTCATGATAATTGTCTTTATTCGTGCTATAATTGTGTTATCCGGAAATCGTAATACATGTGTGAATAACAGACAACAATATGTCCCTAGTAAGCCTCTAGTTGACTAGCTCGTTGATCGACGGATAGTCATGGTTTCCTGACTATGGACATTGGATGTCATTGATAACGAGATCACATCATTAGGAGAATGATGTGATGGACGAGACCCAATCCTAAACATAGCATAAGATCGCATAGTTCGTTTGCTAGAGTTTTCCAATGTCAAGTATCCTTTCCTTAGACCATGAGATCGTGTAACTCCCGGATACCGTAGGAGTGCTTTGAGTGTGCCAAACGTCACAACGTAACTGGGTGACTATAAAGGTATACTACGGGTATCTCCGAAAGTGTCTGTTGGGTTGACACGGATCGAGACTGGGATTTGTCACTCCGCTTGATGGAGAGGTATCACCGGGCCCTCTCGGTAATGCATCATCATAATGAGCTCAATGTGATCAAAGTGTTTGATCACAGGATCATGCATTACGGAACGAGAAAAGTGACTTGTCGGTAACGAGATTGAACGAGGTATTGGGATACCGACGATCGAATCTCGGGCAAGTAAAATACCGATTGACAAAGGGAATCGTATACGGGATTAATTGAATCCTCGACATCGTGGTTCATCCGATGAGATCATCGTGGAGCATGTGGGAGCCAACATGGGTATCCAGATCCCGCTGTTGGTTATTGCCCGAGAGCTGTCTCGATCATGTCTGCATGTCTCCCGAACCCGTAGGGTCTACACACTTAAGGTTCGGTGACGCTAGGGTTGTGAAGATATGTATATGCAGTAACCCGAATTTTGTTCGGAGTCCCGGATGAGATCCCGAACGTCACGAGGAGTTTTGGAATGGTCCGGAGGTAAAGAATTATATATAGAAAGTGCTATTTTGGCCATCGGGACAAGTTTTGGGGTTATCGGTATTGTACCGGGACCACCGGAGGGTCCCGGGGGGTCCACCGGGTGGGGCCACCTGCCTCGGGGGGCCACATGGGCTCTAGGGGGTGCGCCTTGGCCTACATGGGCCAAGGGGAACCATCCCCAAGAGGCCCATGCGCCTAGGGTTCCAAAGGGGAAGAGTCCCACTAGTGGAAGGCACCTCCTAGGTGCCTTGGGGGGGGGGGAGGAAATCCTCCCTGGCCGCCGCCCCTTGGAGATCAGATCTCCCAGGGCTAGCGCCCCCCAAGAGGCCTATATAAAGGGGGGAGGGGAGGGGGGCAGCCGCACCCCTGGTCCTTGGCGCCTCCCTCTCCCTCTCCAACACCTCCTCCTCCTCCGTAGAGCTCGGCGAAGCCCTGCCGGAGTACTGTAGTTCCACCATCACCACGCCGTCGTGCTGCTGCTGGAGCCATCTTCCCCAACCTCTCCTTTGCCTTGCTGGATCAAGAAGAAGGAGACGTTACGCTGACCGCACGTGTGTTGAACGCGGAGGTGCCGTCCTTTCAGTGCTAGGATCTCCGGTGATTTGGATCACGTCGTGTACGACTACCTCATCCCCGTTCGTTGAACGCTTCCGCTCGCGATCTACAAAGTGGTATGTAGATGCAATCTCTCTCCCTTGACTCGTTGCTTAGATGAACTCATAGATGGATCTTGGTGAAACCGTAGGAAAATTTTTAATTTTCTGCAACGTTCCCCAACAGTGGCATCATGAGCTAGGTCTATGCGTAGTTCTCTATTGCACGAGTAGAACACAATTTGTTGTGGGCGTAGATGTTGTCAATTTTTCTTGCCGCTACTAGTCTTATCTTGCTTCAGCGGTATTGTGGGATGAAGCGGCCTGGACCAACCTTACACGTACTCTTACGTGAGACCGGTTCCACCGACTAACATGCACTAGTTGCATAAGGTGGCTGGCGGGTGTCTGTCTCTCCCACTTTAGTTGGAGCGGATTCGATTAAAAGGGTCCTTATGAAGGGTAAATAGAAGTTGACAAATCACGTTGTGGCTTTCACGTAGGTAAGAAAACGTTCTTGCTAGAACCCTAATTCATCCACGTAAAACTTGCAACAACAATTAGAGGACGTCTAACTTGTTTTTGCAGCAAGTGCTTTGTGATGTGATATGGCCAAAGTTGTGATGAATGATGAATGATCTATATGTGATGTATGAGATGTTCATGCTATTGTAATAGGAATCACGACTTGCATGTCGATGAGTATGACAACCGGCAGGAGCCATAGGAGTTGTCTTTATTTTTTATATGACCTGCGTGTCATTGAGAAACGCCATGTAAATTACTTTACTTTATTGCTAAACGCGTTAGCCATAGTAGTAGAAGTAATAGTTGGCGAGCAACTTCATGGAGACACGATGATGGAGATCATGATGATGGAGATCATGGTGTCAAGCCGGTGACAAGATGATCATGGAGCCCCAAGATGGAGATCAAAGGAGCTATGTGATATTGGCCATATCATGTCACGTTTATTATTTGATTGCATGTGATGTTTATCATGTTTTGCATCTTGTTTACTTAGATCGACGGTAGTAAATAAGATGATCCCTCATAATAATTTCAAGAAGTGTCCCCCCTAACTGTGCACCGTTGCGACAGTTCGTTGTTTCGAAGCACCACGTGATGATCGGGTGTGATAGATTTTAACGTTCACATACAACGGGTGTAAGACAGATTTACACACGCAAAACACTTAGGTTGACTTGACGAGCCTAGCATGTACAGACATGGCCTCGGAACACAGAAGACCGAAAGGTCGAGCATGAGTCGTATAAAAGATACGATCAACATGAAGATGTTCACCAATGTTGACTAGTCCGTCTCACGTGATGATCGGACACGGCCTAGTTGACTTGGATCATGTAATACTTAGATGACTAGAAGAGGGATGTCTATCTAAGTGGGAGTTCATTAAATAATTTGATTAAATGAACTTTATTATCATGAACTTAGTCTAAAATATTTACAATATGTCTTGTAGATCAAATGGCGAACGTAGTCCTCAACTTCAACGCGTTCCTAGAGAAAACCAAGCTGAAAGACGATGGCAGCAACTATACGGACTGGGTCCGGAACCTGAGGATCATCCTCATAGCTGCCAAGAAAGATTATGTCCTACGAGCACCGCTGGGTGACGCACCTATTCTCCCTGCAGAACAAGACGTTATGAATGCTTGGCAGTCACGTTGCGATGATTACTCCCTCGTTTAGTGCGGCATGCTTTACAGCTTAGAGCCGGGGCTCCAAAAGCGTTTTGAGAGACATGGAGCATATGAGATGTTCGAAGAGCTGAAAATGGTTTTCCAAGCTCATGCCCGGGTCGAGAGATATGAAGTCTCCGTCAAATTCTTTAGCTGTAAGATGGAGGAAAATAGCTCTGTCAGTGAACACATACTCAAAATGTCTGGGTTGCACAACCGCTTGACTCAACTGGAAGTTAATCTCCCGGATAAAGCGGTCATTGACAGAATCCTCCAGTCACTTCCACCTAGCTACAAGAGCTTTGTGATGAACTACAATATGCAGGGGATGGTAAAGACCATTCCTGAGGTATATGCTATGCTGAAATCAGCAGAGGTAGAAATCAAGAAGGAGCATCAAGTGTTGATGGTGAATAAAACCACTAAGTTCAAGAAGGGCAAGGGTAAAAAGAACTTCAAGAAGAACGGCAAGGAAGTTGCCGCGCCCGGTAAGCAAGTTGCCGGGAAGAAGCCAAAGAATGGACCCAAGCCCGAGACTGAGTGTTTTTATTGCAAGGGAAGTGGTCACTGGAAGCGGAACTGCCCCAAATACTTAGCGGACAAGAAGGCCGGCAAAACCAAAGGTATATGTGATATACATGTAATTGATGTGTACCTTACCAGTACTCGTAGTAGCTCTTGGGTATTTGATACCGGTGCAGTTGCTCACATTTGTAACTCAAAGCAGGAGCTGCGGAATAAACGGAGACTGGCGAAGGACGAGGTGACGATGCGCGTCGGGAATGGTTCCAAGGTCGATGTGATCGCCGTCGGCACGCTACCTCTACATTTACCTACGGGATTAGTTTTAAACCTCAATAATTGTTATTTAGTGCCAAGTTTGAGCATGAACATTGTATCTGGATCTCGCTTAATTCGAGATGGCTACTCATTTAAATCCGAGAATAATGGTTGTTCTATTTATATGAGAGATATGTTTTATGGTCATGCTCCGATGGTTAATGGTTTATTCTTAATGAATCTCGTACGTGATGATACACATATTCATAGTGTGAATACCAAAAGAGTTAAAGTTGATAACAATAGTCCCACATATTTGTGGCACTGCCGTCTTGGTCACATAGGTGTCAAACGCATGAAGAAACTCCATGCAGATGGACTTTTAGAGTCTCTTGATTATGAATCATTTGACACGTGCGAACCATGCCTCATGGGTAAAATGACCAAGACTCCGTTCTCAGGAACAATGGAGCGAGCAACCAACTTATTGGAAATCATACATACCGATGTGTGCGGTCCAATGAGTGTTGAGGCTCGCGGTGGCTATCGTTATGTTCTCACCCTCACTGATGACTTGAGTAGATATGGGTATATCTACTTAATGAAACACAAGTCTGAAACCTTTGAAAAGTTCAAGGAATTTCAGAGTGAGGTTGAAAATCAACGTGATAAAAAGATCAAGTTTCTACGATCAGATCGTGGAAGAGAATACTTGAGTCATGAATTTGGCACACACTTAAGAAAATGTGGAATAGTTTCACAACTCACGCCGCCTGGAACACCTCAGCATAATGGTGTGTCCGAACGTCGTAATCGCACTCTATTAGATATGGTGCGATCTATGATGTCTCTTACCGACTTACCGCTATCTTTTTGGGGCTATGCTTTAGAGACTGCCGCATTCACTTTAAGTAGGGCTCCGTCGAAATCCGTTGAGACGACACCGTATGAATTATGGTTTGGGAAGAAACCTAAGCTGTCGTTTCTGAAAGTTTGGGGATGCGATGCTTATGTCAAGAAACTTCAACCTGAAAAGCTCGAACCCAAGTCGGAAAAATGCGTCTTCATAGGATACCCTAAATAAACTATTGGGTATACCTTCTACCTCAGATCCGAAGGCAAGATCTTTGTTGCCAAGAATGGATCCTTTCTAGAGAAAGAGTTTCTCTCGAAAGAAGTAAGTGGGAGGAAAGTAGAACTTGATGAAGTGTTACCTCTTGAACCGGAAAATGGCGAAACTCATGAAAACGTTCCTGAGGTGCCTGCACTAACTAGAGAGGAAATTAATGATAATGATCAAAATACTTCTAATCAAGCTCCTACTGAAATTCGAAGATCCACAAGGACACGTTCCGCACCAGAGTGGTACGGCAACCCTGTCTTGGAAATCATGTTGTTAGACAACGGTGAACCTTCGAACTATGAGGAAGCAATGGCGGGCCCAGATTCCGACAAATGGCTGGAAGCCATGAAATCCGAGATAGGATCCATGTGTGAAAACGAAGTATGGACTTTGACTGACTTGCCTGTTGAACGTCGAGCCATAGAAAATAAATGGATCTTTAAGAAGAAGACAGACGCGGATGGTAATGTGACCATCTATAAAGCTCGGCTTGTCGCTAAGGGTTATTGACAAGTTCAAGGGGTTGACTACGATGAGACTTTCTCACCGGTAGCGAAGCTGAAGTCCGTCCGAATCATGTTAGCAATTGCCGCATTCTACGATTATGAAATATGGCAAATGGACGTCAAAACGACATTCCTTAATGGTTTCCTTAAGGAAGAATTGTATATGATGCAGCCGGAAGGTTTTGTCGATCCTAAGAATGCTGACAAGGTGTGCAAGCTCCAACGCTCGATTTATGGGCTGGTGCAAGCATCTCGGAGTTGGAACATTCGCTTTGATGAGATGATCAAAGCATTTGGGTTTATGCAGACTTATGGAGAAGCCTGCGTTTACAAGAAAGTGAGTGGGAGCTCTGTAGCATTTCTCATACTATATGTAGATGACATACTTTTGATGGGAAATGATATAGAACTCTTGGACAGCATTAAGGCCTACTTGAATAAAAGTTTTTCAATGAAGGACCTTGGAGAAGCTGCTTATATATTAGGCATCAAGATCTATAGAGATAGATCAAGACGCCTCATAGGTCTTTCACAAAGCACATACCTTGATAAGATATTGAAGAAGTTCAATATGGATCAATCTAAGAAAGGGTTCTTACCTGTGTTACAAGGTGTGAAATTGAGCTCAACTCAATGTCCGACCACGACCGAAGATATAGAAGAGATGAGTGTCATCCCCTATGCCTCAGCCATAGGTTCTATTATGTATGCCATGCTGTGTACCAGACCTGATGTAAACCTTGCCGTAAGTTTGGTAGGAAGATACCAAAGTAATCCCGGCAAGGAACACTGGACAGCGGTCAAGAATATCCTGAAGTACCTGAAAAGGACTAAGGAAATGTTTCTCGTCTATGGAGGTGACGAAGAGCTCGTCATAAAGGGTTATGTCGACGCTAGCTTCGACACAGATCTGGATGACTCTAAGTCACAAACCGGATACGTGTATATTTTGAATGGTGGCGCAGTAAGCTGGTGCAGTTGCAAGCAAAGCGTCGTGGCGGGATCTACATGTGAAGCGGAGTACATGGCAGCCTCGGAGGCAGCACATGAAGCAATTTGGGTGAAGGAGTTCATCACCGACCTCGAAGTCATACCCAATGCGTCGGGGCCAATCAAACTCTTCTGTGACAACACTGGAGCTATTGCACTTGCCAAGGAGCCCAGGTTTCACAAGAAGACCAGGCACATCAAGCGTCGCTTCAACTCCATTCGTGAAAATGTTCAAGATGGAGACATACAAATTTGTAAAGTGCACACGGATCTGAATGTCGCAGATCCGTTGACTAAACCTCTCCCTAAGGCAAAACATGATCAGCACCAGAACTCTATGGGTGTTCGATTCATCACAATGTAACTAGATTATTGACTCTAGTGCAAGTGGGAGACTGTTGGAAATATGCCCTAGAGGCAATAATAAAAGCATTATTATTATATTTCCTTGTTCATGATAATTGTCTTTATTCGTGCTATAATTGTGTTATCCGGAAATCGTAATACATGTGTGAATAACAGACAACAATATGTCCCTAGTAAGCCTCTAGTTGACTAGCTCGTTGATCGACGGATAGTCATGGTTTCCTGACTATGGACATTGGATGTCATTGATAACGAGATCACATCATTAGGAGAATGATGTGATGGACGAGACCCAATCCTAAACATAGCATAAGATCGCATAGTTCGTTTGCTAGAGTTTTCCAATGTCAAGTATCCTTTCCTTAGACCATGAGATCGTGTAACTCCCGGATACCGTAGGAGTGCTTTGGGTGTGCCAAACGTCACAACGTAACTGGGTGACTATAAAGGTATACTACGGGTATCTCCGAAAGTGTCTGTTGGGTTGACACGGATCGAGACTGGGATTTGTCACTCCGCTTGACGGAGAGGTATCACCGGGCCCTCTCGGTAATGCATCATCATAATGAGCTCAATGTGATCAAAGTGTTTGATCACAGGATCATGCATTACGGAACGAGAAAAGTGACTTGCCGGTAACGAGATTGAACGAGGTATTGGGATACCGACGATCGAATCTCGGGCAAGTAAAATACCGATTGACAAAGGGAATCGTATACGGGATTAATTGAATCCTCGACATCGTGGTTCATCCGATGAGATCATCGTGGAGCATGTGGGAGCCAACATGGGTATCCAGATCCCGCTGTTGGTTATTGCCCGAGAGCCGTCTCGATCATGTCTGCATGTCTCCCGAACCCGTAGGGTCTACACACTTAAGGTTCGGTGACGCTAGGGTTGTGAAGATATGTATATGCAGTAACCAGAATGTTGTTCGGAGTCCCGGATGAGATCCCGGATGTCACGAGGAGTTTCGGAATGGTCCGGAGGTAAAGAATTATATATAGAAAGTGCTATTTTGGCCATCGGGACAAGTTTCAGGGTTATCGGTATTGTACCGGGACCACCGGAGGGTCCCGGGAGGTCCACCGGGTGGGGCCACCTGCCTCGGGGGGCCACATGGGCTCTAGGGGGTGCGCCTTGGCCTACATGGGCCAAGGGGAACCAGCCCCAAGAGGCCCATGCGCCTAGGGTTCCAAAGGGGAAGAGTCCCACTAGTGGAAGGCACCTCCTAGGTGCCTTGGGGGGGAGGAAATCCTCCCTGGCCGCCGCCCCTTGGAGATCAGATCTCCCAGGGCTGGTGCCCCCCCAAGAGGCCTATATAAAGGGGGGAGGGGAGGGGGGCAGCCGCACCCCTGGTCCTTGGCGCCTCCCTCTCCCTCTCCAACACCTCCTCCTCCTCCGTAGAGCTCGGCGAAGCCCTGCCGGAGTACTGTAGTTCCACCATCACCACGCCGTCGTGCTGCTGCTGGAGCCATCTTCCCCAACCTCTCCTTTGCCTTGCTGGATCAAGAAGAAGGAGACGTTATGCTGACCGTACGTGTGTTGAACGCGGAGGTGCCGTCCTTTCGGTGCTAGGATCTCCGGTGATTTGGATCACGTCGTGTACGACTACCTCATCCCCGTTCGTTGAACGCTTCCGCTCGCGATCTACAAAGTGGTATGTAGATGCAATCTCTCTCCCTTGACTCGTTGCTTAGATGAACTCATAGATGGATCTTGGTGAAACCGTAGGAAAATTTTTAATTTTCTGCAATGTTCCCCAACACACGGTACTACGGCTCCAGAGGAGCGGTACTACCGCGCCGAGGTACGGTACTACCGCAGGTGCCTGCGGTACTACCGCTCCAGGGAGCAGTACTACCGCAAGCCCAATATCAGGAACCAAGACATGATGCATAGAGGATAAACAGAGGATGCTCCAAAGCGCAGGGGGAAAGGTGGAGACAAGGAAGAAAATGTGTACGTGATGATTCCACCAGAACCTTTCCGACACGGACCCCCTCTTAATAGTATGGCTTTCCTACGACTCAAATCTACCGAAAAGAAACGTAGAAAAACGCCGTCTTCAAAAGTCTTTGAGGGGCACCAAACCGTCTTGTGCCTAGCGATGAAACGTCTGAGAAACTCAAGGCACACGATTAGTCCGCAAAAGCATTGTCATCAATCACCAAAACACCTTGGGGATAAATATGCCCTTACAATCTCCCCTTTTTTGGTGGATTGATGACAATACGGGATTTGCACAAAGGGAAATAATATTGAGCAAACGCAAACCCCTCCTCTCTAAAATATAGGCGGGCTCCCCCTAGATGTGTGCAAACTAGATGGGTGCTTTGGACTGCACGACACACATACTAGGATCAACACTCCCCCTATATTTTATAGACAAGGCATATCTTGCAATAGTAAGGCTAACACTAGACAAGATATCAAACAAGAGCAAAACATAAGTAGCACAATATATCATAAGCTCATTAAGATAGGATAGAGTGCATATGTCTTACACCATATGAAGGATAAGTCTCAAAGGCGCAAACAAAACAAAGCAAATGAGGTTCAAATGATAAAGCAAACACACCAAACACGACACACGACTCGCAAGCACGCAAATCCCTACACTCTCTCCCCCTTTGGCATCGAGACGCCAAAAAGGCAGAGAGGACACCTACACACAAGGGGTGGCTCAGGCAGAGAAATCGCTCCAATGCTCCCCGTCAGACTCGGCAGCGGGGACGGTCTCCTCGATATCTTCCTCGGAATCAGTCCACTTGTAGCCTTGCTTCTCCATCCATTCTGCCTCCGGGGTGATGTGCCTGTCTGACCCGCTGGATTCTGCCTCACCAAAAACCTTCATGATCCTCTTGTCGCGGCGGCGGCTCTCCTTGGAAGCAACGTGAGTCCTGTATTGCCCCTTGGCCTGCATGCAGAACAGAGTCTTCATCTTGTCCTTCAGCTTCTTGGCCCATGAGGGCTTAGAGGAACGATGGGTAGACCCAGCAACACGGTCCTCAGCAACATCCTCTGCCTCAGCCTCCTCCTCATCAACACCCATCCTAGCAGCCGACGCCTCAGCACGAGTAGTAGTGTTGGCCCACTTGGGCTTGACACGGAGACTGATGGAATAATGCCTAATCCAGTCTGGAGCAAGGAACTCATTACCAGGGAACAACTTCTCCCAAGTCTTGGAGATGAACAGAAACATGTACGGTCCATAGATAGGTACCTTGCGGTTGAACACAGCGAACCGAAGCTCACACCACATGATATGTGAGACATCAAGTGGTTGAGTCTGAGACACACGCGCCTCCTCGCACAGGAGCATCATATCCACCAGATAGGCATGCACCTTGTCCTTGTCGCCAATGTGAGGAAACAGAGAGTTGCGGAAGATGCGATACATGATATCCAGAAAGGGGTTCAGCACCCACGTCGACTTTCCACTGGGAAGCACCTTCTCAACATAATACTGCTGGAGCTTGTTCTTGCTTGCGGACTCAGGGTTGGCACGAGGGCGAACACCTACGGGTGTGGTGAGCCCGTCATCAGGAACCTGTAGCAGATCCATGAAATCCTTCCAGGTAGTAGTCAACTGATGGCCATTGGTCATCCAAGTCATCCTCCGCTCCTCCCCAGGGTGAAAGTGAATTGAGGCAAAGAACTGACAGATAAGCTCAGGGTCATAGTCCAGGTGGAAGGAGATCACATGTTCAATAGCAAACTGCTCCACCAAATCCAGAGCCTCTCCAAAGTACTCACGATACTTGTCCTTCCTCATGTGATTCATGTGAATCCACTTGACATCCACGAAGGTGTTTTGCTTGGCCTTGATCACATCCAGATAAATGAGAGTCTGCTGCTTGGTCCAAAACAATTCATTGCCTCTGAAGATAGCACGGGCATTCACATATGGGTTGATCTGCCTTCAAGGGATAAACTTAGAAAGTGGAATGTCGTCCATGCCCTTAGCAGGTTCCTTGTACTTGCTAGCTGAGGTCTTGACATTGCGCTTGGGGGCACTGGAGCCCTCAGGTGCTTCATCTTGATTGAACAGTCGCTTGGAGCCAGTGTCACGACTGGGATTGGAACGGCGAGCAGGGGCACCGGAGCCACCACCTAAGACACAAAGCAAAAACACACACAAAGAGCGAGAAGAATCAATGCAAAGACCTTAGCAAGACAAGGGAAACAAGTAGAAAGCATACGTGGTAATTGCCAAGAAGAAGATTTGGACAACAACGGTAGTACTGCCAGGTCGTGCAGTACTAAAATTTTAGTACCGCTCCTAGTCGCGGTAGTACCGCGAGAAGACACGGTAGTACCGGGGCTTGGAGCGGTAGTAGGACCTTAGTACCACAGCTCGAGCGGTAGTACCGCACCTGACGGGCGGTAGTACCGGACTTGCGGTAGTACCGCACAGGAGATGCGGTAGTACCGTACGGCGGCAGATCCAAGCCACTTTGAATCTGAAAAAACCCGCGAAAATGCGGCGGTACTACGGTTGATCAAATCTACCACGGGACAACATATCAAGTATAATTTCTACGCACCACTACTCTCCTACATCCTACTCTTGCATAGATTTGGCCTAAAATCTCAAGAACACATGCATCTCCCCAAAAACCTAGAGGCAAAAGAACAACCAAGAGAGAGAGAGGGATTTGGGGAGAAACCTTGGTCCATGGCAAGAGGAAGTGGTGGGGAACGATCCCACCGATCGGAATCCGAGGAGAGTGGCCGGAGACGGAGATCCGGCGAGGGTCTTCGGCGCCGTTCTTGAACGAGAGAGAGAGAGAGGCGGCGGGGAGAGAAACAAGTGAATGGGTATATGGGGAGTTGGAACTCCCCTGCCCGAGTCATAGCCCCCCACGCGCACTCGTCAACGCGGTAGTACCGCGCTTCATCGCGGTACTACCGCTCGGGCGGAAGTGCCGCACCGAAGCGGTAGTACCCCTCGCCCAGGCGGCAGTAAAAAATTACTGCCGCGCTGGGTGCGGTAGTACCGTGCTCTCCACACGCGGTAGTACTGTGGCAGGCCGCGGTAGTACCGTGAGCTAAAGAAAATGCATGTTTCAAACACAAAGAAAGAGAAGTCTTCGCACGGAATCTTCAAACAAACTAGACACCACAAGAACACGCTCAACACGAAGAAAAAGGGGCAAAAGACAACAAGAATCAACCACGAGACACCACCTCTTCAAAGAGAGGGCGGTGGCCGGAGCCACCTATGTTTGAGTCAATTGGTATGGCACCGCGAAGAATTATCCTTGGGCCCATGACCAAAACTCGTCTTTGAAGCACAAGTACCATAAAAAATGGCTAATGTGAAAGAGTTGATCAATTTATGCATAATGGGGGGGGAAGGAGAGTTCATTGAGAGAACAACACTCCCCCTATGTCCATGCCTACATCTAAACAAGACATCAAATTGAGTATGGTGGGGTGTGCAAGGGTTCAAGCAACATTGCTCGAATCAATGATATTTTGCTCATGCCTTAACTCGCGAAATCTTGCTTCATCCAACGGCTTCTTGAAAATATCTGCAAAGTTATCATGAGTGTTTACGTAGTTGAGCTTGATCTCCCCTCGCCTAATGTGATCCCGGATGAAGTGATACCGAATCTCAATATGCTTTGTCTTGAAGTGTTGCACCGGGTTGAGAGAAATCTTGATGGCACTTTCATTGTCACACCAAAGAGGCACTTTGTCACAAATGACATCGTAATCCTTTAAAGTTTGCCTCATCCATAAGAGTTGTGCACAACAACTACCGGCCGCCGCATACTCCGCTTCGGTGAACGAGAGAGACACACAACTTTGCTTTTTAGAAGACCAACTTACCAAAGAGCAACCAAGGAATTGGCACCCTCCGGAAGTGGACTTGCTATCCACTTTGTCTCCCGCCCAATCGGAGTCCGAATACCCTACAAGCTTGAAGTTTGCTCCTCTTGGGTACCATAAGCCAAAGTTTGGGGTATGAGCCAAATATTGAAAGATTCACTTGACCGCCACAAAGTGGCTTTCCTTAGGTGCGGCTTGAAACCGTGCACAAATTCCCACACTCAACATGATATCCAGTCTAGATGCACAAAGGTAAAGCAAGGTTCCAATCATGGAACGATATACTTTTTGATCCACGGCTTTACCATTGGGATCAATGTCAAGTTGGCACTTGGTGGGCATTGGAGTGGAAGCCGGCTTGACATCACTTAGCTTGAATCTCTTAAGCATGTCTTGAGTGTATTTGGCTTGGTTGATGAAGGTTCCTTCTCTTATTTAGTTCACTTCGAAACCGAGAAAGAACTTCAACTCTCCCATGGAAGACATCTTGAACTTTGAGGTCATGAGTGCGGAAAATTCCTCATTGAAGGCTTTGTTAGGGGAACCAAAGATCATATCATCAACATATAGTTGGCACACAAACAACTCCCCTTTGACCTTCTTAGTAAAAAGAGTGGGTTCGATCAACTTCAAATCCACGATCTTGTAACAACTCGGTAAGGTGGTCATACCACGCACGTGGGGATTGTTTAAGGCCATAGAGCGCCTTATCGAGTTGATACACATGATCGGGAAAGTAGGGATCCTCGAACCCGGGGGTTGCTTGACATATACCAACTCATTAATGGGAGCATTAAGAAAAGCACTCTTCACATCCATTTGTTGCAACTTAAAGTTGTGATGAGAAGCATAAGCAATCAACAAACAAATGGATTCAAGGCGAGAAACGGGAGCAAAGGTTTCACCGTAGTCGATGCCCTCGACTTCGGAGTAGCCTTGTGCCACCAATCTTGCCTTGTTATGAATGATGGTCCCATGAGCAAATTGCTTGTTCTTGAATATCCACTTGGTTCCAATGACATTGTGGTTCCCCGTTGGCCTTGGCACCAATCTCCACACCTTGTTGTACTCAAAGTTGTTGAGTTCTTCATGCATGGCATTAAGCCAATCCAGATCTTCGAGTGCTTCATATACCTTTTGGGGCTCAACACAAGAGACAAACACGTGATGTTCACAATAGTTTGCCAATTGTCTGCGTGTGCTTACCCTCTTTTGAATGCTTCCAAGCACATTTTTCATGAGATGACGCTTGGTGGAGAGCTTGGATGCAATCTTGGCGGCACGATGTTCCAATTCCTCCTCGGTGGTGAGTTGAGAAGCGGTCACTTGATCATCTTGAGCGAAATCTTGAGCTTGTTCTTGATATTGAACTTGCTCGGAGGAGAGAACTTGACCTTGGACATCACTTGGTGTGTCAACACCGTCTTGAGGATGATCTTGCCCTTGGTCTTGTTCATGAGGTTGAGGGCCTTGACTTTGTTCTTCGGAAGCGTGTGGGCCTTGGGTTGGTGATGGCTCCACTTGAGTGGAGCATTGTCCTTCTCCTTAGGCCACAAGGGGTTCCTCAATGGGTAGGATAAAACCAACACCCATTCTTCTTATGGCTTGAGGAGGAATTTCATCACCTACATCACAAGTGGCACTTTGCTCCACCTGGGAGCCGTCATTCTCATCAAACTCCATGTTACATGTCTCCTCAATAAGTCCCGTGGATTTATTGAGGACACTATAAGCATGAGAGTTTGTAGCATAACCAACAAATATGCCCTCATAGGCTCTAGCCTCAAATTTAGACAAACGAACACCTTTCTTGAGAATGAAACACTTACACCCGAACACCCGAAGTACTTGAGGTTGGGTTTGTTACCGGTGAGAATCTCATATGGAATCTTGTTCAAGCCCTTGCGGAGGTAGAGCCAATTGGATGCATGACACGCGGTGTTGATGGCTTCGGCCCAAAAGTTGTATGGAGACTTGAACTCCGCCATCATGGTCCTTGCCGCATCCATCAACGTCCGGTTCTTCCTCTCCGCAACACCATTTTGTTGAGGGGTGTAAGGTGCGGAATATTGATGCTTGATTCCCTCATCACTAAGAAACTCATCCAAGGTGTAGTTCTTGAACTCGGTGCCGTTGTCACTTCTTATTGTCAAGATCTTTGCATTGTATTGACGTTGTGCTTCATTTTCAAAGTCAATGACGGTTTCTTGGGTCTCGCTCTTCCTCATGAAAAAATACACCCAAATGTATCTTGAATAGTCATCCACAATCACCAAGCAATACTTCCTACCCCCAAGGCTATCAAAGGATGGAGGCCCAAAGAGATCCAAATGAAGGAGCTCCAAAGGCCTCTTCGAGTAAATGATAGTCCACAGACATGTTCCCCCTTGAGAGGACTTTGCAAAGATCTCATATTGACGTGGGCTAAACGGCGATGCCAAAGCCATCCCACGTCAACTTTAGCCATTAGGCATGTCGCGGTCTTAGTGGGTCGCTCCGAAAAGTTAATCACATATAGACCGTTCTTGACATGCCTAACAAAGGCTACTTTAAGAGTCTTGCTCCAAAAGAGAGCCACGGTATCAATATCAAAGAAAGTAGCAAAGCCCATAATTGCAAGTTGACGAACGGAAAGTAGATTGTATGCAAGGGACTCAACAAGCATGACCTTCTCGATCGTGAGATCATGAGAAATGACAACCTTGCCGAGTCACAATACCTTAGAAGATGAGGCGTCACCCCACTCGACATTGGTGGGCATACATGGAATCTTGTGCACGTCCACCACCAAGTCCTTGCTTCCGGTCATATGATTTGTAGATTCACTATCGAGCAACCATGATCCCCCACCGGAAGCAAACACCTACAAGAGATCAATGCTTGGTTTTAGGTACCCATTTTGTAATGGGTCCTTTGATGTTAGTAACAAGGGTCCTAGGAACCCAAATAGACCATTCAATATACTCATGAGGAGAACCAACAAATTTGGCATAAACATGCCCATCACTAGCACGACATAACACATAAGAAGGATTAAAGTCGCCGGCTTTGTTGGGAGGGGTGGCATTGCCCTTATTGACACCGCCACCCTTTGCATTGTTCTTCTTCTCCTCGGAAACACCCTCTCCATCCTTCATGAAAGTTTGCTTGATAGGAGGAGTGTTGGGGAACGTAGTAATTTCAAAAAAATTCATACGCACACGCAAGATCATGGTGATGTATAGCAACGAGAGGGAAGAGTGTTGTCTATGTACCCTCGTAGACCAAAAGCGGAAGCGTTGGCACAACACGGTTGATGTAGTCGTACGTCTTCATGATCCGACCGATCAAGTACCGAACGTACGGCACCTCCGAGTTCAGCACACGTTCAGCCCGATGACGTCCCTCGAACTCCGATCCAGCCGTGTGTTGAGGGAGAGTTTCGTCAGCACACGACGGCGTGGTGACGATGATGATGTTCTACCGACGCAGAGCTTCGCCTAAGCACCGCTACGATATTATTGAGGTGGATTATGGTGGAGGGGGGCACCGCACACGGCTAAGAGATCCAAGGGATCAATTGTTGTGTCTAGAGGTGCCCCCCTGCCCCCGTATATAAAGGAGCAAGGGGGGAGGCCGGCCAGCCTTGGGGCGCACGAAGGAGGGGAGGAGTCCTCCTCCTAGTAGGAGTAGGACTCCCCTCTTTCCTAGTCCAACTAGGAAAAGGAAGGGGGAATGAAGGAGAGGGAAAGGGGAAGGAAAAGGGGGGGGCGCCCTCTTCCCTAGTCCAATTCGTACCCCCTATAGGGAGGGGGCGCAGCTGCCCCTTGTGGGCTGCCTTCCCTCTTCCCTATGGCCCATGTAGGCCCAATAGTCCCCCGGGTTTCCGATAACCCCCCGGCACTCCGATAAATACCCGAATCACTCGGAACCTTTCCGATGTTCGAATATAGTCGTCCAATATATCGATCTTTACGTCTCGACCATTTCGAGACTCCTCGTCATGTCCCCGATCTCATCTGGGACTCAGAACTCCTTCGATACATCAAAACTCATAAACTCATAATATAACTGTCATCGAAACTTTAAGCGTGCAGACCCTACGGGTTCAGGAACTATGTAGACATGACCGAGACACGTCTCCGGTCAATAACCAATAGCGGAACCTGGATGCTCATATTGGCTCCCACATATTCTACGAAGATCTTTATCGGTCAAACCGCATAACAACATACGTTGTTCCCTTTGTCATTGGTATGTTACTTGCCCGAGATTCAATCGTCGGTATCTCAATACCTAGTTCAATCTCGTTACCGGCAAGTCTGTTTACTCGTTCCATAATACATCATCTCACAACTAACTCATTAGTTGCAATGCTTGCAAGGCTTATGTGATGTGCATTACCGAGAGGGCCCAGAGATACCTCTCCGACAATCGGAGTGACAAATCCTAATCTCGAAATACGCCAACCAAACATGTACCTTCGGAGACACCTGTAGAGCTCCTTTATAATCACCCAGTTATGTTGTGATGTTTGGTAGCACACAAAGTGTTCCTCCTGCAAACGGGAGTTGCATAATCTCATAGTCATAGGAACATGTATAAGTCATGAAGAAAGCAATAGCAACATACTAAACGATCGAGTGCTAAGCTAACGGAATGGGTCAAGTCAATCACATCATTCTCCTAATGATGTGACCTTGTTAATCAAGTGACAACTCTTTGTCCATGGCTAGGAAACATAACCATCTTTGATCAACGAGCTAGTCAAGTAGAGGCATACTAGTGACACTCTGTTTGTCTATGTATTCACACATGTATCATGTTTCCGGTTAATACAATTCTAGCATGAATAATAAACATTTATCATGAAATAAGGAAATAAATAATAACTTTATTATTGCCTCTAGGGCATATTTCCTTCAGTCTCCCACTTGCACTAGAGTCAATAACCTAGATCACATCGCCATGTGATTTAACATCAATAGTTCACATCACCATGTGATTAACACCCATAGTTCACATCGTCATGTGACCAACACCCAAAGGGTTTACTAGAGTCAATAATCTAGTTCATATCGCTATGTGATTAACACCCAAAGAGTACTAAGGTGTGATCATGTTTTGCTTGTGAGATAAGTTTAGTCAACGGGTCTACCACATTCAGATCCGTATGTATTTTGCAAATTTCTATGTCAACAATGCTCTGCATGGAGCTACTCTAGCTAATCGCTCCCACTTTCAATATGTATCCAGATTGAGATTTAGAGCCATCCAGATCAGTGCCAAAACTTGCATCGATGTAACCCTTTACGACGAACCTTTTTGTCACCTCCATACTCAAGAAACATATCCTTATTCCACTAAGGATAATTTTGACCGCTGTCCAGTGATCTACTCCTAGATCACTATTGTACTCCCTTGCCAAAAACAGTGTAGGGTATACAATAGATCTGGTACACAGCATGGCATACTTTATAGAACCTATGGCCAAGGTATAGGGAATGACTTTCATTCTCTTTCTATCTTCTGCCGTGGTCGGGCTTTGAGTCTTACTCAATTTCACACCTTGTAACACAGGCAAGAACTCTTTCTTTGACTGTTCCATTTTGAACTACTTCAAAAACTTATCAAGGTATGTACTCATTGAAAAAACTTATCAAGCGTCTTGATCTATCTCTATAGATCTTGATGCTCAATATGTAAGCAGCTTCACCGAGGTCTTTCTTTGAAAAACTCCTTTCAAACACTCCTTTATGCTTTGCAGAATAATTCTACATTATTTCTGATCAAAAATATGTCATTCACATATACTTATCAGAAATGTTGTAGTGCTCCCACTCACTTTCTTGTAAATACAGGCTCCACCGCAAGTCTGTATAAAACTATATGCTTTGATCAACTTATCAAAGCGTATATTCCAACTCCGAGATGCGTGCACCAGTCCATAGATGGATCGCTGTAGCTTGCATATTTTGTTAGCATCCTTTCGATCGATAAAACCTTCAGGTTGCATCATATACAACTCTTCTTCCAGAAATCCATTCAGGAATGCAGTCTTTACATCCATTTGCTAGATAAAATGTGGCAATTTGCTAACATGATTCGGATAGACTTAAGCATCGCTACGAGTGAGAAGGTCTCATCATAGTCAACTCCTTGAACTTGTCGAAACCTTTTGCGACAATTCTAGCTTTGTAGATAGTAACACTACTATCAGCGTCCGTCTTCCTCTTGAAGATCCATTTAACCTCAATGGCTTGCCGATCATCGGGCAAGTCAATCAAAGTCCATACTTTGTTCTTATACATGGATCCCATCTCAGATTTCATGGCCTCAAGCCATTTCGCGGAATCTGGGCTCATCATCGCTTCCTCATAGTTTGCAGGTTCGTCATGGTCAAGTAACATGACCTCCAGAACAGGATTAGCGTACCACTCAGGTGCGGATCTCACTCTGGTTGACCTACGAGGTTCGGTAGTAACTTGATCTGAAGTTACATGATCATCATCATTAGCTTCCTCACTAATTGGTGTAGGAGTCACAGGAACAGATTTCTGTGATGAACTACTTTCCAATAAGGGAGCAGGTACAGTTACCTCATCAAGTTCTACTTTCCTCCCACTCACTTCTTTCGAGAGAAACTCCTTCTCTAGAAAGTATCCATTCTCAGCAACGAATGTCTTGCCTTCGGATCCGTGATAGAAGGTGTACCCAACTGTCTCCTTTGGGTATCCTATGAAGACACATTTCTCCGATTTGGGTTTGTGCTTATCATGATGAAACTTTTTCTTATAATCATCGCAACCCCAAACTTTAAGAAACGACAACTTTGGTTTCTTGCCGAACCACAGTTCATATTGTGTCGTCTCAACGGACTTAGATGGTGCCCCTTTTTAACGTGAATGCAGCTGTCTCTAATGCATGACCCCAAAACGATAGTGGTAAATTCGTAAGAAACATCATAGATTGTACTATATCCAATAAAGTACGGTTATGACATTCGGACACACCATTACGCTGTAGTGTTCCAGGTGGCGTGAGTTGCGAAACTATTCCGCATTGTTTCAAATGAAGACCAAACTCGTAACTCAAATATTCTCCTCCACGATCAGATCGTAGAAACTTTATTTTCTTGTTACGATGATTTTCAACTTCACTCTGAATTTCTTTGAACTTTTCAAAAGTTTAAGACTTATGTTTCATTAAGTAGATATACCCATATCTGCTTAAATCATCTGTGAGGTGAGAAAATAACGATACCCGCCACGAGCCTCAACATTCATCGGACCACATACATCTGTATGTATGATTTCCAACAAATCTGTTGCACTCTCCATAGTACTGGAGAACGGTGTTTTAGTCATCTTGCCCATAAGGCATGGTTCGCAAGTACCAAGTGATTCATAATCAAGTGGTTCCAAAAGTCCATCAGTATGGAGTTTCTTCATGCGATTTACACCAATATGACCTAAACGGTAGTGCCACAAATAAGTTGCACTATCATTATTAACTTTGCATCTTTTGGCTTCAATATTATGAATATGTGTATCACTACGATCGAGATCCAATGAACCATTTTCATTGGGTGTGTAACCATATAAGGTTTTGTTCATGTAAACAGAACAACAATTATTCTCTAACTTAAATGAATAACTGTATTGCAATAAACATGATAAAATCATATTCATGCTCAACGCAAACACCAAATAACACTTATTTAGGTTCAACACTAATCCCGAAAGTATACGGAGTGTGCGATGATGATCATATCAATCTTGGAACCATTTCCAATACCATCGTCACTTCATCCTTAGCTAGTTTCTGTTCATTATGCAACTCCTGTTTCGAGTTACTACTCTTAGCAACTGAACCAGTATCAAATACCGAGGGGTTGCTATAAACACTAGTAAAGTACACATCAATAACATGTATATCCAATATACCTTTGTTCACTTTGCCATCCTTCTTATCCGCCAAATTCTTGGGGCAGTTCCGCTTCCAGTGACCAGTCCCTTTGCAGTAGAAGCACTTAGTCTCAGGCTTAGGACCATACTTGGGCTTCTTCACTTGAGCAACAACTTGCTTGCCGTTCTTCTTGAAGTTCCCCTTTTTCCCTTTGCCCTTTTCTTGAAATTAGTGGTCTTGTCAACCATCAACACCTGATATTTTTCTTGATTTCTACCTTCGTCGATTTCAGCATCACGAAGAGCTTGGGAATCGTTTCTATTATCCCTTGCATATTATAGTTCATCACGAAGTTCTACTAACTTGGTGATGGTGACTAGAGAATTCTGTCAATCACTATTTTATCTGGAAGATTAACTCCCACTTGATTCAAGCGATTGTAGTACCCAGACAATCTGAGCACATGCTCAGTGCTTGAGCTATTCTCCTCCATCTTTTAGCAATAGAACTTGTCGGTGACTTCATATCTCTCAACTCGGGTATTTGCTTGAAATATTAACTTCAACTCCTGGAACATCTCATATGGTCCATGACGTTCAAAACCTCTTTGAAGTCCCGATTCTAAGCCGTTAAGCATGGTGCACTAAACTATCAAGTAGTCATCATATTGAGCTAGCCAAACGTTCATAACGTCTGCATCTGCTCCTGCAATAGGTCTGTCACCTAGCGGTGCTTCAAGGACATAATTCTTCTGTGCAGCAATGAGGATAAACCTCAGATCACGGATCCAATCCGCATCATTGCTACTAACATCTTTCAACTTAGTTTTCTCTTAGGAACATATAAAAATTAAACGGGGAGCAACATCGCGAGCTATTGATCTACAACATAGATATGCTAATACTACCAGGACTAAGTTCATGATAAATTAAAGTTCAATTAATCATATTACTTAAGAACTCCCACTTAGATAGACATCCCTCTAATCATCTAAGTGATCACGTGATCCAAATCAACTACACCATGTCCGATCATCACGTGAGATGGAGTAGTTTCAACGGTGAACATCAATATGTTGATCATATCTACTATATGATTCACGCTCGACCTTTCGGTCTCCGTGTTCCGAGGCCATATCTGTTATATGCTAGGCTCGTCAAGTTTAACCTGAGTATTCCGCGTGTGCAACTGTTTTGCACCCGTTATATTTGAACGTAGAGCCTATCACACCCGATCATCACGTGGTGTCTCAGCACGAAGAACTTTCGCAACGGTGCATACTCAGGGAGAACACTTATACTTTGATAATTTAGTGAGGGATCATCTTATAATGCTACCGTCAATCAAACCAAGATAAGATGCATAAAATATAAACATCACATGCAATCAATATAAGTGATATGATATGGCCACCATCATCTTGTGCTTGTGATCTTCATCTCCGAAGCAATGTCATGATCACCATCGTCACCGACGCGACACCTTGATCTCCATCGTAGCATCATTGTCGTCTCGCCAATCTTATGCTTCTACGACTATCGCTACCGCTTAGTGATAAAGTAAAGCATTACAGGGCGATTGCATTGCATACAATAAAGCAACAACCATATGGCTCCTGCCAGTTGCCGATAACTCGGTTACAAAACATGATCATCTCATACAAGAAAATTTAGCATCATGTCTTGACCATATCACATCACAACATGCCCTACAAAAACAAGTTAGACGTCCTCTACTTTGTTGTTGCAAGTTTTACGTGGCTGCTATGGGCTTAGCAAGAACCGTTCTTACCTACGCATCAAAACCACAACGATAGTTTGTCAAGTTAGTGCTGTTTTAACCTTCACAAGGACTGGGCGTAGCCACACTCGGTTCAACTAAAGTTGGAGAAACTGACACCCGCTAGCCACCTGTGTGCAAAGCACGTCGGTAGAACTAGTCTCGCGTAAGCGTACATGTAATGTCGGTCCGGGCCGCTTCATCCAACAATACCGCTGAACCAAAGTATGACATGCTGGTAAGCAGTATGACTTATATCACCCACAACTCACTTGTGTTCTACTCGTGCATATGACATCTACGCATCAAACCAGGCTCGGATGCCACTGTTGGGGAACGTAGTAATTTAAAAAAAATTCCTACGCACACGCAAGATCATGGTGATGCATAGCAATGAGAGGGGAGAGTGTTGTCTACGTACCCTCGTAGATCGAAAGCGGAAGCGTTAGCACAACGCAGTTGATGTAGTCGTACGTCTTCATGATCCGACCGATCAAGTACCGAACGTACGACACCTCCGAGTTCAGCACACGTTCAGCCTGATGACGTCCCTCGAACTCCGATCCAGTCGAGTGTTGAGGGAGAGTTTCATCAGCACGACGGCGTGGTGACGATGATGATGTTCTATCGACGCAGAGCTTCGCCTAAGCACCACTACGATATTATCGAGGTGGATTATGGTGGAGGGGGCACCGCACACGGCTAAGAGATCCAAGGGATCAATTGTTGTGTCTAGAGGTGCCCCCTGCCCCCGTATATAAAGGAGCAAGGGGGGAGGCCGGCCAGCCTTGGGGTGCACCAAGGAGGGGAGGAGTCCTCCTCCTAGTAGGAGTAGGACTCCCCTCTTTCCTAGTCCAACTAGGAAAAGGAAGGGGGAAGGAAGGAGAGGGAAAGGAGAAGGAAAAGGGAGGCGCGCCCCCTTCCCTAGTTCAATTCGGACCCCCTATAGGGAGGGGGCGCAACTGCCCCTTGTGGGCTGCCTTCCCTCTTCCCTATGGCCCATGTAGGCCCAATAGTCCCCCCGGGGTTTCCGATAACCCCCCGGCACTCCGATAAATACCCGAATCACTCGGGACCTTTTCGATGTCCGAATATAGTCGTCCAATATATCGATCTTTACATCTCGACCATTTCGAGACTCCTCGTCATGTCCCCGATCTCATCCGGGACTCCAAACTCCATCGGTACATCAAAACTCATAAACTCATAATATAACTGTCATCGAAACTTTAAGCGTGTGGACCCTACGGGTTCGAGAACTATGTAGGCATGACCGAGACACGTCTCCGGTCAATAAGCAGTAGCGGAACCTGGACGCTCATATTGGCTCCCACATATTCTACGAAGATTTTTATCGGTCAAACCGCATAACAACATACGTTGTTCCCTTTGTCATTGGTATGTTACTTGCCCGAGATTCGATCGTCGGTATCTCAATACCTAGTTCAATATCGTTACCGGCAAGTCTCTTTACTCGTTCCGTAATACATCATCTCACAACTAACTAATTAGTTGTAATGCTTGCAAGGCTTATGTGATGTGCATTACCGAGAGGGCCCAGAGATACCTCTCCGACAATCGGAGTGACAAATCCTAATCTCGAAATACGCCAACCCAACATGTACCTTCGGAGACACCTGTAGAGCTCCTTTATAATCACCCAGTTACATTGTGACATTTGGTAGCACACAAAGTGTTCCTCCGGCAAATGGGAGTTGCATAATCTCATAGTCATAGGAACATGTATAAGTCATGAAGAAAGCAATAGCAACATACTAAACGATCGAGTGCTAAGCTAACGGAATGGGTCAAGTCAATCACATCATTCTCCTAATGATGTGACCTTATTAATCAAATGACAACTCTTTGTCCATGGCTAGGAAACATAACCATCTTTGATCAACGAGCTAGTCAAGTAGAGGCATACTAGTGACACTCTGTTTGTCTATGTATTCACACATGTATCATGTTTCCGGTTAATACAATTCTAGCATGAAAAATAAACATTTATCATGAAATAAGGAAATAAATAATAACTTTATTATTGCCTCTAGGGCATATTTCCTTCAAGGAGGTCGTTTGGTCTTGTCATTCTTCTTCTTGTTCTTGGGCTTGGGTGCGAACCCAATCCCCTCCTTGGCCACAACTTCCTTTTGATTGCTCAAAAGGTTGTTGAGGTTCTTCTCACCTTGTATGCATGACACAAGGCCTTTCTCAAGTTGCTCCTTCAACTTAGCATTATCCTCAACAAGATGCACATGCTCACAACAAGGGTTAGTAGCATTTGCATTATCAATTAACACCATGTGAGGAAAGGTGGCTTTCTCCTTGGTTAGCTTCACTTGGAGTTGATCATGAGACTCCTTGAGGCTAGCATGAGCACCCTTCAAGACTTTGTGAGCCTTGTCAAGAATGTCAAACTCCTCTTTGAGTCTAGCAAGATCAACCCCAAGCTTTGCCTTCTCGGAGGTTAGCACACGAGAAACAACAAGAGCATGATCAAGATCTTTCTTTAACTTAGCATGAGCATCATTGTGTGACTCCTCAAGAGCCAAACGAAGACCACGCTCTTCCTCAAGAGCATTAGAAATATCCAAAAACTCATTGGCATAGTCACGCCTATGCCCCTCCATCTTAGAGATGGTATTTTCATGAGCCTCGATCATGTCATTGGCTTCACCAAGTTGTTCCAAGAGAGCAACGAAGTGCTTCTTGGATTTACCCTTGATTTTACCCATAAAGGTCTCAAGCTCATTTTCCTCCACATTTGTTCCCTCATGTTCATCAATGATATCCATCAAAGAAGGATGATTAATGATGGTAGTTTTGATGTTGGGGGTTACCTTGTTGGTGGCTTTAGCCATGAGGCACTTGGCGGTGATGCTCTCATTGGTTAAGTAGAAGAGAGACACCCGTGGAGTCGTCGCAATGGCAACGAGGCCATGGCAACCGACTCACCATCTTCATCTTCGTCATCATCCTCATTGTACTCTTCTTGTACCACCAATGCCTTGGGAGGCGTCTTCTTGGTGAAGTTGCTCTTGTTGGGGAACGACTTGGCCTTGTCCTTTCGGATGAGCTTGTCACCATTGTCTTCCCTCTTCTCATAAGGGCACTCCGCAACAAAGTGGCTCACATTGCCACAATTAAAGCAAGTCCTCACTCGTTGCTTGCCCTTTGCGCCTCTTGAATTGTTCTTATTGATGTTGGGCCTTGAGTTTTTATTGCTCCAAAATTGCCTTGAAGAAAGGGCCATGTGTTCATGATAAGCATACTTCGTATCTTCGAGGTTGCTCTTCTCTTCTTCCTCTTCATCCTCTTCCTCCATACTAACCTTGGCCTTTAGAGCAAGGTTGGTCTTCTTTACTCTTTGAGAGCGAAGTACCGCATTGTTGGCGGTCTTGTCCAGAATGTTCATAGCAACGAACTCATCCAACACTTCACTTGAGGACAAGGTGTGGAAGTCCAACCTTTGACAAATGACGGAGGACACAGCTTTGTGGTAGGGCATCATTGCCTTGAGGAATTTGTGCTTGATCCAATTGTCATCCGTGTCCTTACTTCCATGATCTCGGAGAGAGACCGCGAGTTTGGTTACCCTCCGATAAAGCTCACAAGGTTCTTCATCTTCTTTCATTGCAAACTCATCGGATTCATCTTGCACCACTTCATAGTTGGAGCGCTGAATGCTTGCGCTTCCCCGATAGAGGGAAACCACTTGGTGCCAAGCATCTTTGGCCATGGAGTATGGCCGAAGATGAGGAAGATCTTCGGGTGGGATTGCTTCTTGGATGATGAAGAGAGCATTCTCATTGAATTGATTATCCACGGCTTCTCTAGGAGTGAAGTTGCTTCGGTCATGCAGATAGAAACCTTCTTCAATGATTCTCTAAAGGTTAGTGTTCACATGATTTAAATGACGCTTAAAGAGATAGACCCAAGAATCAAATTCTACATTTTTCTCAATCTTAGGGGCCGGGCCGGCATGATTCAAATGAGTGGAAGGAAGCAGTCCACCATAAACAAGTGGAGGTTCCACATGGGCAAAGATACCGGTGCCATTTTTGGCACCAGAAGGAGGAGCTTTCCCGCTAGAAGCTTCCCCCTTGTCGGAGGTAACATCCATCACGTTGTTAGCGGGATCACCCACTTTCAACGGTACGGTGGTAAGTTTAAGCCCTTCTATGGATTTATTAAACATGCCTTCGAGCTCGGTCGTCATGGAGGTTTTCAATGCGTCCAACGCCACTTTGAATTCCTCACGAGAGACCGCGGTTCCCCCATCGGCCGTAGACGAGAATGGATTCACACCAGAGTGCTCCTCCCCACCGTCTACGGTGTCAACCATACGCTTCGGACGACAAAGTCCTTAATAAAGAGACGAGGCTCTAATACCAATTGAAAGGATTAGTATAATTGACTAGAGGGGGGTGAATAGGCAACTAACAATTTTTAGTTTTTCTTTACCAAGTTGAACTTTGCATCAAAGTAGGTTGTCTATATATGCAACTAGATGAGCAACATATATGATGCAACAACAACAAGCACACAAGCAAGCAAGAGATATGACACAAATAATCTTGCACAAGTAAAGGCACGAGATAACCAAGAGTGGAGCTGGTGAAGACAAGGATGTGTTGCCGAAGTTCCTTCCCTTTGAGGGGAAGTACCTCTCCGTTGGAGCGGTGTGGAGGCACAATGCTCTCCAGGAAGCCGCTAGGGCCACCGTATTCTCCTCACGCCCTCACACAATGCGAGATGCCGTGATTCCACTATTGGTGCCCTTGGAGGCGGCGACCGAACCTTTACAAACAAGGTTGGGGAAATCTCCACAACTTAATTGGAGGCTCCCAACGACACCACGAAGCTTCACCACAATGGACTATGGCTTCGCGGTGACCTCAACCGTCTAGGGTGCTCAAACACCCAAGAGTAACAAGATCCGCAAGGGATTAGTGGGGGGATCAAATTTCTCTTGGTGGAAGTGTAGATCGGGGCCTTCTCTACCACTCCCGAGCAAATCAACAAGTTTTCTTCACTAGGGGGAGAGATCGGGCGAAAATGGAGCTTGGAGCAACAATGGAGCTTAGGGTTGGAAGAGGTGGTCAACTAGAGGAAGAAGACACCCCTTATATAGGCGAGAACAATATCCAACCGTTATCCACCTAACCAGCCCGCGACTTGTGGTACTACCGCCCCTGGCGAGCGGTACTACCGCACGGCCACACGGTACTACCGCGGGTGACCGCGGTACTACCGCTACTATGACAGGAACTAGGACAAGCCTGAGGCACAGAGGCTGAGAGCAGTACTTCCGCAGTAGCGGTACTACCGCTCCACCTTACGGTACTACTGCAAGGCAGGAATGTCCTAGCCTGGGAAAGATGCTGATGAATAAAAATACATTTGTGCCTACTTTCGCTGAAAAACAAACGATGCAAAAATCTGACATGGTACTACAGCTGGGGAGCGGTACTACTGCGTGGCGGCTGAGCCACGCCGCGCCCGGTACTACCGCGCACAAGGTGCGGTATTACCGCGGAGGCGCGGATGTAAAAAATTACATCCGCCCTACTACCGCAATGCAGCGGCACTTGGCCTAGGGGCCACGGTACTACGGCTCCAGAGGAGCGGTACTACCGTGGGCTCCTGCAGTACTACCGCGCCGAGGTACGGTACTACCGCAGGTGCCTGCAGTACTACCGCTCCAGGGAGCAGTACTACCGCAACCCCAATATCAGCAACCAAGACATGATGCATTGAGGATAAACGGAGGATGCTCCAAAGCGCAGGGGGGAAGGTGGAGACAAGGAAGAAAATGTGTACGTGATGATTCCACCCGAACCTTTCCGACACGGACCCCCTCTTAATAGTATGACTTTCCTACGACTCAAATCCACCGAAAAGGAACGTAGAAAAACGCCGTCTTCAATAGTCTTCGAGGGGCACCAAACCGTCTTATGCCTAGCGATGAAACATCTAAGAAACTCAAGGCACACGATTAGTCCGCAAAAGCATTGCCATCAATCATCAAAACACCTTGGGGATAAATATGCCCTTACAACCACCTACCTCCCACCACCCAGCTTTAATGTGCACGCGTGATCGGCCCCTCCTGTCATCTGCCCAGGCGAGCGGTCGCCGTCATTCTTAAATGGGAATCCATGGACCGGCCGTAGTCCACGCTCCCACTATAGTCCCTGCTGCCTCCTCGAAACCCGACCCCAAACCCTACTTCTCCCCCCTTTCTCGAGCTCGCCAGCCGCCGACAACCATGGTGTGGCGGAGCACCGGCCGCAAGGGGGAGCACGAGCACGAGGCCAGTTCATCCTCGGGCTGCCGTCGCACCGTCAAATCAGAGCCCGCACCACACCCATGGAGGACCCCCACGCCTCCCTCGTTCACATTGCCCCTACGGCTGCTGGCGAGCACGAACGGCACTACATCCACGCGGATGTTTGCCGTCGTTATTGGGAGACCAGGAGGCCGCTCGCCTAGAGTGACGTTCACCTGCCCAATAATTGGCATTTGTCCGCGGATCGGGTGACGATCCCGCCGGTCCCGATGAGCGGTCGTGCTTGCCGCGAGAAGATCGAACGCCGTTGTCGCCTCCTGCCAAACGACATGTTCTATGCCCCCAGGTACACTGTCGACTCCGCTCTCTGGGACCCCTAGTTTCGGGACGAGCACGACGTGCGGCGCGCGTCCTACTTTACATGTAGCTCGTCGGGCCCGTGGCGGCTACGCATAGAGCGCCGAGGGCGTGCTCCAAGCCCTGCCCGGGTGCGCGGCATCACGCCGACGCCGTCGCCTTCTCCCTCTCCGTCGCCACCACCGCCTCCTCGCATGACAGAGGAGGAGGAGGCCCGGCTCATTCAACGTGTTATGGAAGACTCCATGAACATGCACGATGAGCGTTAATGGGAGGGCCTGGACACCATGATGGCCCTTGCCGTGGTTCTAAGTCTGACAGTAGAATGGGGGGTAGGAATGGAGAGGCAGAATCCTAGCTTTGGAGTACTTGTGCACGCAAGAGGTTAACGAGTTCGGGCCCTTCTCAGAAGAAGTAATAGCCCTACGTCTCGGAGCCTGGAGGCGGTCGACTGGATTATATGCGTGTGTGTTACAAAGATGCGAACCCTTCTTCCTGTGGAGGGGGGTGGCTTATATAGAGTTCGCCAAGACCCCTGCCAGCCCACGCAATGAAGGATCTTAAGGTACATTAAGGCAGGGCGTTACTGGAAACGCCCTGTATAAAGTGCTATTAAGGCTATAAAGGCCATTTAATTACAGACCGTTTGGATGGGGAGTGGCTCCTGTGCTTCCGATGGTCGAGTGAGTCTTCATGGTCGAGTGTCTCTGTGCTCGTCGAGTGTTTTTGTATTAGTCGAGTGGATGCTTATCAGGTCGACTGGTAAGCAACCTCTTTTAGTAAGTGACCTTGGGGAGGGTACCCTTGGGCAGGCCTATGACCCTACCCTAGGTACATGACTTCATCATTAGCCCCCGAATGGATCGAGGTTTGAGTGAGGAAGGAGTTGATAGTCTTCCGACCTATTTCTTGCGTTGCAAGTGTGTCTTGCTCTGGATCAACGGCTTTTCAGCGATGGCTTCAAATTCTCTTTCAGTCGCCTTGATCCATTCTTTGCGTTTGTCGAGTGAACTTCGTGGTCTTGAGGATCTCCGAGTGACAGATCGGTGGAGGCTCGCTGTCTGGCTGGTTGTTCTGCAGTTAGCGGATTTCACGGGATCCGAATTTTGGGAAGCACGCGAAGCAGAGAAAACCGCGCCACTCGGATGGGACGAGACGATGATGCCTCGATCTTCGCGCCGCCTTTTTCGCCACGTACCGCTCGCGCGCCTGTTGCGGGATTTGACAGATTGCCTGGGCCTACCGGTCAGCCACTCGAAAGTGGCCTTACTTAAGGCGCCGGGCAGGGGTATTTTGAACAGTGCCAACACAATATTCGTCTCCCTCCACCCCCAAATCTCTCTGTAGCACCCGTAGCTTTCTCAGCGCCGCCGCTTCGCACCAGTCTCGCCGGCGACAATGGGGAAGGAGAAGACCGCGGCTCTGGAGCGGGCGAAAAAGGTGACGACGACGGCGAAGGGGAGGGCGTCAAGCCGGGGCGGATCCTCGTCACGGTCCCAGCTGCCGCGGGGTTGGGTCCAAGGAGATTGGATCCGCTCGACCATCACCGAGAAGGACCTCGCCGATTTGGCCGACGAGGGACTGATCCCCCACGGGTCGGCGAGGCTCCCGGGAACGGAGTCGCAACCGCAGCCTGAGGAGGGTGAGTGTGTTTTTCTGGCCACTCATGTAGATCGTGGGTTTTCTCTGCCGCCGAGTCCTTTTTTCCGAGGGTTTCTGAACTTCTTTGGGGCGCAACTCCATCATTTCACTCCCAATTCCATCGCCTACCTCGCTGCCTTTGTTTCGCTGTGTGAAAATTTCTTGGGCTGTCGGCCGCACTGGGGGCTTTTCAAGCACATATTCACCTGTCGCTCTTAGTCGGTGAAGAAAACAAACCCAGACGACGAGAGAACTCAAGTGATCCAGATGTGCGGGGGACTCGGAGTCCAGACGAGGGGCAAGAGCGCCTTTCCGGCGATGACTCTGCCCGACTCGGTTAGAGGGTGGCAGTCGACCTGGTTCTACTGCCAAGACCAGTCGACGCCGGGGCAGTCGACTGGGCTCCCCCCTTTCTCCATGAGTCGAGTAGACAAGCCATCTTCTCTGAAGGTGTTACCGGAGGAGAAGGCCCAAGTGAAGTTGTTGATGGAGCGCGTAGTCCAGCTTATTCGCGACGGGGTGACTGGCATGGATCTCCTTGAAGTTTTCCTCCGACGGCGAATTCAGCCACTGCAATACCGAGGCCATCCGATGTGGATGTACTCTGGTACCGACGACACTACTCGGGTTCATCCAGAGGAGGTCGACGAAGCCACGTTGGAGAGGTGGGTGACTGCCATCACTGGGAACAAGGACAATCCTTGAGGTGCCAGGAGAGTTCTCCCATTCGACCAGTCTCGTCAACCAGATAAGGTACGAACACCTTTCTCCGACTGATCTGCAATATTCAATCTGCTTGTTTCCTCTTCTGAGACAGTCGATTGACCTTAACCTTGTTTGTTGTTCTCCAGGAAATTACTGAAATGTATTCGACGCCCAATGGAGCGCAGGAGCAGGCTGTGGAAGGAGAGGCGAGCGGAGGCGAGAGCGGAGATGAGCCAGAGGAGTGGGAGTCCGATGGCGAAGGGGAGGGAGGCGGCAACGCTGACTCCAGCGAGGAGGAGGAGGAGGAGGAAGAGGAAGCTGAACCTCCTCACACAGAAAAGTGGTCCAAGCTTACGCACGACCCTGCGCGGGAGCGGGGCAAGGCGACTGCTCCTGTTGGGCAGTCGTCGAAGCGTCCTAGGACCTCTTCGCCTGCGCCGACTGAAAAAGCTCCCAAGCATCCGCGTGCGATGCCTTCCAAGCCCCCCAAGGCCTTGCCCAGGATGAAGATGACTATCCCCACCATTTCTGGGTAAAGAGTTGAACTTGTCTTCTCTTGTTGAATGTGACAGATTTTGGTCGATTCATTGAGCGAGTCGACTGACTTTCGAAATTCGCAGTGCTGCTACCTCGAAGATTTCTGCCAAGGGTGATGATCAGGAGATGGAAGACGCTGTTACCTCCAAACCGGGTATACTTACTGATGCTTTGGTTTGGGTCAATTGCTGATTTCTTATCATTCCGGTCGGTTGAACTTTTCTTGCAGCTCCTCCTCATGTCATTGACCTCCCTGATGACGACGATGAAGTGCCGCTGAGGGCGAGGAGGAACAAGAAGGCTCTGGCCGGCAAGACTCCACAAGCTACCCCGGCGCCTGAGGTCGTGGCTCGGGATGGAGGTGATGCTACTCGGACTTCAGTGACTTTTGCTGTACCGCTGACGAGTGCTCGACCCACTTCGTCGACTGTTGCTCCACCATCTCTTTTTTCTACCCACCACGTCCCGGAAGACCCAGTGAGCGCTGCTAAGGAAGCCATACGCCAAGCAGGGATTATGATGGAACAAGTGAAGGTGGTCTGAGAGGCCGGTCAGGCGGCTTATGATGCTAGTTCAGCTCTTCAGAATAATGTTCAGGTAAGTCGACTTGTCTGTTTCGTTATGAAACGCCACCTGAAAACTGTTTCTTTCTGAAGATTTTTGCTGTTTGTACACCCACTGGGGTGTGTGTGTCGATTGAATTTCTGTGGGGGCACGCTGAGTGCACCCACTGGGTGTAGTCCCTGAGGCTATGGTGGACTGCTGGCAGTCGACTATAGTCTTTATACTTTCAAACTTCTTCACTCGGCCTGGTCGGACCAAGTCGAGTGGAACCAAAAAAAACCTGTGGGGGCACGCTGAGTGCACCCACTGGGTGTAGTCCCCGAGGCTATGGTCGACTGCTGGCAGTCGACTATAGTCTAAAGAACTTTATGCTCTCCTTTTTTTTTAGATGCGGCTGACCGCTGACTATTAGTCATGGCTTTAGAATCATATTTGGTCGACTGATCGAGCAGAATTTTGAAAGATTATCGGTGGGGGCACGCTGAGTGCACTCACTGGGTGTAGTCCCCGAGGCTACTGTCGAATGTTTTGATTCGTCTGTAGTCTTAGAAGTGCTACAACTTTTCCTTTAGTCACTCGAAAGTGACTTGTCTTTGATGTCTTTTGTCAATTGACTCTTTGCAGAAGTCTTGCGAGCTTGTTGCTCATCTTGCTGAATTGAAGGAGAAATAGGTCCAGCTTAACCTCGACTTGAAGTTTGCCCACGAAAGCTTGCACAAGGCGAAGGACGAAGCAAAAGGTATGGCTGGTGAGGATTCGATGGCTGTCTTTGTTTTTCTGCCTATCCTCAACTCCATTCTCATTATTGTTTTGCAGACCAACTGGAGGAGGCTCTGAGGAAGAAAGATCTTGACCTTGCGGAAGCACAGAAGGCGGCTTCGGAGAAGACGAAGCTCGCTGAGGAGAAGCTTGCTTCAGTTGGTCAGCTTGAAGATGAGAATGCCAAGCTGAAGTCTGCTCTTGACGCGGCCAACAAGGAAGCAAGTCGATTAAAAAATGACAAGATTGCTCTGACTGACAAGGTCGGCCATATGGCGGGGAAGCGAAAGGATCTGGAGGCTTATCTCGGAGGGCTCGCCAAGAAACTATTCCTCATGCTTGAAGGTAATCCCCTTTACTCGATTGACTTGTCGTTGTCGACTCATCATTCAATTATAATTTTGGACTGTACCTTTCAGAATTCTGTCAAAACTTCGAGGAAGAAACTGGTCGAGTGAAAACCAGTCTGGACCCCATCAACTCTCCTATGAAGGACGAAGCTGCCATGAATGTCCTCCGGCTGGAGTCTCGCGTCGCCAACGTGGTGGACTACCTTGCTCGACTGAAGGCTGCAGTGTCGCGGATCGACTCTGCACTCTGGCCAAAACAGATACTTCAGAATGACCTTGAATCCTTGGTCACTCGACTGAAGGAAATCCCAAGTCGAGTGCATGAATGGAAAAAGTCTTCTGCCAGGTGTGGTGCCGATGTTGCTCTGTCGCTGGTTCGTGTCCACTGCAAGGAGGCGTGAGAAGAGAAGTCGGCCGCCCTCCAAGTTGCCAATACCAGGAAGCATAATTTTCAGGACTTCATGGAGACCTTCATTAATGCTGCCACTCGTATCTCAGACGGGATTGATTTGGACGAGTTTGTTGCCCCATCCAGTCCTCCACCGGAGGAGTAAAAAACTGCTGTGTCTCACTTTAAATTTGCCTCGGAATGCCGAGTGGTTTGTGTAACCGATAAACTCTGTCGAGCTAGAGGCTCGAGTACTTTTATTTGCGGTCCAGGACCTTTTGATCTTATCCGAACTTGATTTATCGTTGAATATCTTCGTGATTTATTCGTCGAGTGAGACTTGACTTTCACTCAAAATGACTTAGGCGAGCACAGGGCTGCAGCTAAGCCTCCGAGTGGGAGGTTTGCTCTCCACTCGGTAGGATTTTAATCACTTAGGCGAGCACTGGGCTGCAGCTAAGCCCCCGAGTGGGAGGTTTGCTCTCCACTCAGTAGGATTTTAATCACTTAGGCGAGCACTAGGCTGCAGCTAAGCCCCCGAGTGGGAGGTTTGCTCTCCACTCGGTAGGATTTTAATCACTTAGGCGAGCACTGGGCTGCAGCTAAGCCCCCGAGTGGGAGGTTTGCTCTCCACTCGGTAGGATTTTAATCACTTAGGCGAGCACTGGGCTGCAGCTAAGCCCCCGAGTGGGAGGTTTGCTCTCCACTCGGTAGGATTTTAATCACTTAGGCGAGCACTGGGCTGCAGCTAAGCCCCCGAGTGGGAGGTTTGCTCTCCACTCGGTAGGATTTTAATCACTTAGGCGAGCACTGGGCTGCAGCTAAGCCCCCGAGTGGGAGGTTTGCTCTCCATTCGGTAGGATTTTAATCACTTAGGCGAGCACTGGGCTGCAGCTAAGCCTCCGAGTGAGAGGTTTGCTCTCCACTCGGTAAGATTTTAATCACTTAGGCAAGCACTGGGCTGCAGCTAAGCCCCCGAGTGGGAGGTTTGCTCTCCACTCGGTAGGATTTTTGAATATAGCTTCTGAAGGAGAAGGAGGCAGTCGACCTGCGCCTTGTCGTCCTTGCGAAGCGTTCATTATATTGAGAGTTTGACTAAATCCTTGGACTGTTATTAAGCCCTCGAGCGGGAAGCTGGCTTTCCACTCGGTAGGAATTTTAAATACTTAGGCGAGCACTGGACTGCAGCTAAGCCCCCGAGTGGGAGGCTGGCTCTCCACTTGGTAGGATTTTAAATACTTAGGCGAGTACTTGGACTGCAGCTAAGCCCCCGAGTGGGAGGCTGGCTCTCCACTCGGTAGGATTTTAATCACTTCGGCGAGTACTTGGACTGCAGCTAAGCCCCCGAGTGGGAGGCTGGCTCTCCACTCGGTAGGATTTTAAATACTTAGGCGAGTACTTGGACTGCAGCTAAGCCCCCGAGTGGGAGGCTGGCTCTCCACTCGGTAGGATTTTGAATACTTAGGCGAAACGGATTCGCAGCTAAGCCTCCGAGTGGGAGGCTGGCTCTCCACTCGGCAGGATTTTTTACAAACTTAGGCGAAACGGATTCGCAGCTAAGCCACCCACTGGGGGAAATTTCAACAAAAAGAAATAGCAATCTTCTGTGAAAATTATAATATTCTTGCTTTAGATAAAAGAACTACAGAGGTACTTTTATTACATCTCAACCGAGTGAGTTTTTTTTTCAAGTGTAAAAAGGATGGAGTAACTCCGCATTCCAAGCTCGAGGCTCGTCGATATGGCGATCAACGTTGTAGAGGTGATATGCTCCGTTGTGGAGGACTTTGGTGACGATGAAGGGGCCTTCCCAGGTTGGAGAGAGCTTGTGAGGTTTTTGCTGATCCACTTGGAGAACCAAGTCTCCTTCCTGAAAGGCTCGACTCTTCACGTTTCTGGCGTGGAACCGACGTAAGTCCTGCTGGTAGATAGTCGAGCGGATTAGGGCCATCTCCCTCTCTTCTTCCAAGAGGTTGACTGCATCTTGCCGAGCTTGTTCCGCTTCGGCTTCAGAGTATAGTTCGAATCGAGGTGCATTGTGAAGCAGATCACTCGGCAGAACCGCTTCAGCCCCATAGACCAGAAAGAATGGCGTTCTTCCAGTCGACCGATTAGGAGTGGTCCTTAATCCCCAAAGAACTGACGGAAGTTCGTCGACCCAAGCTCCTGCCGCGTGCTTGAGATCACGCATCAGTCGGGGTTTCAGTCCTTTGAGGATGAGACCATTTGCACGCTCTGCCTGCCCATTCGACTAAGGATGGGCAACTGAGGCATAGTCGACCCGCGTGCCTTGGGAGGCGCAGAAGGCTTTGAATCTGTCGTTATCAAAGTTTGATCCATTGTTCGTGATGATGCTATGTGGAACTCCATATCTGAATATCAGCTCTCTGATGAAACTGATAGCAGTGCTTGCCTCGAGGTTCTTGATGGGTTTGGCTTCTATCCACTTGGTGAACTTATCGACTGCAACCAGTAAGTGAGTGAAGCCGCTTCTACCAGTTCTCAGCGGTCCAATCATGTCTAGCCCCCAAACAGCGAAGGGCCAGACGAGTGGAATGGTCTTCAGAGCAGAGGCGGGCTTGTGTGACATGTTGGAATAAAACTGACACCCTTCGCACTTGTCGACTATGTCTTTTGCCATTTCATTCGCCCTCGACCAGTAAAATCCCGCTCGATACGCTTTAGCCACAATGGTCCGAGAGGACGCATGATGGCCACAGGTCCCTGAGTGGATATCCTCAAGAATTATCTGACCTTCTTCTGGCGTGATGCACTTCTGGCCAACTCCAGTCGCGCTTTCTCTGTACAACTGCCCTTTGATTACTCTAAAGGCCTTGGATCGACGGACGATCTGTCGAGCCTCTCCTTCATCTTCTGGGAGCTCTTTCCTCATAATATACGCGATGTATGGCGCTGTCCAGTCGGGAGTGACGACTACAATTTCCATAATCAGGTCGACCACGGCTGGAATCTCCACTTCAGTCGGATCACTGGCGCTCCTTGGCTGCGGAGGTTCTTTTGTGAAAGGATCTTCCTGTATCGATGGCGCACGAATGTGCTCCAAACACACATCACTGGGGATGGCTTCTCTCTTGGACCCTATTTTCGCCAAATCATCCGCAGCTTGGTTTTTCAGTCGGGGTATATGATGGAGCTCTAACCCCTCGAATCTCTTCTCCAAATTTCTCACTGCATTGCAATAACCCGTCATGGCTGGGATTCGGACATCCCACTCCTTCATCACTTGATTAACAACCAGATCTGAGTCGCCGTAGACCATAAGGCGACGGACGCCGAGTGAAATGGCCATACGCAGTCCATATAGGAGTGCTTCATATTCTGCCTCGTTGTTGGAGGAATCAAAGTGAATCTGGAGGACATATTTGAGCTTATCTCCTCGGGGGGAAACCAATACAACCCCCGCACCGGACCCATTCAGCATCTTGGAGCCATCGAAAAACATAGTCCAGTGCTCCAAGTGAACTTGAGTCGGAAGTTGTTGTTCAGTCCACTCGGCGAGGAAATCAGCTATTACTTGGGACTTGATAGCTTTCTTTGCCTCGAACTTGATATCAAGGGGAAGAAGTTCAATCGCCCATTTTGCCACTCGACCAGTTGCATCTCTGTTATGAAGAATCTCTGATAACGGGGCGTCGCTGACGACTGTAATGGAATGATCAGAGAAATAATGAGCAACCTTCTTCGTGCTCATGTAAATCCCATAAACAAGCTTCTGATAGTGAGGGTATCTTTGCTTTGATGGGGTCAGAACTTCAGAAAAGTAATAAACTGGGCGCTGAACTTTGAAGGTTTTTCCTTCCTCTTCCCGCTCGACCGTAAGTACGGTACTAACGACTTGTCCAGTGGCTGCAATGTAAAGCAACAATGGCTCTTTGCTGACAGGGGCAGCAAGCACCGGCTGGGTGGAGAGCAGTGCTTTTAGCTCTGCAAACGCTGCATCAGCTTCTGGAGTCCACTCGAACTTGTCTGACTTCTTCATCAGTCGGTAAAGAGGCAATGCCTTTTCACCGAGTCTGGAGATGAATCGACTTAAAGCGGCTAAGCATCCAGTAAGCTTCTGGACATCGTGCACACGCACAGGGCATTTCATTCGGAGTATGGTGCCAAATTTTTCAGGGTTAGCGCCGATTCCTCGTTCGGAAACAAGAAAACCGAGTAACTTTCCTCCAGGAACTCCAAATGTGCATTTTGATGGATTAAGCTTGATATCATACCTCCTGAGATTGGCAAATGTTTCAGCAAGGTCCGTCAACAGGTCGGAACCTTTTCGCGACTTGACCACTATATCATCCATGTATGCTTCTACATTCCGACTGATTTGAGTGATCAGGCACTTCTGAATCATTCTCATGAATGTAGCTCCGGCATTCTTGAGACCGAAAGGCATGGTGACATAACAGAAGCACCCGAACGGGGTGATGAAAGCTATTTTTATTTCATCGGGTCCATACAGACGGATCTGATGGTATCCGGAGTAAGCATCTAAAAAAGACAACCTCTCGCATCCTGCGGTCGAGTCGGCTATTTGGTCGATGCGAGGAAGAGGGAAATGATCTTTCGGGCAGGCCCGATTGATATGTTTGAAATCGATGCACATGCGCAACGACTTGTCCTTCTTGGGGACCATTACAACATTGGCGGGCCACTCGGAGTGGTAGATCTCGCGAATGAACTCTGCCGCTAAGAGTCGAGCCACCTCTTCGCCAATTGCCTTTCTCTTCTGGACGGCAGACCGTCGAAGATGTTCCTTAACTGGTTTGACTTTTGGGTCGACTCGAAGGTGGTGCTCAGCCAGTCCCCTGGGAACACCCGGCATGTCAGCAGGCTTCCATGCAAAGATGTCCCAGTTCTCACGGAGGAACTGGATGAGCAATTCTTCCTATTTAGAGTCGAGTGTAGTGGAGATGTTGGTCGGAGCCGCATTGGGGTCAGTCGGGTGGATGTGAACCTGTTTTGTCTCACCGGACGACTGAAATGCTGACTCTGTGGCAGGCTTCTTGGCTCGCAACAAATCACTCAGGTCTGCGGTCTTTTGGTACTCTTGTAACTCCATTTCGGCCATCTGAGCATCAGCAATTTTGGAGCCCTTCTGGAAGCACTCTTCTGCCTTCTTCCGATTACCCGTGATAGTGATCACACCTTTGGGACCGGGCATCTTCAATTTAAGGTACACGTAGCATGGTCGGGCCATGAAACGAGCGTACGCTGGCCTTCCAAGTATGGCGTGGTACGCACTCTGAAAATCCACGACCTCAAAGGTCAACTTTTCCTTCCAGAAATTCTTCGAGTCACCAAAAACTACATCGAGAGCGATTTGGCCGAGTGACTCAGCCTTCTTTCCAGGAATGACTCCGTGGAAGCTCATGTTACTGGTGCTGAGTCTGGACATCGGAATGCCCATCCCTTTTCAGCATCTTTGCATACAGCAAATTCAAACCACTGCCACCATCCATCAAAACTTTGGTCAGTCGAGTGCCTTCAACGACTGGGTCGACCACCAACGCTTGCCTCCCTGGGGTAGCAATATGAGTCGGGTGATCGGACTGGTCGAAGGTGATGGCAGTCTGAGACCATTTCAGATAATTGGGTGTCGTCGGAGCGACCATGTTCACTTCTCGATTGATAACCTTCAATCGACTTGCTTTCGACATCAGCGAAAATCATCAGGGTGGAGTTGACTTGGGGTTACTCCTCACCGCTGTCTTCTTTGTCCTCAACTTTGTCTGACTCTTTCTCTTTGTCTTTGGCCTGTTTCCCTTGAAACTGCTGAATCAGGAGTCGACATTGTCGAGTGGTATGCTTTGGGTAAATGAGTTTACCCTCCTCGTCTTTCTTCGTGTGAATGTGACACGGTAAGTCCATCACATCGTTCCCATCCTGGTCTTTCACTTTCTTGGGGTTCCAGGGACCCTTGGGTTTCCCCTTAAACTTTCCTGGGGTCACAACCAAGGTCTCTCCAGGAGCAGCTGGCTCGGCTTTGCGCTTTTGCTTCCGACTGGAGTTTCCTCCGCCGGCCTCATTAGCGGCCGCTTTGTACTTGCCACTCCGGAGCCTATCTTCTTCTTCACCGTTTGCATACTTGGTGGCAATTTCCATCATCCGACTCAATGTCATATCTCCGGTTCGACCGAATTTCAAACTCAGCTCTCTGTTCTTGACGCCTTCCTTGAAGGCACAAACTGCCTTGTGATCAGATACATTCTCGACTGTGTGATGTAAAGTGATCCACCTCTGGATATAATCCCTTAGAGTTTCACTCGACTTCTGAACACACGACTGCAATTCTGTCAACCCTGCTGGTCGCTTGCAAGTCCCTTCAAATGTCCTGACAAACACTTGGGCAAGATCTTCCCAAGTGTAAATACTGCTGGGTGCCAACTGGTTCAACCATGCTCTGGCTGATCCCTCCAACATAAGAGGCAAATGCTTCATGGCTACCTCGTCGTTGCCGCCGCCAATCTGAACAGCCACTTGGTAATCTTCAAGCCATGTGTCAGGCTTGGACTCGCCGGTGAACTTACTAACTCCAGTCGCCAACCTGCAGTTGGGAGGAATTACCGCGGCCCTGATTACTCTGCTGAAACATTCTGGTCCTGATACATGAACCCTGCTGCTGTAGGGAACGTCTCTGTCATGGCCTTCTCGGTGAGCTCTATTCCTGTCGACCAGACCTTGAACGATAATGGATCTCGCATCAAAGCCTGGTTCCCTGGGGTCGACTGGAAACCTTCGCCCAGCACTGTGCTGGCGTCTGTCATCTTGCTGCCGAGGAACGTACGATCCACCCCTTGGGGGAGGAGTGGGCACTCGACGTCGATCATTGCGATCGAATCGGTGTTCGTACCGCTCATGGCCTTGATATTGATCATCATGCCGACCTCTACGTTCCTCACGCCTCAGGGGCGATCCTGGACTGTGAGCCGACTATACAGAATTCGCAGCGATGGATCGGCTGTGAATCCTGTTACACGATTGCGATACAACTGAGTTCTGATCCCCTGCTGCCCGGAGCAAATCTCTGATCTGTAGCAGACCTCTCCCTGCCTCTGACTGAGAAGGCTGGATCGACTCTTCTATGCGGGCTGCAGCTGCTAAATTCTGAATCGGAGTTCGGTATACCTGAGTTGGTGGCTGAAAGAGGCGACGTCGACTGGATTCTGGAACTGGCGGTCGAGCGCGCTCGTCGAGTACTCTCTGGAGATTCTCCAGTCGAGTGCGTTCAGCCAGGTTGGCCAAGCGCGCCTCCTCTAAGGCGCGCGCCTCGGGGGTTTCTCCAACGATAGGAGTGTGAAGCGCGTCCATGTTCCGGCGACGAAGTTCCTCCCTCTGCAGCGAGGTGACAGGCTCGGGTCTGTACTCTTCGTGGTCCCGCGCCGGACCTCCTCCTCCAGCAACCTCTTCGGTGTGGGGGAATCCGGGGGGACTGCGTGGTCCGTCGACCATCAGTACCTTCGCCGCTGGATCGCTGCTGTCGCACTCGGACGCAGTCTCTGCGGAGCCAGTCGACAGATCGAACAGGCCGTAGAGAGATTCGCCGGGCTCGATTGCCGCGACTTGGGGGGTGGCCGACTGGCGGGCCAATGCATGCCTCACCCACCGCTGGAGCTTCGACCGACCGGAGCGCTTGCGCCGGCGGGAAACTGGGAGCGAGGACGAAACGGGTGCCGACCCGTACTGGGCCGACGGTTGCCGCAGGAGGACGCCACGAATGCACGCGCGAAAGTGCGTTGCCCCGCGGGCGGGAAGCGCGTCCACGTCGAGTGGAGCCTCCTGGAGCCAAGCAGAGTCATCGACGACGAAAGTGAGGGCGCTGAGACAGATCTCGCGGCCTTCGACCAGGACTCCGCTCGAAGACATGATGGGAGATATCGAAAGAATCCCAACTCCTCCAACAAATCGCTAGAACACCTGCCCCAAGGTGGGTGCCAACTGTCGTGGTTCTAAGTCTGACAGTAGAATGGGGGGTAGGAATGAAGAGGCAGAATCCTAGCTTTGGAGTAGTTGTGCACGCAAGAGGTTAACGAGTTCGGGCCCTTCTCAGAAGAAGTAATAGCCCTACGTCTCGGAGCCCGGAGGCGGTCGACTGGATTATATGCGTGTGTGTTATAAAGATGCGAACCCTTCTTCTGTGGAGGGGGGTGGCTTATATAGAGTTCGCCAAGACCCCTGCCAGCCCACACAATGAAGGATCTTAAGGTACATTAAGGCAGGGCGTTACTGGAAACGCCCTGTATAAAGTGCTATTAAGGCTATAAAGGCCATTTAATTACAGACCGTTTGGATGCGGAGTGGCTCCTGTGCTTCCGATGGTCGAGTGAGTCTTCATGGTCGAGTGTCTCTGCGCTCGTCGAGTGTTTTTGTATTAGTCGAGTGGATGCTTATCAGGTCGACTGGTAAGCAGCCTCTTTTAGTAAGTGACCTTGGGGAGGGTACCCTTGGGCAGGCCTATGACCCTACCCTAGGTACATGACTTCATCAGCCCTCTCTGCGGCGGGCGACGTGGCCGTACTGGAGCTGGAGATGTTGGACGTCAAGGAGGAGGTGAGGGAGGAGGTGCTGGAGGAGCAACCGGCCGCCGCGTTTCACCCGCACCTAGTGGGCCAGCGGTGGAGCTGGTCATGCACGCCCACGGAGATGGCCGACGTCGTGGGGGCCGTGAACTGGTGCCCCACACCGCCGCGGTCACCGGAGCGCGAGACGTCGCCACGGGATGAGGTGGTGCAGGCGCCTCCCACCTTCCATGAGCCTCCCACCTTCCAGGGACCACCGGGCCACCTCTGGACGCCGCCGCCCTACATCGACCTCACTGGCGACGAGGATGATAATGGCGACGCGTGAGGAGACGACGACGTCCACGGCAGCAGCGCGCGGGGGCGCTTTTCTTTTGTTTTATTTTATGTTAATTATGTTTTATATAAGAACTGTGGAACGGGGCATCGACGGGCCGTGAAGACTGTTTAATTCTGTTTTATGTTTGCGTTTATTTGATTTTTTGGGCATTTCTTTGAGTTTTTGCGTTTTTTTATATCACATCCATCCCGGACATGATATGGGGTGTGGCCACGCGTTGGGCGCACCGACACAGTAACAGTCCTAAACAAATGAAAGCAGGATAAAACAGACGTCTGTTTTTGGTCGTGCGTTGGGGCAAATTTGACAAATTTGATCTATATACGAAATCATATCACAGAATGAACTGTCCGTTAAACTATTTCACGCAGCTGACCCGTGGCGCCTAGCTCTCAGGCTGCACTAGTGCAACGCCTAGGAGCTAGGCGCTGCACTGTATAGTGTGGCGCCTAGCTCTCAGGCGCTGCACACTGACTTAGTAATTTTCGGATTACACGTGTACGACGCTGGCCGTATAGCGCCTATCTGTGAGGCGTTGCACAGTGTAGTGTGGCGCCTTCGTGTCGGGCGTCACACAAAAAAATCAGCCGCGTGAAATAGTTTCACGGACAGTTCATTTTGTGATTTGATTTCGTCCATAGGTCAAATTTATCAAATTTGCCGTGCGTTGGAGTTGGCCTTATGGAGCATTCACTATGGCGGCATGCGTGCGGCGGCTGCTGGCTGCTGTGGAACCGAAGCCACCTGAATTCTCTGAACCTCTTTCTTTTTCCTTTTGGGGGGATTTTTTTTCCTACACCTAGCCGCCATCCTGAAATTTATAATCTCGTGACGTACGGATAACGCATGTATCAGGTCAACATATGTATAGACCCAGGGATTGCGATCGAAGCGTTTCTTATGCGTGACGGCTGACAAACATCCGATGCGGCCATTGCCTTGTTATTATTACGCTATAGGCGTCACCTTCACAAGTATTGTACACTGAATCCGCTCTTTGGATTTTGTTTATACCATGTACACTGGTAGCAAAATACACTGCCGTCTGTCGGCATCTATCGTCTTGTCATGCGTGCATTATGCTGTTTTTGGCAGAAGCGAGTTCGCGTATCAATCAGCTCTTTGGATTTGTGTGACACGTACGACGAGCAGCTCAGGTTCGGTTGCTTAACTTAAGAAATTTTGAAAGAAATTTTATGATAAGGTTGACCGTCAAAGCTGTCGTGCATGTTTAACGTGGATACTTAAGGCCTTCTCCAACTCTTATCCTCAAATCGGACATTGTATCTGTCCACGAACCAGTGGGGACCAATCAACGGACACTGATATAGAAGCCGGCCATCCAACCGCACCACATCCAATTCAATACCAATTTAAATAAACCAGACAAATTTTATCAAACATGATGGGTTTTGTTAAAATTTGGACATATAATTTGACGGGGAACGTTGCATGGACAATAATATTTTTTTCTACAAAACAACCAAGATCTATTAGATGAAGATGTTACCAACGAGAAGGGGAGTGTCTACAAAAAAACTAGACCAGCCGGGGAGGAACCCAGGGGCATTATATTTAAGAGAGAATGTGAGACCTAAATTCGACCTCAAGAGAGGTCGAACCCAGGTCAGTGGGGCGAAACCACCGCGCTCCCACCACTGAGCTATGAGCTCATCCACTAACGAGAGGGGGAGTCTCTACATACGTTTGTAGACCGAAAGCGTTAACGATGTAGAGAGCGTGGTTGGCGTAGCCGTACTCCTTCGCGATCCAATCCGATCTGAGCACTGTACAAACGACACTTCCGAGATGTGCACACGTACGGCTCAGTGACGTCTCCGCCTTCTTGGTCCAACAAGGAAGGGTGGAGAAGTAGATGGGATCTAGGCCAGCACGACGGTGGTGGTGGCGGCGGCAACAGAACAGCAGCAGGGCTTCGCCAAGCGTCTGCACGAGAGATGGGGGAGGTTGGGAGAGACGGTGTGATGTAGGGTGCAACCCTAATGGCCGACCTTTCACGAAATGGAGAGGATTTCCTGAAGAACACGAAGAACACAAGAGAGGAAACACTCAAATAGAGAAGATCCAATCACTCATATGCTAAATCCACATACACAAAAGGAGATACAATGATCCAAATCCAACACAAGTAGGTCAACATAGGTAGCTAGTTCTTCCCAATCCTTGGAGGAGAGGGGTCTTGAATCCTTGGAGGATCTTCCCCAGGAGGGGTGTAACGCCCCGGATCCGATGCGTTAGGTGTCTGCCAGTTATTCGCCGTCGTTGCCATGTCTTGTGCTTGCGTGTTGAACTTTGCCATGTCATCATCTGCATTTCATATCATGCCGTCATGTGCATCTCATTTTGCATACGTGTTCGTCTCATGCATCCGAGCATTTTCCCCGTTGTCCGTTTTCCAATCCAGCACTCCTATGTCCTCCGACGCCCCTTTTACCTCTTTTCGTGTACGGGTGTTAAACGGTCTCGGAATGGACCGAGGTTTGCCAAGCGGCCTTGGTATAGCACCGGTAGACCGCCTGTCAAGTTTCGTCGCATTCGGAGTCCGTTTGACTGCCCAACCGTTTTCCGTAGCGGTACTGTTGCCCGTATTTTCGTCGGACGTTTCGGTCTCCGAAACTGTCGCCGCGCCTCTTCCCTCTTTTCTTAGCCCGAGGCCTTCTTCACGGCCCACCTAGTTTTTCCCCTTCGCTTCGGACCGCACGATCGCGATCCGAGGGTCCAAAACGGAGAAAAACCCCTCTCCTAACCCTAATCCTAGCCCCCTACTATAAATAGCCCCCTTCCCCTTCCAAATCGGGTCTAAACCTACCCCTAGACCCTTCCCTAACCTCCAGCCGCCGCTCCCTCATTTTCCGCGCCGATCCACCCCGCCGCCGCCGCCGGCGGCCGCAGCCAACCGGGGGCTGCCACGTCGCCCGCGCCCCCTGGCCACCTCCCCGTAGCCGCTGGCCTGCCCAGGCCCGCGGGAGGCCCGCCCCGGGCCGGATCTGGGCCCGAGGCCGCCCGCCGCGATCCCGCGCGCGCCCGGCTCCCTGCGCCTCGCCTCCCGCCCGCGCCGCCGCCCTCGGCCGCCGCGCTGGAGTGCCTCCCCGCTGGCGCGTCTCCCTGCCGCCTCGAGTGCCTCGCCGCCGGCCACCTTCGCCCGCCGTCGCCGGAGATCTGCGCCCCGCCGCCTAGCGCCACCCCTCCGCCGCCGCGTCCCCGTTCCCGTCTCTGCCCGGGACCCGTGCCCCTGCTCCACCCTACGGCCGGATCCGGCGAGCCCCGCGGTGCCGAGCCCTGATCCACCGTCCCCGGCCTCTCTCCCTCGACTCCGGCCGCCGACCACTTCTTCTCCGACGAGATTCCGGCACGTGTTGACTTTCTCCCCCTCGAGGTCTAATTCGTCCGAGTCCTGAAAATTCTGCATTATGTTGCCCTGTTCAGCATGCCATAAATCCCTGCATACTGCTCCGTTTTGCGTGTATAAGATATCGAAATGTTCATGAGGATGTGCTCTACATTTCATTCTATTGTGCTATATGCCTAGTTGCTGTTTTGGACAACATGCCCTTTATACTTGTATGGTGTGTATGTGTTGAACCGTTGCTCCATTTTGAGTGGGATCTATATGAAATTTACTTAGTTTTGCATTTAGTTTCATGTTACCTTGTTGCATCCATATTTTGAGGTGTGTGTTTGATGTTTGTATGCATTTTGCACCAATGCCATGCTTATCTTGTTTTGCTCATATCTTCTAGGCCGTAACTCCGAATCTAATGAACTTTATATGTAACTTGACTAGAATTTCGTGTAGATCATGTTGGTGCATCGTAACTTGCTGTTTAACAACTTGAACATAAGGTTTATTCCGATCTGGACCAATTTCGAAATTTGCATATGAGGACTTACCAGAATTGTTCTATGTTGTTTCCGGCCTTATTTAAACTTGCCTTGATGTGTTGCTCTTGTATGCATCATCTCTTGCCATGAGTAGCTTCATGTAGCCTTGTCATGCATCATACTTGGTTGAGCATCATGCCTTGTTCATGTGTGGTGTGTTTACCATGTTGTGTGCTTCTTCTCGCTAGTTCCCGTTTCGTTGCGATCATGAGGATTCGTTCGTCTACGATTGGTTCGTCTTCGTGGCTTCATCTTCTTCATGGACTCGTTCTTCTTCCTTGTGGGATTTCAGGCAAGATGACCGTCACCTTGGATCTCATTACTATCATTGCTATGCTAGTTGCTTCGTTCTATCGCTATGCTGCGTTACTTACCACTTGCTGCTCAAGCCTCCCAAATTGCCATGAACCTCTGACCTTTGTTACCCTTCATAGCAAACCGTTGTTTGGCTATGGTACCGCTTTGCTCAGCCCCTCTTATAGCGTTGCTAGTTGCAGGTGAAGATGAAGATTGCTCCATGTTGGATTATGTTTATGTTGGGATATCACAATATCTCTTATATTATTAATGCATCTATATACTTGGTAAATGGTGGAAGGCTCGGCCTTATGCCTGGTGTTTTGTTCCACTCTTGCCACCCTAATTTCCGTCATATCGGTATTATATTCCCGGATTTTGCGTCCCTAACGCGGTTGGGTGATTTATGGGACCCTCTTGACAGTTCGTTTTGAATAAGACTCCTCCAACAAGGCCCAAGCTTGGTTTTACCATTTGCCTCACCACCACCTACCTTTCCCTTGGGTCGGCCAGCCCGAGGGTCATCTTTATTTTAGCCCCCCCGGGCCAGTGCTTCTCTAAGTGCTGGTCCAAACCGAGCGATGTCCGGCGCCCCCTGGGCAATCAGGGTCTATGCCAACCTGACGTCTTGCTCATCCGGTGTGCCTTGAGAACGAGATATGTGCAGCTCCTATCGGGATTTGTCGGCACAGCGGGCGGCTTTGCTGGTCTTGTTTTATTATTGTCGAAATGTCTTGTAGCCGGGATTCCAAGACTGATCGGGTCTTCCCGGGGAGAAGGAATATCCTTCGTTGATCGCGAGAGCTTATCATGGGCTAAGCTGGGACACCCCTGCAGGGTTTTGAACTTTCGAAAGCCGTGCCCGCGGTTATGTGGCAGATGGGAATTTGTTAATGTCCGGTTGTAGTAAACTTGAAGTAAACTCTTGTAAAATACACCAACCGTGTGTGTAACCGTGAGTGTCTCTTTTCGGGGTTGATCGAGAGGAGAAATTGGTTTCTGGGTTATGTCTGGCGTAAGTAGGAGTTCAGGATCACTTCTTGATCATTACTAGATGACGACCGCTTGCTTTGCTTCTCTTCTCGCTCTTATTTGCGTAAGTTAGCCACCATACTCTGCTTAGTCGCTGCTGCAACCTCACCACTTTACCCCTTCCTTTCCCTTTAAGCTTTGCTAGTTTTGATACCCATGGTAATGGGATTGCTGAGTCCTCGTGGATCACAGATTACTACAACACCAGTTGCAGGTACAGGTTTCGCGATGATCATGACGCGAGAGAGATGTTTACTTGTGTTGGAGTTCTTCTTCTTCTTCGTCGATCTTGGGTTAGGTTCCGGGTCGGCAGCCTGGGCTAGCAGGGTGGATATTGTTTGAGTTATTGTTTATGTTACATCCGTAGCCGGATGTTGATCTTATGTATGTTGTATTGTTGTATTCATGTGACATTGTATGTCTTGATTGTATCCCCACTATTATGTAATGTTGATGTAATGATATCCACCTTGCAAAAGCGTCTTCAAGATGCGCTTCTATCCTTGGTGGGACCTTTGAGTTCCTTTAGGATAGGGTCGCATCTTGGGCGTGACAAGTTGGTATCAGAGCCTCGACCGACCCTAGGGCCCCCCTTGATTGATCGTGTAGTTTGGCCGATGTTGAGTCTAGAAGAAAATCTTTTTCGGAGTCTAGTTATATCGAAGAGTAGGATTTCTTTTTACTTCTCTGCCCCTTCGTCTCTCTGGTGAGAAATCTTGACGTAGGTGTTTTGAACTACTCCTCTTCCCGTTCAAATTTTTCTTTAGGATCACGCGGTTAGTTTTCGGTCGTTGCCCTTCCTCTTTTGTCCGGTGCTTTTCTCGTCTAGTCGGCTCGAACCTCTTTGTCTTTTGGGAGATCAATCCTCAGTTCTTTCAATCGATGTTGTTTTCCCCATCTGAAGTTGTCCTTGTTTTTTCCCGCCCGCCCTCCCTTCTTCTTATTGGAACCGGAGTCTGTAATCGAGTATCCATCCTACTCGTGCGAAGTCTTTGCATTGTCTCCTCAATTATTTCAACCGGTGTTTCTCTTCAAGTTGTTCATCGGTTCCCCGTTCCAAATTGCCTGTGTTTTTCCCGCCCTCCCCCCTTTTTATTCCCGGAGTCTGAGCCTCTATTCTGGCATCAATTTTCATTCGTGCGGAGTATCTTCAATCTTTCCTTAATTGTCTTAACCGGTGAAGTCTCTTCTAGTTCATCATTGTTCGTCTCGTTTTTCTTTTCGGTGGATCCAAATTCAAGCTTTTCTTTGTCGACCGTATTCTTTTCCTTGACCGAAGTGTTTTCCCTCTGATCGTTCGACTCACGCCATTTAAGTCTTCTGGAGTGCTGAAGACATCTCAGAAGATTCGTGTTTGCATTCAACTATTTCGAGGTTGTCACCTCATTCGAGTCTTTTAGTCATTCTGGTGCATCATTTCTCATTCAACAATCCTTTCCAACAGTGTTTCTTATCAGTGGGCCCTAACCCACAGGTCTTTTCCCAGGATCTTACCCGACTCTTCTAATTTTTCGGAGCTTTTCTCAAATCCTTTTCAAAGTTTGACGTAAGAATGAATTTCATCAGTCAGACGCCTTTCCAAGGTCGATTCCAAATCATTTCATCGTTGTCTCAACCTCTTCGCTTTTCATTGTCCCGGAGTATCTATCTAATTCTTCGTGGTGTTCTCGTCGTAAATTCAAACATATGAAGACCGAAGAAGAATTGCTTTTAAATCTTGTCCGTTGTCCCGGAGATTCTTGGTGCTAGCTCAATGTTATCCTATCAAATTGTTTCAAGTCATGCAAATTCTTTTCATCCATCCGGAGTATTGCAGGAGTTTTTTTTCATCTCGATCATCCGGAGTCCATCTTTTCGGAAGATTTCTTCGTTCCAAGTTTTCAGATTCATTCTTTAATTATTCTATGCCCGTGCCCCTTCGTTCGTTTCAATATTCTTCCGGTGCTTCGTGCAAGCATTCTTCAATCAGTTCACGATCTCTTCGTTCTCTTGTCGCTAAATCCCCTCAAGTATCTTCGTTCATTTTCTAATTCTTCCCGGTGATTCATTCTCTTTTCTTCGTTCGTTTTCATTTCTTACGGTGGTTCCTTCAAGATTCTTTTTCCTTGCTTATCATTGTAATTCATTCGTTCTTTTCAATCCTACCGGTGGTTCATGAAGACCTTCTCAAGTTTGTGATATGTCACTTCTTAATCCTTTTCAAGAAGAATAAGTAGTATGCAAAATCCTTTTCTTCTCATCAATTTAATTGATGAAGGATAAGCATAATATAATTCTTATTCTTCTTTCTTCAAGTGGATTAATCTCTTCTTTTCGGAGTTTGTTCATCTTATAACATTCTCGGTTTAAAGTGTTGTTCATCCTTATTTCTGGAGTTCCAAGTTTTTTATCGGTGATCTCGTCTCGAAGCTCCATCCGAATCATCGCAAGGCTTTAATCTTATTTCTTTTCATCCTTCAATTTTATCTCATTATCCTTTTGTTACCGGAGTTCATCACGGTGGCTCGTCATGATTTAATTCATTCTTCAAGAGTTCATCAAGATTCTTGTTCCAGGAGTTCTACTATCTTTTTCTTCTTGAATCTCGAAGTGCAATTAGTTCTCCGTATTCTTTTGAAGTGGATTTTTGCATTTCTTCGTTCCTCTTAGCTATTCAATCTTTTCCCGCTAGTGGTTGGTTATCACCTCATAATTTTGAGATGTTATCCATAAGTCCATTATAAGTTTATTCTTTTCGTTGTTGATTTTCTCAACAACTCCGTTCAATCCTTTCTTCTAAGGTTGCTTTCTATTTCATTCGTGGTAGAAGATGTCGTCTTCTTCCCCATTCTTCTCATTCCACTGTTTCAATTCTTCCGGAGGCATTGTGTTGTTCCTCTCGTCAAGTGTCAGGCCATCTTGTTAAGTTCAAGTTCTATCCCATTCTATGCTCAACTGGGATCCTATCATAATTCTTTCAGTCTTATTCCTTTCTTATCTTGTTCCTTGAGCTTTTGATTCTTGTCGTATCCGCCTTTCCTCTTTTCTACTCGAGTCTTCTCTACTTTGTTCATCGTATCTCTTTTGTTCTTATTTCACCTCATTCCTTTTCCCTTCCGTCTCGTTCCTAAGATCTCGGGACGAGATCTCTTGTTAGTAGAGGAGAGTTGTAACGCCCTGGATCCGATGCGCCAGGTGTCTGTCAGTTATTCGCCGTCGTTGCCATGTCTTGTGCTTGCGTGTTGCACTTTGCCATGTCATCATATGCATTTCATATCATGTCGTCATGTGCATCTCATTTTGCATACGTGTTCGTCTCATGCATCCGAGCATTTCCCCGTTGTCCGTTTTCCAATCCGGCACTCCTATGTCCTCCGGCGCCCCTTTTACCTCTTTTCGTGTGCGGGTGTTAAACGGTCTCGGAATGGACCGAGGTTTGCCAAGCGGCCTTGGTATAGCACCGGTAGACCACCTGTCAAGTTTTGTCGCATTCGGAGTCCGTTTGACTGCCTAACCGTTTTCTGTAGCGGTACCGTTGCCCGTATTTTCGTCGGACGTTTCGGTCTCCGAAACTGTTGCCGCGCCTCTTCCCTCTCTTCTTAGCCCGAGGCCTTCTTCACGGCCCACCTAGTTTTTCCCCTTCGCTTCGGACCGCACGATCACGATCCGAGGGTCCAAAACGGAGAAAACCCCCTCTCCTAACCCTAATCCTAGCCCTCTACTATAAATAGCCCCCTTCCCCTTCCAAATCAGCTCTAAACCTACCCCTAGACCCTTCCCTAACCTCCAGCCGCCGCTCCCTCATTTTCAGCGCCGATCCACCCCGCCGCCGCCACTTGTCGCGCCACCACTGGCCGCGCCGCCGGCCGCAGCCAACCGGGGGCTGCCACGTCGCCCGCGCCCCCTGGCCACCTCCCCGCAGCCGCTGGCCTACCCAGGCCCGCGGGAGGCCCGCCCCGGGCCGGATCTGGGCCCGAGGCCGCCCGCCACGATCCCGCGCGTGCCCGGCTCCCTGCGCCTCGCCTCCCGCCCGCGCCGCCGCCCTTGGCCGCCGCGCTGGAGTGCCTCCCCGCTGGCGCGTCTCCCCGCCACCTCGAGCGCCTCGCCGCCGGCCACCTTCGCCCACCGTCGCCGGAGATCTGTGCCCCGCCGCCTAGCGCCGCCCCTCCGCCGCCGCGTCCCCGTTCCCGTCTCTGCCCGGGACCCGTGCCCCTGCTCCACCCTACGGCCGGATCCGGCGAGCCCCGCGGTGCCGAGCCCCGATCCACCGTCCTCGGCCTCTCTCCCTCGACTCCGGCCGCCGACCACTTCTTCTCCGGCGAGATTCCGGCACGCGTTGACTTTCTCCCCCTCGAGGTCGAATTCGCCAAGTCCTGAAAATTCTGCATTATGTTGCCCTGTTGAACATGCCATAAATCCCTGCATACGGCTCCGTTTTGCGTGTATAAGATACCGAAATGTTCATCAGGATGTGCTCTACATTTCATTCCATTGTGCGATGTCCATTTGAGTTCATATAGATGCCTTAATCATCGTTGCAAGAGTGCTATATAATGTTGTCTGCTGTCTGTTATCAGAACTTGCTCATTTGTCATTTTTGTATCTTTTTTCGTGATTTTCTTTTGAGCATGAGGTATACATGAGTTATGAGATATAACATGCCATATTTGCTGTGGTGCAATCAATGCTTCATGATATGCCATGTGTTGTTTGTTTCAAGCTTGCAAAGTAGCCTCCGTGATTGATCTGATTCAGAGACTTAGAATTTCTCTAAGGCATTGTTCTTCTGTTATTTTCATGCCATGTATTCATGTTGCTACAGTGAGATACATGCCTCTTTTGAGCATGGTAACTAAGGACGTTTTGTTCACATGGTCATTCTCTATCTATCCATGCCCCTGTTGACAATTATGGAGTACCCTAGATTGTCTTAATCTTGCTCTACGTTTGCTATAAAATGTTTCTGGCAGATTGTTTACATGTTATTCAATTTTTCCAAGGTTGTTGCCAGTGCTCCAAGCATGCTATGAACTTGATATTGCCATTCTTAGCTTCATGAACATGTCTTCTTACTGATTATATGCTTATATTGTCATGCAATGCTTTGTGATGAGTGAATCGAGCTCGCAAAGTTGCCTTCATGCAGCTGTTTATGCCATGCTCTGTTTTTCACTAAGTCTGAATCTGTAATGAAACTTGCTATGTTTACATGGGTGCCATCATATCTTCTGGTCCTTTTTGGCTCATGGCCATTAAGTGACTTTTGTTCTATGCAGTTACTAGATTAATTCCATGCCTTTGTTTTCCATGATAGGTTTCTGTAGCATGTCGTTTGATGGCTCTAAACATTGCAACCTGATGTTATTTCTGCCATGTCCTGGAATTCTGCCAAGTCTGTGAACCTGTTATTATTTGCAATCTTGCCATGTCCTTTTGAGCATGTTCTAGTAGTTTCTGGAGATAGCTCAGTGTTCATGTTTTGTTATGCTTTACCATTACATCATGTAAATGCCTTTTGTTTTCATGTTGAGGTCCAGTAGCATGTTGTTTTAATGCTTGCTATATGCCTAGTTGCTGTTTTGGACAGCATGCCCTTTATACTTGTATGGTGTGTATTTGTTGAACCGTTGCTCTGTTTTGAGTGTGATATATATGAAACTTGCTTAGTTTTGCATGTAGTTTCATGTTAACTTGTTGCATCCATGTTTTGAGGTGTGTGCTTGATGTTTGTATGCATTTTGCATCAATGCCATGCTTATCTTGTTTTGCTCATATCTTCTAGGCCGTAGCTCCGAATCTAATGAACTTTATATGTAACTTGACTAGAATTTCATGTAGATCATGTTGGTGCATCTTAACTTGATATTTAACAACTTGAACATAAGGTTTATTCAGATCTGGACCAATTTCGAAATTTGCATATGAGGACTTACCAGAATTGTTCTATGTTGTTTCCGGCCTCATTTAAACTTGGCTTGATGTGTTGCTCTTGTATGCATCATCTCTTGCCATGAGTAGCTTCATGTAGCCTTGTCATGCATCATACTTGGTTGAGCATCATGCTTTGTTCATGTGTGGTGTGTTTACCATGTTGTGTGCTTCTTCTCGCTAGTTCCCGTTTCGTTGCGATCGTGAGGATTCGTTCGTCTACGCTTGGTTCGTCTTCGTGGCTTCATCTTCTTCATGGACTCGTTCTTCTTCCTTGCGGGATTTCAGGCAAGATGACCGTCACCTTGGATCTCATTACTATCATTGCTATGCTAGTTGCTTCGTTCTATTGCTATGCTGCGTTACCTACCACTTGCTGCTCAAGCCTCCCAAATTGCCATGAACCTCTGACCTTTGTTACCCTTCCTAGCAAACCGTTGTTTGGCTATGGTACCGCTTTGTACAGCCCCTCTTATAGCGTTGCTAGTTGCAGGTGAAGATGAAGATTGCTCCATGTTGGATTATGTTTATGTTGGGATATCACAATATCACAACGCTAACCCTAAAACATGGGCGGAGGAGTAGTATATATAGTCTAGGGGTAGGAAGAGTTACATGGGCTTCCGCCCAAGTCACACACGTAGGCATGGACCGGATGATCTGAATATCCGGGTCCTCATCCAGATTGTCCAGTTGTGTCGTCGTGCAGTGCCTGATCCGGGAGCGGATCCGGATGTCCGGGTGGGTCTGGATGATCCTGGAGCGGGTCCGGATGATCCGGCTTCGTCCGGAGGGCTGCTGTAGTCTTTCCACGCAGAGTCTGGATCGTCCAGGAGAGGGTCCAGATCATCTGTGCTTGGTTCCGATCATCTTGTTGGGGGTCCAGATGATCTGGGTAAGTCCCGTCTTGCTCCATTTCCTCCCCGTCTTCGCGTATGCCTTCCTTCCTTGATTGTACCTGCTCCTTAGCTTCTCCATGGCTGGTTCCTCGGTACCTGAGTATGCAAAGTGTCTCCGCTTGAGGTAGTAGCCATGTCTCATGTGATTCGAAAGGGAGTTGCGAGAGGAGAGATGTCACCTCGGTCTCGAGAGCTCTTGCACGTATTCGTGTCATCGGTTTACTTGGCACTTGGGGAGACGAAGGTGGGTCCATGGGGGTGACCTTGGGATGCTCCGCATCACAGCAACCATGGGTGAAAGGGTGCAGCCCCCCAGCGCCTCCCCACTATTTATAGGGGTGAGAGAGGGGGCGGCCAGCCCTAGCCCCTCCTCTGTGAGACCGGAGGGGACGGCGACCCAAGGGGGTCACCCCTTTTAGGGTTTCTGAAAGTGCAACTATCCCTGGGTGGTTTTGGTAATTCCTAACAACATATAGCTCATTGAGCTAATACTTTTTCAAGATAAATATTTCAGGAAAGTTCAATGATTGGCATGGCATGGATCAGGAATGTGGACCTCTCAAAATGCTAAGGACAAAAGATTGGCTCAAGCTCTAAAGCTCAAGACTCTACATTTTACTTTTAGTGATCCAAAATCACATTGAGTCCATAGGAAAAGTCAATACTATTAAAAGGGGATGAGGTGTTGCTTAATGGCTTACTTGCTCAAAATGCTTAGTGATATGCTCCAAAACCCTCAACCACTTTCTCATATCCACATATGTCCCAAACAAAAAGTCAAACTCGGCCCCACCGAAACATTCTATCCAGCGCCACCAAGTTCACTTGACATACACACTGCCACAAACTCTAGTCACTTCGGTCACACCGATAGGGATCTCGGTCTCATCGAGATGGGATTGCAAACTCTTTGTTTCCCTTCGTAACATTTCGGTCCAACCGAGATGAGCGATCGGTCCCACTGAGTTCGCAATGCAAACTCTTTGTTTCCTTTCATAACGTTTCGGTCTCACCGAGATGAGCGAATCGGTCCCACCAAGTTTGCCCGGCCAACTCTCTGGTTAGCTTAGTACCAAAATCGGTCCCGCCGAGTTTGTATAATCGGTCTCATCGAGATTACGTTATGCCCTAACCCTAATGAATTGGTTTCACCGAGTTGACATGCCGGTCCCACCGAAATACCTAACGGTCACATTATGAACTAAATCGGTCTGACCGGGTTTCATGATTCGGTCCCACCGAGTTTGGTGATTTATGTGTAATGGTTAGATTTTGTGTGGAGGCTATATATACCCCTCCACCCACTCTTCATTCATGAGGAGAGCCATCAGAACATGCCTACACTTCTAGCATACATTTTCTGAGAGAGAACCACCTACTCATGTGTTGGGACCAAGATATTCCATTCCAACCATATGAATCTTGTAGCCTTCTCCAAGTTGCTTTCCACTCAAATCATATTTCCACCAAATCCAAATCTGTGAGAGAGAGTTGAGTGTTGGGGAGACTATCATTTTGAAGCACAAGAGCAAGGAGTTCATCATCAACACACCATCTATTACCTTTTCGAGAGTGGTGTCTCCTATATTGGTTAGGTGTCACTTGGGAGCCTCCGTCGAGATCGTGGAGTTGAACCAAGGAGTTTGTACGGGCAAGGAGATCGCCTACTTCGTGAAGATCTACCCTAGTGAGGCAAGTCCTTCGTGGGCGATGGCCATAGTGGGATAGACAAGGTTGCTTCTTCGTGGACCCTTCGTGGGTGGAGCCCTCCGTGGACTCGCGCAACCGTTACCCTTCGTGGGTTGAAGTCCCCATCAACAGGGATGTATGATAGCACCACCTACCGGAACCACGCCAAAACACTCAGTGTCTACATTGCGTTTTCTCCCTCCAAAATCCTCCCTTTACCTTCATGTGCAATGTTTTACATTCCGCCGCTATAATCTTAGACTTGCATGTGTAGGTTGATTGCTTGACTAGTGCTAAGTTGCTAAAATCTGCCAAGACTTAAAATTGGGAAAAGGCTAGATTTTTATTTGGTCAAGTAGTCTAATCATCCCCCCTCTAGACATACTTTCGATCCTACAGGTGGTATCAGAGCTACTGTCTACATTTGCCTTGATTTCCATAGCTTTTGGTGATCATAGCCTTGGTTTCACAACCTAGGAGAGTATGGCGTCTAGCGAGGGAAATTACCACCGTAGAGGTCCTTACTTTGATGGTACTAATTTTGCTAGTTGGAAGCACAAAATGAAAATGCATATTCTTGGACATAACCCCGCCGTTTGGGCGATTGTGTGTATTGGCCTGCAAGGTGAATTCTTTGAAGGGAGAGAACCGAACCGTGAAGCTACCGCGGAAGAGTTGAAGATGCTGCAATACAATGCTCAAGCTTGTGATATTCTCTTGATTGTGCCCCGAAGAATTCAACAAAATCAGCCGTCTTGAGAATCCAAAGGAAATTTGGGATACCTTGATTGATATGCACGAGGGTACCGACTCCGTCAAGGAATCCAAATTGGATGTGCTTCAAAGTCAACTCGACATGTTCAAAATGAAGGATGGTGAAGGTGTCGCTGAAATGTACTCTAGGCTTGCTCTTGTCACAAATGAGATTGCCGGCTTAGGAAGTGAAGAGATGACCGATAGATTGATCATCAAGAAGATCCTTAGAGCCTTGGATGGAAAATATGATACCGTGTGCACATTGATACAAATGATTCCCAATTACAAAGATCTCAAGCCGGGAAGTCATTGGAAGAATTGTTGCTCATGATATGTCACTCAAGGATAAGGAAGAGCTCCACAACAAGTCAAGCGGTGCTTACAAAGCCTCATGTGATGCTCCCACATCTTCAAGTGAGAAACAAACCTTCAATGAAGAATTAAGCCTAATGGTGAAGAATTTCAACAAGTTATACAAGAGTAGAAGCATGAAATAAGTTCCAAGTCAAGGTCCTACAATGACAAAAGATCTTCGAGTCGTGAGTGTAATTGCTACAATTGTGGAAGATCCGGACACTATTCCAATGAGTGTGCGGCTCCCTACAAAAGAAGAGAGGATTCTCCCAAAAGAAGAAGTAGAAGAGAAGAATCACCACCAAGAGAGAGAAGGAGTAGAGATGACCGTTATGAACGAAGAACCTCTCTGAGGAGCAAGGATTCAAAAAGGAAGGACAAATCATCAAAGAGCTACACAAAATGAAGACATCAAGCTCACGTTGGTGAATGGGTATACGGCTCCGACGCCGACCATCGGTCCGAAAGAAGTTATCACTCCGACTCCGAATATACTCAAGATGAAGGTGTTGCCGGTCTAGCTCTTATGTCAACCAACTCCTACAACATATTTGACTCACCAAATGAAGGAATTGGAAGATGCTTCATGGCTAAAGGCCCAAAGGTATCACACCCCGAGTATGTAGATTTCAATAGTGATAAAGATGATTTGCTAGGAGATGATGATTTACTTGTTGACAACTCTAGTTATGAAAACTATGATGTACTTGCTATTAATCATGCTTATCAAGATAAAATGAATGATGATGATAAGAAGGATATTGAGGGTCTAACTAAATGAAAGATCGTGGATGTCGCCTAGAGGGGGGTGAATAGGCGATTTAAAATAATTACGGTTTAGGCTTGAACAAATGCGGAATAAACCTAGCGGTTAATTTGTCAAGCACAAAACCTACAACAACTAGGCTCACCTATGTGCACCAAAAACTTATACTAAGAAAGATAAACAACTATGTGATAGCAATATATATGACAAGAAACAATATGGTTATCACAAAGTAAAGTGCATAAGTAAAGGGCTCGGGTAAGAGATAACTGAGGCACACGGAGACGACGATGCATCCCGAAGTTCACACCCTTGCGGATGCTAATCTCCGTTTGGAGCGGTGTGGAGGCACAATGCTCCCCAAGAAGCCACTAGGGCCACCGTAATCTCCTCACGCCCTCGCACAATGCAAGATGTCGTGATTCCACTAAGGGACCTTGAGGGCGGTCACCTAACCCGTACAAATGTCAACCCTTGGGGGCGGTCACCGAACCCGTACACTTTGGCAACCCTTGGGGGCGGTCACCGGTACCCGTCAAATTGCTCGGGGCGGTCTCCACAACCTAATTGGAGACCCCGACGCTTGCCCGGAGCTTTAAACCACAATGATTGAGCTCCGAACACCACCAACCATCTAGGGCGCCCAAGCACCCAAGAGTAATAAGCTTCTCAACTTGTAACTTCCACGTATCACCGTGGAGAACTCAAACTGATGCACCAAATGCAATGGCAAGGGCACACGGAGTGCCCAAGTCCTTCTCTCCCAAATCCCACCGAAGCAACTAATGCTAGGGAGGAAAATGAGAGGAAGAACAAGAAGGAGAACACCAAGAACTCCAAGATCTAGATCCAAGGGGTTCCCCTCACATAGAGGAGAAAGTGATTGGTGGAAATGTGGATCTAGATCTCCTCTCTCTTTACCCCCCAAAACTAGCAAGAATCCATGGAGGGATTGAGAGATAGCGAGCTCGAAGAAGGTCAACAATGGGGGAAGAACACGAGCTTAAAGGATAAGGTTCACTGGGGAAGAAGACCCCCTTTTATAGGTGGGGAATAATCAAACCGTTATGCTCACAGTCCGCACAGAGCGGTACTACCGCTCATGGGAGCGGTACTACCGCTAGGGCGGTGGAAACAACAGCGAGGAGGCAAAAGGCCAGTAGAACCGCCGGAGCGGTACTACCGCTCGTCCTCATGGTACTACCGCTTGCGAACGGTACTAAAAAAATACATCCGTGGATACTTTCGCTGAGTTTCGGCCAGTGCAAAAATCCGGCACGGTACTACAGCTCATAGGAGCAGTACTAAAAAATTACATCCCCTCCAAGCGGTAGTACCGCTGCAACTTTTTTAAGGACACCAAACTGACACAACTTCTGCAAGCGGACTCTGAATTCAACGAAACCAAGTTTGTTGGAAAGCTAGAGAAAAGGGCTAACACAATATTGATAGAAATAACAATAATAAGGAGATTATAAAAGGCCCATAATAAAATGGTGAGAACCCTTCCTCTAATAAGACCGGTAAAACCTCCAACACCAAAAACGCAATAGAAGAAGCATGTGAACTCCGTTTTCGGTGAACTCAAGCTTGTCAAGAAGATGACCATAAGCTACAAACTCACAAGGAGAAAACCAAACAAGAACCAAGAAAGATGATGCAAGCATGCAATGGTTTGATCTCTATATGAACGATACAATCAAGCTACTCACTTGAGAGCCCCTCTTGATAGTACGACAATCGATCCTATAACGCGGGCTCCAAACTACCACCATGAGACCAGTAAAATAGAGAACCTATCAAGGGCAAACCTTTGCCTTGCATGAAGTCCACTTGATCTAGATGATGATGATCTTGACTCCCTCAAGTTGGACCACCTTTCGTAATTTCGTTGGCTTGGTGAAGACTATTAGATTGCTCCCCCATACTCCACTATGGGTGAGCCACTCTTCGGCACATATTCACAAGTACATTGTCACCACAATGGACGACAAGCTTCAAGCACTTGATCTCTTTGTGATGCATCACCTGAACTTGCACACGGCAATCTAACCCCGCAGAGAACTCTCGCGAAGACCATGGGTTAGTACACAAAGCGTAATTGACAATGCTTACCATACCATGAGATCACTTGATCCCTCGGTACATCTTGTATGCTTTGTGTGTTGATAAACTTGATTCACTCTTGACTTAATTTTGATCAACCTTGAATCTTTCCAACTCTCTTAATTTGGATGATGTCTTGAAGGTAGACATGAATGATTACACAATCTTCTTCTTCAAGACATGCTTGCAATCAGCTCAACACTCACATGACCAAATCTTTAGATAATTCCCTAATAGCACCTTGGTCAACTCATAAACTCCTTGAAAGCAACACATGGACTTCAAGAAATGCCTATGGACAAATCCTTCAAATATAACTCAATGCAACCATTAGTCCATGGAGAATGTCATCAATTACCAAAACCACAGATGGGGGCACCGCATGTCCTTTCACTAAAGAACTAAACACTCTTAAGTTAGCTCATGAAACAAACTTGGAAGATCATCGAGAACTTTTAAAGACTCATGAGAAGTTACGGTTTAAAAAGCTCAACCTTGAGCAAGAGCATGAGTTCTTAAAAGCAATCAATGATGATCTCCACAAGAAAAGTTCTTCTTACATTGCCAAGCGTTTACTCTTGTCTACTTACATTCCACAAGTTAAATCAAGCAACAAGAGTAAGAAAGATTCTTATTCTAGTAGTAACAATAATCATGTTAAATCCAATGTTGTTGCTTCTAGTAGTTCTCTTGATTCCACTAATGATTCTCTTAGCCAAGTTACACTTGAGCAAGAAAATAGCTTATTGAAGGGAATTATAGAGAAAGGTGTCTACAAGAGTCTTGCCGGAAGTAAGCAATTTTAGGGGATTGTACGCAAGCAAGGAAGGCACCGGAAGAATCAAGGTGTTGGGTTTGAATGAAAGTTCAATGCCAATGGAGTTGAGTGGGAAGAAGATCAATACCCCAAGACGAAGTTTGTTCCTCAACAAGAGAAGTATGATCCTACTTCTTTCCAAGGGACACAAGCTCAAGATGATTTTCCACCACAAGACCACAAGCAAAAAGGCGAGGACAAGCTTCAATAGGAGATTGATGCATTCAAAGAAGCTCCTAAGGCCTTGGTCAAGTGGGTTCCCAAGACTACATCAAGTTCTACTTCATCAAGTACGACTACAACTCCAAGGATTCCTATCAAGATGATGTGGATCCCGAAGAAGAAGAACTAGAGAGTTTTTGATGGTGACTCCGCCAACATACTTCACTCATATCCTTTGGCAAGGACAAGTGCAAACATCTTCCACATCTTGCACTAGTTCAAGGAGTCACAAACCCTCTTGTTGGTAAGACAAGGGACAAGGTAACCTAATGCTTTCATGGACATCATCTATGTGTACATCACTCTATGTCTATGGATATCCTTGTTTGTTCCTTGTGGTACTAACCCGTGTAGGTATTGAAAGTGCAACTCACTCCAATGGATTGCTCCGGATGATCTACATCAACATTGAGCGTCTACATCTTCAACATCTACATGAAGTCATCATCGACAAAACCCAAGGTTAGTTCATCCCTCTTAGGGGGGGATATCACATCTAGGGGGAGCTTTACTCTAATCAATTGAGCTAAAGCAACTCTTATGGTGTGAACACAACAATACTTTATGTAAAAGTGGTAACCCCACTTGTGCTTAAACGATGAGTATGACCTATGATCAAATGCTCTCATTTGACTCCTAAGTCAATATACGCATACATAGATGACCTAGTCATCGCCAATTGCTTGATAGATGCTAGAGTGTTTGTGCATGCTTGTCACATATTTCATTTGCCATTTTATTGTGTGCGCATGTTGATTGCATATTTTCCTCATTCGAGGACATCCACTTGTTGCTTTGATTGATTGGCTCCTTTTCTTTTGCCAAGTGGATGGACAAGAATGCCTAAGAACTTCCTCTAGCTATCTATGTTTTTCTCGTCTCAAACTCTACTCATGCTACATCATAAAATTTGATCAAGTCAGATTCGAACCACTCTGTGTGAGGAGCACCCGGAGTACCCGATTCGTCATAGACTTAAACTTCCAAAACCTCTTTGTGCACTTCGGTATGATCGAGTCATCCATTTTGGTCACACCGAGTTCACTAAGTTGATCTAGGTTTTCCATCTCGGTGCAACCGATTTGAACTCTTCGGTCACACCGAGTTGCAGTAATCGCTTGCGATTCTGCATCTCGGTGCCACCGAGTTGTTCCACTCGGTCACACCGACAGGGTCGGGATATATATACCCACGGGTGAGATTTTGGAAATTTCTTCAAAACCTCTCAGCCCGCGCGTGTCCTGCTCTGCCGCCTCGGGTCTCCGGATCATCTCCTCGCCGCGAGCGACCTCCCGCCACTGGTTTTCGTCGCCGTCAACCCGCCATAGCGAACTCCCGCCGAACTAGGGTATGAGTTCGACTCTTTGTGCTATTTCCTTACTTCGATTCATAGCACATTGCTTTGCCATGAGCATTACCACGTATGAAATCAATCTATCCAGAGAAAAACTTCCTTAGGTTAGGTTTGATTCAAAAATTTAGGGTTAGGTCTCCGCCGAAGTCATCTCGGACCCACCGAGATGTAGAAATCGGTCTCACCGATTTGGCTCTGGCCATTGCACATGCATTTTCGGTCTGACCGAAAATTGCAAATCGGTGCGACCTAGTTCGACTCTTTGTGAAACCCTAGCAATCTCGGTGCCACCAAACTGTGACTCGGTCTGACCGAGTTCACTAGTTTAGGCTCCAAAAGTTGCTTTGGTATCACCGAGTTTATCAAATCGGTAGCTCCGAAATGCTATCTGTGGAGAACTAAAACTAAGTTTTTGAGTCATCTGGTTTGCAAAAACTCTACACTTTTTGATGCTCATCTATTCTACCTCATCTATATCTATTCACACGGTTTGCTGTCAGTTTGCTTGCCAAGATGTTTGATACGTCTCCGTCGTATCTACTTTTCCAAACACTTTTGCCCTTGTTTTGGAGTCTAACTTGCATGATTTGAATGGAACTAACCTGGACTGACGCTGTTTTTAGCAGAACTACCATGGTGTTATTTTTGTGCAGAAATAAAAGTTCTCGTAATGGCCTGAAACTTCACGGAGATTATTTTTGGAATTAATAAAAATAACTGGCAAAAGAATCAAGGCCAGGGGCCCCACACCCTGTCCACGAGAGTGGGGGCGCGCCTACCCCCCTGGGCGCGCCCCCTGCCTCGTGGGCCCCCTGGTGCTCCACCGACCTCAACTCCAACTCTATATATTCGTGTTCGGGGAAAAAATCAGAGAGAAGGATTCATCGCATTTTATGATACGGAGCCGCCGCCAAGCCCTAATCTCTCTCGGGAAGGCTGATCTGGAGTCCGTTCGGGGCTCCGGAGAGGGAAGTCTGTCGCCATCGTCATTATCAACCATCCTCCATCACCAATTTCATGATGCTCACCGCCGTGCATGAGTAATTCCATCGTAGGCTTGCTGGACGGTGATGGGTTGGATGAGATTTATCATGTAATCGAGTTAGCTTTGTTAGGGTTTGATCCCTAGTATCCACTATGTTCTGAGATTGATGTTGTTATGACTTTGCTATGCTTAATGCTTGTCACTAGGGACCGAGTGCCATGATTTCAGATCTGAACATATTATGTTTTCATGAATGTATGTGAGTTCTTGATCCTATCTTGCAAGTCTATAGTCACCTACTATGTGTTATGATCCGGCAACCCTGAAGTGACAATAATCGGGACCACTCCCGGTGATGACCTTAGTTTGAGGAGTTCGTGTATTCACTATGTGTTAATGCTTTGGTCTGGTACTGTATTAAAAGGAGGCCTTAATATCCCTTAGTTTCCAATAGGACCCCGCTGCCACGGGAGGGTAGGACAAAAGATGTCATCCAAGTTCTTTTCCATAAGCACGTATGACTATATTCGGAATACATGCCTACATTACATTGATGAATTGGAGCTAGTTCTGTGTCACCCTATGTTATAACTGTTGCATGAATAATCGCATCCGGCATAATTCTCCATCTCCAATCCAATGCCTACGAGCTTTTCACCTATTGTTCTTTGCTTAGTTACTTTTCCGTTGCCACTTCTACAATTGCTACAAAACTACTACTGTTACTTTTGCTACCGTTACCACTACTATCATATTACTTTGCTACTAAATACTTTGCTGCAGATATTAAGTTATCCGGGTGTGGTTGAATTAACAACTCAACTGCTAATACTTGAGAATATTCTTTGGCTCCCATTGTGTCGAGTCAACAAATTTGGGTTGAATACTCTACCCTCGAAAACTATTGCGATCCCCTATACTTGTGGGTTATCAAGACTATTTTCTGGCGCCGTTGCCGGAGAGCATAGCTCTTTTCTTTGAGTCACTTGGGATTATATTTGCTGGTCACTATGAGGAACTTGAAAGACGAAAGAACTAAGATTTTTTCTTCAACTACGAGGGGAGGTAAGGAACTGCCATCTAGCTCTGCACTTGATTCACCTTCTGTTTTGAGTATGCTTGCGACACCTAAACCTGCTTCTGCTATTAATTTTGATATGTTGCATGTTATTGATGATGCCACTTTTGCTATGCATGATACTTATGATGAAACTACTTCTATGCTTGATACTACTATGCCATTAGGTGGATTTCTGGATGAACAACTTGCTAGGGCTAGAGAAAATGAAATGATAGAAACTAATAATATTGATGAAAGTGATGATGAAGATTCTCCCCTAGATATGAATTGCCTGTTGTGCCTGAGGGTTATGTTATGGATGAAGAAACTGCTAGAGACTTTCTTGCTTGTAATGATAGAAGTGATCTTAAGAAATTATTAGCTAAGCTGAAAGAAAAATCTCTGAATGCTAGAATGAAATATGACCCTGCTTTTGCTACTTCACTTATCTTTGTTACTGATAAGTATTATGATTTCTCTGTTGATCCTGAGATAATTGCTTTGGTTGAATTTGATCCTTTTTATGGCTATGAATCTGAAACTGTTGTGGCACATCTTACTAAATTAAATGATATAGCCACCCTGTTCACTAATGATGAGAAAACTCGCTACTGATATATCCTTAAATTATTTCCATTCTCATTAATGGGTGATGCTAAAACATGGTTTAATTCTCTTGATCCTGGTTGTGTGCATAGTCCCGAGGATATGATTTATTACTTCTCTGCTAAATATTTCCCCGCTCATAAGAAACAAGCTGCTTTAAGGGAAATATATAATTTTGTTCAAATTAAAGAAGAGAGTCTCCCACAAGCTTGGGGGAGGCTTCTCCAATTACTTAATGCTTTGCCTGATCATCCTCTCAAGAAAAATGAAATACTTGATATCTTTTATAATGGACTAACCGATGCTTCCAGAGACCACCTGGATAGTTGTGCTGGTTGTGTTTTCAGGGAAAGAACAGTTGATCAAGCTGAATTGCTATTGAATAATATGTTGACTAATGAAAATAATTTGACACTTCCTGAACCAACTCCTAAGCCAACTCCGAAGAAGAGGGGTATTCTATTTCTCAGTCCTGAAGATATGCAAGAGGCAAAAAAATCTATGAAAGAAAAAGGTATTAAAGCTGAAGATGTTAAGAATTTACCTCCTGTTGAAGAAATACATGGTCTTAATTTTCCACCTATTGAAGAAACACACGGTCTTGATAACCCGACACAGGTAGTAAAGTTAAATTCTCTCTATAGATATGATAAAGCTGAAATCCCTCCTACTAAGTTTGTTAGCCAATGTTTGGATGATTTTGATAACTTTATGGTTAAGCAAGAAAACTTCAATGCTTATTTTGGTAGAGAACTGAAACACAATGCTTATATGATTGAACACTTAGGTGATTATATGTCTAGAGTTAAAGGTGAACTTAAACTCATTCATAAAGACACTTCTATGGTTAACACTCAAGTAGTGCAAGTACTTAAAGCTGAGAATAATTTTCTCAATGAATTGAATAGTAAGAATAATGACTTTGCTGTTAGAGTTGCAACTAGAGGGGGTAAAGTGACTCAGGAATTTTTGTATCCTGAAGGTCACCCTAAGAGAATTGGGCAGGATTCTCAGAGAACTAATGTAGGTGCACCTAGTCCTTCTAAAAAGAAGAAAAAGAAAAATGATAGGACTTTGCATGCTTCTAGTGAACCTGTTGTTGACACACCTGAGAATCCCAATGATATTTCTATTTCCGATGCTGAAACACAATCTGGTAATGAACATGAACCTAGTGATAATGTTAATGATGATGTTCATGTTGATGTTCAACCAAGTAATAACAATGATGTAGAAATTGAACCTGCTGTTGATCTTGATAACCCACAATCAAAGAATCAATGTTATGATAAGAGAGAATTTGTTGCTAGGAAGCACGATAAAGAAAGAGAACCATGCGTTCAGAAACCCATGCCTTTTCCTCCCAAACCATCCAAGAAAAGGATGATGAGGATTTCGAGCGCTTTGCTGAAATGATTAGACCTATCTTCTTGCGTATGCGTTTGACTGATATGCTTAAAATGAATCCTTATGCTAAGTATATGAAAGATATTGTTACAAATAAAACGAAGATACCGGAAGCTGAAATTTCCACCATGCTTGCTAATTATACTTTTAAGGGTGGAATACCTAAGAAACTTGGAGATCCAGGAGTACCAACTATACCATGCTCCATTAAAAGAAACTATGTTAGAACTGCTTTATGTGATCTTGGAGCCGGTGTTAGTGTTATGCCTCTCTCTTTATATCGTAGACTTGATTTGAATAAGTTGACACCTACTGAAATATCTTTGCAAATGGCTGATAAATCAACCGCTATATTTGTCGGTATTTGTGAGGATGTGCCTGTTTTGGTTGCAAACGTTACTATTTTAACGGACTTCGTTATTCTTGACATTCCCGAGGACGATAGTATGTCTATTATTCTGGGAAGACCCTTTTTGAACACTGCAGGGGCTGTTATTGATTGCAACAAAGGCAATGTCACTTTTCATGTTAATGGCAATGAGCATAACGTACACTTTCCGAGGAAACAACCTCAAGTTCATAGTATAAACTCTATTGGAAAAACTCCATCGATTATTTTTGGAGGTTTTGAATTTCCTCTTCCTACTTTTAAGAAGAAATATGATATTCTTATTGTTGGGGATGTGCATATCCTCGTTGAGGTAACATAGTGTTATTCGAAATTTCCCCGGTTCCATGTTATTCGGAATGAGTTTGTTAACAAGACTTGATCAACCTTGTTAGTGGATTCCTTTTGATGAGCAGGAGATGGATGAAGTTAGAAAGCACAACCTTCTGTACCCTCCTTTTACTTTCTGTTATTTAGATTAAATAAAGCAAAAATAGTATTTTCTATCTGTTTCCTGAATTATCCGTGCAATAAAAATTACCCCAAAAATAAAAGTTCTCCAAATGCCCCGAAAATAAAATATCATTTTTTCTAGAATATTTGAGAATATTTGGCCCTGAGAACACAGCAGGGGGAGCAAGCAACTGGCCACGAGGGTCCAGGGCGCGCCCACCCCCCTGGGCGCACCCCCTGCCTCGTGGGCCCATGGTGCCTCCCCTCCACTTATTCCAGCAACCACACACTCCTTCCTCGCAAAAAAATCACCAACCAGCTCAAGCACGAGTTCTAGCTCATTTTGGTGCGATTTTTGATCTCCTTGCTCAAAGCTCCACTCACAGAACTGCTTTGGGGGATTGTTCTTCGGTATGTGACTCCTCCAATGGTCCAATTAGTTTTTGTTCTAGTGCTTTATTCATTGCAAATTTTTGCTGCTTAGGTGACCCTGTTCTTGAGCTTGCATATCAAAATTATGTGGTCAAAAGTAGTTCCAATGCATGATATGCCCTCTACGCACTTGTAGGAGTAGTTGCTATCAAATTTGTTGAGTTTGGTTCAATTTTATTTTGAGTCACTAAAATTTTTCAGAAATTTTTCAAAGGAAGAAATATGTTTAGGAAAATGTTCCAAGGTAGTCCTTCAAGGAAGCAAGGACTCAGGCTCGCAAAACATGATGCAGACGATGAACCCCCGAGGGCTTCTGAATGGCCGTCAGAAGACTTTATGGTTTGAGCAGGAATCAAGGAGGAATTTGATGCATATGTGCGTAACGCTGATCTTGGGAGCTTCGAGGCAGATAAGTGCCGTCAGTACCACTATCTCACTGATTCCTTTCTGAGAAGGTTTGAATTTTCATCATCACGCAATTCTCAAACTGTCCTATTTGATCTTTATGAAAGCTCTTATACTATGGAATTAGAGGATTTTAATACTGCTTGCAAACTTCCACAATGGGGTAGCACTAGTGAGCCTCACAAATATGAGTTTAGAGATTTTCTTGCTAGTATTACTATGGGGGAGTCTAGAGTTATAACACAAGCTACCATAGGGAGCATTCATTTTCCCGCTATACATTATTTTGCTCTCTTCATAGGTAGGTTTATAAATGGTAAGGATGAAGCATGTCACATGTGTGTCCCTGACCTCAGTGTTCTCAGGAGTGCTGTATTAGGAGATAAACATTATAATTTGGGAGCCATATTGCACGTAGGTTGCATAATAATAGAATTAATGGAGATCTCTTTGGTGGCATTTATGCAACCCGTCTAGCTAATTTTCTTGATATACCCATACGTGAGTATGATATTGAGTTGCCTCCTGTCTATTTAGATTATGAGGCTATGGTTCTTCATCAGATTGTTGAGAGGACCGATCAGTTCCTCCAGTACTGACTAATCTTTGACAGACGATGCACCTATCACGTCGCTCTCCCTGCTCCTACTTTCTTTGACTTTTAGGCAAAAGGGAGGTATGTTATAACCAGGGAGGAGGCTAACGAGCATGAGAGGAGGACTCAGACAGCTCGTCTCCAAGCTGCAGCCCACGATGCAATAGCCGTTGCACCTCAGTACGACCCCAACTACAACTTTGGATATCTGCCAGGCCAGCCGTGGCCATATACCAACTTAGGCCAAAAGCCTAAGCTTGGGGGAGTACGTATCTCTCACCGACATTACATTCATGTTCACACACTCATGCTAGTTGTCGATGCTCATACTTTTTCACTATAATATCCATGCTAGTTTATTATCTTTTTCTCGCCTTCTTCTTGTGTGTTTGATAAATCTTAAGAAAAAACAACAAAAAATTAGTTGTAGCTTTTAGCTAGATTACTTTCCATGATGTAGTAGTAATCATTAAAAGAAGACCCAAAAAGATTTCTTGTTCTTCTTTTGCTTGTTGGGAGCTTTCCCGTGTAAACAGTTTTATTTCTTTTCTTTTCTTTGGGGGTCGAGAGGAGAAGACCATAATGAAAATGTTGAAGTGGCTCTTATATGCATTATTGTTGATTTAACCAATAGCCTGTATTACCTTGTCTTCTCCTATATGTTAGATGCCTGCAGATTCCAGCTTAGTCCAATGCATGTCAACTATTACTATTATTCACATCGTTCGGTCGTGCAGGTGAAAGGCAATAATGACGATATATAATGGACTAATTGAGATGAGAGAAGCTGGTATAAACTCGACCTCTCTTGTTTTTGTGAATATGATTAGTTCATCGTTCCTGATTTAGCCTATTATGAATAAACATGTTTGCAATGACAATTAGAGATTATAGTTGCTTATGCCATGCTTAATTAGCTAGGAGCTTATAATGGTTTACCTTGCATGCCAACATGCTATTAAAATGGTTGTGATGTGGTATTATACGGTGGTTCATAACCCACAAGTATAGGGGATCGCAACAGTTTTCGAGGGTAGAGTATTCAACCCAAATTTATTGATTCGACACAAGGGAGCCAAAGAATATTCTCAAGTATTAACAGTTGAGGTATCAATTGGATAACTTAATATCTGCAGCAAAGTATTTAGTAGCAAAGTAGTATGAAAGTAACGGTAACGGTAGCAAAAGTAATGTTTTTGGGTTTTGTAGTGATTGTAACAGTGGCAACGGAAAAGTAACTAAGCAAAGAACAATAGGTGAAATGCTCGTAGGCATTCGATCGGTGATGGAGAATTATGCCGGATGCGATTATTCATGCAACAATTATAACATAGGGTGACACAGAATTAGCTCCAATTCATCAATGTAATGCATGCATGTATTCTGAATATAGTCATACGTGCTTATGGAAAAGAACTTGCATGACATCTTTTGTCCTACCCTCCCGTGGCAACAGAGTCCTATTGGCAACTAAGGGATATTAAGGCCTCCTTTTAATAGAGTATCGGACCAAAGCATTAACACATAGTGAATACATGAACTCCTCAAACTAAGGTCATCACCGGGAGTGGTCCCGATTATTGTCACTTCGGGGTTGCCGGATCATAACACATAGTAGGTGACTATAGACTTGCAAGATAGGATCAAGAACTCACATATATTCATGAAAACATAATAGGTTCAGATCTGAAATCATGGCACTCAGGCCCTAGTGACAAGCATTAAGCATAGCAAAGCCATAGCAACATCAATCTCAGAACATAGTGGATACTAGGGATCAAATCCTAACAAAACTAACACGATTGCATGAAAATCTCATCCAACCCACCACTGTCCAACAAGCCTACGATGGAATTACACACGCACGGTGGTGAGCATCATGAAATTGGTGATGGAGGATGGTTGATGATGACAATGGCGACGTATTCCCCTCTCTAGAGCCCCGAACGGACTCCAGATCAGCCCTCCCGAGAGAGATTAGGGCTTGGCGGCGGCTCCGTATTGAAAAACGTGATGAATCCTTCTCTCTGATTTTTTTCTCCCCGAACACGAACATATGGAGTTGGAGTTGAGGTCGGTGGAGCTCTAGGGGGCCCACGAGGCAGGGGGCGCGCCCAGGGGGCAAGCGCGCCCCCACCCTCGTGGCAAGGGTGTGGGCCCCTTGGCCTTGATTCTTTTGCCAGTATTTTTTATATTTTCCTAAAATAATCTTCGTGAAGTTTCAGGTCATCGAGAACTTTTGTTTGTGCACATAAATAACACCATGGCAATTCTGCTAAAAACAGCGTCAGTCCGGGTTGGTTCCATTCAAATCATGCAAGTTAGAGTCCAAAACAAGGGCAAAAGTGTTTGGAAAGGTAGATACGACGGAGACGTATCAACTCCCCAAGCTTAAACCTTTGCTTGTCCTCAATCAATTCAGTTGATAAACTGAAAGTGATAAATAAAAACTTTTACAATCTGTTTGCTCTTGTTGTTGTAAATATGTAAAGCCAGGATTCAAGTTTTCAGCAAAGATTATGAACAACCATATTCACAATAACATTTAGGTCTCATGTTTACTCATGCCAATGGCATAATCAACTAGCGAGCAATAATAATAAATCTCGGATGACAACACTTTCTCAAAGCAATCATGATATGATATAACAAGATGGTATCTCGCTAGCCCTTTCTGAGACCGCAAAACATAAATGCAGAGCACCTTAAAAGATCAAGGGCTGACTAAACATTGTAATTCATGGTAAAAGAGATCCAGTCATACCCAATATAAATTAATAGTAATGGATGCAAATGACAACGGTGCTCTCCAGCTGGTGCTTTCTAATAAGAGGGTGATGACTCAACATAAAAGTAAATAGATAGGCCCTTCGCAGAGGGAAGCAGGGATTTGTAGAGGTGCCAGCGCTTGATTTTAAAGCAGAGATAAATAATATTTTGAGCGGCATACTTTCATTATCAACATAACAACCGAGAGATGGCGATATCTTCCATGCTACTCACATTATAGGCGGTTCCCAAACAGAATGGTAAAGTTTATACAAACCCCCCACTAACAAGCATCAATCCATGGCTTGCTCGAAACAACGAGTGCCTGCAACTAACAACAGTCCCGGGGGAGTTTTGTTTGCAATTATTTTGATTTGGTTTGCATAAAGCATGGGACTGGGCATCCCGGTGACCAACCATTTTCTCGTGAGTGAGGAGCAGAGTCCACTCCTCTTGAGAATAAACCGCCTAGCATGGAAGATATGGACAACCCTAGTTGATACATGAGTTATTCAAGCATACAAAACAGAATTTCATTTGAAGGTTTAGAGTTTTTCAAATACAAATTTACTTGGAAAGGCAGGTAGATACCACATATAGGAAGGTATAGTGGACTCATATGGAATAACTTTGGGGTTTAAGGGATTGGATGCACAAGCAGTATTTCCGCTTAGTACAAGTGAAGGCTAGCAAAGACTGGGAAGCGACCAACTAGAGAGCGACAACAATCATGAACATGCATTAAAATTAATAAACATTGGGTGCAAGCATGAGTAGGATATAATCCACCATGAAGATAAATATCGTGAAGGCTATGTTGATTTTGTTTCAACTACATGCGTGAACATGTGCCAAGTCAAGTCACTCGAATCATTCAAAGGAGGACACAACCATATCATACCACATCACAACCATTTTAATAGCATGCTGACACGCAAGATAAACCCTTATAAACTCCTAGCTAATTAAGCATGGCATAAGCAACTATAATCTTTAATTGTCATTGCAAACATGTTTATTTATAATAGGCTGAATCAGGAACGATGAACTAATCTTATTTACAATAACAAGAGAGGTCGAGTTCATACCAGCTTTTCTCATCTCAATCAGTCCATCATATATCATCATAAATGCCTTTCACTTGCACGACCGAACGATGTGAATAATAATAATGATGCACGTGCATTGGACTAAGCTGGAATCTGCGAGCGTTCAATAAACAGGAGAAGACAAGGCAATATGGGCTCTTAGTTAAATCAACAATAATGCATATAAGAGCCACTTCAACATTTTCATTATGGTCTTCTCCTATCGACCCCCAAAGAAAAAGAAATAAATAAAACTATTTACACGGGGCAACTCCCAACAAACAAAAGAAGAACGGGAAGTATTTTTGGATTTTCTTTTAATTATTACTACTACAACAAGAAAATAAACTAGCTAAAAGCTATTACTAATTTTTTTGGTTTTATTAAGGTTTATCAAACACACAAGAAGAAAGCATAAAAAGGAAAATAAACTAGCATGGATATTACAATGAAAAAGTATGAGCACCGACATCGAGCAATGAGTGTGTGAACATAAATGTAATGTTGGTGAGAAATACGTACTCCCCCAAGCTTAGGCTTTTGGCCTAAGTTGGTCTATTGCTACGGCTGGTCGGGCGGATATACAAAGTTGTAGTTGGGGTCGTACTGATAAGAAGCCTCAGATTGCGACTGGTTGGCAATCTCCTCCGGATCCCACTGTTAATTATACTGCCGTGGAGAATCAAATTGTGGTTCCGGCTCTTGCTCTGTAGCTGATGTAGGGTTCCGGTAGGCATGGATGGACGCCAGCGGAACGAGATACTTGCCTGCAGACAAATCGAACAAGGAAGGAGCAGGCAAGGTAATAGTCTCAGGGTGATTTTTACCAAATAACAGTTTATATTTAAGCTCCCTTTCCCTATTCATAACAATAAAATCATGCGCTACCATACTCTTATAGTCTAGAAAAACAGTAGGCAACAACTTTTCTTCTTTCTCGTAGTGCCTAATAGTATGTTATGGTATGCAGCGAGGCGCGAGGCGAAGATGCCTCCAAAGATGGGGCCCTTAGTACGGTTAAGATTTAACTGCTTTGCAACAATAGCGCCTATACTAAATGTGTCATCTCGAAACAAGGCATGGAACAAAATAATAATATCAGGGACACTCAAATTTCCATAGTTTCCGCGACCAATTAAACGTCTACCAGCAAATATATCAAAGTAACATAGAAGAGGAAAATGTATGCTGGTGATTCATACATCGGAAACCTTCCTTGTTTCCCCTACAACAATTGTATCAATAAACCCCTCCACATCGTTACTATGTGGTTCCTCTATGATACCCGGAAAAGTTAACTTGCAAACCTCACAGAATTCACGAAGGGTCATCTCCTTATACTCATCATATAAATAAAAATCCTCCATAGGTGGTGACCTCCTAGAATGGAAATGAAAATTTTGCACAAAGGTATTGGTGAGTAAGAGATACTATTCGCGTTGGCCGCGGAGGAAGTCGGTGAGGCCTGCATTCTCAGCCAACTCATAAAAATCATCATAAATCCCGGTTGCTCTCAAGAAATCATCGCAAGGCCATTCACACGGCCGAACCACCGTGGTACGAGGAAGATTATATTTGGGCCTCTCTTCTTCTTCACTTTGCTTATCCTTCGAGCTTCGGCTCGAAGAGCCCCTCAAAAATCTCTTCATCATTTTCTGAAAATTTCAGAAATTTTTAGTAACTTCAAATAAAAGTGAACCAAACTCAATAAAATTGATAGCAACTACTCCTACAAGTGCCTAGGGCCTATATCATGCATTAGAACTACTTGGAACCATATAAATTTGACATGCAAGCTCAAGAACATGATCACCTAGGCAGCACAAATTTGCAATGAATAAAGCACTAGAACAAAAACTAATTGGACCAATGGAGGAGTCACATACCAAGGAACAATCCGCCAAAACAGTTTTGTGAGAGGTGCTTTGAGCAAGGAGATCGAAAATCACAGCAAAATGAGCTAGAACTCGTGCATGAGCTGGTTGGTGGTTTTTTTGGGAGGAAGAAGAAGTGTGTGGCTGCAGGAATGAGTGGAGGGGAGCCACCGTGGGCCCACGAGGCAGGGGGCGGGCCCTGCACCCTCGTGCCCAGGTGCTTGCTCCCCCTGCTGTGTTCTCAGTGCCAAATATTCTCAAATAATCCAGAAAAAATCATATTAAATTGGCAGGGCATTTGGAGAACTTTTATTTTCAGGGTATTTTTATATTGCACGGAAAATTCAGAAAACAGACAGAAAAATATTATTTTTTACTTTATTTCAACTAAATAACAGAAAGAAAAAGAAGGGTACAGAAGGTTGCGCCTTCTAGTTTCATCCATCTCATGCCCATCGAAAGGAATCCACAAACAAGGTTGATCAAGTCTTGTTAACAAACTCATTCTGAATAACATGGAACCAGAGAAATTTTGAATAACACTATGTTACCTTGACGGGGATATGCACATCCCCAATAATAAGAATATCATATTTCTTTTTGACAGTAGGAAGAGGAAATTCAAAACCTCCAATAATAATCGATGGAATTTTTCCAATAGAATTGATACTGTGGACTTGAGGTTGTTTCCTCAGAAAGTGTACCGTATGCTCATTACCATTAACATGAAAGGTGACATTGCCTTTGTTTCAATCAATAACAGCCCCTGCATTATTCAAAAAGGGTCTTCCAATAATAATAGACATACTATCGTCCTCGGGAATGTCAAGAATAACAAAGTCCGTCAAAATAGTAACGTTTGCAACCACAACATGCACATCCTCACAAATACCGACAGGTATAGCGGTTGATTTATCAGCCATTTGCAAAGATATTTCAGTAGGTGTCAACTTATTCAAATCAAGTCTACGATAAAGAGAGAGGCATAACACTAACACCGACTCCGAGATCACCTACAGCAGTTCTAACATAATTTCTTTTAATGGAGCATTGTATAGTTGGTACTCCTGGATCTCCTAGTTTCTTAGGTATTCCACCCTTAAAAGTATAATTAGCAAGCATGGTGGAAATTTCAACTTCCGGTATCTTTCTTTTATTAGTAACAATATCTTTCATGTACTTAGCATAAGGATTCATTTTGAGCATATCAGTTAAACGCATACGCAAAAAGATAGGTCTAATCATTTCAGCAAAGCGCTCAAAATCCTCATCATCCTTTTTCTTGGATGGTTTGGGAGGAAATGGCATGGGTTTCTGAACCCATGGTTCTCTTTCTTTACCATGCTTCCTAGCAACAAAGTCTCTCTTATCATAACGTTGATTCTTTGATTGTGGGTTATCAAGATCAACAGCAGGTTCAATTTCTACATCATTATCATTGCTAGGTTGAGCATCAACATGAACATCATCATTAACATTGTCACTAGGTTCATGTTCATTACCAAATTTTGTTTCAACATCAGATATAGAAATATCATTTGGATTCTCAGGTGGTTCAGCAATAGGTTCACTAGAAGTATGCAAAGTTCTATCATTTTTATTTTTCTTCTTTTTAGAAGGACTAGGTGCATCTATATTATTTCTCTGAGAATCCTGCTCAATTCTCTTAGGGTGGCCCTCAGGATACAGAGGTTCCTGATTCATTTTACCAGTTCTAGTGGCCACTCTAACAGCATAGTCATTATTCTTATTACTCAGTTCATTGAGCAAATCATTTTGAGCTTTAAGTACTTGTTCTACTTGAGTGGTAACCATAGAAGCATGTTTAGTAATAAGTTTAAGTTCACCTTTAAGGTTGGCCATGTAATTACTCAAGTGCTCAATCATATAAGCATTTTGTTTCAATTGTCTACCAACATAAGCATTAAAGTCCTCTTGTTTAACCATAAAGTTATCAAACTCATCCAAACATTGGTTCGCAATCTTAGTAGGAGGGATTTCAGCTTTATCATATCTATAGAGAGAATTTACCTTTAGTACCTGTGCCGGGTTATCAAGACCACGTGTTTCTTCAATAGGTGGTGAATTAAGATCATATATTTCTTCAATAGGCGGTAAATTAAGACCATGTATTTCTTCAACAGGAGGTAAATTCTTAACATCTTCAGCTTTAATACCCTTTACTTTCATAGATTTCTTTGCCTCTTGCATATCTTCAGGACTGAGAAATAGAATACCCCTCTTCTTCGGAGTTGGCTTAGGAGTTGGTTCAGGAAGCATCCAATTATTTCCATTGGTCAACATATTATTCAATAGAATTTCAGCTTCATCTGGTGTTCTTTCCCAGAAAACAGAACCAGCACAACTATCCACGTGGTCTCTGGAAGCATCGGTTAGTCCATTATAAAAGATATCAAGTATTTCATTTTTCTTGAGAGGATGATCAGGCAAAGCATTAAGTAATTGTAGAAGCCTCCCCCAAGCTTGTGGGAGACTCTCTTCTTCAATTTGCACAAAATTATATATTTCCCTTAAAGCAGCTTGTTTCTTATGAGCAGGGAAATATTTAGCAGAGAAGTAATAAATCATATCCTGGGGACTACGCACACAACCAGGATCAAGGGAATTAAACCATATCTTAGCATCACCCTTTAGTGAGAACGGAAATATCTTAAGGATATAATAGTAGCGAGATTTCTCATCATTAGTAAACAGAGTGGCAATATCATTTAATTTAGTAAGATATGCCACAACAGTTTTAGATTCATAGCCATCAAAAGAATCAGATTCAACCAAAGTAATTATATCAGGATCAACAGAGAATTCATAATCCTTATCAGTAACAAAGATAGGTGAAGTAGCATAAGCAGGATCATATTTCATTCTAGCATTCAAAGTTTTTTGTTTAAGCTTAGCTAATAATTTCTAAAGATCACCTCTATCATTACAAGCAAGAAAGTCTCTAGCAGTTTCTTCATCCATAACATAGCCCTCAGGCACAACAGACAATTCATATTTAGGGGAGAATCTTCATCATCACTCTCATCAATATTATCAGTTTCAATAATTTCATTCTCTCTAGCCCTAGCAAGTTGTTCATCAAGAAATTCACCAAGTGGCACAGTAGTATCAAACATAGTAGTAGTTTCATCATAAGTATCAAGCATAGCACAAGTGGCATCATAAATAACATGCGACATATCAGAATTAATAGAAGAAGCAGGTTTAGGTGTCGCATGCTTACTCAAAACAGAAGGTGAATCAAGTGCAGAGCTAGATGGAAGTTCTTACCTCCGCTCGTAGTTGAGGGAAAAATCTTAGTTCTTTCGTCTTTCAAGTTCTTCATAGTGACCAGCAGATATAAATCCCAACTGACCCAAAGAATAGAGCTATGCTCCCCAGCAACGGCGCCAGAAAATAGTCTTGATAACCCACAAGTATAGGGGATCGCAACAGTTTTCGAGGGTAGAGTATTCAACCCAAATTTATTGATTCGACACAAGGGGAGCGAAAGAATATTCTCAAGTATTAGTAGTTGAGTTGTCAATTCAACCACACCTAGATAACTTAATATTTGCAACAAAGTATTTAGTAGCAAAGTAGTATGATAGTAACGGTAATGGTAGCAAAAGTAATATTTTTGGGTTTTGTAGTGATTGTAACAGTAACAACGGTAAAGTAAATAAGCGAGGAACAATATGTGAAAAGCTCGTAGGCATTGGATCGGTGATGGAGAATTATGCCGGATGCGGTTTATCATGTAACAATCATAACATAGGGTGACACGGAACTAGCTCCAATTCACCAATATAATGTAGGCATGTATTCCGAATATAGTCATACGTGCTTATGGAAAAGAACTTGCATGACATCTTTTGTCCTACCCTCCCGTGACAGTGGGGTCCTAACGGAAACTAAGGGATATTAAGGCCTCCTTTTAATAGATTATCGGACCAAAGCATTTACACATAGTGAATACATGAACTCCTCAAACTACGGTCATCACCAGGAGTGGTCCCGATTATTGTCACTTCGGGGTTGCCGGATCATAACACATAGTAGGTGACTGTAGACTTGCAAGATAGGATCAAGAACTCACATATATTCATGAAAACATAATAAGTTCAGATCTGAAATCATGGCACTCGGCCCTAGTGACAAGCATTAAGCATAGCAAAGTCATAGCAACATTAATCTCAGAACATAGTGGATACTAGGGATCAAACCCTAACAAAACTAACTCGATTACATGATAAATATCATCCAACCCATCACCATCCAGCAAGCCTATGATAGAATTACTCACGCACGGCGGTGAGCATCATGAAATTGGTGATGTGGGATGGTTGATGATGATGATGGCGACGGATTCCCCTCTCTGGAGCCCCGAACGGACTCCAGATCAGCCCTCCCGAGAGAGATTAGGGCTTGGCGGCGGCTCCGTATCGTAAAACGCAATGAATCCTTCTCTTTGGTCTTTTCTCCCTGAACACGAATATATGGAGTTGGAGTTGAGGTCGGTAGAGCTCCAGGGGGCCCACGAGGTAGGGGGCGCGCCCAGGGGGCAGGCACGCCCCCCACCCTCGTGGCAAGGGTGTGGGCCCCCTAGCCTTGATTCTTTCGCCAATAACTTTTATATTTTCCAAAAATAATCTCCGTGAAGTTTCGGGTCATTCCGAGAACTTTTGTTTCTGTACATAAATAACACCATGGCAATTCTGCTGAAAACAGCGTCAGTCCGGGTTATTTCCATTCAAATCATGCAAGTTAGAGTCCAAAGCAAGGGCAAAAGTGTTTGGAAAAGTATATACGACGGAGACGTATCAGTGGTATCCTCCTTTGAATGATTCGAGTGGAGTGCTTGGCACATGTTCACGCATGTAGTTGAAACAAAATCAACATAGCCTCCATGATATTTATGTTCATGGTGGATTATATCCAACTCATGCTTGCACCCAAGGTTTATTAATTTTAATGCATGTTCATGACTGTTGTCGCTCTCTAGTCGGTCGCTTGCTAGTCTTTTTCTAGTCTTCACTTGTACTAAGCGGGAATACTGCTTGTGCATCCACTTCCATAAACCCCAAAGTTATTCCATATGAGTCCACTATACCTTCCTATATATGCGGTATCTACTAGCCATTCTAAGTAAATTTGCAAGTGCCAAACTCTAAACCTTCAAATGAAATTCTGTTTTGTATGCTCGAATAGCTCATGTATCAACTAGGGATGTCTGTATCTTCCATGCTAGGCAGGTTATACTCAAGAGGAGTGGACTCCGTTCCTCACTCACTAGAAAATGGCTGGTCATCGGGATGCCCAGTCCCATGCTTTATGCAAATCAAATCAAAATAATTGCAAACAAAACTGCCCCGGGACTCTTATTACTTGGAGGCACTCGTTGTTTCGAGCAAGCCATGGATTGATGCTTGTTGGTGGAGGGGGAGTATAAACTTTACCATTCTGTTTCGGAACCGCCTATAATGTGAGTAGCATGGAAGATATCGAGATCTCTTGGTTGTTATGTTGACAATGAAAGTATGTCGCTCAAAATATTATTTATCTCTGCTTTAAAATCGAGCTCTGGCACCTCTACAAATCCCTGCTTCCCTCTGCGAAGGGCCTATCTATTTACTTTTATGTTTAGTCATCATCCTCTTATTAAAAAGCACCAGCTGGAGAGCATCGCTGTCATTTGCATCCATTACTATTAATTTATATTGGGTATGACTATGACTGTATCTCTTTTACCATGAATTACAATGTTTAGTCAGTCCTTGATCTTTAAAGGTGCTCGGCATTTATGTTTTGCGGTCTCAGAAAGGGCTAGCGAGATACCATCTTGTTATATCATATCATGATTGTTTTGAGAAAGTGTTGTCATCTGAGATTTATTATTATTGCTTGCTAGTTGATTATGCCATTGACATGAGTAAATATGAGACCTAAATGTTATTGCGAATATGGTTAGCCCATAATCTTTGCTGAAAACTTGAATGCTGGCTTTACATATTTACAACAACAAGAGCAAACAGAGTTTGTAAAAGTTTTTCTTTATCACTTTCAGTTTATCAACTGAATTGCTTGAGGACAAGCAAAGGTTTAAGCTTGGGAAGTTGATATGTCTCCGTCGTATCTACTGTTCCAAAAACTTTTGCCCTTGTTTTGGAGTCTAACTTGCATGATTTGAATGGTACTAACCCGGACTGACGTTGTTTTCAGTAGAACTGCCATGGTGTTATTTTTGTGCAGAAATAAAAGTTCTCGGAATGACCTGAAACTTCACGGAGATTATTTTTGGAATTAATAAAAATACTGGCGAAAGAATCAAGGCCACGGGGCCCACACCCTGTCCATGAGGGTGGGGGCGCGCCTACCCCCCTGGGCGCACCCCCTGCCTCGTGGGCCCCTGGTGCTCCACCAACCTCAACTACAACTCTATATATTCGTGTTCGGGGAGAAAAAAAATCAGAGAGAAGGATTCATCGCGTTTTACGATACGGAGCCGCCAACAAGCCCAAATCTCTCTCGGATCCGGAGTCCGTTCGGGGCTCCGGAGAGGGGAATCCGTCGCCATCGTCATCATCAACCATCCTCCATCACCAATTTCATGATGCTCACCGCCGTGCGTGAGTAATTCCATCGTAGGCTTGCTGGACGGTGATGGGTTGGATGAGATTTATCATGTAATCGAGTTAGTTTTGTTAGGGTTTGGTCCCTAGTATCCACTATGTTCTGAGATTGATGTTGCTATGACTTTGCTATGCTTAATGCTTGTCACTAGGGCCCGAGTGCCATGATTTCAGATCTGAACCTGTTATGTTTTCATGAATATATGCGAGTTCTTGATCCTATCTTGCAAGTCTATAGTCACCTACTATGTGTTATGATCCAGCAACCCCGAAGTGTCAATAATCGGGATCACTCCCGGTGATGATCTTAGTTTGAGGAGTTCATGTATTTACTATGTGTTAATGCTTTGGTCCGGTACTCTATTAAAAGGAGGCCTTAATGTCCCTTAGTTTCCAATAGGACCCCGGGCCACGGGAGGGTAGGACAAAAGATGTCATGCAAGTTCTTTTCCATAAGCACGTATGACTATATTCAGAATACATGCCTGCATTACATTGATGAATTGGAGCTAGTTCTGTGTCACCCTATGTTATAACTGTTGCATGAATAATCGCATCCGGCATAATTCTCCATCACCGACCCAATGCCTATGAGCTTTTCACCTATTGTTCTTTGCTTAGTTACTTTTCCGTTGCCACTGTTACAATTGCTACAAAACTACTACTGTTACTTTTGCTACCGTTACCACTACTATCATATTACTTTGCTACTAAATATTTTGCTACAGATATTAAGTTATCCAGGTGTGGTTTAATTGACAAATCAACTGCTAATACTTGAGAATATTCTTTGGCTCCCCTTGTGTCGAATCAATAAATTTGGGTTGAATACTCTACCCTCGAAAACTGTTGTGATCCCCTATAATTGTGGGTTATCAATGTCTGATCAAAGTGATAGCCAAAACAGATCTGAAGAGCAAGTACACTTGAGTGAGGGCACTAGTCCCTCAAGCAGCTATGATGAAGGTAGTAGGAGCACACCAAGTAACTTGCCCAAGGCAGCCACCAGGTCAAGGAAGAAAAGAACCTCAGATTCTGAGGATGAGGATTATATGGCTGTAGAAGAAGAAGTAAGCTCGAAGAAGAAGGTGCTAAAGAAGGAGTATGCCATAGCTGCAGCAACCAAGCCAGGGTTGAACAAGAAGGCACCTGCCAGAAAGATCCCAATGTCAAAGCCAAGAAAAGTTCCAACAGGAGAAACCATGAAATTCACAATAGAATCAGATGATGGTGAGGCAGATGGAGATGGCAAGAAGAAGAAGAGGGCAAGAACCACTTCTACAAAAGTTCTTCGAAAATCAACTATGGTCAGAGATTCTGAAGAGGAAGAGGAAGAGGATGTTGCACTAGCTCCCAAGTCTCAGAAGCTTATCGGAGATGCAATCAAGTCAGGGGCTGCTCCATCAAAGCCCAAAACTACTCCCAAAGCAACAACTCAAGCTCAGAAGCCCACTAAGCCAAAGAGAAGCACTAGAAACATTCCTGCTAAAGAAAAGAACAAGGCCCCAGTGCCTAAAGTTGAAGAAGAGGATGATGAAGCCCATGTATTGAGGAAACTGAAGCCCAAGATTCCAGACCACAATGACACTCATCCAGTGGCTAAGGACATGCACATCAGGAAGGATGCAGGACTGAGATTGTGGAGACAGTCTGATCCATATGCTGTGAGGAGGAGAACTTAAGTGGGCTATAGGTTCCACACAAATGAACAACAAGACTTCTATGAGACTATTCTGCTTGACAAGAAGCCAATTGCCTGTGATATGAAGTGGGTTGATTGGAATTTCATTGATGAGAATGAAGATCACTTCCCAGGTGTACATTAAAGCTTCAATGCTTGTGGAGTTGACAACTTTGTTGCTCAGAAGCTAACCAAATGGAATGATGAGCTAATCATGCAGTTTTATTCCACTGCTCATTTCTATCTAGATGGAAGGATAGTGTGGATGTCTGAAGGTACAAGGTACCAATCTACTGTTGAAGAATGGGCAAAGTTGATCAATGCCCCAGAAGAACATGAGGATGATTTGGATGTGTGTGCCAACAAGAAGAAAGACCACAACTCTATGGCAAATATGTACAAAGAGATCCCTAATAAAGCTATGGAGACACACAAGCTTGGATCTGTGCACTATCTATTGTCTGGTTTGCCTACTATATATAACCCACAAGTATAGGGGATCGCAACAGTTTTCGAGGGTAGAGTATTCAACCCAAATTTATTGAATCGACACAAGGGGAGCCAAAGAATATTCTCAAGTATTAGCAGTTGAGTTGTAAATTCAACCACACCTGGATAACTTAGTATCTGCAGCAAAGTATTTAGTAGCAAAGTAATATGGAAGTAACGGTAACGATAGCAAAAGTAATATTTTTGGGTTTTGTAGTGATTGTAACAGTAGCAACGATAAAGTAAATAAGCGAAGAACAGTATGTGAAAAGCTCGTAGGCATTGGATCGGTGATGGAGAATTATGCCGGATGTGGTTCATCATGTAACAATCATAACATAGTGTGACACAGAACTAGCTCCAATTCATCAATGTATTGTAGGCATGTATTCCGAATATAGTCATACGTGCTTATGGAAAAGAACTTGCATGACATCTTTTGTCCTACCCTCCCGTCGCAGCGGGGTCATAGTGGAAACTAAGGGATATTAAGGCCTCCTTTTAATAGAGTACCGGACCAAAGCATTAACACATAGTGAATACATGAACTCCTCAAACTACGGTCATCACCGGGAGTGGTCCCGATTATTGTCACTCCGGGGTTGCCGGATCATAACACATAGTAGGTGACTGTAGACTTGCAAGATAGGATCAAGAACTCACATATATTCATGAAAACATAATAGGTTCAGATCTGAAATCATGGCACTCGGGCCCTAGTGACAAGCATTAAGCATAGCAAAGCCATAGCAACATCAATCTCAGAACATAGTGGATACTAGGGATCAAACCCTAACAAAACTAACTCGATTACATGATAAATCTCATCCAACCCATCACCGTCCAGCAAGCCTATGATGGAATTACTCACGCACGACGGTGAGCATCATGAAATTGGTGATGGAGGATGGTTCATGATGACGATGGCGACGGATTCCCCCCTCCGGAGCCCCGGACGGACTCCACATCAGCCCTCCCGAGAGAGTTTAGGGCTTGACGGCGGCTCTGTATCGTAAAACGCGATGAATCTTTCTCTCTGGTCTTTTTCTCCCCGAACACGAATATATGGAGTTGGAGTTGAGGTCGGTGGAGCTCCAGGGGGCCCACGAGGCAGGGGGCACGACCAGGAGGGCAGGCGCGCACCCCACCCTCGTGGCAAGGGTGTGGGCCCTCTGGCCTTGATTCTTTCACCAATATTTTTTATTATTTCCAAAAATAATCTCCGTGAAGTTTCAGGTCATTCCGAGAACTTTTGTTTCTGTACATAAATAACACCATGGTAATTCTGCTGAAAACAACGTCAGTCCAGGTTAGTTCCATTCAAATCATACAAGTTAGAGTCCAAAACAAGGGCAAAAGTGTTTGCAAAAGTAGATACGATAGAGACGTATCAACTCCCCCAAGCTTAAACCTTTGCTTGTCCTCAAGCAATTCAGTTGATAAACTGAAAGTGATAAAGAAAAACTTTTACAAACTCTGTTTGCTCTTGTTGTTGTAAATATGTAAAGCCAGCATTCAAGTTTTGAGCAAAGATTATGAACAACCATATTCACAATAACATTTAGGTCTCATGTTTACTCATGCCAATGGCATAATCAACTAGCTAGCAATAATAATAAATCTCGGATAACAACACTTTCTCAAAAACAATCATGATATGATATAACAAGATGGTATCTCCCTAGCCCTTTCTGAGACCGCAAAACATAAATGTCGAGCACCTTTAAAGATCAAGGACTGACTAAACATTGTAATTCATGGTAAAAGAGATCTAGTCATACCCAATATAAATTAATAGTAATGGATGCAAATGACAGCGGTGCTCTCCAGCTGGTGCTTTTTAATAAGAGGGTGATGACTCAACATAAAAGTAAATAGATACGCCCTTCGCAGAGGGAAGCAGGGATTTGTAGAGGTGCAGAGCTCGATTTTAAAGTAGAGATAAATAATATTTTGAGCGGCATACTTTCATTGTCAACATAACAACCGAGAGATGGCGATATCTTCCATCCTACTCACATTATAGGCGGTTCCCAAACAGAATGGTAAAGTTTATACTCCCCCTCCACCAACAAGCATCAATCCATGGATTGCTCGAAACAACGAGTGCCTGCAACTAACAACAGTCCCGGGGGAGTTTTGTTTGCAATTATTTTGATTTGGTTTGCATAAAGCATGGGACTGGGCATCCCGGTGACCAGCCATTTTCTCGTGAGTGAGGAGCGGATTCCACTCCTCTTGAGAATAACCCACCTAGCATGGAAGATACGGACTCTCCTAGTTCATACATGACCTATTCGAGCATACAAAACAGAATTTCATTTGAAGGTTTAGAGTTTGGCACTTACAAATTTACTTGGAACGGCAGGTAGATACCACATATAGGAAGGTATAGTGGACTCATATGGAATAACTTTGGGGTTTAAGAGATTGGATGCAGAATCAGTATTCCCGCTTGGTACAAGTGAAGGCTAGCAAAGACTGGGAAGCGACCAACTAGAGAGCGACAACAATCATGAACATGCATTAAAATTAATAAACATTGAGTGCAAGCATAAGTAGGATATAATCCACCATGAACATAAATATCATGAAGGCCATGTTGATTTTGTTTCAACTAAATGCATGAACATGTGCCAAGTCAAGTCACTCGAATCATTCAAAGGAGGATACCACCCTATCATACCACATCACAACCATTTTAATAGCATGTTGGCACGCAAGGTAAACCATTATAAACTCCTAGCTAATTAAGCATGGCATAAGCCACTATAATCTCTAATTGTCATTGCAAACATGTTTATTCATAATAGGCTGAATCAGGAACGGTGAACTAATCATATTTATAAAAACAAGAGAGGTCGAGTTCATACCAGATTTTCTCATCTCAATCAGTCCATCATATATCGTCATAATTGCCTTTCACTTGCATGACCGAACGATGTGAATAATAATAATAGTGCACGTGCATTGGACTAAGTTGGAACCTGCGAGCATTCAATAAACAGGAGAAGACAAGGCAATATGGGCTCTTGGTTAAATGAACAATAATGCATATAAGAGCCACTTCAACATTTTCTTTATGGTCTTCTCCTATCGACCCCCAAAGAAAAGGAAAGAAATAAAACTATTTACACGGGACAGCTCCCAACATGCAAAAGAAGAACGGGAAATATTTTTGGTTTTTCTTTTAATTATTACTACAAGCAAGAAAATAAGCTAGCTAAAAGCTACTACTAATTTTTTTTGTTTTTCTTAAGGTATATCAAACACACAAGAAGAAAGCAAGAAAAAGAAAATAAACTAGCATGGATATTACAATGAAAAAGTATGAGCACCGACATCTAGCAATGAGTGTGTGAACATAAATGTAATGTCGGTGAGAGATACGTATTAGGCTTTTGGACTAAGTTGGTCTATTGCCACGGGTGGCCGGGCGGATATCCAAAGTTGTAGTTGGGGTCGTACTGAGAAGAAGCCTCAGATTGCCACTGGTTGGCAATCGCCTCTGGATCCCACTGGTAATTAGACTGTCGTGGAGGATCAAATTGTGGTTCCGGCTCTGGCTTTGTAGCTGATGTAGGGTTCCGGTAGGCGTGGATGGCCGCCAGCGGAACAAGATACTTGCCTGCAGACAAAGCAAAGAAGGAAGGAGCATGCAAGGTAATAGTCTCAGGGTGATTTTATCAAATAACAGTTTATACTTAAGCTCCCTTTCCCTATTCTTAACAATAAAATCATGCGCTACCATACTCTTATAGTCTAGAAAAATAGTAGGCAACAACTTTTCTTCTTTCTCATAGTGCCTAATAGGTATGTTATAGTATGTAGCGAGGCGCGAGGCGAAGATGCCTCCCAAGATGGGGACCTTAGTATGGTTAATATTTAACCGCTTTGCAACAATAGCGCCCATACTAAATGTGTCATTTTGAAACAAGGCATGGAAATAAATAATAATATCAGGGACACTCAAATTTCCACAGTTTCCACGACCAATTAAACATCTACTAGCAAATATAGCAAAGTAACGTAGAACAGGAAAATGTATGCTAGTGATTCGTGAGTCGGAAACCTTCCTCGTTTCCCCTACATCAATTGTATCAATAAACCCCTCCACATCGTTACTATGTGGTTCCTCTATGATACCCGGAAAAGGTAACTTGCAAACCTCACAGAATTCATGGAGGGTCATCTCCTTATACTCATCATATAAATAAAAATCCACCGTAGGTGGTGACCTCCTAGAATGGAAATGAAAATGTTGCACAAAGGTATTGGTGAGTAAGAGATATTGTTCGCGTTGGTCGCGGAGGAAGTCGGTGAGGCCTGCAATCTCGGCCAACTCATAAAAATCATCATAAATCCCGGCTGCTCTCAAGAAATCATCGCAAGGCCAATCACACGGCCGAACCTCCGTGGTATGAGGCAGATTATATTTGGGCCTCTCTTCTTCTTCACTTTGCTTATCCTTCGATCTTCGGCTCGAAGAGCCCCTCAAAAATCTCTTCATCATTTTCTAAAAATTGCTGAAATTTTTAGTAACTTCAAATAAAAGTGAACCAAACTCAACAAAATTGATAGCAACTACTCCTACAAGTGCCTAGGGCCTATATCATGCATTAGAACTACTTGGAACCATATAGATTTGACATGCAAGCTCAAGAACATGGTCACCTAGGCAGCACAAATTAGCAATGAATAAAGGACTAGAACAAAAACTAATTGGACCAATGGAGGAGTCATATACCAAGGAACAATCCCCAAAAGCAGTTTTGTGAGAGGTGCTTTGAGCAAGGAGATCGAAAATCACAGCAAAATAAGCTAGAACTCGTGCTTGAGCTGGTTGGTGAATTTTTTGGGAGGAAGAAGAAGTGTGTGGGTGCAGGAATAAATGGAGGGGAGCCACCATGGGCCCACGAGGCAGGGGCGCGCCCACAGGAGTGGGCGCGCCTTGGACCCTCGTGCCCAAGTGCTTGCTCCCCCTGCTGTGTTCTCAGTGCCAAATATTCTCAAATATTCCAGAAAAAATCATATTAAATTGGCAAGGCATTTGGAGAACTTTTATTTTTGGGGTATTTTTATATTGCATAGATAATTCAAAAAACAGACAGAAAAATATTATTTTACTTTATTTCAACTAAATAACAGAAAGAAAAGGAAGGGTACAGAAGGTTGTGCCTTCTAGTTTCATCCATCTCATGCCCATCAAAAGGAATCCACTAACAAGGTTGATCAAGTCTTGTTAACAAACTCATTCTGAACAACACGGAACCAGAGAAATTTCGAATAACACTATGTTACCTCAACAGGGATATACACATCCCCAATAATAAGAATATCATATTTCTTTTTGATAGTAGGAAGAGGAAATTCAAAACCTCCAATAATAATCGATGGAATTTTTCCAATAGAATTGATAATGTGGACTTGAGGTTGTTTCCTCGGAAAGTGTACCGTATGCTCATTACCATTAACATGAAAAGTGACATTGCCTTTGTTGCAATCAATAACAGCCCCTACATTATTCAAAAAGGGTCTTGCAAGAATAATACACATAGTATTGTCCTCGGGAATGTCAAGAATAACAAAGTCCGTCAAAATAGTAACATTTGCAACCACAACAGGCACATCCTCACAAATACCGACAGGTATAGCGGTTGATTTATTAGCCATTTGCAAAGATATTTCAGTAGGTGTCAACTTATTCAAATCAAGTCTACGATAAAGAGAGAGGCATAACACTAACACCGGCTCCAAGATCACATACAACAGTTCTAACATAATTTCTTTTAATGGAGCATGGTATAGTTGGTACTCCTGGATCTCCTAGTTTCTTAGGTATTCCACCCTTAAAAGTATAATTAGCAAGCATGGTGGAAATTTCAGCTTCCGGTATCTTTATTTTATTAGTAACAATATCTTTCATGTACTTAGCATAAGGATTCATTTTGAGCATATTAGTTAAACGCATACGCAAAAACATAGGTCTAATCATTTCAGCAAAGCGCTCAAAATCCTCATCATCCTTTTTCTTGGATGGATCAGGAGGAAAAGGCATGGATTTCAGAACCCATGGTTCTCTTTCTTTACCGTGCTTCCTAGCAACAAAGTCTCTCTTATCATAACATTGATTCTTTGATTGTGGGTTATCAAGATCAACAGCGGGTTCAGTTTCTACATCATTATCATTGCTAGGTTGAGCACCAACATGAACATCATCATTAACATTATCACTAGGTTCATGTTCATTACCAAATTGTGTTTCAGCATTAGAAATAGAAATATCAGTTGGATTCTCAAGTGGTTCAGCAATAGGTTCATTAGAAGTATGCAAAGTCCTATCATTTTTCTTTTTCTTCTTTTTAGAAGGACTAGGTGCGTCTATATTATTTCTCTGAGAATCTTGCTCAATTATCTTAGGAAGGACTAGGTCACTTTACCAGTTCTAGTAGCTACTCTAACAGCATAGTCATTATTCTTATTATTCACTTCATTGAGTAAATCATTTTGAGCTTTAAGTACTTGTTCTACTTCAGTGGTAACCATAGAAGCATGTTTACTAATGAGTTTAAGTTCACCTTTAACCCTAGACATATAGTCACCCAAGTGTTCAAGCATATAAGAATTGTGTTTCAATTGTCCCAACATAAGCATTGAAGTTTTGTTGTTTGACAATAAAATTACCAAACTCATCTAAGCATTGGCTAGCAGACTTATAATGAGGAATATCACCTTCATCAAATCTATAGAGGGAATTTACCTTTACTACATGTGTCGGCTTCTCAAGACCATGAGTTTCTTCAATAGGTGATGAATTAAGACCATATATTTCTTCAACAGGCGGTAAATTAAGACCATGTATTTCTTCAATAGGAGGTAAATTCTTAACATCTTCAGCTTTAATACCTTTTTCTTTCATAGATTTCTTTGCCTCTTGCATATCTTCAGGACTGAGAAATAGAACACCCCTTTTCTTCGGAGTTGGCTTAGGAGTTGGCTCAGGAAGCGTCCAATTATTTTCATTGGTCAACATATTATTCAATAGAATTTCAGCTTTATCTGGTGTTCTTTCCCTGAAAACAGAACCAGCACAACTACCCAGGTGGTCTTTGGAAGCATCGGTTAGTCCATTATAAAAGAAATCAAGTATTTCATTTTTCTTGAGAGTATGATCAGGCAAAGCATTAAGTAATTGGAGAAGCCTCCCCCAAGCTTGTGGGAGACTCTCATCTTCAATTTGCACAAAATTATATATATCCCTTAAAGCAGCTTGTTTCTTATGAGCAGGGAAATATTTAGCAGAGAAGTAATAAATCATATCCTCAGGACTACACACACAACCAGTATCAAGAGAATTAAACCATATCTTAGCATCACCCTTTAATGAGAACAGAAATATCTTAAGGATATAATAGTAGCGAGATTTCTCATCAGTAGTGAACAGGGTGGCTGTATCATTTAATTTAGTAAGATGTGCCACAACAGTTTCAGATTCATAGCCATAAGAAGGATCAGATTCAACCAAAGTAATTATATCAGGATCAACAGAGAATTCATAATCCTTATCAGTAAAGATAGGTGAAGAAGCATAAGGAGGATCATATTTCGTTCTATCATTCAGAGTTTTTTGTTTCAGCTTGGCTAATAATTTCTTAAGATCACTTCTATCATTCCAAGCAAGATAGCCTCTAGCAGTTTCTTCATCCATAACATAGCCCTCAGGCACAACAGGCAATTCATATTTAGGGGGAGAATATTCATCATCACTTTCATTAATATTATCAGTTTCAATAATTTCATTCTCTCTAGCCCTAGCAAGTTGTTCATCAAGAAATTCACCTAGTGGCACAGTAGTATCAAGCATAGCAGTAGTTTCATCATAAGTATCATGCATAGCAGAAGTGGCATCATCAATAACATGCGACACATCAGAATTAATAGCAGAAGCAGGTTTAGGTGCCGCAAGCTTACTCAAAATAGAAGGTGAATCAAGTACATAGCTAGATGGCAGTTCCTTACCTCCCCTCGTAGTTGAGGGAAAAATCTTAGTTCTTTCGTCTTTCAAGTTCTTCATAGTGACCAGCAGATGTAAATCCCAAGTGAAACAAAGAATATAGCTATGCTCCCCGGCAACGACGCCAGAAAATAGTCTTGATAACCCACAAGTACAGGGGATCGCAACAGTTTTCGAGGGTAGAGTATTCAACCCAAATTTATTGATTCAACACAAGGGGAGCGAAAGAAAATTCTCAAGTATTAGTAGTTGAGTTGTCAATTCAACCACACCTGGATAACTTAGTATATGCAGCAAAGTATTTAGTAGCAAAGCAATATGGAAGTAACGGTAACGATAGCAAAAGTAAAAATTTTGTGTTTTGTAGTGATTGTAACAGTAGCAATGGTAAAGTAAATAAGCGAAGAACAGTATGTGAAAAGCTCGTTGGCATTGGATCGGTGATGGAGAATTATGCCGGATGGGTTCATGGGTTCATCATGTAACAACCATAACATAGGGTGACACAGAACTAGCTCTAATTCATCAATGTAATGTAGGCATATATTCCGAATATAGTCATACGTGCTTATGGAAAAGAACTTGCATGACATCTTTTGTCCTACCCTCCCGTGGCAGCGGGGTCCTAACGGAAACTAAGGGATATTAAGGCCTCATTTTAATAGAGTACCGGACCAAAGCATTAACACATAGTGAATACATGAACTCCTCAAACTACGGTCATCACCAGGAGTGGTCCCGATTATTGTCACTTCGGGGTTGCCGGATCATAACACATAGTAGGTGACTATAGACTTGCAAGATAGGATCAAGAACTCGCATATATTCATGAAAACATAACAGGTTCAGATCTAAAATCATGGCACTCGGGCCCTAGTGACTTGCATTAAGCATAGCAAAGTCATAGCAACATCAATTTCAGAACATAGTGGATACTAGGGATAAAACCCTAACAAAGCTAACTCGATTACATGATAAATCTCATCCAGCCCATCACCGTCCATGTAACATCCCAAAATACTGAATTTTGGAATGTTTTATTAAATAGATAGTTTTGATTGATTGTTAGATTGCTTGAGTGAAATTGAGTGAAATTCAAAACTTTTTGAAAGTTAAAATGAGAGGGAATAAGAGGACTTTCCCAAACTTTCATTTTTGCATTTATGCTCTCCGTGAATTCAAATACTTTTCATCACAAAACCCTAGAGAGAAGATGACATGACTTCTTCCATTTAAATAAATGAAAAGGGTTTCTGAAAATATTTGAATTTCATTTGGAAATATTTTCCAATTCTGAAACTTTATGCAACTCAATGATTTTCACGAGAGAAGATAAAATGACTTCTTCAAATTATGAAATATGAGTTGGGAGTTTCAAAGATCAAAATTTAAAGTCCTTTTGAAATTATTTTCTATTTGGAGTTATTTGTGTTTTATTCAAATTATTTTTCTCCAAAAATAAAATATATGGAAATTAGGGTAACATGATTCCCTACAAACAGAAAATTGGAGAGAAATAAGTTTGAAATCATTTTGGGATTTTTAAAATGATTTTTGTTGGATTTTATTAGACTAGTAGCACTCTTTGAATTATCTGAATTTGTGTGGATTTGATTTGGCATTATAAAAATGTCCATGTTGTAGAAATTCTTTTTCTGCAAATTTTGACATATTATATGCCTATGTGAAATTTTAATTATTTTGCGTTTATTTTTGTTTTTCCGGAAAAATGTTATTAAAAAAATAAGCTTCTTCTCTAGACCGGGCCAACTGGGCTGAAGCACAGCCAGCCGGCCCAGCCAGCCAGCCCGTGCCGCCACCGCCTAGCTCCCGCCGTGCCCGACAGGGACTCGCCGGAGTCCGGCTTTCCCACGCCGCCGGATGCCCCCTCGCCCAAGGAAGGCCTCGGCCTCGTGCCTTTATAAGATCGGCCCCGGACCCCGCCTCCTCTCCTCCTCTCGCGTCACCACCCCAAGCTCGATCTGCCGCCGGCGAGATCCGCGCCGCAACCGCCGTCATCGCCGCTTCTCGCCGCTGCCGCACCACCGCCGCCGCCCCACCGCCGCGCCGCCTCTTGCCTTCGCACGCGCCGCCGTCCCGCGCTCTGCGCTTGTGCACGCTCGCCTCTGCGCCGCGCCGCTCGACCCGTCAGATGCCTCCGCCTCGCCGAAGCCGCTTCCGGTTCTTCTCAACCGAACCGCCGAACCGGTATAACCCCCCGGTCCGGTTTATTATTATTTGTTCTTTAGGTTTCTTCGGTTTTCTTTAGCCGGTTTATTATTTTAGTTAGGTTATTTAGCGAACGTTTATTAGTTTAGCCATTTGAGCGAACGGTTTCGTCGTTTAAGTCTGTGTAGCGAACGTTTGTTATTTAGATTTTTCTTTTTCTTTTAATTTCGGCCAGGGACCCATCCATGAATATTTTATTTTCAGATTAGTCCCTGATTTTCAAACCTTCGTTACTTCTCGCTCGTTTACCCAAATTCAACGAAACCAAGGCCCACTTCTTCGTTATGATCTCTTCTATCCCGTAAACCAACTCAAACATGTTTTTGAAAGTATAAATTTTGAATTAGACCAGATTTGACTTCAAACTTTGTTTGATCATAACTTGAGTTTCGTAGCTCCGTTTGAGTTGATTCTTTTTGCCAATCAAAGCTCTTGACCTAAAATTTCTGATAAGGCCAAATTCATATAATTTTGGTACTGTTAGAAATTGTTTTATGTTGCAAGAGTTATTTGCTTGGTTCTGATGTTTTCCGGATCGTCTTCTTCGATGTTTCTGATCTTTTGAGTGATTGCTTATGTGTGGTTACTATTGCTTGCTTATGATAGATTGACCGGAGTGTGACGAGTAGAACTATCAAGAGTTTTGAGTGCGAATCATCTTCATCAACATTGCAGGCAAGTTCACACTTTGATCATACCCCTTTCATACCCAGTTTTTATGCATTAGTTTCACCCTCAAACATTGCATGGTTAGGAATTGATAACATGTGAGTATTCGGAAGTAGTTGATGAGGTAGGAACCTATTGGCCTGCATTCAAACATTGGGAGTTACTTTTACATTATGCTTGTTGCCATGCTATGCTCGTAGACGAGGATTGGGTTTGAGAGTATTCATGACAGATGGGAGATTGTTAATTAATGGTTTACTTAAGGTGGCAACTTTAATACACATCTGGGTGGATTGCTAGGGGCACCCTGGGGATATACCAGTGGACTTGCCCGGACACCTGGGGAAATACCAGTGTTGTCCTAGGAGATCCCGGGAATATACCATGTGATCATCCTACGGTCCGCCACCCAGGCTCAAAGGGATCATAAGACTATTCATGCTAGAAACTTCCGTGTGCAGCCACAAGCTATTATGGGCTCTAGCATAGTTGAGTAGGTTACACGAAGCTCTTGAAGAGGTGGATCAGCAGGTAGAGGATTGTAGGTTTGGTATGGTCTGCCCGGAGTAGAGAGTTAATGTTTCTGAAAGACTGTGTCTCGGTCATCCGTTTCTCAAACACCATGTAGTGCGAGAAATCCAACAGAGGCGATCGAGTCTTGTGGGAAAAGTGTGCAAACCTCTGCAGAGTGTACAATCTAATCATGGTTAGCCGTGTCCCCGGTTATGGACAATTTTGAGTCTCTGGTCTTTGGATATTCATGTTGATCTCAACACTTTAATTATTAATTTGATTTGGGTTAATGATTATTATTTTGGGATTGAGTTGGAGGAACCTTCTCAATAATTATCAACCAACCTTGTAGTTAAATAAAATGTATTCCTTTGTAGTAGGGAAAAATTGGCTTTTCGCAAAAACCATAACCATAGAGCTTCTCCACCAGCCAAATATGCATGTAGTGATAGCCTTATTCATCATTACTCTATGGTGTGAATTTGCCAGTACATTCAATGTACTGACCCTTTGTGGCTGCAACATCTCTTGCTGCAGGACTTCTTACGACGAGTAAGTGATATGTTGGGGTTATGATTTCTACACTCAAATTTGCCATTGGTGTTGATGGGAATCCACAACCTTGTTGTTACTTCTGCTATTTGGATTGAGGTAATAGTATTTACGTTACTTTATACATGTGGTTTACCTCTGTTATAAATCCTCGAGTATTGTGTGTGTCAGCATACCGATCCAGGGATGACAATTAAGCACAGAGACTTGGTCGTCTGGGGTCGGGTCGCTACAGTCCAGCAAGCCTACGATGGAATTACTCACGCACGGCGGTGAGCATCATGAAATTGGTGACCGAGGATGGTTGATGATGACGATGGCGACGGATTCCCCTCTCCGGAGTCCCGAACGGACTCCAAATCAGCCCTCCCAGGAGAGTTTAGGGCTTGGCGGCGGCTCCGTATCATAAAATGCGATGAATATTTCTCTCTGATTTTTTCTCCCCGAACACGAATATATGGAGTTGGAGTTGAGGTCGGTGGAGCTCCAGGGGGCCCACGAGGCATGGGCGCGTCCCAACCCTTGTGGCAAGGGTGTGGGCCCCCTGGCCTTGATTCTTTTGCCAATATTTTTTATTATTTCCAAAAATAATCTCCGTGAGGTTTCAGGTCATTCTGAGAACTTTTGTTTCTGCGCATAAATAACACCATGGCAATTCTGATGAAAACAGCGTCAGTCCGGGTTAGTTCCATTCAAATCATGCAATTTAGAGTCCAAAACAAGGGCAAAAGTGTTTGGAAAAGTAGATACGACGGAGACGTATCAACTATCAACACCATCTTAAGGCATACTCTGTTACCCAAATCTGGAAATCACAAGATGATAAGAACATTCCATCAACTTGCTGCAAATCTTTGATGTTCCTCAAAAATTTAAAGTCACGAGTCTGATTGTAGAGACAATCAAGAGGACAGATGCTGACGAGAAAAGATCTTGTGGATATGATCCACACATTCAGGTGCTCATTGATACGTCCATTTTGCATCATGCTTTTATATCGATATTTATTGCATTATGGGTTGTTATTACACATTATGTCACCATACTTATGCCTATTCTCTCTTATTTTACAAGGTTTACATAAGGAGGGAGAATGCCGGCAGCTGGAATTCTGGGCTGGAAAAGGAGCAAATATTAGAGACCTATTCTGCGCAACTCCAAAAGTCCTGAAACTCCACGGAAATTATTTTCAGAATATATTAAAAATATTGAGCGGAAGAAGCACGTCAGAGGGGGGCCCACCTGGCCACGAGGGTGGGGGCGCGCCCTACCCCCAGGGCGTGCCCCCTGCCTCATGGGCCCCTGTTGGCCCTCCAGTGGCCATCTTCTGCTATATGAGGTCTTTCGTTCGGAGAAAAAGTAGAAGCAACCTTTCGGGACGAGATTCCGCCGCCACAAGGCGGAACCTTGGCAGAACCAATCTAGGGCTCCGGCAGAGCTGTTCTGCCGGGGACACTTCCCTCCGGGAGGGGGAAATCATCACCATCGTCATCACCAACGCTCCTCTCATCGGGAGAGGGCAATCTCCATCAACACCTTCACCAGCACCATCTGCTCTCAAAACCCTAGTTCATCTCTTGTATCCAATTCTTGTCTCCAAGTCCGGGATTGGTACTAGTAGGTTGCTAGTAGTGTTGATTACTCCTTGTAGTTGATGCTAGTTGGTTTATTTGGTGGAAGATCATATGTTCAGATCCTTTATGCATATTAATACCCCTCTGATTATGAACATGAATATGCTTTGTGAGTAGTTACGTTTGTTCCTGAGGACATGGGAGAAGTCTTGCTATTAGTAGTCATGTGAATTTGGTATTCGTTCGATATTTGGATGAGATGTATGTTGTCTATCCTCTAGTGGTGTTATGTGAATGTTGACTACATAACACTTCACCATTATTTGGGCCTGGAGGAGGGCATTGGGAAGTAATAAGTAGATGATGGGTTGCTAGAGTGACAGAAGCTTAAACCATAGTTTATGAGTTGCTTCGTAAGGGGCTGATTTGGATCCATATGTTTCATGCTATGGTTAGGTTTACCTTAATACTTTTGTTGTAGTTGCGGATGCTTGCAATAGAGGTTAATCATAAGTGGGATGCTTGTTCAAGTAAGAACAGCACCCAAGCACCGGTACACCCACATATCAAATTATCAAAGTACCGAACGCGAATCATATGAACATGATGAAAACTAGCTTGACGATATTCCCATGTGTCCTCGGGAGCGCTTTTCTCTATATAAGATTTTGTGCAGGCTTGTCCTTTGCTACAAGAAGGATTGGGCCACCTTGCTGCACTTTATTTACTTGTTCCTCGTTACAAATTATCCTATCACAAAACTATCTGTTACTACTTATTTCAGTACTTGCAGAGAATACCTTGCTGAAAACCGCTTATCATTTCCTTCTGCTCCTCGTTGGGTTTGACACTCTTACTTATCGAAGGACTACGATAGATCCCCTATACTTGTGGGTCATCAAGACTCTTTTCTGGCGCCGTTGCCGGGGAGTGAAGCGCCTTTGGTAGGTGGAATTTGGTAAGGAAAAATTTATATAGTGTGCTGAAATTTACTGTCACTTGTTACCATGGAAAGTAATCCTCTGAGGGGCTTGTTCGGGGTATCTTCACCCCGACCAGTAGAGCAAAGAGTTGCTCCTCAACCTACTGAACTTACTGAAAATGGAAATGTTCCCTTTGAAGTTCCTTCGGGTATGTTAGAAAAACTGCTAGATAATCCTTTTGCAGGAGATGGAACAAAGCATCCTGATGAGCATCTAATCTATGTGGATGAAGTTTGTGGATTATTTAAGCTTGCAGGTATACCCGATGATGTTGTTAAGAAGAAGGTCTTCCCATTATATTTGGAGGGATATGCATTGACATGGTATAGGCTATCTGATGATACGGGGGCATGGAACTACAAACGATTGAAATTGGAATTTCATCAGAAGTTTAATCATATGCATCTTGTTCATCGTGATCGCAATTATATATATAATTTTTGGCATCGCGAAGGAGAAAGCATCGCTCAAGCTTGGGGGAGGCTTAAGTCAATGTTATATTCATGCCCCAATCATGAGCTCCCGAGAGAAATAATTCTTCAAAGTTTTTATGCCCGGCTTTCTGATAACAATCGCACCATGCTTGATACTTCTTGTGCTGGCTCTTTTGCGACGAAGACTTTTGAATTCAAATGGAATTTATTTGATAGAATTAAATGCAACTCTGAAGATTGGGATCTTGACGAAGGTAAGGAGCCAGAGCATGAAGAAGAGAGATTATTGAAAACTCTGAAGAAGCGTCGTGCTGCTATTGGATATACTCTTGATTATCTTAAGGGCATTAGTCCCACTCTATGTCAACATAAAATAAATCTGGAGAAAGATGCCAAACCAGTTATTGATCATCAACGAAGGCTGAATCCCGTTGCCCTAAACCCTAACCCTAAACCCTAAACCCTATCACATTGCCCTAAACCCTAACCCTAAACCCTATCCCATTGCCGATAGTCAGTGGGTAAGTCATGTCCATTGTGTCCCTAAGAAAGGAGGTATTACTGTTGTTCCTAATGATAAAGATGAATTGATTCCTCAAAGAATTATTATAGGGTATAGGATGGTAATTGATTTCCGCAAATTAAATAAAGCTACTAAGAAAGATCATTACCCCTTACCTTTTATCGATCAAATGCTAAAAAGATTATCTAAACATACACATTTTTGCTTTCTAGATGGTTATTCTAGTTTCTCTCAAATACCTGTGTCATCCAATGATCAATCAAATACTACTTTCTCTTTCCCTTTTGGTACCTTTGCTTATAGACGTATGCCTTTTGGTTTATGTAATGCACCTGCTACCTTTCAAAGATGCATGATGGCTATATTCTCTGACTTTTGTGAAAAGATTTGTGAGGTGTTCATGGACGATTTTTTCGTCTATGGATCCTCTTTTGATGATTGCTTGAGCAACCTTGATCGAGTTTTGCAGAGATGTGAAGAAACTAATCTTGTCTTGCATTGGGAAAAGTGCCACTTTATGGTTAATGAAGGTATTGTATTGGGGCATAAAGTTTCTGAAAGAGGTATTGAAGTTGATAAAGCCAAGGTTGACGCTATTGAAAAGATGACATGTCCCAAGGACAACAAAGGTATAAGAAGTTTCCTTGGTCACGCTGGTTTTTATAGGAGGTTCATTAAGGACTTGTCAAAAATTTCTCGGCCTCTGACCAATTTATTACAAAAAGATATACCATTTGTCTTTGATGATGATTGTGCAGAAGCATTTGAAATACTTAAGAAAGCATTGATCTCTGCACCTTTTGTTCAGCCGCCTGATTGGAATTTACCCTTTGAAAGTATGTGTGATGCTAGTGATTATGTTGTAGGTGATGTTCTAGGGCAAAGAGTTGATAAGAAATTAAATGTTATCCATTATGCTAGTAAGACTCTAGACAATGCTCAAAGAAATTATGCTACTACTGAAAAGGAATTCTTAGCAGTTGTATTTGCTTGGATAAGTTCAGACCTTATATTGTTGATTCTAAAGTAACTATTCACACTGATCATGCTGCTATTAAATATCCTATGGAGAAGAAAGATGCTAAACCTAGACTTATTAGATGGGTTCTCTTGCTACAAGAATTTGATTTGCATATTGTTGATAGAAAGGGAGCTGAGAACCCTATTGCAGACAACTTGTCTAGGTTAGAAAATGTTCTTGATGACCCACTACCTATTGATGATAGCTTTCCTGATAAGCAATTAAATGTCATAAATACTTCTCATAGTACTCCATGGTATGCTGATTATGCTAATTATATTGTTGCTAAATTTATACCACCTAGTTTCACATACCAACAAAAGAAAAAATTCTTCTATGATTTGAGGCATTACTTTTTGGATGACCCACATCTTTATAAATAAGGAGTAGATGGTGTTATTAGACGTTGTGTACCTGAGCATGAACAGGAACAGATCCTACGCAAGTGTCACTCCGAAGCTTATGGAGGACATCACGCTGGAGATAGAACTGCACATAAGGTATTACAATATGGTTTTTATTGGCCTACTCTCTTCAAGGATGCCCGTAAGTTTTCCCTTTCTTGTGATGAATGTCAAAGAATTGGTAATATTAGTAGACTTCAAGAAATACCTTTGAATTATTAACTCGTTATTGAACCATTTGATGTTTGGGGCTTTGATTATATGGGACCTTTTCCTGCCTCTAATGGATATACACATATTTTAGTTGTTGTTGATTATGTTACTAAGTGGGTAGAAGCTATTCCAACTAGTAGTACTGATCATAACACCTCTATTAAAATGCTTAAAGAAGTTATTTTTCCGAGGTTTGGAGTCCCTAGATATTTAATGACTGATGGTGGTTCACATTTTATTCATGGTGCTTTCCGTAAAATGCTTGCTAGGTATGATGTTAATCATAGAATTGCATCTCCTTATCACCCACAGTCTAGTGGTCAAGTAGAATTGAGTAACAGAGAGCTCAAATTAATTTTGCAAAAGACTGTCAATAGGTCTAGAAAGAATTGGTCCAAGAAACTTGATGATGCATTATGGGCCTATAGAACTGCATATAAAAATCCTATGGGTATGTCTCTGTATAAAATGGTTTATGGAAAAGCATGCCACTTACCTCTCGAACTAGAACATAAGGCTTATTGGGCTATTAAAGAGCTCAATTATCATTTCAAACTTGCCAGTGAAAAGAGGTTATTTGACATTAGCTCACTTGATGAATGGAGAAGCCAAGCTTATGAGAATGCCAAGATGTTTAAAGAAAAAGTTAAAAGATGGCATGACAAAAGAATACAAAAGAGTGAGTTTAATGTAGGTGATTATGTATTACTATACAACTCTCGTTTAAGATTTTTTGCAGGAAAATTTCTCTCTAAATGGGAAGGTCCTTATGTTATCGAGGAGGTATATCGTTCCGGTGCCATAAAAATCAACAACTTCAAAGGCACAAATCCAAAGGTGGTAAAAGGTCAAAGAATCAAACATTATATCTCAGGTAATCCCATAAATGTTGAAACCAATGTTATTGAAATTGTAACCCCGGAGGAATACATAAGAGACACTTTCCAGAATGTTTCAGACTCCGAAAAGGAATAGGTATGTGGTACTGTAAGTAAACCGACTCCAAAACAGTTTTTATGGCAATATTTCTCCATTTTGGAATATTTAGAAAAATAGAAAAATAAGAAGCAGTCCGGGAAGGACAAGAGGGTTCCACGATACGTCTTTTGGTCGGTTAAAATTCATTATATAATCTCCCGAAGGTTTTGACTCCTGTATCACGCAATTATCCTCTGTTCTTGTTTCGAGCTGTTTTTTTGACAGATCTAGATTATCATGACGTCCCCAAATGCCTCCAAGGACAAGTTCTTTGAGAAGGTCGTCAACCCTTACCTCGCGGAGGTGCTGCGACACCCTCAAACCATTGAGATGCGTGATGGGTTGTTGCACATCCGCGATGCTGAGGGACCGAAGGGGACCGGAAGTGTGGAGACAAGACTCGAAGCAATGGAGCAACAAGTCTTCAAGTGCCAAGGGATGGTGGAACGTGTACTCAACTCCAACCACATGATGATCGCGGAGTTCACCAACAACCACAAGCTAGATGCCGACAACATCGGGGAGGCCATCTTCAAGCTTCATGAGAAGATCGAGCACTGCTACCTCTTGAGCACTGCATTGGTTTTCCCCAAAGAGGAGAGGATGATACAGTAAAGTAGCATAAGTATTTCCCTCAGTTTTTGAGAACCACAGTATCAATCCAGTAGGAGGCCACGCGCAAGTCCCTCGTACCTGCACAAAATGATAGCTACTCACAACCAACGCGATTAGGGGTTGTCAATCCCTTCACGGTCACTTACGAGAGTGAGATCTGATAGAGATGATAGATAATATTTTTGGTATTTTTGGTATAGAGATGCAAAGCAAAAAGTAAAAGGCAAAGTCAAAAGCAAAGCAAGATTAAAGTGATGGAGATTGATATGATGAGAATATACCCGGGGGCCATAGGTTTCACTAGTGGCTTCTCTCAAGAGTATAAGTATTTTATGGTGGGTGAACAAATTACTGTTGAGCAATTGACAGAACTGAGCATAGTTATGAGAATATCTAAGGTATGATCATGTATATAGGCATCACGTCCGAGACAAGTAGACCGACTCTTGCCTGCATCTACTACTATTACTCCACTCATCAACCGCTATCCAGCATGCATCTAGAGTATTAAGTTAAAAACAGAGTAACGCCTTAAGCAAGATGACATGATGTAGAGGGATAGTTTCATGCAATATGATAAAAAAACCCATCTTGTTATCCTCGATGGCAACGATACAATACGTGCCTTGCTGCCCCTTCTGTCACTGGCAAAGGACACCGCAGGATCGAACCCAAAGCTAAGCACTTCTCCCATGGCAAGAAAAACCAATCTAGTAGGCCAAACCAAACTGATAATTCGAAGAGACTTGCAAAGATAACCAATCATTCATAAAAGAATTCAGAGAAGATTCAAATATTATTCATAGATAGACTTGATCATAAACCCACAATTCATCGGTCTCAACAAACACACCACAAAAAGAAGATTACATCGAATAGATCTCCACAAGAGAGGGGGAGAACATTGTATTGAGATCCAAAAAGAGAGAAGAAGTCATCTAGCTAATAACTATGGACCCGAAGGTCTGAGGTAAACTACTCACACTTCATCGTAGGGGCTAGGATGATGTAGAAGCCCTCCGTGATGACGGCCCTCTCCGGCGGAGCTCCGGAACAGGCCCCAAGATGGGATCTCATGGATACAGAAAGTTGCGGCGGTGGAATTAGGTTTTTTTGCTCCTGTTCTGATCGTTTGGGGGTACGTAGGTATATATAGGAGGAAGGAGTACCTCGGTGGAGCATCGAGGAGCCCACGAGGCAGGGGGCGCGCCCCCCACCCTCGTGACCTCCTCCGGTACTTCTTGGAGTAGGGTCCAAGTCTCCTGGATCATGTTCAGTGAGAAAATCATGTTCCCGAAGATTTTATTATGTTTGGACTCCGTTTGATATTTTGTTTCTCCGAAACTCTGAAATAGGCAAAAAAAACAGCAATTCTGGGCTGGGCCTCCGGTTAATAGGTTAGTCCCAAAAATAATATAAAAGTGGTAAATAAAGCCCAATATAGTCGAAAACAGTAGATAATATAGCATGGAGCAATCAAAAATTATAGATACGTTGGAGACGTATCAGGCATCCCCAAGCTTAATTCCTACTTGTCCTCGAGTAGGTAAATGATATAAAGAGAATTTTTGATGCGGAGTGCTACATGGCATAATTTCAATGGAAATCTTCTTAATTGTGGTATGAATATTCAGATTCGAAAGATTCAAGACAAAAGTTTATGTTGACATAAAAATAATAATACTTCAAGCATACTAACAAAGTGTAGGATCGAAAGTATGTCTAGAGGGGGGGTGATTAGACTACTTGACCAAATAAAAATCTAGCCTTTTCCCAATTTTAGTTCTTTGCAGATTTTAGCTATCTTGGCACAAGTCAAGCAATCTCTACACAATTCAAGCAAGCATGCAAAAGAGTGTATGAGCAGCAGAAAGTAAAGCATGCAACTTGCAAGAATGTAAAGGGAAGGGTTTGGAGGATTCAAACGCAATTGGAGACACGGATGTTTTTGTCGTGGTTCCGATAGGTGGTGCTATCATACATCCACGTTGATGGAGACTTCAACCACGGAGGGTAACGGTTGCGCGAGTCCACGGAGGGCTCCACCCATGAAGGGTCCATGAAGAAGCAACCTTGTCTATTCCATCATAGCCGTCGCCCACAAAGGACATGCCTCATTAGCGGTAGATCTTCACGAAGTAGGTGGTCTCCTTGCCCTTACAAACTCCTTGGTTCAACTCCACAATCTCGTCGGAGGCTCCCAAGTGACACCTAGCCAATCTAGGAGACACCACTCTCCAAGAAGTAACAAATGGTGTGTTCATGATGAACTCCTTGCTCTTGTGCTTCAAATGATAGTCTCCCCAACACTCAACTCTCTCTCACAGGATTTGGATTTGGTGGAAAGAAGATTTGAGTGGAAAGCAACTTGGGAAGGCTAGAGATCAAGATTCATATGGTAGGAATGGAATATCTTGACCTCAACACAAGTGTAGGTGGTTCTCTCTCAGAACATGTGTATTGGAAGTGTAGATGTGTTCTGATGGCTTTCTCCTCGAATGAAGAGTGGGTGGATGGGTATATATAGCCTTCACACAAAATCTAACCGTTACACACAATTTGCCAAACTCGGTGGGACTGAATGGTTAAACTCGGTCGGACTGATTCAGCAAACCTAGTGACCGTTAGGATTTTCGGTGAGACTGAGATGCAACTCTGTAGGACCGATATGATTAGGGTTCGGGCATAACGTAATCTCGGTGTGACTAGTTAAACAAACTCAGTGGGACCGATTTTGGTAATAAGCTAACCAGAGAGTTGGTCACGTAAACTCGGTGGGACCGGTTCGCTCTTTTCGGTGAGACCGAAATGTTACGAAAGGGAAATAGAGAGTTTACATTGCAATGTCAGTGGGACCAATCACTCACTTCGGTTATACCGAAACGTTACGAAGGGAAACAGAGAGATTGCAATCCCATCTCGGTGAGACCAAGATCCCTATCGGTGAGACAGATTTGCCTAGGGTTTGTGGCAGTGGCTATGACATTTGAAACTCGGTGGCTCCGGATAGAAGGAATCGGTGGGGCCGAGTTTGACTTTTGGTTTGGGTCAAATGTGGATGTGGGAAGGTAGTTGAGGGTTTTGGAGCATATCACTAAGCACTGAAGAGCAAAAAACTCATTAACCAACACCTCATCCCTCCTTGATAGTATTGGCTTTTCCTATGGACTCAATGTGATCTTGGATCACTAAAATATAAAATGTAGAGTCTTGATCTTGAAGATTGAGCCAATCTTTTGTCCTTAGAATTTTGAGGGATCCACTTTCCTCATCCATGCCATGCCATTCATTGAGCTTTTCCTGAAATATTACTCTTTGAATAATGTTAGCTCAATTAGCTATATGTTGTTAGGAATTACCAAAACCACCCAGGGATAGTTGCACTTTGAATATCCCCCTTTTTGGTAATTGATGACAACATATAGATCAAAGCTTCGACAAATGATAATAAAAGTGAAAGATATTGTCGCTTTGAGAAGTATGTGAAAAGCAAGAGCTCCCCCTAAATTTGTGCATATCTTAAGATTTGCTTTGGACTGCAAAAGCACAATGAGCTAGGATCATGGGTTACTCTTCCATGTCACATACATCTTGGTGGAGCGCTCAAAATGATAATAATTAAATACATGCACCCATCACCAAGCAAAGTGAATGATCAAATAGAGATAAAATGATAGTATCATCCAACAAGCATAAGTGTAGCTTATGATCAACCACATGATCATCAATGTCTCACAAATAAGCATAGTATCTCAAACAATCAAAAGCAAACAAAGTATCAACCATGAAGACAAGAGAGAACAAAAGCAGCAAACTCTCTCTCTCAAAGCCTATGATCTATACATTTTTCTCCCCCTTTGGCAACAAGTTACCAAAAAGTTCATAGAAAATGCATAGCACTAAACGACTCTCAGGCTTGGTCTTCAGGTGGTGGAGTCCGGATAACGCCAAGGACGAAGGCTTCAGTTGAAGTAGATGGAGCTGGTGGTACTGAAGTTGTAGCTGGTGCAGATGTAGTGGCTCTGGTGTCAGAAACTGGCACTACAGATGATCGCTGAGCTCGAGGCACTCTAGCAATTGCATCAGTGGTTGTTCTGCCCTTCCTCTCCTACATGTCATCCTGTAACTGCTCCACAACAGACTGAATCTTAGTTACTTTCACATCTAAGTCATAGAACTTTTGTTCCATGATTCTTTCCAAGCTCTCTTGGTTTCGAGTCAGGGTGGCCAGTCCTTTCTCAATCCTCAGAGTTGATGCTATCAGATAACCGAGCTGCTTCTGCTTGCTCTTCAGAAAGTACTCAGATGCCTCCTCTTGAGTTGGAATCTTGGCAGCTTTCTCCATCTTTGCCTTCTCCTTCTTTGCTTGAGCTTGTACTGATGATGGTTCATTCTCATTCATCACAACTTGATTGTCCTCAAAATCTGGATGGATGGGCAAGTGTTCCTTATCCAGCAAGTATGTGCATGTGCCCATCTTTGAGTTAATCAACTCCTGAATATGTGGGGCATATCCACAACTTCTCTTCTGATCAGCTGCTGTCCTCTTGATAGTCTCAACTATGAGGCTCATGACCTTGAATTTTTGTGGCACATCAAATATGTGTAGCAAGTTAATTGCATGCCCTCTGATCATGTTGTGGTCACCTGACTTGGGCAGAAGAGTGTGCCTTAGGATCCAGTTGATTGTAGGCAGCCCTGACAGAAGAAAATGGACTGATCCAAACTTGAAAGTCTCAAGTGCTTTGTCTGGGATCTCCTTATACATGTTTGACATGGAATTGTGATCCATCTTCTTCTTGGCATAGACATCCAAGTCATCTTCTTATTCCTTTGGGGCATTGATCAGATTGGCCCATTCCTTAATAGTTGAGTGGTACCTTGTACCCTCAGACATCCAAACTATCCTGCCATCTGGATAGAAATGTGCTGTGGAGTAGAATTGCATTATGAGCTCCTCATTCCCCTTTGTGAGCTTCTTCCCAACAAAGTCTGCAACTCCACAAGCATTGAAGCTGTCATACACTCCAGGATAGTGTTCATCATTTTCCTTCATGTAGGTCCAGTCGACCTACCTCATATCACACACTATGGGTTTCTTGTCCAGCAGCACTGTCTCATAGAAGTCTTGTTGTTCCTTTGTGTGGAACCTGTAATCAACAGCAGTCCTTCTTCTTGTAGCATATGGATCTGTCTCTCTCCATTTCCTCAGCCCTGAGTCTCTTCTGAGCTTCATGTTCTCAGCCACAGGATGAGTATCATTGTGGTCTGGAATCTTGGGTTTGAGCTTTCTCAGAACATGCTCTTCATCTTCTTCATCATCAACAACTTCATACACTTGGGCCTTGTTCTTCTCAGCAGCAGATATGTTCCTGGTATTCCTCTTAGGTGCACTCTTGGGCTTGGAGGCAGCTTTGGGTGCTTCTTTGGGCTTTGAGGATGTAGCCCCTGACCTTATAGCATCACCCATCAGCTTTTGTGCCTTAGGTGCTGGTGCAGCAACCTCTTCCTCTTCTTCTTCAGAATCTCTCCTCATAGATGGTTTGCCAAGAACTCTAGCAGTAGTAGTTCTGACTCTCTTTTTCTTTTTATCTTGGCCAACAGCTTCCTCTTCTAACTCAATGGTAAACTTCATGGTTTCTCCAGTGGCAACCTTCCTAGGTTTGGAAGTGGGAACTCTCCTTGTAGGTGCCTTCTTCTGCATTCCTGGCTTTGTGGCTGCAGCTGAGCCATATTCCTTCTTGAGCACTTTCTTCTTTGAAGTGGCTTCCTCTTCCTCTACCACATAATCTTCATCTTCAGACTCTGAAGTCCTTTTCTTGCTTGCTCTAGTGGCAGCCTTTGGCAAGTTGCTTGGGGTGCTTCTGCTACCCTCATCTCAGCTGCTAGAGGGACTAGTGCCCTCACTCAAGTGAACCTGCTCCTCTGACTTGTTCTGGCTGTCACTTTGGTCAGACATGTTGCAAACACTAACTGCAGACCATGTGAATAGATTGTAGATGAGATAGAGTGGATGAGCATCACAAAATACAGAGATTTTTGCAAAAGAATGAGTCAAAAACTTAGTTTTAGTTTTCCACAGAAAGCATTTCGGATCAACCGATTTGCAAACTCGGTGATACCGAAGCAGCTGTTGGAACCAAAACTAGTGAACTTGGTCAGACCGAGTCACAGTTCGGTGGCACCGAGACTGCTAGGGTTTCACAAAGTCCTGAACTCGGTCACACCGATTTGCAATTCTCGGTCAGACCGAGAACCACATGTGCAATTGCCTTGGACGAATCGGTGGAACCGAGTTCTGCAACCCGGTGGGTCCGAGATGGTTTCGGCGGAAACCTAATCCTAAATTTTTGATTCAACTCTAATCTACGGAGTGTTTTGACTGGATAGAGGCGTTTCAATCGTGGCAAGAATCATAATGAACACAATGTGCTAGGAATTGGATGGGGATAGCATTGTGATCGAGTCCATACCCTAGTTCGACGATGAACTCGCTACGGCGGAAACGGCGGAGGAGAATCCCGTTGACGACGGTGGAGACCAGTGACAGGAGGCGGCTGGCGACGCGGAGGATGATCCGGAGACCCAGGAGGCAGAGCGAGCTATGCGCGGGCGAAGAGGTTTCGGAGAAATTTCCAAAATTTTGCCCGTGAGTATATATAGCCCGACCCTGTCGGTGTGACCGAGTGGAACAACTCGGTGGCACCGAGATGCATAACTGTTGACAGTTTCAGCAACTCGGTGTGACCGAAAGGTTCAAATCGGTTGCATCGAGATTGAAAGCCTAGATCGACTCAGTGATCTCGGTATGACCGAAATGGAGAAATCGGTCAGACCGAAATACACAAAGAAGTTTTGGAAGTTTAAGTCTATGACGAATAGGGGACTCTGAGTGCTCCTCACACAGAGTGGTTTGAATCTGACTTGATCAAATTTTGTGATGTAGCATTAATAAAGTTTGAGACGAGAAAAAGCATAGATAGCTAGAGAAGGTTCTTAGGCATTCTTGTCCATCCACTTGGCCAAAGAAAAAGAAACCAATCAATCAAAACAACAAGTGGACGTCCTTGAATGAGTGAAATATGCAACCAACATGCTCACACAATAAAATGGCAATAGAAATATGTGGCAAAGCATGCACAACCAATTCTAGCATCTATCAAGCAATTTGTGATGACTAGGTCATCTATATATGAGTATATTGACTTAGGAGTCAAATGAGAACATTTGATCATAGGTCATACTCATCGGTTAAGTGCAAGTGGGGTTACCACTTTTACATAAAGCATTGTTGTGTTCACATCATTAGAGTTGCTTTAGCTCAATTTTTGGAGTAAAGCTCCCCCTAGATGTGAGATCCCCCCTAAGAGGGATGAACTAACCTTGGGTTTTGTGTATGATGACTTCATGTAGATGTTGAGGATGTGGATGCTTAATGTTGATGTAGATCATTTGAAGCTATCCATTGGAGTGAATTGCACTCTCAATACCTACACGGGTTAGTCCCACAAGGAACAAACAAGGGTATCCATAGACAAAGAGTGATGCACACACAAGATGATGTCTATGAAAGCTTTTAGGTTACCTTGTCCCTTGTCTTACCGACAAGAGGGTTTGTGACTCCTTGAACTAGTGCAAGATGTGGAAGTTGATTGCACTTGTTCTTGCCAAGGTGATATGAGTGAAATATGTTGGCGGAGTCACCCTCAAGAATTCTTTAGTTCTTCTTCTTCTTCTGGATCCACACCATCTTGATGGGAAACCTCGGAGTTGTAGTTGTACTTGATGGAGTGGAACTTGAAGTAGACTTGGGAACCCATTTGACCAAGGCCTTAGGAGCTTCTTCAAATGTATCAATTTCCTCTTGAAGCTTGTCCTTGCCTTTTTGCTTGTGGTCTAGTGGTGGAAGATCATCTTGAGCTTGTGTCCCTTTGAAAGAAGTGGGATCATACTTCTCTTGTTGAGGAACAAACTTCGTCTTGGGGTATTGATCTTCTTCCCACTCAACTCCATTGGCATTGAACTTTCATTCAAAACCAACACCTTGATTCTTCCGGTGCCTTCCTTGCTTGCGTACAATTTCTTCGAATTTCTTACTTCCGACAAGGCTCTTGTAAACACCTTTCTCTATAATTCCCTTCAATAAGCTATTTTCTTGCTCAAGTGTAACTTGGCTAAGAGAATCATTAGTGGAATCAAAAGAACTACTAGAAGAAACAATATTGGATTTAGCATGATTATTGTTACTACTAGAGGAAGAATCATTCTTGTTCTTGTTACTAGACTTGACTTGAGGCATGTAAGTGGATAAGAGTAAACGCTTGGCAATGTAAGAAGAACTTTTCTTACAAAGATCATTGTCGGTGTCAAAACCGGCGGATCTCGGGTAGGGGGTCCCGAACTGTGCGTCAAGGCCGGATGGTAACAGGAGACAAGGGACACGATGTTTTTACCCAGGTTCGGGCCCTCTCGATGGAGGTAATACCCTACTCCTGCTTGATTAATATTGATGATATGAGTAGTACAAGAGTAGATCTACCACGAGATCAAGGAGGCTAAACCCTAGAAGCTAGCCTATGGTATGATTGTGTATGATGATGGTTCGTCCTACGGACTACAACCCTCCGGTTTATATAGACACCGGATAGGGTTAGGGTTACACAGAGTCGGTTACAATGGTAGGAGATCTTGAGTATCCGCATCGCCTAGCTTGCCTTCCACGCCAAGGAAAGTCCCATCCGGACACGGGACGAAGTCTTCAATCTTGTATCTTCATAGTCCTGGAGTCCGGCGAAGGTATAGTCCGGCTACCCGAACACCCCCTAATCCAGGACTCCCTCGGTAGCCCCTGAACCAGGCTTCAATGACGATGAGTCCGGCGCGCAGATTGTCTTCGGCATTGCAAGGTGGGTTCCTCCTCCAAGTCCTTCATAGAAGATTGTAAACACCAAAAATAGTGTCCGGCTCTGCAAAATAAGTTTCCACCTATTGCCATAGAGAGAATAATATTAGCACAAATCAAATCTGCTGACGTATTCCGCAGTGCGTCATCACACCACGGCCAAGCTCTTTATACAAATTGTTTTCCCTTTTCCACCTTAGCACGTTTAGCGAGGCGGTTTCCTTGGCACGTCTTGTCAAAGCAGAGATCGTGTGCCCCTTTTAACGGGATTCTCATCAATACGGACGTGGGTAACCCAACCGCGCCATTTACCACGGCGCTTGGGAGGCAGGCGAGTTTTATTAGGTAGGTGGGGACGCATAACCGCATCCACCCATATAAGGGGATAAGGATCCACCTTTTTACCTACGCCTTCTTCCTCCTTTGCCAATCCGTCTCTCGTGCACTCAAGCTCCAGCGCCCAAGCCCGCTCTTTCCACCTCAACCTTCTCCAGCAATGTCCGGAGCGGGAGGCAAGTGGATGGTCTCCTCCGTCACGGAGGTTCAAGTAAAAAAGCTAAGGAAGGCCGGATACCTGTCCAAGGACATTCCGCACCGGCTTCCTGAGAAGGGGCAGCTTCTCCCCACCCCAAGGCCCCATGAGCGGGTAGTTTTCCTTCCCCACTTTCTCTGCGGACTGGGTTTTCCACTTCACCCATTCGTCCGGGGACACATGTTCTACTATGGCCTAGATTTCCACGATCTGGCCCCGAACTTCATCCTCAACATCTCGGCGTTTATCGTCATGTGCGAGGCCTTCCTCCGCGTCCGCCCCCATTTCGGCCTTTGGCTCAAGACCTTCAACGTCAAGCCCAAGGTGGTGCACGACAGCCAAGCGGAGTGCGGAGGTGCTATGGCTGGCAAGATAGCCAACGTCCTCTGATTTGAGGGCTCCTTTGTGGAGACCCTAAAGGGGTGGCAAGCCGGGTGGTTTTACATCACCGAGCCACGCGATCTGGAATGGGTCGCAGCCCCCGAGTTCAGATCCGGACCCCCCATGCGGCTTATGTCCTGGAAAGAGACGGGCCTGTCGTGGGGCAACGGGGAAGAGGTGACCGGACTAAAGACCTGCATCCAGTCCCAGGTAGACAAGCCCATCCGGCTTGTCAATATAGTCCAGGTCATGCTCGTTCGTCTGATCCTCCCGTGCCAACAACGGGATCTCAATTTGTGGGAGTTCGACCCGGCGCAGCACCGAACCCTCAACGGCCTCTTCGACACGTCGTATGAAGACGTCTGGAAGGTGCTAATCAAAGGCGCCGGGGCCCCCGCATCCACTTCCGAGGACCACAGATACAGCACACAGTGTCACGCTAGCGAGGTAAGCTATCTATGCCTTTGACGGGATTATTAAGCTCTTTTTCATAGATTAACTCTATGCGGGATCTAAACTCCCCTACCTTTGACAGGCTTGGCAGGCGGTATCTGGACCAATTAACTGTCCGGCTCCCCTGCCCGAAGAACCAGCCCCAGCTCTCCTAGTGAAGCTGCTGACTCCGGCACCTTATGTGGTGACGGAGAAGAAGGTCAAGAATAAGAAGACCACCGGGACTCGAAAGAGTACCCGTAACTTGGTGGTGTCGAACTCGTCATCTGACGAGTCCGAGGCGCCCTCCTCTCGTGAAAACGAGGAGGAGGAAGAAGAAAGCTCTCCCCCCCCCCCAGCGGGGGGAGAAGAGAAGAAGAAGGCCGCCCCATCGGGAGAGGCCGAGGGGTCTAGGAAAAGGAAGACCCCTCCACCGGACTACTCCCATGACGCCGAAGAGAGCGGAGACGAGTGGCCGAACAGGGCCAAGCGTCCGGCGAAATCGTAAGTTCGGACATCAGAGTAACTCATGATGTTCCTTTGTTGCGCAGCTTTCCTTAATGTCGAATGTGAATATGCAGCCCGTCCCGGGCCGAACTCGACGATTTGTCGAGCGGCTCCCTGGATTCGTCGGACATGAACTCAGTTCTGCCTGCTGTCTCCCCCCGCACTGCAGACGACGCTGAAGTGGCGTCGCAACGAGCTCCGGGGTAGGAGGAGGTGGTCCTGGAGGGGCCGAAAGGCGACCTCCCGGACCCCGGGAATAAAGGGGACAAGACCCCCCAGGGCTCCGAGTCCGGCTTTGTGCCGGACGCCGCGCCGGACTCTTCAACAGTGCCGGTCTGCGGTAGGCGAACTCCTTCCAAGAGGAGCAAGCCTTCTGAGCCGGCGGCCTCCGTTCAACCGGAGGTGCCGGACAATCTGCTGGAGGTGCTTGACGACGCCTCCATCGACGAGGAACACCATACTATTATGAGTACGGTGATCCAAAGGGTTCAGTCCGCCAAGAGCGTACTGACTGAAGCTTGCGCTAGCCTTCTGACAGGCTTCGAGGTAAGTAAAAATATGTCAAAATATTACCGTATAGACAGTAGCCCCTGATGGTCGGTTTGGCGTTCGGAAAGAAAACTCAAATAGAGGATCTATTAATTTTCGCAGGAGTCTAACAATAAAGAGTCAATATGCGTATGCAGGCTTCGCTGCTATCCACCGCCGCGCTGACTACACAGGTGGATGTCCTAAAAAAGGACCTCGGGCGGACCGAGCAAGAGCTCGGCCTTGCCAAACGGCAGCTCGAGGAAAAAGAAGGTAAGAAATACCCTACAAAAAAAGGTGCCTATAGAGAGGCGTGATTGCAAAAAATAACAGGATCGTACTGCCTATTGCAGGGGCCACAACTGAGGTGGCGACCCTCAAGCAGGCACTATCTGAGGCCGAAAAGAAAACGGCCGAGGAGCGCACCGAGCGAGAAAGACTTGGGGCTCGGGTTGGCGAGGTGCAGCAAGAGCTGCAGGCTCTCATGAAAAAGCATGAGAGCTTGGAGCTTGAGTCAAAGGCGCAAGCATCCGAGCTCGCGTCGGCCCTTGAGACCGCCAAGGGTGCCAAGGCCGAAGCCCAAAAGGCCCTCCAAGAGTTGGAGGAGATGAAAAAGATAGCAGCGGGTAAGGCATTCTTAATGCAAAGTAGAAATATAAAAGTAAACTACTTGTCACTTACCCGAATCCGGAGTTCTCCAGGGGCGTTCGCAGATCTTCCCCGCAGCGTATCCGACGCCGCCGCATTCTACCGAGCTGAAGAGGGCAGCTCGACGGAGAGTGTGTTCTGGTCTCAGTATTCTGAGACCGGACACCCTGTGCCTTTGAGCGACCAACTGAAACAGCTGGTCGAGCTCCACAAGGCGGCCGAACAAGCCATGAAGGGCTTCATAGTTCGGCTGTGGCCCGAAGGGGCCCTGCCTGGGAGCTACTTCGGGCTGGTGCGGCGGCTGGTGGAGGCCTGTCCAAGGCTTGAGGTCGTCAAGCGTTCCGCCTGCATCGAAGGTGCCCCGAGGGCCCTTGCTCGTGCAAAGGTGCACTGGGGTAAGCTTGACGGTGAGAAGCTGGTGAAGGACGGGCCGCCACAGGGGAAGGAGCATCGCAAGCCCGAGAACTACTACAAGGATGTTCTTGCAGGTGCCCGCCTTATTGCGGATGAATGTACCAAAGATGTAATTTTTGAATGAACTCGCTCGTGTTTATCCTGTGCGCTGAAAACTTGTTCATATGCGCTAAGCAATGCTTATTGAATTCAAAATATTATTTTTTGTGCGATCGTTTATCAAAAATTGAGAGATGGCCAGTCGTCGGCTTCTGCCCCCATGCCGCTAGTGCTGGGGTGTTCGGGATAAACCTGAGCGCTCTTTTTCCCATGGTTGGGTCCTTCGAGGGAGGCGCTCAGCACAACGAACCAGGCAATCGGACTATAATGCGTGAACACTCTCACTTAGCCATAGAACTTTATAATTTTAAATTTCGGCGAAGCCCTTAGTTCGGAAGACCGAATTCGGGGCGCTATCCACGCCTTTGGTCGGACAAAGCCAGCTCCTCGCTCAAAGCGGCATAAGTCTTTAGGGACTCGAAAAACCTCTTGAACAGCGACCGGTCTCTCGCCTTATCATGACAGTCAGTTTTAGCTTTCTCCACTGAGGTGCTTAACCCAGCTGAACCGGGGCACAATCGCAGTGGTTCTCCTAGTGCTACCTTAGCCGATATAGCGGAACGTAAGGCACCAAAACATAGGAGCCGGGCAAACCCAACTATTGACCCAAATCTTGATTCAGAGCCGATGCATATAGTGCTATAAGTTCGGGGTGCCGCAGTTGTGAAAGTGTACGGACTTCTCACACCAGATCGAAGGGTACTGAAGCCCCTGGCGTGTTTGCCATACCATGGTGTACGGGTGCGATCATGTTATTTAATAAACATATATATTAAAAGAGGATAATGCAAAAAATAAACAAAAAGCTATACATTGTTTATAAAGAGGCTATTTATCAAAGCCGAACGATACAAGTAGTGCGATAAGCAAAAAGATATTAGATTATTCAACATGTCCTGACCAGGGACAGGCCGCGGAATTGTATTCAAAACAGATATACCGCTCATAATAGAGACCACCTGGGAGTTCCATAATGCGGCGTAGCTGTGTCTGCTTCCCTGGATCTTGCATCGTTTGTGTGGCAGTCGAATTGCCGAATAGGTCGTCCAAAGTGTGGAGTCCTGAAAGTAAAAAAAAGAATCCAGCAGCCCCTAGTACGTTTTAAGCCGTATTTCGGGCATGCCGTTACTGTGCCCCTTCCCCTGTGCCCATGGTATTTCAAGGGCGTAATTATGTACGCGAGGTACTAGCTTCGCTATGTCTCGATGGCTGGGGTTGGGGCCGCATTGCTACGCCTGCTCGGAACGTGCCAGGCGGTCTTGTTGTAGGTTACTCCGGGGGCGCTTGGCAGTGTCTGGCTTTTTAACGGCCGGACTGCAGAGTTGCCTAAAAAGGCTGCTTTGTACTTCCGCTGCGAGAGCCGCCGTGTGCTCCTCCATACGGAGGGAGCGTTCGGTGTTTGCGTTGACCGTGATTACTCCTCCAAGGCCTGGCATCTTGAGCTTGAGATATGCGTAGTGCGGCACCGCATTGAACTTTGTGAATGCGGTTCGTCCGAGCAGGGGATGATAGCCACTGCGAAATGGGACTATGTCGAAGATTAACTCTTTGCTTCGGAAGTTATCCGGAGATCCGAAGACCACATCAAGTGTTACGGAGCCTATACAGTTGGCTTCTACACCTGGTATAACGCCTTTAAAGGTCGTTTTTGTGGGATTAATCCCTGAGGGATCTATGCCCATTTTCCGCATTGTATCCTGGTAAAGCAGGTTCAGGCTGCTGCCGCCGTCCATGAGGACTCTTGTGAGGTGAAAGCCGTCGATGATTGGGTCGAGAACCAATGCGGCAAAGCCGCCATGACGGATGCTAGTGGTGTGGTCTCTTCGATCAAAAGTGATCGGGCAGGAGGACCATGAGTTGAACTTTGGGGCGACTGGCTCCATCGCATATACGTCCCGTAGCGCACGCTTCCATTCCCTCTTGGGAATGTGGGTTCCGTATATCATGTTCACCGTCCGCACTTGTGGGGGAAACCCCTTCTGTCCATTGTTGTTCGGCGGCCTGGGCTCCTCCTCGTCGTTGCTATGTAGCCCCTTGTCTTTGTTTTCGGCTCTTAACTTGCCTGCCTGCTTGAACACCCAACAATTCCTGTTAGTGTGATTGGCTGGCCTTTCGGGGGTGCCATGGATCTGGCACAAGCGGTCGAGTATTCGGTCCAAACTGGACGGGCCCTGAGTATTCTTTTTAAATGGCTTTTTCCGCTGACCGGATTTGTAGCCTCTGAATCCGGCGTTGACTATCGTATCTTCATTGTTGTCGCTGTTAACACGGTGCTTTTGCTTATTTCGACATGTCCTGCCACTTTTGTCCTTGGTATCCGAATTACCAGGGTTCTTTGATAAGTTGTTGCTGCGAGCTAGCCAGCTATCTTCGCCCACGCAAAAGCGGGTCATGAGTGTCGTGAGGGCTGCCATAGATATCGTCTTTTCCTGTCCCAGGTGCTGGGCAAGCCACTCGTCGCGGATGTTATGCTTGAAGGCTACTAAGGCCTCTGCGTCCGGACAGTCGACTATTTGGTTTTTCTTTGTTAGGAACCATGTCTAGAATTGCCTGGCCGATTCCTCTGGCTGCTGAGTTATGTGGCTTAGGTCATCGGCGTCCGGTGGTCGCACATAAGTGCCCTCGAAGTTGTCGAGGAATGCGGCTTCCAGGTCCTCCCAAGAACCGATTGAGTCCGCTGGCAGGCTGTTAAGCCAGTGCCGGGCCGGTCCTTTGAGCTTGAGCGGGAGGTATTTGATGGCGTGTAGATCATCGCCACGTGCCATGTGGATGTGAAGGAGGTAATCCTCGATCCATACCGCCAGATCTGTCGTGCCATCGTATGATTCGATGTTTACAGGTTTGAAACCCTCTGGGATTTTATGATCCATTACTTCATCTATGAAGCATAGTGGGTGTGCGGCGCCCCTGTATTGGGCTATGTCACGACGCAGCTCAGAGGAGCTATGTCTGTTGTGTTCGGCCCTGCCGAATTTGTTGTATCCGGAGTGAAGATCATCGTCACGTGTCGTAGGGCGCCTGCACGATCCGTAGATCGATCTTGTTTGCCTTGCCTTATCCTCCAGTACCTCTCGCAGGTCTGGCGCGTTTTCCCGTGCCTTAGTTGAGCGGCGTCGGGGCATGGCTTGTGTGGAGGGCCGAGAGGCCTCTCTGTCACGGCCGCGAGGGGGCCGGTCTGCCATGTCGTGCGCTGGTGATGTAGGCGCTTCCTCCTCTGATCGGGGTAGCGGCCTGCGCTTTGGGTAGCTCTTGGAGGGGCGTTCGAGTTCATACTCTTCAGCCGCAAGGACTTCAGTCCATCTATCAGCTAGCAGATCTTGATCAGCTCTAAGCTGTTGCTGCTTTTTCTTGAGGCTGTTCGCCGTGGCTAAAAGCTTGCGTTTAAAACGCTCTTGTTCGGCGGGGTCTGATGGTACGACGAATTCGTCGTCATCGAGGCTAGCCTCGTCTTCGGAGGGAGGCATATAGTTATCGTCCTCAACCTCTCAGTCTGCCGCTCTCTCATGAGGGTTGGCTTCTCCATCTTCCTGCACCGAATCTTGCTGGGGAGGGTGTTCTTCGGCGCTATCTGGGGTACTATTATCTCCGGTGCCGGAATCACCATTTTTGCTTTGGCGGGATTTAGAGCGGCGCCACTAACGCCGGCGCTTTGGCTGTTTCTTGGAGGTGTCATCCCCCGCTGTTCCATCGCCATCTCCATCTTTTGGAGTATCCACCATATATATGTCATATGACGAGGTGGCTGTCCAGCGCCCTACAGGTGCTGGTTCTTGTTCGTCTCCAACCTCGTCGTCCATACCGTCGAAGTCTTCGGAGCCGAAGTCAAGCATGTCGATTAAATCATCGACAGTGGCTACCCAGTGGGTGGTGGGTGGGCTTTGAATTTCTTCATCGTCTGTATCCCATCCTTGTTGATCATAGTCCGGCCAGGGCTCTCCTGATAAAGAGAGAGACTTGAGAGAATTCAGGATATCGCCAAAAGGCGAGTGCTGAAAGATGTACGCGGCGGTGAACTCCATTATCGGCGCCCAATCGGATTCGACCGGCAGGGGCGCGGGGGGTTCGGAGTCCGAGGAGGAGTCCGGACCCTCGGGGTCACGGGTCACGCGGAGTGCGGGGCTGGCGTTCGGCTCGATCGCCTTTAAGATCGCCGCCCCCGAGGTGACGTCCAACCGTTCATCCTCGCTTGGCGCAATGGGCTCCGAGTTAAGGGTCGAAACCGGTGCGTATGCGGCCTCCAAGACACTGTTTGGAGGCAGAGCTAGATCATGCCCCTCGAGGTAGTGCGGTGCGCTTGGCTGTGGCTCGAATCCATCGAAGATCAAGTCTCCGCGGATATCAGCCGTGTAGTTTAAGCTTCCAAACCTGACTCGATGGCCAGGGGCGTAGCTTTCGATCTGCTCCAGATGACCGAGCGAATTGGCCCGCAGAGCGAAGCCGCCGAAGACGAAGATCTGTCCGGGGAGAAAAGTCTCACCCTGGACCTCATCGTTGTTGATGATCAGAGGAGCCATCAGGCCTGAAGGCGACGACACAGAGGAACTCTCAATGAAAGCACCAATGTCGCTGTCAAAACCAGCGGATCTCGCGTAGGGGGTCACGAACTGTGCGTCAAGGCTGGATGGTAACAGGAGACAAGGGACACGATGTTTTTATCCAGCTTCGGGCCCTCTCGATGGAGGTAATACCCTACTCCTGCTTGATTAATATTGATGATATGGGTAGTACAAGAGTACATCTACCACGAGATCAAGGAGGCTAAACCCTAGAAGCTAGCCTATGGTATGATTGTGTATGATGATGGTTCATCCTACGGACTACAACCCTCCGGTTTATATAGACACCGGATAGGGTTAGGGTTACACAGAGTCGGTTACAATGGTAGGAGATCTTGAGTATCCGCCTCGCCTAGCTTGCCTTCCACGCCAAGGAAAGTCCCATCCGGACACGGGATGAAGTCTTCAATCTTGTATCTTCATAGTCCTGGAGTCCGGCGAAGGTATAGTCCGGCTACCCGAACACCCCCTAATCCAGGACTCCCTCAATCATCATTGATTGCTTTTAAGAACTCATGCTCTTGCTCAAGGTTGAGCTTTTCAAAGCGTAATTTCTCATGAGCCCTTAATAGTTCTCGATGATCTCCTAAGATAGTTTCATGAGCTAACTTAAGAGTGTTTAGTTCTTTAGTTAGAGACTCAATCTTCTCCTTATCATTGTCATTTGTTTTATCTTGATTAGCATGATCAATTGACGTTTCATCATAGTATTCATCACTAGAGTTGTCAACAAGTAAATCATCATCACCTAACAAGTCATCTTCATCACTATTGAAATCAACATACTCGGGGTGCGATACCTTTGGTCCTTTAGCCATGAAGCATGTTCCAACTCCTTCATTTGGTGAGTCAAATATGTCGTAGGAGTTGGTTGTCACAAGAGCTAGACCGGCAACACCTTCATCTTGAGTATATTCAGAGTCGGAGTGATAGCTTCTCTCGGAGTAGTCGTCGGAGTCGGAGCCAGATACCCATTCACCAACATGAGCTTGATGTCTTCGTTTTGAGTAGCTCCTTGATGATTTGTCCTTTCTTTCCGAATCCTTGCTTCTCCGTGAGGGTCTTCGTTCATAACGATCATCTCTACTCCTTCTTTCTCTAGAAGGTGATTCTTCTCTTCTACTTCTTCTCTTAGGAGAATCTTCTCTTCACTTGTAGGGAGCCGTACACTCATTGGAATAGTGTCCGGGCCTTCCACAATTGTAGCAGTTTCGCTCTCGACTAGAAGATCTTTTGTCATTGTAGGACCTTGACTTGGAACTTTTCTCTTTGCTTCTACTCTTGTAGAACTTGTTGAAGTTCTTCACCATTAAGCTCAATTCTTCATTGAAGGTTTGTTTCTCACTTGATGGTGTGGGGATTTCACATGAGGCTTTGTAAGCACCACTTGATTTGTTGTGAAGTTCCTCTTTATCCTTGAGTGACATCTCATGAGCAACAATTCTTCTGATGACTTCCGTTGGCTTGAGATCTTTGTAATTTGGCATCATTTGGATCAATGTGCACACAGTATCATACCTTCCATCCAAGGCTCTTAGAATCTTCTTGATGATGAATCTATCGGTCATCTCTTCACTCCCTAAGCCGGCAATCTCATTTGTGATAAGAGCAAGCCTAGAGTACATTTCAGCGACACCTTCACCATCCTTCATTTTGAACTTGTCAAGTTGACTTTGAAGCACATCCAATTTGGATTCCTTGACGGAGTCGGTACCTTCATGCATATCAATCAAAGTATCCCAAATTTTCTTTGCATTCTCAAGATGGCTGATTTTGTTGAATTCTTCGGGGCACAATCCGTTGAAGAGGATATCACAAGCTTGAGCATTGTATTGCAGCATCTTCAACTCTTCCGCGGTAGCTCCACGTTTGGTTATTTTCCATCAAAGAATTCACCTTGCAAACCAACACACACAATGGCCTAAACGGCGGGGTTATGTCCAAGAATATGCATTTTCATCTTATGCTTCGAACTAGCAAAATTAGTACCATCAAAGTAAGGACCTCTACGGTGATAATTTCCCTCGCTAGACGCCATACTCTCCTAGGTTGTGAAACCAAGGCTATGCCTACCAAAAGCTATGGAAATCAAAGCAAATGGAGACCAAAACTCTCATACCACTTGTAGGATCGAAAGTATGTCTAGACAGGGGGTGATTAGACTACTTGACCAAATAAAAATCTAGCCTTTTCCCAATTTTAGTTCTTGGCAGATTTTAGCTATCTTGGCACAAGTCAAGCAATCTCTACACAATTCAAGCAAGCATGCAAAAGAGTATATGAGCAGCGGAAAGTAAAGCATGCAACTTGCAAGAATGTAAAGGGAAGGGTTTGGAGGATTCAAACGCAATTGGAGACATGGATGTTTTTGTCGTGGTTCCGATAGGTGGTGCTATCGTACATCCACGTTGATGGAGACTTCAACCCTCGGAGGGTAACGGTTGCACGAGTCCACGGAGGGCTCCACCCATGAAGGGTCCACGAAGAAGCAACCTTGTCTATTCCATCATGGCCGTCGCCCACGAAGGACTTGCCTCACTAGCTGTAGATCTTCACGAAGTAGGCGATCTCCTTGCCCTTACAAACTCCTTAGTTCAAATCCACAATCTTGTCGGAGGCTCCCAAGTGACACCTAGCCAATCTAGGAGACACCACTCTCCAAGAAGTAACAAATGGTGTGTTGATGATGAACTCTTTGCTCTTGTGCTTCAAATGATAGTCTCCCAAACACTCAACTCTCTCCACAGGATTTGGATTTGGCGGAAAGAAGATTTGAGTGGAAAGCAACTTGGGAAGGCTAGAGATCAAGATTCATATGGTTGGAATGGAATATCTTGGTATCAACACACGACTAGGTGGTTCTCTCTCAGAAAATGTATGCTGGAAGTGTAGGCATGTTCTGATTGCTCTCCTCACAAATGAAGAGTGGGTGGAGTGGGTATATATAGACTCCACACAACATCTAACCGTTACACACAATTTGCCAAACTCGGTGGGACTGAATGGTTAAACTCGGTCGGACCGATTCAGCAAACCTAGTGACCGTTAGGATTTTCGGTGAGACTGAGATGCAACTCGGTAGGACCGATATGATTAGGGTTCAGGCATAACGTAATCTCGGTGTGACCGATTACACAAACTCGGTGGGACCGAGTTTGGTAATAAGCTAACCAGAGAGTTGGTCACGTAAACTCGGTGGGACCGGTCCGCTCTTTTCGGTGAGACCGAAATGTTACGAAAGGGAAACAGAGAGTTTACATTGCAATCTCGGTGGGACCGATCGCTCACTTCGGTTAGACTAAAACGTTACGAAGGGAAACAGAGAAATTGCAATCCCATCTCGGTGAGACCGAGATCCCTATCGGTGAGACCGATTTGCCTAGGGTTTGTGGCAGTGGCTATGACATTTGAAACTCGGTGGCTCCGGATAGAAGGAATCGGTGGGGCCGAGTTTGACTTTTGGTTTGGGTCAAATGTGGATGTGGGAAGGTGGTTGAGGGTTTTGGAGCACATCAACTAGGCGTATCAACGGGCTATGGAGATGACCATTAATAGATATCAATGTGAGTGAGTAGGGATTGCCATGCAACGGATGCACTAGAGCTATAAGTATATGAAAGCTCAACAAAAGAAACTAAGTGGGTGTGCATCCAACTCGCTTACTCATGAAGACCTAGGGCAATTTGAGGAAGCCCATCACTGGAACATACAAGCCAAGTTCTATAATGAAAAGTGCCCACTAGTATATGAAAGTGATGTCATAGGAGACTCTCTATCATGAAGATCATGGTGCTACTTTGAAGCACAAGTGTGGTAAAAGGATAGTAACATTGTCCCGTCTCTCTTTTTCTCTCATTTTTTTTATTTGGGCCTTTTCCTTTTTTATGGCCTCTTTTTTCTTTATTTATTTATTTATTTTTCGTCCGGAGTCTCATCCCGACTTGTGGGGGAATCATAGTCTCCATCATCCTTTCCTCACTTGGGACAATGCTCTCTAAAAATGATGATCATCACACTTTTATTTTTTCTTACAACTCAACAATTACAACTCGATACTTAGAACAAAATATGACTCTATATGAGTGCCTCCGGCGGTGTACCGGGATATGCAATGACTCATGAGTGACATGTATGAAAGAATTATGAACGGTGGCTTTGCCACAAATACGATGTCAACTACATGATCATGCTAGCAATATGACAATGATGGAGCGTGTCATAATAAACGGGACGGTGGAAAGTTGCATGGCAATATATCTCGGAATGGCTATGGAAATGCCATGATAGGTAGGTATGGTGGCTGTTTTGAGGAAGATATATGGTGGGTGTATGATACCGGCAAAAAGTGTGCGGTATTAGAGAGGCAAGCAATGGTGGAAGGAAGGGAAAAATGCGTATAATCCATGGGCTCAACATTAGTCATAAAGAACTCATATACTTATTGTAAAAATTTAGAAGTTATCAAAGCAAAGTATTACGCGCATGCTCCTAGGGGGATAGATTGGTAGGAAAAGACCATCGCTCGTCCCCGACCGCCACTCATAAGGAAGACATTCAATAAATAAATCATGCTCCGACTTCATCACATAACGGTTCACCATACATGCATGCTACGGGAATCACAAACTTTAACGCAAGTATTCTTTAAATTCACAACTACTCAACTAGCATGACTCTAATATCACCATCTTCATATCTCAAAACAATTATCATGCTTCAATCTTTTCTTAGTATTCAACGCACTCAAAAGAAAGTTTCACATATCTTGAATACCAAGCATATTGTTATTAAGCAATTTACCATGCTATTAAGACTCTCAAATTGATCTAAGTGAAGCATGAGAGATCAATAGTTTCTTTAAAAAAATCCACCACCGTGCTCTAAAAGGTCTAAGTGAAGCACATAGAGCAAAACAACAACGCTCAAAAGATATAAGTGAAGCACATAGAGCAAAATTATCAAGCTCAAAAGATATAAGTGAAGCACATAGAGTATTCTATCAAATTTTAATTCATATATGGCTCTCTCAAAAGGTGTGTACAGCAAGGATGATTGTGGCACACTAGAAAACAAATACACAAATAATACAAGACTCTCCAAGCAAAACACATATCGTGTGGTGAATAAAAATATAGCTCCAAGTAAATTACCGATGGAAGTAGACGAAAGAGGAGATGCCTTCCGGGGCATCCCCAAGGTTTGACTTTTTGGTGTCCTTGGATTATATTGGGGGTGCCATGGTCATCCCCAAGCTTAGGCTCTTTCCACTCCTTGTTCCATAATCCATCAAAAGAATTTACCCAAAACTTGAAAACTTCACAACACAAAACTCAATAGAAATCTCGTGAGCTCCGTTAGAGAAAGAAAACAAAAGACCACTTCAAGGTACTGTAATGAACTCATTCTTTATTTATATTGGTGTTAAACCTACTGTATTCCAACTTCTCTATGGATTATAAACTATTTTACTAGCCATAGATTCATCAAAATAAGCAAACAACACACGAAAAACAAAATCTGACAAAAACAGAACAGTCTGTAGTAATCTGTAACTAACGCAAACTTCTGGAACTCCAAAAAATCTACCAAAATAGGAAGACCTAGAAAATTTGTTTAATGATCAGCAGAAATTGGAATCAGTATTTTATCACGTCCTGGTGATTTTTAACAATTGTTTTTGTGAACAGAAAGATTCTGGAAATTACAGCAAGATCAAATAACTATCATCCAAGAAGATCCTATAGGTCTAACTTCGCACAAACACTAATTAAAATACAAAACCACATCTAAACAGAAGGTAGATGGATTATTTATTCCTAAACATAAGCAAAAACAAAAAACTTAAAATAAAATTGGGTTGCCTCCCAACAAGCGCTATCGTTTAACGCCCCTAGCTAGGCATAAAAGTGAGGATATATCTAGGTATTGCCATCTTTGGTAGGCAATCCATAGGTGGCTCTCATGATAGTTTCATATGGCAATCTTATTTTCTTTCTAGGAAAGTTTTCCATGCCCTTTTTTAATGGAAATTGAAATCTAATATTTCCTTCCTTCATATCAATAATCGCACCAACCGTTCTAAGGAAAGGTCTACCAAGAATAATAGGGCAAGAAGGATTGCAATCTATATCAAGAACAATAAAATCTATGGGCACATAATTCCTATTTGCAAAAATAAGAACATCATTAATTCTTCCCATAGGTTTTTTAATAGTGGAATCCGCAAGATGCAAGTTTAGAGAGCAATCATCAAAGTCACGAAAATCTAGCAAATCACACATGGTTTTGGGGATAGTGGAGACACTAGCACCCAAATCACACAAAGCATAAAACTCATGATTTTTAGTTTTAATTTTAATAGTTGGTTCCCACTCATCATAGAGTTTTCTTAGGATAGAAACTTGCAACTCAAGTTTTTCTTCATAAGATTGCATCAAGGCATCAACAATATGTTCGGTAAAGGCTTTCTTTTGACTATAAGCATGAGGAGAATTTAGCACGGATTGCAACAAGGAAATACAATCAATTAAAGAGCAACTTTCATAGTTAAATTCCTTGAAATCCGATATAGTGGGTTTAGCAATATCTAGGGTTTTATTTCTTTCAATCCCACTTTCATCAATTTCATCATAAAGATCTAAATACTCCGAATTTTTGGAATACCTTCTAGGTAAAGTAAGATCATATTCAGTTTAATCAAGATTCCTATTGCAAAACAAAGATCTGATAGGGGATACATCAATAACTTTTAGATCTTCATCTTGATTTTCATAGGAATAGGAAGAACACGCTTTAATAAAGGCATCTTTGGAAGCACGCATCCTAGCGGTTCTTTCCTTGCACTCATCAATGGAAATTCTCATGGATTTGAGAGACTCATTGATATCATGCTTAGGAGGAATAGATCTAAGCTTTAAAGAATCAAGCTCAAGAGAAATTCTATCAACGTTCCTAGCCAAATCATCAACTTTAAGCAGTTTCTCTTCAAGCAAGGCATTAAAATTCTTTTGTGAATTCATAAACTCCTTAACACTATTCTCAAATTCAAAGGGCATCTTATTATAATTTCCATAAGAGTTGTTGTAGGAATTTCCATAATTATTAGAAGGATTACTAGGATAAGGCCTAGGATTAAAATTCCCTCTATACGCGTTGTTACCAAAATTATTCCTACCAACAAAATTCACATCCATAGATTCATTATTATTCTCAATCAAAGTAGACAAAGGCATATCATTAGGATCATAAGAAACACTCTTAGTAGCAAATAATTTCATAAGTTCATCCATCTTTCCACTCAAAACATTGATTTCTTCTATAGCATGCACTTTTTCATTAGTGGATCTTTCAGTGTGCCATTGAGAATAATTGACCATAATATTATCTAGGAGTTTAGTAGCATCTCCTAAAGTGATTTCCATAAAAGTGCCTCCCGCGGCCGAATCTAAAAGATTTCTAGAAGCAAAATTCAATCCGGCATAAATTTTTTGTATAATCATCCACAAGTTCAAACCATGAGTAGGACAATTACGTATCATTAATTTCATTCTCTCCCAAGCTTGTGCAACATGTTCATGATCAAGTTGCTTAAAATTCATAATGTCGTTTCTAAGAGAGATAATCTTAGCGGGAGGAAAATACTTAGAGATAAAAGCATCTTTGCACTTGTTCCTAGAATCGATACTATTTTTAGGCAAAGACGAAAACCAAGCTTTAGCACGATCTCTAAGCGAAAAAGGAAATAGCTTCAATTTAACGTCATTATCAGCGTCTTTCTTCTTTTGCATATCACATAAATCAACGAAGCTATTAAGATGAGTAGCGGCATCTTCACTAGGAAGGCCGGCGAATTGATCTTTCATAACAAGATTCAACAAAGCAGTATTGATTTCACAAGATTCAGTATTGGCAAGAGGAGCAATCGGAGTGCTAAGGAAATCATTATTATTGGTATTGGTGAAGTCAGACAATTTGGTAGTATCCTGAGCTATCGCGACAAACAAACAATCCAACACACGAGCAAACAAAAGGCAAGCGAGAAAAGGCAAACGGGAAAAGAGAAGGAGAAGGAGATTGGGAAAGAGAGGGCGAATAAAACGGCAAGGGTGAAGTTGGGGAGAGGAAAACGAGAGGCAAATGGCAACTAATGTAATGTGAGAGATAGGGATTATGATGGGTACTTGGTATGTTGATTTTTTGCGTAGACTCCCCGGCAACGGCGCCAGAAATTCTTCTTGCAACCTCTTGAGCACTGCATTGGTTTTCCCCGAAGAGGAGAGGATGATGCAGTAAAGTAGCATAAGTATTTCCCTTAGTTTTTGAGAACCAAGGTATCAATCCAGTAGGAGGCCACGCGCAAGTCCCTCGTACCTACACAAAACGATAGCTACTCGCAACCAACGCGATTAGGGGTTGTCAATCCCTTCACGGTCACTTACGAGAGTGAGATCTGATAGAGATGATAGATAATATTTTTGGTATTTTTGGTATAGAGATGCAAAGCAAAAGGTAAAAGGCAAAGTAAAAAAGTAAAGCAAGATTAAAGTGATGGAGATTGATATGATGAGAATAGACCCGGGGGACATAGGTTTCACTAGTGGCTTCTCTCAAGAGCATAAGTATTCTACAGTGGGTGAACAAATTACTGTTGAGCAATTGACAGAATTGAGCATAGTTATGAGTATATCTAAGGTATGATCATGTATATAGGCATCACGTCCGAGCCAAGTAGACCGAATCCTGCCTGCATCTACTACTATTACTCCACTCATCAACCGCTATCCAGCATGCATCTAGAGTATTAAGTTAAAAAACAGAGTAACGCCTTAAGCAAGATGACATGATGTAGAGGGATAGTTTCATGCAATATGATAAAAACCCCATCTTGTTATCCTCGATGGCAATGATACAATACGTGCCTTGCTGCCCCTTCTGTCACTGGGAAAGGACACCGCAAGATCGAACCCAAAGCTAAGCACTTCTCCCATGGCAAGAAAAACCAATCTAGTAGGCCAAACCAAACTGATAATTCGAAGAGACTTGCAAAGATAACCAATCATACATAAAAGAATTCAGAGAAGATTCAAATATTATTCATAGATAGACTTGATCATAAACCCACAATTCATCGGTCTCAACAAACACACCGCAAAAAGAAGATTACATCGAATAGATCTCCACAAGAGAGGGGGAGAACATTGTATTGAGATCCAAAAAGAGAGAAGAAGCCATCTAGCTAATAACTATGGACCCGAAGATCTGAGTAAACTACTCACACTTCATCGGAGGGGCTAGGATGATGTAGAAGCCCTCCGTGATGACGGCCCTCTCCGGCGGAGCTCCGGAACAGGCCCCAAGATGGGATCTTGTGGATACAGAAAGTTGCGGCGGTGGAATTAGGTTTTTTTGCTCATGTTCTGATCGTTTGGGGGTACGTAGGTATATATAGGAGGAAGGAGTACGTCGGTGGAGCACCGAGGGGCCCACGAGGCAAGGGGGTGCGCCCTATAGGGGGGCGCCCCCCACCCTCGTGACCTCCTCCGGTACTTCTTGGAGTAGGGTCCAAGTCTCCTGGATCACGTTCCCGAAGATTTTATTCCGTTTAGACTCCGTTTCATATTCTGTTTCTCCGAAACTCTGAAATAGGCAAAAAAACAGCAATGCTGGGCTGGGCCTCCGGTTAATAGGTTAGTCCCAAAAATAATATAAAAGTGGAAAATAAAGCCCAATATAGTCCAAAACAGTAGATAATATAGCATGGAGCAATCAAAAATTATAGATACGTTGGAGACGTATCAAGCACCTTCAAGCCCAAACCTATGACCTACAAAACCAAAACTATGAGTATGAATATAGATTCAAAAAGATGAGTTTGGCTGCAGATTTGAGGATCCAGAGACTCAATCATCCTTCTACGACGGTGAACCTATGCCTTGGAAGATGGACGACAAGCCCGCATCATCGACAACACCACCACCTCTTTCACCAACAAAGAAGGAGATATAATCACATGGGTATGGGCACTCCCCTTGGCAACTGCCAAGCTTGGGGGAGGTGCCCCGGTATTGTATCACAACCACACTCCTATCTTTACCATTTTTCTTAGGTCGATCCTATTAGTAGTATCTTGATCTAGTAGAATAAAGTTTATGTCATGATCTAGTTTTGAGTTTTGCCTTATGATCCCTCTATGTAATCGAGTCCGTGAGCTATATATAATAAAGATTAGTGTTGATTCAAGGGCTTGATTATTTTTCCATGATCTTGAGTGAATAAAGGAAAAGAGAAAAAGAATAAAAGGAAATAAAGAGTTCATATTAATCTTATTGATAGTAGTGACTTCACATAGAAAGAGTATGATGATTAAAAGTTGTTGGGAGTTGGCAAACATTGCTTTGGTCATTGTTGCAATTAATAGGAAGTAATAAAGAAAGAGAGTTTTCACATATAAATATACTATCATGGACATCTTTTATGATCGGGAGCACTCATTAAAATATGACATGCTAAAGAGTTGATGTTGGACAAGGAAGACAACGTAATGGGTTATGTTTTCTTGCATCTGAGATAAAGTATATTGTCGTGGATCATCCAACATGTTGAGCTTGCCTTTCCCCCTCATGCTAGCCAAATTCTCAGCACCAAGTAGAGATACTACTTGTGCTTCCAAAATCCTTAAACTAGTTTTGCCATGAGAGTCCACCATACCTACATATGGATTTAGTAAGATCCTTCAAGTAAGTTGTCATCGGTGCAAGCAATAAAAATTGCTCTTTAAATATGTATGATTGATTGGTGTGGAGGAAATAAGCTTTATACGATCTTGTGATGTGGAAGAAATAAAAGCGACAGACTGCATAATAAAGGTTCATATCACAAGGGGCAATATAAAGTCACGTTCTTTCGCATTAAGATTTTGTGCATCCAACCCGAAAGCGCATGGCAACCTCTGCTTTCCTCTGCGAAGGGCCTATCTGTTACTATTATCTTCTACCTTATGCAAGAGTCATGGTGATCTTCACCTTTCCTTTTTACATTTTATCCTTTGGCAAGCACAGTGTGTTGGAAAGATCCTGATAGATATATCTAATTGGATGTAGGGGAGCATGAGTTTTATTATTGACATTACCCTTGAGGTAAAAGGTTGGGAGGCGAAACTATAAGCCCCTATCTTTCTCTGTGTCCGATTAAAACTCCGTAACCACAAGTATTGCGTGAGTGTTAGCAATGATGAAAGACTAAATGATAGTTGAGTATGTGGACTTGCTAGAGAGCTTTGACATAGACTCTTTCTGATGTTATGATAAATTGCAATAGCTTCAATGACTGAGATTATAGTTTGTTAGTTCTCAATAAGGTTTCTGATTCATACTTTTGCCTTGTGAATAGATCATCACTTGAACATAAGAAATCATATGACAATATGCATATATGTTGCTGTTATGAAAACAATCATGATGACCTCATGTCCGTATTTTATTTTTATCGACACCTCTACCGCTAAACATGGGGACATATTTATCGTTATCGACTTCCGCTTGAGGACAAGCAAGGTCTAAGCTTGGGGGAGTTGATACGTCCATTTTGCATCATGCTTTTATATCGATATTTATTGCATTATGGGTTGTTATTACACATTATGTCACCATACTTATGCCTATTCTCCCTTATTTTACAAGGTTTACATAAGGAGGGAGAATGCCGGCAGCTGGAATTCTGGGCTGGAAAAGGAGCAAATATTAGAGACCTATTCTACGCAACTCCAAAAGTCCTAAAACTCCACGGAAGTTATTTTCAGCATATATTAAAAATATTGAGTGGAAGAAGTACGTCAGAGGGGGTCCCACCTGGCCACGAGGGTGGGGTGCGCGCCCTACCCCCCAGGGCGCGCCCCCTGCCTCGTGGGCCCCCTGTTGGCCCTCCGGTGGCCATCTTCTGCTATATGAGGTCTTTCGTTCAGAGAAAAATTAGAAGCAACCTTTCGGGACGAGACTCTGCCGCCACGAGGCGGACCCTTGGCGGAACCAATCTAGAGCTCCGGCAGAGCTGTTCTGCCGGAGACACTTCCCTCCGGGAGGGGGAAATCATCACCATCATCATCACCAACGCTCCTCTCATCGGGAGAGGGCAGTCTCCATCAACATCTTCACCAGCACCATCTGCTCTCAAAACCCTAGTTCATCTCTTGTATCCAATTCTTGTCTCCTAGTCCGGGATTGGTACTAGTAGGTTGCTAGTAGTGTTGATTACTCCTTGTAGTTGATGCTAGTTGGTTTATTTGGTGGAAGATCATATGTTCAGATCCTTTATGCATATTAATACCCCTCTGATTATGAACATGAATATGCTTTGTGAGTAGTTACGTTTGTTCCTGAGGACATGGGAGAAGTCTTGCTATTAGTAGTCATGTGAATTTGGTATTCGTTCAATATTTTGATGAGATGTATGTTGTCTATCCTCTAGTGGTGTTATGTGAACGTCGACTACATAACACTTCACCATTATTTGGGCCTAGAGGAGGGCATTGGGAAGTAATAAGTAGATGATGGGTTGCTAGAGTGACAGAAGCTTAAACCCTAGTTTATGCGTCGCTTCGTAAGGGGCTGATTTGGATCCATATGTTTCATGCTATGGTTAGGTTTACCGTAATACTTTTGTTGTAGTTGCGGATGCTTGCAATAGAGGTTAATCATAAGTGGGATGCTTGTTAAAGTAAGAACATCACACAAGCACCGGTCCACCCACATATCAAATTATCAAAGTACCGAACGCGAATCATATGAACGTGATGAAAACTAGCTTGACAATATTCCCATGTGTCCTCGGGAGCGCTTTTCTCTATATAAGAGTTTGTCCAGGCTTGTCCTTTGCTACAAAAAGGATTGGGCCACCTTGCTGCACTTTATTTACTTTTGTTACTTGTTTCTCGTTACAAATTATCCTATCACAAAACTACCTGTTACTACTTATTTCAGTACTTGCAGAGAATACCTTGCTGAAAACCGCTTATCATTCCCTTCTGCTCCTCGTTGGGTTCGACACTCTTACTTATCGAAAGGACTACGATAGATCCCCTATACTTGTGGGTCATCACTCATCACTCAAAGATGGGCACATGTACTTACTTGTTGGACAAAGAGCATTTACCCTTGCTCCCAGATTTTGAAGATAATGAAGTTGTCATGAATGAGGATGAACCATCATCAGTGCAAGCACAAGAGAAGAGAGCTAAAGCAAAGGCAGAAAAGGCTGCAAGGATGCCAAGTCCTGAGGAAGCATCTCAGGTGTTCCTGAAGAGCAAACAAGATCGGCTTGGATATCTAATTCAAGCTACATTGAGGATTGAGAAGGGCTTGTCCACCCTGACTCAAAATCATGAAAGCTTGGAGAGGATCATGGAGACCAAGTTCTATGATCTTGATCTGAAAGTCACTGAGATCCCGACAGCAGTTGAGCAGCTCCAGGAGGAAGCAGGAGAGAAGAAGGGGAGGGCCACTACAGATGCATTTCAGCGAGTGCCAAGGAGTCAGAGGTCTGCTGCAGTGCCTGTACCAGATACTAGAGCTACATTGTTAGCACCAGCGGCTACAGCTCCAGTGCCACCTCCAGCAGCCACTCCACCAGCTCCAACTACATCAACTGATGCCTTCGTCCTTGGAGTTCTCTCTACACCACCTCCCGAAGACCAAGCCTGAGAGACGCATAGCACTATGCATTTTCGAACTTTTTGGTAACTTGTTGCCAAAGGGGGGGAATGTATAGGTCATACGCTTCGAGAGAGTGTGGTTTGCTTATTTGTCTCTCTTGCTTTTGGTTGAACTTTATTGTGTGCTTGTTTGATACTCTATGTCTGTGTGAGATACTTGTTTGATCATGTGTTTGATCATATGCTACCTTAATGCTTGCTTGGATGGTATTATCTCTTATATCCCATATATGTTCATCCACTTTGCTTGGTGATGAGTGCATGCTTTTAATTTCCATCATTTTGAGCGCTCCACCAAGATGTATGTGACATGGAAGAGTAACCCATGATCATAATCGACTGTGCATTTGCATTCAAAAGCAAATTTTAAATAATGCACAAATTTAGGGGGAGCTCTTGCTTATCACATACTTCTCAAAGCGATGATGTATTTCAATCTTATTATCATTTGTCGAAGCTTTGATCTATATGTTGTCATCAATTACCAAAAAGGGGGGGATTGAAAGTGCAACTATCCCTGGGTGGTTTTGGTAATTCCTAACAACATATAGCTCATTGAGCTAATACTATTTCAAGATAAATATTTCAGGAAAGTTCAATGATTGGCATGGCATGGATCAGGAATGTGGACCCCTCAAAATGCTAGGGAAAAAAGATTGGCTCAAGCTCTAAGCTCAAGACTCTATATTTTACTTTTAGTGATCCAAGATCACATTGAGTCCATAGGAAAAGCCAATACTATTAAAAGGGGATGAGGTGTTGCTTAATGGCTTACTTGCTGAAAATGCTCAGTGACATGCTCCAAAACCCTCAACCACTTTCTCATATCCACATATGTCCCAAACAAAAAGTCAAACTCGGCCCCATCGAAACATTCTATCCGGCGCCACCGAGTTCACTTGACATAGCCACTGCCACAAACCCTAGTCACTTCGATCTCACTGATAGGGATCTCGATCTCATCGAGATGGGATTGCAAACTCTCTGTTTCCCTTCGTAACATTTTGGTCCAACTGAGATGAGCGATCGGTCCCACCGAGTTCGCAATGCAAACTCTATGTTTCCCTTCCGTAACGTTTCGGTCTCACCGAGATGAGCGAATTGGTCCCACCGAGTTTGCCTGACCAACTCTCTGGTTAGCTTATTACCAAAATCGGCCCCACCGAGTTTGTGTAATCGGTCTCACCGATATTACGTTATGCCCTAACCCTAATGAATCGGTTCCACCAAGTTGACATGTCGGTCCCACCGAAGTACCTAACGGTCACATTATGAACTAAACCGGTCTGACCGAGTTTCATGATTCGGTCCCACCAAGTTTGGTGATTTCAGTGTAACGGTTAGATTTTGTGTGGAGGCTATATATACCCACTCCACCCACTCTTCATTCGTGAGGAGAGCCATCAGAACATGCCTACACTTCCAGCATACATTTTCTGAGAGAGAACCACCTACTCGTGTGTTGATACCAAGATATTCCATTCCAACCATATGAATCTTGATCTCTAGCCTTCTCCAAGTTGCTTTCCACTCAAATCATCTTTCCACCAAATCCAAATCTATGAGAGAGAGTTGAGTGTTGGGGAGACTATTATTTTGAAGCACAAGAGCAAGGAGTTCATCATCAACACACCATCTATTACCTTTTGGAGAGTGGTGTCTCCTAGATTGGTTAGGTGTCACTTGGGAGCCTCCGTCAAGATTGTGGAGTTGAACCAAGGAGTTTGTACACGCAAGGAGATCACCTACTTCGTGAAGATCTACCCTAGTGAGGCAAGTCCTTCGTGGGCGATGGCCATGGTGGGATAGACAAGGTTGCTTCTTCGTGGACCCTTCGTGGGTGGAGCCCTCCGTGGACTCGCGCAACCATTACCCTTCGTGGGTTGAAGTCTCCGTCAACGTGGATGTACGATAGCACCACCTATCGGAACCACGCCAAAAATCTCCGTGTCTACATCGCGTTTGCTCCTTCCAAACTCCTCCCTTTACCTTCATGTGCAATGTTTTGCATTCCGCTGCTATACTCTTAGACTTGCATGTGTAGGTTGATTTCTTGACTAGTGCTAAGTTGTTAAAATCTGCCAAGACTTAAAATTGGGAAAAGGCTAGATTTTTATTTGGTTAAGTAGTCTAATCACCCCCCCCCTCTAGACATACTTTCGATCCTACAGTTTCCTCCAACGCTAGGTGCATGGGCCCTTGAGGAGGGGTTGGTGCACCTGGCCCAAGCAGGCCAGGCCGCCCCCTACAGCCCATGTGGGTCCCAGGATAGGTGGACCCCCCCCCCTTCACCAGGTGGACACCCGAAACCCTTCGATGCCTTCGGTACACTGCCAGCATACCCCCGAACCTTTTCGGTGCTCAAAATATGACTTCCATATATAAATCTTTACCTTTGGACCATTCAGAGCTCCCCGTGCTGTCCCGGATCCCATCCGAAACTCTGAACTACTTTTGGACCACACCATATGAATATCCCAATACTACCCTAGCATTACTGAACGTTAAGTGTGTGACCCTACGGGTTCGAGAACATGCAGACATGACCGAGACCCCTCTTCAATTAATAATCAATAGCGGCACCTGGATGCCCATATTGACTCCCACATATTCAATGAAGATCTTTATCGGTTGAACCATGGTATCGAGGATTCAGTTAATCCCGTAGACAATTCCCTTTGTTCGGCGGTATGTTACTTGTAGGGGAACACAATATTTCAAAAAAATTACCTGCGATCACGCAAGATCTATCTAGGAGATGGATAGCAGCGAGCGGGGAGAGTGTGTGCATGTACCCTCATAGACCAAGAGCGGAAGCGTTTAGTAACGCGGTTGATGTATCGAACGTCTTCACGATTGAGGGAGTCCTGGATTAGGGGGTGTTCGGATAGCCGGACTATACCTTCAGCCGGACTCCAGGACTATGAAGATACAAGATTGAAGACTTCGTCCCGTGTCCGAAAGGATCTTTTCTTGGCGTGGAAGGCAAGCTAGGCGTGCGGATATTCGAGATCTCCTACCATTGTAACTGACTTTGTGTAACCCTAACTCTATCCGGTGTCTATATAAACCGGAGGGTTGTAGTCCGTAGGACAACCATCATCATACACAATCATACCATAGGCTAGCTTCTAGGGTTTAGCCTCCTTGATCTCATGGTAGATCCACTCTTGTACTACCCATATCATCAATATTAATCTAGCAGGAGTAGGGTTTTACCTCCACCGAGAGGGCCTGAACCTGGGTAAAATAAAGTGTCCCTTGTCTCCTGTTACCATCTGACCTTGACGCACAGTTCGGGACCCCCTACCCGAGATCCGCCGGTTTTGACACCGTCATTGGTGCTTTCATTGAGAGTTCCTCTGTATCGTCGCTTTTAGGCCCGATGGCTCCTTTGATCATCAACAATGATGAGGTCCAGGGTGAGACTTTCCTCCCCGGGAAAATCTTCGTCTTCGGCGGCTTCGCTCTGCGGGCCAATTCACTTGGTCATCTGCAGCAGATCGAAAGCTACGCCCCTGGCCATCAAGTCAGGTTTGGAAGCTTAAACTACACGGCTGATATCCGCGGAGACTTGATCTTGGACGGGTTCGAGCCACAGCCAAGCGCGCCGCACTATTTTGAGGGGCATGATATAGCTCTGCCTCCGAATAGAACCCTGGAGGCCGCACACACTCCGGCCCCGATCCTTGACTCGGAGCCCGCTGCGTTCTCTGAGGATGAACGGTTGGACGTCACCTCGGGGGCTGCGATCTCAAAGGCGATCGAGCCGAACGCCAGCCCCGTACTCCGCACGGCCCAGGACTCCAAGGAGCCGGACTCTTCTCCGAACTCCGGGCCTCCCGTGCCCCCGCCGATCGAATCTGATTGGGCGCCGGTAATGGAGTTCACCGCCGCGGACATCTTTCAGTGCTCACCTTTCGGTGATATCCTGAATTCTCTCAAGTCTCTCTCTCTATCAGGAGATCCCAGGCCGGACTATTGCCTGCGAGGTTGGGATTCGGACAACGAAGATATTCAAAGCCCACCCACCACCCACTTAATAGCCACTGTCGACGATTTAACCGACATGCTTGACTTCGGATCCGAAGACTTCGACGGTACGGATGACGAAGATGGAGACGAACAGGAACCAGCACCTATAAGGCGTTGGACCACCACCCCACCTAACGATGTATTCATGGTGGATACCCCTAAAGGAAACGACAACGAGGAAAAAGGGGGTGGAAAAAGGGATAAACCCTCCGAAAAGCAGTCAAAGCGGCGACGTAGACGCCAAGCCAAGCCCCGCCTCGATCAAGACCCAGCCGTAGAGCAGGATGAGCCGGTAGACGACGAGCATGCCTCAGAGCAGCCGTCCGAACAGGGCAACACGGATGGAGAGGACAGACAGCCCTCCCCCGGCCATAACAGAACTTCGGACAATCTCACGCCGGATAAAACCACGGAGCAAAAGAATCTCCACGAAAGGCTCGTTGCTACAGCACGCAACCTGAAAAAGCAGAAGCGGAAGCTAAAGACGGCGGAAGATGCACTCAGAATAAGATGGAGCAAGGTAATCAAGACCGCAGACAAATACGGCGGCAGCCGCCGCACTAAAAGCTATCCGAAGAGAAAACTACTGCCCGAATTCGACCAAGAGGCCCTAGAGCCCTCGCATTCAAAAAATAAAAAAGCCATACGGTCGGATAGATGACCCCACGGCCACCATAAAACGGCAAGCGGCGACGCACTCAATGCGGCATGCGACCCAATTAGAGACTCGCATCATGGCCCAACCAGGTCCATTTACGGGCCAAGAAAGCAAGCTCTCACAAGCAATGCAAAAAAGGCATCACCAGAATCCGGCACACCCAAATACAGGGGCGCCGCACACCCCCTATGTTTCACCGATGAGGTCCTGGAATATGAATTTCCAGAGGGATTCAAACCCGTCAACATAGAGGCGTATGATGGAACAACAGACCCCGGAGTCTGGATCGAGGATTATATCCTCCACATACATATGGCTAGAGGAGATGATCTCCACGCCATCAAATATTTACCCCTTAAGCTTAAAGGGCCAGCCCGGCACTGGCTTAAAAGCCTTCCCGAAAACACCATTGGAAGTTGGGAAGAGCTCGAGGATGCTTTCCGAGCAAATTTTCAAGGGACCTATGTCCGCCCTCCAGACGCAGACGATCTCAGTCACATAACTCAACAGCCCGGAGAATCAGCGCGGCAGTTCTGGAACAGATTCCTTACTAAAAAGAATCAGATAATGGATTGTCCGGACACCGAAGCACTAGCAGCTTTCAGGCATAATGTCCGAGACGAATGGCTCGCCAGACACCTCGGCCAGGAAAAGCCAAGAACAATGGCCGCACTCACAAGCCTCATGACCCGCTTTTGCGCAGGAGAGGACAGCTGGTTGGCACGATGCAGCCCCAGCGACCCAAGTACATCAAAAATCAGGGATGGAAATGGAAAACCGCGGCAAAATAAGGATCGTCGCAGAATCAAAGGAAAAAGTCCGAAGAGCACGGCAGTCAATGCCGGATTCAAAAGCTCGCAGCAAAATCAAACAAAACCACCCCCACAGGATAATAGGGATGATCCGTCCAGCTTAAATAGAATCCTGGGCAGAATATGTCAGATACACAGTACTCCTGGGAAGCCTGCCAATCACACCCACAGAGATTGTTGGGTTTTTAAACAATCCGGACAGCTTAACGCCGAACACAAGGGGCTCGATACACCAAGTGAAGAAGAGGACGAACCCCAAAGGCAGAATACCAGGAAACAAAAGAACTTCCCGCAAGAAGTCAAAACAGTGAACTTACTTCACGTAGCAAAATGTATGGCACCCCTAAAGGTATGCACAATCAAACTTTCCCCTCAGGAGTCCCGCCACTGGTCACTAAAGCCAATCATTTTTTATCAGCTAGATTATTCTAGAAATATCAAAAACGCAGGCCGGACTGCCCTGATACTGGATCCAATAATCGATGGATTCTAGTTTACCAATGTCCTTATGGACGGCGGCAGTGGACTAAACCTGATATATCAGGATACAATCCACCGCATGGGCATAAACCCAGCAAGAATCCGCCACAGCAAAACATCCTTTCAAGGGGTAGCACCAGGCCCGGACACCCATTGTATGGGTTTTCTCCGGCTTTTGGTCATATTTGGCTCTCCCAATAACTTTCGTCGCGAAAAGCTGACCTTCCATGTAGTCCCGTTTTCAAGTCGCTATCAAGCACTAATGGGACGCGGAGCTTTCGCTCGCTTTAACGCAATACCGCATTACGCATCTCTCACGCTTAAGATGCCCGGTCCTTGAGGCATCGTCTCTTTAAAGGGAGCGCACTAAAATACGCCTCCTCCAAACGGAGGATTGCGCGGCCGCTTAAACAGCCGCACAATAAAGTGGCCTCGCCAGCCAAAAGACTTTTTTTATAAGTCATCAAAGGCCATGGACCCGGACTCAACGAGTTCGGCACAAGTCCATCATCAACGCAGGCTTAGTACGCCATGTACCCCCATACCAGGGGTTGTATGCAGAGACAATAAAACTCAACCTTATAAATTCTTTACTTTATATCTTGTTTATTATCCTTTTTTCCGCACGACCCATTTTTCAAATTAGTTCTTCTCTTTTACAGATGAACGTCGTGCGGCGCCCGTCCAGGACACGGCACAACGGAGACACAAGCGCAGATGTGCAGTAGGGACCCGTCCTAAAGGATTCTTTTTAGATTAAGACCCTGCGTAAACCTTTTTTACTGTCTCTTGCTGCTATACATCCCCTGGTTTTTTCTTTTATGATATAACCAAGGAGGAGGCTGGCGTTTTGGCATGTGGCCACGCCAGAATTCTTGCTTGTACCTAGACACTAAGGGCTTTTTTCTCTTTTGTTTAAGGGTGTTGTTTTACACGCACTCACAAAGACCGAACACCTTAGGGAGTGTTCGGCGTCGCGAGTTTTGGCACTATATGCATCAGCTCCGAATCATGATTTTGGTCATATGTTGGGTTGCCCGGCTCCTGAGTTCGGCTACCTTACGTTCCGCTCTATCGGCTAAGGTAGCACCAGGAGAACTACTGCGATTGTGCTCCGGTTCGGGCGGGTGAGCACCTTAGTAGAGAAAGCCGAAAACCGACTGTCATGATGTAGCGCGAGACTGGTCGCCACTCGATGACTCATAGGAATTTGTCGAATTCCTCCGCTTTGACGAAGGGCCGTTTCCCGATCAGGCACGTACGCGCTCCGAACTCGGGCAAAGCGCAGTCGCCACTAAAGGGCTACCTAAAGAGTCCCACTGTCAAGCTCCTATGGCTAAGTGAAAGTGTTAAAGCATTATAGTCCGGTTGCCTAGCCCGCTGCGCTATCACCTCCTTTATAGGACCAAGACGTTGGGTTAAGTGTGAAAATGCGTTCTCCACATCCGGTTTGACGGGGCAAACTTCGGATCACAAAATTTTCTCCGCAGCGAGAAGGGCTTTCCATCCGCAATTTGTCCGGCTTGACGCAGCTCTTCCTTTGCCGCTCTCATTATAGAGCGGGCGTCCTTGGCGTCAGCAACAACCTTCTCTAAGCTCGTTTGCCTTGCCCGATCTTCTTCTTCAAGAAGCTTGCAACGGTCAGTAGCACTCTTTAACTTTACGGCCATATCAGCCATTTCCTCCCTGCTTCAGCAATGGGCAGCCCGTTCGGCTTTCAGCTCTTCAAGGGCTTTCACGGCAGCCGCATCGCTTTTCCTGGCTTGTTCCTTCTCTCGGGCGAGTTCGGCCCTAAGACCTTCCATGGCGGCCGCACCATCTGCGTCAAGCATACACACGGTAAGATATTGGCATAAAGCTCCTCTTACTAACCATCGCCCGATGATTTCAATACCTTGAGCATCATCAAGCCGCTTGTTAACAAGCGCGATGTCGGCTTCTGCCTCATCAAGCTGTTGCTTCAGTTCGGCAAATTCACGAGTCCGGCTTGACTCCGGACAATACGCCACCTACATATAAAGGTGCCACTTAAAGGACCTGGGATTAAGATCCTCTGCGCGCCGTCAATTTTAACGACGCACAGAGTCTCAGGGGCTACTATCTACACAGGGCGCACGTTATTTATGCGCAACTAACACAAGTGTACATTATTTAAAACGTACCTCAAGGCCTGCCAGTAAACTTTTGACGGCCTCGTGCAATCCGCTTTCTGCGGAGGAAATCTTTTCAATTACCGTGTTCATCAACACACGATGCTCCTCTGAGACAGAGGCTCGCCCCAGCAGAATCTTTAGCTCCTCCGGCCAAACACCAGATGGTGCCGGACTCATCCCATGGCCTCCCTCAAAGGCCGGACGCGGAGAACCTCGGGGGGCCACACGGCCACCTTCCGCCCCTGTCGGCTCCGGAGAAATTCTCCACGACGACACTTCAGCGTCGCCCGCCTTGCTAGGCGATGCAGAAGGAGGAGGTGTTCCGCTCTCCATCATCTCCGGAAGAAGATCCCCCGAGGACGAGTTCTGCTGAGAAGGGCTGAGGTCCGAACTACAAAGTAAGGTTTCGGTTAAAACTTCTCAGATATAAATCAAGGATTTCTCTTAAAAGAAAAACTCTTCTTCTACTTACGGCTCGCTGGAGAGCTGGTCCCTTTGAGGGTTTAGTTCGGCCGAGGGGCTCCCCAGCGTTCGGCCCTCTGACAAGGATTCTTTCCCCCGCTTCGAGGCTATGGTCTCCGGGTCTTCAGAGGCGGCCCTTTTCTTTCCCTTAGGAGAGGAATTATCGATTCCCCCCTTCGGAATGGTCTCTTTCAAAGAGGCCACGGTTTCCTTGTCCTCCCCCTTATTTCCCTCCAAAGGCACTACCTCCAGCATCCTGACTAGCACGGGATCCAGCCTGGTTTTGGGAAGGGGAGCCGGGCACCGGATCAGCTTCGCCTTCGCTATCCACTCCTGCTTAAAAGGAAAAGCGCTGTTAAAAAGCAAGTTAATTATGCGGATAGAAGGTCTGGTCGCAAGGTCACCTACTTGAGTATCCGGGCGATTGCGGCTTAAACCAGCATCCTCGGTCAAATCCGGACTCACTTCTTGAGATCCGAAGAACAGTTTATACATCTCCACAGGCGTCACGCCCATAAAATTCTGGAGAGCTCGTGGTCCCTCCGGATTGAATTCCCACAAGCGGAGGGGGCGACGTTGGCCGGGCAGTGTCCGGCGAATCAGCATGACTTGTGTCACCTTGACCAGGTTGAGGTCTCCCTTCAAGAGATCTTTAATGCGGCCCTGCAGCAGAGGAACGTCTTTGGACAAGCCCCGATCTAACCCTGTGTTAATCCACGATGCTAACCGTGGTGGGGGACCCAAGCGAAAGGCCGGAGGCGCCACCCATGTGGTGCCCCGAGGAGCGGTGATGTAGAACCACTCCTGTTGCCATAAGCTAAGCTCCTCTTGAAAAGCGCCCTCGGGCCATGGAGCGTCGGCATTTCTTTTTATAGCAGCGCCTCCGCACTCTGTGTGGCGCCCTTCAATTATCTTCGGTTCTACTTTGAAGGTCTTGAGCCACAATCCGAAGTGAGGGGTAACACGGAGGAACGCTTCGCACACAACTATGAACGAGGAGATATGGAGGATGGACTCCGGAGCTAAGTCATGGAATTCCAGCCCATAATAAAACATCATCCCCCTTACAAAGGGATCCACGGGGAAGCCTAATCCCCGAAGGAAGTGGGATATGAATACCACACTCTCGCTGGGCTGAGGGCTAGGGATCACCTGTCCTTGAACAGGCAGCCTGTGCGGAATCTCCCTGGTCAGGAATCTAGCTTCCCTCAATCTTGATACGTCCTCCTCCGTAACAGAGGAGGGCATCCATCGGCCTTGGAGGTCGGAGCCGGACATTGTCGAAGATCCGGTGCGCTCGGAATCTGGAAGCCTAGGGTGTTGGAACTCGAGGCGACGGGCGAGCTCGTTTTGAGAATAGAAGCGGGGAACAGGGCCTTGCTCTCTTTATAAGAGGTAGAATATTAAGCGCCCTCCCCGTAACCGTCTTGGACTAGCCTTTAATTAAGGCAAGACGTGCTAACAGGCACGATTGGGTTACCCACGACCGTATTAATGAGAATCCCGTTAGAGGGGGCACACGATCTCTGCTTTGACAAGACGTGCCAAGGAAACCGCCTCGCTAAACGAGCTGAGGTGGAACAATGAAAGCAATTTATATAGAAGGCTTGGTCGCAGTGTTATGACGCACTACAGAATACGTCAACAGATTTGATTTGTGTTAATATTATTCTCTATATGGCAATATGTGGAAACTTATTTTGCAGAGCCGGACACTATTTCTGGTGTTTATAATCTTCTTGAAGGACTTGGAGGAGGAACCCGCCTTGCAATGCCGAAGACAATCTGCGCGCCGGACTCGTCGTCATTGAAGCCTGGTTCAGGGGCTACTGAGGGAGTCCTGGATTAGGGGGTGTTCGGATAGCCGGACTATACCTTCAGCCGGACTCCAGGACTATGAAGATACAAGATTGAAGACTTCGTCCCGTGTCCGGAAGGATCTTTTCTTGGCGTGGAAGGCAAGCTAGGCGTGCGGATATTCGAGATCTCCTACCATTGTAACCGACTCTGTGTAACCCTAACCCTATCCGGTGTCTATATAAACCGGAGGGTTGTAGTCCGTAGGACAACCATCATCATACACAATCATACCATAGGCTAGCTTCTAGGGTTTAGCCTCCTTGATCTCGTGGTAGATCCACTCTTGTACTACCCATATCATCAATATTAATCTAGCAGGAATAGGGTTTTACCTCCACCGAGAGGGCCCGAACCTGGGTAAAATAAAGTGTCCCTTGTCTCCAGCTACCATCCGACCTTGACGCACAGTTCGGGACCCCCTACCCGAGATCCGCCAGTTTTGACACCGACAATGATCCACCGATCCAAGCACCGAACGTACGGCACCTCTGTGTTCAGCACACGTTCAGCTCGATGACGTCCCTCGAACTCTTGATCCAGTTGAGGCCGAGGGAGAGTTCCGTCAGCATAACGGCGTGGCGACAGTGATGATGAAGTTACCGGCGCAGAGCTTCGCCTAAGCACTATGACGATATGACCGAGGTGTATAATTTTTTATTGTTCCATGCCAATATCTATAATTTTTTATACTATTTTTTGGACTAACATATTGATCCAGTGCCTAGTGCCAGTTCCTGTTTGTTGCATGTTTTTTTGTTTCGCATAAAATCCATATCAAACGAAGTCCAAACGGGATAAAAACTGATGGAGATTTTTTTTTGGAATATATGTGAATTTTGGTAAGTGGAATCAACGCGAGACGATGCCCGAGGTGTTGGGGAACGTAGCAGAAATTTAAAATTTTCCTACGTGTCACCAAGATCTATCTATGGAGAAACCAGCAACGAGGGGAAAGAGAGTGCATCTACATACCCTTGTAGATCGCTAAGCGGAAGCGTTCAAGTGAACGGGGTTGATGGAGTCGTACTCGTCGTGATCCAAATCACCGATGACCAAGTGCCGAACGGCCGGCACCTCCGCGTTCAACACACGTACAACCCGGTGACGTCTCCCATGCCTTGATCCAGCAAGGAGAGAGGGAGAGGTTGAGGAAGACTCCATCCAGCAGCAGCACAACGGCGTGGTGGTGGTGGAGGAGCATGGCAATCCTGCAGGGCTTCGCCAAGCACCGCGGGAGAGGAGGAGGGAGAGAAGCAGGGATGTGCCAAGAGAGAGATTGAATCGCGTATATTGGGCAGCCCAAACCTCAAGTATATATAGGGGGAGGGGAGGGGCTGCGCCCCCACCTAGGGTTCCCTCCCCAGGGGTGGCGGCAGCCCCAGATCCCATCTGGGGTGGCGGCCACAAGGGGGGAAGGGGGAGGCGCACCTGGGGTGGGCCTTAGAGCCCATCTGCCCTAGGGTTTGCCCCCTCCCCTCTTGGAGGCGCCTTGGGCCATGGTGGGAGGCGCCCCAGCCCACCTAGGGGCTGGTCCCTTCCCACTATTGGCCCATGTAGGCCTCCGGGGCTGGTGGCCGCTCCCGGTGGACCCCCGGACCCCTCCGGTGGTCCCGGTACACTACCGGTGACGCCCAGAACACTTCCGGTGGCCAAAACCATACTTCCTATATATAAATCTTTACCTCCGGACCATTCCGGAACTCCTCGTGACGTCCGGGATCTCATCCGGGACTCCGAACAACATTCGTTAACCACATACAAACTTCCTTTATAACCCTAGCGTCATCGAACCTTAAGTGTGTAGACCCTACGGGTTCGGGAACCATGCAGACATGACCGAGACATTCTCCAGTCAATAACCAACAGCGGGATCTGGATACCCATGTTGGTTCCCACATGTTCCACGATGATCTCATCGGATGAACCACGATGTCGAGGATTCGATCAATCCCGTATACAATTCCCTTTGTCTAGCGGTATAGTACTTGCCCGAGATTCGATCGTCGGTATCTCGATACCTTGTTCAATCTCGTTATCGGCAAGTCTCTTTACTCATTTCGTAACACATCATCCCATGATCAACTCCTTGATCACATTGTGCACATTATGATGATGTCCTACCGAGTGGGCCCAGAGATACCTCTCCGTCACACGGAGTGACAAATCCCAGTCTCGATTCGTGCCAACCCAACAGACACTTTCGGAGATACCCGTAGTGCACCTTTATAGCCACCCAGTTACGTTGTGACGTTTGGCACACCCAAAGTATTCCTACGGTATCCGGGAGTTGCACAATCTCATGGTCTAAGGAAATGATACTTGACATTAGAAAAGCTTTAGCATACGAACTACACGATCTTGTGCTAGGCTTAGGATTGGGTCTTGTCCATCACATCATTCTTCTAATGGTGTGATCCCGTTATCAATGACATCCAATGTCCATGGTCAGGAAACCGTAACCATCTATTGATCAACGAGCTAGTCAACTAGAGGCTTACTAGGGACATGGTGTTGTCTATGTATCCACACATGTATCTGAGTTTCCTATCAATACAATTCTAGCATGGATAATAAACGATTATCATGAACAAGGAAATATAATAATAACCTATTTATTATTGCCTCTAGGGCATATTTCCAACAGTCTCCCACTTGCACTAGAGTCAATAATCTAGTTCACATCGCCATGTGATTAACACTCACAGAGTTCTGGGTTTGATCATGTTATGCTTGTGAGAGATGTTATAGTCAACGGGTCTGAACCTTTCAGATCCGTGTGTGCTTTACAAATATCTATGCCATCTCCTAGATGTTGCTACTACGCTATATTTCAAACAACTGTTCTACTATACGAATCCGGTTTACTCTACTCAGAGCTATCCGGATAGGCGTTAAGCTTGCATCGATGTAACTCTTTACGTCGAACTCTTTATCACCTCCATAACCGAGAAACATATCCTTATTCCTCTAAGGATAATTTTGACCGCTATCTGGTGACCTACTCCTAGATCACCTTTGTACCCTCTTGCCAGACATGTAGCAAGGCACACATCAGGTGCGGTACTCAGCATGGCATACTGTACAGAGCCTATGACAAAAGCATAGGGGACGACCTTCATCCTTCCTCTTTCTTCTGCCGTGGTCGAGCTTTAGGTCTTAACTTCATACCTTACAATTCAGGCAAGAACTCCTTCTTTGACTGATCCATCTTGAACACCTTCAAGATCATGTTAAGGTATGTGCTCATTTGAAAGTACCATTAAGCGTTTTGATCTATCCTTATAGATCTTGATGCTCAATGTTCAAGTAGCTTAATCCAGGTTTTCCATTGAAAAACACTTTTCAAATAACCCTATATGCTTTCCAGAAATCCTACATCATTTTTGATCAACAATATGCCAACAACATATACTCATCAGAAATTCTATAGTGCTCCCACTCACTTCTTTGGAAATACAAGTTTCTCATAAACTTTGTATAAACCCAAAATCTTTGATCATCTCATCAAAGTGTACATTCCAACTCCGAGATGCTTACTCCAATCCTTAGAAGGATTGCTGGGGCTTTGCATACTTGTTAGCATCTTTCAGGATCGACAAAATCTTCTGGTTGTATTACATACAACCTTTCCTCAAGAACAAGGAAACAATATTTTGACATCCTATCTGCAAGATTTCATAAATAATGCAGTACCTGCTAATTCCAACAGACTCTTAGCATCGCTACGAGTGAGAAAGTCTCATCGTAGTCAACTCCTTGAACTTGTCGGGAAACATCTTAACGACAAGTCAAGCTTTCTTAATGGTGACATTTACCATCATTGTCCGTCTTCCTTTTAAAATCCATCTGTACTCAACATCCTCACGACCATCGAACCGTTCTGCCAAAGTCTACACTTTGTTTTCATACATGGATCCTCTCTCGGATTTTATGGCCTCGAACCATTCATCGGAATCCGGGCCCACCATCGCTTCTCCATAGCTCGTAGGTTCATTGTTGTCTAGCAACATGACGTCCAAGATAGGATTACGTACCACTCTGAAGTAGTACGCATCCTTGTCATCCTACGAGGTTTGGGAGTGACTTGATCCGAAGTCTCATGATCACTATCATAAGCTTCCACTTCAATTGGTGTAGGTGCCATAGGAACAACTCCTGTGCCTTGCTACACACTAGTTGAAGTGACGGTTCAATAACCTCATCAAGTCTCCACCATCCTCCCACTCAATTCTTTCGAGAGAAATTTTTTCCTCGAGAAAGGACCCGATTTGAGAAACAATCCCTATTGCTTTTGGATCTGAGACAGGAGGTATACCCAACTGTTTTGGGTGTCCTATGAAGATGCAGTTATCCACTTTGGGTTTGAGCTTGTCAGCCTGAAACCTTTTCATATAAGCGTCGCAGCCCCAAACTTTTAAGAAATGACAGCTTAGGTTTCTCTAAACCATAGTTCATACGGTGTCATCTCATCGGAATTACGTGGTGCCCTATTTAAAGTGAGTGCGGTTGTCTCCAATGCCTAACCCATGAACGATAGTGGTAATTTGATAAGAGACATCATGGTACGCACCATATACAATAGGGTGCAACTATGATGTTCGGACACACCATCACACTATGGTGTTCCAGGCGGTATTAGTTGTGAAACAATTTCCACAGTGCCAAACTCGTAACTCAGATATTCATTTCTATGATCATATCATAGACATTTTATCCTCTTATCACGAAGATCTTCAACTTCATTCTGAAATTACTTGAACCATTCAATAATTCAGACTTGTGTTTCATCAAGTAAATATACTCAGTATCTACTCAAATCATCTGTGAAGTAAGAGCATAACGATATCCACTGCGTGCCTCAGCACTCATTGGACTGCACACATCAAAATGTGTTACTTCCAACAAGTTGCTTTCTTGTTCCATTTTACTAAAACCGAAGCTTTCAGTCATCTTGCCCATGTGGTTTGATTTGCATGTCTCAAGCGATTCAAAATCAAGTGAGTCCAAACGGTCCATCTGCATGGAGTTTCTTCATGCGTACATACCAACAGACACGGTTCACATGTCTCAATCTTTTCATAAATGAGTGAGTCCAAAGATCCATCAACATGGAGCTTCTTCATGCGTTTTATACCAATATGACTTACATGGCAGTGCCACAAGTAGGTGGTACTATCATTACTATCTTATATCTTTTGGCATGAACATGTGTATCACTATGATCGAGATTCAATAAACCATTCATTTTAGGTGCAAGACCATTGAAGGTATTATTCAAATAAATAGAGTAACCATTATTCTCCTTAAATGAATAACCGTATTGCGATAGACATAATCCAATCATGTCTATGCTCAACCCAAACACCAAATAACAATTATTTAGGTTTAACACCAATCTCGATGGTAGAGGGAGCGTGCGATGCTTGATCACATCAACCTTGGAAACACTTCCAACACATCTCGTCAGCTCACCTTTAGCTAGTCTCCGTTTATTCCGTAGCTTTTATTTCGAGTTACTAACACTTAGCAACCGAACCGGTATCTAATACCCTGATGCTACTAGGAGTACTATTAAAGTACACATTCACATAATGTATATCCAATATACTTCTATCGACAGCCTTCTCATCTACGAAGTATCTAGGGTAATTCTGCTCTAGTGGCTGTTCCCCTTATTACAGAAGCACTCAGTCTCGGGTTTGGGTTCAACCTTGGGTTTCTCCACTAGAGCAGCAGCTGATTTGCCGTTTCATGAAGTATCCCTTCTTGCCCTTGCCCTTCTTGAAACTAGTGGTTTCACTAACCATCAACAATTGATGCTCCTTCTTGATTTCTACTTTCGCGGTGTCAAACATCGCGAATATTTCAAGGATCATCATATCTATCCCTGATATGTTATAGTTCATTACGAAGCTCTAGCAGCTTGGTGGCAATGACTTTGGAGAAACATCACTATCTTATTTGGAAGATCAACTCCCACTCGATTCAAGTGATTGTTGTACTCAGACAATCTGAGCACAAGCTCAACGATTGAGCTTTTCTCCCTTAGTTTGCAGGCCAAGAAAATCGTCGGAGGTCTTATACCTCTTGACGTGGGCACGAGCCTCAAATCCCAATTTCAGCCCTCGAAACATCTCATATGTTCCGCGACATTTCAAAAATGTCTTCGGTGCCTCAATTCTAAACCATTTAACATTACCGAACTATCATATAATCATCAAAACGTGTATGTCAAATGTTCGCAACATCCACATACCACGTTCGAGGTCTAGCACACCGAGCGTTGCATTAAGGACATAAGCCTTCTATTGTCCACATAATTGCTACTATCAACTTTCAACTATATTTTCTCTAGGAACATATCTAAAACAGTAGAACTAAAGCGCGAGCTTACGACATAATTTGCAAAGATCTTTTGACTATGTTCAGGATAATTAAGTTCATCTTATGAACTCCCACTCAGATAGACAACCCTCTAGTCATCTAAGTGATTACATGATCCGAGTCAACTAGGCCGTGTCCGATCATCACGTGAGACGGACTAGTCATCATCGGTGAACATCTTCATGTTGACCGTATCTACCATACGACTCATGCTCGACCTTTCGGTCTCTTGTGTCCCGAGGCCATGTCTGTACATGCTAGGCTCGTCAAGTCAACCTAAGTGTTTCGCGTGTGTAAATCTGGCTTACACCCGTTGTATGTGAACGTAAGAATCTATCACACCCGATCATCACGTGGTGCTTCGAAACGACGAACTTTCGCAACGATGCATAGTTAGGGGGAACACTTTCTTGAAATTTTAATGAGGGATCATCTTATTTACTACCGTCGTTCTAAGCAAATAAGATGTATAAACATGATAAACATCACATGCAATCAAATAGTGACATGATATGGCCATCATCACTTTGCTCCTTTTGATCTCCATCTTCGGGGTTCCATGATCATCGTCGTCACCGGCATGACACCATGATCTCCATCATCATGATCTCCATCATCGTGTCTTCATGAAGTTGTCATGTCAACTATTACTTCTACTACTATGGCTAACGCTTTAGCAATAAAGTAAAGTAATTACATGACGTTTATGTTGACACGCAGGTCATAAATAAATTAAAGACAACTCCTATGGCTCCTGCCGGTTGTCATACTCATCGACATGCAAGTCGTGATTCCTATTACAAGAACATGATCAATCTCATACATCACATATATCACTCATCACATCCTTTTGGCCATATCACATCACATGGCATACGACGTCCTCTAATTGTTGTTTGCATGTTTTACGTGGCTGCTATGGGTTTCTAGCAAGAACGTTTCTTACCTACGCAAAACCACAACGTGATATGTCAATTGCTATTTACCCTTCATAAGGACCCTTTTTATCGAATCCGATCCGACTAAAGTGGGAGAGACTGGCACCCGCTAGCCACCTTATGCAACTAGTGCATGTCAGTCGGTGGAACCTGTCTCACGTAAGTGTACGTGTAAGGTCGGTCCGGGCCGCTTCATCCCACAATGCCGCCGAATCAAGATTGGACTAGTAACGGTAAGCATATTGAACAAAATCAACGCCCACAACTACTTTGTGTTCTACTCGTGCATAGAATCTACGCAATAGACCTAGCTCATGATGCCACTGTTGGGGAACGTAGCAGAAATTTAAAATTTTCCTACGTGTCACCAAGATCTATCTATGGAGAAACCAGCAACGAGGGGAAAGAGAGTGCATCTACATACCCTTGTAGATCACTAAGCGGAAGCGTTCAAGTGAACGGGGTTGATGAAGTCGTACTCGTCGTGATCCAAATCACCGATGACCAAGTGCCGAACGGACGGCACCTCCGCGTTCAACACACGTACAGCCCGGTGACGTCTCCCATGCCTTGATCCAGCAAGGAGAGAGGGAGAGGTTGAGGAAGACTCCATCCAGCAGCAGCACAACGGCGTGGTGGTGGTGGAGGAGCGTGGCAATCCTGCAGGGCTTCGCCAAGCACCGCGGGAGAGGAGGAGGGAGAGAAGCAGGGCTATGCCAAGAGAGAGATTGAATCGCGTATATTGGGCAGCCCAAACCTCAAGTATATATAGGGGGAGGGGAGGGGCTGCGCCCCCACCTAGGGTTCCCTCCCCAGGGGTGGCGGCAGCCCCAGATCCCATCTGGGGTGGCGGCCACAAGGGGGGAAGGGGGAGGCACACCTGGGGTGGGCCTTAGGGCCCATCTACCCTAGGGTTTGCCCCCTCCCCTCTTGGAGGCGCCTTGGGCCATGGTGGGAGGCGCCCCAGCCCACCTAGGGGCTGGTCCCTTCCCACTATTGGCCCATGTAGGCCTCCGGGGCTGGTGGCCCCTCCCGGTGGACCCCCGGACCCCTCCGGTGGTTCCGGTACACTACCGGTGACGCCCAGAACACTTCCGGTGGCCAAAACCATACTTCCTATATATAAATCTTTACCTCCGGACCATTCCGGAACTCCTCGTGATGTCCGGGATCTCATCCGGGACTCCTAACAACATTCGTTAACCACATACAAACTTCCTTTATAACCCTAGCGTCATCGAACCTTAAGTGTGTAGACCCTACGGGTTCGGGAACCATGCAGACATGACCAAGACGTTCTCCAGTCAATAACCAACAGCGGGATCTGGATACCCATGTTGGTTCCCACATGTTCCACGATGATCTCATCGGATGAACCACGATGTCGAGGATTCGATCAATCCCGTATACAATTCCCTTTGTCTAGCGGTATAGTACTTGCCCGAGATTCGATCGTCGGTATCTCGATACCTTGTTCAATCTCGTTATCGGTAAGTCTCTTTACTCGTTCCGTAACACATCATCCCGTGATCAACTCCTTGATCACATTGTGCACATTATGATGATGTCCTACCGAGTGGGCCCAGAGATACCTCTCCGTCACACGGAGTGACAAATCCCAGTCTCGATTCGTGCCAACCCAACAGACAATTTCGGAGATACCCGTAGTGCACCTTTATAGCCACCCAGTTACGTTGTGATGTTTGGCACACTCAAAGTATTCCTACGGTATCCGGGAGTTGCACAATCTCATGGTCTAAGGAAATGATACTTGACATTAGAAAAGCTTTAGCATACGAACTACACGATCTTGTGCTAGGCTTAGGATTGGGTCTTGTCCATCACATCATTCTTCTAATGATGTGATCCCGTTATCAATGACATCTAATGTCCATGGTCAGGAAACCGTAACCATCTATTGATCAACGAGCTAGTCAACTAGAGGCTTACTAGGGACATGGTGTTGTCTATGTATCCACACATGTATCTGAGTTTCCTATAAATACAATTCTAGCATGGATAATAAACGATTATCATGAACAAGGAAATATAATAATAACCTATTTATTATTGCCTCTAGGGCATATTTCCAACATGAGGGGCCCATGAGGGTGAGGGGCGTGCCCCAGGGGGTCAGGCGCGCCCTGGGCCCTCATGGCCACTCCATAAGGCGGTTGGTGCCCTTCTTTCGCCGCAACAAAGCCAATATCCGGATAGAAATCGTGTTCAAATTTCAGCCCAATCGGAGTTACGGATCTCCGGGAATATAAGAAACGGTGAAAGGGTAGAATTGGAGAACGCGGAAATAGAGAGAGACGGAGAGACAGATCCAATCTCAGAGGGGCTCTCGCCCCTTCCATGCCATGGAAGCCAAGGACCAGAGGGGAAACCCTTCTCCCATCTAGGGAGAAGGCCAAGGAAGAAGAAGAAGAAGAAGGGGGGCCCTCTCCTCCTCTCTCCCAGTGGCGCCAGAACGTCGTCGGGGCCATCATCATCACCGCAATCTACACCAACACCTCCGTCATCTTAACCAACATCTTCATCACATTCCCCCATCTATCTACAGCGGTCCACTCTCCCGCAACCCGTTGTACCCTCTACTTGAACATGGTGCTTTATGCTTCATATTATTATCTAATGGTGTGTTGCCATCCTATGATGTCTGAGTAGATTTTCGTTGTCCTATCGGTAATTGGTGAATTGCTATGATTGGTTTAATTTGCTTGTGGTTATGTTGTTGTCCTTTGGTTCCCATCATATGAGCACGGGCATGGATCACACCATAGGGTTAGTTGTATGTTGATAGGACTATGTATTAGAGGGCAAGAGTGACAGAAGCTTCAACCTAGCATAGAAATTGATGCATACGGGGGTGAAGGGGGGCCAATGTATCTTAATGCTATGGTTTGATTTTACCTTAATGAACATTAGTAGTTGCGGGTGCTTGCTAATAGTTCCAATCATAAGTGCATAGCATTCCAAGTCAGGGATGACATGCTAGTAGTGGCCTCTCCCACATAAAACTTGCTATCGGTCTAGTAAAGTAGTCAATTGCTTAGGGACAATTTCGCAACTCCTACCACCACTTTTCCACACTCGTTGTACTAACTTTATTGCTTCTTTATCTAAACAGCCCCTACTTTTTATTTACGCGCTCTTTATTATCTTGCAAACCTATCCAACAACACCTACAAAGTACTTTTAGTTTCATACTTGTTCTAGGTAAAGCGAATGTTAAGCGTGCGTAGAGTTGTATCGGTGGTCGATAGAACTTGAGGGAATATTTGTTCTACCTTTAGCTCCTTGTTGGGTTCGACACTCTTACTTATCAAAAGAGGCTACAATGATCCCCTATACTTGTGGGTTATCAGTGGGGACAACCCACCTGGGCGCGCCCTGGTGGGTTGTGCCCACCTAGGTGACTCTTGGCTACAGAAATTCTCTTTTATTGTATAAAAAATCCTTGGAAAGTTTCGTTCGATTCCGAGAACTTTTATTTCTGCACAAAAACGACACCATGGTAGTTCTGTTGAAAACAACGTCAGTCCCGGGTTAGTTTCATTCAAATCATGCAAATTAGAGTCCAAAACAAGAGGAAAAGCGTTAGGAAAAGTAGATACGTTGGAGACGTATCAGATACCTATAGAGCATCTTTATGATCACCCAGTTATGAAGTGACGTTTGATAACCCATAAAGTATGCTTCCGATATTCGGGAGTGGCACGATCTCATGGTCTAAGGAACAAATACTTGACATGAAAGTTGTAGCAAATAAACTAGGTGACACTATCGGATGCTAAGCTTACGATTGGGTCTGTCCATCACATGAGTCTCCTAATGATATGATCCTGTTACCAATGACAACTCGTGTCTATGGTTAGAAAACCTTAACCATCTTTGATCAATGAGCTAGTCTAGTAGAAGCTCACTATGGAAATGGTGTTGTTTATGTATCCACAAATGTATTTAAGTTTCCGGTCAATACAATTACGGCATGGATAATAATCATTTATCATGTGAATTGGGAAATATGATAATAACATTATTATTATTGCCTCTAGGGCATATTTCCAACATAATTTACATAAAACGACTAATATTTTGATCATTTAACTAAAAATTGTAAGGAAAAAAACTAGGAGGCTAGCTTGTAGCGGAGGATGGCCTGATGCGGAGCATCCCAAGGTCATCCACAAGGACCTATCATCGTCTCACCGGATGCCAAATGGACCTATGACTCGTGCACGTGGAAGAGCTCTTGAAACCGAGGTGACATTTCTCCTCTCACAATTCCCCTTTGAAACGCAGGAGACATGACTACTACCTCAAATGGAGACACTTTGCATATTCAGGTAGCAAGGAGTTAGCCATGGAGAAGCCAAGGGGCAAGATCAACCAAAGGGAGAAGAGGAACATGAAGATGGAGAAGAAATGGGTCAAGTCTGCACTTGCCCGCACGATCCGGACCGTCGTCCGGACGATCCAGCCCCAGCCCGAACGATCCGGATAAGTGGCACCCGAGATCAGCAAGCCTCCCCGCGAAGCCGGACGATCTGGACCGACTCCCAGATCATCCAGATCCATCCAGACGTCTGGACCATCTCCTGGCCATCTGGACCCCTCCTTGGCGGCTGCGACACATCCGGACGATCCGGCCGCCCGGATCATCCGTACCCCTGACACCCGGATCATCCGGGCCACCATCCGGATCATCCGTACCACCACATGCGTGTGCGTTTTGGGCCGAAGCGCATGTACCCCTTCGCCCCCTTAGACTATATATACGCCTCCTCCTCCACTTTTCTAGGGTTAGCATTGGTTTAGCTCATATGAGAGATAGAGCTTTGCTCATCCACTTGATACCTACTCCATTGGATACCAAGGCCTCCTAGGAGAAGATCCCCCCAGTGGATTCAAGACCCCCTCTTGAGGGAAGATCCCCTAGTGGATTCAAGAGCTCCTTCGAGGAGATGAACTAGTGACCTTTATATCCTCCTTTGCTGGATTTGAATCATGTATCTCTCTTAGTGTTCATGGATCTAGCACATGTGTGGTCGTTTCTCGTTGATTTGAGTGTTTCCCCTCGTGTGTTCTTCGTGTTCTTCGGGAATCCCCTGCCAAATCGTGAAAGATCAGCCCCTAGGGTTCCACCATACATCATAACCTCATATGCTTGGTCGTCCTACCCAACCGCACGGCCATCGTTGTCCGTGTTGTCGTCCCTCCAACGGCGGAAGGGCACAGGGCCGCTGCGACAGCCTTGTCCGGCCATTGCCTGGCGCTTGTGGAGGCGTCGGCTCGCTTCCTCCTATGTCGTGTGGAGGGCTGCCGCTACCTATGCCGACGACGCCCACGGTGCTATGGCGGCGGCCTTGTCCCTGTCGGCATTGGTGGAGGTGTCGCCAAGGGACCACTCCTCGTCGATCTAGCGAGCTCCCCGTCAAGCCCGTGCTGGCGCCTCGCGGCTGTCTCCGCGGTGGTAATAGACCAATCAAGGGGCCAGGCCACCGCGTGTCGTAGGTCAGCCCCTCCAAGAAGCATGGGGTAAGGCCAGCGAGCACTTGGCGTCTCCACGAGGATGCGAGTCGAGCCTACTTTTGCATGGTGATCTTTGCACCTCAAAGGGAGTTGAGAAGAGTCGAGCCTTGAGAAGCTCCATTCGTACCTTCTGGCTCTATGAGCATTTTGCCATGGCCATTGGTTGTAGCTAGAAGGTGGAGCTCCGTGACCTTAATGGGAGATTCACCATCAACCCAAATGGTATAGTTCCGGCGGCTCAGAAGAGGTTGTGTCTAAGAGCGACCAGTATGAACAAACAATTGCTATGATCCTGGGGTAGTTATCCATGTTTACTAGCATGTCTATTGCTTCTTGGTGTTCATTCCCGTATGTATTATTATTCATGGTAATGCTCTTTGGGGATAATTTATAAAACAAATATTTATTAAACGTGGTGCCCACGACTTGCTTAACTTCCTTGTTGCAATGGGTTTTTGCACTGACGCAACTGGTCATCTGGTTTCTATAATTTTCCATGATCGACGAGAACACAATCGTTGAAAATTGACATGTGACCATTACAATATGTCTTAAAAGTTGTCATATTTAGAAAACACAAGAAAATACAATGATTTAGAAAAGCAAAATTTTGCCATGTGATCGGGGGAATTTTTTCCGACAATTTACCATGATCTAGAAAAGCAAAATTTAGTAAAGTTTCCATTACGAGAAAAATAAAAATCTGCCATGAATTATAAAACAAATTTTCTAAAAGTTGCAATTGTGTGTGCATATGCAATGTTGTACGTGATAAGGACGTAATTTTTTAGAAAATGCCATGTTGTAAATACCAAGAATACTAAAAATTGCCATGTGAACCTTACCAAAATTTATTAAAAAATTGCCGTCATTTGCGGGGGCAAAAATACTGAATTTTCCATGCTACAAACAATTTATAAAATTTCATGTTTTGAGAACATTATTTTTTTCTAAATTTACCATGTTCATGCTTGGTTGTTACATATAAAAAAGTTGCCATGTTATTGGGGTTTGTGGATTTGTCCATGTGGATTTTTATTGTATAGTTGCCATGATGTGTAGAATTATTATTTTCTACAATTGACTTGTTTCCAAAGTTTTTTCAGAGTTTATGTAAAAAAACATAGTTGACAAAGCTTTATACAAATTAATTATTTTCACAAAATAAAGTGTTTTTAAAGAAACTAAAAATCATAAGGTGGCCATGTGACCATTACGTATTTCCAAAAACAAATTGCCATGTATTGTAGAACAAAAGATTCTAAATCTGCCATGTGACTATTACACAAATTTCTGAAATTCCCATGATTTAGGAAATACAAATCTTATAAAATTGGCATGTGAATAAAAAGTGGGAAACACTGTCAAATTTTGCCATGATTTAGAAAAAAAATCCTAACATTGCATTGTGACATACAATTTTTGCCATGGACGAGTACTAACAATTTCAGAAATTCGCCATGCTTTATAGATAACATGGCAATCCTTGTATATAAATTCATGGATATCACTACAAAATTGTCAAATTGCCTTGATTTAGGAAAGATAATTTTATAAGATTGCCATGTGATAAAAAAAGGAAAATTATCAAATTTGGATATAGAAAACAAAAAAATTCCTAACATTGCCATGTGACCAATACATTTCCCCTAAATATGCCATATTTTAGTAAAAGAAATATTTTTGAATTTAGCCATGTCTTTCATAATTTATCATGTCACTTTACAAAAACAAATACCATGCTTTTTAGAACATTTGCTCGTAATTTTGCCATGGACCAGGATTAACAATTTCAGAAATTTGCCATGTTTTGTACTCCCTCTGTCTAAACGCTCTTATATTAGTTTACGAAGGGGGTAGATGACATGACAAAACTTGTATAAGAATTCAGGGATACACATGGCAAACTTTAACAAAATTTTCCTATAAAACATGGCAAGCTTATGATTACAAATGATGAAACTGGAAATTCATGCCGCGTTTGTAAGGATGTGAAGATAAAACCCAACCATTCAATCTTTTGAGAGGAGTTTTGCACATTGTTCAACTCTGCCACTGATGCCACATAGAACACCCCAAAAATGGAAACGTATGTGCATCAAGATCCGTGCGCTTGATCTAACACCCACCGATTGTTTTGCGCGAAAAACGATTTGAGCGGACGTCGGAACTATACCATTTGGGTTCGGGATCTTTATTGTGCGCCTAGCCGCCATCCTAAATTTGTAATCTCGTAACGTGCGGATAACGCATGTATCAGATCAACATGTGTGGTGTTTGCAGGGATTGCGATCCAAGTGTTTCTTATGCGTGAGGGGTGACAAACATCCTGTGCGGCCATTGTTACTACGCTCGGCGCGCGTCACCTGTTGCACTCCAAATCCGCTGTTTGCCTCTTTGGATTTTGCGTACCACGTAGGCTCAGGACTCTAGTGGCAAAACGCTGTCGACATCTATCTTCGTGTCATGCGTGCATTATGGTGTTTTGGACTTTGGACTTGTGTGACAGGTACGACATGCCGCTAACGTTCGGTTTGCTCAACTTAGTTTGGAAGGAAAAAATTATGACGAGCCTCATCATCTTCAAAGTTGTCACATGGACTTTCGCTCCAGATTTCCCACGTGTTTTTCATATTGTTTAGTTATATCTGTATAGGCGTATTTGGAGGGGTAAAGGTGGCATTTCCTGAGCCGCAGCGTCATCTTTTGAAACACAGGTTCCACAGTGAACAAGTAGAGTGCTCTGAAACACGCCTCCCGTATCTGCAGATGCCCTGACGTGCCAATACATACAGATAGACGTGACATGAACGGATGTTGATCGTGGTTGAAAATCGGATTAATGGTACTAGATCACCAACGGTCCACGTCTTGGCCATAGATCAGACGAGATTTACTATTAAAATGTTGAACCAGAGGAACAGAAAATACTAAACAAAAACGACCCGTACGAAGGAAGGTGCATTCGCCGGTCAACGCTACGTGCATGACTCAATTTGCAATGCAGCGTGCGATACGGCAACACCGAGAATGCTAAGAGGGGGCGAGTAAAATCGCCGCCTGGGAGCGACCCGGCGCTAAAATTGACATGGGCCTTTTAGGTCCCCAGCCGCCGGCCCAGGATCGCCTTCAGAAGGCCTTTTTTTTTAATGAATTCGATTAAAGTTCGGCAAACTTGACAAATATTCGGCTAAAGTTCGGCAAACATGACATTACATAACAAAAGTTTTTTTTTAAAAGGCCGGAACTACAACTAATCGAAGAACGCGCTGAGCGCAGCGAAGTCGCCGACGTCGCCGCCATCCTTGCCATCGTCCTCGTCGGCCTTCTCCTCCTTCACACGGCCGCCACTGCTAGACCCGGCGTCACCCTGGCGGACCGATGGCGGCAGACCGTCATCGTCGATGTCGTCGAGGACGACGACGCCTCCCTCGTCGCGGCCACGGCGCCGAGCGGCGAACTGCTCGTAGGCGTGGCACTGGCGCTCCAGCTCCGTCCGCGCCCAGTCTTCACGCGCCCACTTCAGGGCCGCCGCGTCGTCGAGCTCCTCCTGGACGCCGCCGGCAGCGAGCCCTGGCTCCGTCTTCATGACGGCGAGCCCCGCCTCCGTCTTCACGGCGGCGAGCCCCGGCTCCGTCTTCAGTTTGACGTAGCGGGGTGGAGCAGAGGAGGAGGCGAGCCCGCCGCCCTCGTTGTTGACAATGCCGGCGCTGCGGGTGCACCGGCCAAGCGGCGTCTCCGCTGCGGGCTCGGCCTTGACGGCGAACACCGCCGGCGTGTCGGAGGAGTGGGAAGAGGAGCGGGAGAAGGAGTGGGAGGAGGAAGACGCGGAGGAGCCGAACCTCCTAGGCATTCATTGCCCGGCGCTCCGACGAGCGACCGGGGCGGCGGCCGCGGCAGGGTATGCCAGCGGCGGGTCATTGTCGCCCTCGAGGTGCTGGAGTACCTCGTGCGTGCGGCCGGGGGCGCCCCACCATAGGCGGCGCCCCGTTGGTGGACGCCAGTCGTTGCGCCCGCCGGCGCTGGAAGTACGCCGCCCACGACGTGTGGTAGTCGGCGGAGTACTGCGGGAGGGCGCGCTGCTCCTCCGTCAGCGACGCCCGCACGTGGTCGACCTCGGCGGCGAAAAGGGCGGGGCGCGCGTCGACGTCGGGCACCGGGGGAATGGGGACGCCACCGGCGCTGAGCCTCCACCCCGTCGGCCCGGCGTGCATGTCCGATGGCGCTGGTATGTTCGCCTCCAAGAAGAGATAGGCCTCCCACTCGTGGAGCGAGCGGCGGCCGAAGCCGTTGGCCACCGCCCCATCGTTGAGGAACCGCTCGGCCATCGGATGGGCTTGGAGAGAGGAGGGAAGGAACGTCGGTGGCGGCTGCGCACGAGGAAAGAGGCAGAGCTCGGCGGCGGCTGAGGGCGGGTGTGGCCAGAGGCGAGGGGGAGGCGTTACTTTTATAGCCACAAGTCATGTGTACGCGTGGCGGGAGGGGAAACCGAGGCGTTCTGAGGACAACGAGGCGAGTGTCGCTGACTCGACGGGCCCGCAGCCCTTTCGCGCCAAATCCGGTCGCCCCGTTACCCCAACGCGCCGGGTTCGGCCTGAGTCCGCCGATGCCAATTTCGGCCCAAACCAGCGAAAAACGGGCGCCTGGGAGCGTGACTGGGCCGATATTTGGGCGCCGACATGAAAAAATCGCGGAGGGGGCCTGTTAGGGACGCGGCTGAATATGCTCTAATACCAGTGCAAGCATTGGCATCTTTGCAACGAGGCCACAGACCAATGACTAGTATTTACTACTCAAAAAAGCTAAACGCACGGGCTTATTACGGCGGCATTACTGAATCACCCCGTTGTGTAAATTTGGATGCCTTGTCTGTGGAAAGGTGATCCATGTGCCCAAAGTTTCGTCGTGTTTGAACTTTGTTTGATAGGGATTTTCCGTAAAACCAAAAACATGCAGAAAACAGAAACTGACACTAGGCACTTAGTTTATAGGTTAGTTCCAAAAATGAATTATAATTGCATGTAAAGTATTTAAGATTGATAATATAAAAGCATGAAACAATAAAAAATTATAGATACGTTAGAAACTTATCAAGGACGCGGCCGACAATGAGCCAACGCTATCCTCCTCGTCCTCCACGCCACCCTCGCCGATGCACTACATTATGACTATCAGTGAGGCCCGTGCCCATTACATGGACATGATGTGGAAGGAGCAGAGGAGCAGTTCCAGGAGGCGCAAGTTGATGTCGCCTACAACCACCACCTTTTCCAGGAGCAGCCCGCCACCAACAGAGCGGTCGCACCAGGCATGAACCTGGAGGAGCAAGAGGCGCTGCTCAAGTCCTACTGCTCTGCCTGCGAGATCTGCCTCGCCCATTGGTAGTTCCGCCAGCGGGTGCCAGAGCTGCCCGCCGCCTACAAGGAGTGCAACAAGGCGAGCGAGGCGGTGTTCGCCAAGAGCGACAATGAGGACATTGCCGAGGCCGCGCCCCGCCACCACAACCACGAAGCCGATACGTCCGCGGGCGCCGCCGGTAGCGAGGAAGAGTAGTGCACAGTAGGTCGCCGTCGCTCGGGTCCCAAGAAGGGCACTGCTTCTCCTCTCCCGTTGAAGCCAAGTTGGTGGGCTCAACATCACCGGCGGTTTAGCCGCTTGGCATCGACGTGGAGGCGGACAGCTTCGCTTCCCGGGTCTCCCGAGGCAGAGTTGAAGAGCGTCGAGGCGGAGCTGGAGAAGGCGAAGTTTCAGTTCTCGGGCTAATGGCCGGACACGGAGGAACGGGCGCCAGCGGCCATTTAGATTAGGTAGTATACCTTCAGATCTGGACTAGCATCGCTAAGTTCGTGTAAATGTAATGAATTTCATCATGTTCATATGAAATCCGTCGTGTTTGAATGAATTTCATCCAGTTAATTCGAATTGTTAGCCGGATGTATACGGGCAGCGTTAGATGATGGCCTCCCGTATCTATGTCCGCAGACTGATACCCCGTGTCCGCGGACGGATGCGGAAAAGAATTTACGGGTCGTCATTGAAGATGCTACCAGTACACGGATAGATACGGGAGGAAATTGACGGGTCGCCATTGAAGATGCCCTAAGCCGTACCTGTTGGAAATATGCCCCATAGGCAATAATAAAATGATTATTATTATATTTCCTTGTTCATGATAATTGTCTATTGTTCATGCTATAATTGTGTTATGTGGAAATCGTAATACATGTGTGAATACATAGACCATAACATGTCCCTAGTGAGCCTCTAGTTGACTAGCTCATTGATCAACAGATAGTCATGGTTTCCTGACTATGGACATTAGATGTCATTGATAACGGGATCACATCATTAGGAGAATGATGTGATGGAAAGACCCAATCCTAAGCCTAACACAAGATCGTGTAGTTCGTTTGCTAAAGCTTTTCCAATGTTAAGTATCATTTCCTTAGACCATGAGATCGTGTAACTCCCGGATGCCGTAGGAGTGCTTTGGGTGTGCCAAACGTCACAACGTAACTGGGTGACTATAAAGGTATACTACAGGTATCCCCGAAAGTATCTGTTGGTTGACACAGATCGAGACTGGGATTTGTCACTCCGTATGACGGAAAGGTATCTCTGGGCCCACTCGGTAATGCATCATCATAATGAGCTCAATGTGACTAAGTGTTTGGTCACGGGATCATGCATTACGGTACGAGTAAAGTGACTTGCCGGTAACAAGATTGAACGAGGTATTGGGATACCGACGATCGAATCTCGGGCAAATAACGTACCGATTGACAAAGGGAATTGTATACGGGATTACTTGAATCCTCGACATCGTGGTTCATCGGATGAGATCATCGAGGAGCATGTGGGAGCCAACATGGGTATCCAGATCCCGCTGTTGGTTATTGACCGGAGAGTCGTCTCGGTCATGTCTGCGTGTCTCCCGAACCCGTAGGGTCTACACACTTAAGGTTCGGTGACGCTAGGGTTGTAGAGATATTAGTATGCGGTAACCCGAATGTTGTTTGGAGTCCCAGATGAGATCGCGGACATCACGAGGAGTTTCTGAATGGTCCGGAGGTAAAGATTTATATATGGAAAGTCCTGTTTTGGCCATCGTGAGAGTTTTGGGGGTCATTGGTATTGTACCGGGACCACCAGAAGGGTCCCGGGGGGTCCACCGGGTGGGGCCACCTATCATGGAGGGCCCCATGGGCTGAAGTGGGAGGGGGAACCAGCCCCTAGTGGGCTGGTGCGCCCCCCTTGGGCCTCCCCTGCGCCTAGGGTTGGAAACCCTAGGGGTGGGGGGCGCCCCACTTGGCTTGGGGGGAAGCCACCCCCTTGGCCGCCGCCCCCCTTGGAGATTGCATCTCCTAGGGCCGGCGCCCCCCCCCCCCCCAAGGCCCCTATATAAAGAGGGGGGAGGGAGGGCAGCCGCACCCTTGCTCCTGGCGCCTCCCTCTCCCTCCGTAACACTTCTCCTCCCCGCTTGCGCTTGGCAAAGCCCTGCCGGGATCCCGCTACTTCCACCACCACGCCGTCGTGCTGTTGGATATTCATCAACCTCTCCCTCCCCTTGCTGGATCAAGAAGGAGGAGACGTCTTCCCCAACCGTACGTGTGTTGAACACGGAGGTGCCGTCCGTTCGGCACTTGGTCATCGGTGATTTGGATCACGGCGAGTACGACTCCCTCAACCCCGTTCACTTGAACGCTTCCGCTCGCGATCTACAAGGGTATGTAGATGCACTCCTCTCTCTCGTTTCTAGATGACTCCATAGATTGATCTTGGTGAAGCGTAGAAAAAAATTATTTTCTGCAACGTTCCCCAACAGTGGCATCATGAGCTAGGTCTATGCGTAGTTTCTATGCACGAGTAGAACACAAGATGTTGTGGGCGTCAATTTTGTCAATTTACTTGTCGTTACTAGTCTTATCTTGATTCGGTGGCATCGTGGGACGAAGCGGCCCGGACCGACCATACACGTACGCTTACGTGAGACAGGTTCCACTGACTGACATGCACTAGTTGCATAAGGTGGCTAGCGGGTGTCTGTCTCTCCCACTTTAGTCGGATCGGATTCGATGAAAAGGGTCCTTATGAAGGGTAAATAGAAATTGGCATATCATGTTGTGGTTTTGACGTAGGTAAGAAACGTTCATGCTAGAACCCTATTGCAGCCACGTAAAAACATGCAACAACAATTAGATGACGTCTAACTTGTTTTTGCAGCATATGCCTTGTGATGTGATATGACCAAAAAGGGATGTGATGAATGAATTATATGTGATGTATGAGATTGATCATGTTCTTGTAATAGGAATCACGACTTGCATGTCGATGAGTATGACAACCGGCAGGAGCCATAGGAGTTGTCTTTATTTGTTGTATGACCTGCGTGTCATTGAATAACGCCATGTAATTACTTTACTTCTTTGCTAAACCGTTAGCCATAGTAGTAGAAGTAATAGTTGGCGAACAACTTCATGGAGACGCGATGATGGAGATCATGGTGTCATGCCGGTGACGAAGATGATCATGGCGCCCCGAAGATGGAGATCAAAGGAGCAATATGATATTGGCCATATCATGTCACTATTTGATTGCAAGTGATGTTTATCATGTTTTACTTCTTATTTGCTTAGTACGATGGTAGTAAATAAGATGATCCCTCATAATAATTTCAAGAAAGTGTTCCCCCTAACTGTGCACCGTTGCTAAAGTTCGTTGTCTCGAAGCAACACGTGATGATCGGGTGTGATAGATTCTAACGTTCACATACAACGGGTGTAAGCCAGATTTGCACATGCAAAACACTTAGGTTGACTTGACGAGCCTAGCATATACAGACATGGCCTCGGAACACAAGAGATCGAAAGGTCGAACATGAGTCGTATGGAAGATACAATTAACATGGAGATGTTCACCGATGATGACTAGTCCGTCTCACGTGATGATCGGACACGGTCTAGTTGAGTCAGATCATGTATCACTTAGATGACTAGAGGGATGTCTAATCTGAGTGGGAGTTCATTAAATAATTCAATAATTTGATTAGATGAACTTAATTATCATGAACTTAGTCTAAAAAACTTTGCAATATGTCTTGTAGATCAAATGGCCCAAGCTAATGTCAACCTCAACTTCAATGCATTCCTAGAGAAAACCAAGCTGAAAGATGATGGCAGCAACTATACGGACTGGGTCCGGAACCTGAGGATCATCCTCATAGCTGCCAGGAAACAATATGTCCTAGAAGCACCGCTAGGTGAAGCACCCATCCCAGAGAACCAAGACGTTATGAACGCTTGGCAGCAGCGTGCTGATGATTACTCCCTCGTTCAGTGCGGCATGCTTTACAGCTTAGAACCGGGGCTCCAAAAGCGTTTTGAGCAACACAGAGCATATGAGATGTTTGAAGAGCTGAAAATTGTTTTCCAAGCTCATGCCCGGGTCGAGGGATATGAAGTCTCCGACAAGTTCTATAGTTGTAAGATGGAGGAAAATAGTTAGTTCTGTCAGTGAGCACATACTCAAAATGTCTGGGTTACACAACCGCTTGACTCAGCTGGGAGTTAATCTCTCGGATGACGCGGTCGTTGACAGAATCCTTCAGTCGCTCCCACCAAGCTACAAGAGCTTTGTGATGAACTTCAATATGCAGGGGATGGAAAAGACCATTCCTGAGGTATATTCAATGCTGAAATCAGCGGAGGTGGAGATCAAAAAGGAACATCAAGTGTTGATGGTGAATAAAACCACTAAGTTCAAGAAAGGCAAGGGTAAGAAGAAGGACGGCAAGGGAGTTGCCGCGCCCGGTAAGCCAGTTGCCGGGAAGAAGCCAAAGAATGGACCCAAGCCTGAGACTGAGTGCTTTTATTGCAAGGGAAAGGGACAATGGAAGCGGAACTGCCCCAAATACTTAGCAGACAAGAAGGCCGGCAACACTAAAGGTATATGTGATATACATGTAATTGATGTGTACATTACCAGTACTCGTAGTAGCTCCTGGGTATTTGATATCGGTGCGGTTGCTCATGTTTGTAACTCAAAACAGGAGCTGCGGAATAAACAGAGACTGGCGAAGGACGAGGTGACGATGCGCGTCGGGAATGGTTCCAAGGTCGATGTGATCGCCGTCGGCACGCTACCTCTACATTTACCTACGGGATTAGTTTTAAACCTCAATAATTGTTATTTAGTGCCAGCTTTGAGCACGAACATTGTATCTGGATCTCGTTTAATGCGAGATGGCTACTCATTTAAATCCAAGAATAATGGTTGTTCTATTTATATGAGAGATATGTTTTATGGTCATGCCCCGCTGGTGAATGGTTTATTCTTAATGAATATCGAACGTGATGTTACACATATTCATAGTGTGAATACCAAAAGATGTAAGGTTGATAATGATAGTCCCACATACTTGTGGCACTGCCGCCTTGGTCACATAGGTGTCAAATGCATGAAGAAGCTCCATACAGATGGACTTTTGGAGTCTCTTGATTTCGCATAATTTGACACGTGTGAACCATGCCTCATGGGTAAGATGACCAAGACTCCGTTCTCCGGAACAATGGAGCGAGCAACCAACTTATTGGAAATTATACATACTGATGTGTGCGGTCCAATGAGCGTTGAGGCTTGCGGTGGCTATCGTTATGTTCTCACTCTCACTAATGACTTAAGTAGATATGGGTATGTCTACTTAATGAAACACAAGTCTGAGACCTTTGAAAAGTTCAAGGAATTTCAGAGTGAGGTTGAGAATCAACGTGACAGAAAAATCAAGTTCTTACGATCAGATCGTGGGGGAGAATATTTAAGTCATGAATTTTGTACGCACTTAAGGAAATGTGGAATCGTTTCACAACTCACGCCACCTGGAACACCTCAGCGTAACAGAGTGTCTGAACGTCGTAATCGCACTCTATTGGATATGGCGCGATCTATGATGTCACTCACTGATTTACCGCTATCATTTTGGGGATACACTCTAGAGACAGCTACATTCACTTTAAATAGGGCACCTTCTAAATCCGTTGAGATGACACCGTATGAATTATGGTTTGGGAAGAAACCTAAGCTGTCGTTTCTAAAAGTTTGGGATGCGATGCTTATGTCAAGAAACTTCAACCTGAAAAGCTCGAACCCAAATCGGAAAAATGTGTCTTCACAGGATACCCTAAGGAAACCATTGGGTATACCTTCTACCTCAGATCCGAAGGCAAGATCTTTGTTGCCAAGAACGTGTCCTTCTGGAGAAAGAGTTTCTCTCGAAAGAAGTAAGTGGGAGGAAAGTAGAACTTGATGAAGTATTGCCTCTTGAACCGGAGAGTAGCGCAGCTCAAGAAAATGTTTCTGTGGTGCCTCCACCGACTAGAGGGGAGGTTAATGATGATGATCATGAAACTTCAGACCAAGTTGCTACTGAACTTCGTAGGTCCACAAGGACACGTTCCGCACCAGAGTGGTATGGCAACCCTGTCCTGGAAATCATGTTGTTAGACAACGGTGAACCTTCGAACTATGAAGAAGCAATGGCGGGCCCAGATTCCAAAAAATGGCTTGAAGCCATGCAATCCGAGATAGGATCCATGTATGAAAACAAAGTATGGACTTTGACAGACTTGCCCGATGATCGGCGAGCGATAGAGAATAAATGGATCTTTAAGAAGAAGACGGACACGGATGGTAATGTCACCATCTATAAGGCTCGACTTGTCGCTAAGGGTTATCGACAAGTTCAAGGGGTTGACTACGATGAGACCTTCTCACCCGTAGCGAAGCTGAAGTCCGTCCAAATCATGTTAGCAATTGCCGCATACTATGACTATGAGATATGGCAAATGGACGTCAAAACGGCATTCCTTAACGGCTTTCTTAAGGAAGAATTGTATATGATGAAGCCGGAAGGTTTTGTCGATCCTAAGAATGCTAACAAGGTATGCAAGCTCCAGCGCTCCATCTATGGGCTGGTGCAAGCATCTCGGAGTTGGAACATTCGCTTTAATGAAATGATCAAAGCGTTTGGGTTTATGCAGACTTATGGAGAAGCCTGCGTTTACAAGAAAGTGAGTGGGAGCTCTGTAGCATTTCTCATATTATATGTGGATGACATACTTTTGATAGGAAATGATATAGAACTTTTGGACAGTATTAAGGCCTACTTGAATAAGTGTTTTTCAATGAAGGACCTTGGAGAAGCTGCTTACATATTAGGCATCAAGATCTATAGAGATAGATCGAGACGCCTCATAGGTCTTTCACAAAGCACATACCTTGATAAGATATTGAAGAAATTCAATATGGATCAGTCCAAGAAGGGGTTCTTGCCTGTGTTGCAAGGTGTGAAATTGAGCTCACCTCAATGCCCGACCACGGCAGAAGATAGAGAAAAAATGAGTGTCGTCCCCTATGCCTCGGCATAGGGTCTATCATGTATGCCATGTTGTGTACCAGACCTGATGTAAACCTTGTCGTAAGTTTGGTAGGAAGGTACCAAAGTAATCCCGGCATGGAACACTGGACAGCGGTCAAGAACATCCTGAAGTACCTAAAAAGGACAAAGGATATGTTTCTCATTTATGGAGGTGACGAAGAGCTCGTCGTAAAGGGTTACTTCGACGCTAGCTTCAACACAGATCTGGATGACTCTAAGTCACAAACCGGATACGTGTATATTTTGAATGGTGGGGCAGTAAGCTGGTGCAGTTGCAAGCAAAGCGTCGTGGCGGGATCTACATGTGAAGCAGAGTACATGGCAGCCTCGGAGGCAGCGCATGAAGCAATCTGGATGAAGGAGTTCATCACCGACCTAGGAGTCATACCCAATGCGTCGAGGCCAATCACTCTCTTCTGTGACAACACTAGAGCTATTACACTTGCCAAGGAGCCCAGGTTTCACAAGAAGATCAGGCACATCAAGCGTCGCTTCAACTCCATTCGTGAAAATGTTCAAGATGGAGACATAGATATTTGCAAAGTACATACGGATCTGAATGTCGTAGATCCGTTGACTAAACCTCTTCCGCGAGAAAAACATGATCAACACCAGAACTCTATGGGTGTTCGGTTCATCACAATGTAACTAGATTATTGACTCTAGTGCAAGTGGGAGACTGTTGGAAATATGCCCTAGAGGCAATAATAAAATGATTATTATTACATTTCCTTGTTCATGATAATTGTCTATTGTTCATGCTATAATTGTGTTATCTGGAAATCGTAATACATGTGTGAATACATAGACCATAACATGTCCCTAGTGAGCCTCTAGTTGACTAGCTCATTGATCAACAGATAGTCATGGTTTCCTGACTATGGACATTAGATGTCATTGATAACGGGATCACATCATTAGGAGAATGATGTTATGGACAAGACCCAATCCTAAGCCTAGCACAAGATCGTGTAGTTCGTTTGCTAAAGCTTTTCCAATGTTAAGTATCATTTCCTTAGACCATGAGATCGTGTAACTCCCGGATGCCGTAGGAGTGCTTTGGGTGTGCCAAACGTCACAGCGTAACTGGGTGACTATAAAGGTATACTACAGGTATCCCCGAAAGTATCTGTTGGGTTGACACAGATCGAGACTGGGATTTGTCACTCCGTATGACGGAGAGGTATCTCTGGGCCCACTCGGTAATGCATCATCATAATGAGCTCAATGTGACTAAGTGTTTGGTCACGGGATCATGCATTACGGTACGAGTAAAGTGACTTGACGGTAACGAGATTGAACGAGGTATTGGGATACCGACGATCGAATCTCGGGCAAGTAACGTACCGATTGACAAAGGGAATTGTATACAGGATTACTTGAATCCTCGACATCGTGGTTCATCCGATGAGATCATCGAGGAGCATGTGGGAGCCAACATGGGTATCCTGATCCCGCTGTTGGTTATTGACCGGAGAGTTGGTTCGGTCATGTCTGCGTGTCTCCTGAACCTGTAGGGTCTACACACTTAAGGTTCGGTGACGCTAGGGTTGTAGAGATATTAGTATGCGGTAACCCAAATGTTATTCGGAGTCCCGGATGAGATCTCGGACATCACGAGGAGTTTCTGAATGGTCCGGAGGTAAAGATTTATATATGGGAAGTCCTGTTTTGGCCATCGGGAGAGTTTTGGGGGTTATTGGTATTGTACCGGGACCACCAGAAGGGTCCCGGGGGGTCCACCGGGTGGGGCCACCTATCCCGGAGGGCCCCATGGGCTGAAGTGGGAGGGGGAACCAGCCCCTAGTGGGCTGGTGCGCCCCCCTTGGGCCTCCCCTGCGCCTAGGGTTGGAAACCCTAGGGATGGGGGCCGCCCCACTTGGCTTGGGGGGGAAGCCACCCCCTTGGCCGCCGACCCCCTTGGAGATTGCATCTCCTAGGGCCGGCGCCCCCCCAAGGCCCCTATATAAAGAGGGGGGAGAGAGGGCAGCCGCACCCTTGCTCCTGGCGCCTCCCTCTCCCTCCGTAACACTTCTCCTTCCCGCTTGCGCTTGGCGAAGCCCTGCCGAGATCCCGCTACTTCCACCACCACGCCGTTGTGCTGTTGGATCTTCATCAACCTCTCCCTTCCCTTGCTGGATCAAGAAGGAGGAGACGTCTTCCCCAACCGTACGTGTGTTGAACACAGAGGTGTCATCCGTTCGGCACTTGGTCATCGGTGATTTGGATCACGGCGAGTACAACTCCCTCAGCCCCGTTCACTTGAACACTTCCGCTCGCGATCTACAAGGGTATGTAGATGCACTCCTCTCTCTCGTTGCTATATGACTCCATAGATTGATCTTGGTGAAGCGTAGAAATTTTTTATTTTCTGCAACGCTCCCCAACAATACAAGGTTAGCACGGCTGATGATATCAGCCCAAGTATTAATAACGCGACCTTGACTAGGATTCAAGTTAGCTTTGAGCAGGCCTCGGGCGAGGAAATGCTTGCTCAGTACTCGCAAGAAAGCGGTACCAAGCTCACTTCTCAGAAATCCAGGTACTTTAATCCGATCCAACAACGGTACTTCCAAAGGCTCCTCGGCTAAGAAAAATAATAGTTGTATTGGTGCCAGCTACTTGTTTCATGGCTTTAATTTGAGCCGCGGATCCTACTCTGGAAACAGAAATACCCAAATTAATAGCGGGTCGAATTCCGGCATTGAATAGATACGCACCCTCTTTTTGTAATCCCTGCAGCTTCCCAGAGGCTTGCATTTTTTTATTGAACGCGTGGAAAGAGCTGGCATTAAGTCATGCAACGCGCTCAGGCTTTATAAGAGGAAAGACTCTCGCGAGCCCATATCCTTTCTTTTTTATCAATTGCTAATTCTGATCTGCCCCGCCCCCCAATCCTCCTTGTACGCCAACCTACTGACAAAACAGGATTTCTAGCTGCCTCCTTCGGTGAAAACGAACCAGTAAACATATTATTAGACCTAGGAAAATCAGAAGTCGTCGAACAGAAGAACCGAGTACTACCCTCAGGGCGCCCTATAACTTATGTTGGGTGCCAGGGAAGAAAAGAAAGGGAAAGCGGTCTTGGGGGGGACAGAGAGAGACCAGAAGAATGATTCATTTGGATCGACGAGCGTCTGCTTTAGCAATGTCTTTGATCCTCGATCAACAATTTAAGGAAGACGAGAAAGAAGCCTTTGGATGAAACCCATGAATCTTCAAGGGTCTTATAACAACCGCACCGAATTACCATCTAAAATCTACCACTGGAAGTTCTCTTTAATAGAACGACTAGCTTGCTTCCTCAAAACAAGAGTTCACGGGCGGCTGCTCACGTCGTCATCCAGAAGGAAAAAAGAAAACCCCAAAGGTACCAAATGGAATCCCCCCCCCCCCTCGTCGAGTGGTGCTTGTTTGGGGGGTGTTCCACCAGAAAGCGGCTGACTCGCTCGGGAACAGGCACAGGATTGAGAAACTTTCTGGTGTAACACACCCATAATGGGGCAATCTGACTAGCGCCGCTCCCGTGCGCTCATCCCTTACTTGTTCTTGAGCGCTAGTCATTCATCCCTAGCTGAGTCCCCGTTATTGTACATTGCAGGCTTAGCATCTATTTTTCGTATATCGCTCCACCACACCGAGAAGAGGTATGTGCCATTGTGATTACGCTAGGCGTCATCTTGGTAAGTATTGTACTCCAAACAGTTGGATCTTGTACACTACGTACTGGCAGCAATACACTGTTGCATAACGCATGTTTCAGGTTTGCAGGGATTGCGATCGAAGCGTTTCTTATGCGTGACGGCTGACAAACATCCGATGCGGCCATTGTTATTTGTATACGCTACTAGGCGTCACCTTCGTAAGTATTGTACTGCAAACAGTTGGATTTTGAGCACCACGTACTAGTACCAATACACTGTCGCTTCTATCCTCGTGGCATGCGTGCATTATGGTGTTTTGCTGGAAGCCAAGTTTGCGTGCCAGTCAGCTCTTTGTACTTGTGTGACAGGTACGACACATTCGATTTGCGTAACTTATTTTGTCGCAAAGACTCTCGCTCCCGATTTCCCCGTGCACCTCATTCTTTTTATTTGTAGATAGAAGATGTGTATTTGTAGGCGTCTTTGAAGATGCCACTCGATCGGCAGCATGATCGATCAGTGAGCGAAGATTACACAGTGACCCCATTCGGACTGGGTGGAGTGCTCTGAAACACGCCTCCCGTCCCGTATCTGCAGATGTCCTGGCGTGGCAATAATACAGACAGATGTAACATGAACGGATGTTGATCGTGGTTGAAAATCAACATTTAATACTAAACTACCAACGGTCCACGTCTGGCCATAGATCAGACGAGAATTACTATTGAAATGTTGAACTAGAAGAACAGAAAATACTAAACGAAAACGACCCGTACGAAGGGTGATGCTTTCGCCGGTCAACGCTGCGTGCGTGACTGAATTTGCAATGCAGTGTGCGATACGGCAGCACCAAGAATGCTGCTAAACCAGCTTTCAAAAAAAAAAAAAAAAAGAATGCTGCTAAACCCAGTTCAGGCATTGGCATCTTTGCAACGAGGCCACACGCCAGTAACTACTACCAGTAGTAGAAATAGAATAGAACAGTCCTACTGAAGCACTCCCTGGTTACAAATTTGGGTGCCCTGCCTGCGGAAAGGTGATACATGTGCCCAGTCCGATAATCCAAGAAATGCCAGTTTAGATGCCTTTTTCTTTCCGAAAGAGTACAACAATGTCCCTTTTCCTCATCTTTTTCTCGTGTAGCCATGTGGATTCGGAGACTATTATCCCTCTCCTTTTCTCCCTTTTTTCTTCCCAGTTCGTGTAGTACAAATCATCACCAATGGAGCTCCACCCTCGGTCAATCCCCTAACCATCTTCCATCATTTTTCCTTTACCCCTCCAATCTCCTCCACCGAGAAGTTCCTGTCCCCTGCTCGTCGCCTTTCTCCGTCCCATCATCACAGATCCTACTGCACACATACAATACTTTTCTCCCAATTGACCATATCTATCTAATCTATCCATCCCATAGCATTGCATCACCTCCACTTCGCTCTCGTTCGTTTCACCTGCGTCTGCGTGAGTGCGTGTCTCGGTCGCCGTCTCCGTTTCCTAGCCGTCGGCCTACCGGCGGCACAAAGGACAGCGGCCTAGCAAAGCCAGCCCGCTCGCCGCCGCGGACCGCGACGACGACCGTCTCGGGCCGTTCAACCCAAGCCCCTGCCCCGCGCGGCCTCGTGTCTTTCCTGCGGCATTCGTGGTTGGAGTGGTTGGGCGGAGCCCGCCCCCGCCCCGTGCCCCGCCTGCCGATGGTGACGGCCGGCGGCGTGTCGCGGCGCCATGAAGGGTGAAATTTTATATACCATCTCCACGGCTGAGGCCTGACAACCCAACCAGATTTTAGGTAGTTACCTCTGTCGCTTGCCGCTCGCTGCCCGCCTTCCCCTCTTCGCTCCGCCACATCTTCCGCCCGCTTGAACTCCTAGCGGTAGGATATATTTGCCGCTTCCCTCTGGCTCCTTGCGCTTGTACTGTATCTTCCTCCTCCCCGGTCCGTTGGTTCATCCCCCTCGTCCCCTACTCCCCTTTCGGCTCGAGTTAGATCATCCATCGGCTGTAAAGCGGGCGGGCGGGCGGGCTGCTTGGCTTCGGCGCGCGGGACGGGGCTCGCTTTCCGGGAGGCCGCCCCTGCGACGACAGCCGCGCCATTTTCTATTCCAGCGGAGGGGGAGGTTCCGGGTCGTAGTGGTGCTGCATTGGCTGCGGTAAGCGGGGTTCGCATCGGCCAACAGGGGAGGTCCACGGCGGTTAGTGGTTGAGCCGCCGGCTGCGTGCTGTGGTGAGTATTATCTATCGATCGCCATGGCGGACAAGTGTGATTCCTGGTGATTCTCGCGAGCTGCCACTGGTGGGGGAAGCATGGCGGGGGAGGGCGCCGGGCGGTGCATACTGGTGGGGCTGCACATGGACGCCGTCGGCAAGGAGCTGCTGCAGTGGGCGCTCAACCAGGCGGCCAGGAGCGGCGACCGCGTCGTCGCCGTCCACATTTACCGCAAATCCGGTAGGTACCTCGCCCCCTATCCCGTCTCCTATCCGTCAAGAACCTTGCTTGCAGTTGCAGCTCGATTCATGGTAGCATTTCCTCGTGTTTGTCTTGAATCGAAGGGGACCTGTGCAAGACGAACGCCCTGACGCTGATCAGGACGCTGGACGACTACCTGGCGGAGTACGAGGCCATCTGCAGCAAGAAAGACGTGCGTAAGCAAGCAAGCAAGCATGATGCCTTCACCGCCATTAATGTCGTTGGCGGTTGCGTTCATGTGCTGGTATTGATGCTATGGTTTCATGTCCGTCAGATCGTCCTCGTGGGGCGGGTGACGCCGGGGAGCTCGATACAGAAGGTGCTGGTGAAGGAGGCCAAGCTCTGCGCGGCCATGGCGGTGGTGATCGGCGCCAACAAGAAGTACTCCTTCGGGTCAGTGCTGATGCTCACCTTTCACCTCCCAGCAGCAGCGGCAATCTTGGCGTGATCCAACTGTTTGTTTTCTGCACGATTCGTTAAGGCCCGCACCAAAAGTAATCGATTCTTTTACTGATCTGCTCGATCAGTGGCTCGACCGGCCTCGCCAAGTACTGCGCCAGGAAGCTGCCGCCGACGACCAGCGTCGTCGCCATCCAGGGCGGCAAGGCCATCTTCGTCAGGGAGGCCCCCCGGCCGCCACTTGGTCAGTAGAGTACTGACCCTCGATGTTAGCTGCGAATTGATTTCGGTTGGTGAGTGGGTGATTGATTGATGGATTAAAGCGTTGGGTGGCCTCGTTCGTTCGTCCTGCAGGAGCAGAGCCCAAGCCGGTGCTCCGCACGCTGCTGCACCCCAGCGTCGGCATGGAGCCCAAGGTGATCATCCCCAACCCCAACCGGCGGAGCGCGCGGTCCATGGACTTCGACGCCGCGGGCTGCGGCCAGTGCGCCGCGCCGCCGCAGCCCGAGAAGCCCTGCGACGACGACGATGCCGACGCCAAGGCCATCGTCGTGCGCGTGCCGGCGGCGCCCGAGCAGAAGCTCGGCTGGCCTTTGCTCCGGCGCGCGCCTCCCGCAGCGCAGGCCGCCAAGGGTGACCAGGAGACGACGCGCAAGCAGTCGGTGGTGCACTGGGTGATGAGCCTGCCGCGGCGGTCGTCGCCGTCGGCGTCCCCCGAGCCGGCGCAGGAGGGGCTGGCGGCCGAGCTGAGGCGGGCTCTCGGCGGCGCGCCGTCCCGGTGCCGGTGGTTCCGGTACGAGGAGCTGTACGACGCCACGAACCACTTCTCCCCGGGCAACCTGGTGGGCAAGGGCGCGCACAGCCGGGTGTACCGGGGCGGCCTGGCGAGCGGGCAGCGGGTGGCGATCAAGCTGTGCCGGGCGTCGGCGGAGGCGTCCAAGGACTTCCTCCGGGAGGTTGACATCATCACTAAGCTGCAGCACGGCCGCATCGTGCCGCTCGTGGGCGTCTGCGTGGAAGGCCCCAACCTCATCTCCGTCTACCGCTACCTCCCCCGCGGCAGCCTCGAGGACAACCTGCACGGTACGGCACCACGCTTGCATACGACACACTACTCTACTGTATTTTTGGCTGCGTGCGTCGGTGGTCTACAACGGGTGTGGGCATGTGATTCTGCAGGGAAGAGGTCGAAGCCGGCGCTGCCGTGGGAGAAGAGGTACCGGGCGGCGGTCGGGGTCGCCGAGGCTCTGTGCTACGTGCACTCCGGCTGCTCGCGGCCCGTGATCCACCGCGACGTCAAGTCCTCCAACATCCTCCTCACGGACGACTTCGAGCCCCAGGTAGTACTGTACTCTTAAATTCAGGGATACAGTTTGTCTGTCTGTATTTTGTACTGACAGGCATGAACTCTGAACTGTGTACCGATGGTGGCAGTTGTCCGATTTCGGGCTCGCGATCTGGGCGCCATCCAGCCCGTCGTCCCTGACGCACAGCGACGTCGTCGGCACCTTCGGGTACGTGTTCTTCTTGTGTGTATTAGCGTGGGACGAACGGTCAGGCTTGTAGTATTTGCAGAGTACAGGAACACGGAGTCTCTTTCAGTCTGAAGTACCGCCGTGTTAGGGTGACGAAGATCAAAATCCTTGTGCGCGTGCAGGTACCTTGCGCCGGAGTACTTCATGTACGGGAAGGTGACGGACAAGGTGGACGTGTACGCGTTCGGGGTGGTGCTGCTGGAGCTCCTCACCGGGCGGAGGCCCATCACCGGCGACGGCTCACCAAAGGGCCACCACCAAAGTCTCGTCATGTGGGTAAGCCCTCGCGATCCCAATCAAGCCCAGATAACCACCTCGCTGTGTTAGTAGTACGTTGTTATCATATCATCATCATGCTCGTGTAGAGAGAGGGAGATTGTGCTGACGCGGTTGGTCTGTTCGACGTACGTGACAGGCGACTCCGATACTCAACGGCGGCGACATCTCCGACCTGCTGGACCCGAGCCTGGACGTGAAGCACGACGAGGTGGAGGTGCGCCGGATGACCGTCGCGGCGTCGCTCTGCCTCGGGCGGTCGGCGCGCCTCAGGCCCCCGATATCGCAGGTCCGTCTCTCTCTCAGTAGCAGGTTCATCTTCAGAAGAAGAGGAAAAATACGTCCTGCAGTTTTTGAAGTGTTAAATTTGCTTGTGTGTGGTGGCAGATACTGAGCATACTGCGGGGAGAAGAGGACGCGACGAGCCTGGCGGCCTCGGAGCCGGACTGCGTGGTGGACGACGAGACCTACCCGGCGGCCAACGTGAGGTCGCACCTAGGGCTGGCGCTGCTGGACGTGGAGGACGCCGAGTCCATCTCCAGCACCGAGCACACCAACCTCAGCCCGCTCGAGGAGTACCTCAGACAACGCTGCAGCCGATCCTCCAGCTTCGATTGACCTTCGTGTTTTACCTTCCTTTTTCTTTTTGGACGAGTTTTGTTGTCTTTTGTTTGAGTTACAAAAAACTCATGTACATAACATAAACAAAGCAGGTGCCACATTTCCGGCACCCAGGGGACATGATAGCCGATAGATATGCCACCCACAGAGAAAAAACAAAGTGAAAAATGGAATGAATGCCTTTCAGTGTGCCTGATGCTGTAATTCGTCGGCCACAAAGCCACAATTCCTCTTCAGTTTATTTACATGGTCTTGCTATCTGAATGATGTATTCATTTCAGGGGCAACAAGATTGTCATACAACATTACAATAACCTTAAAACTCAAGGTTCAAGGTTGTCCGTAGATCAATTGCTTGGAAACCAAAAGTCGAATAGATTAACAACACTACAGAAGGTTGCCAAATCAATCGTCCTGGAAAAGAAAAACTAGGAAACAAAGCTGGAAAACTGCCGTGGGGGAACACTATCTCCCACACCGGCACAGCTATCTGCCAACATCTCTTCTACTTCTCATCTAACCTCAGTCTTCCTACACAAACCTAAAAGGGAACAACATATGGCAACTGATACATATGAAGGTCAGGCAAATGAATAGCCCTTGGTTGCCATGAAAACTCCAGCTCCATGGGCGCCAAACCATCACTTGCCTTGCAGCTGCTGTTGCTGGCATCAGGTTTCTTTGCACCGACGAGCAACCAATCCTGGTCGCCGAGATTCCCAGTCTCTTCAACCTCCAACGAAGGTGGATTCCAGGTAACAAATAGATCTAGGAACTTCTTCTCTTTCTTCTCTTCCTTCTCAGCCTTGCGGCTCTTCTTACGATCAGACTTTGACTGCTTAACCTCTGGTACTGCGCCTTTTTCAGTGTTCCTGCCAGAGGAACAAGGCTCTTCTTTAGGCAAGGTGCTTGACGGCTGCTGTTTGATTAGGGGAGCGCCTACAGGCACCTTTGGTTTGTGCAGAACGGGCTGCTGCTGCCTGTCTGGCTGGTGGGAAGCAGCAACTTTTATTGTTTCCTTCAGCAAAACCGGCAAACTCGGTGGAGGAGCATCTCTTCGGAGCACCTTGGATGGCACCAGAGGGTCAACCTTCTGCAACGCCTTCGCAGGAGGAATGTCAATAACCTTGGCAGGAGGAATGTCGACTCTCTGTGCCGCCTTGGCAGGAGGAATGTCGACTCTCTGTGCCGCCTTGGCAGGTGGAGGAACAACTCGTCGTGTCAGCTGCGTAGGCAAAGGATCAGCACTTCCCTTCACCTTGGCAGATGAAGATGTAGCATTAACAGGCACCCGGGGATCTATTTTTTGCATGATCTTTGCTGAGGTTGGGGTATCTATCTTTTGCGTGATCTTCGCTGAGGTTGGGGTATCCACCTTTGGAGCAATATTTGTCATGGAAGTAACTCTTTGCAAGATCGTTGCAGGGGTTTTTACATCCATTTGTTTTGGCACAGATTGAGTATCCCTCTTGATGCTTTGCTGGAGACCGGCAGCTGACTTTACCATAACATCCCTGCGAGGTTGAATTGCATTCTGCTTACTCAACAAGGATGAAGGTGTAGCCATTTGTTGGACAGGTGGTTGCTGAAGAACCCTAGAACCATCCAACATGGCTGATGGAGATTCCTGATCTCTTTTTATCTTAATGCGAAGTACTGTCCCTGCAAAATCATAATTCATGGTCAGCAACCCTTGCAGAGCATGCTTACTAAAACCAACAGAAACCAAAAAATATGATCTGAAAGCCTCACCATTCTTATTTTGAGTAGGGCCTGGGAGTACCACCTTTCTTCGCTTACTGCTGTCCTGAGAGCTCTCTGGTGATCCATGTACTGTCTGAATGAAAGAAGGAGCCCCATACTCTTCTGAGAGTCCACTCTTCTCCAACTGCTCAAACTGTTCTTTGGAGGCAGTTTTGGACTCCGGGCAAGCTATTCTGGTATCTTCATGCTTTCTCTTCTTATGGCTGCGTTTTGAATGTTTTGTCTCACCACCACCCTGATGGGAAGCTTTCTTGTCATTCCTCCTTTTCTCTTTCTTTTCGGCCCTTTCCCTTTCTTTCTGGAGCTTCAGCCACCAGATTAATCGTCAGTTCTGATTTAGAACAGACGATGGCAATGCAATGCAGCATATTGCAGTATGGTAATGAAGTTTCAAACTTACACAAGCACACACAGAAATAATGCAGCACTAACACAGAAGTGCTACAAGTTACAGTTAGCAATTAATACATGAATCTTCCACAAATAATAATTCAGTACCCTTGATATATACTCCGTATCTTCTTTACACAGTTAGTCATAATCTTTATACAATAAAAGTACATAGAATCAAAAAATTAGAGCACATGAAAATTTGCACAACTATACTACCCAGGAGACAAATTACCAAGCAGAGAACAGTTAAACAAAAAACATAGAAATTGTCAAGTCAATTTTAAGACAGCAAATTCAAGAACAGAGCAAAATATCAGACCAAAGGAAACTTCAGACAAGAATACATGGACAACTCAAATGGCATGCGAGACTACATAAGATAAAAGATATAGCAAACAGGATAAGGCAAGTAACGCCAATGGAACCACACATTAGTGACACCACAAAGTGAGCACACTAATTTGTGGTTAATTGGTGCTAGTAACCAAATCCAAGAGAAAGCCCAATGTGCTAACAATTTTAGCAAGCCAGGAAATTATGGATTTCTCATTGCTAAATCTGGAGGAATTCGCAATGTTTGCCTTTTTGAGATCTCCGGAAGGAGTATTTTTCACAGAAAATTTAGTCTCAAAACTAGCAATGCGATTGACAAATCAATACATCATGGGCGTCAATCTGGGTACAGAATCAATCCTTCAAATACTGTAGGCCTGTAACAATAAAACTGGAAGGCGCATTTGACAGACCATGTTTTGTTTGCATTCAGGTTATTTCCAATTTAAGCACGCAACCAAGGTTAGCAGGCTCGAGATCGGGCCGCGAGGTTAGGTCAGTAGAAACAAGCAATCGATCTAACCGACGCATCGGCGACAAGGTTAGCCTCCCCCTGCATGCGATTCCCAAATCGCACGCGCACACCCAACAGATCTGATCGGAACCAACAGGCAAGAACACATGATCCGAGGACGTGCGTGTTGTAAATCCGATGGTTCAACAAACCTTAGCGGTCGTCTCCACCACGGGAACGGGGGGCACGGCCACTGGGTTTCGCACGTAGCCCGGCGGCGGGTAGGGGAAGCACCTCGACATGGCGGACGGTGTGAATCCCGCTGCGCGACGCGCGAACCCTCGGAATCACGAGAGCGACGGCGAGGCCCGCCCTAATCGACCGCGAATCGAAGGGAAATTTCGATTCGCGGGAGGGAATCCGGCGGAGCGGATTGGGGGCTCTCGGCGGGAGGGATTTGGCTCTTGTGTGGCGGCTAGGGTTTCACGGGGAGGAGAGGGGAAATTTTAGCGGCGGCTACGCGAGATGGGAACGGAAGAAAAGGGTAGCCTCTTCGAGGGTCTGGGGGTTGGGCGGTATATATAGCCGGAGGCGCGGTGCCCGAGTCCTGCGGGGAACTGGCGGGTCCGCCTCGCCTACCAATTGGGCCTCTACACGGAGTCGCTGACGGGCGGGACCGTGAGCCCGCGGGGCCCGATGGCAGCGAGGGGCGCGGGTGGAGGGCGCCGCGCGGCGGTGCGTGTGGGGCACGGCAGGCGGCGCGCTCTGATTGGCTAGGCCGCGCGGCGGCCCACCTGCCGGGGAGCGGGCGGGGGTGGCGTGTTCGCGTTGCACACGAAACGTGTTCGCGGGGTGGGCCCCCCGCGGCGCGGAACCGACCTAGAAGGCGGTGATAGCGGGCCGGCACGTGGGGCGCGGCTTTCGCGTGGCTGCCAGCCCAGCGCGAGGCTGTGCGGTGGGAGGCGAGGCGCGTTGCCTTCTTCTTTTTTTCTTCTTCTACCCGCGCGGCTCCGTGACCGTGTCGCCGTTCCCGTTCTGCGGTGGCCAGCGAAAACCCCGAGCGCGCGGCGGCGGGGAGTCCGCTCGCGTAGATCTGAAGATTTTGGATTTTGGATGCCGAGGGAGGGCTGCCTGCGATTTGGTTTTTTGTGAGGCGGCAGCCCCGATTTGTTTAATCTCGCGCCTGAACGAAGATTGTGGTAGCATGATAGTGGGGGGAAATCCCAGGATTGGATCTACCATGTTCGCAATTCCAGCTCAGGTTCTCCCCTGTCGAGTTTTACCGGATTGAATCAACGACCCCGTCCAACAAAAACTAACTCAAATTGTTACCGTATATGAATTCCACCGCTTTTCAAAAAATCGCCAAATGCAACCCATTCTTTTGTTAAATTCACACGAACTATGAAAATGTTACCCAAATTTTGTCGAAGTTACATGAACTGTGATCAAATCGACACCTTTTTCTCTTGTAGGCTACCAAAACCTTTCAAACACATGCTACTTGTATCTTAAGCCATAATTATATGTGATATCATTCTCAAGACGGGCAAGACACAAGGGTCATGGGAATGAGTAAGGTCTCGAGGCAGTGAATCTGATAGTTTCTACTTATGTTTTGTTGCGTATACTTCTGTTCTATTGTCTCACTTATGAATAGCTGGCACTTCCGACTTAAGAGTGTAATGAGCACAAGTATATTAGTTTTTGTTTTTATGTTGGCTCGTCAGATAAGATGTGTGAATTGCGATGGACCGAAGTTCGCTATGCACAAGCATGGGTGGATGGACGAGAGGAATAGACAACCTTGACTTGGCAAACATCAAGTTGTAGTAATCTAGAACCTGGTAATAAAAACCTTTTTTTTTCATTTGGGTTAGAAAAAAGAGGTCGATGGCTCTAAGGCAAAGTCAAAACAAGATGTTGAAGATAATACGCTTTTTATAAAAAATGTGGGTTTAGAAAGAAAAAAAGTATATCTTAATAGAGATATAGCCGAGCTTTCTGCATTAGAAAGTCATGTAAGCATATTTTTTCAAACGCTAGGTCGGATAGAAAGCGCGTAAACATGTCGGTCATATAGAATTGTCTCTAAAAAATCCCCGTGATATATTCCCTCCTATCCATGTCATCTTAAAAACTATTTTAGTGGATTAAACTCTAGATTTCAATAACAAACTAATGTTCGACCAGAGGACGGGCTGGGACGAACGAAAGGTTCGTGACGAGAAATTCCCCTGGCGCAAACGTGTTTGTTCGATACGACCCCAACCTCGGCACATGCGCGTGCGCAAACCCCATATCAGCTAGGCCCTTTAGTAGGCATCCTTTTTGCACATAAAATTAAAAATATATATCCAATGTACAAAAACAAAACAAAAATCACATGGCATATGCAGTAAGCATTGTCACGGAGTGTATAATCATGGAGTGTATAAAAAATAATTGCCATCTTATATAGAAAACTTGCTGATGTCTAGTGCATTACCAAAATAATCATGCATGGTAAAATTGCCATGAAAATATAGAGGGTTAAAATTGGTAGAAAAAATTCCATGATTTACATCATAACAAAAAAAACACCATGTATGGTAAGAAACTTCATGTTTGAAGTTGAGCTATCATGCTTTATGTCATTAGATATTAGATAAAAAAACAAAGAGTCTCTCTAGGGCACATCTAGACGTGCCCTAGTTATTGCACGTCCAAGTGACTAAATGAAGCACAAAAAGCAAAAGAGAAAGAAAAAAATACCCACATGAATCTCCATGTAAGATCAATGACATAGGATTTAGACGTGCAATACTTATGGCACGTCTATATTTGTTTTAGCAAAACTGAAAAGGGAAATCCAAAAAAATGTTGTAAGTTAGCCATGATAGTGGGGGTATGTTTGACCATAAGTTTGCCTTATATAAGTGGCATGCATGAGAAACTAAATATGGCATATCGTAAATAATGAAAAGAAAACTTAACAACTATGTTTGAACCTAAATTGTCATTGTTTTACGAAGATGATAGCCAAAATTTGATATATTTTTTATGAAAGTAGTCTCATGAAACAATTTTGCCATGCGGGTATTCAAAAAATAAATTTGCCACGGTGTAAAAAAATGAATTTACAATGGTTTGTGCAACAAATTTGGCATGTTCTAAAAATATAATTGACCATGGTCCAAATTATGAATTTTCTATGGTACCAAATATAAATTTGCCATGACCAAATATATAAGTTTTCCATGACAGAGAACAAAAAGCAATTTGTTGTGGTCCAGAAAAAAATTTACCATCGATTGTTCGGTACAATTTTCATGGATTGTTAGAAAAATGATAGATGAATTTTTGACAACGCATTGTTCGATAAATTTGTCGTGCTTCAAAAAGAAAATTACAAAATGGTTAAAAAGCTTAATTTGTCATGATTCATAAAGTATATTTGCCATCAACTGTAAATTAAAGTTGCCACGGTCTGTAAAGTAAATTTCCCATGGTGCAAAGAAAAACAAATTGCCATGGCCCAAAATATCATGACAAATTTGATTGTCGTGGTACACAAGTTTGCCGCTAGAACTTAAAAATGTGGGGTCCACTAATTTGGATCCGACTCTGACACATCTAGATGTGAGACAATACCTCACATCTAACTATGACATCATCCCACATCAGCAGATAAATAAAGCCGCACCATTGTATTGTTTGTTTGTTTTGTTATGTTTTGTTGTTTTTTTTGTTAGTCGCCCACGAAAAAGTCACATGCCCACTAGGTCGTTACTTGGACAAAAAAAAGGTCGGACCCCAAGTTGTGAGTCGAGAGTTGCCTTGGCCAAAAGAAGTCAGGACGGGGTTGCAAGTTGATGATGGACTTGTGACCGGGACAAAAAAAGGTCGGGCTCCAGTTGCGAGTTGTGGGTGGGATTGCAACTAGGACAGAAAAAGGTCAGACCCCAGTTGCGAGTCGAGTGTGGACTTGCAACTGAAAAAAAAACATGCGACTTGCAACTTGGACAAAAAAAGGCCAGGGTCCAGCTGTGGGTCAAGGATAGACTGCATGTGGGACAAAAAAATACCGTACCCCAATTGCAAGTCGAGGGTGAACTTGTAATTAGGACAAAAAATTGGGCTCAGTTGCGAGTTGAGGGTGGACTTGCAACCGAGACCAAAAAAAGGTCGGCCCCCAGTTGCGAGTCAATGGGTGGACTTGCAAAGTACAAAAGAAAAGTTGAGCCTCAGTTGCGAGTCGAGGGTGGACTTGCAACCGATACAAAAAATTCAGGCCCTAGTTGCGAGTCGATGATGGACTTGCAACTGAGACAATAGAAATGTCGAAGCCCAGTTGCGAGTCAAGGGTGGGATTGCAACTATGACAAAAGAAGGTCGGGCCCTAATTGCATGTTGAGGGTAGACTTGCAACTCGAGTAAGAAACAATTTTCAAAGTTGTCATGTGTGTGGAACAAAAAACTCGTATAATTGCCATGTGAGCATTAACATATTTTTCTGAAATTTGCCATGTGACCACATGAAACAATTTTTAAAACTTTGCCATGAGTGGGGAACGAAAAAAATCCTAGAGTCGTCATGTAATAATTAGAAAAATATATAAAATTGCCGTGTTTTGGAAAAAAGAGATGTTTCTGTTGGAAATATTAGCACTTTTCCGACTAATCTAATCCATGAGTAAACAGTAAGCATGGCATAAAAGGTATGCATCTCATAGCAATACCTAAGCATACTAGCACGTACAGAATATAGAATCGAACTTTCTATGAGCAGCACATATACGGCTAGTATAAGTACGAGTAAACGAGGGATGAACAGATCATACCCTCCGGTTGGCCAGGCCAACGCGGCGGCGGCAGCAGCAGCCTCGGCGTCGTCCGTGGCCTTCTTCTTAGCGGCGGCGTCGTCGGCCATGGTGTCGATGCAGAGGAAATAGTGGAAGCATAGGCGAACGGAGTTGGGGACGGATCGGGAGCAGTCGCGTCGAGACGCTCCCCAAAAACCTTATTGCCGTTCTTCCGGGCAGGATCTCAAACGACAGGGTTCCGGAGGCACCTGCTCTCCCGACCAACTGTGCACGCGGTCGTCGGGATGGGATCGTCGGAAGCAGCACAGAGAGAGGAACAGTAGATGACGGCTAGGGTTGTATGAGAGGGAGTGAGTGAACTGAGTTAGGGTTCACTCCACTGGCCAGCGCCTTCTTATATAGGCCGTCAGGTAGATGGGCCTGGGCCTGGCCCACGACCGAGTCCGCGAACAGCCCATGGTCCAACATCTCAGACAGTGGCGCTTCCGCAAGTGACTCGTTAATTAATACGAGATTAATTAACCATTCCTGAGCGGCAAAAATAAGCTTTGGCTCGACTCATTCCCGCAACTCGCGGCGCGCGCGCGTTGTGACGAGGCGAGGCGGGCGGCGGCGGAGGAGGAGCGCGCGTGTACAACTCCTATTCCCAAGCTCCCAATAGCAAGTGGTAGAGCAGCCCTTATAAAGAGGTCTCACTCTTCTTATTGTAGCAGTATGGGATTAAACTTCCCACACTTCCCACCACTTGCCGTACACATGCATGGGCCTTAGAGATTAACTAGGGATTTTTGTCTTATATGGGCCTAAGCCCATCCATAATCCATCAATCCCCCACTAGATCTCGAGGCACATAAATTTGTCAACTGTTCCAAATAATGTTTGGTATATCAGAATTTTCAGTGGAGACTGTTAAGTTGAACTTCCACCTAGAGCAATAGGATTAGACTTCTTCACAACTGAACAATGGACTAAGCCTTGAATTGTCAGTTTGGCGTGTAGAAGTTCCGCCTATTGTCAGCTGATACGTGGATGTCGAAGGCTAAATCCCACGGGTGGAGCTTATTAGTCATACTTCGTACCTTCTCATGAGCTTCCTAGATATCACCCAATCTCATAGACCGTGACCAGCAGTCGGGCTCACATAGGTGTGTTCCTTCAAAGAATGCTCTGTAGGTTAGCATCTTGCTTACATAAGCTTTGGAACACATTAAGACAAAAGTCAGCATGCCTTACAGAATTGAGAGTATTGTGCATCTCCAACGGAGTGGGTTCATTAAGGATACTCTCCTCAGTTGACCGCTGGATTGTTTTCCCAAGTCCTAATTCACGGGATCTCCGATCACATAGGTTGGGTTACCCCCATGGCAACTTACGTGGGTCTTATACCCATCTCCCTCGATGCATTTTCTATCACAATCCGTGATAGCCCTTTCGTAAAAGGGTCTGCCAGATTCTTAGCCGTCTGGATATAATCCAACGCTATTACTCCGAAATTTCTTGATTTTCTGACAGATTTCAATCTTCTTCTTATGTGCTTTGTGGATTTCATGTTGTCCTTTGAACTCTTAGCCTTGGCAATCACTGTTTGATTGTCACAGTTCATAAGGACAGCCGGCACTGGTTTATCAACCACCGGCAAATCCATCAAAAGCTCTCGAAGCCATTCTGCTTCGACGCATGATGTGTCTAATGCTGTGAGTTCTGCTTCCGTAGTCGATCTGGTTAAGATCGTCTGCTTGCAAGACTTCCAGCAAACAGCACCACCACCAAGTGTGAAGACATGTCCACTTGTGGCTTTCATCTCATCAGCATGAGATATCCAATTTGAATCACTATACCCTTCAAGTACCGTCGGGTACCCAGAATAGTGAATTCCATAGTTCGCAGTACCTTGCAAATAACTCATCACTCGCTCAACAGCATGCCAATGCACATATCCCGGATTGGAAACAAACCAGCTCAGTTTGCACACAGCAAATGAGATGTCAGGACGAGTAGCACATGCTAGGTACATCTACAGTCGTGCCTTCGGACTTTCGAATCCGCATGCTAGGATCATATGGTGCCGCAGAAGGTTTGCAGTCCGAATATCCAAAACGGCTCAAAATCTTCTCAACATAGTGGGATTGCAAAAGTGTAATTCCACCCTCAGAATTTCTCAATAGCTTGATGTTCAGGATAACATCAGCCACACCCAGGTCCTTCATCTCAAAGTTGTGAGATAGAAAAGACTTGACCTCCTCAATGACCTTGAGGTGGGTCCTAAATATAAGTATGTCATCGACATACAGACACAGTATAACTCCTTCGCCCCCACCATAGCGATAGTATACACATTTGTCAGCTTCGTTCACAACAAAGCCAGCAGATGTTAGAGTAGTGTTGAACTTCTCATGCCATTGCTTAGGCACTTGTTTCAGGCCATACAAAGATTTCACTAGCTTACACACCTTTCTTTCCTGACCATTTACTACAAAGCCATCCGGCTGTTGCATGTAAATTTCCTCGTCTAGCTCTCCGTTAAGGAAAGCCGTCTTAACGTTCATCTGATGAACGAGAAGACCATGCGAGGCAGCCAAAGCGAGTAACACTCGAATGGTTGTCAGTCTAGCCACAGGTGAATAAGTGTCAAATAAATCCTCTTCTTCTTTCTGGGTATAACGGCCACAAGCCTAGCCTTGTACTTCTCAACAGTACCATCGGGCCTAAGCTTCCTTTTGAACACCCACTTACATCCTAATGGTCGACAACCATAAGGACGATCAGTGATCTCCCATGTCCCATTAGCCAAGATGGAATCCATCTCACTACGGACCGCATCCTTCCAGTAGTCAGCATCCGGAGATGCATAAGCTTCTGAAATGGAGCTGGGAGTATCATCATCCACGAGGTACACGAGAAAATCATCACCAAAGGACTTTGCAGTCCTCTGTCTCTTGCTCCTAACAGGAGCTTCCTCGTCATCCTCCGTGGAACTCTTATCACTTTTATGTTCATAATATTCCATCAGAATAGCAGGTTCAGGAGTCTCATCAGATTCCAGTCTAGAATTGCTTTGCATATCTCTCATGGGGAAAATATCCTCAAAGAATGTAGCATCCATTGACTCTATAATTGTACCGACCTTCTGGTCAGGTATCTCAGATTTCACCACTAGAAATCTATAGCCAACGCTATTCTTAGCGTAACCCAAATTAACGCAGTCCACGTTCTTTGGTCCAAGCTTACGCTTTTTGGGGATCGGCACATTGACTTTCGCCAAACAGCCCCAAGTGCGCAAGTAAGAGAGTGTAGTTCTTTTCTTCTCCCATTGCTCATAGGGGTAGTCTCATTATCCTTCGCAGGAACTTTATTCAAGACATGACATGATGTCAATACAGCCTCCCCCCACCATGCCTTGGATAAACCCGATGTATCTAACATGGCGTTAGCCAAATCTGTTAGAGTACAGTTTTTCCGTTCGACAATCCCATTTGACTGGGGTGAATAGGGAGGCGTCCTCTCATGAATAATACCATGTTCCGCACAGAATAAATCGAACTCACTAGAAAAGTACTCTCCACCACGATGAGACCGGACTCGTTTAATTTTCTTCTCAAGTTGGTTCTCAACTTCAGCCTTATAGATTTTAAAGTAGTGTAGAGCCTCATCCTTTGTGTTTAACAAATACACATAACAAAATCTAGTGGAATCATCAATCAAAGTCATAAAGTATTTCTTTCCACCTTTAGTCAACACACCATTCATCTCACAGAGATCTGAATTTATGAGCTCTAGTGGTGCCAGGTGTCTCTCCTTCGCAGGCTTGTGAGGCTTATGAGGTTGCTTTGCTTACACACACGCATGGCACTTAGAGCCTTTGGCTAAGGTGAAACTCGGGATTAGATTCATCTTAGCCAGTCGCGTCATACAACCGAAATTTATGTGACAAAGACGTGAATGCCAAACCTCAGATTCGTTCACATTAGAATGAATTTGGTTCACGACTTTATTAAAGAAATCCTCCAGGGAAAGGTGGAACAAACCACCACAATCATATCCTTTTCCAACATATAGTCCATACCGAGATACGACTACTTTGTTAGACTCAAATACTAACTTAAACCCTTCTTTACATAGAAGGGAGCCACTAACGAGATTCTTCTTTATGGCAGGGACATGCTGCACGTTCTTCAGTTGCACGATCTTTCCCGAAGTAAACTTCAGATCTACCGTGCCAACACCATGAACAGAAGCATGCGAGCCATTCTCCATCAGGACGAAACAATCTCGTGCGACCTGGTAGGAAGAAAATAAAGACACATCAGCACACACATGAATATTAGCCCCAGTATCAACCCACCAATCGGTGGACTGACAAACTGAAAGTATGGTAAACAGATTACCATACCCAGATGCCGCATCATTGTTGCTCAGAGTGACATTCACAGACTTGGATTCCTGTGTTGGCTTCTTATACTTGTTTGGGCACTTGTTTGCCCAATGTTCATCTGAACCACAAGTAAAGCAGCCATCTCCTTTTGTCTTTCTTTTTACCCTTCTTCTTAAAGGTAGTATTCTGCTGGACAGAGTTCTTTCCCTTGAACTTGTGGAATTTCTTCTGCACCACATTGGCGCTAGAAGAACCCTCTGCCCCTTTCACGTGTGAGTCCTTTGCTCTCGAGTTCTGCTCAACATTGAGATGACCGATGACATCCTCAACAGAGAATTCACGTCTCAAGTGCTTGAGAGAAGTAGCAAAGTTCCTCCATCCAGGAGGAAGTATTGCAATAATGCAACCCGCGACAAACTTGTCCGGTAACTCACACCTCAGGAGCTCCAGCTCCTTAGCGATGCATTGTATCTCATGGGCCTGGTCCAATACAGAACTGTTATCAACCATTTTGTAATCATGGAACTGCTCCATAGCATACAACTCGCTTCCAGCATCGGTTGCACCGAACTTAGCTTCGAGCGCATCCCACAAATTCTTGGCAACGCGCATATGGAGATATGTGTCCACAAGCTTGTCTCCGATCATAGTAAGAACGGCTCCCAGAAAGATGGTGGTTGCCTCCCTAAACGCATTCTCCTGTTCAGGAGCAATCGCTACCGTGGGAGACACACCACTAACCCACAACACGTTCATTGCTGTGAGCCACAAGGTGGTCCTCGTCTGCCAACGCTTAAAATGCGTTCCATTAAACTTTTCCGGTTTCAGAGTAGCGGCGAAGCCATGAGTCGAAAAGTGCCTAAAATAAGGTTTTTGGATTGTTGGAAATATTAGCACTTTTCCGACTAATCTAGTCCATGAGTAAACAGTAAGCATGGCATAAAAGGTATGCATCTCATAGCAATACCTAAGCATACTAGCACGTACAGAACATAGAATCGAACCTTCTATGAGCAGCACATATACGGCTAGCATAAGTACGAGTAAACGAGGGATAAACAGATCATACCTTTCGGTTGGCCAGGCCAACGCGGCGGCGGCGACCAACCGTGCACGCGGTTGTCAGGATGGGATCACCGGAAGCAGCACAGAGAGAGAAATAGTAGATGACGGCTAGGATTGTACGAGAGGGAGTGAGTGAACTGAGTTAGGGTTCGCTCCACTGGCCAGCGCCTTCTTATATAGGCCGTCAGGTAGATGGGCCTGGGCCTGGCCCACAACCGAGTCCGCAAGCAACTCGTTAATTAATACGAGATTAATTAACCATTCCTGAGCGGCAAAAATAAGCTTCGGCTCAGCTCATTCCCGCAACCCGCGGCGCGCGCGCGCGTGTCGTGACGAGGCGGGCGGCGGAGGAGGAGCGCGCGTCTACATCTCCTATTCCCAAGCTCCCAATAGCAAGCGGTAGAACAACCCTTATAAAGAGGTCTCACTCTTTTTACTTTACCAGTATGGGACTAAACTTCCCACACTTCCTGTTGGGGAACGTTGCAGAAAATTAAAATTTTTCCTACGGTTTCACCAAGATCCATCTATGAGTTCATCTAAGCAACGAGTCAAGGGAGAGAGATTGCATCTACATACCACTTTGTAGATCGCGAGCGGAAGCGTTCAACGAACGGGGATGAAGTAGTCGTACACACCGTGATCCAAATCACCGGAGATCCTAGCACCGAAAGCACGGCACCTCCGCGTTCAACACACGTACGGTCAGCGTAACGTCTCCTTCTTCTTGATCCAGGAAGGCAAAGGAGAGGTTGGGGAAGTAGACTCCAGCAGCAGCACGACGGCGTGGTGATGGTGGAGCTGCAGTACTCCGACAGGGCTTCGCCGAGCTCTACGGAGGAGGAGGATGTGTTGGAGAGGGAGAGGGAGGCGCCAGGGCAAAAGGTGTGCAGCCCCCCCTCCCCTCCCCCTTTTATATAACCCCTTGGGGGGCGCCGGCCCTAGGAGATGGAATCTCCTAGGGGGGGCGGCGGCCAGGGAGGGGACTTGCCCCCCAAGCAAGGGGGCGCCCCCTTTAGGGTTCCCCCCCTCAACCCTAGGCGCATGGGCCCTTGGGGGGGAGGCGCACCAGCCCACTTTGGGCTGGTTCCCTCCCTCATACAGCCCATGGGGCCCTCCGGGATAGGTGGCCCCACCCGGTGGACCCCCCGGGACCCTCCGGTGGTCCCGGTACAATACCGATAACCCCGAAACTTGTCCCGATGTCCGTATGACGACTTTCCATATATAAATCTTTACCTCCGGACCATTCCGAAACTCCTCGTGACGTCCGGGATCTCATCCGGGACTCCGAACAACATTCGGGTTACTGCATATACATATCTTCACAACCCTAGCGTCACCGAACCTTAAGTATGTAGACCCTACGGGTTCGGGAGACATGCAGACATGACCGAGACGGCTCTCGGGCAATAACCAACAGCGGGATCTGGATACCCATGTTGGCTCCCACATGCTCCACGATGATCTCATCGGATGAACCACGATGTCGAGGATTCAATTAATGCCGTATACGATTCCCTTTGTCAATCGGTATTTTACTTGCCCGAGATTCGATCGTCGGTATCCCAATACCTCGTTCAATCTCGTTACCGGCAAGTCACTTTTCTCGTTCCGTAATGCATGATCCCGTGATCAAACACTTTGATCACATTGAGCTCATTGTGATGATGCATTACCGAGAGGGCCCGGTGATACCTCTCCGTCAAGCGGAGTGACAAATCCCAGTCTCGATCCATGTCAACCCAACAGACACTTTCAGAGATACCCGTAGTATACCTTTATAGTCACCCAGTTACGTTGTGACGTTTGGCACACCCAAAGCACTCCTACGGTATCCGGGAGTTACACGATCTCATGGTCTAAGGAAAGGATACTTGACATTTGAAAACTCTAGCAAACGAACTATGTGATCTTATGCTATGTTTAGGATTGGGTCTTATCCCGTTATCGATGACATCCAATGTCCATAGTCAGGAAACCATGACTATCTGTCGATCAACGAGCTAGTCAACTAGAGGCTCACTAGGGACATATTGTTGTCTGTTATTCACACATGTATTACGATTTCCGGATAACACAATTATAGCACGAATAAAGACAATTATCATGAACAAGGAAATATAATAATAATGCTTTTATTATTGCCTCTAGGGCATATTTCCAACAGTCTCCCACTTGCACTAGAGTCAATAATCTAGTTACATTGTGATGAATCGAACACCCATAGAGTTCTGGTGCTGATCATGTTTTGCCTTAGGGAGAGGTTTAGTCAACGGATCTGCGACATTCAGATCCGTGTGCACTTTACAAATCTCTATGTCTCCATCTTGAACATTTTCACGAATGGAGTTGAAGCGACGCTTGATGTGCCTGGTCTTCTTGTGAAACCTGGGCTCCTTGGCAAGTGCAATAGCTCCAGTGTTGTCACAGAAGAGCTTGATTGGCCCCGACGCATTGGGTATGACTCCGAGGTCGGTGATGAACTCTTTCACCCAAATTGCTTCATGTGCTGCCTCCGAGGCTGCCATGTACTCCGCTTCACATGTAGATCCCGCCACGACGCTTTGCTTGCAACTGCACCAGCTTACTGCCCCACCATTCAAAATATACACGTATCCGGTTTGTGACTTAGAGTCATCCAGATCTGTGTCGAAGCTAGCGTCGACGTAACCTTTTACGACGAGCTCTTCGTCACCTCCAAAAATGAGAAACATATCATTAGTCCTTTTCAGGTACTTCAGGATATTCTTGACCGCTGTCCAGTGTTCCTTGCCAGGATTACTTTGGTACCTACCTACCAAACTTACGGCAAGGTTTACGTCAGGTCTGGTACACAGCATGGCATACATAATAGAACCTATGGCTGAGGCATAGGGGATGACACTCATCTCTTCTATATCTTCTGCCGTGGTCGGACATTGAGCTGAGCTCAATTTCACACCTTGTAACAAAGGTAAGAACCCTTTCTTAGATTGATCCATATTGAATTTCTTCAATATCTTATCAAGGTATGTGCTTTGTGAAAGACCTATGAGGCGTCTCGATCTATCTCTATAGATCTTGATGCCTAATATATAAGCAGCTTCTCCAAGGTCCTTCATTGAAAAACTTTTATTCAAGTAGGCCTTAATGCTGTCCAAGAGTTCTATATCATTTCCCATCAAAAGTATGTCGTCTACATATAATATGAGAAATGCTACAGAGCTCCCACTCACTTTCTTGTAAACACAGGCTTCTCCATAAGTCTGTGTAAACCCAAACGCTTTGATCATCTCATCAAAGCGAATGTTCCAACTCCGAGATGCTTGCACCAGCCCATAAATCGAGCGTTGGAGCTTGCACACCTTGTCAGCGTTCTTAGGATCGACAAAACCTTCCGGCTGCATCATATACAATTCTTCCTTAAGGAAACCATTAAGGAATGCCGTTTTGACGTCCATTTGCCATATTTCATAATCATAGAATGCGGCAATTGCTAACATGATTCGGACGGACTTCAGCTTCGCTACCGGTGAGAAAGTCTCATCGTAGTCAACCCCTTGAACTTGTCGATAACCCTTAGCGACAAGCCGAGCTTTATAGATGGTCACATTACCATCCGCGTCTGTCTTCTTCTTAAAGATCCATTTATTTTCTATGGCTCGCCGTTCAATGGGCAAGTCAGTCAAAGTCCATACTTCGTTTTCATACATGGATCCTATCTCGGATTTCATGGCTTCCAGCCATTTGTCGGAATCCGGGCCCGCCATTGCTTCCTCATAGTTCGAAGGTTCACCATTGTCTAACAACATGATTTCCAAGACAGGGTTCCCGTACCACTCTGGTGCGGAACATGTCCTTGTGGACCTTCGAATTTCAGTAGGAGCTTGATTAGAAGCATCTTGATCATCATCATTAATTTCCTCTCTAGTCGGTGCAGGCACCTCAGGAACGTTTTCTTGAGTTTCGCCATTTTCCGGTTCAAGAGGTAACACTTCATCAAGTTCTACTTTCCTCCCACTTACTTCTTTCGAGAGAAACTCTTTCTCTAGAAAGGATCCATTCTTTGCAACAAAGATCTTGCCTTCGGATCTGAGGTAGAAGGTATACCCAACAGTTTCTTTAGGGTATCCTATGAAGACGCATTTTTCCGACTTGGGTTCGAGCTTTTCAGGTTGAAGTTTCTTGACATAAGCATCGCATCCCCAAACTTTTAGAAACGACAGCTTAGGTTTCTTCCCAAACCATAATTGATACGGTGTCGTCTCAACGGATTTCGGCGGAGCCCTATTTAAAGTGAATGCGACAGTCTCTAAAGCATAGCCCCAAAAAGATAGCGGTAAGTCGGTAAGAGACATCATAGATCGCACCATATCTAATAGAGTGCGATTACGACGTTCGGACACACCATTACGCTGAGGTGTTCCAGGCGGCGTGAGTTGTGAAACTATTCCACATTTTCTTAAGTGCGTGCCAAATTCATGACTCAAGTATTCTCCTCCACGATCTGATCGTAGAAACTTGATCTTTTTATCACGTTGATTTTCAACCTCACTCTGAAATTCCTTGAACTTTTCAAAGGTCTCAGATTTGTGTTTCATTAAGTAGACATACCCATATCTACTCAAGTCATCAGTGAGGGTGAAAACATAACGATAGCCACTGCGAGCCTCAACACTCATTGGACCGCACACATCGGTATGTATGATTTCCAATAAGTTGGTTGCTCGCTCCATTGTTCCTGAGAACGGAGTCTTGGTCATTTTACCCATGAGGCATGGTTCGCACGTGTCAAATGATTCATAATCAAGAGACTCTAAAAGTCCATCTGCATGGAGCTTCTTCATGCGTTTGACACCTATGTGACCAAGGCGGCAGTGCCACAAATATGTGGGACTGTTGTTATCAACTTTAACTCTTTTGGTATTCACACTATGAATATGTGTATCATCACGTATGAGACTCATTAAGAATAAACCATTAACCATCGAAGCATGACCATAAAACATATCTCTCATATAAATAGAACAACCATTATTCTCGGATTTAAATGAGTAGCCATCTCGAATTAAACGAGATCCAGATACAATGTTCATGCTCAAACTTGGCACTAAATAACAATTATTGAGGTTTAAAACTAATCCCGTAGGTAAATGTAGAGGTTGCGTGCCGACGGCGATCACATCGACCTTGGAACCATTCCTGACGCGCATCGTCACCTCGTCCTTCGCCAGTCTCCGTTTATTCCGCAGCTCCTGTTTTGAGTTACAAATGTGAGCAACTGCACCGGTATCAAATACCCAAGAGCTACTACGAGTACTGGTAAGGTACACATCAAGTACATGTATATCACATATACCTTTGGTTTTGCCGGCCTTCTTGTCCGCTAAGTATTTGGGGCAGTTCCGCTTCCAGTGACCACTTCCCTTGCAATAAAAACACTCAGTCTCTGGGTCCATTCTTTGGCTTCTTCCCGGCAACTTGCTTACCAGGCGTGGCAACTTTCTTGCCGTCCTTCTTGAAGTTCTTTTTACCCTTGCCCTTCTTGAACTTAGTGGTTTTATTCACCATCAACACTTGATGTTCCTTCTTGATTTCTACCTTTGCTGATTTCAGCATAACATATACCTCAGGAATGGTCTTTACCATCCCCTGCATGTTGTAGTTCATCACAAAGCTCTTGTAGCTAGGTGGAAGCGACTGGAGGATTCTGTCAATGACCGCTTCATCCGGGAGATTAACTTCCAGTTGAGTCAAGCGGTTGTGCAACCCAGACATCTTGAGTATGTGTTCACTGACAGAGCTATTTTCCTCCATCTTACAGCTAAAGAATTTGTCGGAGACTTCATATCTCTCGACCCGGGCATGAGCTTGGAAAACCATTTTCAGCTCTTCGAACATCTCATATGCTCCATGTCTCTCAAAACGCTTTTGGAGCCCCGGCTCTAAGCTGTAAAGCATGCCGCACTGAACGAGGGAGTAATCATCGGAACGTGACTGCCAAGCGTTCATAACGTCTTGTTCTGCAGGGAGAACAGGTGCGTCACCCAGCGGTGCTCGTAGGACATAATCTTTCTTGGCAGCTATGAGGATGATCCTCAGGTTCCGGGCCCAGTCCGTATAGTTGCTACCATCGTCTTTCAGCTTGGTTTTCTCTAGGAACGCGTTGAAGTTGAGGACTACGTTGGCCATTTGATCTACAAGACATATTGTAAATATCTAGACTAAGTTCATGATAATAAAGTTCATTTAATCAAATTATTTAATGAACTCCCACTTAGATAGACATTCCTCTTCTAGTCATCTAAGTATTACATGATCCGAGTCAACTAGGCCGTGTCCGATCATCACGTGAGACGGACTAGTCAACATTGGTGAACATCTTCATGTTGATCGTATCTTCTATACGACTCATGCTCGACCTTTCGGTCTTCTGTGTTCCGAGGCCATGTCTGTACATGCTAGGCTCGTCAAGTCAACCTAAGTGTTTCGCGTGTGTAAATCTGTCTTACACCCGTTGTATGTGAACGTTAGAATCTATCACACCCGATCATCACGTGGTGCTTCGAAACAACGAATTGTCGCAACGGTGCACAGTTAGGGAGAACACTTTCTTGAAATTATTATGAGGGATCATCTTATTTACTACCGTCGTTCTAAGTAAACAAGATGCAAAACATGATAAACATCACATGCAATCAAATAATAAACGTGACATGATATGGCCAATATCACATAGCTCCTTCGATCTCCATCTTGGGGCTCCATGATCATCTTGTCACCGGCTTGACACCATGATCTTCATCATCATGATCTTCATCATCGTGTCTCCATGAAGTTGCTCGCCAACTATTACTTCTACTACTATGACTAACTCGTTTAGCAATAAAGTAAAGTAATTTACATGGTGTTTCTCAATGACACGCAGGTCATACAAAAAATAAAGACAACTCCTATGGCTCCTGCCGGTTGTCATACTCATCGACATGCAAGTCGTGATTCCTATTACAATAGCATGAACATCTCATACATCACATATAGATCATTCATCATTCATCACAACTTTGGCCATATCATATCACAAAGCACTTGCTGCAAAAACAAGTTAGACGTCCTCTAATTGTTGTTGCAAGTTTTTACGTGGCTGAATTAGGGTTCTAGCAAGAACGTTTTCTTACCTACGTGAAAACCACAACATGATTTGTCAACTTCTATTTACCCTTCATAAGGACCCTTTTCATCGAATCCGCTCCAACTAAAGTGGGAGAGACAGACACCCGCCAGCCACCTTATGCAACTAGTGCATGTTAGTCGGTGGAACCGGTCTCACGTGAGCGTACGTGTAAGGTTGGTCCGGGCCGCTTCATCCCACAATACCGCTGAAGCAAGATAAGACTAGTAGCGGCAAGAAGAGTTGACAACATCTACGCCCACAACAAATTGTGTTCTACTCGTGCAATAGAGAAGTACGCATAGACCTGGCTCATGATGCCACTGTTGGAGAACGTTGCCGAAAATTAAAATTTTTCCTACGGTTTCACCAAGATCCATCTATGAGTTCATCTAAGCAACGAGTCAAGGGAGAGAGATTGCATCTACATACCACTTTGTAGATCGCGAGCGGAAGCGTTCAACGAACGGGGATGAAGTAGTCGTACACACCGTGATCCAAATCACCGGAGATCCTAGCACCGAAAGCACGGCACCTCCGCGTTTAACACACGTACGGTCAGCGTAACGTCTCCTTCTTCTTGATCCAACAAGGCAAAGGAGAGGTTGGGGAAGAAGACTCCAGCAGCAGCACGACGGCGTGGTGATGGTGGAGCTGCAGTACTCCGACAGGGCTTCGCCAAGCTCTACGGAGGAGGAGGATGTGTTGGAGAGGGAGAGGGAGGCGCCAGGGCAAAAGGTGTGCAGCCCCCCTCCCCTCCCCCTTTTATATAACCCCTTGGGGGGGCGCCGGCCCTAGGAGATGGAATCTCCTAGGGGGGGCGCCGGCCAGGGAGGGGACTTGCCCCCCAAGCAAGGGGGGCGCCCCCTTTAGGGTTCCCCCCCATCAACCCTAGGCGCATGGGCCCTTGGGGGGAGGCGCACCAGCCCACTTTGGGCTCGTTCCCTCCCTCATACAGCCCATGGGGCCCTCCGAGATAGGTGGCTCCACCCGGTGGACCCCCCGGGACCCTCCGGTGGTCCCGGTACAATACCGATAACCACGAAACTTGTCCCGATGTCCGTATGACGACTTTCCATATATAAATCTTTACCTCCGGACCATTCCGAAACTCCTCGTGACGTCCGGGATCTCATCCGGGACTCCGAACAACATTCGGGTTACTGCATATACATATCTTCACAACCCTAGCGTCACCGAACCTTGAGTGTGTAGACCCTACGGGTTCGGGAGACATGCAGACATGACCGAGATGGCTCTCGGGCAATAACCAACAGCGGGATCTGGATACCCATGTTGGCTCCCACATGCTCCATGATGATCTCATCGGATGAACCACGATGTCGAGGATTCAATTAATCCCGTATACGATTCCCTTTGTCAATCGGTATTTTACTTGCCCGAGATTCGATCGTCGGTATCCCAATACCTCGTTCAATCTCGTTACCGGCAAGTCACTTTTCTCGTTCCGTAATGCATGATCCCGTGATCAAACACTTTGATCACATTGAGCTCATTGTGATGATGCATTACCGAGAGGGCCCGGTGATACCTCTCCGTCAAGCGGAGTGACAAATCCCAGTCTCGATCCATGTCAACCCAACAGACACTTTCAGAGATACCCGTAGTATACCTTTATAGTCACCCAGTTACGTTGTGACGTTTGGCACACCCAAAGCACTCCTACGGTATCCGGGAGTTACACGATCTCATGGTCTAAGGAAAGGATACTTGACATTGGAAAACTCTAGCAAACAAACTATGTGATCTTATGCTATGTTTAGGATTGGGTCTTGTCCATCACATCATTCTCCTAATGATGTGATCCCGTTATCGATGACATCCAATGTCCATAGTCAGGAAACCATGACTATCTGTCGATCAACGAGCTAGTCAACTAGAGGCTCACTAGGGACATATTGTTGTCTGTTATTCACACATGTGTTACGATTTCTGGATAACACAATTATAGCACGAATAAAGACAATTATCATGAACAAGGAAATATAATAATAATGCTTTTATTATTGCCTCTAGGGCATATTTCCAACACTTCCCACCACTTGCCGTACACATGCATGGGCCTTAGAGATTAACTAGGGATAATTGTCTTATATGGGCCTAAGTCCATCCATAATCCATCAGTTTCAAAATTGTCATGTGACCATAAGAAACAATTTTCAATTTTTTTGCCATTTATGGAGAGCAAAAAAAATCCTAGAGTTGCCTTGCAAGCGCTAAAATGTCCTACATTTGTCACATGACTCTTAGCAACATTTCCTAGAATTGTCATGTCTTGCACACCAAATAAGCGAAAAATTGCCATCTAAAACATGTTTTTTCCCGTGTGAAACATTACCAGAATGTGTAAAATCTGCCATGTGACATGTTTTCGAATTTCTTCAACTTTGCCATGTAGACATTACAGAAACCTATGAACTTCCCATGTACCTAGCACAAAAAATTGCGATGGCATGTATAGATTTGCCATGCCATCGCATGTAGAAAAATCCATAGAGAATTTGCCATGAGAACAAGAATGTTTAGTTACAATCACAGAAGGAATTTGCCATGGCAAAATGTTGAAACGACTAAAAATTCGAGACACACAAAACAATGTATGATGCATCGTTAATGAACAAAGCTATTTTTTCACTCAAAAACCATGGCAATTTTCCCTTATAAAAAATTGGAGACACAAATGCTACTCCCTCCGTCCCAAAATATAAGAACGTTTTTCTAGCTAGCTAGAAAAACGTTCTTATATTTTGGGACGGAGGGAGTATAAATCATTGACGGCAAATTCAAAAATAAGTGTGATGTTCACATGGCAACTTAAAAAAAGAAAGATGTTTTGCATCATATGAAAAATGAGTGGGCAACTCATACACAATGGATGATGGCAAAATGAACCAAGCAATAGACCATAGCTAAAATCATATAAATTACCACACAAATCGTATAAATAGTACAAACATTTTCAAAACTTACCATACTTTATAGAGCACAGTTCCTTGTCATGTGATCCGTCCATTCACTCCACACAAATTAGCCCAAATATTTGGTGAGCAAGGCAAAGAGGAAGCCGACCACCTTGGTCTGTAGGCTAGGTTGCTCATCTCCGGCCTCAGAAAAGCAAGACACACACACACACACGCACACACCGTGAATGGAGGAGGGCAGGTGAGATGGAAGGACTCGCTGGTGATGCTCAATCAGCGTGCACCACACAACGGTGGAAACCATGTCAGGGAGAGGGAAGAAGAGCGGGCGCGAGAAGAGGACCACGTCGGCTCCATGGCGTCGACGAGCCCTCTCCCGAGACGGAACCGCACATCTGCGTCGTTGTCGACCAACGGGGCCACATTCTCAATGTCGACAACTGAGTTGGAGGTGGGGGGTGGGGGAAAGGGACGGGGGGAGGAGGTGCTAATCACCCCATCGGTAAAAGTACATGCCTGATCGTCAATAGGCATTAAGGAAAACATTTCAGGGATACAAATCTAAAATATAAAGGTTTTGGGGGTCTGCTAGCTGAGCTTAATTCCCCAAACCAAAAACAGTCAGCCATTTATTATAGTCTCCATAACCATCGCCCATGGGACGTCATTACAGCCATTACTCAGAATACAGACCAACAAGTTGTCTAACTAAACAGCGGTAGGAACCTACCGAGGAAATAGGAACAAATTCCAGTAAACAGGTTGTAGAATCCAAATAAGACCCTTCTGGATTTGATAGACAGCAATAGCAAAGCCGCAGATTATAGCAGATAGACTGAGCAGAACAAGCACAAAGATAATCAACGACATGAGCAATCGCACGCAAGCAGCTAGTTCCCAATTCTCAAACTCATAAACCATTACCCGTTACAACATTTGTTGAGTCTTAGGGAGAAATTCAACTGCCATGACACATGTGTCTTATGGATTACACAAGTCACAAATATAAGATGACGACATAATGGCAGCATGATTTAACATAACAGTCTTGCAAAATATAGCTGAAAAAACACAAAGACCTAGTAGACAAGACACCATCACCAGTCCAAGCCTCTGAAAAACTGTGTCGCAGAGGCCCATCACACTGAAAGGTCTTGATAAATCATATGAGAAGCTTCTCGATAGCATCCTGTGATTCACAAAATTTAAAACAGGGTTAATTTTCGGAGAAAGGGTAAACACTGGGTAAAACAATCAGGCAGTTGTATAGAAAATCAGCAGATATCAGAAGATGTGGCAGAAAGGATCACCTTAAGACTCTGAATGGGCTGTTTCAGCTGGCTACCCTCGTTGCTGGTCACTGAGCAAGCAATGACCGGCCTAGTCACTCCACAAGCACGCCCAAGGGCTTGCTTTGAAGGGACAAAGACATATGGCACATTCTGCATCATACAACAGATGAGCTCAATAAGTTTACTTTCATCCATTGTCACAAACACAAATAAACATTATTCATCCATGTGGAAAAACAAAAGGAAGATGCAAAAGATTAAGTAGCAAACGGTTAAATCATGGGATGAAACATATACAACACATAAATGTCAAGATTAATGCACAACAGCGAATCAGCTCCACTGCAATGAGATTTGCAAGGCTGACTATCAAACTATCAACAGGTACACTGAACTCTGCCTGAATGACTGATGAAGTACCAATGTAACAGGATGCAACAAGCCACTAAAGAAACAAAATTGAAGTACTGCTGTTAAAAGACATGATTTTTTTTCACATAAAGCCTTAAGAGTTCTTCCAGTAGCTGTGTGCTGATACAAACAGTTTTAATAGCAGGCCCACATACACTGTTCTTAAAACTGCTCGCATGAGCAAGCCTCTTGTTTGAGTAGGCATACTCAAACTTCCAATCCTAGCGGATTGGTAACCATACAGTATACAGTATTACGAGCACATTATATATTCTGATAACCACAGCACAGTATTACGAGCTTTATTAAACTAAAAAAAACATTACACGGTCTCGCTATAACCACACCACGCAAGCTACAGCCTACAAATTTACAGCAATAAGATGCAGCATATGGACAGAATCTATACCTTGTCCTCCGCGAGCAACGGGAGGTGGAGGAGGATTTCGAGCGGCTCCGTGTCAGCTGCCATCACCACGAACTCCGAAATTCCCCTGTTGAGAGTCTTGGTCGCTGGGGAAAACAAAAAACACACAAATTCAGATCACAGGGATTGGAATCAACAGAAAACAACCAAGGCGCACTGCTTGGGATTGGTCACCTTCGTTGGCGCCCTTCTTGAGCTGCTTGTAGTTGGCGGCCTGCTGGACGAGGTCGAGGATCGTTATCGTCAGCTGCGAGTCCGCCAGCGGGTAGGCCTTGGGGTTGACCGTCTCCTGACTCTGCAAAGCACCCCCAAAGAAACAACAACCGGCGGTCAGCACGCGAGCGGCGGGCCTCGGCTCGATCCGCGACGGCGGAACGGGCGGAGACGAGGTACGGAACCGGGAGAAGGAGGAGGAGAGGGTTCCATACCATTTTCCCGACGGGTTGGTCGGCTTGGAGGCGCGAGGAGGAGGGGGAGGAGGAGGCGGCCGCCGCGGGTGGGGAGCTTGGCGCTAGGGCTTTCGGGGGCGGGTGAATGGAGCTAGGGTTTATCGCGGGCCTGTGGTGGCCTCATATAGCCCGTGGGGCGGGTGGTTTCGACGGCTGCGATTGTCTTCGTGATTCTTCCTTTCCCCTTTTGCGTGTTTTGGTCTTCGCTCCTTTTCCTTGGCTGCCAAGGGCCGTCAATGAACATCCAGCCCTTTGTCGCGCCGCCATCGTGGCTGATATTTTTGAGTCCGTTCGGCTTTTTTCCTTTTCTCTGGCTACGCGAGGAATCTCTTTTTTTTTCCTTAGAGAAAAGAAAGCCAGAGTGCATCTTATTATCTGATTATTGTCAGAAAAAAAGCAATTGCCCCGGTGCATTTTTTTCATGGCTGATTTAGTTGAGTTCATGACTCTCTTTTTTCTGGCTGATATTTTGAGTCCGTTTGGCCCATGTGCTTTCTCAGAAATTCTCAACTAAATCTCAAAGAGTCATGAAAAAAATGACAAGAGGTCGTGCAAATATCCGGTCATATTAGGTAATTGCCCCAGGAGTTTGCCTCAAAAAGGAAAAAGATAATTTCCCCAGGGCGTGACTATGTCTCTCGGGTAACGAGACACAATGCAACCTCGCGCGTCAAGTAGCACCCAGAATGAGCCGGCCTAGTTGGGACCGCATGCATTGAGCGTTTTCTTTCTTTCTTCTTTTACATTTTTTTGTTTTTTTACTTCTTCGTATAATTCAAATATTAAAAAAATGAGTATTACAAAAGTCACTTTACGTACATTTTGAAAAATGTTAAACATGCATACAAAAATATACAATGTGTATGGAAAAGGTTGACATTACTATATATATATATATATATATATATATATATATATATATATATATATATGATAAAATTTCAATCACGTATTTTTTAAATATGCATATCAAAATGTTCCTGATGTATATAAGAAATGTACAATGTGTATGAAAAATATATAAAAAATATACATCTACAAAATGTTAATCATGTATTTAAAAAATACTAAATGTGTATATAAAAATGTTGCTGGTGTATACAAAAAAATGTAAATGTTAAATGTGTGTATAAAAAATATTCCTGATGTATATAGAAAATGTAGAATGTGTATTAAAAAAGTTGACACAAAAATATATGTTAATCATGTATTTAAAAAAATGTTCAACATGGACACAAAAAAAATGTTAGATGTATTAGAATAAATGTTAAATGGGTATAAAAAATATTCCTATTCTATACGGAAAGGGAAACAAAAAAAGAAACAAAGAAATACTTAAAAAGAAGCAGAAAATAAAAAATAAAACAGAAGAAAACCAGTGCAGCAGAATGAAAAAACAGTGAAACATGAGAAAAAAAACAAAGAAAAAAAATTGAAACTAAGAAAGAAACGAAGAAAAAAAGCAAAGCAACCAGCGAGAGCCGAGAAAGAAACAAAGAAAAACAAAGAAAAAGGAAAGAAAAGGAAAACCAGTGAAGACCGTGAAAAGAAATGAAGAAAATTGGTAAAAAGGAAAGAAAAACAAAAAAATGAAGAAAATCGGTGAAGAAACATAGAAACCCGAAAGAACAAACTAAAGAAAACAACAAAAGGAAAAAAAACAAAAAACCACACAAAACCGAACAAAACCACTACGGCGGCCGAAATACTACCACGTGCAAGCGTCCAGCGAACAAAAAAACAGACAAATCGGCCGGTCCAACAACTACGCGAGGGGGGGGGGGAGCTACACGCGAGAAGAGAGCTATCTCTCGCGAATTGGACGTGCATTGCTATGGTGACAGTGCAAATAAATGAAACAAACAATCATGTCTTAGTAATTTTATCGACCAACCAATAAGAAACTATTTGATATTACAATATAGCAAATTTTTCCTTCGCCCGAAGGTCCAAAGGAAGAAAGATTATGGTCACATCCATCTTGACATAGTTAATCCACACACAATAATATCACATGGAATATTAATTGTTTCTTCACTGAAATACAGTATCGGAAGTATGTAATTGATATTATGAAATAGCTTACACATAAATTTGAAGTAAAGTAAGAACAGATTATTACTTCGTAAAGCTCAGCACCATATCACAAACTCGAGTTTTGTTAAGCATAATATCGGCTACACATTTTGCTTCAAAAAATACAAACTAAGTACTAACACAAATTGCTACACATAGGACACAACAATATATCAAGATCATAAAAACGCAATGGCGATAATGGGTGCACTTGATTAATCCAACGGCAAAAAACTCTTCAAACCTACTTGAGCTTTCCTACAAAGTATGTTGATTCGAGCGGGATTCCAAGAAAATCATGCATTGACATCGATGAAATCATGCATTGACATCGATACATCACAACATTGTCGACCAAGCACTTGGCCGTCGATGTCTTTCGTCACAGCTCCTTTCACGCAGGCACATTCATGATGTCAGTCACGTTGTAGCTCTAGGTTGTCCACGACATCAATCATACGCTAGTACCGCCATCGGCCGCTAGGCTGGCCGTAGTGGGAGTATCATAACTACTATCATACATGGCAACTAGACAATTTTGATGAGATGACATAGAATTGAATAAAGAAAAAGAAAGTTGATTATTATATCATGATAATGTATCATAATAAATACTTGGTAATAGTTGAGTATATAGGTGGCAAATGTTTTCGGATATATTAAATTAATAATAAAAGGCTCTAGTAATTGTTGGGAGGCTTTTGTAGTTAATTTAATGTCAATGGCCTTAAAAGGCCAAGTGGTGGAAGGCGAAGTGGGCCACATGGGCCCAATATAGATGGGCCCCCTCTCCTCATGGAAAGAAGAGAGGGGAGGCCCAATTGGAGGGGAAACCCCTTCCTCTTGGCCAACCAAAGGAGGGAAATTTCCCTCCCCTTGTGAAGCCCTCTCCCCCCTCCAATCTATATATACTAGATGTTTTGGGCATTTTTGAACACACAAGCTTTGGAGCCTCCTCTAGTTCTAAAGAAAAAACCCCAAAAACCACACAAAACCAAACAAAACCACTACGCGACTGAAATACTACCACATGCAAGCGTGCAGCGAACAAAAAACAGACAAATCGGCCGGTCCAACAAGTACGCGAGGGGAAAAAAGCTACACACGACACGAGAGCTATCTCTCGCGATTGCACGTGCATTGCTATGGTGATAGTGCAAATAAATGAAACAAACAATCATGTTTTAGTAATTTTATCGACCAACCAATAAGAAACTATTTGATATTACAATATAGCAAAATTTTCCTTCGCCCGAAGGTCCAAAGGAAGAAAGATTATGGTCACGCCCATCTTGACATAGTTAATCCACAGACAATAATATCACATGGAATATTAATTGTTTCTTCACTGAAATACAATATCAAAAGTATGTAATCGATATTATGAAATAGCTTACACATAAATTTGAAGAAAAGTAAGAACAGATTATTACTCCATAAAGCTCAACACCATATCAGAACCTCGAGTTTTGTTAAGCATAATGTCGGTGATACGTCTCCAGTATCTATAATTTTTTATTGCTCCATGCTATATTATCTACTGTTTTGAACATTATTGGGCTTATTTTCCACTTATATATTATTTTTGGGACTAACCTATTAACTGGAGGCCCAGCCCAGAATTGTTGTTTTTTTTTTTGCCTATTTCAGAGTTTTGAAGAAACGGAATATCAAACGGAGTCCAAACGGAATGAAACCTTCGGGAACGTGATTTTCTCACCAAATATGATCCAGGAGACTTGGACCCCATATCAAGAAAGAAAGGAGGTGGGCATGAGGTAGGGGCCGCGCCCACCCCCCAGGGCGCGCCCTCCACCCTCGTGGGCCCCACCTTGCTCCACCGACGTACTTCTTCCTCCTATATATACCTACGTACCCCCAAACGATCAGATATGGAGCCAAAAACCTAATTCCACTGCCGCAACCTTTTGTACCCACGAGATCCCATCTTGGGGCCTGTTTCGGAGCTCCGTCGGAGGGGGCATCCATCACGGAGGGCTTCTACATCATCACCATAGCCTCTCCGATGAAGTGTGAGTAGTTTACCTCAGACCTTCTGTGACGCCCCCGATTCAATCGTACACTAATCATGCACGCAAACGTGTACGATCAAGATCAGGGACTCACGGGAAGATATCATAACACAACTCTAAAACATAAATAAGTCATACAAGCATCATAATACAAGCCAGGGGCCTCGAGGGCTCGAATACAAGTGCTCGATCATAGACGAGTCAGCGGAAGCAACAATATCTGAGTACAGACATAAGTTAAACAAGGTGCCATAAGATGGCTAGCACAAACTGGGATACAGATCGAAAGAGGCGCAGGCCTCCTACCTGGGATCCTCCTAAACTACTCCTGGTTGTCGTCAGCGGGCTGCACGTAGTAGTAGGCACCTCTGGCGTAGTAGGAGTCGTCGTCGACGGTGGCGTCTAGCTCCTGGGCTCTGACATCTGGTTGCGACAACCAGGTAGAAAGGAAAGGGGGAAAAGAGGGAGAAAAGCAACCGCGAGTACTCATCCAAAGTACTCGCAAGCAAGGAGCTACACTACATCTGCATGGGTATATGTGTAAAGGGCCATATCGGTGGACTGAACTGCAGAATGCCAGAATAAGAGGGGGATAGCTAATCCTGTCAAAGACTACGCTTCTGGCCACCTCCATCTTGCAGCATGTAGAAGAGAGTAGATGGTAAGTTCACCAAGTAGCATCGCATAGCATAATCCTACCCGGCGATCCTCTCCTCGTTGCCCTGCTAGAGAGCGATCACCGGGTTGTATCTGGCACTTGAAAGGGTGTGTTTTATTAAGTATCTGGTTCTAGTTGTCATAAGGTCAAGGTACAACTCCGGGTCGCCTGTTACTGTGGACACGGTTATTCGAATAGATCAACTTCCCTGCAGGGGTGCACCACATTACCCGACACGCTCGATCCCTCTGGCCGGGCACACTTTCCTGGGTCATGTCCGGCCTCGGGAGATCAACACGTCGTAGCCCCACCTAAGCTCAACAGAGAGGTCAGCACGCCAGTCTAAATCCTATGCGCGCAGGGGTCTGGGCTCATCGCCCATTGCACACCTGCATGTTGCATACGCGGCCGGAAGTAGACCTAACCCCCTTAATACAAGCGCGAGCTTACGGTCCAATGCGGCGCGCGCCGCTCAGTCGTTGACGTCAAAAAGAGCTTCGGTTGATACCACGACGCCGGTTGCCCATATCTTGTCCCACATGGCGGTTAGTGCGTATAAGGTCAACGACCCAACTCACATCAAATACTAAGATCTCGATAAGCGTGTTATTATGAAATAACCGCGGACGCCGACCAGGGCCAGGCCAACCTCTCTCCTAGGTGGTCTCAACCTGCCCTGTCGCTCCGCCACAAAGATCCACACAGAGAGCCGTCGGGAAAGTATGTCCTTTCAGCCCCCAATCCGTGAATCACTCGCGGGTACTCCTCGAGCCGACCCGACTTTAGTCACCACATGTATCATTGTATAAAGTATATAGTATATACCCGTGACCACCTCCCGAGTGATCACGACCCGATAGTATAGCATGGCAGACGGACAATGTAACACCCGGATAATCATGCTACAGTAATCTCACGTTAATGATGGCACGTCACCTCTGTCACTGTAATTAATCTCGGGTTAATTCAAAACCGTTTCAAATTTAAATCCTAAATAAGCCAAACGACAAAAGTTTTCAAATATTAAAATAAAAATGTTCGGGCTATGCCAAATATTGCATAGGTAATTATGATGAAGTAAACACATTTTAGAAAATGCCTAAATACTTTAAAATGAAATAAAACAGAAAAGAAAATAAATAAAAAGAAAAGGTGAAAATAAAACAAAAGGAAACGAACCCCCCCTCTCTTGGACCAGACGGCCCAGCTAACCCAGCCGGCCCGGCCCGCCTCCCCCTGCCCCCCCTTCCCTGTCCCCCCGACCAAGGTCGGAACAGGGGCGCGTCCCCGCCGCACCCTCTCGTCGCGCCCCGCCTCCTCGATCCCGCCTCCCACTCGCCCCCGCTCTCGCCTCGGTTCCTGCGCCTCTCCCACTCCCTTCCAGATCCACCTCGCCCTCTCCTTCCCTTCCGCATCCGAGCGCCACCGCGGCCATGGCTCCGGCCTAGCCACGGCCACCGTGCCCACCTCGTCGCCCCACGGTGTCTCCAAGGGCCGCCGTCGTCCGCTGCTTCGACTGGTGCAACCCGTTGGAGACCGGAGCCACCGCAACGCCCCCCCCGCCGCCGTCTTCCTCCTCTGCTCCGACAAGCTCCGCCGTCGTTCTTCACCGACTCCGGCCGCGCCCCTGCAGCTACTAAACCCCCAAGGGCCACCGTGTGCGCGCTCGATGAGCCCCTGCTCTCTCCCCTCTCTCTCTCTCTCTCTCCTGCACCCTAGATAGTTGTCGCCGTAGCACCCGAACGCTCCGCCGCGGATCTCGTCGTCGGCGAGACTCCGATGACCAAATGGTCACGGGCGTGATTCCGTTGAACTCGCTGCGTCGAGTAGGGCCCGGCTAGCCCTCCCATTTGCCCATTAACGCGCGGCACCGCCGTTCCCTCTCGCGGCCGAGCACCGGCGTCCGCCGCCCCACTCGTCGCTGTCGCTACACAGCCTCTCCGGCCACGGTGTCACTACCATTCGACGCGGCTTCGTCTCTGCGTTCGAACGCGCCCAGCCCCGCGATGAACCATGCCCCGGAGCCTCGCCATCAAACTCACCCGGGCGCCGGTGTCCGCCTCGCTCGTCGCCGGCGACGCTGCGGCCCTCCTCCGACCAAGCCACCACCTCCATTGAATGCGCCACGGCACGGGCCTTGGAATGGGCCTAGCCCCGCTCCTCCCCGAGCCCCGTAGCGTGATTCCGGCCAACTCCGGCGAGGGGCCGCCTCTGTTTGGGTCGTCGGAGTCGCTCCGGCGCCGGCCGCCGACGTGGCATGCGTGGGGTCCACCCCTGGGTCACTGCCTGTGGGCCTGGGGGCCCCAACTGGCCACGTTGGCCGAAGTCAACTACGCTAACGTGGCAGCTACTGCCACTAACATGCGGGCCCCATGCCATAAAAAGAATAAAAACAAATAGATAAACTGCTAATTAACTAAATTAATTAATTAAAACCTAATCTCTCACTGACTACTAGGCCCCACCTGCTAATTAACCCATTTAGTTAGTTTTAAAACTCTGTTAATGCCCCTGACAATGACATGTGGGTCCCACTAGACCCACCTGTCTGGTTTGACTGGTCAACCGACGAGTTAACCTGCTGACATCACTTTGATGTCATGCCTGCGTCATCATTCACTGTTCTGGATAATGTTGGATTTAAATAATTAATTAAAATCAAAAAATGATTTCAATCTTTAGAAAACCGTATCTTTTAATCCGTAACTCGGATGAAAATACTTTCTACATGAAAGTTGCTTAGAACGATGAGACGGTTCTGGATACGCAACCCGTTCGTCCGCCACACACCCCTAACCTATCGAACCTGCAAATTTCCCCCTCCGGTTCCTCTGTCCGAAAACGCGAAACACCGAGAATACTTTCCCGGATGTTTCCCCCCTTCACCGGTATCACCTCATACCGCGTTAGGGCACGCCTATGTAATGCCCCGAGACCGACGCTCCAGAAGACTTCCAGCTATTCCGAGTTTCGTCGTGTGTTTCTTTTGTGCCTGCCCTTTTATTTTTGCATTGCATCATGTCATCATGCCATCATCTCATAAATCTTTTGCAACTCAACTAAATTAATCGTATGGATCTTCGGTCCATTTAAATTGAGGGAATTCACATGGTGAGTTCTCTTTATAATATATCCTCCCGATATTAGTGGAGCTATTATAAAATAATCCATTCTTTGGAATCACCATAACACACTTGCAATTCAATTCTCATGCCTTTTGCTTCATGTTTGTTCTCCAAACTTTCTCCATATTTCTTTCTCCATTTATCGAGGCTCCTCCTAAATTCGCAACATTTTTGGTCACTTCTCAAACCTGTCCTAGTTCAAATCATTTGGATTAAATTCAAAGGAATTTGAATTTAATCTTTCATTCATGCCCACTCCTATTTTTCTTGGATCAAGCTCCTTTCTTGTGAGTCCGAGAAAATAACCCCATGCCCAAACTCCTTAACCTTTTCTTCACAACTTTTCTTTCCTTGCATATTTTTTCCTGTTATGGAAAATAAGTGAGAGGAAGAGAGGCTGGCTCTAGCCGACCTCTTGGACCTCCCAGGCCCAGCCTCCAAGGCCATCTGCAGTCCAGCCGGCGCCCCACCGACCGAACCCTAGCCCCACTAGCCCGACTCCCTCCTCTCTATCCCCTCCTCCTCGTTTTCCTTCCGCCGCCAGCGCCCGACCTTGTCGCCCTCTCTCCCGATCGATCCACTCCCTCCTCTCGATCTCACCCTCTCCCTCTCGTCCTCCCACGCACGAGAGGAGCGCCTCACCCGATCCCCTTCACAGCCATTCGACCCGCGCCTCCTCGTCACCCGCGTCGCCTCCGCACCTCCAGCCGGCCACCGGAGCCTGCTTGCTGCCGCCGGGCTTGGCCTCGCCGCGCTGCCCCAGGACGTCGATCTCCTGCCGTCTCCGGTGCCGCAGCACCGGAGCTGCTCCTTCCCCGCGACCCCGAGCCCCAAGCGCCACCTCGTCTCCTCTGCTACGCCTGCACCTCGTCTGCGACTTCACCGCGCCGGCGACCTCCATCGCGCCTCCATGCTTCGTCTGGCCGCCGCGCCGCCATGCTCCAGCGCGCCTCGAGCCTCCTCCTGTGCGCCTCCACCTTGGATCGAGGCCTCGACCTCGCCCGCCTCTGCCCCGAGCGAAGTTTCTTCCGCAGCCAGCCGTACCTCCCCGTTGGCGACGAGCAGTAGCTCTAGCAGGACTCCCCTGCGTTGCCCGGAGGTTCCTCGCCGCCTCTGCCTACATGCACCTGCAATGCTTATTGCTGTTCGACCCGAAGTCCGCCAAGTCCAAGACCTTGGATACGCCAAGTTCGACTACCACCAACATGTACATCTACCGACGCCAAGATCGAGACCACCAAGTACCCCTCGGATCAGCAAGTTCAACTACCATCGCTGCAAACTACTTCCCGAACGCGTGTACCACTACCGTCGCCGAAGGCCGTGTAACGGAACTGTCAAGTTCGACTACCTCCGCATGAACCACTACTTCCTCTACGACCGTCCCGAGAACGTCTACTTCCACTATGACCTGCGAGTACCACTACTTCCCTCGACGAACTCGAACCGCTTGAGAATGCTCCCTTGGAAGGTATAACCACCGAGACGACGTCCGTGAACGAATGTTGTGTGATGTATGAGATGCTCGTGTTTGCATCATGTCCGAATTGTCACTCGTTTCCATGCCACTAACCCGTGGGAACCCGGTAGTCGGGAGCACCCCACCATCTCTAGCATGTTTCGCACATCCGCACGCTTCCTTTTGCACCGGTATCTCCATGAGCTACCGGAACCGATATGTTGCCGTGGCATCATTTTCGGATTCGTTGCCGTGGCACCCCTTTCTTCCACCACGGTGACAAATGCTTCATAACATGCTCATGTCAACATTTTCATAAAATTGCATAAAACTTGAAATTGTCATCCGCATCATGATAACAACATTTAAAATGATTAAAATTGTTGTTTGCATTTATTTTACTAAATGCCATGTTAAAATGATTTATTCCATAACTAAATAACCGTAACTCAGAATTTAATAAACTTTATATGTAAATGGGGTAAAAAATGCATAGATTAACTTGGTGAACTTTGTCATACTGCTTAACAACAATAAAATATGCTTTAGGTCAGAACAGTACCAAACCTAATATATGTTGGAGAACGTTGCAGAAAATTAAAATTTTTTCTACGGTTTCACCAAGATCCATCTATGAGTTCATCTAGCAACGAGTAATGGGAGAGAGAGATTGCATCTACATACCACTTTGTAGATCGTGAGCGGAAGCGTTCAACGAACGGGGATGATGTAGTCGTACACATCGTGATCCAAATCACCGGAGATCCTAGCACCGAAAGCACGACACCTCCGCGTTCAACACACGTACGGTCAGCGTAACGTCTCCTTCTTCTTGATCCAGCAAGGGGGAAGGAGAGGTTGATGAAGATCCAGCAGCACGACGGCGTGGTGGTGGATGCAGCAGAACTCCGGCAGGGCTTCGCTAAGCAACTACGGGAGGAGGAGGAGGTGTTGCAGGGAGGAGGGAGGCGCCAGGGCTTATGGGTGCGGCCACCCCTCCCTCCCCTCCCTTTATATAGGCGCATGAGAGGGGGGGAGGGCGCAGCCTTGCCCCTTCCTCCAAGGAACGGGTGCGGCCAAGGGGGGGAGGAGTCCATCCTCCCCAAGGCACCTCGGAGGTGCCTTCCCCTCTTTGGACTCTTCCCTCTCCAAGTCTTCTTGGCGCACGGGCCTCTTGGGGCTGGCGCCCTTGGCCCATATGGGCCAGGGCACACCCCCTATAGCCCATGTGCCCCCCCGGGGCAGGTGGACCCCCCGGTGGACCCCCGGGACCCCTCCGGTGGTCCCGGTACAATACCGATAACACCGAAACTTGTCCCGATGGCCAAAATAGCACTTCCTATATATAATTCTTTACCTCCAGACCATTCCGGAACTCCTCGTGACGTCCGGGATCTCATCCGGGACTCCGAACAACATTCGGGTTACTGCATATACATATCTTCACAACCCTAGCGTCACCGAACCTTAAGTGTGTAGACCCTACGGGTTCGGGAGACATGCAGCCACGACCGAGACGGCTCTCGGGCAATAACCAACAGCGGGATCTGGATACCCATGTTGGCTCCCACATGCTCCACGATGATCTCATCGGATGAACCACGACGTCGAGGATTCAATTAATCCCGTATACGATTCCCTTTGTCAATCGGTATTTTACTTGCCCGAGATTTGATCGTCGGTATACCAATACCTCGTTCAATCTCGTTACCGGCAAGTCACTTTTCTCGTACCGTAATGCATGATCCCGTGATCAAACACTTTAATCACACTGAGCTCATTATGATGATGCATTACTGAGAGGGCCCGGTGATACCTCTCCGTCAAGCGGAGTGACAAATCCCAGTCTCGATCCATGTAACCCAACAGACACTTTCAGAGATACCCGTAGTATACCTTTATAGTCACCCAGTTACGTTGTGACGTTTGGCACACCCAAAGCACTCCTACGGTATCCGGGAGTTACATGATCTCATGGTCTAAGGAAAGGATACTTGACATTGGAAAACTCTAGCAAACGAACTATGCGATCTTATGCTATGTTTAGGATTGGGTCTTGTCCATCACATCATTCTCCTAATGATGTGATCCCGTTATCGATGACATCCAATGTCCATAGTCAGGAAACCATGACTATCTGTCGATCAACGAGCTAGTCAACTAGAGGCTCACTAGGGACATATTGTTGTCTGTTATTCACACATGTATTACGATTTCCGGATAACACAATTATAGCACGAATAAAGACAATTATCATGAATAAGGAAATATAATAATAATGCTTTTATTATTGCCTCTAGGGCATATTTCCAACAATATATGCATATGAGGAGTTTCCGGACTTGTTGTTTTGTTGTTCTGGCCTCATTTAAACTTGCCTAGATCGGTAGTTTTCATATGCTTCTCCCCTTGCCATGTTTAATAACATTTAATATTGTTGGGTAGCCTAAACAAGAGTGAACTATATAAATGTTGTGAAGTTTCGTCAATATGCAACTCGTTGCCGTTGCATATTGAGCTCCACTTAACTTGTAGTATTGTTTGTTGCAGTTTGCCATGCCATGCTTATTTAAACCGGACATGCATCATACTTGGTTGTGCATCATGCCATGTTTATGTGATGGTTGTTTACTATGTTGTTTGTTTGTTTTCGGGTTGCTTCTCTCGTTACCTTCTGTTTTCGTTCCGGAGTTGTGAGGATTCGTTCGACTACGCCCGTTTGTCTTCCTCATGGACTCGTTCTTCTTCCTAGCGGGATCTCTGGCAAGATGACCATACCCTCGAAATCACTTCTATCTTTGCTTGCTAGATTGCTCGCTCTTTTGCTATGCCTTTGCTGCAATAACTACCACTTGCTTATCATGCCTCCCATATTGTTAAACCAAGCCTCTAACCCACCTTGTCCTAGCAAACCGTTGTTTGGCTATGTTACCGCTTTGCTCAGCCCCTCTTATAGCGTTGTTAGTTGCAGGTGAAGATGAAGTTTGTTCCTTGTTGGTACATGGAGATGTTGTTCCTTGATTGGAACATGTTTACTTGTTGGGATATCACAATATATCTTATTTAATTAATGCATCTATATACTTGGTAAAGGGTGGAAGGCTCGGCCTTATGCCTGGTGTTTTGTTCCACTCTTGCCGCCCTAGTTTACGTCATATCGGTGTTATGTTCCCGGATTTTGCGTCCCTAACGCGGTCGGGTGATTTATGGGACCCCCTTGACAGTTCGCTTTGAATAAGACTTTTCCAGCAAGGCCCAACATTGGTTTTACCATTCGCCTACCACCTATACCTTTCCCTTGGGAGTAGCTAACCCGAGGGTCATCTTTATTTAGCCCCCCCGGGCCAATGCTTGTCTAAGTGTTGGTCCGAACCGAGCCGCCTGCGGGGCCACCGCGGGGAAACTCGAGGCCTGGTTTTACTCGTAGCCTGTCTCATCCGGTGTTGCCCTGAGAACGAGATATGTGCAGCTCCTATCAGGATGTCGGCGCATCGGGCGACTTTGCTGGACTTGTTTTATTGCTGTCGAAATGTCTTGTAGCCGGGATTCCGAGACTGATCGGGTCTTCCCGGGGAGAAGGAATATCCTTCGTTGATCACGAGAGCTTATAATGGGCTAAGTTGGGACACCCCTGCAGGGTTTGAACTTTCGAAAGCCGTGCCCGCGGTTATGTGGCAGATGGGAATTTGTTAATGTCCGGTTGTAGAAAACCCGAAGTTGATCTTAATTAAAATACACCAACCGCGTGTGTAACCGTGATGGTTTCTGCTCGGCGGGGTCCGGGAAGTGAACACGGTGTTGGAGTTATGCTTGACGTAAGTAGTTTCAGGATCACTTCTTGATCATAGTTGTTCGACCGTGCTTTGCCTTCTCTTCTCGCTCTCATTTGCGTATGTTAGCCACATATATGCTAGTCGCTGCCGCAGCTCCACCTCACTACCCTGTCCTACCTTTAAGCTTAAATAGTCTTGATCTCGCGGGTGTGAGATTGCTGAGTCCCCATGACTCACATATACTTCCAAAACCAGTTTGCAGGTGCCGATGAAACCGTGCAGGTGACGCACCCGAGCTCAAGGAGGAGCTCGATGAAGATCATGTTCGTTGTGTTGTTTCTTTTCAGTTGATCAGTAGTGGAGCCCAGTTGGGGTCGATCAGGGATCTGTGTAGCATTTGGGGTAGTCTTCTTTTATTTTGGTTCCATAGTCGGACCTTGATTGTATCTGTTTGATGTAATGCTTTACTCATGTATTGTGTGAAGTGGCGATTGTAAGCCAGCTATGTAACTCTTTCCCTTATGTATTACATGGGTTGTGTGAAGATTACCTCACTTGCGACATTGCTTTCAATGCGGCTATGCCTCTAAGTCGTGCCTCGACACGTGGGAGATATAGCCGCATCGAGGGCGTTACAGCCTAGCATCACACATTGCTTTGTCATGCATCGTTATGCATCTGTTTGCATGGTATTCATTGTTTCTTCCCCCCTCTTCTTCCGCTAGACACCGAGACCGACGCCGCTGCTACCCAGTACGTCTACGGTGTTGACGACCCCTCTCTCTTGCCAGAGCAACCAGGCAAGCCCCCCCCTTGATCACCAGATATCGCCTACTCTTCTCTATATGCTTGCACTAGAGTAGTGTAGCATGTTACTGCTTACCAATAATCCTACTCTGCTGCATAGCCTGTCATTGCTACTACTGTTGTTACCTTTACGTACTATCCTACATGCTTAGTTTAGGATGCTAGTATTCCATCTGTGGCCCTACATTCTTGTCCGTCTGCCATGCTATACTATCGGGTCGTGATCACTCGGGGGTGATCACGGGAATATACTTATATACATAATACATGATACATGTTGGTGACTAAAGACGGGTCGGCTCGTAGGAGTACCCGCGAGTGGATCTTTGTGGCGGAGCGACAGGGCAGGTTGAGGCCACCTAGGAGAGAGGTGGGCCTGGCCCTGGTCGGCGTTCGCGGATACTTAACGCGCTTAACGAGATCTTGGTATTTGATCTGAGTCTGGCTACTGGCCTATACGCACTAGCCAACTACGTGAGAACAGTTATGGGCACTCGGCGTCGTGGTATTAGCCGAAGCACTTCGTGACGTCAGCGACTGAGCGGCGCGCGCCGGATTGGACTGGAACACCTGCTAGGCTAGGTCTGCTTCCGGCCGCCCACACAACGTGCAGGTGTGCTATGGGCGATGGGCCCAGACCCCTGTGCGCTTAGGTTTAGACCGGCGTGCTGACCTCTCTGTTGTGCCTAGGTGGGGCTGCGACGTGTTGATCTTCCGTGGCCGGGCATGACCCCGAAAAGTGTGTCCGGCCAAATGGGATCAAACGTGTTGGGTTATGTGGTGCACCCCTACAGGGAAGTTAATCTATTTGAATAGTCGTGATCTTCGGTAATAGGACGACTTGGAGTTGTACCTTGACCTTATGACAACTAGAACCGGATACTTAATAAAACACACCCTTCCAAGTGCCAGATACAACCCGGTGGTTGCTCTCTAACAGGGCGACGAGGAGGGGATCGCCGGGTAGGATTATGCTATGCGATGCTACTTGGAGGACTTCAGTCTACTTTCTTCTACATGCTGCAAGACGGAGGCTGCCAGAAGCGTAGTCTTCGACAGGATTAGCTATCCCCCTCTTATTCTGGCATTCTGCAATTTAGTCCACTGATATGGCCCTTTACACATATACCCATGCATATGTAGTGTAGCTCCTTGCTTGCGAGTACTTTGGATGAGTACTCACGGTTGCCTTGTATCCCCTTTTCCCCGTTTCTCTACCCGATCGCTGCGACCAGACGATGGAGCCCAGGAGCCAGACGCCACCTTCGACGATGACTCCTACTACACTGGAGGTGCCTACTACTACGTGCAGCCCGCTGACGACGACCAGGAGTAGTTAGGAGGATCCCAGGCAGGAGGCCCGCGCCTCGTTCGATTTGTATCCCCGTTTGTGCTAGCCTTCTTAAGGCAAACTTGTTTAACTTATGTCTGTACTCCAATATTGTTGCTTCCGCTGACTCGTCTATGACCGAGCACTTGTATTCGAGCCCTCGAGGCCCCTGGCTTGTATTATGATGCGTGTATGACTTATTTTATTTATAGAGTTGTGTTGTGATATCTTCCCGTGAGTCCCTGATCTTGATCGTACACATTTGCGTGCATGATTAGTGTACGATTGAATCGGGGGTGTCACAAGTTGGTATCAGAGCCGACTGCCTGTAGGAATCCCCCTTCCACACTCCTTGGCCGAAGTCGAGTCTAGACATTGCAAAAACTTTTACTAACATGGCTGTGTGCCTTACGGGCCCACGTCGCCATTGGGTGGTACTAGGATCTTTTACTCCTCGACCTTTACTCTGGGACTCTGAACTTTCTTCTACTCGGGTTAAACGAATTTACTAACTCTAACACTAGGGTCCCGTGACGACATTCACCCCAAAGTTGGATAAAATCCATAGTTATTCCTTAGTATAGTATTTTGAACAATTTCCACACTGTCATTTGACTCATTTGAAACATCTTGTTTTCAGATGGAACCCACGAGGTAGTTCGTGCACCACACGACGGCCATAGGTGCCTCGGGATCACCTGCCGTGCTAGCTGAGATGATGACCTATCTAGGTTATCGCTGGCACCCCGAGTACACCGTCTACGAGGAGTACCAGGACTTTAACCAGGAGCAGTACCGTGCCATCGTCCACCTCTACTCTCGGGAGTATGACCCCACTACTGTGCTGCACACCGCTTATGGTGTTGGAGCGACCATCGATATGGCAGTTCACGATGCTGCTTCTGCTGCTCTGACACAATTTCGTAGGGAGTATCGGGAGTTGGACACCTCCCCCTTCAGGCACATTGCTATCGCATCTGATATTGGTGCGGAGGCTTACTACACTGCTGCCTACTCCACTGTCACCCGAGAGCCCTTCTACCATCAGAACCTAGTTCTGCATGTTGATGGGCTGGATCGACCTAACCGAGCTCTTCGCCCCGAGTTGTACACCACCCGTCAGCACCTTTACCGTGCTCTGACGATGTTGCACCCCTTCGTCGGATCTGGGAAGATGCCGTGTTGTGCTATCGACCCAGCCAGGACCGTGATGCCCCAGGGTGTCGGTTGGCCAGAGGTGGGAGGCTACTCTCTTGCACTTGGTCCTCTTCTGCCACTTGAGCGTCGGGTTCAGCACCAGAGTACCCGCGGACCCTAGGTTGCCGACGTGGTGTACCCAATGCCACACTACCAGCTTTCAGGCTACAACTACCTCCGCAGTACCGCATGGGACTGATGTAGACTTGCTTGTTAGTGTTAGATGCATTCGCCGCGAGCCTGCGTGCCGCCTATGATGTCTTAGGCTATGTACTGAACTCTGTGTACCGAACTCTATGCATGATCTCTTTTGTAAGATATGCCGACTACTATGTAGTATCTATCATGCTGCTTTCATTATGCATGTTTCATCATGAATGATTCTTGTCTTTGCAAATTTCTCAATGCTGAACTACCCCCTGTTATATATTAGCAGGATGGTTAGACCAGGTGGTCATGGTCGTTGTGGCAACTTCCCACCACCGCCCGAGTACATGGCTGGTATGATCCAACAGCTTGAGATGAATCGCCAGTTCATGGAGAACATGATGGATCAGTTTCCTCGCCCCATTATGAACCAGCAGCCTGCCCCAGTAACTCTACAGGATTTCATGCGCCTGAACCCAACTGTGTACCACAACTCAACTCAGCCTCTGGATGCTGATGACTGGCTCCGTGACATCACCTATGAGATGGAGTCTACTGATGTAGCCCCTGCCAGCTATGTCACCTTTGCTTCCTTCTTCCTGAAGGGACCTGCAGCTCAATGGTGGGACAGCCACAGGCTTACTCTGCCAGTTGGAACAATCATCACCTGGCCGGACTTCCAAGCTGCTTTCCGTGCCCGCTTCATTCCTCAGGGAGTCATGGACCGGAAGAAGCGTGAGTTCCGCAACCTCACCCAAGGCAACAAAACTGTTGAAGCTTATCAGCGAGAGTGTCTGGACTTGTCTCGCTATGCTGAAGAGGACATTGCAACTGATGCACGTAGACAGGAGAAGTTCCGTGACGGCCTTCAAGCTGACATCAAGCTCGCACTTCTAGTGCACGACTTTGCTGATTTCGCCACCTTGGTGAACAAGGCCATCAATGTCGAAACTAGCCTGCGGGAATACCAGAGATCTCACAGGTGCAACCGTGACACGGGCTCATCTTCGGGACCGTCCTCGTAGAAGCGCAAGATATGGATTCCCAACAGCATGTACCAGCCGAATGCACCTGCCCCAAGGCAGTCCTATGCTGCACCTCGTCTGCCTACTCCTCCAACTAGGCAGCCAAGGCTTCCAGCTCCACCACCCCAAGCTCCTGTTCCCACTCCCAATAATGGTTTGTGCTTCAGGTGTGGCCAACCAGGGCACCATGCTAGAGAATGCAACCAGAACCAGAATCAACTGGCCCTTCCAGCAACTGGTCGTGGAAGCAACCAGCCCCGCAACAACAGTGCCAACTCTTATGGTCGTGTTCATGCCAACCATGTTGATCTGAACGAAGCACAAGACCAGCCTGCTACTGTGATGGGTACTCTTCTCGTAAATTCAGTACCAGCATCCGTTTTATTTGATACAAGTGCATCGCATTCATTCATGTCAGAAGATTTTGCATCCTTGCATGACATTAAATGCGAGGACATGAACGCTTCGCTATTAGTGCACACCCCTGCGGGCCAATGTCGGACCTCCATGATTTGAAACGACGTCCCCGTTGAAATCGAAGGACTGGAATTCCTTGTCTCTCCCATCGTACTGAAGTCCTGTAGCATTGATCTCATTCTGGGAATGAATTGGTTAAAAGCGCATACTGCTTCTATAGTTTGCGCCACTAAGATCGTCCATCTGCTACACCCTTTTGATGAAATAATAAGCTACAGTGCTCGTCTGGTTCAGAATGCCGAGGCAAGCCTTTATGCCTTGAATGCATTGAACGCTGCACCACTCGAGGGCATTGAAAACATTCCCGTCGTGCGTGAATTCCTCGACGTCTTTCCTGAAGAACTTCCAGGGATTCCCCCTGCTAGAGCTGTCAAATTCATCATCGGCTTGAAACCAGGCACCACTCCTATAGCCAAGCGACCCTACAAGATGCCGCCGCATGAACTCCTTGAGCTTAAGGAGGAAATCGACAAATCTCTTCAAAGTGGTTTCATTCACCCAAGTTGCTCTCCTTGGGGAGCACCTTCTCTCTTTGTCAAGAAGAAGGATGGGACAAACCGATTGGTCCAAGATTACCGTCCTATTAACCAAGCTACCATTCAGAACAAGTATCCTCTTCCTTGGATCAATGATCTGTATGATCAACTGGCTGGTTCATCAGTGTTCTCTAAACTCGACTTGAGGTTGGGTTACCACCAGATCCATGTTCGTGAATAGGATATCCCAAAGACCGCCTTTGTGACTCGATATGGTTCATACGAGTACACGGTCATGTCATTCGGCTTAACCAATGCTCCAGCCACGTTCTCTCGCCCGATGAACTATATATTCATGGATTACCTCGACAAGTTCGTCGTGGTTTATCTAGATGATATCCTGGTATTTTCCAAGAACGAAGAAGAACATGCTGAACATCTTCGTCTTGTGCTGGAAAAGCTACGAGAGCATCAGCTATACGCCAAGTTCTCCAAATGTGAATTCTGGCTTCCCAAAGTAACCTATCTTGGGCATGTCATCTCTAAGGATAGTATTGCCGTTAACCCTGAACGAGTTCAGGCTATTCTCGATTGGACTCCTCCGAAGAATGTCAAGCAAGTCAGAAGCTTTCTCGGTCTCGCCAGCTATAGCCGTCGATTCGTCGAGAACTTCTCCAAGATTGCCAGGCCTCTGACTAACCTGTTGCATAAGGGCGTCAAGTTCCAATGGGCAGACAAATGTCAGGAAAGTTTCCAGACACTCAAAGACAAGTTGATTTCTGCCCCAGTGCTAGCTCCACCTGATACTAAGAAGGACTTCGTCATTTACTGCGACGCTTCCCGTCAAGGATTAGGCTGTGTCCTAATGCAAGAGCGCAAAGTGATTGCTTATGCCTCTTGTCGACTGCGCCCTCACGAAGAGAACTACCCAGTTCATGACCTCGAGCTTGCTGCTGTCATCCATGCACTGAAGCAGTGGCGACATTACCTTCTCGGTAATCGTTGCGAGATCTTCACCGACCACCAAAGTTTGAAGTATCTGTTTACTCAGCCAAACCTGAACCTCCGTCAGCAAAGATGGATGGAGACTGTAGCAGACTTTGACTTGGGTATTTCCTATACACCAGGCAAGGCTAATGTAATGGCAGATGCCTTGAGCCGCAAGTCTTACTGCAACCACCTCCAGGTTCATAAAGTTCATCTCTCGCTTGTTGAAGAATTCAGAAAGCTGAACCTCCATATTGTTCCTCCGGGTGCACTCGCTCCCCCTCCTAAGGAGTTTCGCAAGATGAATCTCCATGTTGTTCCCAAAGGCTCTCTCAATACGCTGGTTGCTAAACCAGATCTTGTGGACACCATCAAATGGATACAGAAATGTGATGATGAAGTGGAGAGGATTAAACGTTATCTCGCACAAGGAAAGCCCTTATTCTTCACTGTTGATGACGCTGGCATCTTGTTCTTCAAAGGTCACCTAGTGGTTCCGAGTAAGAGGGAAAACCTGGATATACTCAGAAAGTTATGAAAGAAGCTCATGATACGCTTCTATGTATCCATCCTGGTAGTACAAAGATGTACCAGGACATCCGTCAGAGATTGTGGTGGTCTAACATGAAGCAAGACATTGCTCGCTATTGTGCTGAGTGTGACATTTGTCGTCGTATTAAAGCAGAACATCAAAGGCCTGCTGGAACTCTGCAACCTATCTCTATTCCTGAATGGAAATGGGACCATGTTGAAATGGACTTCGTCACTGGATTTCCCAAATCGCAGAAAGGTAATGATGCTATTCTTGTCGTCATTGACCGGCTTTCTAAAGTTGCACATTTTCTGGCGGTCAAAGAAACTATCACTGCTAGTCAGCTTGCAACTCTCTACATGTCCAGAATTGTTTCACTTCATGGTATTCCACTGGTTATCAGTTCGGACCGTGGCAGCTTATTCACTTCAAGATTCTGGGCTAGTTTCCAAGAAGCTATGGGAACTCATCTGTCATTCAGTACCGCATTTCATCCTCAGTCGCAAGGGCAAGTTGAACGTGTCAACCAAGTTCTCGAAGACATGCTTCGAGCTTGTGTTATTTCCTTCGGCAAGAAATGGGAGGAATCTCTCCCGTATGTTGAGTTCTCTTATAATAATAGCTATCAAGCTAGTCTGAAGATGGCCCCCTTTGAAGTGTTATATGGACGAAAGTGTCGAACCCCTCTGATCTGGTCAGAAACTGGGGAACGTCCACTCTTTGGTCCGGATATTATCCAAGATGCCGAAGAACAAGTCCGCGTTATTCGCGAGAATCTCAAGACTGCTCAGTCACATCAAAAAAGTAATTATGACCGTCATCATAAAGACATGGTCTATCAACCTGGCGAAAAGGCCTATCTTCGAGTTACACCAATGAAGGGTGCTCACCGCTTCAGGATCAAGGGCAAGCTAGCTCCTCGCTATATTGGCCCATTCACTATCCTGGAAAGGCGTGGAAAAGTGGCATATCAACTGGAGCTTCCGTCGAACCTTTCTCAGGTTCACGATGTGTTCCACGTGTCATAGCTCCGTCGCTGCTTCAAGGACCCAATCCGAGCAGTGGATCATGAAGTGCTCGAATTGCAACAGGACCTCTCCTATAAAGAGCATCCGGTCCGCATTCTCGACCAAGCTGAACGCCGCACACGTCAGAAGGCGATCAAGTTCCTCAAGGTCCAGTGGTCGAATCACTCTGAAGACGAAGCCACCTGGGAACGCGAGGATCGCCTACGCGATGAATACCCCACACTGTTTCCTTCTACCTCCTAAATCTCGGGACGAGATTTCTTGTAGTGGAGGAGATTTGTAAAGCCCGGATAATCATGCTACAGAAATCTCACGTTAATGATGGCACGTCACCTCTGTCACTGTAATTAATCTCGATTTAGTTCAAAACCATTTCAAATTTAAATCCTAAATAAGTCAAACGACAAAAGTTTTCAAATATTAAAATAAAAATGTTCGGGTTATGCCAAATATTGCATAGGTAATTATGGTGAAGTAAACACATTTTTAGTAAATGCCTAAATACTTTAAAATGAAATAAAATAAAAAAGAAAATAAATAAAAAGAAAAAGTGAAAATAAAACAAAAGGAAACAAACCCCCCCTCTCTTGGACCAGACGGCCCAGCTAACCCAGCCGACCGGCCCAGCCGGCCCGGCCCGCCTCCCCCTGCCGCCCCCTTCCCTGTTCCCCCGACCCGTGTCGGAACAGGGGCGCGTCCCCGCCGCACCCTCTCATCGGTGACGAGGCGAGGATAAGGCCGCCACGCCCCGCCTCCTCGATCCCGCCTACCACTCGCCCCCACTCTCGCCTCGGTTCCTGCGCCTCTCCCACTCCCCTCCAGATCCACCTCGCCCTCTCCTTCCCCTCCGCATCGGAGCGCCACCGCCGCCATGGCTCCGGCCTAGCCACGGCCACCGTGCCCACCTTGCCACCCCATGGTGTCTCCAAGGGCCGCCGTCGTCCGCTGCTTTGACTGGTGCAACCCGTTGGAGACCGGAGCCACCGCAACGCCCCCGACGCCGCCGTCTTCCTCCTCTGCTCCGACAAGCTCCGCCGCCGTTCTTCACCGACTCCGGCCGCGCCCCTGCAGGTACTAAACCCCCAAGGGCCACCGTGTGCGCCGCTCGGTGAGCCCCTGCTCTCTCCTCTCTCTCTCCTGCGCCCTAGATAGTTGTCGCCGTAGCACCCGAACGCTCCTCCGCGGATCTTGTCGCCGACGAGACTTCGATGACCAAATGGTCATGGGCGTGATTCCGTTGAACTCGCTGCGTCGAGTAGGGCCCGACTAGCCCTCCCATTTGCCCATTAATGCGCGGCACCGCCGTTCCCTCTCGCGGCCGAGCGCCGGCGTCCGCCGCCCCACTCGTCGCCGTCGCTACAGAGCCTCTCCGGCCACGGTCTCACTACCGTTCGACACGGCTTCGTCTCTGCGCTCGAACGCGCCCAGCCCCGCGATGAACCATGCCCCGCAGCCTCGCCATCAAACTCACTCAAGCCCCGGCGTCCGCCTCGCTCGTCGCCGGCGACGCTGCGGCCCTCCTCCGACCAAGCCACCACCTCCATTGAATGCGCCACGGCGCAGGCCTTGGAATGGGCCTAGCCCCGCTCCTCCCCGAGCCCCGTAGCGCGATTCCGGCCAACTCCGGTGAGGGGCTGCCTCTGTTTGGATCGCCGGAGTCGCTTCGGCGCCGGCCGCCGACGTGGCATGCGTGGGGTCCACTCCTGGGTCACTGCCTGTGGGCTTGGGAGCCCCAAGTGGCCACGTTGACTGAAGTCAACTACACTGACGTGGCAGATACTGCCACTGACATGCGGGCCCCATGCCATAAAAAGAAGAAAAACAAATAGATAAACTGCTAATTAACTAAATTAATTAATTAAAACCTAATCTCTCACTCACTACTAGGCCCCACCTGCTAATTAACCCATTTAGTTAGTTTTAAAGCTTTGTTAATGCCCCTGACAATGACATGTGGGTCCCACTGGACCCACCTGTCGGGTTTGACTAGTCAACCGACCAGTTGACCTGCTGACATCACTCTGATGTCATGCCCGCGTCATGTTGGGGAACGTAGCAGAAATTCAAAATTTTCCTACGTGTTCACCAAGATCTATCTATGGAGAAACCAGCAACGAGGGGAAGGAGAGTGCATCTACATACCCTTGTAGATCGCTAAGCGGAAGCGTTCAAGTGAACGGGGTTGATGGAGTCGTACTCGTCGTGATTCAGATCACCTATGATCCTAGTGCCGAACGGACAGCACCTCCGCGTTCAACACACGTACAGCCCGATGACGTCTCCCACGCCTTGATCCAACAAGGAGAGAGGGAGAGGTTGAGGAAGACTCCATCCAGCAGCAGCACAACGGCGTGGTGGTGGTGGAGGAGCGTGGCAATCCTGCAGGGCTTCGCCAAGCACCTGCGGGAGAGGAGAAGAACTTGGGAGAGGGAGGGGCTGCACCAAAGGCAAAAGGTGTGTCTCAAGAGGCCCTCTACCCCCACTATATATAGGGATCCCAAGGGGTGGGTGCGCCAGCCCTAGGAGATCCAATCTCCTAGGGGCGGCGGCCAGGGGAGGTTTCCCTCCCCCCAAGGCACCTAGGAGGTGCCTTCCCTCCTTGGGACTCTTCATTAGGGTTCCCCCTTCACCCTAGGCGCATGGGCCATAAGGGAAGTGGCGCCCCAGCCCACTTTGGGCTGGATCCCTTCCCACTTCAGCCCATGGGACCCTCCGGGATGGGTGGCCCCACCCGGTGGCCCCCCGGGATCCCTCCGGTGGTCCCGGTACAATACCGATGACCCCGAAACTTGTCCCGATGGCCGAAATAGGACTTCATATATATAAATCTTTACCTCCGGACCATTCCGGAACTCCTCGTGACGTCCGGGATCTCATCCGGGACTCCGAACAACATTCGGTAACCACATACAAGCTTCCTTTATAACCCTAGCGTCATCGAACCTTAAGTGTGTAGACCCTACGGGTTCGGGAGACATGCAGACATGACCGAGATGTTCTCCGGTCAATAACCAACAGCGGGATCTGGATACCCATGTTGGCTCCCACATGTTCCACGATGATCTCATCGGATGAACCACGATGTCAAGGACTTAATCAATCCCGTATACAATTCCCTTTGTCTATCGGTACGATACTTGCCCGAGATTCGATCGTCGGTATCCCGATACCTTGTTCAATCTCGTTACCGGCAAGTCTCTTTTACTCGTTCCGCAACACATCATCCCGTGATCAACTCCTTGATCACATTGTGCACATTATGATGATGTCCTACCGAGTGGGCCCAGAGACACCTCTCCGTCGCACGGAGCGACAAATCCCAATCTCGATTCGTGCCAACCCAACAGACACTTTCGGAGATACCCGTAGTGTACCTTTATAGCCACCCAGTTACGTTGTGAAGTTTGGCACACCCAAAGCATTCCTACGGTATCCGGGAGTTGCACAATCTCATGGTCTAAGGAAATGATACTTGACATTATAAAAGCTTTAGCATACGAACTACATGGTCTTGTGCTAGGCTTAGGATTGGGTCTTGTCCATCACATCATTCTCAATGATGTGATCCCGTTATCAATGACATCCAATGTCCATGGTCAGGAAACCGTAACCATCTATTGATCAACGAGCTAGTCAACTAGAGGCTTACTAGGGACATGGTGTTGTCTATGTATCCACACATGTATCTGAGTTTCCTATCAATACAATTCTAGCATGGATAATAAACGATTATCATGAACAAGGAAATATAATAATAATCAATTTATTATTGCCTCTAGGGCATATTTCCAACAGTCTCCCACTTGCACTAGAGTCAATAATCCAGTTCACATCGCTATGTGATTAACACTCAAGGTCACATCCCCATGTGACTAACACCCAAGAGTTTACTAGAGTCAATAATCTAGTTCACATTACCATGTGATTAACACTCAATGAGTTCTGGGTTTGATCATGTTATGCTTGTGAGAGATGTTATAGTCAACGGGTCTGAAGCTTTCAGATCCGTGTGTGCTTTACAAACACCTATGTCATCTCCTAGATGCAGTTACCACGCTCTATTTGGAGCTATTCCAAATAGCTGTTCTACTATACGAATCCAATTTACTACTTAGAATAATCTGGATTAGTGTCAAAGTTTGCATCGGCGTAACCCTTTACGACGAACTCTTTTACCACCTCCATAATCGAGAAAATTCCTCAGTCCACCAGTTACCAAGGATAACCTTGACCGCTGTCCTGTGATCCATTTCTAGATCACACTTGTACCCCTTGACTGACTCATGGTTTGGCACGCTTCAGGTGCGGTACACAACATAGCATACTTTAGAGCCTACGACTAAAGCATAGGGGACGACCTTCGTCCTTTCTCTCTATTCTGCCGTGGTCAGGTCTTGAGTCTTACTCAATACTCACACGTGTAATACAGCCAAGAACTCCTTCTTTGCTGATCTATTTTGAATTCCTTCAAAATCTTGTCACGGTATGTATTCATTTGAAAGTACTATTAAGCGATTTTGATCTATCCTTATAGATCTTGATGCTCAATGTTCAAGTAGCTTAATCCAGGTTTTCCATTGAAAACACTCTTCAAATAACCTTATATGCTTTCCAGAAATTCTACATCATTTCTGATCAACAATATGTCAACAACATATACTCATCAGAAATTCTATAGTGCTCCCACTCACTTCTTTGGAAATACAAGTTTCTCATAAACTTTGTATAAACCCAAAATCTTTGATTATCTCACCAAAGTGTACATTCCAACTCCGAGATGCTTACTCCAGTCCTTAGAAGGATTGCTGGGGCTTTGCATACTTGTTAGCATCTTTCAGGATCGACAAAATCTTCTGGTTGTATCACATACAACCCTTCCTCAAGAACAAGGAAATAATATTTTGACATCCTATCTGCAAGATTTCATAAATAATGCAGTAATCGCTAACATAATTCCAACAGAATTTTAGCATCGCTACGAGTGAGAAAGTCTCATCGTAGTCAACTCCTTGAACTTGTCGGAAAACATTTTAATGACAAGTCGAGCTTTCTTAGTGGTGACATTTACCATCATTGTCCGTCTTCCTTTTAAAATCCATATGTACCTAACAGTCTTACGACCATCAAGTAGTTCTTTCAAAGTCTACACTTTGTTTTCATATATGGATCCTCTCTAGGATTATATGGCCTCGAGCCATTCATCGGAATCCGGGCCCACCATCGCTTCTCCATAGCTCGTAGGTTCATTGTTGTCTAGCAACATGTCTTCCAAGACAGGATTACGTACCACTCTGAAGTAGTACTGTAACGCCCTCGATGCGGCTATATCTCCCACGTGTCAAGGCACGACTTAGAGGCATAACCGCATTGAAAGCAATGTCGCAAGTGAGGTGATCTTCACACAACCCATATAATAAATAAAGGGGAAAGATACATAGTTGGCTTACAATCGCCACTTCACACAAGTACATAAATAACATCCATCATACAGATTACACTCAAGGTCTGACTACGGTACCAAAATGAAAGAAGACTACCCCAAATGCTAAACAGATCCCCGGATCACCCAACTGGGCTCCACTACTGATCATCTGGAAAAGAAACATAGTAACGGCCACGTTCCTCGTCGAACTCCCAAGTGAGCTCGGACGCGTCATCCGCACTGGCATCGTTGGTACCTGCAACTGTGGTGATAATATTTGTGAGTCACGGGGACTCAGCAATCTCACACCCGCGAGATCAAGACTATTTAAGCTTAAAGGTGGGAAAGGGGTAGTGAGGTGGAGCTGCAGCAAGCGACTAGCATATGGTGGCTACAGCGCAAAAGAGAGCGAGAAGAGAAGGCAAAGCACGATCGAGAAACTAGAAGTGATCAAGAAGTGATCCTGAAACAACCTACGTTAGGCATAACTCCAACAACCGTGTTCACTTCCCGGACCCCGCCGAGAAGAGACCATCACGGTTACACACGCGGTTGATGTGTTTTAGTTAAGGTCAACTTCGGGTTTTCTACAACCGGACATCAACAAATTCCCATCTGCCTCATAACCGCGGGCACGGCTTTCGAAAGATAATACCCTGCAGGGGTGTCCCAACTTAGCCCATGATAAGCTCTCACGGTCAACGAAGGATATTCCTTCTACCGGGAAGACCCGATCAATCTCGGAATCCCGGACTACAAGACATTTCAACAGCAACAAAACAAGTCCAGCAAAGCCGCCCGATTGTGCCGACAAATCCTGATAGGAGCTGCACATATCTCGGTCTCAGGGCACATCCGGATGAACACTACGTACGGCAACCGAAGATACCCCAAGTTGCCTCAGGGCGGCACCGCAAGTGGCTCTAGTTGGACCAGCAATCGAAGGAGAACTGGCCCGGGGGGTTAAAATAAAGATGACCCTTGAGTCTGCAGAACCCAAGGGAAAAAGGCTAGGTGGCAAATGGTAAAACCAATGTTGGGCCTTGCTGGAAAAGTCTCATTCAAAGCAAACTGTCAAGGGGGTCCCATAAATCACCCAACCGTGTAAGGTACGCAAACTCCGGGAACATAACACCGGTATGACGGAAACTAGGGTGGCAAGAGTGGAACAAAACACCAGGCATAAGGCCGAGCCTTCCACCCTTTACCAAGTATATAGATGCATTAATTAAATAAGAGGTATTGTGATATCCCAACAAGTAAACATGTTCCAACAAGGAACAACAAGATCATGTTCCAACAAGGAACAAACTTCATCTTCACCTGCAACTAGCAACGCTATAAGAGGGGCTGAGCAAAGCAGTAACATAGCCAAACAACGGTTTGCTAGGACATGGATGGTTAGGGGCTGACATGGCAAAATAGGAGGCATGATATAGCAAGTGGTAGGTATCGCAGCATAGGCATAGCAAAAGAGCGAGCAATCTAGCAAGCAAAGATAGAAGTGATTTCGAGGGTATGGTCATCTTGCCTGCAAGAGTTTCAGAGTTGTCGAAAGCTTGGTCCTCGTAAGCGTTCTCAACAGGTTCCTCGGTCACGTACTCGTCTCCCGGCTCTACCCAAAACAAGAGAACAAGCAAAGGAACCAATATCAACCACGATGCAATGCGCAAGCAACATGATGCAAAACATGGCATGATATGCGAGAGGTGATATGCAATGCGTATGCATGCTCCGGAAGGACAAGGATGAACAGGGCATAATCTTGGCAAACCAAGCATGCCACTGGATAGATGAGGTGATTTCAGTTGAAATCGATATAAAGTTCACCGGAATCGGATGCACGGTTTGCAAATGGCAAGCAATACAAGAATGACACGAAACTGCCATAAACACATGATGCTACTTAGCAAGCAACAAATAATTAAGCTAATGCACCCAAACATGGCAACAAAGCATATGACAGTAATCTACTCAAGATGCTTGACAAAAGATGAACACTGAGCTACGGCTAATTCACATCATAACAGGTCCAAACAATCATGGCAAAAATGACAAAAGTGCATGTTCAGATAAGATCCAGCAACTAACATCAACTAGCCCTCTTCTAACAGCATTTAGGGCATCAAGATGACTTCAAATGAAAATGATGCGATGGAACAAAGTGATGTACTCTTCGAGGCGAACAATTTGACATATTATACGCGCGAAACGGAGCTACGGATGCAAAGTTATGGCATGTCGAACATGGCAAGATAATTGGAAAAGCTGGGACTTAGAAATATTCGAGGGGGGTAAAAGTCAACCCGCGGGTCTCCAGATCGGATCGGGGGCGCGCGGGCCGAGGCGGGGCCGGCGACGGCGGCGGCGGGGCTGCGCCGGCGAGGAGGGGAGCCGGAGGGACGCGGGGCGCGCGGGGCGGCTCCGGCGGAGGCGGGGCGCCGGCGCGCGCGGGCTTCGGCCGGCGGCGCGGTGGCGGAGGGCGCGGTCGGCGGCGGCGACCGGCGACGAGGCAGCGGTGGCGGCCGGCGTCGAGGCGCGGGGCGGCGCGAGGCGGCGCGGGCGTGGGAGGCCGCGGCGGCGGCGGATGGGCCCCGCGGGCCCGCTGCGGGCTCGCGGGCCGGCGGCGGTGGGCGGCGGCGCGAGGACACGTGGCGTCCCGCGAGTGGCTGCAGGCGGCGGCGGGATTCGTCCGGCTCGGGCCGGACGTGTCCGGCGGCGGCGGGGCGAATTGGACTAGGGTTTGGGGTGGTTTGGACCCGAAAATGAAGGAGGATGAGGCCTTTTTATAGGTAGAAGGAGCTAGGGAGCTCCAAATTGAGCACGGTTTTCGGCCACGCGATCGTGATCGAACGGCGGAGGACATGGGAGTGACTTAGATGGGTTATTGGGCTGTTTTGAAGGGGTGTTGGGCTGCAACACACACGAGGCCTTCACGGTTACCCGGTTAACCGTTGGAGTACCAAACGAACTCCGATTGACCCGAAACTTGACAGGCGGTCTACCGGTGCTATACCGAGGCCACATGTCAAACCTCGGTCCATTTCGAGAATGTTTAATACCCGCTCACGAGGAAATGTAAAAGGGGACGCCGGGAGATATAGGAGTGCCGGATTGCAAAACGGACAACGGGAAAGATGTTTGGATTTATGAGACGAACACGTATGCGAATGCGATGCACATGATGACATGAAAAGAAATGCATGACATGACCAAAATGCAAAACGGAGAGAACCCAACCACGGAGGAAATATCATATCACAATGCCGAAAATGGCAAGAGTTGGATTACAATTATGGCAAGTTACATCTGGGGCGTTACAACACACCACCACTACGAGAGGATCTCGTCCCGAGATCTAGGACTGAAAGAACTCCGGATACTCGGAACGTAGGTGGTCCTCACGCTCCCAGGTGGCTTCTCGGTCTGAATGATGTGACCATTTCACTTTGAGGAATTTGATTGACTTGTTGCGAGTCTTGCGCTCAGTTGTCTCAAGAATAGCAACTGGATGCTCATGATAGGACAAATCTTCTTGAAGATCAGTCTCTTCGAAGTTGATGGTGCACTCAGGCGTTTTGAAGCACTTGCGAAGCTGTGACACGTGGAAGACATCGTGCACATTTGCAAAGTTGGAGGGAAGCTCGAGTTGACAGGTTAGATCGCCTCGTTTCCCGATGATCTTGAAGGGGCCCACGTATCGCGGGGCAAGTTTCCCCTTGATACCGAAGCGACGAGTTCCTTTCATTGGCGAGACACGGAGGTAAACATGGTCTCCGATCTCGAATGCCACATCTCGGTGTTTGCTATCGTAATAGCTCTTCTGGCGCGACTGCGCGGCTTTGAGGTTCTCACGAATGACCTTGCACATAGCCTCAGCCTCTGAGATCAAATCATTGCCGAGCAATTGGCGTTCACCGGTTTCAGACCAGTTGAGAGGAGTACGGCACTTTCTGCCATAGAGAATCTCTAATGGGGCTTTGCCCGAGCTGGCTTGAAAACTGTTGTTGTAAGAGAATTCAGCATAAGGAAGACAATCCTCCCACTTCATGCCGAAAGAGATAACACAGGCTCTGAGCATATCTTCAAGAATTTGATTGACACGCTCAACTTGTCCACTAGTCTGAGGGTGGAAAGCTGTGCTGAATCGAATATTGGTGCCCATGGCCTTCTGAAAAGAATCCCAATACTTGGAGGTAAAGATGCTGCCACGGTCTAAAGAGATCAATTGTGGAATGCCATGCAACGAGACAATTCTGGATGCGTAGAGCTCTGCCAGCTGCGCTGCTGTGATAGACTCTTTGATAGGAAGAAAATGAGCCACTTTGGTGAGCTTGTCGATGACGACGAAGATAGCATCATTTCCACGCTTGGACTTAGGAAAACCAGTCACGAAGTCCATTTCGATATGATCAAACTTCCATTCTGGAATAGCAAGAGGTTGGAGAAGACCAGCTGGTCGTTGGTGTTCTGCTTTCACCCTTCTGCAGACATCACACTCATTCACGAATTGAGCAATCTCACGCTTCATTCGAGTCCACCAATACGACTGCTTGAGGTCATGGTACATCTTTGTACTACCAGGATGAATTGACAGAAGAGAATTGTGCGCTTCGTTCATAATGACTTTACGAAGATCACCCTTTGGAACCACAATCCGGTCCTCGAAGAAAAGAGTATCTCTGTCATCAACTCGATAGCACTTGTATTTGGAAATGCTCTTGTCAATACCACGTTTCACCTTCTTCACCATGGTATCCAACAATGGTGCCTCACGAATCTGATCTTCCAAAGTAGGAGAGACAACGAGGTTGGCAAGCAAACCTTGAGGAACAACTTGAAGATTCAACTTGCGGAAAGCCTCATAGAGATCCGGTTGAAATGGCTTGAGGATCAAGCTGTTGCAGTAAGCCTTCCTGCTCAAAGCGTCTGCAATCACATTAGCCTTGCCTGGAGTGTATTCAATACTCGGATTATACTCTTGAATCATTTCGACCCATCGAGTTTGCCTGAGGTTGAGATGAGGCTGAGTGAAGATATACTTGAGACTCTTGTGATCTGTGAAGATGTCCACTTTCCTTCCCAACAGGAGATGTCTCCATGTTATTAGTGCGTGGACAACTGCCGCCAACTCAAGATCGTGAGTGGGGTAGTTCCTTTCATTGGGCTTCAACTGGCAAGAGGTATAGGCAACAACCTTCTTCTCTTGCATTAGCACAGCACCGAGGCCCTGGAGAGAAGCATCACAGAATACTTCATAAGGCTTGGATTCGTCAGGAGGAGTCAGAACTGGAGCAGTGACGAGTTTCTCTTTGAGAGTGTTGAAAGCAACATCACACTCAGGAGACCAGACATATTTCACATGCTTCTGGAGGAGGTTGGAAAGAGGCTTGGCAATCTTGGAGAAATTCTCAACGAATCTTCTGCAATAGCTTGCAAGTCCAAGAAAACTGCGAAGCTGCTTGACATTCTGAGGAGGATTCCAATTCAAAACTGCAGACACCCTCTCTGGATTAACAGCGATGCCCTTGGCAGAGATGATATGACCAAGATAAAGAACTTCATCAAGCCAGAATTCACATTTGGAGAACTTCGCATATAATTGATATTCTCTGAGCTTGTCGAGTACCAATCGCAAATGTTCGGCATGATCCTTCTTATTCTTGGAGAAGACCAAAATATCATCGAGATAGACCAAGACAAATTCGTTGATGTAGGGGTTGAAGATGAAATTCATCAAGCGAGTGAAATACGGAGGAGCATTGACAAGGCCGAAAGACATGATAGTATATTCATAAGAACCAAAGCTTGTTCTGAATGCTGTCTTGGGAATATCTTCTTCACGAATGCGAATCTGATGATAACCCATACGAAGGTCCAGCTTGGAGAACACCTTAGCACCTTTGAGTTGCTCAAATAGCTCATTGATGTTGGGAAGTGGGTACTTGTTCTTGATAGTCTTCTTGTTCAACGGACGGTAATCGACGCAAAGTCGGTCCGTGCCATCCTTCTTCTTGACAAAAAGAACACCACAACCCCACGGAGAAGAACTCGGTCTGATCAGGCCCAGACGTTCTTGTTTATCGAGTTGAATCTTCAATTCCTTGAGCTCATCTGGTCCAAGCTTGTAAGGACGCTTGCAAACGGGTTCCGTGCCAGGCTCAAGATCAATAACGAATTCAACTGGCCGACGGGGAGGCATACCCGGAAGCTCTTCTGGAAAGACATCTTGGTACTCACAAACGACTGGAATCTGAGAGATAGCCTCCAATTCATCATTCTCATTGAGAGAAAACAACCGAATGGTATCATCACGAGAAGCATAGATGATCACATCGTTCGAAGTGTGAGTCAATTTGATTTCCCTGGCAGCACACTCAAGCTGAGCCTTGTGCTTAGAAAGCCAGTCCATCCCGAGAATGAGATCAATATCAGAATCACCAAGAACAATTGGTTTTGACAAGAATTTGTAATCACCCATCTTGATGGAAACATTGGGAACGCACATGGTAGAACTCAAACGTTTTGCCGGGGAAACAACTTGCAGAGCTTTAGGTAAGACCTCTGTGTCAAAACTGTGCTCCGATGCAAAAGGATATGACATGAAAGAATGCGATGCCCCAGTATCAAATAAGACTTTTGCAGGAATATCATTAACAGGAAGATTACCCATGATCACTTCAGAAGACTCCTCTGCTTGAGCTGCATTCAACATGTTCACCTTGGCGTGCTTAGGATTATGCTTGACCACTGCATTGCTGGAAGATTTCACAGGAGGAGGAGGCGGAAGGCGCCTTTGGTTGAAGCACTTGTCCGCATAGTGACCCTTTTGCTGACATTTCCTGCAAGTCACCTCTGAGAGTGGACGATGATAAGGAGCACTTGGCCTTGGAGCTTGGTTCTGAGACTTGTTCTGATAACCAGGGTTGGGTGGGTGGGAAGATCCACGACCACTTGAGTTCTTCTGCTGATAAGGCTGACGGAACGGAGGAGGAGGAGGCAACCAGAACTTCTGTTGCTTAGCTGCCACAAGTGAAGAAGAAGAAGACTGAACTGCGTCTCTAACTCTCTTCTTAGAAGCCTCACACTTGAGCTGAGCAACTTCTTGTTTCAGTGCCATGTTGTAGAATTCATCATACTTCAATGGCTCGAAAAGCACGAGAGCAAGTTGCAGATCTTCTCTGAGACCACGCCTGAACTGGTAGATCATACTCTTCTCATCAGGGATGTCTTGCCTTGCAAAACGAGAGAGCTTCTGGAACTGAGTGTTGTATTGATAGACAGACATGTTGCCTTGCTTGAGATTGCGGAATTCCTCACGCTTAAGCTCAACAACACTTTCTGGAATGTGGTGTGCTTTGAAATCACGACGGAAATCATCCCAAGTAATCACACGACCTCCTCTGGAATCTTTGTATTGCTGGAACCACTCAGCAGCTTGATCTTTGAGTTGAAAAGAGGCAAACTTGACAAAGTCCTCAGGTCTGACATTGCTGCACTCGAAATGCTTGTTGATGTCCACGAGCCAATCATCTGCGTCTGTGGCCTCGACACAGTAGCTGAAGGTCTTTGGTTGATTAGCAAGGAACTGGTTGAGTGAAGCGAAATGCGGCTGATTGTTGCCTTGGCCTTGATTCTCTTGATTAGCTTGCCCTTGGTTGCGATCTTGCAAGAGCTGAATCAGAATCTGAGCATTGGCATTTGTGGCAGTCATCAAGGCTTGCCAAGCTTCCGGAGGCGGAGGTGGTGGCGGAGGGTTAGCCTGATTCCCTTCATTGCGTTCCGGATTCTGACGCGTTGGTGGAGCCATCCTGAAGAGGGTGACATCCATTAGCATCTTGACAGAGATATATTGAGGCTGAATCAAAGGAACGAAATTGCAACATATAGTCTTCCCAATTAACATTCGAACGAGAATGAACGAATGAATTCCAATGTAATCATCACACTTCCAAAATTGAGAAGCCACTTAGAACATGGTAAGGAATAAAATCAACAAGGTACGGAAGTGAACAAATACTTGGTAAGGATTACCCAATCACAAACCAAATATCTGCGGAAGAAATACTAAAGCTACAAGAATTCCCACTTATAAACTCCCGAAACTTTCTGGTTATGCAATCAGGTGTTGGGGATACAGGGGAAGCATAATATCTCACCCAAACTAGCAAATCCTACAACCAGCTGTATCCATCCTTCAACACATAACCAAGAAACCTTCGGAAATCGTCTACCTCAACCTTCGAAAATCATCCGTTATACAAGTCATGGCAATACCCCTGCACTCGCCACAGTACTGGGCTATCAGGGTTATCTCACCAACAACTGTACAAAAGAGATTTTCGATGTCGGCGTACTAAACTCAGGTATTCCAAAACTGCAATGATAAGATTATGACGACAACACCTCGGAGCTCAACTCCCCGGGACACTGCCACAACCCCTAAATGTCAGGAGGCAACCAAGACAATGTTGTCATCATAAAACCATCGGAACGATTGTAATATACCCGCGTGATCCTAAAATTTTTTTTTTAGTGAAATTTGAGAAGAGAAGAGTCAAAACTCTACGTCAGGAAGCCTTACCAGAAGGTCGAAGGGACTGGGAAGTAAAAAGAATTCCTAATCTCTCCGATATATAATTCCTAAATGACTCAAAACATTTTTCTAGACACAACTCGGCCACTAAAGACGATCAAACAGTGGGGGCTCCTAAGGTCGGGAAAGGCTCTGATTACCAACTTGTAACGCCCTCGATGCGGCTATATCTCCCACGTGTCAAGGCACGACTTAGAGGCATAACCGCATTGAAAGCAATGTCGCAAGTGAGGTAATCTTCACACAACCCATATAATAAATAAAGGGGAAAGATACATAGTTGGCTTACAATCGCCACTTCACACAAGTACATAAATAACATCCATCATACAGATTACACTCAAGGTTCGACTACGGTACCAAAATGAAAGAAGACTACCCCAAATGCTAAACAGATCCCCGGATCACCCAACTGGGCTCCACTACTGATCATCTGGAAAAGAAACATAGTAACGGCCACGTTCCTCGTCGAACTCCCAAGTGAGCTCGGACGCGTCATCCTCACTGGCATCGTTGGTACCTGCAACTGTGGTGATAATATCTGTGAGTCACGGGGACTCAGCAATCTCACACCCGCGAGATCAAGACTATTTAAGCTTAAAGGTGGGAAAGGGGTAGTGAGGTGGAGCTGCAGCAAGCGACTAGCATATGGTGGCTACAGTGCAAAAGAGAGCGAGAAGAGAAGGCAAAGCACGGTCGAGAAACTAGAAGTGATCAAGAAGTGATCCTGAAACAACCTACGTTAGGCATAACTCCAACAACCGTGTTCACTTCCCGGACCCCGCCGAGAAGAGACCATCACGGTTACACACGCGGTTGATGTGTTTTAGTTAAGGTCAACTTCGGGTTTTCTACAACCGGACATCAACAAATTCCCATCTGCTTCATAACTGCGGGCACGGCTTTCGAAAGATAATACCCTGCAGGGGTGTCCCAACTTAGCCCATGATAAGCTCTCACGGTCAACGAAGGATATTCCTTCTACCGGGAAGACCCGATCAATCTCGGAATCCCGGACTACAAGACATTTCAACAGCAACAAAACAAGTCCAGCAAAGCCGCCCGATTGTGCCGACAAATCCTGATAGGAGCTGCACATATCTCGGTCTCAGGGCACATCCGGATGAACACTACGTACGGCAACCGAAGATACCCCAAGTTGCCTCAGGGCGGCACCGCAAGTGGCTCTAGTTGGACCAGCAATCGAAGGAGAACTGACCCGGGGGGTTAAAATAAAGATGACCCTTGAGTCTGCAGAACCCAAGGGAAAAAGGCTAGGTGGCAAATGGTAAAACCAATGTTGGGCCTTGCTGGAAAAGTCTCATTCAAAGCAAACTGTCAAGGGGGTCCCATAAATCACCCAACCGTGTAAGGAACGCAAACTCCGGGAACATAACACCAGTATGACGGAAACTAGGGTGGCAAGAGTGGAACAAAACACCAGGCATAAGGCCGAGCCTTCCACCCTTTACCAAGTATATAGATGCATTAATTAAATAAGAGGTATTGTGATATCCCAACAAGTAAACATGTTCCAACAAGGAACAACAAGATCATGTTCCAACAAGGAACAAACTTCATCTTCACCTGCAACTAGCAACGCTATAAGAGGGGCTGAGCAAAGCAGTAACATAGCCAAACAACGGTTTGCTAGGACATGGATGGTTAGGGGCTGACATGGCAAAATAGGAGGCATGATATAGCAAGTGGTAGGTATCGCAGCATAGGCATAGCAAAAGAGCGAGCAATCTAGCAAGCAAAGATAGAAGTGATTTCGAGGGTATGGTCATCTTGCCTGCAAGAGTTTCAGAGTTGTCGAAAGCTTGGTCCTCGTAAGCGTTCTCAACAGGTTCCTCGGTCACGTACTCGTCTCCCGGCTCTACCCAAAACAAGAGAACAAGCAAAGGAACCAATATCAACCACGATGCAATGCGCAAGCAACATGATGCAAAACATGGCATGATATGCGAGAGGTGATATGCAATGCGTATGCATGCTCCGGAAGGACAAGGATGAACAGGGCATAATCTTGGCAAACCAAGCATGCCACTGGATAGATGAGGTGATTTCGGTTGAAATCGATATAAAGTTCACCGGAATCGGATGCACGGTTTGCAAATGGCAAGCAATACAAGAATGACACGAAACTGCCATAAACAGCATGATGCTACTTAGCAAGCAACAAATAATTAAGCTAATGCACCCAAACATGGCAACAAAGCATATGAAAGTAATCTACTCAAGATGCTTGACAAAAGATGAACACTGAGCTACGGCTAATTCACATCATAACAGGTCCAAACAATCATGGCAAAATGACAAAAGTGCATGTTCAGATAAGATCCAGCAACTAACATCAACTAGCCCTCTTCTAACAGCATTTTGGGCATCGAGATGACTTCAAATGAAAATGATGCGATGGAACAAAATGATGTACTCTTCGAGGCGAACAATTTGACAAATTATACGCGCGAAACGGAGCTATGGATGCAAAGTTATGGCATGTCGAACATGGCAAGATAATTGGAAAAGCTGGGACTTAGAAATATTCGAGGGGGGTAAAAGTCAACCCGCGGGTCTCCAGATCGGATCGGGGGCGCGCGGGCCGAGGCGGGGCCGGCGACGGCGACGGCGGCGGTGGGGCTGCGCCGGCGAGGAGGGGAGCCGGAGGGACGCGGGGCGGCTCCGGCGGAGGCGGGGCGCCGGCGCGCGCGGGCTTCGGCCAGCGGCGCGGTGGCGGAGGGCGCGGTCGGCGGCGGCGACCGGCGACGAGGCAGTGGCGGCGGCCGGCGTCGAGGCGCGGGGCAGCGCGAGGCGGCGCGGGCGTGGGAGGCCGCGGCGGCGGCGGATGGGCCCCGCGGGCCCGCTGCGGGCTCGCGGGCCGGCGGCGGTGGGCGGCGGCGCGAGGACACGTGGCGTCCCGCGAGTGGCTGCAGGCGGCGGCGGGATTCGTCCGGCTCGGGCCGGACGTGTCCGGCGGCGGCGGGGCGAATTGGACTAGGGTTTGGGGTGGTTTGGACCCGAAAATGAAGGAGGAGGAGGCCTTTTTATAGGTAGAAGGAGCCAGGGAGCTCCAAATTGAGCACGGTTTTCGGCCACGCGATCGTGATCGAACGGCGGAGGACATGGGAGTGACTTAGATGGGTTATTGGGCTGTTTTGAAGGGGTGTTGGGCTGCAACACACACGAGGCCTTCACGGTTACCCGGTTAACCGTTGGAGTACCAAACGAACTCCGATTGACCCGAAACTTGACAGGCGGTCTACCGGTGCTATACCGAGGCCACATGTCAAACCTCGGTCCATTTCGAGAATGTTTAATACCCGCTCACGAGGAAATGTAAAAGGGGACGCCGGGAGATATAGGAGTGCCGGATTGCAAAACGGACAACGGGAAAGATGTTCGGATTTATGAGACGAACACGTATGCGAATGCGATGCACATGATGACATGAAAAGAAATGCATGACATGACCAAAATGCAAAACGGAGAGAACCCAACCACGGAGGAAATATCATATCACAATGCCGAAAATGGCAAGAGTTGGATTACAACTATGGCAAGTTACATCTGGGGCGTTACAAGTACGCATCCTTGTCATCCTACGAGGTTTGGGAGTGACTTGATCCGAAGTCTCATGATCACTATCATAAGCTTCCACTTCAATTGGTGTAGGTGCCACAGGAACAATTCCTGTGCCTTGCTACACACTAGTTGAAGTGACGGTTCAATAACCTCATCAAGTCTCCACCATCCTCCCACTCAATTCTTTCGATAGAAACTTTTCCTCGAGAAAGGACCCGATTCTAGAAACAATCCCTATTGCTTTCGGATCTGAGATAGGAGGTATACCCAACTGTTTTGGGTGTCCTATGAAGATGCATTTGTCCGCTTTGGGTTTGAGCTTATCAGCCTGAAACTTTTTCATATAAGCATCGCAGCCCCAAACTTTTAAGAAACGACAACTTAGGTTTCTCTAAACCATAGTTCATACGGTGTCGTCTCAACGGATTTATGTGGTTCCCTATTTAAAGTGAGTGCGGTTGTCTCTAATGCCTAACCCATGAACGATAGTGGTAATTCGATAAGAGACATCATGGTATGCATCATATCCAATAGGGTGCAGTTATGATGTTCGGACACACCATCACACTATGGTGTTCCAGGCGGTACTAGTCGTGAAACAATTTCCACAATGTCTCAATTGTGTACCAAACTCGCAACTCAGATATTCATCTCTATGATCATATCATAGATATTTTATCCTCTTGTCACGACGATATTCAACTTCATTCTGAAATTACTTGAACCATTCAATAATTCAGACTTGTGTTTCATCAAGTAAATATACTCAGTACCTACTCAAATCATCTGTGAAGTAAGAGCATAACGATATCCACTGCGTGCCTCAGCACTCGTTGGACTGCACACATCAAAATGTGTTACTTCCAACAAGTTGCTTTCTTGTTCCATTTTACTGAAACCGAAGCTTTCAGTCATCTTGCCCATGTGGTATGATTTGCATATCTCAAGTGATTCAAAATCAAGTGAGTCCAAACAGTCCATCTGGAGTTTCTTCATGCATATATACCAATAGACATGGTTCACATTACTCAATCCTTTTTCCAAAAAAAATGAGTGAGTCCAAAGATCCATCAACATGGAGCTTCTTCATGCGTTTTATACCAATATGACTTACATGGCAGTGCCACAAGCAGGTGGTACTATCATTACTATCTTATATCTTTTGGCATGAACATGTGTATCACTATGATCGAGATTCAATAAACCATTCATTTTAGGTGCAAGACCATTGAAGGTATTATTCAAAAAAAAATAACCATTATTCTCCTTAAATGAATAACCGTATTGCGATAGACATAATCCAATCATGTCTATGCTCAACGGAAACACCAAATAACAATTATTTAGGTTTAACACCAATCTCGATGGTAGAGGGAGCGAGCGATGCTTGATCATATCAACTTTGGAAACACTTCCAACACATATCGTCAGCTCACCTTTAGCTAGTCTCCGTTTATTCCGTAGCTTTTATTTCGAGTTACTAACACTTAGCAACCGAACCGGTATCTAATACCCTGATGCTACTAGGAGTACTAGTAAAGTACACATTCACATAATGTATATCCAATATACTTCTATCGACAGCCTTCTCATCTACCAAGTATCTAGGGTAATTCTGCTCCAGTGGCTGTTCCCCTTATTACAGAAGCACTCAGTCTCGGGTTTGGGTTCAACCTTGGGTTTCTCCACTAGAGCAGCAGCTGATTTGCCGTTTCATGAAGGATCCCTTCTTGCCCTTGCCCTTCTTGAAACTAGTGGTTTCACTAACCATCAACAATTGATGCTCCTTCTTGATTTCTACTTTCGCGGTGTCAAACATCGCGAATATTTCAAGGATCATCATATCTATCCCTGATACGTTATAGTTCATTACGAAGCTCTAGCAGCTTGGTGGCAATGACTTTGGAGAAACATCACTATCTTATCTGGAAGATCAACTCCCACTCGATTCAAGTGATTGTTGTACTCAGACAATCTGAGCACAAGCTCAACGATTGAGCTTTTCTCCCTTAGTTTGCAGGCCAAGAAAATCGTCGGAGGTCTTATACCTCTTGACGTGGGCACGAGTCTGAAATCCCAATTTCAGCTCTCGAAACATCCCATATGTTCCGCGACATTTCAAAAATGTCTTCGGTGCCTCAATTCTAAACCATTTATCATTACCGAACTATCATGTAGTTATCAAAACGTGTATGTCAGATGTTCGCAACATCCACAGACCACGTTCGAGGTCCAGCACACCGAGCGGTGCATTAAGGACACAAGCCTTCTACTGTCCGCATAATTGCTACTATCAACTTTCAACTATATTTTCTCTAGGAACATATCTAAAACAGTAGAACTAAAGCGCGAGCTTACGACATAATTTGCAAAGACCTTTTGACTATGTTCAGGATAATTAAGTTCATCTTATGAACTCCCACTCAGATAGACATCCCTCTAGTCATCTAAGTGATTACATGATCCGAGTCAACTAGGCTGTGTCCGATCATCACGTGAGACGGACTAGTCATCATCGGTGAACATCTTCATGTTGATCGTATCTACCATACGACTCATGCTCGACCTTTCGGTCTCTTGTGTTCCGAGGCCATGTCTGTACATGCTAGGCTCGTCAAGTCAACCTAAGTGTTTCGCGTGTGTAAATCTGGCTTACACCCGTTGTATGTGAACGTAAGAATCTATCACACCCGATCATCACGTGGTGCTTCGAAACGACGAACTTTCGCAACGGTGCACAGTTAGGGGGAACACTTTCTTGAAATTTTAATGAGGGATCATCTTATTTACTACCGTCGTTCTAAGCAAATAAGATGCAAAAACATGATAAACATCACATGCAATCAAATAGTGACATGATATGGCCATCATCACTTTGCTCCTTTTGATCTCCATCTTCGGGGCTCCATGATCATCGTCGTCACCGGCATGACACCATGATCTTCATCATCATGATCTCCATCATCGTGTCTTCATGAAGTTGTCACGTCAACTATTACTTCTACTACTATGGCTAACGGTTAGCAATAAAGTAAAGTAATTACATGATGTTTATGTTGACACGCAGGTCATAAATAAATAAATTAAAGACAACTCCTATGGCTCCTGCCGGTTGTCATACTCATCGACATGCAAGTCGTGATTCCTATTACAAGAACATGATCATCTCATACATCACATATATCATACATCACACCCTTTGGCCATATCACATCACAAGGCAGACCCTGCAAAAACAAGTTAGACGTCCTCTAATTGTTGTTTGCATGTTTTACGTGGCTGCTATGGGTTTCTAGCAAGAACGTTTCTTACCTACGCAAAACCACAACGTGATATGTCAATTGCTATTTACCCTTCATAAGGACCCTTTTCATCGAATCCGATCCGACTAAAGTGGGAGAGACTGGCACCCGCTAGCCACCTTATGCAACTAGTGCATGTCAGTCGGTGGAACCTGTCTCACGTAAGTGTACGTGTAAGGTCGGTCCGGGCCGCTTCATCCCACAATGCCGCCGAATCAAGATTGACTAGTAATGGTAAGCATATTGAACAAAATCAACGCCCACAACTACTTTGTGTTCTACTCGTGCAAAGAATCTACGCAATAGACCTAGCTCATGATGCCACTGTTGGGGAACGTAGCAGAAATTCAAATTTTTCCTACGTGTTCACCAAGATCTATCTATGGAGAAACCAGCAACGAGGGGAAGGAGAGTGCATCTACATACCCTTGTAGATCGCTAAGCGGAAGCGTTCAAGTGAACGGGGTTGATGGAGTCGTACTCATCGTGATTCAGATCACCGATGATCCTAGTGCCGAACGGACAACACCTCCGCGTTCAACACACGTACAGCCCGATGACGTCTCCCACGCCTTGATCCAGCAAGGAGAGAGGGAGAGGTTGAGGAAGACTCCATCCAGCAGCAGCACAACGGCGTGGTGGTGGTGGAGGAGCGTGGCAATCCTGCAGGGCTTCGCCAAGCACATGCGGGAGAGGAGAAGAACTTGGGAGAGGGAGGGGCTGCACCAAAGGCAAAAGGTGTGTCTCAAGAGGCCCTCTACCCCCACTATATATAGGGATCCCAAGGGGGGGGGTGCGCCAGCCCTAGGAGATCCAATCTCCTAGGGGCGGCGGCCAGGGGAGGTTTCCCTCCCCCCAAGGCACCTAGGAGGTGCCTTCCCTCCTTGGGACTCTTCATTAGGGTTCCCCCTTCACCCTAGGCGCATGGGCCATAAGGGAAGTGGCGCCCCAGCCCACTTTGGGCTGGATCCCTTCCCACTTCAGCCCATGGGACCCTCCGGGATGGGTGGCCCCACCCTGTGGGCCCCCGGGACCCCTCCGGTGGTCCCGGTACAATACCGATGACCCCGAAACTTGTCCCGATGGCCGAAATAGGACTTCATATATATAAATCTTTACCTCCGGACCATTCCGGAACTCCTCGTGACGTCCGGGATCTCATCCGGGACTCCGAACAACATTCGGTAACCACATACAAGCTTCCTTTATAAACCTAGCGTCATCGAACCTTAAGTGTGTAGACCCTACGGGTTCGGGAGACATGCAGACATGACCGAGATGTTCTCCGGTCAATAACCAACAGCGGGATCTGGATACCCATGTTGGCTCCCACATGTTCCACGATGATCTCATCGGATGAACCACGATGTCAAGGACTTAATCAATCCCGTATACAATTCCCTTTGTCTATCGGTACGATACTTGCCCGAGATTCGATCGTCGGTATCCCGATACCTTGTTCAATCTCGTTACCGGCAAGTCTCTTTTACTCGTTCTGCAACACATCATCCCGTGATCAACTCCTTGATCACATTGTGCACATTATGATGATGTCCTACCGAGTGGGCCCAGAGACACCTCTCCGTCGCACGGAGCGACAAATCCCAATCTCGATTCGTGCCAACCCAACAGACACTTTCGGAGATACCCGTAGTGTACCTTTATAGCCACCCAGTTACGTTGTGAAGTTTGGCACACCCAAAGCATTCCTACGGTATCCGGGAGTTGCACAATCTCATGGTCTAAGGAAATGATACTTGACATTATAAAAGCTTTAGCATACGAACTACATGGTCTTGTGCTAGGCTTAGGATTGGGTCTTGTCCATCACATCATTCTCAATGATGTGATCCCGTTATCAATGACATCCAATGTCCATGGTCAGGAAACCGTAACCATCTATTGATCAACGAGCTAGTCAACTAGAGGCTTACTAGGGACATGGTGTTGTCTATGTATCCACACATGTATCTGAGTTTCCTATCAATACAATTCTAGCATGGATAATAAACGATTATCATGAACAAGGAAATATACTAATAATCAATTTATTATTGCCTCTAGGGCATATTTCCAACACGTCATCATTCACTGTTTTGGATAATATTGGATTTAAATAATTAATTAAAATCAAAAATGATTTAAATCTTTAGAAAATCGTATCTTTTAATCCGTAACTCGGATGAAAATACTTTCTACATGAAAGTTGCTCAGAACGATGAGACGATTCTGGATACGAAGCCCGTTCGTCCGCCACACACCCCTAACCTATCTAACTCGCAACTTTCCCCCTCCGGTTCCTTTGTCCGAAAACGCGAAACACCGGGAATACTTTCCCGGATGTTTCCCCCCTTCACCGGTATCACCTCATACCGTGTTAGGGCACGCCTAGCATCACACATTGCTTTGTCATGCATCGTTATGCATCTGTTTGCATGGTATTCATTGTTTCTTCCCCCCTCTTCTTCCGCTAGACACCGAGACCGATGCCGCTGCTACCCAGTATGACTACGGTGTTGACGACCCCTCTCTCTTGCCAGAGCAACCAGGCAAGCCCCCCCCTTGATCACCAGATATCGCCTACTCTTCTCTATATGCTTGCACTAGAGTAGTGTAGCATGTTACTGCTTACTGATAATCCTACTCTGCTGCATAGCCTGTCATTGCTACTACTGTTGTTACCTTTACCTGCTATCCTACATGCTTAGTTTAGGATGCTAGTATTCCATCTTTGGCCCTACATTCTTGTCCATCTGCCATGCTATACTATCGGGCCGTGATCACTCGGGGGTGATCACGGGAATATACTTATATACATAATACATGATACATGTTGGTTACTAAAGACGGGTCGGCTCGTAGGAGTACCCGCGAGTGGATCTTTGTGGCGGAGTGACAGGGCAGGTTGAGGCCACCTAGGAGAGAGGTGGGCCTGTCCCTGGTCGGTGTTCGCGGATACTTAACACGCTTAACGAGATCTTGGTATTTGATCTGAGTCTGGCTACTGGCCTATACGCACTAGCCAACTACGCGGGAACAGTTATGGGCACTCGACGTCGTGGTATTAGCCGAAGCACTTCGTGACGTCAGTGACTGGGCGGCGCGCGCTGGATTGGACCGGAACGCCTGCTAGGCTAGGTCTACTTCCGGCTGCCCACGCAACGTGCAGGTGTGCTATGGGCGATGGGCCCAGACCACTGTGCGCTTAGGTTTAGACCGGCGTGCTGACCTCTTTGTTGTGCCTAGGTGGGGCTGCGACGTGCTGATCTTCCGCGGCCGGGCATGACCCGAAAAGTGTGTCCGGCCAAATGGGATCAAGCATGTTGGGTTATGTGGTGCACCCCTGCAGGGAAGTTAATCTATTCGAATAGCCGTGATCTTCGGTAACATGACGACTTGGAGTTGTACCTTGACCTTATGACAACTAGAACCGGATACTTAATAAAACACACCCTTCCAAGTGCCAGATACAACCCGGTGGTCGCTCTCTAACAGGGCGACGAGGATGGGATCGCCGGGTAGGATTATGCTATGGGATGCTACTTGGAGCACTTCAGTCTACTCTCTTCTACATGCTGCAAGACGGAGGCTGCCAGAAGCGTAGTCTTCGACAGGATTAGCTATCCCCCTCTTATTCTGGCATTCTGCAATTTAGTCCACTTATATGGCCCTTTACACATATACCCATGCATATGTAGTGTATCTCCTTGCTTGCGAGTACTTTGGATGAGTACTCACGGTTGCCTTGTTTCCCCTTTTCCCCATTTCTCTACCCGATTTCTGCGACCAGACGATGGAGCCCACGAGCTAGACGCCACCTTCGACGACGACTCCTACTACACTGGAGGTGCCTACTACTATGTGCAACCCGCTGACGACGACCAGGAGTAGTTAGGAGGATCCCAGGCAGGAGGCCTGCGCCTCGTTCGATCTGTATCCCCGTTTGTGCTAGCCTTCTTAAGGCAAACTTGTTTAAGTTATGTTTGTACTCAGATATTGTTGCTTCCGCTGACTCGTCTATGATCAAGCACTTGTATTCGAGCCCTCGAGGCCCCTGGCTTGTATTATGATGCTTGTATGACTTATTTTATTTATAGAGTTGTGTTGTGATATCTTCCCGTGAGTCCTTGATCTTGATCGTACACATTTGCGTGCATGATTAGTGTATGATTGAATCGGGGGCGTCACAAGTTGGTATCAGAGCCAACTGCTTGTAGGAATCCCCCTTCCACACTCCTTGGCCGAAGTCGAGTCTAAATATTGCAAAAACTTTTACTAACATGGCCGTGTGCCTTACGGGCCCACGTCGCCATTGGGTGGTACTAGGATCTTTTACTCCTCGACCTTTACTCTGGGACTCTGAACTCTCTTCTACTCGGGTTAAACGAATTTACTAACTCTAACACTAGGGTCCCGTGACGACATTCACCCTAAAGTTGGATAAAAGCCATAGTTATTCCTTAGTATAGTATTTTGAACAATTTCCACACTGTCATTTGACTCCTTTGAAACATCTTGTTTTCAGATGGAACCCACGAGGCAGGTCGTGCGCCACACTACGGCCATAGGTGCCTCGGGATCACCTGCCGTGCTAGCTGAGATGATGACCTATCTGGGTTATGGCTGGCACCCCGAGTACACCGTCTCCGAGGAGTACCAGGACTTTGACCAGGAGCAGTACCGTGCCATCGTCCACCTCTACTCTTGGGAGTATGACTCCACTACTGTGCTGCACACCGCTTATGGTGTTGGAGTGACCATCGATATGGCAGTTCACGATGCTGCTTATGCTTCTCTGACACGCCTTCGTAGGGAGTATCAGGAGTTGGACACCTCCCCCTTCAGGCACATTGCTATCGCATCTGATATTGGTGCGGATGGTTACTACACTGGCGCCTACTCGACTGTCACCCGAGAGCCCTTCTACCATCAGAACCTGGTTCTGCATGCTGATGGGTTGGATCGAGCTAACCGAGCTCTTCGCCACGAGTTGTACACCACCCGTCAGCACCTTTACCGTGCTCTGACGATGTTGCACCCCTTCGTCGGATCTGGGGAGCTGCCGCGTTCTGCTATCTACCCAGCCAGGACCATGATGCCCCAGGGTGTCGGTTGTCTAGAGGTGGGAGGCTACTCTCCCGCACTTGGTCCTCTTCTGCCACTTGAGCGTCGGGTTCAGCACCAGAGTACCCGCGGACCCCAGGTTGCTGACGTGGTGTACCCGATGCCACACTACCAGCTTTCAGGCTATAGCTACCTCCGCAGTACCGCGTGGGACTGATGTAGTCTTGCTTGTTAGTGTTAGATGCATTCGCCGTGAGCCTGCGTGCCGCCTATGATGTCTTAGTCTATGTACTGAACTCTGTGTACCGAACTCTATGCATGATCTTTTTTGTAAGATATGCCGACTACTATGTAGTATCTATCGTGCTGCTTTCATTATGCATGTTTCATCATGAATGATTCTTGTCTTTGCAAATTTCTCAATGCTGAACTACCCCCTGTTATATATTAGCAGGATGGTTAAACCAGGTGGTCGTGGTCGTGGTGGCAACTTCCCACCACCGCCCGAGTACATGGCTGGTATGATCCAACAGCTTGAGATGAATCGCCAGTTCATGGAGAACATGATGGCTCAGTTTCCTCGCCCCAATATGAACCAGCAGCCTACCCCAGTAACTCTACAGGATTTCATGCGCCTGAACCCAACTGTGTACCGCAGCTCAACTCAGCCTGTGGATGCTGATGACTGGCTCCGTGACATCTCCTATGAGATGGAGTCTGCTGATGTAGCCCCTGCCAGCTATGTCACCTTTGCTTCCTTCTTCCTGAAGGGACCCGCAGCTCAATGGTGGGACAGCCACAGGCGTACTCTGCCAATTGGAACAATCATCACCTGGCCAGACTTCCAAGTTGCTTCCCGTGCCCGCTTCATTCCTCAGGGAGTCATGGACCAGAAGAAGTGTGAGTTCTGCAACCTCACCCAAGGCAACAAAACTGTTGAAGCTTATCAGCGAGAGTTTTTGGACTTGTCTCGCTATGCTGAAGAGGACATTGCAACTGATGCACGCGGACAGGAGAAGTTCCGTGACGGCCTTCAAGCTGACATCAAGCTCGCACTTCTAGTGCACGACTTTGCTGATTTCGCCACCTTGGTGAACAAGGCCATCAATGTCAAAACTGGCCTGCGGGAATACCAGAGCTCTCACAGGCGCAACCGTGACACGGGCTCATCTTCGGGACTGTCCTCGCAGAAGCGCAAGATATGGATTCCCAACAACATGTACCAGCCGAATGCACCTGCCCCAAGGCAGTCCTATGCTGCACCTCATCTGCCTACTCCTCCAACTAGGCAGCCAAGGCTTCCAGCTCCACCACCCCAAGCTCCTGTTCCCACTCCCAATAATGGTTTGTGCTTCAGGTGTGGCCAACCAGGGCACCGTGCTAGAGAATGCAACCAGAACCAGAATTAACTGGCCCTTCCAGCAACTGGTCATGGAAGCAACCAGCCCCGCAACAACAGTGCCAAGTCTTATGGTCGTGTTCATGCCAACCATGTTGATCTGAACGCAGCTCAAGACCAGCCTGCTACTGTGATGGGTACTCTTCTCGTAAATTCAGTACCAGCATCCGTTTTATTTGATACAGGTGCATCGCATTCATTCATGTCAGAAGATTTTGCATGCTTGCACGACATTAAATGCAAGGACATGAACGCTTCGCAATTAGTGCACACCCCTGCGAGCCAATGTCGGACCTCCATGATTTGCAACGACGTCCCCGTTGAAATCGAAGGAATGGAATTCCTTGTCTCTCCCATCGTACTGAAGTCCTGTAGCATTGATCTCATTCTGGGAATGAATTGGTTAAAAGCGCATACCGCTTCTATAGTTTGCGCCACTAAGACCGTCCATCTGCTACACTCTTCTGATGAAATAATAAGCTACAATGCTCGTCTGGTCCAGAATGTCGAGGCAAGGCTTTATGCCTTGAATGCATTGAACGCTGCACCACTCGAGGGCATTGAAAACATTCCCGTCGTGCGTGAATTGCTCGACATCTTTCCTGAAGAACTTCCAGGGATTCCCCCTGCTAGAGCTATCAAATTCATCATCGACTTGAAACGAGGCACCACTCCTATAGCCAAGCGACCCTACAAGATGCCGCCGCATGAACTCCTTGAGCTTAAGGAGGAAATCGACAAATCTCTTCAAAGTGGTTTCATTCGCCCAAGTTGCTCTCCTTGGGGAGCACCTTCTCTCCTTGTCAAGAAGAAGGATGGGATAAACCGATTGGTCCAAGATTACCGTCCTATTAACCAAGCTACCATTCAGAACAAGTACCCTCTTCCTCGGATCAATGATCTGTATGATCAACTGGCTGGTTCATCAGTGTTCTCTAAACTCGACTTGAGGTTGGGTTACCACCAGATCCGTGTCCGTGAAGAGGATATCCCAAAGACCGCCTTTGTGACTCGATATGGTTCATATGAGTACACGGTCATGTCATTCGGCTTAACCAATGCTCCAGCCACCTTCTCTTGCCTGATGAACTATATATTCATGGATTACCTCGACAAGTTCGTCGTGGTTTATCTGGATGATATCCTGGTATTTTCCAAGAACGAAGTAGAACATGCTGAACATCTTCGTCTTGTGCTGGAAAAGCTACGAGAGCATCAGCTATACGCCAAGTTCTCCAAATGTGAATTCTGGCTTCCCAAAGTAACCTATCTTGGGCATGTCATCTCTAAGGATGGTATTGCCGTTAACCCTGAACGAGTTCAGGCTATTCTCGATTGGACTCCTCCGAAGAATGTCAAGCAAGTCAGAAGCTTTCTCGGTCTTGCCAGCTATTGCCGTTGTCGGCGTTCTGGGAACGGGGGTCCCCAGACTTGCCTGCCTGCGGCGTGGCTCGAATGGGGGCCCAGCGTGGCCCATCTTCATCAACACAAGGCTCAAGACCCTCGCGAGGGGCCAAGCCTCGCGAGGCGGACGACGCGGCACTTCCTCAAGCACAGCCTCCTCCGGCTGGCTCGCGAGGAGGCGGAGAGACCAAGGCGGGTACCTCACGAGGTGCCCATGACGCAAGCCATGATGACCAAGGGTGCCAGGCGGGCGCCAGCCCGCGCAACGTCTCCCTTTCCTCTTTGGTGCAAAGGGGGCAAGCACAGGCGAGAGGATCAAGCAAAGGCACCCATTTCGGTGCAACAAGACCAAGACCAGTCCAACGGTGGGAAGGAGGTCACCATGGAGCCCAGGACAGCGTCACCACAGGGCCTTTGGCAGGCGAAGACCAACTTTAGTCAGGATAAGTGTACCAGATGTTCCCCTTCAAATTGGCCAATTGTTGGCGCCCTTCCCGCTCAATATTTGGGAAGAGGCCCAGGGCCTTTGCCTATAAATAGGACTAGCCACCCCCAGGGTAGAGGGACCTGATTGAGTATCTAGAGAGAGAGGATTCAGTATCTAGAGGCAGCCAGAAAAGAGGCATCCAGAGAGAGAGAGAGAAGGGCGTTTGGACTCCTCCAACAGTTCATCCCCTAGCCAAGAACAGACCCTCGCAAGGCTGTTCTACCTCGTAGTGTTCATCATCACCAGCCCAAGAGGCAATCCACCACACCACACTGGAGTAGGGTATTACACCGCATCGGTGGCCTGAACCAGTATAAACTCTGTGTCTCTTGTGTTGTTCTTCTTGTAGTTAGTCCTTTGCGAGACGGAGAGGTAGAAGGCACGATCTCCGCGCGCACTCCAGAGTTCGAACCTTAAGGGTCTACCGGAACCCGTGATCCGACATTTGGCGCGCCAGGTAGGGGTGCGCCGGAATCTGTCTTCCACCGCTCCGCTCTCCTCCGACCGTCGCATCCATGTCTGACGCTCGTCGGGCCCGCGCCGAGCGCCGGGCCGCCATCGCTTCCCGCGTCGTCCAGACGGCCCCCGTCGGTGGGCGTCCTCGCCGTTCCCCGTCGCCCGCCATCAACGCCGCCACCGGACCGACGGGGAACGAGCAGCAAGCATCCTCTCAGCACCCGTCTGTGCGGCGAGATGGCCGCACCGCCACTCCGTCGCTCACCCCGGCCGGTTCTTCGTCGCACGCGCTTCACGCGCCCTTGGAGGCTCGAGCTGCGCTCATTGCGGTGAACGAGCTCCTGCGCTACCGTCCCGTCGACGACGTCTACGAGGAGTGGCTCGACCGCGTCGCTGAGCTCGTCCGCGCCGCAGGGGGCTCTCCCGCGCCCTCCGCACCGCTGCGCTGCACCCCGCCCCGCGTGGGCAATGAAGCGGGGGCATTCCAGCCGCCTCCTTTCCAAGAAGATGCCATGGCCCCAAGACGCGCAGCTCCTGGGCGGAACACGCTCCATCATGCGCCGGCCCAGCAGGAACGGAGCTGCCAAGAAGTCCCGCGACCGCAAGGGGCCGCCCGGGCGCTCCCAGCTCCGGTTCGCCGAGACCCCACTCCGGCTCCGACGCGTCAAGACCCTGTGCTGCTCCCAGCTGCAGCGCAAGGGGACCCACAAGGCCAAGCTCTCCCTCAACCAAAACCTCCCGCGGCCACCGCTGGCTGCCGCGCCTACACCGCCGAGCTGCGCGGAGTCGCATGGCCCGGCAAGTTCAAGCCGGACCTGCCCCCTCGCTACGATGGCACGACTGATCCCACAGAGTTCCTCCAGCTTTACGAGCTGGGAATCGAAGCAGCCAGCGGGGACGAAAAGGTCATGGCGAACTGGTTCCCCATGGCGCTGAAGGAAGGTGCTCGCACTTGGCTCCTGAACCTGGCCCCAGGCACGATCTCCTCCTGGGACCAGATGCGTACTCGCTTCATCGCCAACTTCCAAGGTACCCGCGACCGGCCTCCCGCCGTGAGCGACATGCGCCGCATCAAGCAGCAACCTGGGGAGACCCTGCAAAAGTACATCCAGCGCTTCAACAGTGCGCGCCTCAAGATCCCCAGGGTGTCCGAAGAAGCCATCATTTCGGCCTTCTCCGATGGCGTGCGCGACGTCAAGATGAAGGAGGAGTTGGCGATGCACGAAGACCTCTACACCTCCCTAGAGCTGTTCAACCTGGCGACCAAGTGCGCCAGAGCTGAGGAGGGACGTCTCTTCCTCCTCGAGCTGCCTGTCGTAGACCCAGAAGAGAAGAAGCCCAAGGCCAAGGACGTGAAGCGCAAGGGGGTTGCCGTGCTCGCGGCAGAGCCGGCCACCAAGTGGGGCAAGGATCTGCCCGAATCCTCCAGGGGCAGCCGGTACTGTGTGTACCACGACCTCCACACCCACAACACCAATGAATGCCAAGAACTCCGCGCCGTGCGAGAAGGAAGAGTCGGCCGACGCCCTGACCGTGCTGACCGGGGCTACGGCCGAGGAGGAGGAAGGAACCCGGGACGCTGAGAAGATCATGGCCCACGTCAAGGCTAGCGTGACCAACCTCGCGAGGACCGCTGGCGTGACCCGCCTCGCGAGGGTGACTGGAGGGATCAGCCTCGTGAGGATCGCCCTCATGGCAACCCAGGCCTGCCGCCGTTGCCGCCTCAGCCAAGAAGGAATGAAGACCGCCACCAAGACGAGGGGGCTGGGGGCTTCCAAGAGCCTCGCGCCATCGCCTGCATGCTGGGCGGAGCTCAGGCCCCAGGCTCTCAACGTATCTTCAAGCAGTTTGCTCGCGAAGTGAATGCAGTTCTCCCCAAGCTCGAAGCAACGCGTCCCCTCAGGTGGTCGGCCTGCACCATCACGTTCAGCTCAGCAGACCAGCTCAAGTGCGCGGCCACGGCCGGAGTCCTCCCAATGCTTTGTTCCCCAGTCATCAGCAACGTTCTGGTCACCAGGACCCTCATCGACGGAGGGGCAGGGCTCAACGTCTTATCCGTGGAAACATTCAACAACCTCCAAGTGCCCTATGACCAGCTCCAGCCAACCAAGCCCTTCTCCGGAGTCACCGACGGTTCCACAGTCCCGATCGGGCAGGTCCGCCTCCCAGTCACCTTCGGGGCCCGCAACAACTACCGCACCGAGCTCATCGACTTCGACGTCGCCCACATCCGCCTTCCGTACAACGCCATCCTCGGGTACCCGGCGCTGGCCAAGTTCATGGCCGTGACTCACCACGGCTACAACGTCCTCAAGATGCCAGGAAGCGGCGGCGTCATCACGGTGCCATGTCAAGAGAAGGATGCAGTGTGTACCCTGGAGCGAGCCTTTCAGGCCGTGTCACTAGAAGACCCAGATCGTGGAAGCAGGAGGCTTCCTGAGACCACCCCCAAGAAGAAGAAGAAAACATCAGGCTCAGCCCCTCAGGAGGCAGGCCCTTCAAGGACCGCGTCTGCCCAGGGGGATCCTCCTTCAATCGCATAGGAAAGCGCGCCTGGCGCCCTCCTCAGGCAGGGCTCGGGGGCTCTCACCTGGAGGGCCACCGACCTAGCCAAGGTCACGAGGGAGGTGCTTGGGCACCATGTGGAGCCGTGCTTCGAGGCACGTTTCCCTCGAAAGGAAGCTAGGGAAAGAAGGTCAGACCAACAGGAGTTTGTTAACAAGGCCACTCAAGAACTACAGGAGTCAAGGATCATAAGAGGTTGCCGTCGCCCACCAGCTGTGGCTCCCCATCCAGGCGAGGATGGTGGGCTGCGCGTCTGCGTCGACGTACCGGGGCTCAATCAGATCGCCACGGCAGAGCGCCTCTGGCCCTCACAAGTGGGGCGCTGCGGAGGACCACCCCACAGCTATGTTCGCATGCCTTATGGCCTGCCGAGCGTGGCTGCGGCGTACCAGCGCCTCATGAGGAGCGTCTTGGAGTCGCAAGAAGACAGGCGTTCCACGGCCCTGGCGGAGATGGAGGCTGCTCACGAGGAGCCACTAGTGCCCCCGGAGCCTCCCGAGGCCCCTGGGCCTGGGGGCTCGTGAGGATCGGCTTCTGCAGCCCACCGAGTCTGCTGCACCAACGCCACTGCACCGACGACATCTTCAGGTGACATCTTTCAAGTTTCATTCCCAGCTGGGAGCGCCCTCCCAGGGTTGCGTCATTCCCAGGCCGCGTGGGTCCGTCCCTGTGGCATGTATCCCTTTTTATCTTTTCAGTCGCTAGCTTGCTTTGCTGGGGGCGCCCCTCGGGCTGCATCATCCCCAGGCCACTCGGGCTAGGCCCAGCGGCATGTATCCCTTCCGCATTTATTTCCAATTATGCATCATGCTTGATTACTTGATGCCGTCCATGGCACCTTTTCTTCTTCATGTCGACCACTTGCACGTTAAAGGGGGGGGGTGCCTGAGCATCACGACTCAGGGCTCTTACCGGCTCTCCAGCCCTCACCCTCTGGCCTTGTCCACGGCATCACGACCTGGCATACCAGCGACGGCTGAGACAAGCTCGAGGGCCGGGACCCGAGGACGTAGAGTGCCGGCATCTAACCAGATTTTGCAGGAACACATATCAAGATACGGCCCAGTGCCAGGCGCAACCCGCCTAGAGGTAGGGCCTCGTGAGTCCCGCGCTGGCTCACGGGTGCCCTGGTACACCTCACCTACTCCAACCAACGAGCTCTTAAGCGACTAACGATCGACTGATAACTGCCATGGCAGCCCCATCTTCTTTCTGTAATGAATCTGCAGGATCCTTAGAGGAAGCTGTGCTAGCCAAGGCCCTCACGGCGTTTCCTTCACCCTCACCCGCACAAACCGCTTGCACGTTAAAGGGGGGGTGCCTGAGCATCGCGACTCAGGGCTCTTACTGGCTCTCCAGCCCTCACCCTCTGGCCTTGTCCACGGCATCGCGACCTGGCATACCAGCGACGGCTGAGACCAGCTCAATAGCCAGGACCCGAGGACGTAGAGCAGAAAGGGGGGCAGAGGCGAGGGAGAAGGGGCGCGCGAGGACCTCGTCAAGCAACTCCATTCAAATTACCCCCCGGACCCGACGACGCGCTGGGGGCAATCCCCGATTCTCAAGATAAGTCACCATCCAAAGCGTTGGCTACCGTGGCACTACCCCCGCACCTAAAGCGACTCCGTACTAGCAACGTTGCTTCTCTTTCTCACCGAGCGACGGCTGCTTGGGCACCAAAGGGGACCTCCTGAGCATCGCAACTCAGGGGCTCTTACCGGACCCCGGGTCGCTCACCTCCTGGCCTTGACCACGGCATCGCGACCTGGCAAACCAGCGACGGCTGACGCCGCCTTGGGACTGGGACCTGTCGACGCAGAGCACCAAGCCCTCGCGAGGTGCGAAAGGGAGGACCGAACTATGATGGAATTTGCGATTCGCACAGATCCATAGCAAGGGTTACATATTAACAACAAGGATCATAGCCGCCTTACAAGCCCCTATGGGGCACAATGTGATTCCTCGCAGGGAACGGATCCTAAAGGGTGCTAACTACACGCGCCCTTGCAAAAGATGCCATCATCAACAGTGGGCCGTCGAGCACCGGCGCCAACCCCATCCAGATCAGGACCGGCGGTGACCAAGTGAGCCTGCCCTGCTCCGGGAGCGGCGTTGGCTCGTAGGCTCATAGCTGTCGTCGCTCGTCTCCGGCGTCGCGAAGACCTCACTGGGATCGCTGGATCCTCCGGCGCTCCCGTCGCTTGTGGAGCTGTCCAGGGGGCGGTTGGCAGGCCCAGCCGTCGCCATAGCGTGGTCCTGGCCGCCTCCCCCGGGGCAGCACTCCAGCCGGCGACCGTTCGCGTCGAAGACCTTGAAGAACATCACCGAAGCGCCGTCGTACTCCAGGTGGATCGTGAGGGCGCCCCTCGTTCTGCAGCACCGAGCGATTTCGCCCCAGCCACGAGTCATGAAGACCTCGCCCGAGGCAGTGATCGCGACCTCTGCCTCGGTCGCAGGAGTGCTGCAGTCGGCGTGCTGCAGCCACAGCTCCAGGAGTCTTCCCCGCGGGAAGACGGAAGCGAAGAAGGGAGGAAAGCGAATCCAAGTCCGCGGAGGCATGGCGGCATGGAGCACGAGCTCGCGGGAGGAGCCATTGGCGTGGACTCCAGGAGGAACGACCCACACCTTCGTGACCCTCCGGCGCCGGCGCCGGCGCTGGCCGAGGGGATCGGCATCTCCTCTTCCAAGGCCCTCAGCGTGGGCATACAAGGGAAGCGGGAATCCCGGCGGAGGCCGCTCGTACCAAGGCCTCAGCACCACCAGGCGGTTCTCCTCGTCTCGGCCGCGCAAGGCAGGCCGTTTCTTCAGCGGGAGCGGGTCAGGTCCCTCTTGAGGAGCCTTTCCCTTCTCCGCTGCAGAGAACCGGCGAATCAGAGCCATCACGACAAGGCGGAGCAAGAATCAAGGCAAAGGAGAAAGCAAGGGGAGATGGACTGGAAGGGCACGCGCGGTGCCGCACTTACAGCCGGCGGAGTCCAACCGTCGGCCTCCACGATCACAGGTAATCATGACACGATTTGCATGCAGGGACTTGTCCAATCCGCGCGGTCGTCGAGGCGTCGTGGGGAAGCGGAGACGCCCACGTCCAATCAACCGCCACGCGACGCCCAAGGCCGCAGGCTGTTAGGGCCCGCGGCGCTTCGCCCTTGCCCTTACGCCTCGCGGCACGGCCAAGTCCATGCGCGCCTTAGGCCCGGGGGCTACTGTCGGCGTTCTAGGAATGGGGGTCCCCAGACTTGCCTGCCTGCGGCCTGCGGCGTGGCTCGAATGGGGGACCAGCGTGGCCCATCTTCATCAACACAAGGCTCAAGACCCTCGCGAGGGGCCAAGCCTCGCGAGGCGGACGACGTGGCGCTTCCTCAAGCACGGCCTCCTCAGGCTGGCTCGCGAGGAGGCGGAGAGACCAAGGCGGGTACCTCACGAGGTGCCCATGACGCAAGCCATGACGACCAAGGGTGCCAGGCGGGCGCTAGCCCGCGCAGCGTCTCCCTTTCCTCTTTGGTGCAAAGGGGGCAAGCGCAGGCGAGAGGATCAAGCAAAGGCACCCATTTCGGTGCAACAAGACCAAGACCAGTCCAACGGTGGGAAGGTCACCATGGAGCCCAGGACGGCGTCACCACAGGGCCTTTGGCAGGCGAAGACCAACTTTAGTCAGGATAAGTGTACCAGATGTTCCCCTTCGAATTGGCCAATTGTTGGCGCCCTTCCCGCTCAATATTTGGGAAGAGGCCGAGGGCCTTTGCCTATAAATAAGACTAGCCACCCCCAGGGTAGGGGGACCTGATTGAGTATCTAGAGAGAGAGGATTCAGTATCTAGAGGCAGCCAGAAAAGAGGCATCCAGAGAGAGAGAGAAGGGCGATTGGACTCCTCCAACAGTTCATCCCCTAGCCAAGAACAGACCCTCGCGAGGCTGTTCTACCTTGTAGTGTTCATCATCACCAGCCCAAGAGGCAATCCACCACACCACACTGGAGTAGGGTATTACACCGCATCGGTGGCCCGAACCAGTATAAACTCTGTGTCTCTTGTGTTGTTCTTCTCGTAGTTAGTCCTTTGCGAGACGGAGAGGTAGAAGGTACAATCTCCGCGCGCACCCCAGAGTTCGAACCTTAAGGGTCTGCCGGAACCCGTGATCCGACAGCCGTCGATTCGTCGAGAACTTCTCCAAGATTGCCAGGCCTCTGACTAACCTATTGCATAAGGGCGTCAAGTTCCAATGGACAGGCAAATGTCAGGAAAGCTTCCAGGCACTCAAAGACAAGTTGACTTCTGCCCCAGTGCTAGCTCCACCTGATACTAAGGACTTCGTCATTTACTGCGACGCTTCCCGTCAAGGATTAGGCTGTGTCCTAATGCAAGAGCGCAAAGTGATTGCTTATGCCTCTTGTCGACTGTGCCCTCACGAAGAGAACTACCCAGTTCATGACCTCGAGCTTGCTGCTGTCATCCATGCACTAAAGCAGTGGCGACATTACCTTCTCGGTAATCGTTGCGAGATCTTCACCGACCACCAAAGTCTGAAGTATCTGTTCACTCAACCAGACCTGAACCTCCATCAGCAGACAAGGATGGAGACTGTAGCAGACTTTGACTTGGGTATTTCCTATACACCAGGCAAGGCTAATGTAATGGCAGATGCCTTGATCCGCAAGTCTTACTGCAACCACCTCCAGGTTCATAAAGTTCAGCTCTCGCTTGTTGAAGAATTCAGAAAGCTGAACCTCCATATTGTTCCTCCGGGTGCACTCGCTCCCCCTCCTAAGGAGTTTCGCAAGATGAATCTCCATGTTGTTCCCAAAGGCTCTCTCAATATGCTGGTTGCTAAACAGATCTTGTGGACACCATCAAATGGATACAGAAATGTGATGATGAAGTGGAGAGGATTAAACGTTATCTCGCACAAGGAAAGCCCTCATTCTTCACTGTTGATGACGCTGGCACCTTGTTCTTCAAAGGTCGCCTAGTGGTTCTGAGTAAGAGGGAAAACCTGGATATACTCAGAAAGTTATGAAAGAAGCTCATGATATGCCTCTATGTATCCATCCTGGTAGTACAAAGATGTACCAGGACATCCTTCAGAGATTCTGGTGGTCTAACATGAAGCAAGACATTGCTTGCTATGTTGTTGAGTGTGACGTTTGCCGTCGTATTAAAGTAGAACATCAAAGGCCTGCTGGAACTCTGCAACCTATCTCTATTCTTGAATGGAAATGGGACCATGTTGAAATGGACTTCGTCACTGGATTTCCCAAATCGCAGAAAGGTAATGATTCTATTCTTGTCGTCATTGACTGGCTTTCTAAAGTTGCACATTTTCTAGCGGTCAAAGAAACTATCACTGCTAGTCAGCTTGCAACTCTCTACATGTACAGAATTGTTTCACTTCACGGTATTCCACTGGTTATCAGTTCGGACCGTGGCAGCTTATTCACTTCAAGATTCTGGGCTAGTTTCCAAGAAGCTATGGGAACTCATCTGTCATTCAGTACCGCGTTTCATCCTGAGTCGCAAGGGTAAGTTGAACGTGTCAACCAAGTTCTCGAAGACATGCTTCGAGCTTGTGTTATTTCCTTCGGCAAGAAATGGGAGGAATCTCTCCCGTATGCTAAGTTCTCTTATAATAATAGCTATCAAGCTAGTCTGAAGATGTCCCCCTTTGAAGTGTTATATGGACGAAAGTGTCGAACCCCTCTGAACTGGTCAGAAACTGGGGAACGTCCACTCTTTGGTCCGGATATTATCCAACATGCCGAAGAACAAGTCCGCGTTATTCGTGAGAATCTCAAGACTGCTCAGTCACGTCAAAAAAGTAATTATGACCGTCATCATAAAGACATGGTCTATCAACCTGGCGAAAAGGCCTATCTTCGAGTTACACCAATGAAGGGTGCTCACCGCTTCGGGATCAAGGCCAAGCTAGCTCCTCGCTATATTGGCCCATTCACTATCCTGGAAAGGCGTGGAAAAGTGGCATATCAACTGGAGCTTCCGTCGAACCTTTCTCAGGTTCACGATGTGTTCCACGTGTCACAGCTCCGTCGCTGCTTCAAGGACCCAATCCGAGCAGTGGATCATGAAGTGCTCGAATTGCAACAGGACCTCTCCTATAAAGAGCATCCGGTCCGCATTCTCGACCAAGCTGAATGCCGCACACGTCAGAAGGCGATCAAGTTCCTCAAGGTCCAGTGGTCGAATCACTCTGAAGACGAAGCCACCTGGGAACGCGAGGATCGCCTACGCGATGAATACCCCACACTGTTTCCTTCTACCTCCTAAATCTCGGGACGAGATTTCTTGTAGTGGAGGAGATTTGTAACGCCCAGATAATCATGCTACAGAAATCTCACGTTAATGATGGCACGTCACCTCTGTCACTGTAATTAATCTCGGGTTAATTCAAAACCGTTTCAAATTTAAATTCTAAATAAGTCAAACGACAAAAGTTTTCAAATATTAAAATAAAAATGTTCGGGTTATGCCAAATATTGCATAGGTAATTATGGTGAAGTAAACACATTTTTAGTAAATGCCTAAATACTTTAAAATGAAATAAAACAAAAAATAAAATAAATAAAAAGAAAAAGTGAAAATAAAACAAAAGTAAACGAACCCCCCTCTCTTGGACCAGACGACCCAGCTAACTCAGCCGACCGGCCCAGCCGGCCCGGCCCGCCTCCCCCTGCCGCCCCCTTCCTTGTTCCCCCGACCCGGGTCGGAACAGGGGCGCGTCCCCGCCGCACCCTCTCATCGGCGACGAGGCGAGGATAAGGCCGCCACGCCCCGCCTCCTCGATCCCGCCTACCACTCGCCCCCACTCTCGCCTCGGTTCCTGCGCCTCTCCCACTCCCCTCCAGATCCACCTCGCCCTCTCCTTCCCCTCCGCATCCGAGCGCCACCGCCGCCATGGCTCCGGCCTAGCCACGGCCACCGTGCCCACCTCGCCACCCCACGGTGTCTCCAAGGGCCGTCGTCGTCCGCTGCTTCGACCGGTGCAACCCGTTGGAGACCGGAGCCACCACAACACCCCCGACGCCGCCATCTTCCTCCTCTGCTCCGACAAGCTCCGCCGCCGTTCTTCACCGACTCCGGCCGCGCCCCTGCAGGTACTAAACCACCAAGGGCCACCGTGTGCGCCGCTTGGTGAGCCCCTGCTCTCTCCTCTCTCTCTCTCTCCTGCGCCCTAGATAGTTGTCGCCGTAGCACCCGAACGCTCCGTCGCGGATCTTGTCGCCGGCGAGACTCCGATGACCAAATGGTCATGGGCGTGATTCCGTTGAACTCGCTGCGTCGAGTAGGGCCCTGCTAGCCCTCCCATTTGCCCATTAATGCGCGACACCGCCGTTCCCTCTCGCGGCCGAGCGCCGGCGTCCGGCGCCCCACTCGTTGCCGTCGCTACAGAGCCTCTCCGGCCACGGTCTCACTACCATTCGACGTGGCTTCGTCTCTGCGTTCGAACGCGCCCAGCCCCGCGATGAACCATGCCCCGCAACCTCGCCATCAAACTCACCCGATCCCCGGCGTCTGCCTCGCTCGTCGCCGGCGACGCTGCGGCCCTCCTCCGACCAAGCCACCACCTCCATTGAATGCGCCACGGCGCAAGCCTTGGAATGGGCCTAGCCCCGCTCCTCCCCGAGCCCCGTAGCGCGATTCCGGCCAACTCCGGTGAGGGGCCGCCTTTGTTTGGGTCGCCGGAGTCGTTTCGGCGCCGGCCGCCGACGTGGCATGCGTGGGGTCCACTCGTGGGTCACTGCCTGTGGGCCTGGGGGCCCCAAGTGGCCACGTTGACCGAAGTCAACTACACTGACGTGGCAGATACTGCCACTGACATGCGGGCCCCATGCCATAAAAAGAAGAAAAACAAATAGATAAACTGCTAATTAACTAACTAAATTAATTAATTAAAACCTAATCTCTCACTTACTACTAGGCCCGACCTGCTAATTAACCCATTTAGTTAGTTTTAAAACTTTGTTAATGCCCCTGACAATGACATGTGGGTCCCACTGGACCCACCTGTCGGGTTTGACTAGTCAACCGACCAGTTGACCTGCTGACATCACTCTAATGTCATGCCTGCGTCATCATTCACTGTTTTGGATAATGTTGGATTTAAATAATTAATTAAAATAAAAAATGATTTAAATCTTTAGAAAATCGTATCTTTTAATCCGTAACTCGGATGAAAATACTTTCTACATGAAAGTTGCTCAGAACGATGAGACGATTCTGGATACGAAGCCCGTTCGTCCGCCACACACCCCTAACCTATCGAACTCGCAACTTCCCCCCTCCGGTTCCTTTGTCCGAAAACGCGAAACACCAGGAATACTTTCCCGGATGTTTCCCCCCTTCACCGGTATCACCTCATACCGCGTTAGGGCATGCCTAGCATCACACATTGCTTTGTCATGCATCGTTATGCATCTGTTTGCATGGTATTCATTGTTTCTTCCCCCCTCTTCTTCCGCTAGACACCGAGACCGACGCCGCTGCTACCCAGTATGACTACGGTGTTGACGACCCCTCTCTCTTGCCAGAGCAACCAGGCAAGCCCCCCTTGATCACCAGATATCGCCTACTCTTCTCTATATGCTTGCACTAGAGTAGTGTTCCATCTGTGGCCCTACATTCTTGTCCGTCTGCAATGCTATACTATCGGGCCGTGATCACTCGGGGGTGATCACGGGAATATACTTATATACATAATACATGATACATGTTGGTTACTAAAGACGGGTCGACTCGTAGGAGTACCCGCGAGTGGATCTTTGTGGCGGAGTGACAGGGCAGGTTGAGGCCACCTAGGAGAGAGGTGGGCCTGGCCCTGGTCGGCGTTCGCGGATACTTAACACGCTTAACGAGATCTTGGTATTTGATCTGAGTCTGGCTACTGGCCTATACGCACTAGCCAACTATGCGGGAACAGTTATGGGCACTCGACGTCGTGGTATTAGCCGAAGCACTTCGTGACGTCAGTGACTGAGCGGCGCGCGCCGGATTGGACCGGAACGCCTGCTAGGCTAGGTCTGGTTCCGGCCACCCACGCAACGTGCAGGTGTGCTATGGGCGATGGGCCCAAACCACTGTGCGCTTAGGTTTAGACCGGCGTGCTGACCTCTCTGTTGTGCCTAGGTGGGGCTGCGACGTGTTGATCTTCCGCGGCCGGACATGACCCCGAAAAGTGTGTCCGACCAAATGGGATCAAGCGTGTTGGGTTATGTGGTGCACCCCTGCAGGGAAGTTAATCTATTCGAATAGCCGTGATCTTCGGTAACAGGACGACTTGGAGTTGTACCTTGACCTTATGACAACTAGAACCGGATACTTAATAAAACACACCCTTCCAAGTGCCAGATACAACCCGGTGGTTGCTCTCTAACAGGGCGACGAGGAGGGGATCGCCGGGTAGGATTATGCTATGCGATGCTACTTGGAGCACTTCAGTCTACTCTCTTCTACATGCTGCAAGACGGAGGCTGCCAGAAGCGTAGTCTTCGACAGGATTAGCTATCCCCCTCTTATTCTGGCATTCTGCAGTTTAGTCCACTTATATGGCCCTTTACACATATACCCATGCATATGTAGTGTAGCTCCTTGCTTGCGAGTACTTTGGATGAGTACTTACGGTTGCCTTGTTTCCCCTTTTCCCCATTTCTCTACCCGATTGCTGCGACCAGACGATGGTGCCCAGGAGCCACACGCCACCTTCGACGACGACTCCTACTACACTGGAGGTGCCTACTACTATGTGCAACCCGCTGACGACGACCAGGAGTAGTTAGGAGGATCCCAGGCAGGAGGCCTGCGCCTCGTTCGATCTGTATCCCCGTTTGTGCTAGCCTTCTTAAGGCAAACTTGTTTAACTTATGTCTGTACTCAGATATTGTTGCTTCCGCTGACTCGTCTATGATCGAGCACTTGTATTCGAGCCCTCGAGGCCCCTGGCTTGTATTATGATGCTTGTATGACTTATTTTATTTATAGAGTTGTGTTGTGATATCTTCCCGTGAGTCCTTGATCTTGATCGTAAACATTTGCGTGCATGATTAGTGTACGATTGTATCGGGGGCGTCACAAGTTGGTATCAGAGCCGACTGCCTGTAGGAATCCCCCTTCCACACTCCTTGGCCGAAGTCGAGTCTAGACATTGCAAAAACTTTTACTAACATGGCCGTGTGCCTTACGGGCCCACGTCGCCATTGGGTGGTACTAGGATCTTTTACTCCTTGACCTTTACTCTGGGACTCTGAACTCTCTTCTACTCGGGTTAAACGAATTTACTAACTCTAACACTAGGGTCCCGTGACGACATTCACCCCAAAGTTGGATAAAAGCCATAGTTATTCCTTATTATAGTATTTTGAACAATTTCCACACTGTCATTTGACTCCTTTGAAACATCTTGTTTTTAGATGGAACCCACGAGGCAGGTCGTGCGCCACACTACGACCATAGGTGTTGGGGAACGTAGTAATTTCAAAAAAATTCCTACGCACACGCAAGATCATGGTGATGCATAGCAACGAGAGGGGAGAGTGTTGTCTACGTACCCTCGTAGACCGAAGCGGAAGCGTTGACACAACATAGAGGAAGCAGTCGTACGTCCTCCTCCCGATCCGACCGATCCAAGCACCGTTACTCCAGCGCCTCCGAGTTCTTGACACACGTACAGCTCGATGACGTTCTCCGGGCTCCGATCCAGCAAAGCTCTCGGGGAAGAGTTTCGTCAGCACGACGGCGTGGTGACGATCTTGATGTACTACCAATGCAGGGCTTCGCCTAAGCACTGCAACAATATGACCGAGGTGGAATATGGTGGAGTGGGGCACCACACACGGCTAAGGAACGATCACGAAGATCAACTTGTGTGTTCTAGGGTGCCCCCCTGCCCCCGTATATAAAGGAGCAAGGGGGGAGGCCGGCCGGCCCTATGGGGCGCGCCAAAGGGAGGGGGAGTCCTCCTCCTAGTGGGAGTAGGAGTCCCCTTTCCTAGTCCAACTAGGAAGAGAGAGGGGGAAGGAAAGAGAGGGAGAGGGAGAGGGAAAGGGGGGCCGCGCCCCCCCTCCTTGTCCAGTTCGGACTCCCCATGGGGGGGGGGGCGCCACCTCCTGGCCGCAGCACTCTCTCTCCCCTCGGGCCCAATAAGGCCCATTACTTCCCCGGGGGGTTCCGGTAACCCCTCCGGCACTCCCGTTTTATCCGAAACCACTCGGAACCATTCCGATGTCCGGATATAGTCGTCCAATATATCAATCTTTACGTCTCGACCATTCCGAGACTCCTCGTCATGTCCGTGATCTCATCCGGGACTCCGAACTAACTTCGGTACATCAAAATGCATAAACTCATAATAACTGTCATCGTAACCTTAAGCGTGTGGACCCTACGGTTCGAGAACAGTGTAGACATGACTGAGACAATTCTCTGGTCAATAACCAATAGCGGGACCTGGATGCCCATATTGGCTCCTACACATTCTACGAAGATCTTTATCGGTCAGACCGCATAACAACATACGTTGTTCCCTTTGTCATCGGTATGTTACTTGCCCGAGATTCGATCGTCGGTATCCAATACCTAGTTCAATCTCGTTACCGGCAAGTCTCTTTACTCGCTCCGTAATACATCATCTCGCAACTAACTCATTGGTTGCAATGCTTGCAAGGCTTATATGATGTGCATTACCGAGAAGGCCCTGAGATACCTCTCCAACATTCGAAGTGACAAATCCTAATCTCGAAATACGCCAACCCAACAAATACTTTCGGAGACACCTGTAGAGCACATTTATAATAACCCAGTTACGCCGTGACGTTTGGTAGCACACAAAGTGTTCCTACGGTAAACGGGAGTTGCATAATCTCATAGTCAAAGGAACATGTATAAGTCATGGAGAAAGCAATAGCAACATACTAAACGATCGGGTGCTAAGCTAACGGAATGGGTCATGTCAATCACATCATTCTCCTAATGGTGTGATCCCATTAATCAAATGACAACTCATGTTTATGGCTAGGAAACATAACCATCTTTGATCAACGAGCTAGTCAAGTAGAGGCATACTAGTGACACTCTGTTTGTCTATGTATTCACACATGTATCATGTTTCCGGTTGATACAATTCTAGCATGACTAATAAACATTTATCATGAAATAAGGAAATAAATAATAACTTTATTATTGCCTCTAGGGCATATTTCCTTCAGTCTCCCACTTGCACTAGAGTCAATAATCTAGTTCACATCGGCATGTGGTTTAACAGCAATAGTTCACATCACCATGTGATTAATACCCATAGTTCACATCATCATGTGACCAACACCCAAAGGGTTTACTAGAGTCAATAATCTAGTTCACATCGCTATGTGATTAACACCCAAAGAGTACTAAGGTGTGATCATGTTTTGCTTGTGAGAGAATCTTAGTCAACGGGTCTACCACATTCAGATCCGTATGTATTTTGCAAATTTCTATGTCAATAATACTCTGATCGGAGCTACTCTAGCTAATTGCTCCCACTTTCAATATGTATCTAGATTGAGACTTAGAGTCATCTAGATTGGTGTCAAAACTTGCATCGACATAACCCTTTACGACAAACCTTTTTGTCACCTCCATAATCGAGAAACATATCCTTATTTTACTAAGGATAATTTTGACCGCTATCCAGTGATCTACTCCTAGATCACTATTGTACTCCCTTGCCAAAATCAGTGTAGGGTATACAATAGATCTGGTACACAGCATGGCATACTTTACAGAACCTATGGCCAAGGCATAAGGAATGACTTTCATTCTCTTTCTATCTTCTGCCGTGGTCGGGTTTTGAGTCTTACTCAATTTCACACCTTGTAACACAGGCAAGAACTCTTTCTTTGACTGTTACATTTTGAACTACTTCAAAATCTTGTCAAGGTATGTACTCATTGGAAAAACTTATCAAGCGTCTTGATCTATCTCTATAGATCTTGATACTCAATATGTAAGCAGCTTCACCGAGGTCTTTCTTTGAAAAACTCCTTTCAAACACTCCTTTATGCCTTGCAGAATAATTCTACATTATTTCCGATCAACAATATGTCATTCACATATATTTATCAGAAATGTTGTAGTGCTCCCACTCACTTTCTTGTAAATACAGGCTTCACCGCAAGTCTGTATAAAACTATGTGCTTTGATCAACTTATCAAAGCGTATATTCCAACTCCGAGATGCTTGTACCAGTCCATAGATGGATCGCTGGAGCTTGCATATTTTGTTAACACCTTTAGGATTGACAAAACCTTCTGGTTGCATCATATACAACTCTTCTTTAATAAATCCATTAAGGAATGCAGTTTTGTTTTATCCATTTGCCAGATTTCATAAAATGCGGCAATTGCTAACATGATTCGGACAGACTTAAGCATAGATACGAGTGAGAAACTCTCATCGTAGTCAACACCTTGAACTTGTCGAAAACCTTTTGCGACAATTCTAGCTTTGTAGATAGTAACGCTACTATCAGCGTCCGTCTTCCTCTTGAGGATCCATTTATTTTCTATGGCTTGCCGATCATCGGGCAAATCCATCAAAGTCCATACTTTGTTTTTATACATGGATCATATCTCAGATTTCATGGCCTCAAACCATTTCGTAGAATCTGGGCTCATCATCGCTTCCTCATAGTTCGCAAGTTCGTCATGTTCTAGTAACATGACTTCCAGAACAGGATTACCGTACCACTCTGGTGCGGATCTCACTCTGGTTTACCTACGAGATTTGGTAGTAACTTGATCTGACGTTACATGATCATCATCATTAACTTCCTCACTAATTGGTGTAGTAGTCACAGGAGCAGATTTCTGTGATGAACTACTTTCCAATAAGGGAGCAGGTACAGTTACCACATCAAGTTCTACTTTCCTCCCACTCACTTCTTTCGGGAGAAACTCCTTCTCTAGAAAGGATCCATTATAAGCAACGAATGTCTTGCCTTAAGATCTGTGATAGAAGGTGTACCCAACAGTCTCCTTTGGGTATCCTATGATGACACATTTCTCCGATTTGGGTTTGAGCTTATCAGGATGAAACTTTCTCATATAAGCATCACAATCCCAAACTTTAAGAAACGACAACTTTGGTTTCTTGCCAAACCACAGTTCAGATTGTGTCGTCTCAACGGACTTAGATGGTGCCCTTTTTAACATGAATGCAGCCGTCTTTAATGCATAACCCCAAAACTATAGTGGTAAATCGGTAAGAAACATCATAGATTGCACTATATCCAATAAAGTACGGTTATGACGTTCGGACACACCATTATGCTATGGTGTTCCAGGTGGCATGAGTTTGTGAAACTATTCCACATTGTTTTAATTGAAGACCAAACTCGTAACTCAAATATTCTCCTCCACGATCATATCATAGAAACTTTTATTTTCTTGTTACGATGATTCTCCACTTCACTCTGAAATTCTTTGAACTTTTCAAATGTTTCAGACTTATGTTTCATCAAGTAGATATACCCATATCTGCTCAAATCATCTGTGAAGGTTAGAAAATAATGATACTTGTCGCGAGCCTTAATATTCATCGGACCACATACATCAGTATGTATGATTTCCAACAAATCTGTTGCTTGCTCCATTGTTCCGGAGAACGGCGTTTTAGTCATCTTGCCCAAGAGACATGGTTCGCAAGCATCAAGTGATTCATAATCAAGTGATTCCAAAAATCCATCAGCATGGAGTTTCTTCATGCGCTTTACACCAATATGACCTAAACAGCAGTGCCACAAACAAGTTGCACTATCATTATTAACTTTGCATCTTTTTGGCTTCAATATTATGAATATGTGTATCACTACGATCGAGATCCAACAAACCACTTTCGTTGGGTGTATGACCATAGAAGGTTTTATTCATGTAAACAGAACAACAATTGTTCTCTAACTTAAATGAATAACTGTATTGCAATAAACATGATCAAATCATATTTATGCTCAACGCAAACACCAAATAACACTTATTTAGGTTCAACACTAATCTCGAAAGTATAGGGAAGTGTGCGATGATGATCATATCAATCTTGGAACTACTTCCAACACACATCGTCACTTCACCCTTAACTAGTCTCTGTTTATTCTGCAACTCCTGTTTCGAGTTACTACTCTTAGTAACTGAACCAGTATCAAATACTGAGGGGTTGCTATAAACACTAGTCAAGTACACATCAATAACATGTATATCAAATATACTTATGTTCACTTTGCCATCCTGCTTATCCGCCAATCACTTGGGGTAGTTCCGCTTCCAGTGACCAGTCCCTTTGCAGTAGAAGCACCCAGTCTCAGGCTTAGGTCCAGACTTGGGCTTCTTCACTTGAGCAGCAACTTGCTTGCTGTTCTTCTTGAAGTTCCCCTTTTTCCCTTTGCCCTTTTCTAGAAACTAGTGATCTTGTCAACCATCAACACTTGATGCTCTTTCTTGATTTCTACCTTCATCGATTTCATCATCATGAAAAGCTCGGGAGTCTTTTTCGTCATCCCTTGCATACTATAGTTTATCACGAAGTTCTACTAACTTGGTGATGGTGACTAGAGAATTCTGTCAATCACTATCTTATCTGGAAGATTAACTCCCACTTGATTCAAGCGATTGTAGTACCCAGACAATCTGAGCACATGCTCACTAGTTGAGCGATTCTCCTCCATCTTTTAGCTATAGAACTTGTTGGAGACTTCATATCTCTCAACTCGGGTATTTGCTTGAAATATTAACTTCAACTCCTGGAACATCTCGTATGGTCCATGATGTTCAAAACGTCTTTGAAGTCCCGATTCTAAGCCGTTAAGCATGGTGCACTAAACTATTAAGTAGTCATCATATTGAGCTAGCAAAACGTTCATAATGTCTGCATCTGCTCCTGCAATAGGTCCGTCACCTAGCGGTGCATCAAGGACATAATTCTTCTGTGCAGCAATGAGGATAAACCTCAGATCACGGATCCAATCCGCATCATTGCTACTAACATTTTTCAACACAATTTTCTCTGGGAACATATCAAAATAAACACAGGGAAGCAACAACGCGAGCTATTGATCTACAACATAATTTGCAAAATACTACCAGGACTAAGTTCATGATAAATTAAAGTTCAATTAATCATATTACTTAAGAACTCCCACTTAGATAGACATCCCTCTAATCTTCTAAGTGATCACGTGATCCAAATCAACTAAACCATAACCGATCATCACGTGAAATGGATTAGTCTTCAATGGTGAACATCATTATGTTGATCATATCTACTATATGATTCACACTCGACCTTTCGGTCTCCGTGTTCCGAGGCCATATCTGCATATGCTAGGCTCGTCAAGTATAACCCGAGTATTCTGCGTGTGCCAAACTGGCTTGCACCCGTTGTAGATGGACGTAGAGCTTATCACACCCGATCATCACGTGGTGTCTGGGCACGACGAACTTTGGCAACGGTGCATACTCAGGGAGAACACTTCTTGATAATTTAGTGAGAGATCATCTTATAATGCTACCGTCAATCAAAGCAAGATAAGATGCATAAAAAGATAAACATCACATGCAACCAATATAAGTGATATGATATGGCCATCATCATCTTGTGCTTGTGATCTCCATCTCCGAAGCACCGTCATGATCACCATCGTCACCGGCGCGACACCTTGATCTCCATCGTAGCATCGTTGTCGTCTCGCCAGTCTTATGCTTCTACGACTATCGCTACCGCTTTGTGATAAAGTAAAGCATTACAGGGCGATTGCATTGCATACAATAAAGCGACAACCATACGGCTCCTGCCGGTTGCCGATAACTCGGTTACAAAACATGATCATCTCATACAATAAAATTTAGCATCATGTCTTGACCATATCACATCACAACATGCCCTGCAAAAACAAGTTAGACGTCCTCTACTTTGTTTGTTGCAAGTTTTACGTGGCTGCTACAGGCTTAAGCAAGAACCAATCTCACCTACGCATCAAAACCACAACGATAGTTTGTCAAATAGACTCCGTTTTAACCTTCGCAAGGACCGGGCGTAGCCATACTCGGTTCAACTAAAGTTGGAGAAACTGACACCCGCCAGCCACCTGTGTGCAAAGCACGGCGGTAGAACTAGTCTCGCGTAAGCGTACGCGTAATGTCGGCCCGGGCCGCTTCATCCAACAATACCGCCGAACCAAAGTATGACATGCTGGTAGGCAGTATGAATTATATCGTCCACAACTCACCTGTGTTATACTCGTGCATATAACATCAAACCATAAAAACCTAGGCTCTGATACCACTGTTGGGGAACGTAGTAATTTCAAAAAAATTCCTACGCACACGCAAGATCATGGTGATGCATAGCAACGAGAGGGGAGAGTGTTGTATACGTACCCTCGTAGACCGAAGCGGAAACGTTGACACAACGTAGAGGAAGTAGTCGTACGTCCTCCTCCCGATCCGACCGATCCAAGCGCCGTTACTCCGACGCCACCGAGTTCTTGACACACGTACAACTCGATGACGTTCTCCGGGCTCCGATCCAGCAAAGCTCTCGGGGAAGAGTTTCGTCAGCACGACGGCGTGGTGACGATCTTGATGTACTACCGACGCAGGGCTTCGCCTAAGCACTGCAACAATATGACCGAGGTGGAATATGGTGGAGGGGGCACCGCACACGGCTGAGGAACGATCACGAAGATCAACTTGTGTGTTCTAGGGTGCCCCCTGCCCACGTATATAAAGGATCAAGGGGGGGAGGCCGGCCGGCCCTATGGGGCGCGCCAAAGGGAGGGGGAGTCCTCCTCCTAGTGGGAGTAGGACTCCCCTTTCCTAGTCCAACTAGGAAGAGAGAGGGGGAAGGAAAGAGAGGGAGAGGGAGAGGGAAAGGGGGAACGCGCCCCCCCTCCTTGTCCAATTCGGACTCCCCATGGGGGGGGGCGCCACCTCCTGGCCGCAGCCCTCTCTCTCCCCTCGGGCCCAATAAGGCCCATTACTTCCCCGGGGGGGTTCCGGTAACCCCTCCCGCACTCCGGTTTTATCTGAAACCACTCGGAACCATTCCGATGTCCGAATATAGTCGTCCAATATATCAATCTTTATGTCTCGACCATTCCGAGACTCCTCGTCATGTCCGTGATCTCATCCGGGACTCCGAACTAACTTCGGTACATCAAAATGCATAAACTCATAATAACTGTCATCGTAACCTTAAGCGTGCGGACCCTACGGTTCGAGAACAGTGTAGACATGACTGAGACAATTCTCTGGTCAATAACCAATAGCGGGACCTGGATGCCCATATTGGCTCCTACACATTCTACGAAGATCTTTATCGGTCAGACCGCATAACAACATACGTTGTTCCCTTTGTCATCGGTATGTTACTTGCCCGAGATTCGATCGTCGGTATCCAATACCTAGTTCAATCTCGTTACCGGCAAGTCTCTTTACTCGTTCCGTAATACATCATCTCGCAACTAACTCATTGGTTGCAATGCTTGCAAGGCTTATATGATGTGCATTACCGAGAAGGCCCTGAGATACCTCTCCGACATTCGAAGTGACAAATCCTAATCTCGAAATATGCCAACCCAACAAATACTTTCGGAGACACCTGTAGAGCACCTTTATAATCACCCAGTTATGCTGTGACGTTTGGTAGCACATAAAGTGTTCCTACGGTAAACGGGAGTTGCATAATCTCATAGTCAAAGGAACATGTATAAGTCATGGAGAAAGCAATAGCAACATACTAAACGATCGGGTGCTAAGCTAACGGAATGGGTCATGTCAATCACATCATTCTCCTAATGATGTGATCCCATTAATCAAATGACAACTCATGTCTATGGCTAGGAAACATAACCATCTTTGATCAACGAGCTAGTCAAGTAGAGGCATACTAGTGACACTCTGTTTGTCTATGTATTCACACATGTATCATGTTTCCGGTTGATACAATTCTAGCATGAATAATAAACATTTATCATGAAATAGGGAAATAAATAATAACTTTACTATTGCCTCTAGGGCATATTTCCTTCAATAGGTGCCTCGGGATCACCTGCCGTGCTAGCTGAGATGATGACCTATCTGGGTTATCGCTGGCACCCCGAGTACACCGTCTCCAAGGAGTACCAGGACTTTAACCAGGAGCAGTACCGTGCCATCGTCCACCTCTACTCTTGGGAGTATGACTCCACTACTGTGTTGCACACCGCTTATGGTGTTGGAGTGACCATCGATATGGCAGTTCACGATGCTGCTTATGCTTCTCTGACACGCCTTCGTAGAGAGTATCGGGAGTTGGACACCTCCCCCTTCAGGCACATTGCTATCGCATCTGATATTGGTGCGGAGGGTTACTACACTGGTGCCTACTCGACTGTCACCCGAGAGCCCTTCTACCATCAGAACCTGGTTCTGCATGCTGATGGGCTGGATCGAGCTAACCGAGCTCTTCGCCACGAGATGTACACCACCCGTCAGCACCTTTAACGTGCTCTGACGATGTTGCACCCCTTCGTCGGATCTGGGGAGCTGCCGCGTTCTGCTACCTACCCAGCCAGGACCGTGATGCCCCAGGGTGTCGGTTGTCCAGAGGTGGGAGGCTACTCTCCCGCACTTGGTCCTGTTCTGCCACTTGAGCGTCGGGTTCAGCACCAGAGTACCCGCGGACCCCAGGTTGCTGACGTGGTGTACCCGATGCCACACTACCAGCTTTCAGGCTACAGCTACCTCCGCAGTACCGCGTGGGACTGATGTAGACTTGCTTGTTAGTGTTAGATGCATTCGCCGTGAGCCTGCGTGCCGCCTATGATGTCTTAGTCTATGTACTGAACTCTGTGTACCGAACTCTATGCATGATCTCTTTTGTAAGATATGCCGACTACTATGTAGTATCTATCGTGCTGCTTTCATGATGCATGTTTCATCATGAATGATTCTTGTCTTGCAAATTTCTCAATGCTGAACTACCCCCTGTTATATATTAGTAGGATGGTTAAACCAGGTGGTCGTGGTCGTGGTGGCAACTTCCCACCACCGCCCGAGTACATGGCTAGTATGATCCAACAGCTTGAGATGAATCGCCAGTTCATGGAGAACATGATGGCTCAGTTTCCTCGCCCTAATATGAACCAGCAGCCTACCCCAGTAACTCTGCAGGATTTCATGCACCTGAACCCAACTGTGTACCGCAGCTCAACTCAGCCTCTGGATGCTGATGACTGGCTCCGTGACATCACCTATGAGATGGAGTCTGCTGATGTAGCCCCTGCCAGCTATGTCACCTTTGCTTCCTTCTTCCTGAAGGGACCCGCAGCTCAATGGTGGGATAGCCACAGGCGTACTCTGCCAGTTGGAACAATCATCACCTGGCCAGACTTCCAAGCTGCTTTCCGTGCCCGCTTCATTCCTCAGGGAGTCATGGACCGGAAGAAGCGTGAGTTCCGCAACCTCACCCAAGGCAACAAAACTGTTGAAGTTTATCAACGAGAGTTTCTGGACTTGTCTCGCTATGCTGAAGAGGACATTGCAACTGATGCACGCAGACAGGAGAAGTTCCGTGACGGACTTCAAGCTGACATCAAGCTCGCACTTCTAGTGCACGACTTTGCTGATTTCGCCACCTTGGTGAACAAGGCCATCAATGTCGAAACTGGCCTGTGGGAATAGCAGAGATCTCACAGGCGCAACCGTGACACGGGCTCATCTTCGGGACCGTCCTCGCAGAAGCGCAAGATATGGATTCCCAACAGCATGTACCAGCCGAATGCACCTGCCCCAAGGCAGTCCTATGCTGCACCTCGTCTGCCTACTCCTCCAACTAGGCAGCCAAGGCTTCCAGCTCCACCACCCCAAGCTCCTGTTCCCACTCCCAATAATGGTTTGTGCTTTAGGTGTGGCCAACCAGGGCACCATGCTAGAGAATGCAACCAGAACCAGAATCAACTGGCCCTTCCAGCAACTGGTCGTGGAAGAAACCAGCCTTGCAACAACAGTGCCAAGTCTTATGGTCGTGTTCATGCCAACCATGTTGATCTGAACGAAGCACAAGACCAGCCTGCTACTGTGATGGGTACTCTTCTCGTAAATTCAGTACCAGCATCCGTTTTATTTGATACAGGTGCATCGCATTCATTCATGTCAGAAGATTTTGCATCCTTGCACGACATTAAATGCGAGGACATGAACGCTTCGCTATTAGTGCACACCCCTGCGGGCCAATGTCGGACCTCCATGATTTGCAACGACGTCCCCGTTGAAATCGAAGGACTGGAATTCCTTGTCTCTCCCATCGTACTGAAGTCCTGTAGCATTGATCTCATTCTGGGAATGAATTGGTTAAAAGCGCATACTGCTTCTATAGTTTGCGCCACTAAGACCGTCCATCTGCTACACCCTTCTGATGAAATAATAAGCTACAATGCTCGTCTGGTTCAGAATGCCGAGGCAAGGCTTTATACCTTGAATGCATTGAACGCTGCACCACTCGAGGGCATTGAAAACATTCCCGTCGTGCGTGAATTGCTCGACGTCTTTCTTGAAGAACTTCCAGGGATTCCCCCAGCTAGAGCTATCAAATTCATCATCGACTTGAAACCAGGCACCACTCCTATAGCCAAGCGACCCTACAAGATGCCGCCGCATGAACTCCTTGAGCTTAAGGAGGAAATCGACAAATCTCTTCAAAGTGGTTTCATTCGCCCAAGTTGCTCTCCTTGGGGAGCAACTTCTCTCCTTGTCAAGAAGAAGGATGGGATAAACCGATTGGTCCAAGATTACCATCCTATTAACCAAGCTACCATTCAGAACAAGTACCCTCTTCCTCGGATCAATGATCTGTATGATCAACTGGCTGGTTCATCAGTGTTCTCTAAACTCGACTTGAGGTTGGGGTACCACCAGATCCGTGTTCGTGAAGAGGATATCCCAAAGACCGCCTTTGTGACTTGATATGGTTCATATGAGTACACTGTCATGTCATTCGGCTTAACCAATGCTCCAGCCACCTTCTCTCGCCTGATGAACTATAAATTCATGGATTACCTCGACAAGTTCGTCGTGGTTTATCTGGATGATATCCTGGTATTTTCCAAGAACGAAGAAGAACATGCTGAACATCTTCGTCTTGTGCTGGAAAAGCTATGAGAGCATCAGCTATACGCCAAGTTCTCCAAATGTGAATTCTGGCTTCCCGAAGTAACCTATCTTGGGCATGTCATCTCTAAGGATGGTATTGCCGTTAACCCTGAACGAGTTCAGGCTATTCTCGATTGGACTCCTCCGAAGAATGTCAAGCAAGTCAGAAGCTTTCTCGGTCTTGCCAGCTATTGCCGTTGTCGGTGTTCTGGGAACGGGGGTCCCCAGACTTGCCTGCCTGCGGCCTGCGGCGTGGCTCGAATGGGGGCCCAGCGTGGCCCATCTTAATCAAAACAAGGCTCAAGACCCTCGCGAGGGGCCAAGCCTCGCGAGGCGGACGACGCGGCGCTTCCTCAAGCACGGCCTCCTCAGGCTGGCTCGCGAGGAGGCGGAGAGACCAAGGCGGGTACCTCACGAGGTGCCAGCCCGCGCAGCGTCTCCCTTTCCTCTTTGGGGCAAAGGGGGCAAGCGCAGGCGAGAGGATCAAGCAAAGGCACCCATTTCGGTGCAACAAGACCAAGACCAGTCCAACGGTGGGAAGGAGGTCACCATGGAGCCCAGGACGGCGTCACCACAGGGCCTTTGGCAGGCGAAGACCAACTTTAGTCAGGATAAGTGTACCAGATGTTCCCCTTCGAATTGGCCAATTGTTGGCGCCCTTCCCGCTCAATATTTGGGAAGAGGCCCAGGGCCTTTGCCTATAAATAGGACTAGCCACCCCCAGGGTAGGGGGACCTGATTGAGTATCTAGAGAGAGAGGATTCAGTATCTAGAGGCAGCCAGAAAAGAGGCATCCAGAGAGAGAGAGAGAGAGAGAAGGGCGATTGGACTCTTCCAACAGTTCATCCCCTAGCCAAGAACAGACCCTCACGAGGCTGTTCTACCTTGTAGTGTTCATCATCACCAGCCCAAGAGGCAATCCACCACACCACACTGGAGTAGGGTATTACACCGCATCGGTGGCCCGAACCAGTATAAACTCTGTGTCTCTTGTGTTGTTCTTCTCGTAGTTAGTCCTTTGCGAGACGGAGAGGTAGAAGGCACAATCTTCGCGCGCACCCCAGAGTTCGAACCTTAAGGGTCTGCCGGAATCCGTGATCCGACATTTGGTGCGCCAGGTAGGGGTACGCCGGAATCTGTCTTCCACCGCTTCGCTCTCCTCCGACCGTCGCATCCATGTCTGACGCTCGTCGGGCCCACACCGAGTGCCAAGCCGCCATCGCTTCCCGCGTCGTCCAGACGGCCCCCGTCGGTGGGCGTCCTTGCCGTTCCCCGTCGCCCGCCGTCAATGCCGCCACCGGCCCGGCGGGGAACGAGCAGCAAGCATCCTCTCAGCACCCGTCCGTGCGGTGAGATGGCCGCACCGCCACTCCGTCGCTCACCCCGGCCGGTTCTTCGTCGCACGCGCTTCGCGTGCCCTTGGAGGCTTGAGCTGCGCTCATCACGGCGAACGAGCTCCTGCGCTACCGCCCCGTCGACGACATCTATGAGGAGTGGCTCGACCGCGTCGTCAAGCTCGTCCGCGCCGCAGGGGGCTCTCCCGCGCCCTCCGCACCGCTGCGCCGCACCCCGCCCCGCGTGGGCAATGAAGCCCCGGGGGCATTCCAGCCGCCTCCTTTCCAAGAAGATGCCATGGCCCCAAGGCGCGCAACTCCTGGGCGGAACCCGCTCCGTGATGCGCCGGCCCAGCAGGAACGGAGCTACCAAGAAGTCCCGCGACCGCAAGAGGCCGCCCGGGCGCTCCCAGCTCCGGTTCGCCGAGACCCCGCTCCGGCTCCGACGCGTCAAGACCCCGTGCTGCTCCCAGCTGCAGCGCAAGGGGACCCACAGGGCCAAGCTCTCCCTCAACCAAAACCTCCCGCGGCCACCGCTGGCTGCCTCGCCTACACCGCCGAGCTGCGCGGAGTCGCATGGCCTGACAAGTTCAAGCCGGACCTGCCCCCTCGCTACGATGGCACGACTGATCCCACGGAGTTCCTCCAGCTTTACGAGCTGGGAATCGAAGCAGCCAGCGGGGACGAAAAGGTCATGGCGAACTGGTTCCCCATGGGGCTGAAGGAAGGTGCTCGCACTTGACTCCTGAACCTGGCCCCAGGCACGATCTCCTCCTGGGACCAGATGCGTACTCGCTTCATCGCCAACTTCCAAGGTACCCGCGACCGGCCTCCCGCCGTGAGCGACATGCGCCGCATCAAGCAGCAACCTGGGGAGACCCTGCAAAAGTACATCCAGCGCTTCAACAGTGCGCGCCTCAAGATCCCCAGGGTGTCCGAAGAAGCCATCATTTCGGCCTTCTCCGATGGCGTGCGCGACGTCAAGATGAAGGAGGAGTTGGCGATGCACGAAGACCTCTACACCTCCCTAGAGCTGTTCAACCTGGCGACCAAGTGCGCCAGAGCTGAGGAGGGACGCCTCTCCCTCCTCGAGCTGCCTGCCGTAGACCCAGAAGAGAAGAAGCCCAAGGCCAAGGACGTGAAGCGCAAGGGGGTTGCCGTGCTCGCGGCAGAGCCGGCCACCAAGCAAGGCAAGGATCTGCCCGAATCCTCCAGGGGCAGCCGGTACTGTGTGTACCACGACCTCCACACCCACAACACCAATGAATGCCAAGAACTCCGCGCCGTGTGAGAAGGAAGAGTCGGCCGACGCCCTGACCGTGCTGACCGGGGCTACGGCCGAGGAGGAGGAAGGAACCCGGGACGCTGGGAAGATCGTGGCCCACGTCAAGGCTGGCGTGACCAACCTCGCGAGGACCGCTGGCGTGACCCGCCTCGCGAGGGTGGCTGGAGGGATCAGCCTCGTGAGGATCGCCCTCATGGAAACCCAGGTCTGCCGCCGTTGCCGCCTCAGCCAAGAAGGAACGAAGACCGCCACCAAGACGAGGGGGCTGGGGGCTTCCAAGAGCCTCGCGCCATCGCCTGCATCCTGGGCGGAGCTCAGGCCCCAGGCTCTCAACGTATCTTCAAGCAGTTTGCTCGCGAAGTGAATGCAGTTCTCCCCAAGCTCGAAGCAACGCTTCCCCTCAGGTGGTCGGCCTGCACCATCACGTTCAGCTCAGCAGACCAGCTCAAGTGCGCGGCCATGGCCGGAGTCCTCCCAATGCTTTGTTCCTCAATCATCAGCAACGTTCTGGTCACCAGGACCCTCATCGACGGAGGGGCAGGGCTCAACGTCTTGTCCGTGGAAACATTCAACAACCTCCAAGTGCCCTATGACCAGCTCCAGCCAACCAAGCCCTTCTCCGGAGTCACCGACGGTTCCACAGTCCCGATCGGGCAGGTCCGCCTCCCAGTCACCTTCGGGGCCCGCAACAACTACCGCACCGAGCTCATCAACTTCGACGTCGCCCACATCTGCCTGCCGTACAACGCCATCCTCGGGTACCCGACGCTGGCCAAGTTCATGGTCGTGACTCACCACGGCTACAACGTCCTCAAGATGCCAGGAAGCGGCGGCGTCATCACGGTGCCATGTCAAGAGAAGGATGCAGTGTGTACCCTGGAGCGAGCCTTTCAGGCCGCGTCACTAGAAGACCCAGATCGCGGAAGCAGGAGGCTTCCTGAGACCACCCCCAAGAAGAAGAAGACAACGTTAGGCTCAGCCCCTCAGGAGGCAGGCCCTTCAAGGACTGCGTCTGCCCAGGGGGATCCTCCTTCAATCGCATAGGAAAGCGCACCCAGCACCCTCTTCAGGCAGGGCTCGGGGGCTCTCACCTGGAGGGCCACCGACCTAGCCAAGGTCATGAGGGAGGCGCTTGGGCACCATGTGGAGGCGTGCCTCGAGGCACGTTTCCCTCGAAAGGAAGCCAGGGAAAGAAGGTCAGACCAACAAGAGTTTGTTAACAAGGCCACTCAAGAACTACAGGAGTCAGGATCATAAGAGGTTGTCGTCGCCCACCAGCTGTGGCTCCCCATCCAGGCGAGGATGGTGGGCTGTGCGTCTGCGTCGACGTACTGGGGCTCAATCAGATCGCCATGGCGGAGCGCCTCTGGCCCTCACAAGTGGGGCGCTGCGGAGGACCACCCCACAGCTATGTTCGCATGCCTTATGGCCTGCCGAGCGTGGCTGCGGTGTACCAGCGCCTCATGAGGAGCGTCTTGGAGGCGCAAGAAGACAGGCGTTCCACGGCCCTGGCGGAGATGGAGGCTGCTCACGAGGAGCCACCAGTGCCCCCGGAGCCTCCCGAGGCCCTAGTCCCGGGGGCTCGTGAGGATCGGCTTCTGCAGCCCACCGAGTCTGCTGCACCAACGCCACTGCACCGACGACATCTTCAGGTGACATCTTTCAAGTTTCATTCCCAGCTGGGAGCGCCCTCCCAGGGTTGCGTCATTCCCAGGCCGCGTGGGTCCGTCCCTGTGGCATGTATCCCTTTTTATCTTTTCAGTCGCTAGCTTGCTTTGCTGGGGGCGCCCCTCGGGCTGCATCATCCCCAGGCCACTCGGGCTAGGCCCAGCAGCATGTATCCCTTCCGCATTTATTTCCAATTATGCATCATGCTTGATTACTTGATACCGTGCATGGCACCTTTTGTTCTTCATGTCGACCACTTGCACGTTAAAGGGGGGGGGGTGCCTGAGCATCGCGACTCAGGGCTCTTACCGGTTCTCCAGCCCTCACCCTCTGGCCTTGTCCACGGCATCGCGACCTGGCATACCAGCGACGGCTGAGACAAGCTCGTGGGCTGGGACCCGAGGACGTAGAGTGCCGGCATCTAACCAGATTTTGCAGGAACACATCTCAAGATACGACCCAGTGGACAGACAAATGTCAGGAAAGTTTCCAGGCACTGAAAGACAAGTTGACTTCTGCCCCAGTGCTAGCTCCACCTGATACTAAGAAGGACTTCGTCATTTACTGCGACGCTTCCCGTCAAGGATTAGGCTGTGTCCTAATGAAAGAGCGCAAAGTGATTGCGTATGCCTCTCATCGACTGCGCCCTCACAAAGAGAACTACCCAGTTCATGACCTCGAGCTTGCTGCTGTCATCCATGCACTGAAGCAGTGGCGACATTACCTTCTCGGTAATCGTTGCGAGATCTTCACCGACCACCAAAGTCTGAAGTATCTGTTTACTCAGCCAGACCTGAACCTCCGTCAGCAAAGATGGATGGAGACTGTAGCAGACTTTGACTTGGGTATTTCCTATACACCAGGCAAGGCTAATGTAATGGCAGATGCCTTGAGCCGCAAGTCTTACTGCAACCACCTCCAGGTTCATAAAGTTCAGCTCTCGCTTGTTGAAGAATTCAGAAAGCTGAACCTCCATATTGTTCCTCCGGGTGCACTCGCTCCCCCTCCTAAGGAGTTTCGCAAGATGAATCTCCATGTTGTTCCCAAAGGCTCTCTCAATACGCTGGTTGCTAAACAGATCTTGTGGACACCATCAAATGGATACAGAAATGTGATGATGAAGTGGAGAGGATTAAACGTTATCTCGCACAAGGAAAGCCCTCATTCTTCACTATTGATGACGCTGGCACCTTGTTCTTCAAAGGTCGCCTAGTGGTTCCGAGTAAGAGGGAAAACCTGGATATACTCAGAAAGTTATGAAAGAAGCTCATTATATGCCTCTATGTATCCATCCTGGTAGTACAAAGATGTACCAGGACATCCTTCAGAGATTCTGGTGGTCTAACATGAAGCAAGACATTGCTTGCTATGTTGTTGAGTGTGACGTTTGCCGTTGTATTAAAGCAGAACATCAAAGGCTTGCTGGAACTCTGCAACCTATCTCTATTCCTGAATGGAAATGGGACCATGTTGAAATGGACTTCGTCACTGGGACCATTATCCAACATGCCGAAGAACAAGTCCGCGTTATTCGCGAGAATCTCAAGACTGCTCAGTCACGTCAAAAAAGTAATTATGACCGTCATCATAAAGACATGGTCTATCAACCTGGCGAAAAGGCCTATCTTCGAGTTACACCAATGAAGGGTGCCCACCGCTTCGGGATCAAGGGCAAGCTAGCTCCTCGCTATATTGGCCCATTCACTATCCTGGAAAGGCGTGGAAAAGTGGCATATCAACTGGAGCTTCCGTCGAACCTTTCTCAGGTTCACGATGTGTTCCACGTGTCACAGCTCCGTCGCTGCTTCAAGGACCCAATCCGAGCAGTGGATCATGAAGTGCGTGAATTGCAACAGGACCTCTCCTATAAAGAGCATCCGGTCCGCATTCTCGACCAAGCTGAACGCCGCACATGTCAGAAGGCGATCAAGTTCCTCAAGGTCCAGTGGTCGAATCACTCTGAAGACGAAGCCACCTGGGAACGCGAGGATCGCCTACGCGATGAATACCCCGCACTGTTTCCTTCTACCTCCTAAATCTCGGGACGAGATTTCTTGTAGTGGAGGAGATTTGTAACGCCCGGATAATCATGCTACAGTAATCTCACGTTAATGATGGCACGTCACCTCTGTCACTGTAATTAATCTCGGGTTAATTAAAAACCGTTTCAAATTTAAATCCTAAATAAGTCAAACGACAAAAGTTTTCAAGTATTAAAATAAAAATGTTCGGGCTATGCCAAATATTGCATAGGTAATTATGGTGAAGTAAACACATTTTTAGAAAATGCCTAAATACTTTAAAATGAAATAAAACATAAAAGAAAATAAATAAAAAGAAAAAGTGAAAATAAAACAAAAGGAAACGAACCCCCCTCTCTTGGACCAGACGACCCAGCTAACCCAGCCGACCAGCCCAGCCGGCCCGGCCCGCCTCCCCCTACCGCCCCCCTTCCCTGTTCCCCCGACCCGGGTCGGAATAAGGGCGCGTCCCTGCCGCACCCTCTCGTCGGCAACGAGGCGAGGATAAGGCCGCCACGCCCCGCCTCCTCGATCCTGCCTCCCACTCGCCCCCACTCTCGCCTCGGTTCCTGCGCCTCTCCCACTCCCCTCCAGATCCACCTCGCCCTCTCCTTCCCCTCCGCATCCGAGCGCCACCGCCGCCATGGCTCCGGCCTAGCCACGGCCACCGTGCCCACCTCGCCGCCCCACGGTGTCTCCAAGGGCCGCCGTCATCCGCTGCTTCGACTGGTGCAACCCGTTGGAGACCGGAGCCACCGCAGCGCCCCCGACGCCGCCGTCTTCCTCCTCTGCTCCGACAAGCTCCGCCGCCATTCTTCACCGACTCCGGCCGCGCCCCTGCAGCTAGTAAACCCCCAAGGGCCACCGTGTGCACCGCTCGGTGAGCCCCTGCTCTCTCCTCTCTCTCTCCTGCGCCCTAGATAGTTGTCGCCGTAGCACCCGAACGCTCCGCCGCGGATCTCGTCGCCGGCGAGACTCCGTTGACCAAATGGTCACGAGCGTGATTCCGTTGAACTCGCTGCATCGAGTAGGGCCTGGCTAGCCCTCCCATTTGCCCATTAACGCGCGGCACCGCCGTTCCCTCTCGCGGCCGAGTGCCGGCGTACGCCGCGCCACTCGTCGCCGTCGCTACACAGCCTCTCTGGCCCCGGTGTCACTACCGTTCGACGCGGCTTCGTCCCTGCGTTCGAACGCACCCAGCCCCGCAATGAACCATGCCCCGCAGCCTCGCCATCAAACTCACCCGAGCCCCGGCGTCTGCCTCGCTCGTCGCCGGTGACGCTGCGGCCCTCCTCCGACCAAGCCACCACCTCCATTGAACGCGCCACGACGCGAGCCTTGGAATGGGCCTAGCCCCGCTCCTCCCCGAGCCCCGTAGCGCGTTTTCGGCCAACTCCGGTGAGGGGCCACCTCTGTTTGGGTCGCCGGAGTCGCTTCGGCGCCGGCCGCCGACGTGGCATGCGTGGGGTCCACCCCTGGGTCACTGCCTGTGGGCCTAGGGGCCCCAACTGGCCATGTTGACCGAAGTCAACTACGCTAACGTGGCAGCTACTGCCACTGACATGCGGGCCCCATGCCATAAAAAGAATAAAAACAAATAGATAAACTGCTAATTAACTAAATTAATTAATTAAAACCTAATCTCTCACTAACTACTAGCACTAGTTCCATGGGGGCTGAAGCCGACAACTAGCAACTCTCAGATTTTATAAACGGCCGCACAGAAGGTAATATTTTAAATTCGAAAGCGTTGCTAATGAACTAGTTTTCATAACATAGGATCACACGAGCAAGTTTCATTCAAAAATTACATACTTCGCGCACTCGTCCGCCACAAGACGGGCACCCTTCAGGACACCCTCATAATACATTTCAGGGTGGCGATGCTCCTTGCCCTGCGGCGGCCCCTCCTTCACCAGCTTCTCGGCGTCAATCTTGGCCCAGTGCACCTTCGCACAGGCAAAACCCCTGCGGGCACCCTCGATGCAGACGGACCGCTTTATGACTTCCATCCATGGGCAGGCATCCACAAGCCGCCTCACCAGGCCGAAGTAGCTGGGGGGAAGGGAATCGCCAGGCCACAGCTGGACTATAAGGCCCCTCATGGCCTGTTCGGCCGCCTTGTGGAGCTCGACCAGTTGCTTCAGCTGGTCGCTCACGGGCATCGGGTGTTCGGTCCCAGTATACTGAGACCAGAACAACTTCTCCATCGAGCTTCCCTCCTCGGCCCGCTAGAACTCCGCGGCATCAGACACACCGCGGGGCAGATCTGTGAACGCTCCTGGAGAGCTCTGAACTCGGGTAAGTAAAAGGAAATTTTCTTTCACATGCCTACTTTGCATAATGAATGCCTTACCCGCCGCTATCTTCTTCACCACCTCAATTTCCTGGAGGGCCTTTTGGTCCTCGACCTTGGCATTTTTTGTGCTTTCGAGGGCCCTGGCAAGCTCGGACTCTTGCGTCTTGGAGTCAAGCTCCAAGGACTCATGCTTCTTGACGAGCGCCTGGAGCTCTTGCTGCACCTCGCCTACCCGGGCTTCGTGTCTTTCTCGCTCGGTGCGCTCCTTGGCCGCTTTGTTTTCGGCCTCGGCGAGCGCCTGCTTCAGGGTCGCCACTTCGGTCATGGACCCTGGTACATCCATGATGGTCCTATTATCTTGCAACCAAAACTCTTATATATATATATACATACATAAACAAGGTATTACTTACCTTTATTCTCCTTGAGCTGCTTTCTGGCAAGGCCAAGTTCTTCCTCGGACTGCTCGAGGCTCAGCTTCAGTGTGGTGATCTTCGCAGTATGTGCGGCAGCGGCCAACAGTGAAGCAGTTATCATTTGATCCTCTATTCGGCTTTTGGATTAGAGATAATTTGGATTAGACTCCTGCAGTTATCATTTGATCCTCTATTCGGCTTTTCTTCGCGAATGCCTAACAGAGCATCAGGGACTACTGTCTATGCAGTTATATTTTATATATTTCGACTACTTACCTCAAAGCCTGTTAGGAGGCTGGCGCAAGCTTCGGTTAGTCCACTTTTGGCGGACCTAACTTTCTCGATAACCGCACTCATTATAGTGCGGTGCTCCTCGTCGATGGAAGCGCCGCTAAGCACTTCCAGCAAGTTGTCCGGTGCCTCCGGATGGACGGAGGTCACCGGCACGGGCGGCTTGCCCCTCTTAGCAGGAGGCCGCCTGCCAGAGTCCGGGACCACTGCTGGTTCCGGTGCGGTGTTCGGCTTGGAACCGAACTTGGTGCCCGCGGGGGTCTTGCTCCCTTTGCGCCCGGGGTCCGGGAGGTCGCCTTGAGGTGCCCCCAGGACTACCTTCCCTCGCGGTGCCCTTTGGGACAACACCTCAACATTGTCCGTAGGGCGAGGGGAGGAGGCGGTCGGAAGTGATCCGCTGCTCATAGCCTACGGGTCCAAAGAACCATCCGACGAAGACACGTCGATGCGGGCTCGAGGCGGACTGCATAATTATCCGGCGTAAGGAGAAGCTGTGCAAGAAAAGCGTACCATGAATCACTCTAGTATCCGAATACTTACGACTTCGCCAGGGGCTTGTCCCTGGTCAACCACTCATCATCGCTGTGAGTGGCGGTCGTGGAGCAGTCCGGAAGGAGAGTCCTTCCCTTCTTGGACCCTCCGGCCTCCCCGGTTGTGGCGGCCTTCCTTTTCCTGTCTCCCCCGACTGGAGGGGGAGAACCTTCATCTTCCTCCTCCTCGTCTTCACGAGAGGAGTGCGTCTCGGAGTTATCGGATGATGAGTCTGATATCACCTGACGGCGGGAGCTCTTTCGAGTCCCCGCGGCCTTCTTCTGGGCCTTCTTCTCCGGCACCTCATAAGGCGCCGCAATCAGCATCTTCATAAGAAGAGCGTCGGCTGGATCTTCGGGCAGGGGCGCCGGGCAGTTGATTTGCTCCTCTCTCTCCTCCCAGTCCTGTCAAAGGCATGGGAGCTTAGATCCCGCACTTGATCAAGCCGGGAAAATAAAAACCTTATAAGGTGTAAAAACTTACCGGATTCGCAGGGCGCTTCGCTCTAAGTCCGCGGTCCTTGGTAAGGGAAGGGGGGACCTCGGAGCCCTTGAATAGCACCCTCCAGACGTCCTTGTGTGTCGTGTCAAAAAGCTCGCGCAGGGTCTGGTGCTGGGCCGGGTCGAACTCCCATAGATTGAACACCCGTTGTTGACACGGGAGGATCCGTCGGAAGAGCATGACCTGGACCACGTTGACAAGCTTAAGTTTCTTGCTTATCATGTTCCGGATACATTTCTGGAGTCCGGCCAGCTCTATCGGTGAGCCCCAGGACAGGCCCTTCTCTTTCCAGGAGGTGAGCCGCATGGGGATTCCGGATCGAAACTCGGGGGCCGCCACCCAGTTGGTGCCGCGCGGCTCGGTGATGTAGAACCACCCCGATTGCCACCCCTTTATGGTCTCCACATAGGAGCCCTCGATCCATGTAACGTTGGGCATTTTGCCCACCATGGCACCTCCGCATTCCGCTTGCTGGCTGCCTACAACCTTCGGCTTAACATTGAAGGTCTTCAGCCACAGGCCGAAGTGGGGCTGGACGTGGAGGAAGGCCTCGCACACGATGATAAACACCGAGATGTTGAGGATGAAGTTCAGGGCTAGATCGTGGAAGTCCAGCCCATAGTAGAACATGAGGCCGCGGACGAACGGGTGGAGGGGGAACCCCAGTCCGTGGACGAAGTGGGTGAGAAAGACTACCCTCTCATAGGGCTCCGGGGTAGGGACGATCTGCCCCTTGTCGGGCAGCCGGTGCGCGATATTTGTGGCCAAGTATCCGCCCCCCGCAGCTTCTCGATGCCCTCGTCCGTGACGGAGGATTTGATCCACTTTCCTCCCGCTCCGGACATGGTTGGGGCGGTGTGAGGAGAAAGGTGCGAACTTGGGCATTGGAGCTCGAGTGCGCGAGAATGGATAGGCAAGGAGGAAGAAGGCGTGGGTGAAAAAGGCAAACTCTTATCCCTTTATAAAGGCGGATGAAACTATACACCCCCACTAGCCTGGTTATCTCCCTTATTCCCCAGGCACCGCGATTGATGGCGTGGTTGGGTTACCCACGCCCGTATTAATGAAAATCCCGTGATAAGGGGACACGATCTCTGCTTCGACAAGACGTGCCACGGAAACTGCCTCGCGATATACGCCAAGGCTGGTTGAGAAAAACGGTTCGATAATAACCGGGCCATGGCGTGATGTCATGATATCAAATACGTCAGCAGTTGGAAATATTATTCTCTCTACGGTGGTACGTGGAACTTGTTTTGCAGAGCCGGACACTATCCTTGTGTTCAAAAATCTTCTATGGAGTATTCGGAGGAGGAACCCGCCTTGCAATGCCGAAGACAATCTGCACACCAGACTCATCGTCATTGAAGCCTAGTTCAGGGGCTACTGAGGGAGTCCTGGATTAGGGGGTATCCGGACAGCCGAACTATATCCTTTGGCCGGACTGTTGAACTATGAAGATACAAGATTGAAGACTTCGTCTCGTGTCTGGATGGGACTCTCCTTAGCGTGGAAGGCAAGCTTGGCGATACGGATATGTAGATCTCCTCCCATTGTAACCAACTCTGTGTAACCCTAGCCCCCTCCCGTGTCTATATAAACCGGAGGGTTTAGTCCGTAGGACAACAACAATCATACCATAGGCTAGCTTCTAGGGTTTTAGCCTCTACGATCTCGTGGTAGATCAACTCTTGTACTACTCATATCATCAAGATCAATCAAGCAGGAAGTAGGGTATTACCTCCATAGAGAGGGCCCGAACCTGGGTAAACATCGTGTCCCCTGCCTCCTGTTACCATCCGCCTTAGACACACATTTTGGGACCGCCTACCCGATATCCGCCGGTTTTGACACCGACAGGGACCTCTAGAAGCGCATTGCCAAGACGCAGGACTGGTTCTGCGAGGCTCACAAGGAGCTGAAGGCTGCCCAGGGCGAGCTGGCCAAGCGCGATGTGGAGCTCACCATGAAGCTGGCCCACATCGAGAAGGCCCAGGAGACGGCGGAGGGCTTGGCCGCGGTAGCGTAGGCCGCCCGAACTCAGCACCAGGCTGCACTGAACTCCCAGGAGGAGGACCTTGCTGCGCGCGAGGAGAAGCTTGCCGCCACGCTCCGCGGCAAGGATGAAGGAGTTGGAGGCGGAGCAGGACGGGCTGAAGGAGCAGGCCCTAAAGCTGTCCCAGGAGAAGGACATGCTCAACAGCGCCTTGACGGAGGCGCAGGGCGCAGCCATGAGCAAGGCCAGGGAGCTCTCCGAGGCCAACAAGTCCGTCAAGGACCTCACACTGAAGCTGGAGGGCCTCGAGGGGATGATCATGGAGGCCAAAACCCGGGAGGGGATCCTGGCCAAGGAGCTGGAGACCGAGAAGCAGTTGCGGAGGAACGAGGCCCTCAACTTCATGGATCACGTGCAGGGCAAGAACCGCTGGCTCGATCGCCTCGCCACCGTTGCCAACCAGGCCGCCGCATAGCTGGCCACCATGGGGATGCCGGACGTGAGGTATGCCCCGGAGCGGAGCGTGAGCGCCAACTGCAGCCTGAACCTGTTCTTTGAGAAGGTCGTCGGCGCTTTGGAGTGGCTTCACGCCAACCGGGCGGCCTCGCTAGCCGACGAGGCCCGGAGGCTCTGCCAGGGTGCCATGACCAAGGTTCTCACCAAGCTGGCATGCTGGTACCCCGACCTCGACTTCGACGCCGCGCTGGAGAGCTTGCCGAAAGGTACCAACCTCCCGCCGCTCAGGGAGGGCATCGAGCCCATCAACAGCCGTGTCGGCGGAATTCTGAGGGTGGAGGGCCAGCGCCGGGATTAGGCACCCCATTTCTTATCGCCGCTGCAGGTTCACAACCAAGACAATTTCTATCTCTAGTTAGAACCGCAGCAACAATTTGATGTGATATGACTCTGCAACATGTTTAGTATCATGCGTGTTATTTTCCTGTTCGATTTTCCTTTGTATATCCACCCTACATTAACTGGGTAGGTTTGCCGGCGCGTAAACCCAGGGCGACATCTTGGGGACAGGTCCCAGTGGCCTGCCGGGTGTGCTTGCTGCCGGGCGAACCACCTTACTGCCCTTAGCGCGGCCACCCGAATTGTCGAGCTTGACTCGAGTCAGAGTGGGGAGCGTTGCCAAGTGCGGAAGGCTACCCCGCCACTCTCGACACGGCCGCTTTGAGTTGTTGAGTGGACTCGAAATAGAGCAAGGGCGTTGCCAATCGCGGGGGGGGGGGGGGGGGGGGCTTCGCGTGCGGGTTTTCCACACATAGGAAAGATCTCTGAGGACAATAACCTTATGTATAAAAGGGAATAACTCAAAGCTCTGAGTGACTTAGCTTCTCTGTTGCCGCACTTGCGTCCTTCACGTTCGTAGGCGGCACCCCTTTCTCCTGGCCGTATCCTTCTTGGGAGCCATGGCGACGAAGAACTGCTAGGCTAGCTACTAGACCAGATTCTCACAATTGCGCCCCCTACTTGGCGCGCCAAGGATGTCGGTGTGGAACGACACCTATGGGATCACAAGAATCCCTACTACGGTTGCCGAGGCGCAGGGTTGCAAGAAGAGTAGGATCAGTAGTCAGCACAAGGATCGTTTACCTAGGTTCGGGCCGCGAGGATGCGTAAAACCCTAGTCCTGCTTTGGTGGGTGTATTTGAGAGAGTTCTTGAGCTCTCGAACTAGCTGTGGTGAGTGTGTGCTTCGAAAGAGCCGAATCCTTCTCCAGTATGCCATGGGCCTCCTTTTATAGGCGAAAGGGGCTGCCATAGTGGCATACAGGAGGTGGAAAGGTGTACAGTACTACGAGCTTATCGCTCGTATTACAGGACAAGACGCATTTAATGCGCCGCTGAGGTGTCCCCTAGCTTTATCGGGGACGGGGGCGAGGCCCGTCCCGTCCGTCGCCGCTCCTCCTCGCTTCGACACGCACCCTGGCCAGCGATGCGTGCGGCGCCATGTAGGCAGGCAGGCAGCTGAGGTGGCGCGGTGGTAGGGTCTTCACGAAGATCTGCATGCCGCCACGCAGGCGCTTGATGAGTTGGCCTGGAAGCTGCATGTTGCCACGCAGGTGCCTGCCCAGCTGGTCGGGCTGGAAGTTGCATGCGAACGGCGGTGGAGACTTTGTTGGTGTGGGCCTGGCGGTGGCCCTGCTGGCTTCCTCGGTGAGGACCTTGCCGGGTGGCCCGGCAAGGGTCTCGCCGTGGCGCGCTGTCGTCCCTGGCAAGGATCTTGCCGGGGGTCTTGTGGTTCCCCTCGGCAAGAATCTTGCCGAGGATCGCTGTCTTCTAATCCTCATCTGATCTTGAATATGTCTTAACAAAGATCTGCATGCCACCACAAAGGTGCCTCCCGAGCCTTGGCCCCACGTGGATGATTGTGTTGGGGACCGTGGGCTCAAGGGTGGCTCGCTCTGTTGGTGTGGGGCGAGCTGCCCCGGCAAGGGTCTTACCGGGGGAATCTGCTTCGTCCCTCTGCTCTTTGTGGTCTTGGCCTTGGCGTTCCTTTGGTTATCTTGGGCTTCGGTCTTACCTTGGCTCACCTCCCCTGCTCTGCTTGGTGTGACCGTGGGCACGGCTCCGACTGCCCGTGCACAGGTAAAGGGGTACAAAGGTGCGCCCCTTCTTTTGTACACCGACATTACGTATCTCTTCGGTAACAGGAAAGGAGTGGGACGCTATCAAAGCACCCCGGATTCACTTACAGTTCGGTTGAGGGCTTGCCCTCATGACAGAGCTGTTCAACGGCGTCGCCTTCCAATCCCGAGCCGCTCGACGGTGGCATCTTGCCCCTCTTAGGAGACCGCCCCTCCCAACCTTCGGAGGCGGCCCTTTTCTTCCTGAATGGAGAAGGGATACTGGCTTCTCTTTCGCCTTTGTCTTCGGGCGAGGAAATGTCGATTTTTCCGGACTCAGTATCTAATTTGCCTCTGGAACAAAGCTCACCCCGGGTGTAACATCCCAAAATTCTAAATTTTGGGATGTTATAATAAATAGATAGATTTGATTGATTGTTTGATTGTTGTGTGATTGATTGACTGAAAGTGAGTGAAATTCGAACCTTTTGAAAGTTAAATGAGAGGGAATAAAAGGACTTTCCAAAGCTTTCATTTTGCATTTATGATCTTCGTGAATTCAAATTCTTTTCATCACAAAACCCTCGAGAGAAGATGACATGACTTCTTCCATTTATTTAAATGAAAAGGGGTGTTGAAAATATTTGAATTTCATTTGAAAATATTTCCAATTCTGAAACTTTATGCAACTCAATGATTTTCATGAGAGAAGATAAAATGACTTCTTCAAATTATATGAAATATGAGTTTGGAGTTTTAAAAGAATTGAATTCAAAGTCCTTTTGAAATTATTTTCAATTTGGAGTTATTTGACTTTTATTCAAATTATTTTTCTCCAAAAATAAAATATATGGAAAATAGGGTAACATGATTCCCTACATCAGAAAATTGGAGAGAAATAAATTTGAATTAATTTTGGTATTTTTAATATGATTTTTATTGGATTTTATTGCAACAGTAGCACTCTTTGCTTTATTTGAATTTGTGTGGATTTTATTTGACATTAGAAAAATGTTCAGCTTGTAGGAAATCTTTTTCTGAAAATTTTGATATATTATATGCCTATTGAATTCTCTTTATTTTTGTTTTATTTTAGTTTGTGCGGATAAATCTTAAAAAAAAACTTCTTCCCGAACTTGGCCGGCCCAGCCGAAGCCACGCCAAGGCCCAGCTCCGCGCCGCCTCGCCCATCGTCCCCGACGGGGACTCCTCCCGAGTTCGCCGCCGCGCTGCCATGCTCGCCGTGCGCCGCCCTGCCTCCTCGTGCCCGCTCCTCCAAGCTTCGCGCCGCCCCTCCCCCCAATATAATCCGGAGCCCCGGGCCGTTCCTCTCTACTCACGCCGCCTCGCCTCCTCTTGCTTTGCGCCGCCGCCCTCGCAGATCGCCGCCGCCGCCGCTTGCTCCAGCCACCGCCGCCGCAAGCAAGCTTCTCGCCGCCGCACCGCACCCCGTCGCCTCGTGCCGCCGCCGCTAGCTCCGCTGCCCCGCACCGCCTTCCTGCGCTGCGTAGCCACCGCCCCATCCCGCCGTCGCCGCAGATCTCGCCGGAGATCGCCGGAAACCGCCGCCGTCGGTTTTTCGACGTAAACCGCCCTAGCCGGTATAACCACTATAAAACCCTCCCCGGTTTTTCTTTAGTTCGGTTTTCCTTTAAGATCGGTTTAATTTTTTTAGGTATTGTTAAATAGCGAGCGTTCACCCGTTTAGATCTGTAGCGAACGGTTTTCGTTCTTTAGCGTTCGGTAGCGAACGTTCGTTCGATAGGATTTTTTCATTTTATTTTAATTTTCGGCCAGGGACCTATCTATGATGATTTTATTTACAGATTAGTCCCTAATCTTCAAACGATCACTACTTTTTACTCGTTTATCCAAATCCAACGAAACCAACGCGCACTTCTTCGTTATGAACCCCTCTATCCAGTAAAACAACTTAAACATGTTTTTGAAAATTTAAAATATGATGTCAAACAGTTTTGAATTTGAATCTTCTTTTGATCGTAACTTGAGTTTCGTAGCTCCGTTTGAGTTGATTCTTTTTGCATATCGAAGCTCTTGACCTAAACATTCTGATAAGGCCAAATTCACATAATTTTGGTATTGTTAGAAATTGTTTTATGTTGCAAGAGTTATTTGCTTGGTTTTGATGTTTTCTGAATCGTCTTCTTCGATCTTTCCGATCTTTTGAGAGATTTCTTATGTGTGGTTACTATTGCTTGCTTATGATAGATTGACCGAAGTGTGACGAGTAGAACTATCAAGAGTTTAGAGTGTGAATCATCTTCATCAACATTGCAGGCAAGTTCACACTTTGATCATATTCCTTTCATACCCAGTTTTTATGCATTAGTTTCACCCTCAAACATTGCATGAGTAGGATTGATAACATATGGGTATTGGGAAGTAGTTGATGAGGTAGAAACCTATTGCCCTGCATTCAAACCTTGGGAGTTACTATTACGTTGCTTATATTGCTATGCTATGCTCGTAGACGTGGATTGGGTTTGAGAGTATTCATGACAGATGTGAGATTGTTAATTAATGGTTTACTTAAGGTGGCAACTTTAACACACATCTGGGTGGATTGAGGCACCTGGGTATTCCAGCGATTGCCTGTTTAGGCACCTGGGTATTCCAACGATTGCCTGTTTTTCTTTATGGACCGCCACCCAGGCTCAAAGGGATCATGAGATTATTCATGCTAGAAACTTCCGTGTGTAGCCACAAGCTATTATGGGCTCTAGCATAGTTGATTAAGTTGTGTGAACTCTTACAATGGTAGACTAGCAGAGGTAAGGGATGTAGGTGTACCGGTCTACCCATCGTAAGGTGCTAACGCTTCTGAAAGACTGTGTCTCGGTCATCCATTTCAAACACCATGTAGTGCGAGAAATCCAACGGAGGAGATCGAGTCTTGTGGAGAAAAGTGCGCAAACCTCTGCAGAGTGTACAAACTAATCATGATTAGCCGTGTCCCCGGTTATGGACGTCTTGAGTATCTAGTACTTGGATTATCATGTGAATCTCATCATGTGACTTTAATTAATTTTGTTGGGTTTTAATGATGATGCTTAATTGGGATTGAGAGGGTGTCTACACTCTCAATGTTTAACAACCACCATGATAGTTAAATAAAATTTATTCCTTTGCAGTAGGGAAAATTTTGCTTTTCGCAAAACCCATATAACCATAGAGCTTTTCCACCAGCCCGTATATGCATGTAGTGATAGCCATTATTCATCATTGCTCTACAATGGGAATTTGCCAGTACATTCAATGTACTGACCCTTTGTGGATGCAACGTCTCATGTTGCAGGATATCTTATGACGAGTAAGTGATACGTTAGGTTTATGATTTCTACACTCAACTTTGTCATTGGTGTTGATGGGAATCCACAACCTTTGTTACTTCCGCTATATGGATTGAGGTAATAGTATTTATGTTACTTTATACATGTGATTTACCTATGTTATAAATCCTCGAGTACTGTGTGTGTCAGCATACCGATCCAGGGATGACACTTAAGCACAGAGACTTGACCGTCTGAGGTCGGGTTGCTACAAGATGGTATCAGAGCACATGTTGACTGTAGGACGTGACCCTAGAAACTGGCAAGCCCATAGGAAAGATTTTTCCTCTATAACTTTCTTTTTAAAAGAGACCTTTTACCTCTCCTCCCTTCTGAACTTATTCAAATATTCCCTTTTAATGAGACCATACCCCTTTTCCCCTTTTGACCACTCGAAGATTCGACTGATGAGACCACTCCAAGGAGTATAAGATATCGAACAACTAAGACCATTCGGAATGAAGAGGATTTTACCATACATTATGATAATGGAAGACTACAACAGTTGAAGACTCCGAAGACTAGGAGAATTTGAAGGCTCTGAAGAATTCCCAGATTTAGTATGACCTAGGAAGGCTACCCTTATGGAATTTGGCAGACTATGGAAGTTGTCAATACCCGAGATCAAGGTGTATCGGAGAAAGACCGGAGCATGGAGAGTTAAAAAACTCAAAGCTCTGTCAAGGAAAACACTAAGGTAGGAGATATCAACTATGGAGAGATAGCTCATGGAAATGACAAGAGCAGAAACACGCTATCCATGATGTTATCCCCACTTACGCTATTGTCACCGTGCTGAGTTAAGCATGCATATGCATGGAAGGATTGGATGGTAGAAGGCTGATGGAGCATCTATGAGCAAAGGATGTAGTTTTAACCTTAGCTGGTGTATCACCAGGATCTGGAGTATTACATAAAGAAGTTAAGATGGATCTTTAGGAAGTAGTATTTGACAAGGAAGCATTTCATGAAGAACTCAGGACCTAGAAGCTGAAAGTAGCCAAGCTGGAGGAGCAAAACCTCGAGATACAGGAGATTCGTCAAGAATGGAAGGACCGTAGTGCCATGGTTCATGTCAAGGTTGTTGAAACCCAAAAGTTTGGAACACAACTCCAGAAATATTAAAGACGTCACGAGAGACTTCACGTCAATAAATATGATCTGGCAAAAGAACTTGTGAAAGACAAGCACGATCGGAAGAAGCCATCGGAGACATGAACAAGGCTTGAAGAGTTTGGTGACTCTGAAGATTTATTGACCCTTTGAAGACCAAACCCCTGTTTTATACATACGTTAGATGCGACGATTGTGAGCTGTCATTTGTTTGATGTTTTTTTCCGACAGCCACAATAAAAATCTGCCTCTTCAAAATTTTTGTTTGTATTGCGTGCATCCCTCTCTATCTCTCTTATCCCAACCCAAAACCCTTGGACCCATTAGAGGATGAATGGAGATGAGCTTGTATTTTCTGGACCGATAAGTCAATTGGAGACGGACTGATGGATTCAGAACAGGGATGATCACATGGAGAATAACCCTATAGCCGGAAAGGATATGACCCAGCATGCTCTTCAGTGCTTTGTAAGAGTCGCTGCTACTTGGTGGAGGATGTACGAAACCATCAATGGATGGCAAAGAGTAACCACCTGGGAAGAATTTAAGTTGACTCTGCAAAGATCTCGTCTTGTGTCCCAGAAGTTGAGGCCTTATGGAAAGGATATGAAGAAACCTTGTGCATACAAGCGTTGTGGAGAAATAGGACACAACCATAAAGAAAACAAGGACGAATACCCTCATAAGCAGAGGTTTACCAAAGGAGTTAGCCGAGGATCTCAGGGAACTTCGGTTGGAGATTGTTCCCAAAGGTTTTGTTGCAGCAATGGAAGTTCAGTCTACATTGTTTGGAAGGATCCGTGAAGCTCAGAAGGATGACAAAGAGATTGCTGAGGTAAAAGAGAGGATGAGAAAAGGAAAGGCCAAAGGTTTTCGTAAGGATGAGCACGACACCTTATGGTTCAAGGACCGTGTATATGTGCCCAATAATGCAAAGATCAGGAAGTAAATACTTCAGGAGGCTCATGACTCACCATACTCGATTCGCCAAGATGTATTTGGATTTGAAGGAGCGTTTCTGGTGGACTGGTATGAAGAAGGATATTGCGGAGTATGTAGTCGTAGGTGATGTATGCCAGAGAGGGTAAAAGCAGAGCATCAGAAGCCAGCAGGATTACTACAGCCTATGCCGATACCCGAATGGAAGTGAGATAAGCTTGGCATGGATTTCATTACCGGATTTCCTAGAACCCGATCGGGATATGAATCTATCTGGGTAGTAGTTGATTCGCTTGACCAAAGTGGCTCACTTTATCCCAGTGAAAACCACCTATACAAGTGCGAAGTTGGCCAAGATATATATGACCAGGATCGTATGTCTGCATGGAGTTCCGAGGACCATCGTATCAGATAAAGGAACACAGTTTACCTCAAAGGTTTGGAATCAGCTGCACCAGACTTTGGGTACTAGGCTAGAGTTCAGTACAACCTTTCATCCGCAGACAGATGGATAGACCGTGAGAGTCAATCAGATTCTGGAGGACATGTTGAGAGCGTGTGTGCTAGATTATGGATATAGTGGGGATGATAATCTACCTTACGCAGAGATTCTCATACAACAACAATTACCAAGCCAGTTTGAAGATGGCCCCTTTTGAAGCTTTGCATGGGAGAAGAAGCCAGACACCGTTAATGTGGGAAGATGTTGGAGACCATAAGTTGTTGGACCAAATGTGATCAAGGAGTCAGAAGAGAATGTTAAGTTGATTCGAGATAGACTGAAGGTAGCTCAGTCCAGGCAGAAGAGTTATGCAGACTAAAAAACGCAAGGAGGTAGTCTATGAAATTGGAGACAGAGCATGTCTTCGTGTGTCCCCTCTGCGAGGAGTTAAACGATTTGGGGTTAAGGGAAAGTTAGCCCCAAGATTTGTAAGACCATACCGAGTTTTGGAGCGTATGTGAGAAGTGGCCAACATGTTGGAGTCACCCGAAGGACTGTCAGGAGTTCATGATGTGTTTCACGTTTCCCAGTTGAAGAAGTGCTATGTAGGATATTGTAGTAATTTGAGGACCAATAAAGTTAGCATGCTTAGTACTAATTGGATCTTATGAGTTGTTACTCTGTGAAGGAAGATTTTGACCATTTTCGAGGATATGAGAAATATGGTCTATGGATGAGTTTGTGTCATTTTAAGGGTGGTAGTACCCTGTGAGGACACTTGACCCATGGAAAGGAGAATGATATACCACGAAGTGGATTTTTGACAAAATAAGAATGAGTCTTGTCTCGGTATGTGGGATATTCCACGAGGATGAAGAGATGAATTACTATTGGATATAAACGAGGTATGATGTTGGAAATATGGATCAATGGAAATTCCATGATGAGTCTGAGTAATCATGTCCTAGTTTGGTACCAACAGAAGGAAGGGAGACAATACAATTGGATGGATTTTAAGTATGCTAGGAAGCTGGAAGTTCGATGATGGAATAACGATCAGTTGCCCCGAGGATGAGTTTTACAAGAGATGAGACGGGCCATAACCCACAGGCCCCAGGACCTACCAAGAAGCAAGCACATTCTTGCTAAAGGAAAAACCCTGGAAGAAGAAGTTACGTTTAATGACAGACGATCTTATAGGAGTTTACGCAAAACCTGAGAGTTGTGAAGGAATGGTAGATGTTTGTCTGGCTTGCAGAACAAATGGATTATCTGAACTTGGTTCGTCGACAAGAGAAATTTTGCAATGCTTATGAGGATGACCGAGTGTTAGAATGCGAGATTCGCTAAACCATATACTTGGTAATGATTTGGGTGCGGGATGGATTGATCACCATACCGACTTACTCTTATTATTCGCCTTGCTATATGGGATGGTAAATCTGAGTGACTTACCTATAGTAGAGCGACGACGATGAAAACCTTGTTTAGACCTTAGAATGGTATAAGTATTTTCCCTTGTACAGGGCAGCTGTTGCCAACCGTAGGTTATACGGTGAGGATCAACCCCGACACCTTTTCTGCAGGAGAAACCTTAAATTTTCGACCACCATGAGATATCGATAGTTGTTTAGTATTGGCGCCAGACCCGTCAGCTAAGAAGACCCAATCTCGGAATAACCTTACCAAGATGAAAGGACAAAAGAATCAAGGAAAAGGTTATGCCACTACCGGAAGAGCCCAGAGAAGGAATTATCCTTACGATATGAGAAGACCGACACTGTCAAGAATAAGGATGGAGTATATGAGTTTTGATGGAACCGTAACCATGCTTCTAAGGGTGGTAACACCCCAGACCCCTGAGATGATCGATGGATTTTGAGAAGCCCCAAACCTAACCTTTTTCTTTCTAGCCTCTCTGAATCTCGAGGACGAGATTCATTTTAAGGATGGTAGGTTTGTAAAATCCCAAAATTCTAACTTTTGGAATGCTATAATAAATAGATATATTTGATTGATTGTTTGATTGTTGTGTGATTGATTGACTGAAAGTGAGTGAAATTCGAACTTTTTGAAAGTTAAATGAGAGGGAATAAAAGGACTTTCCCAAACTTTCATTTTGCATTTATGATCTTCGTGAATTCAAATTCTTTTCATCACAAAACCCTAGAGAAAAGATGACATGACTTCTTCCATTTATTTAAATGAAAAGGGGTGTTGAAAATATCTGAATTTCATTTGAAAATATTTCCAATTCTGAAACTTTATGCAACTCAATGATTTTCACGAGAGAAGATAAAATGACTTCTTAAAATTATATGAAATATGAGTTGGGAGTTTTAAAAGAATTACATTCAAAGTCCTTTTGAAATTATTTTCAATTTTGAGTTATTTGACTTTTATTCAAATTATTTTTATCCAAAAATAAAATATATGGAAAATAGGGTAACATGATTCCCTACATCAGAAAATTGGAGAGGAATAAATTTGAATTATTTTTGGTATTTTAAAAAAGATTTTATTGGATTTTATTGCAACAGTAGCACTCTTTGCTTTATTTGAATTTATGTGGATTTTATTTGACGTTAAAAAATGTTCAGCTTGTAGGAAATCTTTTTCTGAAAATTTTGATATATTATATGCCTATAGAATATTTATGTTTATTTTTGTTTTATTTTAGTTTGTGCGGATAAATGTTTAAAAAAAAGAAAAAGAAAAACTTCTTCCCGAACTGGGCCGGCCCAGCCGAAGCCAGGCCAAGGCCCAGCTCCGCGCCGCCTCGCCCGTCGTCCCCGACGGGGACTCCTCCCGAGTTCACCGCCGCGTCGCCATGCTCGCCGTGCGCCGCCCGGCCTCCTCGTGCCCCCTCCTCCAAGCTTCGCGCCGCCCCTCCCCCCAATATAATCCGGAGCCCCGGGCCCTTCCTCTCTGCTCACGCCGCCTCGCCTCCTCTCGCTTCGCACCGCCGCCCTCGCAGATCGCCGCTTGCTCTAGCCGCCGCTGCAAGTGAGCTTCTCGCTGCCGCACCGCACCCCGTCGCCTCGCGCCGCCGCCTCTAGCTCCGCTGCCCCGCGCCGCCTTCCTGCGCCGCGTAGTCACCGCCCCATCCCGCCGTCGCCGGAGATCGCCGGAAACCGCCGCTGCCCACAAGGAGCTAAAGGTAAGATCAATATTCTCTCAAGCCCTATCTGCCACTGATACGACTCTACATACACTGAACGTTTGCTTCCAACTAGAAATGAGAAATAAAACTATGTTGTGGGTATGAAGAGGATAACTTTGTATGATATCGGAGAGCTAAAATATAAAAGTAGGTGCTGTTATCATAAAGTTAGAATATATTACTAAATATTATAAATATCGAGTGTGGAATAATTATGGATCGGCATGCGGAATTGTCCTAGGCAATTGTTAACAAGACCGGTAGTCGTCATTGCAATTTCATATGAGGGAGAGGCATAAGCTGACATACTTTCGCTTCTTGGATCATATGCACTTAAGATTGGAACTCTAGCAATCGTCCGCAATTACTAAAGATCATTAAGGTAAAACCCAACCATAGCAGTAAAGCATCAAGTCCTCTTTATTCGCATACGCAACAACCCCCTTACTCGGGTTTGTGTTTCAGTCACTCACCAACCCACTATAAGCGAATCATGAACGTATTGCAACACCCTACAGCGGGAATCCCTCACGCTTGCGCGACACGGAGGGCACCATAGGACAGCACCAAAATAAAACATACAACTCGTACCAATCTAGATCATCAATCAACCCAAAGACAAAGGATATCTCCTCAAAACATCATAGGATGGCAACACATCATTGGATCATAATATGTGGCATAAAGCACCATGTTCAAGTAGGGATTACAGCGGGGTGCGGGAGAGTGGACCGCGTAAAACAGATGAGGATGGTGATGATGGAGGTGATGTTGATGAAGACGATCACCGCGGCGATGATTCCCCTCCCGATGGCACTCCGGCGCCACCAGAGAGAGGAGGAGAGGTTCTCCCCCTTGTGCTTCCTCCTCCATGGCCTCCCCCTAGATGAGGAGAGGTTCTCCCTCTGGTCCTTGGCCTTCATGGCGATGATGGCCCCTCCGGGATTCTCCTCCATGGCCTCCGGTGATGATGGCCCCTCCGGGATCCTCCTCCATGGCCTCCGGTGATGATGGCCCCCTCCGGCAGGTTGCCGGAGAGGGCCTCGATTGATTTCTCGTGGCTACAGAGGCTTGCGGCGGCGGAACTTCCGATCTTTATTATGCAGTTCGTCGCTTTTATTGCCCCTTGTGATAAAGACCTTTATTATGCAGTTCGTCGCTTTTATTTCTTCCCTATCACAAGTTCATATAAAGCTTATTTTCTTCGCACTAATAGATCATACATATTTAAGGAGTAATTTTTATTGCATGCACCGATGACAACTTGAAGGATCTTACTCAGTCCTTAGGTAGGTATGGTGGACTCTCATGGCAAAACTCGTTTTAAGGGATATTCGGAAGCACAAGTAGTATCTCTACTTGGTGCAAAGAATTTGGCTAGCATGAGGGGGAAAGGCAAGCTCAGCATGTTGGATAATCCATGACAATATACTTTATTTCAGATATAAGAAAACATAACCCATTATGTTGTCTTCCTTGTCCAACATCAACCTTTTAGCATGTCATATTTTAATTAGTGCTCACAATTGCAAAATATGTCCAAGATAGTATATTTATATGTGAAATATCTCTTCCTTCAATATTCTTTCATGAATTGCTCAAGTGACCAATTCTACGTTTGCTAACTTTCAATAAGTTTACTACCTATAGTTATTATGTGTGAAGTCATTACTCCCCATGTTATAAGCATATGAAACATATATAAATTCAGATTTATGACATTCAATTCATTCAACCATTTACTCATAGGATATACGTGAAGCACATGAGTAAATGACAAACTACTCCAAAAGATATAAGTGAAGAACACTGAGTAGTCAAATAATTAACTAGCCATGGGAGGATTATTTTTCATTCAATATTTCAGATCCAATGATTTTATTCAAACAGCAAGTAAAATTGAAAACGCGCTCCAAGCAAAACGCATATCATGTGATGAAAAAAAATATAGCTCCGAGTAAGGTATACCGATAGTTTCGAAGACGAAAGAGGGGATGCCTTCCGGGACATCCCCAAGCTTAGGCGCTTGAGTCTTCCTTGAATATTACCTTGGGGTGCCTTGGCATCCCCAAGTTTATGGTCTTTCCACTCCTTATTCTCCTCATATCGATATCTCACCCAAAGCTTGAAAACTTCAATCACACAAAACTTAACGGAACTTCGTGAGATAGGTTAGTATGATAAAGAGTAAACCATTCACTTTGGTACTATGAAAGACAAGGTTCATAATGGTTCTGACACAATGCCTACTGTACCATATCATTTCTACAATTTATCTTGAGAAATATAATCCATAGAAACTAGAAAACAAGCAAACTATGCAATGAAAACATAATATGTCAAAAACAGAACAGTCTGTAATGATCTAAACAGCAACCATACTTCTGCTACTCCAAAAATTATGAAATAAAATTTTGGACGTGAGGAATTTGTTTATTAATCTTCTGCAAAAAGAATCAACTCAAAATCACTCTTCTGTAAAAAAATGGTAGCTAATCTCGTGAGCGCAAAGTTTCTGTTTTTTACAACAAGATCACATTAAGTTTCACCCAAGTCTTCCCAAAGGTCTTACTTGGCACTTTATTGAAACAAAAGCTATAAGACATGATTAGTACAGTAGCTTAATCATGTAAACACACAAAAACAGTAAGGGCAAATATTGGGTTGTCTCCCAACAAGCGCTTTTCTTTAATGCCTTTTAGCTAGGCATGATGATTTCAATGATGCTCAAATAAAAGATAAGAATTGAAACATAAAGAGAGCATCATGAAGAATATGACTAGCACATTTGAATCTAACCAACTTCCTATGCCTAGGGGTTTTGTGAACACATAATTTACAGGAACAAGACTAGCATAGGAAGACAAAACAAGTATAACTTCAAAACTTTAAGCACATAGAGAGGAAACTTGATATTATTGCAACTCCTACAAGCATATATTCCTCCCTCATAATAATTTTCAGTAGCATCATGAATGAATTAAACAATATAACCATCACATAAAGCATTATTTTCATGATCTACATGCATAGAAAATTTTCTACTCTCCACATAAGCAAAATTCTTCTTATTCGGAATAGTGGGATCACTAATTCCTAAAGTTGACACTCTTCCAAACCCACTTTAGATGATAGTATTATTCATACTCCAAAAGATATATGTGAAGTTCATGGAGCATTCTACAAATAATATATACTAACCGATATCCAAGCTCAAAATATATAAGTGAAGCACACGAAGCATTCTATAAAACCATATTCAAAAGATTTAAGTGAAGCACAAAGAGCAATTCTATAAGATCGTACTTAAAAGATATAAGTGAAGCACATGAAGTATTCTATAAATAAATGAAGGGCTATCTCATACTAGCATGGTTCTTAAACAAAAAAGTAAAATGCAAGGGACACAAATCATGTGAACAAAACAAAAACCGAGGTATACCGATAATTGTTGAAGAAGAAACATGGGATGCCATTCAGGGCATCCCCAAGCTTAGATGCTTCAGTATCCTCTGAAATATTTACTTGGGGTGCCTTGGGCATCCCCAAGCTTTAACTCTTGCCTCTCTTTATTCTTCTCATATTGATAGTTCCTCGATCTTCGAACACTTCATCCACACAAAACTTTAACAAAACTTTTTGAGATCCGTTAGTATAATAAAGCAAATCACTACCTTTAGGTACTGTTGCAAACTTATTATTTATTTATATTGGTGTTACACCAACTGTATTCCAACTTATCTATGGTTCATGCCCCCCCGATACTAGCCATAGATTCATCAAAAGAAGCAAACAACACGTGAAAAACAGAATATGTCAAAAACAGGATAGTCTGTAGTAATCTGGAAGTTTAGTAAACTTCTGTAGCACCAAAAATTATGAGATAAATTTGAAAATTTGAAAACATTTTACAGAATTAATATGCAAAATGTTTGAGACCCATTTGACTTTCCAGTAAAAAATTTAAATTCACGCACTACAACCAAAGTTTCTGTTTTTGTTTTGCACATAGTAAACAAGCAATCTAATCATCCTAAAACCAAAGCTTGGCACATTATTTTTATAATACAATGGATATACACAAGGGGGTAATTATTTACAGAGAAATTTCTATGAAAAATTCTACATTGTTTCCGTGAGCATGAACACAAGTGCTCAAGGTCGACCCTCACTTCTTCAATGCATAACTTTCCAATCACTTCTCTTTTTTGAAAAACGTTTTAGGCATGAAAGGCAAGTAATTTTTTTGTATTTTCATTCTTTTAAATTTTATTGTATGTTTCACCAAAAACTAAAAAGAAACAAAAAGTAAAAACAAAATCTACTTAGTGAAGAAAGCAAACAAGCATACACGAGAGTATCAACCCCACACTATTGCTCCCCGGCAACGGCGCCAGAAAAGAGCTTGATAATCCCCAAGTGAAGGGAATCATCGTAGCAATTTCCAAAGGTGGAGGTGATAAGTATGGAGTGTCGAACCCACAAAGAGCTAAAGGTAAGATCAATATTCTCTCAAGCCCTATCTGCTACTGATATGACTCTACGTACACCGAATGTTTGCTTCCAACTAGAAACGAGAAATAAAACTACGTTGTGGGTATGAAGAGGATAACTTTGTATCATATCGGAGAGCTAAAATATAAAAGTAGGTGCTGTTATCATAAAGTTAGAATATATTACTAAATATTATAAATAGCGAGTGTGGAATAATGATGCATCAGTATGCGGAATTGTCCTAGGCAATTGTTAACAAGACCAGTAGTCGTCATTGCAATTTCATATGAGGGAGAGGCATAAGCTAACATACTTTCTCTTCTTGGATCATATGCACTTATGATTGGAACTCTAGCAAGCATCCGCAACTACTAAAGATCATTAAGGTAAAACCCAACCATAGCATTAAAACATCAAGTCCTCTTTATTCCCATATGCAACAACCACCTTACTCGCGTTTGTGTTTCAGTCACTCACCAACCCACTATAAGCGAATCATGAACGTATTGCAACACCCTACAGTGGGAATCCCTCACGCTTGTGCGACACGGAGGGCACCATAGGACAACACCAAAATAAAACATACAACTTGTACCAATCTAGATCATCAATCAACCCAAAGACAAAGGTTATCTGCTCAAAACATCATAGGATGGCAACACATCATTGGATCATAATATGTGGCATAAAGCACCATGTTCAAGTAGGGATTACAGCGGGGTGCGGGAGAGTGGACCGCGTAAAATAGATGAGGATGGTGATGATGGAGGTGATGTTGATGAAGAAGATCACCGCGGTGATGATTCCCCTCCTGATGGCACTCCGGCGCCACCAGAGAGAGGAGGAGAGGTTCTCCCACTTGTGCTTCCTCCTCCATGGCCTCCCCCCTAGATGGGGAGAGGTTCTCCCTCTGGTCCTTGGCCTTCATGGCGATGATGGCCCCTTCGGGATCCTCCTCCATTGCCTCCGGTGATGATGGCCCCCTCCGGCAGTGTGCCGGAGAGGGCCTAGATTGATTTCTCGTGGCTACAAAGGCTTGCGGCGGCGAAACTTCCGATCTAGGTTATTTTCTGGGGGTTTCTGTATCTATAGGAATTTTTGGCGTTGGTTTCACGTCAGGGTGGTCTCCGAGTCCTCCACGAGGCAGGGGCCCATGCCTAGGGGGGTGGGCGCGCCCCCCACCCTCGTGGATAGCCCGGGACTCTTCTGGCCCAACTCTTTTGCTCCAGGGGCTTCTTTTGGTCCATAAAAAATCAACAAAAATTGGCACGTCAATTGGACTCTATTTGGTATTCCTTTTCTGTAAAACTCAAAACCAAGGAAAAACAAAAACTGGCACTGGGCTCTAGGTTAATAGGTTAGTCCCAAAAGTCATATAAAATAGCATATAAATGCATATAAATCATCTAAGATGGATAATATAATAGCATGAATACTTCATAAATTGTAGATACGTTGGAGACGTATCAGCCTCCTCGACGGTGATCTTGTCGGCCTCTGCCACGGCGTCCTTGGCGACATCCTCGATGACGGTATCTATGTCCTCCAGATCCACCGAAGAAGGATCTAGATACCGAGAAGGGGATAAAGCGAAGTCAAGACCAAGATTCAGAAAGAACAGAAAAAGAACAGGGATGGAAGGCAAGTGACTTACCCGTGCCGGGCTGGGAAGCAGAGGTCCCCTCCCTGCCAACATTTGGTGCCGAGGCGAAGCCACCAGCGCCCGAGTTCGCCTCCTCCTCCTCCGTGTGCATGGGCTCGGTGCTTGGCGCCCTTGCCGGGGACGCCCCTCGGGGCGCCGTGTTGGGGGTAGCCCTCTGTGGCTCCTCCTGCTGCTGTCCTCCTCCTGCAACCACGGCAAGGTCAGCACCAAGAGATCGTGCCCCCAACACACGTTTACGAGGGGTGAGTGATGAACTTACACTGGGGGCTGTGCCGGGGGCTGCTGTCCAGGCTGCTCAACACCACCAGCGGTGTACCGGAAGCGTGGGCCGGGGGCTGGCCGCTCGTCGAAGCTCTGGTCCTCTTCACCCTCTGGGCCAGTGTCTCTGCATCCCTGCAAAGATAGAAACAAATCAAAATAAGCAGCACAATCTGTGGGGGCGAGGATGACAGAAAGGAATAAGACACTTACTCGTCTTCCACCTCCTCTTCTACCGCCTTCCTCTTCCTCCTTGGGCTGAGGGACCCAAAATCAAAGACGACCTCCATGTCGACATCTGCCGGAGGACGGGAAGCTAATGGAGTCCGAGGACGCTTGGAGGAAGAGGAGGCAGTTGCTTTCTTCTTCGCCGCCGCGGCCCTTGTCTGGCGCGCAGACCCCTCTTGGGCTTGCCGCGGTTGTACGACCCTGCCGGGCTGGACCGGCTCGCCAAAGGTGGCCCGCCGCAGGACTTGCCCTCTCCCCGTGACCGGAGGGTCAACAGCCTCGGCCTCCTCCTCCGACGACTCATCGACCACATCCTCAATGAGACGGGCCCCTGTGCTGGCACTGCTGGCTTCCCTAGCGGACTCCGCCGACTGGGCAAGCTCCCTCTCCTCCTCGGCCACTGCGGCCTGTCCTCCACGCCGCCGGCGCTGCCGGCCTCCTTGGCGAGCTCCGCCTCTGCCGCCCGAGTGGCAATGTAGTCCAGCTCTGCCTGGGTGGTGTCCTGGACGAGCCACGGCTCGTCGCAGACGTACTTCTCCTCCAAGGTGTCGAAGAATTCCTACACTTCGTCTTCCGGCGGCTCGGCCCAAGTTGGGACGAGGCCGTGTGCGTTGAACTCCAGCATCATGGTGATGATGTCATTTCGGTGAGAGTTGTTGCTCAGCGGGACCAAACAAGGGCACCTTGGTGACCTTGCCGGCCTTCATGGCAGCCTTCGTGGCCTTGTCAGACCGCTCGACCTGGCTGTCGCGGTTCACGTCGAGCTGGAAGAGCCCCTGGCAAAAGTGAGTGTGCCCCATCACCGTGAGGTTGTGGTTAAGGCCGGGGCGAAGCCTCATGATGACAACCACATTCGTGAAGAGCCAGGCCGGCCTCCCCTTGTTGTGCAGCGGAGCGATTCGGTGGCCGATAAAATTCGCCCCGATCATCTCAAGGGTGATCCCGGCCTCGGTGAGGTGAAGAATCCTAGTGGTGGCGACCGTGAGCTTCGCGTCGTTGGCGTCGACATCGCTCCAATCACTCCAGCGAACCGGCGGCGCCTGGAGAACCTTGCAGAATGCTGGTGGATCCTCCTCCTCAATCCAGCACCACCGGCCCTGCCACTCCTCCCACCTCTCCTTCTGAGCGCCCTCCGGGTTGTCCCCTTGGACCTTGGGATCCAGGTGACACAATCGGAAATGGCGCCCCCCTTTGGATCCGAGGGAAGAAGTAGTGGCGGAAGAGCGCCGTGCTGGGATGCACCCCAACGAAGCCCTCGCAGAGATGCGCAAAAAGAGCCATGCACGCCACAACGTTTGGGGTAAAGTCCATAAGGTGGAAGCCGTAGGTGTGCATGATGTCGCTGAAGAATCAGAGAAGGGGGGCAGAGGCCGCAGGAAAAGTAGTCGACGAAGAACGGGTACCGATTCGGGCCGGCCTTGGCAACGGTAGCAGGGATGAAGCGCGTGGCCGGGTGCCCCGTCGTCTCCCCTCCCATCTTGCACCCCCACAGATGCATGAAGTAGTCCCGAAGGTGGACCGCGTCGACCGCCGTGGGGAATTAGGCGGATTGCGTTTGCTGCACCGCCAACTTGCTCTCTGGTGGCTCGCTCGTCCTGGCATCCTTGGCCACTCCCTTGCCTCTACTGGTTTTGGGTGCCATGGCGGCTGCGGTGGGCGAGGAACGAAGGATGGCGAAAGCGTGATACGTCTCCAACGTATCTATCATTTTTTATTGCTCCATGCTATATTATCTACTGTTTTGGACAATATTGGGCTTTATTTTCCATTGTTATATTATTTATGGGACTAACCTATTAACTGGAGGCCTAGCCCAGAATTGTTGTTTTTTTGCCTATTTCAGAGTTTCGCAGAAAAGGAATATCAAATGAAGTCCAAACGGCATGAAACCTTCGGGAACGTGATTTTCTCACCGAACATGATCCCGGAGACTTGGACCCTAAGTCAAGGAAGCTTCAAGGAAGCCACGAGGTAGGGGCGCGCCCTCCACCCTCGTGGGCCCCATGTTGCTTCACCGACGTACTTCTTCCTCCTATATATACCTACGTACCCCCAAATGATCAGAACAGGAGCCAAAAACCTAATTCCACCGCCGCAACCTTCTGTACCCACGAGATCCCATCTTGGGGCCTGTTCCGGAGCTCCGCCAGAGGGGGCATCCACCACGGAGGGCTTCTACATCAACACCATAGCCCCTCCAATGAAGTGTGAGTAGTTTACCTCAGACCTTCGGGTCCATAGTTAGTAGCTAGATGGCTTCTTCTCTCTTTTTGGATCTCAATACAATGTTCTCCCCCTCTCTCGTGGAGATCTATTTGATGTAATCTTCTTTTTGTGGTGTGTTTGTTGAGACCGATGAATTGTGGGTTTATGATCAAGATTATCTATGAACAATATTTGAATCTTCTCTGAATTTTCTTATGTATGATTGGTTATCTTTGCAAGTCTCTTCGAATTATCGGTTTGGTTCGGCCTACTAGATTGGTTTTTCTTGCAATGGGAGAAGTGCTTAGCTTTGGATTCAGTCTTGCGGTGTCCTTTCCTAATGATAGTAGGGGCAGCAAGGCACGTATTGTATTGTTGCCATCGAGGATAACAAGATGGGGTTTTTATCATATTGCATGAATTTATCCCTCTACATCATGTCATCTTGCTTAACGCGTTACTCTGTTTTCATGAACTTAATACTCTAGATGCATGCTGGATAACGGTCGATGAGTGGAGTAATAGTAGTATATTCAGGCAGGAGTCGGTCTACTTGTCTCGGACGTGATGCCTATATACATGATCATACCTAGATATTCTCATAACTATGCTCAATTCTGTCAATTGCTCAACAGTAATTCGTTCACCCACCGTAAAATACTTATGCTCTTGAGAGAAGCCACTAGTGAAACCTATGGCCCCCGGGTCTATCTTCATCATATTAATCTTCCAACACTTTATTTATTTCCTTTGCTTTTATTTTACTTTGCATCTTTATCACAAAAATACCAAAAATATTATCTATCATCTCTATCAGATCTCACTCTCGTAAGTGACAGTGAAGGGATTGACAACCCCTTATCGCGTTGGTTGCGAGGAGTTATTTGTTTTGTGCAGGTACGAGGGACTTGCGCGTAGCCTCCTACTGGATTGATACCTTGGTTCTCAAAAACTGAGGGAAATACTTACGCTACTTTGCTGTATCATCCTTTCCTCTTCAAGGAAATCCAACGCAGTGCTCAAGAGGTAGCAAGAAGAATTTCTGGCGCCATTGCCGGGGAGTCTACGCAAAAGTCAACATACCAAGTACCCATCACAATCCCTTATCTCTCGCATTACATTATTTGCCATTTGCCTCTCGTTCTCCTCTCCCCCACTTCACCCTTGTCGTTTTATTCTCCCTCTCTTTTTGCCTTTTTCTCTCTTGCTTTTTGTTTGCTCGTGTGTTGGATTGCTTGTTTGTCACGATGGCTCAAGATAATACCAAATTATGTGACTTTACCAATACCAACAATAATGATTTCCTTAGCACTCCGATTGCTCCTCTCACCAATACTGAATCTTGTGAAATCAATACTACTTTGTTGAATCTTGTCATGAAAGATCAGTTCGCCGGCCTTCCTAGTGAAGATGCCGCTACTCATCTAAATAGCTTCGTTGATTTGTGTGATATGCAAAAGAAGAAAGATTTTCATAATCATATTGTTAAATTGAAGCTATTTCCTTTTTCGCTTAGAGATCGTGCTAAAGCTTGGTTTTTGTCTTTGCCTAAAAATAGTATTGATTCTTAGAACAAGTGCAAAGATGCTTTTATCTCTAAGTATTTTCCTCCCGCTAAGATCATCTCTCTTAGAAACGATATTATGAATTTTAAGCAACTTGATCATGAACATGTTGCGCAAGCTTGGGAGAGGCTGAAATTAATGATACGTAATTGCCCTATTCATGGTTTGAATTTGTGGATGATTATACAAAAATTTTATGCCGTATTGAATTTTGCTTCAAGAAATATTTTAGATTCAGCCGTGGGAGGCACTTTTATGGAAATCACTTTAGGAGAAGCTACTAAACTCCTAGATAATATTATGGTTAATTATTCTCAATGGCACGCTGAAAGATCTACTAATAAAAAATGCATGCGATAGAAGAAATCAATGTTTTGAGTGGAAAGATGGATGAACTTATGAAATTATTTACTAAGAGTGTTTCTTCTAATCCTAATGATATGCCTTTGTCTACTTTGATTGAGAATAATAATGAATCTATGGATGTGAATTTTGTTGGTAGGATTTTTTTTGGTAACAACGCGTATAGAGGAAACTTTAATCCTAGGCCTTATCCTAGTAATTCCTCTAATAATTATGGAAATTCCTACAACAACTCTTATGGAAATTTTAATAAGATGCCATGTGAATTTGAGACTAGTGTTAAATAGTTTATGAATTCGCAAAAGAATTTTAATGCTTTGCTTGAAGAGAAATTACTTAAAGTTGATGAATTGGCTAGGAATGTTGATAGAATTTCTCTTGATGTTGATTATTTAAAGCTTAGATCTATTCCTCATAAGCATGATATCAATGAGTCTCTCAAAGCCATGAGAATTTCCATTGATGAGTGCAAAGAAAGAACCGCTAGGATGCGTGCTACGAAAGATGCCTTTATTAAAGCGTGTTCTTTTAGTTCCTATGAAAATAAATATGAAGATCTAAAAGTTATTGATGTGTCCCCTATTAAATCTTTGTTTTGCAATATGAATCATGATAATGATGGGACTGAATATGATCCACCTTTACCTAGAAGGCGTTCCAAAAATTCGGAGTTTTTAGATCTTGATGCTAAAATTGATAAAGGTGGGATTGAAGAAAGCAAAATCCTAGATGTTGCTAAACCCACTATTTTGGATTTCAAGGAATTTAATTATGAAAGTTGATCTTTAATTGGTTGTATTTCCTTGTTGCAATCCGTGCTAAATTCTCCTCACGCTTATAGTCAAAATAAAGCGTTTACTAAACATATCGTTGATGCCTTAATGCAATCTTATGAAGAAAAGCTTGAGTTGGAAGTTTCTATCCCTAGAAAAATTTATGATGAGTGGGAACCAACTATTAAAATTAAGATTAAGGATCATTAATTTTATGCTTTATGTGATTTGGGTGCTAGTGTTTCCACTATTCCCAAAACTTTGTGTGATTTGCTAGATTTCCGTGATTTTGATGATTGCTCTCTAAACTTGCACCTTGCGGATTCCACTTTTAAGAAAACTATGGGAAGAATTAATGATGTTCTTATTGTTGCAAATAGGAATTATGTGCACGTAGATTTTATCGTTCTTGACATAGATTGCAATCCTTCATGTCCTATTATTCTTGGTAGACCTTTTCTTAGAACAATTGGTGCAATTATTGATATGAAGGAAGGGAATATTAGATTCCAATTCCATTAAAGAAAGGCATGGAACTCTTACCTAGGAAGAAAATAAAATTACCATATGAATCTATCATGAGAGCCACTTATGGATTGCCTACCAAAGATGGAAATACCTAGATCTATCCTTGCTTTTATGCCTAGCTAGGGGCGTTAAACGATAGCGCTTGTTGGGAGGCAACCCAATTTTATTTTTAGTTTTTTCGCTTTTGCTTCTGTTTAGGAATAAATCTTTGATCTAGCCTCTGGTTAGATGTGTTTTTATGTTTTAATTAGTGTTTGTGCCAAGTTAAACCTATAGGATCTTCTTGGATGATAGTTATTTGATCTTGCTATAATTTCCAGAAACTTTCTGTTCACGAAAACAATTGTTAAAACTCGCCAGAACATGATAAAATAGTGATTCTAATTGATGCTAATCAATAAATAAATTGCCTAGGTCTTCCTGTTTTGGTTGATTTTTTGGAGTTCCAGAAGTTTGCATTAGTTACAGATTACTACAGACTGTTCAGTTTTTGACAGATTCTGTTCTTCGTGTGTTGTTTGCTTATTTTGATGAATCTATGGCTAGTAAAATAGTTTATAAACCATAGAGAAGTTGGAATACAGTAGTTTTAGCACCAATATAAATAAATAATGAGTTCATTACAGTACCTTGAAGTGGTCTTTTGTTTTGTTTCGCTAACGGAGCTCACGAGATTTCTGTTGAGTTTTGTGTTGTGAAGTTTTCAAGTTTTGGGTGAAAGATTTTTGATGGATTATGGAACAAGGAGTGGCAAGAGCCTAAGCTTGGGGATGCCCATGGCACCCCCAAGATAATCTAAGGACACCAAAAAGTCAAAGCTTGGGGATGCCCTGGAAGGCATCCCCTCTTTCGTCTACTTCCATCGGTAACTTTACTTGGAGCTATATTTTTATTCACCACATGATATGTGTTTTGCTTGGAGCGTCTTGTATGATTTGAGTCTTTGCTTTTTAGTTTACCACAATCATCCTTGCTGTACACACCTTTTGAGAAAGCCATACATGATTTGAAAATTATTAGAATACTCTATGTGCTTCACTTATATCCTTTGAGTTATATAATTTTGCTCTAGTACTTCACTTATATCTTTTAGAGCACGGTGGTGGATTTGTTTTATAGAAACTATTGATCTCTCATGCTTCACTTAGATTATTTTGAGAGTCTTAAATAGCATGATAATTTGCTTAATAATCCTAATATGCTAGGTATTCAAGAATAGTAAAAACTCTCTTATGAGTGTGTTGAATACTAAGAGAAGTTTGATGCTTGATGATTGTTTTGAGATATGAAGGTAATAATATTAAAGTCGTGCTAGTTGAGCAGTTGTGAATTTGATAAATGCTTGTGTTGAAGTTTGCAAGTCCCGTAGCATGCACGCATGGTAAACGTTATGTAACAAATTTGAAACATGAGGTGTTCTTTGATTGTCCTCCTTATGAGTGGCGGTCGGGGACGAGCGATGGTCTTTTCCTACCAATTTATCCCACTAGGTGCATGCGCGTAGTGCTTCGGTTTTTGATGACTTATAGATTTTTGCAATAAGTATGTGAGTTCTTTATGACTAATTTTGAGTCCATGGATTATACGCACTCTCAGCCTTCCATCATTGCTAGCCTCTTCGGTACCGTGCATTGCCCTTTCTCACATTGAGAGTTGGTGCAAACTTCGCCGATGCATCCAAACCCCGTGATATGATACGCTCTTTCACAAATAAACCTCCTTATATCTTCCTCAAAACAGCCACCATACCTACCTATTATGGCATTTCCATAGCCATTCCAAGATATATTGCCATGCAACTTTCCACCATTCCGTTTATCATGACACATTCATCATTGTCATATTGCTTAGCATGATCATGTAGTTGACATAGTATTTGTGGTAAAGCCACCGTTCATAATTCTTTCATACATGTCACTCTTGGTTCATTGCATATCCCGGTACACCGCCGGAGGCATTCATATTGAGTCATACTTTGTTCTTGTCAGATTTCAGGTTCCGGCAGACCCTTGAGGTTCGAACACTGGGGTGCGCGTGGAGATTTCGCCTTCTACCTACCTGCGCCCCACCGCCTCGCTAAGATCTAAGCTATGGGAAGAACAACACAAGAGACACAGAGTTTATACTGGTTCGGGCCACCGTTGTGGTGTAATACCCTACTCCAGTGTGTGGTGTGGTGGATTGCCTCTTGGGTTGATGATGATGAGCAATACAAGGAAGAATAGACTCGCGAGGGTCTGTTCTTGGCTGGGGTGATGAACTGCTAGGAGGAGTTCAGTCACCCTTCTCTCTCTCTCTCTCTACTTGGGCTCTACCAGATTTCTCGATTTCTATCTTCTCGTACCCCCTGACCTGGGGGTGGCTAGTCCTATTTATAGGCAAAGGCCCTGGGCCTCTTCCCAAATATTGAGCGGGAAGGGCGCCAACAATTGGCCATTTTGAAGGGGAACATCTGGTACACTTATCCTGACTAAAGTTGGTCTTCGTATGCCAAAGGCTCTGGTGGTGACACTGGCTTGGGCTCCACAATGACTTCCTCCCTGCCGTTGGGCTGGTTTTGGTCTCGTTGCACCGAAATGGGTGCCTTTGCTTGATGCTCTCGCCTGCGCTTGCTCCCTTTGCACCAAAGAGGGAAGGAGGACACTGCGCGGGCTGGCGCCCGCCTGGCGCCCTTGGTCGTCATGGCTTGCGTCACGGGCGCCTCGTGAGGTACCCTGCCTTGATCTCTCCGCCTCCTCGCGAGCCAGCCTGATGAGGTCGTGCCTGAGGAAGCTCCGTATCGTCCGCGCCGCGAGGCTTGGCCCCTCATGAGGGTCTTGGGTCTGTGTTGATGAAGATGGGCCGTGCTGGGCCCCCCTTTGAGCCACGCCACGGGCCGCAGGCAGGCAAGTCTGGGGACCCCCGTTCCCAGAACACCGACAGTAGCCCGCGGGCCCAAGGCGCGCCCGGACTTGGTCATGCAGGGAGGCGAAAGGGCAAGGGCGAAGCACCGCGGGCCCTAACAGCCTGCGGCCTTGGGCGCCGCATGGCGGTTGATTGGGCGTGGGCGTCCCCGCTTCCCCACGACGCCTCGACAACTGCGCGGATTGGACAGGTCCCTGCATGCAAAGCGGGTCATGATTACCTGCGATCGTGGAGGTCGGCGGTTGGCCTTCGCCGACCATAAATACAGAACGGCACACGCCCTCCCAGTCCATCTCTTCTTGCTTCTCCTTCTTCCTGGTCCTTGCTCCGTCTTGCTGCGATGGCTCCGTCGAGGAGGTTCTCGGCCGCAGAGAAGGGGAAGTCTCGCCAGGTTGAACCTGCCTCTCGCCCGCCCAAGCGCGGCCGAGGGCGCCCTCGCAAACATCATGTGTCCACCATGGCAGCTCCCCGTGGCCGTGGAGATGGTTCCCAGCACGGTGACGGGCGGACAGCTGCGGTCGGGGGGTGTGCCTTGGTCGCGCGTCCCCCTAGGCCGTGCTCTCGCACTGCAGAGGTGCTGCCGGAGTTGTTGTGTGGTCGGCGGAGCCGACCAGCACCCGGCTTCAACTTCCTTGCTTCCTCCTTGGCGAGCTCCCGGCCGGCGCCCCGGGCGGCCTCTGGCTTCAGGCAGACGGCTGCTGCAGCTGGGCCTCATGGGCTTCACTGGAGGTCTCCGCAACCGGGAGCCTGGCCTTGACCCGCGGTTGGCAGACGTTTGCCCGCGCGCGCGGCCTGAGCCGTCGGTGCACCCTGCACTTCAAGTTTGACGGCGATGCCACCCTTTACGTGAGGGTGTTTGGGGAAGATGGTCGCCGCACAGGGTGCTGCCCTGAGGACGACGACCGCAGCCGGGGACCCAGCCCAGGCGATGACGGAGAGGACAGCGCTCGCGTGATTGGCGGCGCTCAGGGTTCCTGAAGCTTCACCGGTTCTTCTTCAGGCGGCGACTCTTCTAGGAGTGACCGCGGTCAGCCTCCACGCCGTCATACCCGCTTGGAAGGTGGTGGCGCGTCTGCCTGCCGTCGCGCCTCGGTGAAGCGCGAGAGGAAGTCTGCTTGAGCCCCGGAGGCGGCTCGAGCCTTCCCTGCAGGCCGGTGTGAGGCGAGCTGCGCCTAATTTGCTCTTTCTTTTCTTTTTTCTTGCGTAAAAAGACAGTAGCGTGGAGCCCCGCGGGGGCGTGTTTGGGTTGTTGCTGTTAGTCATTGCTTTGCTTTCGTTATCGTGCCTTCCGGCTACGTGCCTGCGCATGGATAGTTCCCGGCCCCAGCCGTGGGGGGCGACCGACCCAGGACCTGTGTTCGTGTCGCGGTGCCCGTGGGGCACAGACCGGAGGGGTGCTCCTGTAATGGACCTAGGTCGCGGAACCTTTGAACGACTAGGACAGAAACACTCACGAGGGCGCTCGGCTGTCCCCCTCGCGAGGCCTTGCATAAGAGAAATCGAGGCAGGAGAGTGAAAAGGCAAAGAACCACGAGTCAAAGACGTTAACAGCTTCAACAAAACTTTGAATGAGAATGAACAAGCCAACTGCGGAAAGCAAATGAAAAAGCCGCGTCCGGCACCTAATCTAGTCTTCGACGTCTTCTCACCAGCGTGGAGCTAAGTGTTGCCACTGGGCGTGGGAGGGAGCCCGAGGGCCTGAGGCCGGCGCTCCTGAGACTCCGGGGCGTGTACAACCCCAACTCATTATTACGTGAGAGTGTCACGGGCGGCGAGCTTCACGGGCGTTGGCCTTCTTCACTGGCTCCGGGACTTTCTTGGGGGAAGCAAGCTTCACGGGCATTTGCCCTCTTCACAGGCTCTGGGCCTTTTCCAAAAAGGATAATCTTCACAGGCATTCGCCTTCTTCACAGGCTCTGGGCCTTTTCCAAAAAGGATAATCTTCATAGGCATTCGCCTTCTTCATAGGCTCTGGGCCTTTTCCAAAAAGGATAATCTTCATAGGCATTCGCCTTCTTCACAGGCTCTGGGCCTTTTCCAAAAAGGATAATCTTCACAGGCATTCGCCTTCTTCACAAGCTCTGGGCCTTTTCCAAAAAGGATAATCTTCACAGGCATTCGCCTTCTTCACAGGCTCTGGGCCTTTTTAGGGGTAGAACCTCCGGAGGTGCTGGATGTTCCATGCGTTCTGGACCGGCACCCCCTCCTGAGTCTCCAAGCGCGCGGAGCCAGGCCTGGAAACATGAACAACCTTGAACGGGCCCTCCCACATGGGAGAGAGCTTGTGCAGTCCCTCCCTGGAGAGAACCCGCCTGAGCACGAGATCTCCTACCTCGAGAGTTTGGGGGCGGATGTTGTGGCAGTGATATCGTCGCAGTGCTTGTTGGTACCTCGCCGCTCGCAGCGCGGCTTCTCGGCGACGTTCCTCCCCCAGCACGAGGTCCATCCCCCGCATGGCGTCCTGCTGTGCCTCATCGAACGCCAGGACCCGTGCGGAGCAATGTCTGACCTCGTGAGGGAGGACCGCTTCGGCCCCGTAGACCAGGAAGAATGGGGTCTCTCCAGTCGGCTTGGTCGCGGTGGTGTGGATGGACCACAACACGGACTGAAGCTCATCGTACCAACCTCTGCTGCAGGCCTCCAGCTTCTTCTTGAACGTCCTGGTCTTGAGGCCCCTCAGGACCTCTGCGTTGGCTCGCCCGGCCTGGCCGTTGCTTCGGGGGTGCGCCACCGAAGTGTAGCATATCTGCATTCCAAGGTTAGCACAGTATGTTTTGAAGAGGTTACTAGTGAACCGCGAACCGTTGTCTGTGATGACGCGATTCGGCACCCCGAACCGGCTCACGATGCCCCTGATGAACTTGACCGCGGAACCCGCGGGGATGGTGCGGACGACCTCTACTTCAGCCCACTTGGTGAACTTGTCCACGTCGACGTAGAGGTAGCGGTAGCCCCCTGGCGCCCGAGGAAATGGGCCCAGGATGTCCAGCCCCCAGACCGCGAATGGCCACGAAAGGGGTATAGTCTGCAGGCCTCCTGCCGGCTGATGGATCTGCTTGGCGTGGAACTGGCAGGCCTCACAAGCCTTCACCAGTTCGACGGCGTCATTGAGTGCGGTGGGCCAATAAAACCCACTGTAGAACGCCTTGCCGACGAGCGTTCATGATGATGAACGATGTCCACAGTCTCCGCCGTGTATATCTTCCAGCAGTTCCTTTCCTTGCTCCCTGGAGATGCAGCGCGGGGATACATCGTTTGGTCACTTCCGGTAGAGCTCTCCATCCTTGCTGCAGTATGCCGTGGCCTGCCGTGCCACACGCTCCGCTTCCTCTTCCTTCTCCGGCAGGGTCCCTTGTGTTAAGTAACTCCGGAGCTCCGTGATCCAGGACCCCTCCTGAGGCTCTATCGTCAGGAGCAGGCATGCTCCTGAGGCCGGGCCACAGACCGGGGCTCCTGATGCAGGTGGCTGGGGGAGCTCCTCCCGAGGCTGAGCCATGTTTGACAATGACGGCAGGGCTGAGGGCTTGAAGAGCCGCTCCTCGAAGACGCCAGGCTCCCGAGGTAACCGCCTGGACGCCCGTCTGGCGATGTTGTCGGCCTCCTGATTGGTGCCACGGGGCACATGCTGCAACTCCAACCCCCAGAACTGCTTCTCCATCCTGCGGACCTCCGCAAGGTAGGCTTCCATGTGCTCATCTTTAGGCTCATACACCTTGTTGGAGAAATTGACAAGGAGCTATGAATCGCCCTTGATGGTGAGGCGTTTCACCCCCAGGGCAGCTGCGGCCTTCAAGCCCGCTATTAGACCTTCATACTCTGCTATGTTGTTGGAGACCTTTTCACCTTGCTGGAAACAGAGCTGTACAACGTAGTAGAGCTTGTCTTGAGTGGGCGATATAAGCACCGCCCCAGTCCCAGCGCCATGCCTGGAGAACGCCCCATCTAAGTACATGACCCAGCCTTTCGGTGCCTCGCTTCCCGGTGAGAGGGATCGATCCTCGTCGGCCTTGAGGCCTGGTGCCTCCGTCCATTCTGCCACAAAATCCGCTAATGCTGCTCCCTTGATGACTCTGGTCGTGCTGAATTCGAGCTGAAACGCTTGCAGTTCTATGTTCCACTCAGCGACCCTTCCGGCTGAGTTAGGGCTCCTAAGCACTCTCTCCAAGGGCTATGACGAGACGACCTTGATGGGGTGACCCTGAAAATAGTGCCGCAGCTTGCGCGAGGCCACCAGTAGCGCGAGGAGGAGTTTCTGAGGCATGGGGTACCGTGCCCTCGCGTCCCGCAACACCGTGCTGACGAAATACACTGGGTGCTCAACGAGGTTGGGTGCGTCAGTGCTGGTGGCACCCTCTGGAGACCATGGCGCCTCCTGAGGTGATGAGGCCTACGGAGGCTGGCCATCTGGGAGAGGGGCCTCTTCCGCCTCTGGTGCACTCCTCTGCGGCGGCTGACCCTCCTCAGTCGCGGTGGCGGTTTCTGTGGGCCTTCCTTGTTCCTGTTTTGCCTTGTCCCGGGCTGCTGCCGTGGTCTTGACTCGACGCTCCTCCCTAACCGCCACCAGGGCTGCGCTGGCGGAGTAGGGAGTGGCGGCGAGGTAAAGCACCATGGGCTCTTGAGGGCGCGGAGCCACCATGACCGGAGGGCTGGTCAGGTACCTCTTGAGACCTTGAAATGCCTTGTTGGCCTCTTCAGTCCATTCAAAGGGCCCCTTTTTCTTCATTAGCTGGAAGAAGGGCAGCGCTCGCTCCCCCAACTTGGAGATGAAGCACCCTAGCGCGGCCATGCGCCCAGTGAGCTTCTGCATTTCTCTAAGGGTCTTTGGCGGGCTCATTTGCTCGACCGCCTTGACCTTTTCCGGGTTAGCCTCGATGCCTCGGTGGGACACGAGGAAACCCAAGAGCTTGCCCGAGGGGACTCCGAACACACACTTCTCTGGGTTGAGCCGCAGGTTCACTGCGTCGAGGCTCGTGAAGGTTTCCTCCAGGTCTTGTATCAGGGTCCTGGCCTCCCGAGACTTCACCACAATGTCATCGACGTAAGCCTCAACATTCTTCCCGAGCTGCGGGCCCAAGGTGATGTGCATCAGCCGCTGAAAGGTCGCCCCGACGTTACGCAGCCCAAATAGCATGCATGTGTAGCAGTACACCCCACACGGGGTTAGGAAGGCTGTCTTTTCGACGTCTTCTACCGCCATCTTGATCTGGTGATACCTAGAGAAGGCATCCAAGAAGCATAGCAGGTCGCATTCTGCGGTGGAATCGACGATCTGGTCGATGCGGGGGAGCGGGAACGGATCTTGCGGGCATGCCTTGTTGAGGTTGGTGAAGTCGACACACATGCGCTCCTTCCCTCCCTTCTTTGGCACCACGACAGGGTTGGCCAACCAATCCGGGTATCGGACCTCGCGAATGACCCCAACGTCCTCTAGTTTGCGGGTCTCTTGGACGATGAAGGCCTGCTTTTCTATGGACTGCCGCCTTGCCTTCTGCTTCACAGGGCGCACGTTGGGGCACACGTTGAGGTGATGCTCGATTACGCTCCTAGGGATCCCCGCCAACTGGTCAGGCTCCCAAGCAAATACCTTCTTGTTCGCGCGCAGGAACCTGACCAGGGCCTCCTCTTGCTCGGGCTCGAGGTTGGCGCCTATGGTGAAAGTGGCGTTGGTGGACCCGTCCTCATCGACGGGTATCTGCTTGGTTTCTGCCTTGTCTTGGGTGAACAACTGTTTCTTCTTGGCGGGTGCAGCCCCCTTGGGCTCGGGGGTCTCCGAGTCGGCGGGTTGTGCCGACGCTGCCGTCTTGAAGGCGAGCTTGAGCACTCGCAGCGCGTCTCCGGTGTCCTCGTGCACGGTGAGGACACCGTTGCTCCCGGGCATCTTCATGAGGTTGTACGCCGGGTGTGTCGCGGCCATGAACTAGGCCAGCGCTGGATAGCCGAGGATGGCGTTGTAGGGGAGGCCGATGGGGGCGATGTCGAAGTTGACCAGCTCCATGCGGAAGTTGTCATAGGTGCCAAAGGTTACTGGGAGCCGGATCTGTCCCAAGGAGCTGGATGACCCGCCCCCAACGCCTGAGAAGGGCCGGCTGGGTTGCAGCCGTTCCAGGGGTATGCAGAGGAGGTTGAAGGCCTCAAACGAGAGCACGCTGAGGCCCGCGCCGCCATCGATGAGAGTCCTGGTGACGGCCACCTGGCAGATGGTGGGAGCGCACCCGAGCAGACCGAGTTGGAGGGGTGGTCCTCCGAGCTGAAGGTCAGGCCGGCCTTTGGCGCCGCCCTCTCCGGGAGATCCCCCTGCCGCGTGGCAGCGGTGCTGACCCGGCGGATGAATGGCTTGACGTGGTGACTTGTAGGAGGCGCCTGCGAGCTGCCCAGGAGGGCCGCGACAACCGGGGGTGTTGGTGTAGCGTGGTGGGCGAGGAAGAGGCCGCGGAGCTCTTCCCAAGAGGCCACGGAGGCTGCCGGCAGGTGGAGCAGCCATGCACGCGGAGCGCCGGCGAGGGCCATGGGAAGCCAGTTGGCCATCACCCTATCATCACCTCCAGCTTCGAGGATGGCCTCCTCGTACGCCAGCAAGAAGGCCAGCGGATCAGTCGCGCTGCTGTAGCACGCGGCGTCGTTGGCTTGAACTTGTCGGGCCACCGTACCCGTTGCAGGGAGGGGGCCAGGGCTCGGAGCCCCCTGGCCCCTGTGCTGGTGCCGGCGGCCGGAGCGGGCGACGCGCTACTCATCGTGAGGCAAGTCGTGGCGGTAGCGGAAGGGAAAACTCCGGTGCACCCCTACCTGGCGCGCCAAATGTCGGATTTCAGGTTCCGGCAGACCCTTGAGGTTCGAACACTGCGGTGCGCGTGGAGATTTCGCCTTCTACCTACCTGCGCCCCACCGCCTCGCTAAGATCTAAGCTATGGGAAGAACAGCACAAGAGACACAGAGTTTATACTGGTTCGGGCCACCGTTGTGGTGTAATACCCTACTCCAGTGTGTGGTCTGGTGGATTGCCTCTTGGGATGATGATGATGAGTAATACAAGGAAGAACAGCCTCGCGAGGGTCTGTTCTTGGCCGGGGTGATGAACTGCTAGGAGGAGTTCAGTCACCCTTCTCTCTCTCTCTGCTTGGGCTCTACCCGATTTCCCGATTTCTATCTTCTTGTGCCCCTGCCCTGGGGGTGGCTAGTCCTATTTATAGGCAAAGGCCCTGGGCCTCTTCCCAAATATTGAGCGGGAAGGGCGCCAACAATTGGCCATTTTGAGGGGGAACATCTGGTACACTTATCCTGACTAAAGTTGGTCTTCGCCTGCCAAAGGCTCTGGTGGTGACGCTGGCTGGGGCTCCACAATGACTTCCTCCCTGCCGTTGGGCTGGTCTTGGTCTCGTTGCACCGAAATGGGTGCCTTTGCTTGCTTCCTTTGCACAAAAGAGGAAAGGAGGACACTGCGCGGGCTGGCGCCCGCCTGGCGCCCTTGGTCGTCATGGCTTGCGTCACGGGCGCCTCGTGAGGTACCCCGCCTTGATCTCTCCGCCTCCTCGCGAGCCAGCCTAATGAGGCCGTGCCTGAGGAAGCTCCGTGTCGTCCGCCCCGCGAGGCTTGGCCCCTCACGAGGGTCTTGGGTCTGTGTTGATGAAGATGGGCCGTGCTGGGCCCCCCTTTGAGCCACGTCGCGGGCCGCAGGCAGGCAAGTCTGGGGACCCCCGTTCCCAGAACGCCGACAGTTCTAGTATCGAGTTGTAATCATTGAGTTGTAAATAAATAGAAGTGTGATGATCATCATTTTCTAGAGCATTGTCCCAAGTGAGGAATAAAAAAAGAGAAAGGCCATAAAAAAGAGAGAAGGCCCAAAAAATGAGAGAAAAAGAAAGAAGGGACAATGCTACTATCCTTTGCCACACTTGTGCTTCAAAGTAGCACTATAATCTTCATGTTAGAGAATCTCTTGTTTTGTCACTTTCATATGCTAGTGGGAATTTTTCATTATAGAACTTGGCTTGTATATTCCAACAATGGGCCTCCTCAAGTGCCCTAGGTCTTCGTGAGCAAGCAAGTTGGATGCACACCCACTTAGTTTCTTTTGTTGAGCTTTGATACATTTTTATAGCTCTAGTGCATCCGTGGCATGGCAATCCCTACTCCTTGCATTAACATCAATCGATGGGCATCTCCATAGCCCATTGATTAGCCTCGTTGATGTGAGACCTTCTCCTTTTTTGTCTTCTCCACATAACCCCAATCATCATGTTCTATTCCACCCATAGTGCTATGTCCATGGCTCGCGCTCATATATTGCATGAAAGTTTATAGGTTTGAGATTTCTAAAGTATGAAACAATTTCTTCGCTTGTCATCGGGGTTGTGCATGATGAGAGCATTCTTGTGTGAAAAAAATGGAGCATGACTAAACTATATCATTTTGTAGCGATGAACTTTCTTTGGCCATGTTATTTTGAGAGGACATAATTGCTTAGTTAGTATGCTTGAAGTATTATTATTTTTATGTCAATATGAACTTTTATCTTGAATCTTTCGATTCTGAATATTCATACCACAATTAAGAAGAATTACTTTGAAATTATGCCAAGTAGCACTCCGCATAAAAAATTCTGTTTTTATCATTTACCTACTCAAGGACGAGCAGGAATTAAGCATGGGGATGCCTGATACGTCGCCAACGTATCTATAATTTTTGATTGCTCCATGCTATATTATCTACTGTTTTGGACAATATTGGGCTTTATTTTCCACTTTTATATTATTTTTGGGACTAACCTATTAACTGGAGGCCCAGCCCAGAATTGATGTTTTTTGCCTGTTTCAGAGTTTCACAGAAAAGGAATATCAAACGGAGTCCAAACGGAATGAAACCTTCGGGAACGTGATTTTCTCACCGAACATGATCAAGGAGACTTGGACCCTAAGTCAAGGAAGCTTCAAGGAAGACATGAGGTAGGGGGCGCGCCCTCCACCCTTGTGGGCCCCACGTTGCTCCACCGACGTACTTCTTCCTCCTATATATACCTACGTACCCCCAAACAATCAGAACAGGAGCCAAAAACCTAATTCCACCGCCGCAACCTTCTGTACCCACGAGATCCCATCTTGGGGCTTGTTCCGGAGCTCCGCCAGAGGGGGCATCCACCACGGAGGGCTTCTACATCAACACCATAGCCCCTCCGATGAAGTGTGAGTAGTTTACCTCAGACCTTCGGGTCCATAGTTAGTAGCTAGATGGCTTCTTCTCTCTTTTTGGATCTCAATACAATGTTCTCCCCCTCTCTCGTGGAGCTCTATTCGATGTAATCTTCTTCTTGCAGTGTGTTTGTTGAGACCGATGAATTGTGGGTTTATGATCAAGATTATCTATGAACAATATTTGAATCTTCTCTGAATTTTCTTATGTATGATTGGTTATCTTTGCAAGTCTCTTCGAATTATAAGTTTGGTTCGGCCTACTAGATTGGTTTTTCTTGCAATGGGAGAAGTGCTTAGCTTTGGATTCAATCTTGCGGTGTGTGTCGGCGTTCTGGGAACGGGGGTCCCCAGACTTGCCTGCCTGCGGCCTGCGGCGTGGCTCAAATGGGGGCCCAGCGTGGCCCATCATCATCAACACAAGGCTCAAGACCCTCGTGAGGGGCCTAGCCTCGCGAGGCGGACGACATGGCGCTTCCTCAAGCACGACCTCCTCAGGCTGGCTCGCGAGGAGGCGGAGAGATCAAGGCGGGTACCTCACGAGGTGCCCATGACGCAAGCCATGATGATCAAGGATGCCAGGCGGGCGCCAGCCCGCGCAGCGTCTCCCTTTCCTCTTTGGTGCAAAGGGGGCAAGCGCAGGCGAGCGGATCATGCAAAGGCACCCATTTCGGTGCAACGAGACCAAGACCAGTCCAACGAAGGGAAGGAGGTCACCATGGAGCCCAGGACGGCGTCACCACAGGGCCTTTGGCAGGCGAAGACCAACTTTAGTCAGGATAAGTGTACCAGATGTTCCCCTTCAAATTGGCCAATTGTTGGCGCCCTTCCCGCTCAATATTTGGTAAGAGGCCCAGGGCCTTTGCCTATAAATAGGACTAGCCACTCACAGGGTAGAGGGATCGAATCCAGCATTTAGAGAGAGAGAAGGGCGATCGAACTCCCCCTAGCAGTTCATCCCCTAGCCAAGAACAGGCCCTCGCGAGGCCGTTCCCCCTTGTACTGTTCTTCCTCATCAGCCCAAGAGACAATCCACCCGCCACAAACTAGAGTAGGGTATTACACCGCAATGGTGGCCCGAACTAGTATAAACCTTGTGTCTCTTGTGTTGCTCTTGCAGTAGTTGGATCCTTACGAGGCGGAGAGGTAGAGGGCACGATCTCCACGCGCACCCCAGAGTTCGAACCTTAAGGGTCTGCCGGAACCCGTGAATCCGACATTTGGCGCGCTAGGTAGGGGTGCGCCGGAATCTGCCTTCCACCGCTGTGTCCTCCCCCGGCAGCCGCATCCATGTACGGCGCGCGTCGAGCTCGCGCCACACCAGCGGCCCTTGCTGGTGGACATCCTCGCCGTTCCCCGTCGCCCGCCATCAACACCGCCACCGGCCCGACGGGAGGCGAGCAGCAAGCACCACCCCGGCGCCTGTCTATGCGACCGGGCGGCTGCACCACGACGTCGACGCTCCCGGTCGTCGCGGCCCTCCTGGGCGGCTCGCAGGCGCCACCAATGAGCCGCCACGTCAAGCCGTTTGCCCGCCAGATCGGCATCATTTCTGCACGGCAGGGGGCTCCCACGGACCGGGCGGCGCGCGAGGTTGGCCTGACCTTCAGCTCGGAGGACCACCCCGCTAACTTGGCCGGCTCAGGCGCGCTCCCCCTGTTGTGCACCTCCACCATCTGCCAGGTGGCCGTCACCGGAACCCTCGTCGATGGCGGCGCAGGCCTCAGCATGCTCTCGGTCGAGACCTTCAACCTCCTCAGCATACACTGGGAGCGGCTGCAACCCAGCCGATCCTTCTCAGGCGTCGGGGGCGGGTCGTCCGACTCCTTGGGACAGATCCGGCTCCCAGTAACCTTCGGCACCTATGACAACTTCCGCACGGAGATGGTCGACTTCGACATCGCCGCCATCGTCCTCCCTTACAACGCCATCCTCGGCTACCCGGCACTGGCTTAGTTCATGGCCGCCACGCACCCGGCGTACAACCTCATGAAGATGCCCGGGAGCGACGGTACCCTCACCGTGCACGGAGACACCGGGGACGCCCTACGAGTACTCAAGCTCGCCTTCAAGACGGCGGCATCAACACAGCCCGCCGACGCGGGGACCCCTGAGCCCAAGGGGGCTGCGCCTACCAAGAAGAAGCAGTTGTTCACCCAGGACAAGGCAGAAACCAAGCAGATACCCGTCGACGAGGACAGGTCCACCGGCGCCACTTTCACCATTGGCGCTAACCTGGGGCCTGAGCAGGAGGAGGCCCTGGTCAAGTTCCTACATGCAAACAAGTGTTTGCTTGGGAGCCCGATCAGTTGGCAGGGATCCCCAGGGACGCCATCGAGCACCACCTCAACGTGTGCCCAAATGTGCGCCCCGTGAAGCAGAAAGCCAGGAGACAGCCCGCAGAGAAGCATGCCTTCATCGTCCAAGAGACCCGCAAGTTAGAAGCCGCTGGAGTCATTCGCGAGGTCCGGTACCCAGATTGGTTGGACAACCCTGTCGTTGTGCCCAAGAAAGGGGGGAAGGAACGCATGTGTGTCGACTTCACCAACCTCAACAAGGCATGCCCGCAAGATCCGTTCCCGCTCCCTCACATCGACCAGATCGTCGATTCCACCGCCGAGTGCGACCTGCTGTGCTTTTTGGACGCCTTCTCCGGATATCACCAGATCAAGGTGGCGATAGAAGACGTAGAGAAGACCGCCTTCTTGACCCCGTGCGGGGTATACTGCTATACATGCATGCCATTTGGACTACGCAACACAGGGGCGACCTTTCAGCGGCTGATGCACATTACCTTGGGCCCGCAGCTCGGGAAGAATGTTGAAGCATACGTCGATGACATTGTGGTGAAATCTCGAGAGGCCAGGACCCTGATACAAGACCTGGAGGAGACCTTCGCGAGCCTCGACGCAGTGAACCTGCGGCTCAACCCGGAGAAATGTGTGTTTGGTGTTCCCTCGGGCAAGCTTTTGGGATTCCTCGTATCTCACCGTGGCATCGAGGCCAACCCCGAGAAAGTCAAGGCGGTCGAGGACATGAGTCCGCCAAAGACCCTCAGAGAAATGCAGAAGCTCACTGGGCGTGTGACCGCACTAGGGCGCTTCATCTCCAAGTTGGGGGAACGAGCGCTGCCTTTCTTTCAGCTGATGAAGAAAAAGGGACCCTTTGAATGGACTGAAGAGGCAGATAGGGTGTTTCAAGATCTCAAGAGGTACCTAACCAGTCCCCCAGTCATGGTGGCTGCGCGCCCTCAGGAGCCTCTGCTGCTTTACCTTGCCGCCACTCCCTACTCTGCATTGGTGGCGGTTAGGGAGGAGCGCCAGGACAAGACCATAGCGGCAGCCCGAGGCCAAACAAGACGGGAACAGGGAAAGCTCGAGGAAGCCGAAACTATAGATGAAGAGAGTCAGCTGCCGAGGGATGCACCAGAGACAGGAGAGGCAGCATGCCCGGATGGTCCACCTCCCGAGGCCACAGCATCTCGTGAGGTGCCCCCACCTCCCGAGGGCGCCGCGACCCGAGCTGCTCTCAGCCTTGTTGAGCACCCGGTCTACTTCGTTAGCACGGTGCTACGGGACGCGAGGGCACGATACCCGATGCCTCAGAAGCTCCTCCTCGCGCTGCCGGTGGCCTCGCGCAAGCTGCGACACTACTTCCAAGCTCATCCAATCAAGGTCGTCTCATCGTACCCCCTGGAGAGGGTGCTCAGGAGCCCTAACTCAGCCGGAAGGGTCGCTGAGTGGAACATAGAGTTGCAAGCGTTTCAGCTCGAGTTCAGCACAACTAGGGTCATCAAAGGAGCCGCATTGGCGGATTTCGTGGCGGAGTGGACAGAGGCACCAGGCCTCAAGGACAACGAGGATCACTCCCTCTCCCCAGGGAGCGAGGCGCCAGAAGGTTGGGTCATGTACTTCGACGGGGCATTCTCCAGGCACGGCGCGGGGGCTGGTGCTGTGCTGATATCATCCACTCAGGATAAGCTTTACTATGCAGTACAACTCTATTTCCAGCACGGAGAAAAGGTCTCCAACAACATAGCCGAATATGAGGGACTGATAGCCAGGTTGAAGGTCGCAGCGACCCTGGGAGTGAAGCGCCTCACCGTCAAAGGCGACTCGCAGCTCCTAGTCAACTTCTCCAATAAGGTGTACGGGCCGAAGGACGAGCATATGGAGGCCTACCTGGCGGAGCTCCGCAGGATTGAAAAGCAGTTCTGGGGGCTGGAGCTGAAGCACGTGCCCCGTGGCACCAACCAGGAAGCTGACGACATAGCCGGACGGGCGTCCAGGCGGCTGCCGCAGGAGCCCGGCGTCTTCGAAGAGCGGCTCTTCAAACCTTCAGTGCAGCCAACGTTATCAAGCACGGCTCAGCCTCGAGAGGAGCTCCCTCAGCCACCAGCCTCGGGAGCCCCGGCATGCGGACCGCCCTCAGGAGCACGTTTGCTCCTGACGATGGAACCTCAGGAGGAATGCTGGATCACGGAGCTCCGGAATTACCTGACACATGGGGCCCTGCCAGAGAAGGAGGAGGAAGCAGAACGAGTGGTGCGGCAGGCCACGGCATACTACATCAGAGATGGAGGACTCTACCGGAAGCAACCCAACGATGTATCTCTACACTGCATCTCCAGGGAGCAAGGAAGGGAACTACTGGGGGACATACACGGCGGAGACTGCGGACACCACTCATCATCATGGACCCTTGTCGGCAAAGCATTCCATAGTGGGTTCTATTGGCCCACCGCGCTCAACGACGCAGTCGAATTAGTAAAGGCTTGCGAGGCCTGCCAGTTCCATTCCAAGCAGATCCATCAACCAGCGGGGAGCCTGCAGACACTACCCCTCTTGTGGCCATTCACAGTTTGGGGATTGGATATCCTGGGCCCATTCCCTCGGGCGCCAGGGGGCTACCGTTACCTCTACATCGCCGTTGACAAGTTCACCAAGTGGGCGGAGGTGGAGGCTGTCCGTACCATCCCTGCGGGCTCCGCGGTCAAGTTCATCAGGGGTATCGTGAGCCGGTTCAGGGTGCCGAACCGCATCATCACAGACAACGGTTCGCAGTTCACCAGTAATCTCTTCAAAACATACTGTGCTAACCTTGGAACGCAGATATGCTACGCTTCGGTGGCACACCCGCGAAGCAATGGGCAAGCCGAGCGAGCCAACGCGGAGGTCCTGAGAGGCCTCAAGACCAGGACGTTCAAGAAGAAGCTGGAGGCCTGCGGCAGGGGTTGGTACGACGAGCTCCAATCCGTGTTGTGGTCCATCCGCACAACCGCGACCAAACCAACCGGGGAAACCCCGTTCTTCCTGGTCTATGGAGCCGAAGCAGTCCTTCCTCACGAGGTCAGGCGTCGCTCCGCGCAGGTCCTGGCATTCGACGAGGCGCAGCAGGACGCCATGCGGGGGATAGACCTCGTGCTGGGGGAGTAACGCCGCCGGGGACCCGCGCTGCGAGCGGCAAGGTACCAACAGGCGCTGCGACGATATCACTGCCGCAACATCCGTCCCAGGACCCTCGAGGTAGGAGACCTCGTACTCAGGCGGGTCCTCTCTAGGGAAGGGCTGCACAAGCTCTCTCCCATGTGGGAGGGCCCATTCAAGGTTGTTCATGTTTCCAGGCCCGGATCCGTGCGCTTGGAGACTCAAGAGGGGGAGCCGATCCAGAACGCGTGGAACATCCAGCACCTCCGGAGGTTCTACCCCTAAAAGGCCCTGAGCCTGTGAAGAAGGCGAACGCCTGTGAAGATCATCCCTTTTTGGAAAAGGCCCTGAGCCTGTGAAGAAGGCGAACGCCTGTGAAGATCGTCTCTTTTTGGAAAAGGCCCTGAGCCTGTGAAGAAGGCGAACGCCTGTGAAGATCGTCTCTTTTTGGAAAAGGCCCTGAGCCTGTGAAGAAGGCGAACGCCTGTGAAGATCGTCTCTTTTTGGAAAAGGCCTTGAGCCTGTGAAGAAAGCGAACACCTGTGAAGATCGTCTCTTTTTGGAAAAGGCCCTGAGCCTGTGAAGAAGGCGAACGCCTGTGAAGATCGTCTCTTTTTGGAAAAGGCCCTGAGCCTGTGAAGAAGGCGAACGCCTGTGAAGATCGCCCCTTTTTGGAAAAGGCCCAGAGCCTGTGAAGAAGGCGAATGCCTGTGAAGCTTATTACCTCTAAGGGAAAAGGCCCAGAGCCTGTGAAGAAGGCGAATGCCTGTGAAGCTTATTACCTCTAAGGAGAAACGCCCGAAGCCTGTGAAGAAGGCCAATGCCTGTGAAGCTCGCCGCCCCGTGACACTCTCACGTAATAATGAGTGGGGCTGTACACGCCCCGGAGTCTCAGGAGCGCCGGCCTCAGGCCCTGGGGCTCCCTCCCACGCCCAGTGGCAGCACTTAGCTCCGCGCTGGTGAGAAGACGTCGAAGACTAGACTAGGTGCCGGACGCGGCTTTTTCATTTGCTTTCCGCATTTGACGTGTTTTACTTGCATTTGAAGTCTTATCGAAACTATCGCCGTTGTTTATTTGTGGTTTGTCGGTTTTCGCTCATCGTCTTGATTTTCTCTCATGAAAGGCCTCGCGAGGGATGGGACTCGAACGCCCTCGGGAGCGTTTCTGCTCTAGCCGCTTAAAGGTTTCACGGCCCGGGCTCTCTACAGGAGCACCCCTCTGGTCCGTGCCCCTCGGGCACCGCGACATGCACACAGGGCCTGGGTCGGTCGCCCCCCGGCTGGGGCCGCAAACTACCTACGCGAGGGCAAATAGTTGAGAAGCGCAACAACAAAATCGAGGTAATGGCTACAACGGCAATGATTCTCAACACGCCCCCATGGGGCTCCATGCAGTTGTCTTATCTTACACAAGGAGCAAAAGCAAAAGGAAAGGGCGAGCCCGGCGCGGCCCGCCCCACATCGGCCTGCTGAGGCGACACCGGATGCCTCCGGAGCTCAGGCGGACTCCCTCTCGCGCTTCACCGGGGCGCGGCGACGGGCGGATGAACAGCCACCCCCCAAGCAAGCGCGGAGACGAGGGGGCTGGCTGCGGCGACCGCTGGAGGAGCCGCCTGAAGAGGAGTTGGCGAAGCCTGGGGAGTCTCGGGCGCCGCCAGCAGTGTGGGCGATGTCTCCTCCATCGTCGTCCTCAGGGCAGCATCCTGCGTGGCGACCATCTTCCCCAAACACCCTCACGTAGAGGGTGCCGTCGCCGTCAAACTTGAAGTGCAGGGTGCACCGCTGGCCCAGGCCGCGCGCGCGGGCAAACGTTTGCCAGCCGCGGGTCAGGGCCCCATTCCCAGAAGGGGAGACCTCGAGCGAAACCCAAGAAGCCCTACTGCAGCAGCCGTCAGCCTGGAGCCAGAAGCCGCACCGGGCGCTGGCCGACAGCTCGCTGATGAAGAAGCAAGGAAGCTGGAGCCAGGTGCTGGTCGGGTCCGCCGACCACACGACGAACTCCGGCAGCACCTCCGCCGAGCGAAAGTGCGGCCTGGGAGGCCGCGCAACCACAGCCTGCCTCCCCATGGCAGCCGAGCGCTCACCACCACGCGGAGAACCGCCCCTGTGCTCACGGGGAGCCACAGCAGGGACCGCGGGATGCTTCCGGGAACGACCCCGGCCGCGCTTGGCTGGAGGGGAGTCGGGCCCCGCCCCACTAGGCTTCCCCTTCTCTGCAGCTGAGAACCTCTTCGGGGCCATGCGAGCGGTGGCGGCGAAGGAGAAGAAGAAGAAGAGAAGCGGGAAGGGATGGACTGGCGGAGCTTGTGCGGCCTCGCACTTATAGCTGGAAGAGGCCAATCGTCGAGTACCACGATCACAGGTAATAATGACCTGTATCTATGCATGCAGGGACTAGTCAAGTCACGCAGTTGCCAAGGTGTCGTGGGGAAGTGGAGGCGCCCACGTCCTGTCAAACCGCCACGCGGCGCCCAAGGCCGCAGGCTGTTAGGGCCCGCGGCGCTTCGCCCTTGCCCTTTCGCCTCTCGACACGGCCAAGTCCGTGCGCGCCTTGGGCCCGGGGGCTACTGTCGGCGTTCTGGGAACGGGGGTCCCCAAACTTGCCTACCTACGGCCTGCAGCGTGGCTCAAATGGGGGCCCAGCGTGGCCCATCTTCGTCAACACAAGGATCAAGACCCTCGCGAGGGGCCAAGCCTCGCGAGGCGGACGACATGGCGCTTCCTCAAGCACGGCCTCCTCAGGCTGCCTCGCGAGGAGGCGGAGAGATCAAGGCGGGTACCTCACGAGGTGCCCATGACGCAAGCCATGATGATCAAGGATGCCAGGCGGGCGCCAACCCGCGCAGCGTCTCCCTTTCCTCCTTGGTGCAAAGGGGGCAAGCGCAGGCGAGAGGATCAAGCAAAGTCACCCATTTTGGTGCAACGAGACCAAGACCAGTCCAACGAAGGGAAGGAGGTCACCATGGAGCCCAGGACGGCGTCACCACAGGGCCTTTGGCAGGCGAAGACCAACTTTAGTCAGGATAAGTGTGCCAGATGTTCCCCTTCAAATTGGCCAATTGTTGGCGCCCTTCCCGCTCAATATTTGGGAAGAGGCCCAGGGCCTTTGCCTATAAATAGGACTAGCCACTCACAGGGTAGAGGGATCGAATCCAGCATTTAGAGAGAGAGAAGGGCAATCGAACTCCCCCTAGCAGTTCATCCCCTAGCCAAGAATAGGCCCTCGCGAGGCTGTTCCCCCTTGTACTGTTCTTCCTCATCAGCCCAAGAGGCAATCCACCTGCCACAAACTAGAGTAGGGTATTACACCGCAATGGTGCCCCGAACTAGTATAAACCTTGTGTCTCTTGTGTTGCTCTTGCAGTAGTTAGATCCTTACGAGGCGGAGAGGTAGAGGGCACGATCTCCGCGCGCACCCCAGAGTTCGAACCTTAAGGGTCTGCCGGAACCCGTGAATCCGACAGTGTCCTTTCCTAATGACAGTAGGGGCAGCAAGGCACGTATTGTATTGTTGCCATCGAGGATAACAAGATGGGGTTTTTATCATATTGCATGAATTTATCCCTCTACATCATGTCATCTTGCTTAACGCGTTACTCTGTTTTCATGAACTTAATACTCTAGATGCACGCTGGATAACGGTCGATGAGTGGAGTAATAGTAGTAGATGCAGGCAGGAGTCGGTCTACTTGTCTCGGACGTGTTGCCTATATACATGATCATACCTAGATATTCTCATAACTATGCTCAATTCTGTCAATTGCTCAACAGTAATTCGTTCAGCCACCGTAAAATACTTATGCTCTTGAGAGAAGCCACTTGTGAAACCTATGGCCCCCGGGTCTATCTTCATCATATTAATCTTCGAACACTTTATTTATTTCCTTTGGTTTTATTTTACTTTGCATCTTTATCACAAAAATACCAAAAATATTATCTATCATCTCTATCAGATCTCACTCTCGTAAGTGACCGTGAAGGGATTGACAACCCCTTATCGCTTTGGTTGCGAGGAGTTATTTGTTTTGTGTAGGTACGAGGGACTCGCGCGTAGCCTCCTACTGGATTGATACCTTGGTTCTCAAAAGCTGAGGGAAATACTTACGCTACTTTGCTGCATCATCCTTTCCTCTTCAAGGAAATCCAACGCAGTGCTCAAGAGGTAGCAAAGCGCGGCGGCGGCGACCGAAGGCAAGAGCTTGAAAGAGAGGAAGAAGGGAACGGCGGTTCTGATATTGGGGAAAGCACGGAGGGTAAATGCGCAGCGCGCCCGTGGTTATTCCTTTTTACGGGGAAGGCGCGGGCCGCCTCTTTTCCCATTAACTGCGATGTGATGCATGCATGCGGGAACCGCCCTACGCATCACCCCCACGTCATGCACGACCCTCCACCTCACGTTTTCAACACGGGTCATGGGGAAGCATAGCAGAAGAAACAATTACTATGGTGAAAATCCGCCCCACCTGCTCGTGCACCGTTCTGGGCCTAGCCCAACAACGCGTGCGCTTATGTGTGGTGAGAGTGCTACTTATCGACTAGAGGGGGGGTGAATAGGTGATTTTTATGAAAGTCTTCAAAACATGAGAGTTTGGAAGACAAACAATAGAAATGAACCTATTGAGATGCAGCGGAAGGTAGACTACACTAAGCAAGCCATAGTCAAATATGTAATGAAGTGAAATCACAAGGACTAATAGCAGCTACGTAGTAAAGGTCAGGATGGAAGATGGTATGAAGCCAAACAACAATAGTAATCAAGCAATGAAGTCAAACAGATACGGCAAACAGGAAATGATTTCACGACGACAAGCTCTAAGTAAAGAGAGGGAGAGGATAGAACCAGTTACTTGTTGAAGACACAGGATTTGTTGGACCAGTTCCAATTGGTGTGACAACTGTACGTCTGGTTAGGGAGGCTGAGATTCAACTCAGAAGACCGCGTCTTCACCTTATTCCCCTTGAGCTAAGGACACACAGTCCTTGCCCAATCACTCTAGTAAGTCTTCAAGGTAGACTTCCAAACCTTCACAGACTTTGTTCACCGGCGATCCACAATGACTCTTGGATGCTCAGAACGCGACGCCTAACCAGCTGGAGGATTCACAGTCCTCAAGTGTAATAAGTCTATAGGTCACGCAGACAGAAAGACTTCAGTGATGCCTAACACTCTTTGGCTCTGGGTGTTTGGGCTTTGTCCTCGCAAGGATTTCTCTCTCTCTCTGAAAGGCTTCGAGGTGGGTTGCTCTCAAACGACAAAAGCCGTGCACTAACTCTGAGCAGCCAGCAATTTATGGTGTAGGGGGTGGGCTATTTATATCCACTAGGCAACCCGACCTGATATGTCCGAAATGACCCTGGGTCACTAAGGAACTGACACGTGTTCCAACGGTCAGATTTCAAACACACACGACAACTTTACTTGGGCTACAAGCAAAGCTGACTTATCCAGCTCTGGATAAGATTTGCTCTCATTGTCTTCGCTCGAAGACATAGGATTTGGGTTGAGCATCACTTCAGTCACTCTGACTTTGTTCACTTGGACCCCACTTAACAGTACGGTGGTTCCTATGACTCAACAAAGAAGAAAAGGAAACAACGAAACAACTAAGTCTTCGCGCTCCATAGTCTTCACTGAATGTCTTCTCATGTCATAGTCTTCAATATGAATATCTTCACATACCACCATTGTCGTCAATGTCTTCATACATTTTTGGGGGTCATCTCCGGTAGGTAAACCGAATCAATGAGGGACACTATCTGTGTTATCCTGCAATTCTCACAAACACATTAGTCCCTCAACCAAATTTGTTGTCAATACTCCAAAACCAACTAGGAGTGGCACTAGATGCACTTACAATCTCCCCCTTTTTGGTGATTGATGACAAACTGGTTGAAGTTTCCAACGGGGATAAAGTATGTGAAATTGTAAAGGATAGGGTATTGTCTTCATAAGTGACAAAGGCTCCCCCTGAAGATGTGCATATAAGTAATTTGCTTTTGGAATGCAAATGCACATGGCAGGTTGTACTTATGGAGATCCTCTTCAACTTATGACGACAATTCATCATGCATGATAATATATAATGAAGATAATGACATGCATAATGAAAAATGGACGTCTGCAGAATGACCTAAGTGCGGAAGTTATCATCGCGCATGCGGAATTTATCATCGCATCACAGAATAGCAAATAAGTAGCAGACGACCATCGAGTTTAAGTGTTACAACTCAAAGAATCAAATGTATCAAAAGCGAGAGTTGTAAACACTAGGCAAAATATAAAGCAACCGCCCATATGAACCCGCTTGAAGACTATCAAACTCATATGCTTCTCCCCCTTTTGTCAGTAATGACCAAAAAGGTCTGAAGACATAGAGCGTCTACTCGTCCCCATGAGGATTAGGTGAAGCAGCAGGGTTGTTGTTGTTGTTTGGCGGTGCAGACGAGCTTGGTGCAGTGTCGATGCGTGCAGAAGTAGGGGGTGGTGAAGTAGCATCGTCTTCATCATCGATCACTTTGGCATTCACAGTTGCAACGAAGGAAGAATAGTCAGAATCTTCAAGAGATGGAGTTCGACGTAGGACAGCATTCCGTGGAGGAGTGGAGTCAAACTTGAATCTTTCAGTGAAGCCATCGTCTTGAAGATCTGCTTCAGCACTGAGCAGTGTCAAACTCTTCCATGATCGCCGACAGGTCTAATGAGTGACAAAAGCATTCTTGGTGGCAAGATTGCGGATGCGATTAACGTCCACCAAGAGGCTTTGCGTTTGGCACTTCAGCTAGTCATGATGCTTATCTTGTTTCTGATGAAGGGCAACTAGAAGCTCTCGGTCATTGAGAATGCGGGATCGCTTCTTAGGCCTTTGGGCAATGGTGCTTTCAGTAGCTTCAGTATGCGCACGGTGAGGCAAGCGAGTAATTCCAGCCAATGGATAGACACGTGCAACAGCTTGAACTCCTTCAATGTTTTCCGTGAAGCTTTGATGGTCAGCATTCTGAAGACTAAGGGGCTCCTTTGCAGGCTCTCGGTATATGGCTTCAACAGACAAATCAACTTCTGGCAAAAAGATGATATGATTGCGTGCAGAGGGTTGATAGTTGAAGGCACAGTGGAGCTTGATCAGACGCATGATCCAGGGAGCATAGAACTTCAGACCAAATATGTCAGACCCTGATGCAGCAAGTTGGCGGATAAAGAAATCTAGTGCATTGAAGCTTTTTCCATGAAGAATATGAAAAACCAAAGTCTTCATCGCGCCTTCCAGCTTGGCATGTGGAGAATGTCCTTTGATAGGCCAGAGAGTTCACCTGATAATGTGATAGATGGTGCGGGGCAGATACTCAAGGTCTTCAATAAAGAACTCCTTAGGGTATTCGGCATCTGGAGGCAAGGGCTTCATCATGTTGAGAATCTGACTCATATTGGGCTCAAGCTTGTGGAAGATGCTCTCCGTAGCATCATTGTGAAGCTGACAACCAGGTTCATAAAGATCATCTGAAGTGGGCAGGCCAGTAAGCTCAATGACATCAAGGGCTTTGGCTTCATGATGAACATTGTCTGTCATCCACTCGAGAACCCATGTCTTTGTATCCCTGTAGTAGCCACGAATATGCAGAGTGGCATAGAATTGGAGCAGTAATTCTTCATTCCAGTGTTCCTTATCTGTGATGAAATGCAGCAAGCCAGACTCTCTGAAGCAGTCCAGAGCTTCTTCCAAACAGGGCAGACCAGTTATGGCTTCAGTATCAAGACGCATATGTGGGAAAATGCGACCTTGATTGTACAGAATGCATGAGTAATAACTTCCCTGCTGATAACTCCAGAACCGATCAGAAGATATTCTTGCCCTCGAGTAGGGGTTCTTGGCTCTGTCAAAGAAACTGTTGTGTGCCTTGAAGCCATTGATATTAAAAGATCAGGGTGCTGATGCAGTACCTGGAAACCTGGGCAACCTTGGCTTTGGCTTCTGAATCCGAGGCCTGTGCTCAACGTGGTAATCAAACTGAGGACCAGCAGCAGGCGGAGGAGTCAGAACAGGCCATTTGACAGTGATAAGCTGGTCATAGTTGAATGCTTTCTCGATAGTGTGTGGCCTTGGTGGCGGAACAGGAGCAGTGGCATCAACCGAGGCATCAGGCTGCACATCTGTTGCAGGTGCATCATTGGCTTCATTAGCTTCTGGCACATTGTTTGGTGCAGGCTCCACATTTTGTTCGGCCATGATTACGTCATTGGCTTTATTGGTGTTGGTGGTGGCAGCCTCAAGATTCTCAACCTCCACTTGAATAGCTGGAGGCTCGGGTGTTGTGGTTCTAACTCTGACAGTAATGTAGGGGGGTATGAACGGAGAGGCTAGATCTTAGCTATGGAAGAGTTGTAAGCACACGAGGTTTACGAGTTCAGGCCCTTCTCGGAGGAAGTAACAGCCCTACGTCTCGGTGCCCGAAGGCGGTCGATTGGATTATAAGTGTGTGAATAACAGGGGTGCAAACCCTTGATACTGAGGAGGGGGGTGGCTTATATAGAGTTCGCCAGGCCCCTCCAGCCCTCAGTAACGCGGGGTTTAAAGTACATTAAGACTGGGTATTACTGGTAACGGCCCTAATAAAGTGCTATGATGACCATAAAAGCTACATAATGGCCGACCGTTTGCGTGCGGAGTGACTTTAGATCTCCTGGCAGTCGAGTGGTTGGCTTCGTGGTCGAGTGATAGCTTCGTGGTCGAGTGTCATGAATCCGTCGAGTGGGATACCTTCAAGTCGATTGAAAGGTGACTTCTTCTTGGGATGTCCTTGGGTAGGGTACTTATGACAGGTCCGTGCCCCTACCCTAGGTACATAGCTTCGTCATTAGCCCCCGAATGGATCAAGGTTTGAGTGGGAAAGGAGTTGGGGGATCTTTTCGACTGGTTCTTCGTGTTATATGAATGCCTTGTTTTGGATCAATTGTCACGGATGACGTCGTCAACTTCTCTCAGTCGCCTTGATCCATTTTTGGTCTCTTGTCGAGTGACTTCTGTACTTGTGAAGTTTCGAGTGATGGTGTGAAAAGGATCTTCTGTTTGACGGGTAGTTCTGTAGCCCGCGGATTTTGTGGAATTTGAATTTCGGGAAGCGCGCGGGACAGGGGCGGGCGCAGTAATCGGATGGGATAGGGCGGAACCTCCTCGATTCCCGCGCCACCTTTTTCGCCACGTACAGCGCGCGCGCCTGTTGCGGGATTTAACGGGATTGCCCGGGCCTACTAGTCAGTCACTCAGAAGCGACCTCTTATAAGCCGCTGCCTCGGAACCCCCGCACAGTGCGCCTTCACTTTTTCCCCTCCCTTCACGAGATCCTCCGCCACCTCTGCTCTCACCTCCGTGCAGTAGGTCTGTTCGAGCTTCGCCGGCGACGATGGGGAAGGAAAAGACGTCGGCTCTGGAGCGCGTGAAGAAGGCGGCGGTGCAGGGGAAGGGGAAGAAGTCCGCTCGGGGCGGATCTTCCTCGAGGACAGATCTGCCCAAGGATTGGATCCAGGGCGACTGGATGCCGTCGGCGATTCGGCAGGATGATCTTGATGATCTAGCCGAGGGGGATTCATTCCCCACGAATTTGCGCGTCTTCCGGGGAAAGAAGTCAAACCCCAGCCTCTTGATGGTGAGTGCGTCCTCCTCGCCACCCATATCGATCGCGGATTCTCTCTGCCTCCTCATCCTTTTTTTCCGGAGCTTCTTGAACTTCTTCGGAGCGCAGCTCCATCACTTTACTCGCAATTCTATTGTGTATCTCGCTGCTTTTGTTTCCTTGTGTGAAAACTTCTTGGGTTGCCGCCCCCATTGGGGACTCTTCAAGCACATCTTCACTTGCCGTTCTCAGTCGGTCAAGAAGGCCAAGTCGAGTGACGAACGGACGCAGGTGATCCAGCTGTGCGGGGGCCTGGCGATCCAGATGAGAGGAAAAAGTTCTTTTCCGTCTATCACTTTTCCCGAGTCAGTCCGTGGGTGGCAGTCGACCTAGTTTTACTGTCAAGACCAGGTGACCCCAGGACAGTCGATTGGGCTTCCCCCTTTCTCTCTGAACCGAGCACAAAAACCTGCCTCTCTGAAAGTGACGCCGGAGGAAAAGGCACAAGTCAAGGTGCTAGTCGGTCGAGTGGTTCAGCTTGTCCGCGAGGGTGTGACTGGCATGGACTTGTTGGAAGTCTTCCTTCGAAAGCGCATCCAACCGCTTTAGGCTCGTGACCATCCGATGTGGCTGTACTCGGGTCTCGAAGACACCACTCGGATTCACCCAGAGGAGGTCACTCATGAGATGCTGGAAGGGTGGCTATCGAGTATCACAGGGAACAAGGACAACCGCCGAGGAGCCAGGAGGATTCCTCCACTCGACCACACATACGATGTGGACAAGGTCTGACCTTGTGTTTCCGATTGAGATCTTGCTTTCTTTATTTGTTTTTCTTTGGATCAGTCGATCGACTTTTGTCTTGTTTGCTGTCCTCTAGGCCATTACTGAGATGTACTCGACGCCCAATGGTGCACAGGAGCAGACCGAGGAAGGAGAGGCGAGTGGAGGCGAATGTGGAGACGAGAAGGAAGAGTGGGAATCTGACGGCGAAGGAGAGGGGGATGGCGACGACGACTCCAGCGAAGAAGAGGAGGAAGAAGTCGAACCTCCCTGCTCGGAAAGGCGATCCAAGCGTACACACGACCCTGCACGGGAACGTGGTAAGGCGACTGCCCCTGTTGGGCAGTCGTCGAAGCGACCTCGAACCTCTTCCCCAGCGCCGACAAAAAAAGCTCCCAAGCACCCACGCGCGACGCCGTCCAAGCCACCCAAGGCCTTGCCTAAGATGAAGATGACTGTCCCCACCATTTCTGGGTAAAAGTTGCACTTGTTTTCCTTTATTGAACGTGACGGGCTCTTGGTCGACTCATTGGATAAGCTGACTGACTTTCGAAACTTGCAGTGCTGCTACCTCTAAGATCTCCGCCAAGGACGATGATCAAGAGATGGAAGATGCCGTTACTTCCAACCCCGGTACGATTGCTGATGCTCTGCTTCTAATCGACTGACGATTTCTCATAACTCCGGTTGGTTGAATTTTTCTTGTAGCTCCTCCTCATGTCATTGACCTCCCTGACGACGACGACGAAGTGCCGCTGAGGGCGAGAAGGAACAGGAGGGCGCCGGCTGGCAAGACCCCACAAACTACTCCGGCGCCTGATGTCGTAGTTCGTGAGGGTGGTGATACCACTCGGGCTTCTGTGACCTTCGCTGAGCCTCTGACGAGTGTCCGGCCTTCAACTTCGACTGCAGATCCGCCTTCGCTTTTCGCCACACACCACGTCCCTGAGGACCAAGTGGGTGCCGCTAAATACGCCAGGCGGGGATCATGATGGAGAAAGTGAAGGTGGTTCGGGAAGCCAGCCAGGCAGCTTATGACGCGAGTTCAGCTCTTCAGAGCAATGTCCAGGTCAGTCGATCGCCGCTTGTTTTGTTAGGGTATGATATCTGAAGAATCTCTTTTCCGAAGATCCTTAGACCTGTACACCCACTGGGTGTGTCGAACAATCTTTTCGGTCGAGTGGGGGCACGCTAAGTGCACCCACTGGGTGTAGTCCCCGAGACTACGGTGGACTGCTGGCTGTCGACTGTAGTCTTTATATTGTGTTGCTTTAGTTGAACTTCTCCACTCGGTCTGGTCCGGCCATGTCGAATGGAACTGTACATGGTTGACTGCGGGTAGTCATTTTTTTGGTCGAACCAGTGGGGGCACGCTGAGTGCACCCACTGGGTGTAGTCCCCGAGACTGCTGTCGAATGTTTTTGATTCGGCTGTAGTCTTGGAAACGCCACCATTGTCTCTTGGTTACTCGGAAGCAACCCATCTTTGACGTTTGTCGACTGGTTTTTCGCAGAAATCCTGTGAACTTGTCGCTCGCTTCACCGAGTTGGAGAACAAACAGATCCAGCTCAACCTTGACCAGAAGCTTGCTCAGGAGAACTTGTAGAAGGCGAGAGACGAGGCGAAAGGTATGGCTGGTGAGCTTTTGACTGTCCTTTCTTTCTGGCCTTTCTCGATGTTGATCTCACTTGTCGTTCCACAAACAAACTGGAAGAGGCTCTGAAGAAGAAGGACCATGACCTTGCCGAAGCACAGAAGGAAGCTTTGAACAAGATGAAGCTTGCTGAAGAAAAACTGACTTCAGTCGGAACTCTTGAAAAGGAGAACTCCAGACTGAAAACTGCTCTTGATGCGGCTAACCAAGAGGTCAGCCGTCTGAAAAATGACAAGATAGCTCTGGGTGACAAGGCCAGTGAATTGGTGGGGAAGAAGAACGATCTGGAGGCTTATCTCGGAGGACTCGCCAAGAAGCTATTCGTCATGCTTGAGGGTAACAATTTTCAACTGACTGGCTTGTCGTCACTGAGCTCATGCAGGGTCGCTGTATTATCTTTGACTTGTGTTTACAGAATTCTGCCAGAACTTTGAGGAGGAGACCAGTCGAGTGGAGAGAAACTTGGACCCCATTAACTCCCCAGTGAAAGACGAAGCTGCTATGAACGTGCTCCGACTGGAGTCTCATCTTGCAAGTGTGGTTGATTATCTGGCACGACTGAAGGTTGCGGTGTCGCGGATCGACACGTCGCTCTGGCCCAAGACGACGCTTCCGAATGACCTCGAGTCTCTGATGACTCGACTGAATGACGTTCCTGGTCGAGTGACGGAATGGAAGAAATCCTCTGCTAGGTGTGGTGCTGATGTCGCTCTGTCCCTGGTCCGCGTCCACTGCAAGGAGGCGCGAGAGGAAAAGCTGGCTGCTATCCAAGTTGCCAATACCAGGAAGCACAACTTTCAAGACTTCATGGAGACTTTCATTGTTGCGGCCACTCGTATTGCAGACGGGATCGATTTGGACGAGTTCGTCGCCCCTTCCAGTCCTCCGCCTGAGGAATAAGACTTTTATGCTTCACTTTAAATTTGCCTCGGAATACCGAGTGGATTTTGTAACCGTTAAACTCTGTCGAGCTAAAGGCTCGTGTACTTTGATCCGAGGTCTGGGACTTTTGGGTCTTATCTGAACTTGATTTATCGTCGAATATCTTCATGAATTATCTATCGAGTGGAACTTGTTCCTCACTCGTAATAACTTCGTATTTGTGGTGTAGCTCCGAAGGAGAAGGTAGCAGTTGATGTGTTTCGTACTTAGGCGAGCACTGGGCTGCAGCTAAGCCTCCGAGTGGGAGGTTTGCTCTCCACTTGGTAGGATTTTTCCAACTTAGGCGAGTACTGGACTGCAGCTAAGCCCCCGAGTGGGAGGTTTGCTCTCCACTCAGTGGGATTTTTTCAAACTTAGGCGAGTACTGGACTGCAGCTAAGCCTCCGAGTGGGAGGTCTGCTCTCCACTCGGTAGGATTTTTTTCAAACTTAGGTGAGCACTGGGCTGCAGCTAAGCCCCCGAGTGGGAGGTCTGCTCTCCACTCGGTAGGATTTTTTCAAACTTAGGTGAGCACTGGGCTGCAGCTAAGCCCCCGAGTGGGAGGTCTGCTCTCCACTCAGTAGGATTTTTTCAAACTTAGGCGAGCACTGGGCTGCAGCTAAGCCCCCGAGTGGGAGGTCTGCTCTCCACTCGGTAGGATTTTTTCAAACTTAGGCGAGCACTGGGCTGCAGCTAAGCTCCCGAGTGGGAGGTCTGCTCTCCACTCGATAGGATTTTTTCAAACTTAGGCGAGTACTGGACTGCAGCTAAGCCCCCGAGTGGGAGGTCTGCTCTCCACTCAGTAAGATTTTTTCAAACTTAGGCGAGGACTGGACTGCAGCTAAGCCCCCGAGTGGGAGGTCTGCTCTCCACTCGGTAAGATTTTTTCAAACTTAGGCGAGTACTGGACTGCAGCTAAGTCCCCGAGTGGGAGGTCTGCTCTCCACTCGGTAGGATTTTTTCAAACTTAGGCGAGCACTGGGCTGCAGCTAAGCCCCCGAGTGGGAGGTTTGCTCTCCACTCGGTAGGATTTTTTCAAACTTAGGCGAGCACTGGGCTGCAGCTAAGCCCCCCGAGTGGGAGGTCTGCTCTCCACTCGGTAGGATTTTTTCAAACTTAGGCGAGTACTGGACTGCAGCTAAGCCCCCGAGTGGGAGGTCTGCTCTCCACTCAGTAAGATTTTTGCAAACTTAGGCGAGTGCTGGACTGCAGCTAAGCCCCCGAGTGGGAGGTCTGCTCTCCACTCGGTAGGATTTTTTCAAACTTAGGCGAGTATTGGACTGCAGCTAAGCCCCCGAGTGGGAGGTATGCCCTCCACTCAATAGGATTTTTTCAAACTTAGGCGAGCACTGGGCTGCAGCTAAGCCCCCGAGTGGGAGGTATGCTCTCCACTCGGTAGGATTTTAAACACTTAGGCGAAACGGGTTCGCAGCTAAGCCTCCGAGTGGGAGGCTGGCTCTCCACTCGGTAGGATTTTAAACACTTAGGCGAAATGGGTTCGCGGCTAAGCCTCCGAGTGGGAGGCTGGCTCTCCACTCGGTAGGATTTTTTTATATAGACTTAGGCGAAACGGATTCGCAGCTGAGCCACCCACTGGGGGATTTCACACGCAACCAAAAGCAACAACAATTACTGGAAAAATTGTAACACTCTTGTCTTTGATAAATAGACTACAGAAGTTTCTCTTATTACATCTCAACCGAGTGAGAATTCAAGTGTAAAAGGGGCGGAGCAGTTCCGCATTCCAAGCTCGTGGCTCGTCAATCTGGCGATCGACATTGTAAAGGTGATACGCTCCATTGTGGAGGGCTCTGGTGACGATGAAGGGGCCTTCCCAAGTACGAGCGAGTTTGTGTGGATTTTGTTGATCCACTCGGAGGACCAAATCTCCTTCTTGGAAGGCTCGACTCTTCACGTTTCTGGCATGGAATCGACGCAAGTCTTGCTGGTAAATGGTCGATCGGATCATAGCCATTTCTCTTTCTTCCTCCAGGAGATCAACTGCGTCTTGCCAGGCTTGTTCTGCTTCAACTTCGGAGTAGAGCTCGACTCGGGGTGCATTGTGAAGCAGATCACTCGGCAAGACGGCTTCCACTCCGTAGACCAGAAAGAACGGGGTTCTTCTAGTCGACCGATTCGGGGTGGTCCTCAATCCCCAAAGAACTGATGGAAGCTTGTCGACCCATGCGCCTGTTGCATGCTTGAGATCGCGCATCAGCCGAGGTTTCAGCCCTTTGAGAATCAGACCATTTGCCCTTTCTGCTTGTCCATTCGACTGGGGGTGAGCGACCGACGCGTAGTCGACTCGTGTGCCTTGCGAGGCACAAAACGCTCTGAACTTGTCTGAATCAAAGTTTGACCCATTATCAGTGATGATGCTATGCGGTACTCCATATCTGAATGTTATCTCCCTGATAAAACTGATAGCAGTGCAAGCATTAAGATTCTTGATAGGCTTAGCTTCAATCCATTTGGTAAACTTGTCGACTGCCACAAGCACATGTGTGAAACCGCTCCTGCCTGTTCTCAGTGGACCAACCATATCCAGTCCCCAAACAGCGAAGGGCCAGACGAGTGGGATGGTCTTCAGGGCTGATGCGGGTTTGTGGGACATGTTGGAGTAGAACTAGCACCCTTCACACTTGTCGACTATCTCTTTTGCCATTTCGTTTGCTCTTGGCCAGTAAAATCCCGCTCGGTATGCTTTAGCCACGATGGTCCGAGAGGACGCATGGTGACCACAGGTCCCCGAGTGGATATCATCAAGGATTATCTGACCTTCTTCTGGTGTTATACACTTCTAACTGATTCCAGTCGCGCTTTCTCTATACAACTGTCCCTTTATGACTGTAAAGGCTTTGGATCGACGGACGATCTCTCGAGCCTCTTCTTTGTCCTCTGGGAGTTCTTTCTTCAGGATATACGCTATGTACGGTATCGTCCAGTCGGGGTGATTGTCAAGACTTCCATGATTAGGTCGACCACTGCTGGAATTTCGACTTCAGTCGGATCTGAGGCACTCTTTGGTTGCACAGCTTCATCTGTGAAAGGATCCTCCTGAACTGAAGGCGAGTGGATGTGTTCCAGAAACACATTGCTAGGAATGGCTTCTCTCTTGGAACCTACCTTTGCGAAATCATCAGCTGCTTGATTTTTCAGTCGGGGTATGTGATGAAGTTCTAACCCCTCGAATTTCTTTTCTAGCTTTCTCACTACATTGCAATAACTAGTCATAGCTGGGCTCCTGACGTCCCACTCCTTCATCACTTGATTAACCACCAAATCTGAGTCGCCATAGACCATGAGGCGACGGACGCCGAGTGAAATGGTCATGCGTAACTCATACAAAAGTGCTTCGTATTCTGCTTCGTTATTGGAGGAATCGAAGTGAATCTGGAGAACATATCTGAGCTTATCTCCTCGGGGGGAAACCAATACTACCCCAGCAACGGAACCATTCAGCATCTTAGATCCATCGAAGAACATGGTCCAGTGTTTCGAGTGAACTTGAGTCGGCAGTTGCGCTTCAATCCACTCGGCGACGAAATCTGCAATTGCTTGGGACTTAATAGCCTTCTTTGCCTCAAACTTGATATCTAGGGGAAGGAGTTCAATTGCCCATTTTGCTACTCGACCAGTTGCATCTCTGTTGTGAAGAATCTCTAATAGTGGGGCATCGCTGACGACTGTAATGGTGTGGTCATAGAAGTAATGTGCAACCTTCTTCGTGGTCATATAAATCCCATATACGAGCTTCTGGTAATGAGGATATCTTTTCTTTGAAGGAGTCAAAACTTTAGAAACATAGTATATTGGGCGCTGAACCTTGAAGGCCTTTCCTTCTTCTTCCCGCTCGACCGTAAGTACTGTACTGACAACTTGTCCCGTGGCTGCAATGTAAAGCAGCAAAGGCTCTTTGCTGATTGGGGCAGCAAGCACCAGCTGGGTGGATAGTAGGGCTTTGAGCTCTGCAAACGCTGCATCAGCTTCTAGAGTCCACTCGAACTTGTGTGACTTCTTCATCAGTCGGTAAAGAGGCAATGCCTTTTCACCGAGCCGAGAAATGAATCGACTTAAAGCGGCCAAGCAACCTGTAAGCTTCTGGACATCGTGCACGCGCACATGATGCTTCATCCGAAGGATAGTTCCAACCTTTTCAGGATTGGCGTCGATTCCTCGTTCAGAAACGAGAAAACCGAGTAACTTTCCACCTGGAACTCCGAATGTGCACTTTGACGGATTGAGCTTGATATCGTACCTCCTGAGGTTGGCAAAGGTTTCAGCTAGGTCAGTCAGCAGGTCGGAACCTTTCCGTGACTTGACCACAATATCATCCACGTACGCTTCCACATTCCGACTGATTTGAGTGAGCAAACACTTCTGAATCATCCTCATGAACGTGGCTCCGGCATTCTTGAGGCCGAAAGGCATGGTGACATAACAAAAGCACCCGAATGGAGTGATGAAAGCAGTTTTGATCTCGTCGGGTCCATGCAGACGGATCTGATGGTACCCGGAGTAGGCGTCTAGAAAAGACAATCGCTCACATCCCGCAGTCGAGTCAACTATCTGGTCGATGTGGGGGAGAGGAAAATGATCTTTCGGGCAGGCCCGATTGATATGTTTGAAGTCAATGCACATGTGAAGTGACTTGTCCTTCTTGGGGACCATGACAACATTGGCGAGCCACTCGGAGTGGTAAATTTCTCGAATGAACTCCGCTGCTAAGAGCCGAGCTACCTCCTCGCCAATGGCTTTCCTTTTCTAGACGGCGGACCATCGAAGATGCTCTTTCACAGGTTTAACTTTTGGGTCGACTCGTAGACGGTGCTCAGCCAGCCCCCTGGGAACTCCAGGCATGTCAGAAGGCTTCCATGCGAAGATGTCCCAGATCGCACGGAGGAACTGGATGAGCGCTTCTTCCTATTTGGAGTCGAGCGTCGTTGAGATGTGAGTCGGAGCGGCATTTGGATTGGTCGGGTGAATGTGAACTGGCTTCGTTTCACCGGACGACTGAAAAGCTGATTCTGAAGCGGGCTTGTTGGCTCGTAGCAACTCACTCGGATCTGCAGTCTTCTGATATTCTTGTAGCTCGACCACTGCCATCTGAGCGTCAGCAATCTTTGAGCCTTTCTGAAAACACTCTTCTGCCTTCTTCCGATTGCCTGTAACAGTGATCACACCTTTGGGACCAGGCATCTTCAATTTGAGATACACATAACATGGTCGAGCCATGAAGCGTGCATAAGCTGGGCTGCCCAAAATAGCGTGATAAGCACTTTGGAAATCTACAACCTCGAATGTCAACTTTTCCTTGCGGTAATTCTTGGAATCACCGAAAACCACATCAAGAGCGATTTGACCGAGTGACTCAGCCTTCTTTCCAGGAATGACTCCATGAAAACTCATGTTGCTGGTACTGAGTCTCGACATTGGAATGCCCATCCCTTTCAATGTTTCTGCATACAGTATGTTCAGGCCACTGCCACCATCCATCAGGACTTTGGTCAGTCGAGTGCCTTCGACGACTGGGTCGACCACTAAAGCTTGCCTCCCAGGGGTGGTAATGTGTGTAGGGTGATCAGATTGGTCGAATGTGATGGTAGTCTGAGACCACTTCAGGTAACTGGGAGTTGCCGGAGCAACCATATTCACCTCACGATTGATAACCTTCAGTCGACTTTTGCTTTCAACATCGGCAAAAATCATCAAGGTGGAATTGACCTGGGGGTAACCATCGTCACTATCTTCCTTGTCCTCAACTTTGTCCGACTCCCTTTCTTTATCTTTGGACTTCTTGCCCTGAAACTGCTGGATCAGGAGTCGACACTGTCGAGTGGTATGTTTTGGGTAAATGAGTTTACTCTCTTCGTCTTTCTTGGTATGAATGTGACACGACAGATCCAAAACATCATTTCCATCTTGATCTTTAACTTTCTTAGGGTTCCAAGGCCCTTTGGGCTTCCCCTTAAACTTTCCTTGGGTTACGGCCAGGGCCTCCCCAGGAGCAGCTGGCTCTGCTTTCCGCTTCTGCTTCCGACTGGAATTTCCTCCGGTTTCCTGAGCAACTGACTTAAGTTTGCCACTCTAGAGTCGATCCTCATCTTCACCATTAGCATATTTGGTGGCAATCTCCATCATCCGATTCAGAGACATTTCTCTGGTTCGACCGAACTTCAGATTCAATTCTCTGTACTTAACGCCTTCTTTAAAGGCACATACTGCTTGATTATCTGGTACATTTTCCACTGTGTGATGCAATGTGATCCACCTCTGGATGTAATCCCTCAGAGTTTCATTCAGTTTCTGCATGCAAAACCGCAATTCAGTGAGACCTGCAGGTCGCTTGCATGTTGCTTCAAATGTTGTGACAAACACTCGGGAGAGATCCTCCCAAGTGTAGATGCTGCTGGGTGCTAACTGATTCAGCCACGCTCTGGCTGAGCCCTCTAACATGAGAGGCAGGTGCTTCATAGCTACCTCATCATTGCCACCACCAATCTGGACAACCACTCGGTAATCCTCGAGCCAAGTTTCGGGCTTAGACTCACCGGTGAACTTACTAACTCCAGTCGCCAACCTGAAGTTGGGAGGAATCACAACGGCTTTGATGGCCCGACTGAAACACTCTGGACCTAAAACATGTACTCTGCTACTGGTAGGCGCATCTCTGTCGTGGCCTTCCCTGTGAGCTCTGTTACTGTCGACCAGACCTTGCACGAGAATGGATCTCGCATCAAAACCCGGTTCTCTAGGATTGACTGTAATTCTCCGCCCAACGCTATGAGGGCGTCTGTCATCCTGCTATCGAGGCACATATGATCCACTCCTCGGGGGAGGGGTTGGTACTCGACGTCGATCATCACGATCGAATCGATGATCATACTGCTCATTCCTTCTGTGCTGATCATGCCGGTCTCCACGTCCCTCACGCCTCGGGGGTGATCTTGGGTTGTGAGCCGACTGGACTGTATCCGCTGCAACGGATCGACTATGGATCCTGTTCCGCGACTGAGAAATAGCGGAATTCTGGTTTCCTGCTACCCGGAGCAACGCTCTGATTTGCAACAAGCCTCTGCCAGCCTCTGACTGGGAGGGTTGAATCGACTCTGCTATACGGGCCGCAGCCGCCAAATTCTGAATTGGAGTTCGATATACCTGCGGGGGCGGAAAAAGCTGGCGTCGACTGGATTCTGGAGCCCGTTGACGCGCTCGCTCGTCGAGTATTCGCTGGAATTCTCCAGTCAAGTGCGCTCGGCCAAGTTAGCCAACCGCGCATCCTCCAAGGCCCGGGCCTCGGGGGTTTCTCCAACGATAGGAGTGTGGAGTGCATCCATGTTTTGGCAGCGAAGCTCCTCTCGCTGCACTGACGTAAGAGGCTCGGGGAGATACTCATCATGGGGATGCGAAGGGTCGCCCCCACCTGCGCCTCCGTCGGTGCGGGGAATACCGGGAGGACTGCGTGACCCATCGATCACCAGAACCTCCGCCGCTGGGTCACTGCTGTCGCATTCGGATGCGGTCTCTGCGGAGCCAGTCGAACAGTCCGTAGAGGGATTCGTCGGGCTCGATCGCCGCGACTTGTGGGGTGGACGACTGGTGGGCCACCACATGTCTCACCCACCTCTGAAGCCTCGACCGACCGGAGCGCTTCCGCCGGTGAGAGACAGGGCGGGAGGACGTCACTGGAGCCGACCGATACTGGGTCGACGACTACCGTAGGAGGACACCACGGACGCACGCGCGAAAGTGCATCGCCCCGCGGACGGGGAGCGCATCGACGTCGAGTGGGGCCTCCTGAAGCCAAGCGGAGTCATCAGCGATGAACGTGAGCGCGCCAAGACGGATCTCGCAGCCCTCCACCAAAGCTCCGCCTGAAACCATGATCAAAGAGATCGGAAAAATCGCAACTTCTCCAACTAGGCGCTAAGACTCCTAGCCCCATGGTGGGCGCCAACTGTCGTGGTTCTAACTCTGACAGTAATGTAGGGGGGTATGAACGGAGAGGCTAGATCTTAGCTATGGAAGAGTTGTAAGCACACGAGGTTTACGAGTTCAGGCCCTTCTCGGAGGAAGTAACAGCCCTACGTCTCGGTGCCCGGAGGTGGTCGATTGGATTATAAGTGTGTGAATAACAGGGGTGCGAACCCTTGGTACTGAGGAGGGGGTGGCTTATATAGAGTTCGCCAGGCCCCTCCAGCCCTCAGTAACGCGGTGTTTAAAGTACATTAAGACTGGGTGTTACTGGTAACGGCCCTAATAAAGTGCTATGATGACCATAAAAGCTACATAATGGCCGACCGTTTGCGTGCGGAGTGACTTTAGATCTCCTGGCAGTCGAGTGGTTGGCTTCATGGTCGAGTGTCATGAATCCGTCGAGTGGGATACCTTCAAGTCGATTGAAAGGTGACTTCTTCTTGGGATGTCCTTGGGTAGGGTACTTAGGACAGGTCCGTGCCCCTACCCTAGGTACATAGCTTCGTCATCGGGCACTGGCACGTTCACTTCTTGTTTGTCATCGGCTGATGCAGCCGGAATGTCTTCAGCACCTTTGGCTTCAGACTCGAAGACATTCACAGTAGGAGTGGCATCTGGAAACACTTGACGTGCAACAGATTGGTGGGGCACTTCTCCTTCTGGAACGCTCGAAAGAGGGACTTGAGGCCTTGGTCCTTTGCGAAGCCTGCGTAACGCTGGCGACGCCTTTGGAGATGGAGTTGGCTGGGCCTCGAAGTCATCATCTTCTTCTTGCACAGATGGGGTAGCTTGTTGTTGGGGAGTACTTGGGGTGTCTTGCTGTTGTGGGTGATCAGCCCATGATGCATCCCGAGCAATTGGCGTCAGAGGACAACCAATGCTGATGAGTTCGCTGTTCGTGAGAACAGGCGATGATACTAAGTTGTGTTCGATCTGAGGAAGAACTTCATCATCTTCAACATTGTCATTGTGACCAATGTCTTCAGCAGCGGTGGAGTCAACTGCTGGAATGTCTTCAGCTTCATGAGCCTCTGTGGAAGCAGGCTCATGAACTATCATCCGTCGTTCTTGGTGTTCAGATGCAGGGCGAACCATTGAGATAGGTTCAACAACTAAGGGCTCTGTGGGAGCATCCCGATCCTTCTTGGTTTTGCGCTTCTTCTTGGTGGGAGCAGCATCAGAAGCATCAGGATTTTTCCTTTTTCTGGCTTCAGCCTCGGCAGCCCTTGTCTTCTTCAGTTCTGAAGCTGTTGACTTGACCTTTGGCATCGAATCAGTCATGCTGCTTGGGAAGACAATGCGTGGTTCTTCCCGCCTTGAAGGTGCAGATTGGTCTGTTGATGGCTTTTTCTTCTTTGCATCCATTCTGGGGTCGATGCCAGGACGACCAAGAGCCTTGCGCTTCTCAGCCTCATTGTAGCCTTGCACACATTTGTCAGCCAGGCTCTTCATGCGCTCACGAGAGGCTTTAGCTTCTTCACGCTTCTTGAGAAAGGCTTCTTTGAGCTTGTGCAGCATGATCTTAAAGTTTTTGACATCTTGCACGCTGAGCTTTGCCACATGCTTCTTGAACTGAGCTTTCTCATAGTCGATCTTGTGCTTCAGCTCAACGATGCGCTGAGCTAGAGCTAGCTCAGAAGCAATGGCTCCATTCAAGGAGACGCTGAGGCCAATGGGAAGTTGCAGATCTTCAAAGCTGAGATTTGGGGTGTCAAACCACTCATCAATGAAGTTATGGGTGATTACCACATCAAAGAGAGGCAAATCATTGAAGATATCTGCTTCTTCCTTGCTCTTGATCAGTTGCTCAAGGGCATCATCTGCAAGATCTTCATCGCTGGACAGATCAATGTGCTCTTCTCGCAGAATGGCAGCAGGAGTCAATGTCTGATCAGTATTCTGGACGATTTTGTTCTTCTTCTCCGTCTTCTTGGAGATACGTGATTGATCTTCAGACTGCACAGTCTTCAGGAGGTGTAGTGGCCAGTGGCTTCGCACGTGAAACTTTAGGAGGAGCAGCTGACCTTGAAGCCTTAGCCTTCTTTGGCTTCTGCGGCTTTAGAGTAGGAGCTGGGGCTTCATCAGAGTCAGCATCATCATCAGAGTGATCCACTTTGCCACCTTGGTCTGTGCTGTGAGCAATGAGGCCATCCAGGTTGTAGAAAGGACCGATGACATTGGGTTCTGCATCACGTGAGCCGTCAGCACGGGGAGCAGGAGGACCAGGATTGAAACTTTAGGAGGAGGAGCTGACCTTGAAGCCTTAGCCTTCTTTGGCTTCTGCGGCTTTGGAGTAGGAGCTGGGGCCTCATCAGATTCAGCATCATCATCAGAGTGATCCACTTTGGCACCTTGGTCTGTGATGTGAGCGATGAGGCCATCCAGGTTGTAGAAAGGACCGATGACATTGGGTTCTGCATCACGTGAGCCGTCAGCACGGGGAGCAGGAGGACCAGGATTGAAGTCTAACCCCAAAGAATCTTTGTTCTTCTTTACTGAGGATTTTGCAAACTGATAGTTGTGTTTGAACAGATTGTCTTCGCGACACCACAGTAAAGATGATGGGTCGGCATCAGCTGGTTGTGGCCCATGGACCATACAAGGATAGAAGCCTTGCTCAATGGCTTCAGCTCTGGACCTGGGTGGAAGATTTCTGTACAAAATATCTCCCCATGGTCGCTTGATAGCATTTTTTTCTGCATATTCCTGTGTCACGAACCTGTACTTGTACCACTGTTCTGCCCAATATCTTCGAATCCACTGGATTCGGGTCTTGCGCTGATTATAATCCTCTTCTGGATCTGTCTTGTAAAGCTCTGAGAGGTCATCAGGCAAATCTCTTGATGTCCCCCCACGACGCTGTCTGCCACCCTTCCTTACTGATTTTTCTGCAGCCATGAACTTCAACCTGAATGGCTTCAACACGTTCAAAGGCTTCAGAGGCTTTCGCTTGCTGGACAGACAAGAACTGGCTTCGGGAGAGTTAATATGATGCTGTAAGAATTCTGCAAACGAATGCAGACTATGAGAACCAAGGGATTCTCCCACGGACATGTACCTCTGACAGCATTAGAGATGCGAGGGAAGGGGAAGAGGTCATATGCATTCTCAGAAGATTTTGAAGATAAATCAGTTTGAAGACATTGACCTCATGATGCGAAGACATTCACTTATATGTTGAGAGTTGGTTCCAAATTTGTACGAATTCGTGAATAAGTACAAGTGAGGAATCTAACTACATATGAAGCTTAAGTGAATATACTAGGCAGTATGAGATGCAGACAGGATAGATCTAACATTGTATAGGCAGAAACCTATTTTGGTAAACATGATGAATCTTTGAGGATCAAAAGGACGGTAAAAATAGAGTTGTATTTACCACACGAAGAACTGCTAGATGGGAAGAGTAGGAGACCGAGCACTTCAATCCACCGTGCCCTAACCTGGCGACGGAGGACACCTACGACGGCGGCGGAGAGAACGATGTCCGCGGCCGGCGTGAGGACGGCGTCGGAGAGGTTGCGGCAGCTAAGTGCTTCGTTGCCGGCGTCGTCGGGAGCTAGCGGTGGCGCTAGGGTTTTGACGAGGTGGAGAGGTGGAAGAAGTTTTCTTTACCGCAGGGGACATGTATTTATAAGGAAGAGTGCGGCATAGCGCAATTACGCAGGTGACCCTGGTGGTTCACATCTGAGGGGCACGTGGCAAGCATGCAACATACTCAGAGTTGTCCCACGTTCCCACACCCGCCAGGTTTGTTGGATGGTTGTTCCGGCTTCTCCGGATTTCAGGCAATAAGGATAGAGCATTTAAAATTGACTTAATGTTTGTCTGTGTGTCTTCTGCTGACAAGGACGCAGAGAAGACATTCGACAGTTCCAATAGAATGCATATGATTTGGACAGATAGAGTTTGAGATAGAAAGCATAGAGGGATTAGGGTCCGATCACATTCACTTAGTTAAAAAAATTCAACAAGGAAGACATAGCTATAAGTGAATGCTGTAGAGGACAGAACACTAGTACATACATCAGGAGACAATCAAATCAACATAGTGAAGATAATCATGAAAATAAATTGAAATTGAAGACAAACACTACAACAAAATAGGCATGTAGAGGCGCTCAATGTAGGTGCTAGAGGCGCAATAAATCATCTCTAGCGGATTTTAGAGTCGCTCATTAAAGCGTCCTTGGAGCGTCTCCCCACGCACCGTCTCAAATACCATTGAGACGCACAATGAGCGTGTCTACATGAGATGAGACGTTTTAAGAGCGTCCTTACAAAGCGTGTCTACATGGATGAGACGTTTTAAGAGCGTCCTCATGCCCTTAGAGACGCATTGCTAACTTCATGCTAGATGCAACTGCATATATTCTCTTTTGTTGTATAATTTCTTAATTAAGTTGCACTTAATAAAATTACTTTCTTATATTAAACAGTTTGGCTCCCATTTACATATCAGAAAAAATTCAAAAATTGTATGGCATCACGCAAAATAATAGCATTGTATTAATGAGAGCAGTAGTATTTTACAAACTCAATTGTACACATCATCAATAAAAAATTTACATATGTCACAAACTAGTTGAAATATATCTACTCCCTCCGTTTCTAAAGATAAGTATTTTTACAGATTTTAATTTGGACTACATACGAATGTATATAGATGCACTTTAAAGTGTAGATTCACTGATTTTGCTCCGTATATAGTTCATATCAAAATCTCTAAAAAGACTTATATTTAGGAACGGAGGGAGTATATGATTTCTAGTTCTACATGCTGATTGTGGAAGAATAGCTCCTTGCTTTCTCTACTTCTGTAGTTTATCCTTGTGGTGGCTACCTTTAGAATCTGCACGCACAAGTTTTCTGCAAAGAAAGCAAAATGAGATTTTAAAAAAAATCATTGGAACTTCTACCAGTGAGTTCTCCTTTGCTGAACATACAACCATAAGAATAGAGAATAGTATTTATGTACCACACCAAGTAAACATGACCTCCAGAAGTTCAATCTAGTCTGGTTGATGTTATGTTACCATACGAAGTATAGATACGTGTACTGTAAAAGGAAGAAACATCATGTTGTTGTTGATGGATATACCATACAAAAAATATGTAAAGAAATAACACCAGGTTAACATACGGGGACTGAACTCTCATGGTTGTTGCCACTAATAACCTCCAAGCCTTAATACTATCTCTACATAAGAGTATAAGATGACAATTACCATAAAAAACTGAATTCTCATGGTAGTTCACAACTTCACATTAATAATCATCAGTCTAACACAAAAGCGAGCATGACGCCATTTTGCTGCTTCAGACATAGTGCAACGCATGTGATCCAGATATCGCACGATGAGGGATAAGGGTTGATGGGATATTCTGACGCACCTGGATTTTTTTTATGGGAATCAAGGGACGGTGTCCTTTGCGCCTCATAAGACGTCCCTATGCGTCAAGTGATTTTGAATAATGAGACATAGATAAAAGCGTCAAATCAAAAACGTCTCTACATGTCTATTTTGTTGTAGTGAAACCAATGCGAAGACATATCAAATGTAACGCCATGAGTGAAACACTTCAAACAGAGAAATTTGGTGGTGGCGTTACCCACCATATAGGAAGTATTAGACCCAGACACGGCACACAATTATTATGGCGCTCCGGAGTCAAATTCCACGTTAATTTATTCACACTCAGAATGTAAGTCCTCATTGATTGAAGATATACTTTACTTCGTGTGTTGCACATCTAAGTCATCAACATGCATAATTGTTAGGATGTGTGCCTGATCACAGGACATTTGAGGATTCCAAGATATTTAGCTCACACCGTAACTTGCAAAACCTTTTCTCATCCAAGGGCTTTGTGAAGATATCTGCCAATTGCTCTTCAGTGTTGACGTGAATTATATCAATATCTTTCTTCATGACATGATCTCTGAGGAAGTGATGACGAATTTCAATGTGCTTTGTCTTCGAGTGCTGGACTGGGTTGTTGGCAATCTTGATGGCGCTTTCGTTGTCGCAGAAAAGAGGTACTTGTTTCAGATTGATGCCATAGTCCTTGAGAGTTTGCTTCATCCATAGAAGCTGAGCGCAGCAAGATCCAGTAGCAATGTATTCAGATTCAGCAGTTGAGAGTGATACACAGTTCTGCTTTTTTGAAGACCAACAGACAAGTGATTATCCCAGAAAGTGACATGTGCCTGATGTAGACTTGCGATCCACCTTGTCACCAGCATAATCAGCATCCGAGAATCCAACCAGATCAAATTCTGAGCCCTTTGGATACCATAATCCTAGTGTTGGGGTGTAAGCCAAATATCGAAGAATTCGCTTCACAGCTAAGTGATGCGATTCCTTTGGTGCCGCTTGGAATCGAGCACACATGCAAACACTAAGCATAATATCTGGCCTAGATGCACATAGGTAAAGTAAAGAACCAATCATGGAGCGGTATACCTTTTGATCGAACTCTTTACCATTGTCGTCGGGACCCAGATGGTGTTTGGCTGGCATTGGCGCCGTGTAACCTTTGCAATCTTGCATTCCAAACTTCTTCAGACAATCTTTGAGGTATTTCTCTTGAGATATGAAGATGCCATTCCTTTGCTGAAGAATTTGAAGACCAAGGAAGAACTTCAGCTCACCCATCATGGACATTTGATATTGCTCTTGCATCATATATCCAAACTCATCACTATACTTCTGGTTGGTGCAGCCGAAGATAATGTCATCCACATATATTTGGCACACAAACAGTTCACCATCATATGTCTTCGTGAAGAGTGTGGGATCGAGGGATCCAGGTTTGAAGCCTTTGCTCTTCAGGAAGTCTTTGATTGTATCATACCAAGCGCGAGGAGCTTGTTTGAGGCCATACAGTGCTTTGTTTATCTTGTATACCATATCAGGATGTTTTGGATCTTCAAAGCCAGGTGGTTGTAGGGCACTTGGAGATTGTTGAATGTTTCTACGGACAGGACGTTGAGCCCTGCCCCGCCATCGATGAGAGTCCTGGTGACCACCACGTTGCTGATGATTGGGGAACAAAGCATCGGGACGACTCCGGCTGTGGCTGCACACTTGAGTTAATCCGCTGAGCTGAACGAGATGGCGCACGATGACCACCTGAGGGGGCGTGTGGCTTCGAGCTTGGGGAGGACTGCATTCACCTCGCGGGCGAACTTCTTGAAGATGCGCTGAGAGGCTGGGGCTTGAGCTCCGCCCAGGATGCAGGCGATCGCGCGCGGCTCCTGGAAGCACCCAGCCCCTTCATCCTGATGGCGGTCCTCGTTTCTCCTTGGCTGAGGCGGTAGCGAGGGAGGTCTGCGTTACCTTGCGGGCAATCCTCGCGAGGCTGGTCCCTCCAGTCTCCCTCGCGAGGCGGGTCTTGCCAGCGATCCTCGCGGGGTCGATTGCGCCACCCTTGGCGCGGGCAGCGGTCTTCCCAGCGTCCTGTGTTTCTTCCTCCTCCTCGACCGTAGCCCCGGTCGACGCGGTCGGGGCGACGACCGATCCTTCCTTCTCGCACGGCTCGGAGCTCTTGGCATTCGTTGGTGTTGTGGGTGTGGAGGTCGTGGTACACACAGTACCGACTGCCTTTGGAGGATTCGGGCTGATCTCTGCCCCGCTTGGTGTTTGGTTCTGCCGCGAGCACGGCAGCCCCCTTACGCTTCACATCCTTGGCCTTGGACTTCTTCTCTTCTGGGTCTGCGGCAGGCAGCTCGAGGAGGGAGAGACACCCTTCCTCGGCCCTGGCGCACTTGGTCGCCAAGTTGAACAGCTCCAAGGAAGTGCACAGGTCTTCATGCATCGCCAGCTCCTCCTTCATCTTGACGTCGCGCACGCCGTTGGAGAAGGCTGATATGATGGCCTCCTCGGACACCTTGGGAATCTTGAGGCGTGCGTTGTTGAAGCGCTGGATGTACTTTTGCAGGGTCTCTCCGGGTTGTTGCTTGATGCGGCGCATGTCGCTCACGGCGGGCGGCCGGTCGCGGGTACCTTGGAAGTTGGCGATGAAGCGGGTGCGCATCTGGTCCCAGGAGGAGATCGTGCCTGGAGCCAGGTTCAGGAGGTAGGTGTGGGCCCCGTCCTTGAGCGCCATGGGAAACCAGTTCGCCATAACCTTCTCGTCTCCGTTGGCAGCTTCGATGCCCATCTCATAGAGCTGGAGGAACTCCGTGGGGTCTGCCGTGCCGTCGTAGCGAGGAGGCAGGTCTGGCCTGAACTTGCCGGGCCACGCGATGCTGCATAGCTCGGTGGTGTAGGCATGGCAGCCTGCTGTGGCCACGGGAGGCCTTGGGTGACGGAGAGCTTGGTCTTGTAGGTCCCCATGCGCTGCAGCTAGGAGCAGCGTGGGGTCTTGACGTGCGGCAGCAGGAGCATGGTCGCGACGTGCTGGTGTAGGGAGCGCCCGGGCAGCTTCTTGCGGGTGAGGGACTTCTTGGCAGCTCTGCTCTTGCCGCGCTGGCACCTGATGGAGCGGATTCCGCCCAGGGGCCACGCGCCTTGGAGCCTGGGCGTCTTCTTGATGAGGAGGCGGCTGGGGCGCCCCCGGAGCTTCATCGCCCGCGCGGGGCGGGGTTCGGTGCAGCGGAAAAGACGGTGCAGGAGAGCCTCCTGCGGCACGGACGAGCTCGGCGACGCGGTCGAGCCATTCTTCGTAGACGTCGTCGACGGGACAGTAGCGCAGGAGCTCGTTTGCCGCAATGAGCGCAGCTCGAGCCTCCATGGGCGCGCGGAGCGCGCGAGACGAAGAACCAGCTGGGGTGAGCAAGGGAGTAGCGGTGCGGCCTTCTTGCCGCACGGACGGATGCTAAGACGACGCTTGCTGCTCGTTCCCCGCCGGGCTGGTGGCGGCGTTGACAGCGGGTGACGGGGAACGGCGAGGACGCCCGCCGACGGGAGCCGTCTGGGCGACACGGGAAGCGAGGGCGGCTTGGCGCTCGACCCAGGCCCGGTGAGCGTCAGACATGGACGCGATGGTCGGAGAAGAACGGGGCGGTGGAAGACGAATTCCGGCGCACCCCTACCTGGCTCGCCAAATGTCGGATTTCGGGTTTTGGCAGACCCTTCAGGTTCGAACTCTGGGGTGCGCGCGGAGATTACGCCTTCTACCTACCTGCACCCCTCCGCCTCGCAAATATCTAAGCTACCTAAAGAACATCACAAGAGACACAGGGTTTATACTGGTTCGGGCCACCGATGTGGTGTAATACCCTACTCCAGTGTGGTGTGGTGGATTGCCTCTTGGGCTGATGATGATGAACAATACAAGGAAGAACAGCCTCGCGTTGGTCTGTTCTTGGCTGAGACGATGAACTGCCAGGAGGAGTTCAGTCGCCTTTCTCTCTCTCTGTGTGTGTGTGATGCTACTCTATCAGGTTTCTCGATGTTCTGATTGCTTCTCCTTCCTCTCGTCGTCCCCCCTGCCCTGGGGGTGGCTAGTCCTATTTATAGGCAAAGGCACTGGGCCTCTTCCCAAATATTGAGCGGGAAGGGCGCCAACAATTGGCCATTTTGAAGGGGAACATCTGGTACACTTATCCTGACTAAAGTTGGTCCTCGCCTGCCAAAGGCTCTGGTAGTGACGCTGGCTTGGGCTCCACAATGACTTCCTTCCTGCCTTTGGACTGGTCTTGGTCTCGTTGCACCGAAACAGGTGCCTTTGCTTGATGCTCTCGCCTGCGCTTGCTCCCTTTGCACCAAAGAGGAAAGGAGGACACTGCGCGGGCTGGCGCCCGCCTGGCGCCCCTGGTCGTCATGGCTTGCATCATGGGCACCTTGTGAGGTACCCCGCCTTGATCTCTCCGCCTCCTCGTGAGCCAGCCTGATGAGGCCGTGCTTGAGGAAGCTCTGTGTCATCCGCCCCGCGAGGCTTGCCCCCTCGCGAGGGTCTTGGGTCTGTGTTGATGAAGATGGGCCGTGCTGGGCCCCCGTTTGAGCCACGCCGCAGGCCGCAGGCAGGCAAGTCTGGGGACCCCCGTTCCCAGAACACCGACAATCTTGCACTTCGGTCTTGTAGAGAATTGTGTGCACCCAAGTATATCTTGAGTAATCATCAACAATGACGAAGCCATAGAGACAGGCAGTTGTTGTGAGGGCGGAGTAGTGAGTAGGGCCAAATAAGTCCATGTGTAGTAGCTCGAAGGGTTGAGAAGAAGTCATGATTTTCTTCGAGGGATGCTTGGCCCTTGTCATCTTTCCAGCTTCGCAGGCACCGCACAAATGATCCTTCTTGAACTTGACGTCCTCAATGCCTATGACATGCTTATTCTTGGCGAGAGTGTGTAAGTTCCTCATGCCAGCATGCCCCAGCCTCCGATGCCATAGCCAGCATTTTGAAGCTTTTGTAAGAAGACATACGACAAGGTATGGTCCTGCTAAGAAATCTACCATGTACAGATCATCTTTCCTGTACCCTTCAAAGACTAGAGATTTGTCAGATTCCATAAGTACAAGGCAACGATACTTTCCAAATATCACAATCATGTTCAGGTCGCAAAGCATCGAGACAGACATTAAGTTGAAACCAAGGGATTCAACAAGCATCACTTTATCCATGTGCTGATCCCTTGAGATTGCAACTCTACCTAGACCCAATACCTTGCTTTTACCAGTGTCAGCAAATGTGATGTGACTCTTATCATATGGACGTAAAGTTGAGTCCATGAGAAGACTTCGATCACCAGTCATGTGATTAGTGCATCCGCTATCCATAATCCATTCTGAAGCACGAGGTGTCATACGCTACAGTACAGTTAGGGGGATAGGCTTCACCAAGAGCATTGTGAAGCATAAACATTTGACGGGCAAGAGGATTATTGAAGCTCGGATCAAGATTAGGACTGATAGGATGAATTGCAAACGATTCAGGAACAAAATACATAGTGAGACCATTTGGGCATTTGATCTTGCGCCCTACAAGATGTTTTAGGTCCCCAGCAATAGCATCAGACGCCTTTGATTTTCGGCTGGAGACCTTTCCCTGCAAGAGAAAGTTAATTCTTCTTAACCACCCACATCTTCAGGAGTGGCTTAGAAGCAATGAGTCTAAGTGCAGCATCTGAGAACTTTGGCTTTGGAGCCATAGCAAATAGCCTTGCAGGAGATGAATGATACTCGTATAAATAAGCAGAAAAGTTCTTAGTTCTATGAACATAGCAGTTTGAAGACATGCGCTCATATTCATAAGTCTGAGTATGGTTTCCCTGCAAAACATTGGCGTTAGGTTGACTCAGGTGAGTCCTTTGTCTGTATGAAGCCTTGGACCATATGAAGCCTTAGGTCTGGGGTTTGTCTTCTTCCCAGGTGGTGTCATGATGTGTAACACCCTCGATGCGGCTATATCTCCCACGTGTCGAAGCATGACTTAGAGGCATAACTGCATTGAAAGCAATGTCGCAAGTGAGGTAATATTCACACAACCCATGTAATACATAAGGGAAAGAGATACATAGTTGGCTTACAATCGCCACTTCACACAATACATGAGTAAAGCATTACATCATATAGATACAATCAAGGTCCGACTACGGAACCAAAATAAAAGAAGACTACCCCAAATGCTACACAGATCCCCGATCGTCCCAACTGGGCTCCACTACTGATCAACTGAACTGAAACAACACAATGAACAAGATCTTCATCGAGCTCCTCCTTGAGCTCGGGTGCGTCACCTGCACGGTTTCATCGGCACCTGCAAACTGATTTTGGAAGTATCTGTGAGTCACGGGGACTCAGCAATCTCACACCCGCGAGATCAAGACTATTTAAGCTTAAAGGTAGGACAGGGTAGTGAGGTGGAGCTGCAGCAAGCGACTAGCATATATGGTGGCTAACATACGCAAATGAGAGCGAGAAGAGAAGGCAAAGCACGGTCGAACAACTATGATCAAGAAGTGATCCTGAACTACTTACGTCAAGCATAACTCCAACACCGTGTTCACTTCCCGGACTCCGCCGAGAAGAGACCATCACGGTTACACACGCGGTTGGTGTATTTTAATTAAGATCAACTTCAGGTTTTCTACAACCGGACATTAACAAATTCCTATCTGCCACATAACCGCGGGCACGGCTTTCGAAAGTTCAAACCCTGCAGGGGTGTCCCAACTTAGCCCATGATAAGCTCTCGCGATCAACGAAGGATATTCCTTCTCCCTGGGAAGACCCGATCAGTCTCGGAATCCCGGCTACAAGACATTTCGACAGCAATAAAACAAGTCCAGTAAAGCCGCCCGGATCTGCCGACAAATCCTGATAGGAGCTGCACATATCTCGGTCTCAGGGCACACCGGATGAGCCAGACGTCGGGTTGGCATAGACCCTGATTGCCCAGGGGGCGCCGGACATCGCTCGGTTTGGACCAGCACTTAGAGAAGCACTGGCCCGGGGGGGCTAAAATAACGATGACCCTCGAGAGCACGACTCCCAAGGGAAAAAAAGGGCTAGGTGAGGCAAATGGTAAAACCAATGTTGGGCCTTGCTGGAAAAGTATTATTCAAAGCGAACTGTCAAGGGGGTCCCATAAATCACCCGACCGCGTTAGGGACGCAAAATCCGGGAACATAACACCGATATGACGGAAACTAGGGCGGCAAGAGTGGAACAAAACACCAGGCATAAGGCCGAGCCTTCCACCCTTTACCAAGTATATAGATGCATTAATTAAATAAGATATATTGTGATATCCCAACAAGTAAACATGTTCCAACAAGGAACAACATCTCCATGTTCCAACAAGGAACAAACTTCATCGTCACCTGCAACTAACAACGCTATAAGAGGGGCTGAGCAAAGCGGTAACATAGCCAAACAATGGTTTGCTAGGACAAGGTGGGTTAGAGGCTTGGTTTAACAATATGGGAGGCATGATAAACAAGTGGTAGGTATCGCGGCATAGGCATAGCAAAAGAGCGAGCAACTAGCAAGCAAAGATAGAAGTGATTTCGAGGGTATGGTCATCTTGCCTGAAATCACGCAAGGAAGAAGAACGAGTCCATGACGAAGACAAACGGATGTAGTCGAACGAATCCTCACAATCGCAACGTTATCGGAACTAACCCGAAGAAGCAACACCGGAAAGAAGCAAACAACATAGTAAACAACCACCACATAAACATGGCATGATATGCGAGATGTGGTATGCAATGCATATGCATGCTTCGAAAGGAAAAAGATGAACCAGGCATAATCTTGGCAAACCAAGTATGCCACTGGAAAGGTGAGGTGATTTCGGATGAAATCGATATAAAGATCACCGGAATCGGATGCATGGTTTGCAAATGACAAGCAAAACAAGAATGGCATATTTCTGCGATTAACAGCAGGCTGCCACTTAACATGCAACAAGAAACTAAGCTACTGCACTCAAACATATCAACAAAGCATATGGCAGTGATCTACTCAAGATGCTTGACAAAATATGAACACTGAGCTACGGCTAAATCACACCACAACAGGTTCAAACAAGCATGGCAAAAGTGCAAAAGATAACAGGTTCACAGACTTTGTGAAATCAACATGCCAGAAATTAACATCAGGATGACATGTTTAGAGCAAGCAAACAATCTGATACAGGAACAGGACATAGCAAAATATGGCATGGAATGCATCTACTCAAAGCACTTAACAAAAGTCCCTTACTGACCATGAGCCAAAAAGGACCCGCAAATATAATAACACCCATGTCAATTAAGCAAGTTCCGTTACAGATTTCAGACTTAGCAGAAAACTGGACATGTCAAAAGAGATAACAAGTAGGCATGTTTACGAGCTCGATGCACTCACTACAGAGCATTGCATGACAAACTAAGCATACATCCATCAATAAGACATGGCATAGAAGCTAGACATGGCAAGAACAACAACATAGCATGCAAGGAACAACTACAACAAGCTTGGAAAAATCGAATAACATGTAAACAATCTGCCAGTAACATTTTATAGCAAAAGTAGAGCTCGACTGACTCAAGCTGTGGCACTCCATAATTACAACCAAAGGCATGGATCGATAGAGCAAATCCATATGCCCAAAACACCCTTACTGATCATGCTCAAAAGAGGCATAGATCTCTCGGAAACAACATGAACACATAGCATAAAAATAACAGCAGGGAATGACAGTGAAATTACCAAGTCTCTGAAATCAGCAACATTATGTACCCTAGTTTGCATGCTTGTGCTAGTCACCACAAAGATCACAAAAATACATGGCATAAACCCCTGTAAAGATGGCATGGCATATTTCAAAACACCTGTAGGACTCAAGTTCATAGGATGCACACATCAATCATGGCAAAAATGACAAAAGTGCATCTACTGAAACAGATCTGAAACTAACATCACATAGCCCTCTTCTAACAGCATTTCGGGCATCAAGATGAGCTCAAATGAAAATGATGCAATGTGATGAAATGATGTACTCATCGAGGAGAACAATTTGATATGCTATCCGCCCAAAACGGAGCCACGGATGCAGAGTTATGATGCGATGAACAGGGCAATAAAATAATCACAGAAAATGACATACGAAATTATCACCTCCGGATCTAGGGTTTGACCCGGCACGGAAAACGAGGCAGGCGGCGCTTTCGCCGGATTCGTCGCCGGAGATGGAGAAGAGGGCGGCCGGAGCTGCGGGAAGGGGCGGAGGAGGCCGGGGAAGGCGGATCCGGGCCAGATCTCGCGGGATCTGGCCGGATCCCGGCGCGGGAGGCGGCGAGCCGGTGACGGCGGCGGCCATGCGGCGGACGGGCGCAGGCGGCGAGGTCCGGCGCGAAGGCGCGAGGCGGCGGCGCTGGAGCGTGCGGTCGGGGCGGCGGAGCTCGACGGCGGCGGGCGGAGGGCGCGCGGCGCGCGGTCGCGGCGACGAGGGGCGGCGCGCGCCGGCGAGGTTCGGCGGGCGGCGGAGCGATGAGCTCGCGCGGGCGCGGGGCGGCGCCGGATGGGCTCGGCGGGCCCGCTTCGGGCCCCGCGGTCCGCGGCGGCGGAGGGACGGCGGCGGGACAGGTGGCGGCGCGCGATTCGTCGGGCGGCAGCGCGGACATGTCCGGGCGTGGGGGCGGACACGTCCGGCGGCGGGAGGAGGAAGACGCTAGGGTTGCACCGCGAATTTCGGGGAGGTGGACATATTTATAGGTAGGAGGAGCTAGGAAGCTCCAAATGGAGTGCGGTTTTCGCTCACACGATCGTGATCGAACGACCGAGAATATGGAGATGACTTACGTGGGTTTTGGGCCACTTTGAAGGGGTGTTGGGCTGCAAAGAGAGAGGGGCTTTATCGGTTACCCGGTTAACCGTAGTATCAAACGACCTCCGAATGACCCGAAACTTGACAGGCGGTCTACCGGTGCTATACCAAGGCCGCTTGGCAAACCTCGGTCCATTCCGAGAAAGTTTAATACCCACTCACGGAAAAAGGCAAAAGGGGGCGCCGGGGAACATATGAGCGCCGGATTGCAAAACGGACAACGGGGAAAATGCTCGGATGCATAAGACGAACACGTATGCGAATGCGATGCACATGCTGACATGATATGAAATGCAGATGATGACATGGCCAAGTGCAACACGCAAGCACATGACATGGCAACGACGGCGAATAACTGGCGGACACCTGGCGCATCGAATCCGGGGCGTTACATGATGACATTCAATGGAAGATTCTCGAGACAACTTTATGGAACCCAGATCTTCTTCATAGGTGGCCCATTCCTGCAGTTAGTACCAATATATCTGGCAAACACTTCACCATTCTGATTCTTGAATAGTTTATAGTTTGCATCAAAGGATTCATCAATGATAACAGGGTTAGCACAGGTAAAGCCAGATAAGGTGGATGGATCCACTGAAGGTCCCTTTGTAGCAACCCATGTGGTTTTGGGATACTGCTCAGGCTTCCAGTAGGAGACATCAACATTCATTTTCCTTTCGAACCCAACACCCTCTTTCCTAGGGTTTCGGTTCAGAATCTGCTTTTTGAGGACATCGCAAAGTGTCTAATGCCCTTTCAGACTTTTATACATCCCTGTTTCAAGCAATGTCTTCAACCTAGCATTTTCATCAGCAATAGTAGTGGTATCCTCCGCAGAGGGGTTAGTTGCCACATCAGTAGTTGAAGACAATGCAACAGCAGCAGCAGTAGAACATTCAACAACAGAGGTAGCGTTGTCATGCTCAAGGCATTTTAGACATGGTGGTTCAAATCCATCCTGAGCGGGACTGATCTGTTGAGCGTGAAGTGACTCATTCTCTTTTTGAAGATCTTCATGAGCCGCTCTCAATTTCTCAAGCTCTTGCTTCCTTTGAAGATAATCATAGGAGAGCTTTTCATGAGTGGTTGAGAGTGTTTCATGACGACTTTCAAGTTCTTGGTACTTAGCATGAAGGTTTTTTATGTCTTCAACTAAGGACTGTGAACGGGTCATTTCCACGTCCAACAGGTCATCGCTTTTGTCTAACAGTTTTTGAGTATGTTCCATAGCCTTTTGTTGTTCAGTTGCAATTTTAGCAAGTGTTTTGTAGCTGGGTTTGGATTCACAATCAGAGTCATCTTCACTAGATGTTTGAAAGTAAGCATCGTGTGATTTTACCTTGGCACCACGTGCCATGAAGCAGTAGGTGGGAGTAGGGTCGTCCTTGTCATCAGCTTCAGCATTGGTGTGGAAGTCATTATCTTCAGTGTTGAAGATGGACTTGGCAACATAGGCAGTGGCTAGAGCCAGACTTGCAACGCCAGGGTCGGACTCCTCCTCAGACTCCACCTCCGCCTCCTCAGAAGCAGACTCCTCCTCTGAATCCATCTCCTTGCCAACAAAAGCACGAGCCTTTCCAGATGAGCTCTTCTTATGAGATGAAGACTTTGATGAGGACTTGGAAGAAGACTTTGAAGATTTATTCTTCTTCTTGTCATCAGAATCATATTCCTAGCTCTTCTTCTTCTTCTCATTGTCCCACAGTGGACACTCAGAGATATAGTGTCCTGGTTTCTTGCACTTGTGGCAGGTTCTCTTCTTGTAGTCATGAGTGGAAGCTTCATCATTTCTTGAGCTGGATCGTGAAGACTTTCTGAAGCCCTTCTTCTTATTGAACTTCTGGAACTTCTTCACAAGCATAGCAAGTTCCTTTCCAATGTCTTCAGGATCATCAGAACTGCAGTCAGATTCTTCTTTAGATGAGGAAACAACTTTTGACTTCAAAGCGCGAGTTCGGCCATAGTTGGGACCATATATATCTCTTTTCTCAGAAAGCTAGAACTCATGTGTGTTGAGCCTCTCAAGTATATCAGACGGATCGAGTGTCTTGAAATCAGGACGTTCTTGTATCATGAGGGCAAGGGTGTCAAAGGAGCTGTCAAGTGATCTCAGTAGTGTCTTGACGATTTCATGCTTGGTAATCTCAGTGGCGCCTAGAGCACGAAGCTCATTTGTGATGTCAGTGAGGCGATCAAACGTGAGCTGGACATTTTCATTGTCGTTTCTCTTGAAGCGGTTGAAGAGGTTGCGAAGAACACTGATCCTTTGATCCCTCTGGGTTGAGACGCCTTCATTGACCTTGGATAGTCAGTCCCAGACTAGCTTCGACATTTCCAGAGCACTCACGCGGCCATACTGTCCTTTGGTCAGATGACCACAAATGATGTTCTTGGCAGTGGAATCCAATTGAATGAACTTCTTGACATCAGCGGGGGTGACACCTTCACCAGTCTTGGGAACGCCGTTCTTGACGACATACCAGAGGTCGACATCAATGGCTTCAAGATGCATGCGCATCTTATTCTTCCAGTAGGGATATTTAGTTCCATCAAAGACGGAGCAAGCAACGGAGACTTTGATTATCCCTGCAGTCGACATAGCTAAAACTCCAGGTGGTTAAACCGAATCACACAGAACAAGGGAGTACCTTGCTCTGATACCAATTGAAAGTGCTAGTTATCGACTAGAGGGGGGTGAATAGGCGATTTTTATGAAAGTCTTCAAAACATGAAAGTTTCAAAGACAAACAATAGAAATGAACCTATTGAGATGCAGCGGAAGGTAGACTACACTAAGCAAGCCATAGTCAAATATGTAATGAAGTGAAATCACAAGGACTAATAGCAGCTAGGTAGTAAAGATCAGGATGGAAGATGGTATGAAGCCAAACAACAATAGTAGTCAAGCAATGAAGTCAAACAGATACGGCAAACAGGCAATGACTTCACGACGACAAACTCTAATTAAAGAGAGGGAGAGGATAGAACCAGTCACTTGTTGAAGCCACAGGATTTGTTGGACCAGTTCCAGTTGTTGTGACAACTGTAAGTCTGGTTAGGGAGGCTGAGACTCAACTCAGAAGACCGCGTCTTCACCTTATTCCTCTTGAGCTAAGGACACACAGTCCTCGCCCAATCACTCTGGTAAGTCTTCAAGGTAGACTTCCAAACCTTCACAGACTTCGTTCACCGGCGATCCACAATGACTCTTGGATGCTCAGAACGCGACGCCTAACTAGCTGGAGGATTCACAGTCCTCAAGTGTAATAAGTCTTCAGGTCACGCAGATAGAAAGACTTCAGTGATGCCTAACACTCTTTGGCTCTGGGTGTTTGGGCTTTGTCCTCGCAAGGATTTCTCTCTCTCTCAAAGGCTTCGAGGTGGGTTTCTCCCAAACGACAAAAGCCGTGCACTAACTCTGAGCAGCCACGAATTTATGGTGTAGGGGGTGGGCTATTTATAGCCACTAGGCAACCCGACCTGATATGTCCGAAATGACCCTGGGTCACTAAGGAACTGACACGTGTTCCAACGATCAGATTTCAAACACACACGACAACTTTACTTGGGCTACAAGCAAAGCTGACTTATCCAACTCTGGATAAGATTTGCTCTCATTGTCTTCGCTCGTAGACATAGGATTTGGGTTGAGCATCACTTCAGTCACTCTGACTTTGTTCACTTGGACCCCACTTAACAGTACGGTGGTTCCTATGACTCAACAAAGAAGAAAAGGAAACAACGAAACAACTAAGTCTTCGCGCTCCATAGTCTTCACTGAATGTCTTCTCATGTCATAGTCTTCAATATGAATATCTTCACATACCACCATTGTCGTCAATGTCTTCATACATTTTTAGGGGTCATCTCCGGTAGGTAAACCGAATCAATGAGGGACACTATCTGTGTTATCCTGCAATTCTCACAAACACATTAGTCCCTCAACCAAATTTGTCGTCAATACTCCAAAACCAACTAGGGGTGGCACTAGATGCACTTACATGTGGCCCAGGCCCGGGGGCTCCTGTCGGTGTACAAAAGTAGGGGCTCTCCTTTTGACCCATTTACTTGTGCACGGGCAGTCAGAGCCACGTGCCACGACCACACTTAGCAGGGCAGAGGAGGGAAGCCGGAGAGAAGCCAAAGCACAAGACAACCAAGGCAATGCCAAGACCAGAAACACAGGAGGACAAGAGGGCGAGGTAGACTCCCTCGGCAAGATCCTTGCCGAGGCAGCCCCCGCAGCCCCGGCAAGAGCCTTGCTGGGGCAGCCTGCCTGATGCCAGCGGAGCAAGCCACCCTTGAGCCCACGGGTTCCAACCCAACCAACTACATTGGAACCAAGGCTCGGGAGGTGCCTTTGTGGTGGCATGCAGATCTTCGTCAAGATCATAAACATGTGAAATCAGATGAGGACGAGAAGACGGCGACCCTCGGCGGGATCCTGGTCGAGGAAATCCACAAGACCCCAGGCAAGCACCTTGCCGGGGACGATTGCAATGCCACGGCAAGACCCTTGCCGGGCCCCCGGCAAGACTCTTGCCGAGGGCATCAGCGGGGCCACTGCCACGCCCGGACTAGCCAAGACTCCACTGCCGTCCCCAAGCAGCTGCTAGCTCAACCAGCTGGGCAGGCACCTGCATGGCAACAGACGACCTCTACACCGACACAGGAAGCACCTGCGTGGTGGCAGCAACCCTTCGTGAAGGCTCCACCACCGTGCCAGCCCAGCAGCCAGCCAACGTGGCGCCGTGACGCCTCGTCAGCTCGGACGCGTGTCAAGGCCAGGCGAGGCGGCGACAGCTGGGATCTGCTTCCTTGTTGTCCCCGATAAAGCAAGGGGGACACGTTAGCAGCGCATTAAATGCATTTGTCCTACGGTTCCAAAGGATAGGCTTATCAACTGTAGACCTTTCCACCTCCTGTGTGCCACTGTGGAAACCCCTTTTTGCCTATAAAAGGAGGCCCGAGGCGACCATGAGAGGGATTCGGCTCTTTTGGGCAAGTTGCACCCCGTAGCTAGCTCAAGAACACAAGAACAGTCAATACATCCACCAAAGCAGGACTAGGGTATTATGCATCTTCGCGGCCTGAACCTGGGTAAACGACCCGTGTGCTTCCTGTCAGACCTGCTCTTTGCACAACCTCGCGCCCGCTGACCGTAGAAGGGATCCCAGTGACCCCATTGGTGTCGTTCCCACCGACACATAACACCACTAAGAGAATCAGAACATACATATCATCAAAATATCGAACGAATATCAAATTCACATGATTACTTGCAACATGAGTTCTCCCGTGGCCTCAAGAACAAGGGCAACTACTGAAAAATAAGATTCATGCTCAAGATCAGAGGGATATTAAATAGCATAATGGATCTGAACAATTAATCTTCCACCAAATAAACCATCTAGCATCAACTACAAGATGTAATCAACACTACTAGTCACCCACAAGTACCAATATGAGGTTTCAGTACAAAGATATATTGAACACAAGAGATGAACTAGGCTTTGAGATGAGATGGTTCTGTTGATGATTTTGATGAAGATTGGCCTCCCAAAGATGAGAGGGTTGTTGTTGATGATGATGGCTTTGATTTCCCCCTCCCGGAGAGAATTCCCCCGGCGGAATCGCTCCACCGGAGGGCAGAAGTGCTCCTGCCCAAGTTCCTCCTTGAGACGGCGGTGTTCTGTCCCGAAAGTCCTGTCTTGATTTTTTTCTAGGTCAAAAGACCTCATATACCAAAAGATGGAAACCAGAGGTGGGCCTGGGCCCCCACAACCCACCAGGGCACGCCTGGAGGGGGTGGCGAGCCCTTCGGTATTCCAAAATAATTCTCTGCAAAATTGCAACTTATTTGGAGATGTGCATAATAGGTATATCTAATATAGCTTTTTCAGGTCCAGAATTCTAGCTGCCGGTATTCTCCCTCTTCATGCAAACCTTGCATATTATGAGAGAAAAGGCATTAGAATTACTCCACAGACTGTTATAATGCATAAAAACACTACAAATAACAATAGGAAAACATGATGCAAAATGGACATATCACCTCCCGTGGCCGACTGTGCTGTCGCGCAGGCCACACTACCACCTCGTACTCTGACTACTGGCCAGGCCGTCGCTCTACTCACCCACACCCCATATTATTCTTCGGCGACGGCAGCCTCACATCGTAGATGAACTAGTCAATGCTCGTACTTGCCTCCGTGTGGGCATCCATTGTCGCGTCTTCCCCAGCTCTGCGTCATTCCCTTCATGGGCCTCGCCGTCGTCCACCACCTGGGTGCTGTCAGTGCGGTGTGGTTAACATGGTCAACAAACGACATCCATCAGAAGTGGACTGTACACAGTGAGGCTGACAACTGGACCCACCAGCTACATCTTTGCACGCAAGGAAGTGCCTCCTTATTACGCATAAAAAATGAATCCTCTCCCTGACAGCTCGGACCCACCATTTATATCTTGACACACAAAGAAGTGCCTCCTTATCCTCCCTAATAGCTGGGACCCACCCTGTCGAAGCGTACGTAGCGTTGTCTATTTGGTCATAAACAGGTACGTACATACCGGTTGATCGATCTGTCTGCCATGATGAACCATGGCCGAGTAAGGAGCGGTAGCAGTTCAGGCAGTCCCGTGTAAATCATGTACACATACGTATAGCCACACTGCAAAAAACACAACCACTTACGTACATGCGGGTGTGGTCTCGAACGGGTACAGCGATGGCGTCCTGTTCATTGGAAGCCAACTGGCTGGGTCGGAACATAGAAACACTGTCGTGTTAATCAGGAGGCAATCGACTGGGTCAGAATGCGTCCTGTTCAATGGGAGCCAACCGGCTTGGACGGAACAGCCGAAACAGGGTCCTATTCATCTACTCAGGGTCTGGCGTATCACGAAACAAAGAGAATGGAGTTCTCTTCGACTGCCTACGGTCGCCACCGGGTCCTGTTCATCGAGAAGGGTTTGGCGTACCGCAAATCAGAGGAAACCGACTTCTGTTCAACCGCCTACTGTCGAAACGAGGTCATGTTCATTGGGAGGGGTGTGATGTACTGCAAAATGAAGGAAACAGACATCTCTTCGAGCGCCTATGATCAAAACATGGTCTTGTTCATCGGGAGGGGTGTGGCGTACCGCAAAGCAAGACTCCATGGGCTATTGTTCATCCACCGTCTACTGCCTCGCTCCAGCCTCCACGGGCCACAGTTCATCCACCGTCGACTTCCTCCATCCGCCGCCGGATACTGTTCATCCAACCTCCAAGGGGTCATGTTCATCTACCCCCAACTAGCTGGAGTGTGTGGCGGCCTCCACGAGGTCCTGTTCATCCAGCTGCAACTGCCAACACACGGTCGGGTCCTGTTCATCCACCTCTCACTGGGAACTATTCATCCAGAGCCAACCACCAGGAACTGTTCGCCGGCTCCGGTTCATTCCCTTCCCAGGCCTTGCCGTCGTCCATCGCCTTGATGTTCTTGGCACGGTGTGGTCAATGTGATCAACAAACAACAGCCATCGGAAGAGGGATGTACATAGAGAGGCTGACAATAGCGACCCACATCGTCTGTGGCCACATGCAAGCAAGTGACTCCTTATTACGCGAAAAAATGATTGCTCCTCGTGACTCCTGGGACCCACTTGCTATATCTTCGCACGGAAGGATGCGCCTCCTTATTACGTGAAAAAAAACTATTCCTCCCAATGACACCTGGGACCCACTAGATTTGAGGCTGACTTGTGGGCCTACTAAGTTGACGTGTATGCATGGCTTTCTCAACTTAGTCAATAAACGATTCTAGCTGCAGTGACCGTTGGATGTTAATCTAACAGCGGTGCTGCTTCTTCAACCTTTTGATCTTCTTGCTCCGGCCATCCAAACCAGCACCGACGGGACCGCATCCTCCTACCTCCCGTGGCCGACTGTGCTGTCATGTAGGCCACACCGCCCCGTCGTACTCTCACTGTTGCTAGGCCGTCCCTCCACTCAGCCACACCCCCTGTTATATATTCTCCGGCGATGGCAGCCTCACATCATAGCCGAACCAGTCAACCCTCGTACTCCCCTCCACGTGGGCATCCACTGCCGCGTCTTCCCAGCTCCGCGTTGTTCCCTTCCTGGGCCTCGCCGTCGTCCACCGCCTGGGTGTTGTCGACGCGGCGTGGTTAACATGGTCAATGAACGACATCCATCGGAAGAGGACTATACGTGGTGAGGCTGACAGCTGGACCTACCGGCTCCATCTTTGCACGCAAGGATGTAGCTCCTTATGTTGTGCAAAAACTGAATCCTCCTCCTGACAGCTCGGACCCACCATCTATATCATCGCACGCAAAGAAGTTCCTTCTTATCCTCCCTAACAGTTGAGACCCACCGGGTCGAAGCATACGTAGCGTTGTATGTCTGGTCACAAACGTGTACATACATACTGGTTGATAGGTCTGTGTGCCACGATGAACCATTGTCGAGTAAGCTGTTGGGGAATGCAGTATTTCAAAAATTTTACCTACGATCACGCAAGAACTATCTAGGAGATGCAGAGCAACGAGCATGGAGAGTGTGTCCACGTATCCTCGTAGACCAAAAGCGGAAGCGTTTAGTAACGTGGTTGATGTAGTCGAACGTCTTCGCGATCCAACCGATCCAAGCACCGAACGTACGGCACCTCCGCCTTCAGCACACGTTCAGCTCGATGACGTCCCTCGATATCTTGATCCAGTTGAGTACGAGGGAGAGTTCTGTCAGCACGATGGCGTGGCGACGGTGATGATGAAGTTACCGGCATAGGGCTTCGCCTAAGCACTACGACGATATGACCGAGGTGTGTAACTTTGGAGGGGGCACCGCACATGGCTAAGAGAAGACTTGGTGTGCCTTTGGGGTGCCCCCCTCCCACGCATATAAAAGGGGGAGGAGGAGGAGGCCGACCCTAGAGGAGGCGCGCCAAGGGGGGAGTCCTACTTGGACTCCTAGTCCAAGTAGGATTCGGCCCCCCTCCTTCTCCATCAGAGAGGGAAAAGGGGAAGGGAGAGAGAGGCAGAAGGAAAGAGGGGGCCCGACCCCTCCCCTAGTCCAACTCGGTTTGGGCAAGGGGGGGCGCCCCTCTCAAGTGGCCTCTCTTCTCTCCTCCAATAAGGCCCAATAGGCCCAATACTTCTCCCGGGGGGTTCCGGTAACCTCCCGCTACTCTGGAAAAATGCCAGAATCATTCGGAACCATTCCGATGTCCGAATGCAACCTTACAATATATGAATCTTTACCTCTTGACCATTTCTAGACTCCTCGTCACGTCCTTGATCTCATTCGGGACTCCGAACAAACTTCGGTCATCAAATCACATAACTCATAATACAAATCGTCATCGAACGTTAAGCGTGCGGACCCTACGGGTTTGAGAACTATGTAGACATGACCGAGACACATCTACGGTTAATAAAAAATAGCGAAACCTGGATGCTCATATTTGCTCCTACATATTCTACGAAGATCTTTATTGGTCAAACCGCATAACAGCATACGTCATTCCTTTTGTCATAGGTATGTTATTTGCCCGAGATTCGATCGTCGGTATCATCATACCTAGTTCAATCTCGTTAACGATAAGTCTCTTTACTCGTTCCGTAATGCATCATCCCTTAACTAACTCATTAGTCACATTGCTTACAAGGCTTATAGTGATGTGCATTACCGAGAGGGCCCAGAGATACCTCTCCGATACACGGAGTGACAAATCCTAATCTTGATCTATGCCAACTCAACAAAAACCATCGGAGACACCTGTAGAGCATATTTATAATCACCCAGTTACGTTGTGATGTTTGATAGCACACAAAGTGTTCCTCCGCTATTTGGGAGTTGCATAATCTCATAGTCAGAGAAATATGTATAAGTCATGAAGAAAGCAATAGCAATAAAACTTAACGATCATAATGCTAAGCTAATGGATGGGCCTTGTCCATCACATCATTCTCTAATGATGTGATCCCGTTCATCAAATGACAACACATGTCTATGGTCAGGAAACTTAACCATCTTTGATTAACGAGTTAGTCAAGTAGAGGCATACTAGGGACATTCTTATTGTCTATGTATTCACACATGTATCAAGTTCCCGTTAATACAATTATAGCATGAATAATAAATATTTATCATGATATAAGGAAATATAAATAACAACTTTATTATTGCCTCTAGGGCATATTTCCTTCAGTCTCCCACTTGCACTAGAGTCAATAATCTAGTTCACATCGGCATGTGATTTAACACCAATAGTTCACATCTTTATGTGATTAGTTCACATCTCCATGTGACTAATACCCAAAGGGTTTACTAGAGTCAATAATCTAGTTCACATAGCTATGGGATTATCACCCAAAGAGTGATCATGTTTTGCTTTGTGAAAGAAGTTTAGTCAACGGGTCTGCCACATTCAGAGTCCTATGTATTTTTGCAAATTTTCTATGTCTACAATGCTCTGCACGGAGCTACTCTAGCTAATCGCTCCCACTTCCAATATGTATCCAGATTGAGACTTAGAGTCGTCCGGATCAGTGTCAAAGCTTGTATCGACGTAACCCTTTACGACGAACTTTTTGTCACCTCCATAACCGAGAAACATTTCCTTATTCCACTATGGATAATTTTGACCGTTGTCTAGTGATCCATTCCTAGATCACTTATTGTACCCTCTTTCCAAACTCATGGTGAGGTACACAATAGGTCTGGTACACAGCATAGCATACTTTATAGAACCTATGACTGAGGCATAGGGAATGACTTTTCATTCTCTTTCTATTTTCTGTCATGGTCGGGTTTTGAGTCTTTACTCAACTTCACACCTTACAACTCAGGCAAGAACTCCTTCTTTGACTGATCCATTTTGAACTCCTTCAAAATCTTATCAAGGTATGTACTCATTGAAAGTCTTATCAAGCGTCTTGATCTATCTTTATAGATCTTGATGCTCAATATGTAAGTAGCTTCACTGAGGTCTTTCATTGAAAAATTCTTATTCAAGTATCCTTTTATGCTACCTAGAAATTCTATATTATTTCCAATCAACAATATGTCATCCACATAATACCAGAAATGGTACAGAGCTCCCACTCACTTTCTTGTAAATACAGGCTTCTCCAAAAGTCTGTATAAAACAATATGATTTGATCACACTATCAAAGCGTATATTCCAACTCTGAGACGCTTGCACCGGTCCATAAATGGATCACTGGAGCTTACACACTTTGTTAGCACCTTTCAAATTGACAAAACTTTCTGGTTGCATCAAATACAACTCTTCTTTAAGAAATCCATTAAGGAATGCAGTTTTGACATCTATTTGCCAAATTTCATAAAATGCGCCAATTGCTAACATGATTCGGACAGACTTAAGCATCGCTATGGGTGACAAAGTCTCATCGTAGTCAACTCCTTGAACTTGGCAAAAACCTTTTGTGACAATTCGAGCTTTGTAGATAGTAACACTACTATCAGCGTCCGTCTTCCTCTAGAAGATCCATTTATTCTCAATGGCTCGCCGATCATTGGGCAAGTCAATCAAAGTCCATACTTTGTATTCATACATGGATCCCATCTCAGATTTCATGGCCTCAAGCCATTTCGCAGAATCTGGGCTCATCATCGCTTCCTCATAGTTCACGGGTTCGTCATGGTCTAGTAACATGACTTCCAAAACAGGATTACCGTACCACTCTGGTGCGGATCATACTCTGGTTGACTTATGAAGATCGGTAGTAACTTGATCTGAAGTTTCATGATCATCATCATTAGCTTCCTCACTGATTGGTGTCGGAATCACTGGAAATGATTTTTGTGATGAACTACTTTCCAATTCAGGAGAAGGTACAATTACCTCATCAAGTTCTACTTTCCTCCCAATCACTTCATCCGAGAGAAAACTCCTTCTCTAGAAAGGATCCATTCTTAGCAACGAATATCTTGCCTTCGGATCTGTGATAGAAGGTGTACCCAATAGTCTCTTTTGGGTATCCTATGAAGACACATTTCTCCGATTTGGGTTCGAGCTTATCAGGTTGAAGCTTTTTCACATAAGCATCATAGCCCCAAACTTTAAGAAACGACAACTTAGGTTCTTGCTAAACCACAGTTCATACGGTGTCATCTCAACGGATTTAGATGGTGCCCTATTTAATGTGAATGCAGTTGTCTCTAATGCATAACCCCAAAACGATAGTGGTAAATCGGTAAGAGACATCATAAATCGCACCATATCTAATAAAGTACGGTTACGATGTTTGGACACACCATTACGCTGTGGTGTTCCAGGTGGCGTGAGTTGTGAAACTATTTCACATTGTTTTATATGAAGGCCAAACTCGTAACTCAAATATTCACCTCCGCGATCAAATCGTAGAAACTTTATTTTCTTATTACGATGATTCTCCACTTCACTCTGAAATTCTTTTAACCTTTTCAAATGTTTCAGAATTGTGTTTCATTAAGTAGATATACCCATATATGCTCAAATCATCTGTGAAGGTTAAGAAAATAACGATACCCGCCGTGAGCCTCAACACTCATCGGACTGCATACATCGGTATGTATTATTTCCAATAAGTCAGTGGCTTGCTCCATTGTTCCGGAGAACGGAGTTTTAGTCATCTTGCCAATGAGGATGGTTCGCAAGCATCAAATGATTCATAATCAAGTGATTCCAAAAGTCCAACTGCATGGAGTTTGTTCATGCGCTTTATACCAATATGACCTAAACGGCAGTGCCACAAGTATGTTGCACTATCATTATCAACTTTGCATCTTTTGGCTTCAATATTATGAATATGTGTATCACTACGATCGAGATTCAATAAACCATTTATATTAAGTGTATGACCATAGAAGGTTTTATTCATGTAAACAGAACAACAATTATTCTTTGACTTAAATGAATAACCGTATTGCATTAAACATGATCCAATCATATTCATGCTCAACGCAAACACCAAATAACATTTATTTTAGGTTCAACACTAATCCGAAGGCAAAAGGAGTGTGCGATGGTGATCTTATCAACCTTGGAATCATTTCCAATACACATCGTCACCTCGTCCTTAACTAGTATCTGTTTATCTTGCAATTCATGTTTTCGAGTTACTACTCTTAGCAATTGAACCAGTATCAAATACCGAGGGGTTGCTATAAACACTAGTAAAGTACACATCAATAACATGTATATCAAATATACCTTTGTTCACTTTTGTCATCCTCTTTATCCGCCAAGTATCTAGGGTAGTTCCACTTCCAGTGACCATTTCCTTTGTAGTAGAAGCACTCAGTTCCAGGCTTGGGTCTAGCTTTCGGCTTCTTCATGGGAGTGGCAACTTGCTTGTCATTCTTCTTGAAGTTCCCTTTCTTTTCCTTTGCCCTTTTACTTGAAACTAGTGGTCTCGTCAACCATCAACGCTTGATGCTCTTTCTTGATTTCTACCTTCGCCAATTTCAGCATCGCGAATAGCCCGGGAATTGTTTTCGCTATCCCTTGCATATTATAGTTCATCACTAAGTTCTAGTAACTTGGTGATAGTGACTAGAGAACTTTGTCAATCACTATCTTATCTGGAAGATTGACTCCCACTTGATTCAAGCGATTGTAGTACCCAGACATTCCGAGCACATGCTCACTGGCCGAGCTATTTTCCTCCATCTTGTAGGCAAAGTACTTGTCAGAGGTCTCATACCTCTTAACACGGGCATGAGTCTGAAATATCATTTTCAGCTCTTGGAACATCTGATATGCTCCATGGCGTTCAAAACGTTTTTGAAGTCCCGGTTCTAAGCCGTAAAGAATGGTGCACTAAACTATCAAGTAGTCATCGTACTGAGCTTGCAAAACGTTCATAACGTCTGCATCTGCTCCTGCAACAGGTTCGTCACCTGGTGGTGCATCAAGGACATAATTCTTCTGTGCAGAAATGAGGATAATCCTTACATCATGGACCCAGTCCGCATCATTGCTACTATCATCTTTCAACTTAGTTTTCTCTAGGAACATATACAAAATAAACGGGAAGCTACATCGCAAGCTATTGATCTACAACATAGATATGCAAATACTATCATGACTAAGTTCATGATAAATTTAAGTTCAATTAGTCATATTACTTAAGAACTCCCACTTAGATAGACATCCCTATAGACATCTAAATGATCACGTGATCCATATCAACTAAACCATGTCCGATCTTCACGTAAGATGGAGTAGTTTTCAATGGTGAACATCACTATGTTGATCATATCTACTATATGATTCACGTTCGACCTTTCGGTCTCACTGTTTCAACGCCATATCTGCATATGCTAGGCTCATCAAGTTTAACCTGAGTATTCTGCACGTGAAAAACTGGCTTGCACATGTTGTATGTGAACATAAAGCTTATCACACCCGATCATCACGTGGTGTCTCGGCACGACGAACTGTCGCAACGGTGCATACTTAGGGAGAACACTTTATACCTTGAAATTTAGTGAGAGATCATCTTATAATGCTACCGTCGTACTAAGCAAAATAAGATGCATAAAGGATAAACATCACATGCAATCAAAATAAGTGACATGATATGGCCATCATCATCTTGTGCTTTTGATCTCCATCTCCAAAGCACCGTCATGATCACCATCATCACCGGATTGACACCTTGATCTCCATCGTAGCATCGTCGTCGTCTCGCCAACTATTGCTTCTACGACTATCGCTACCGCTTAGTGATAAAGTAAAGCAATTTCATGGTGATTGCATTTCATACAATAAAGCGACAACCATATGGCTCCTGCCAGTTGCCGATAACTATTACAAAACATGATCATCTCATACAACAAATTATATATCATCACGTCTTGACCATATCACATCACAACCATACAAAAACAAGTTAGACGTCTTCTACTCTGTTGTTGCAAGTTTTACGTGTCTGCTACGAGCTTCTAGCAAGAATCGTTCTTACCTACGCATCAAAACCACAATGGTTTTTCGTCAAGTGTGATGTTTTGACCTTCAATAAGGATCGGCCATAGTCAAACTCGATTCAACTAAAGTTGGAGAAACAAACACCCGCTAGCCACCAGTGTGCGAAGCACGTCAGTAGAACGAGTCTCATGAACACGGTAATGTAATGTCAGACTGGTCTGCTTCATCCAACAATACCGCCGAATCAAAGTAAGATGTTGCTGGTAAGTAGTATGACTATTATCGCCCACAACTAATTGTGTTCTACTCATGCATATAACATCTACGCATAGACCTGGCTCGGATGCCACTGTTGGGGAACACATTATTCCAAAAACTTTACCTATGATCACGCAAGATCTATCTAGGAGATGCATAGCAATGAGCGGGGAGATTATGTCCATGTACCCTCGTAGACCGAAAGTGGAAGTGTTTAGTAACACGATTGATGTAGTCGAACGTCTTCATGATCCAACCGATCCAAGCACCGAACGTACGGCACCACCGCGTTCAGCACACGTTCAGTTCGATGACGTCCCTTGATCTCTTGATCCAGTTGAGGACGAGGGAGAGTTCTGTCATCACGACAGCGTGGCGACGGTGATGATGAAGTTACCGGCGCAGGGCTTCGCCTAAGCACTACGATGATATGACCGAGGTGTGTAACTGTGGCGGGGGGCATCGCTCATGGCTAAGAGAAGACTTCGTGTGCCTTTGGGGTGCCCCCCTCCCACGTATATAAAGGGGGGAGCAGGAGGAGGCCGGCCCTAGAGGGGGCGTGCCAAGGGGGGAGTCCTACTTGGACTCCTAGTCCAAGTAGGATTCGCCCCCCCCCCCTTCCTTCCACCGAAGAGGGAAAAAGGGAAGGGAGAGGGAGGAAGAAGGAAAGAGGGGGTCGGGCCCCTCCCCTAGCCCAATTCGGTTTGGGCAAGGGGGGGCACGCCCCTCTCACGTGGCCTCTCTCCTCTCCTCCAATAAGGCCCAATAGGCCCAATTCTTCTCCAGGGGGATTCCGGTAACCTCCCGGTACTCCAGAAAAATGCCTGAATCACTCGGAACCATTCCGATGTCCGAATGCAACCTTACAATGTATGAATCTTTACCTCTCGACCATTTCGATACTCCTCGTCACGTCTGTGATCTCATCTGGGACTCCGAAGAAACTTTGGTCATCAAATCACATAATTCATAATACAAATCGTCATCGAATGTTAAGCGTGCGGACCCTACGAGTTCAAGAACTATGTAGACATGACCGAGACACATCTCCGGTCAATAACCAATAGCGGAACCTAGATGCTCATATTGGCTCCTACATATTGTACGAAGATCTTTATCGGTCAAACCGCATAACAACATACGTCATTCCTTTTGTCATCGGTATGTTACTTGCCCGAGATTCGATCATCGGTATAATCATACCTAGTTCAATCTTGTTACCGGCAAGTCTCTTTACTCATTCCATAATGTATCATCCCTTAACTAACTCATTAGTGACATTGCTTGCAAGGCTTATAGTGATGTGCATTACTGAGAGGGCCCAAAGATACCTCTCTGATACACGGAGTGACAAATCCTAATCTCGATCTATGCCAACTAAACAAACACCATCAGAGACACCTGTAGAGCATCTTTATAATCACCGAGTTACATTGTGACGTTTGATAGCACACAAAGTGTTCCTTCGGTATTCGGGAGTTGCATAATCTCATAGTCAGAGGAATATGTATAAGCCATGAAGAAAGCAATAGCAATAAAACTTAACGATCATAATGCTAAGCTAACGGATGGTTCTTGTCCATCACATCATTCTCTAATGATGTGATTCTGTTCATCAAATGACAACACATGTCTATGGCAGGAAACTTAACCATCTTTGATTAACGAGCTAGTCAAGTAGATGCATACTTGGGACACTCTATTTGTCTATGTATTCACACATGTATCAAGTTTCTGGTTAATACAATTCTAGCATGAATAATAAATATTTATCATGATATAAGGAAATATAAATAGCTACTCTATTATTGCCTCTAGGGCATATTTCCTTCATAAGCAGCGGTGGCATTTCAGGCAGTCCCGTCTAAATCGTGTACACATACGTATAGCCATACTGCAAAAAATACAATCGCTTACGTACATACGGGCGTGGTCCCAAACGCGTACAACTTCGGCGTCCTGTTCATCGGCAGCCAACCGGCTGGGTCAGAACAGAGAAACAATGTCGTGTTCATCGGGAGGCAATCGACTGGGTCGGAATGCGTCATGTTCAATAGGAGCCCGCCGGCTTGGACGGAACAGCCGAAACGAGGTCCTGTTCATCTACTCGGGGTCTGGCGTATCGCGAAACAGAGAAAATGGAGTTCTCTTCGACCACCTATGGTCGAAACGGGGTCCTGTTCATCGGGAAGGGTTTGGCATACCGCAAAATGGAGGAAATAGACTTCTGTTCAACCGCCTACAATCAAAATGAGGTCTTGTTCATCATGAGGGGTGTGTCATACTGTAAAAAGGAGGAAATGGACTTCTCTTCGAGTGCCTACGATCGAAATGGGGTCCTGTTCATTGGGAGGGGTGTGGCGTACCGCAAACCGGGACTCCATGGCCTACTGTTCATCCACCATCTACTACCTCGCTCCAGCCTCCACGGCCATAGTTCATCCACCGTCGACTTCCTCCAGCCTCCACCGGCCACTGTTCACCCAACCTCCAAGGGGTCATGTTCATCTACCTCGAACTGGCTTGTGTGGTGGTTTCCACGGGGTCCTGTTCATCCAGCTGCAACTGCCTACACACGGTCAGGGTCCTGTTCATCCACCCCCACCGGGAACTGTTCATCCAGAGCCAACCAACAGGCTAGTTCGACTCACCACGTCTCGACTTCTTCTATGTATCGCGCGTCCGGGAGCAATATGCACTATTCATCAAGAGGCAACCCAACCGGCTACGTCTGGCATGGGGGCTCGATCGATCGGCTTCCATAAGTAGAATGCATTAGCGATCGATCGCTCGGGTTCAGTTAGCAGCGAAGGGATCAATCGACCGGCTTCAGTACATAGTTGTGCGATCGCTCGGATTCAGTAAGTGAATGCCTCGCACACACACACACACACACACACACACACACACGTGTACGAGAGATAAATGCGCAAACCACACTGCATCGCTCGGCCTCGACCACCCACCGTAACTGGGAACTCCCCGACATTTTCCTCGCCCTCACCTCTACCATGATATTTTACGTCATGGACAGCCCAAATAATGTCATGCAGGTGCGTCTCCGGCCCGCCCAGGACGAAAATCCCATTTTTTGTCATAATTTTTTGTCATAGAAGTAGGAGCCCACCACATCTATGGTGATACGTTTTTTTGTTATCATCATAGAAGTGTCATAACCATGATAGAAAAGGTTTCCATTCGGGCCATAATGTCACAGATGTGTCTTTTTTGTAGCACAAGACGTGCTTATTTCTAAGAACTTGGCTCCCATCTATAGTCCAACTCTTACTTGCACCGCGCCCTCGTCAGAAACTAAGGGTAACTAAAGTGACCTTTTGGGCTAATCAGAACAATGCACTATGATTTATGAATTCATGTGATCCTCAAACTATAACTGTTATCATTGGTATCTAGGTTGTCATCGTCGGGGTCTTCTGTTCAAAACGACGATAGGTGCATATGACCTGCAGGTACAACCATGAACAACAATATCACAAATATATAAATAGTTCAGATTTAAATCGTATTACTCGGGCCCTAGTAATAAGCGTTGGGTGCAACATCAATTCTCAAACAATTGTATAGTAGGGATCATTCCCCGTTTGAAAGGACATGCAGTGCCCCCATGTTTGGTTTTGGTCATTTATGACAATCTCTATGGACTAATGGTTGCCTTGAGCTATATTCGTAGGATTTGTCCATAGGCTTTTCTTGAAGTCCATTTGTTGGTTTTAAGGAGTTTATGTCTTGACCAAGGTGCTATTCAAGGAATTATCCAAAGATTGGTCATAGAGAAGACATGATACAAGGTTGATCAAGACTAAGTCAAAGAGTGAATCAAGTTGATCAACACACAAAGCTTACAAGATGTACTGAGAGGGATCAAGTGATCCCATGGTATGGTAAGCATTGTCCATTACGCTTTGTGTACTAACCCATGGTCTACGTGAAAGTTCTATGTGGGGTTAGGTATGTTTCCATGGGCTTGCGTCAAGAGGAAGATCTCATACAACCCATGGAGGATGACATCAAGTGGTGATTGTCATCAAGGTTTCGGCGCGCAAGTTCAAGTGGAGCATCACGAAGAGATCGTGCTTGAAGCTTGCCGTCCAATGTGGTGACAATGGACTTGTGAAGATGTGCCGAAGAGTGGCTCACCCATAATGGAGTATGGGGGAGCAATAAACTAGTCTTCATTGATCCAATGCAATCAAGAAAGGTGGTCCAATTTGCGGAAGTCAAGATTGTCAACATCTAGCTCAAGTGGACTATGTGCAAGGCAAAGGTTTGCCCTTGATAGGTTTTCTATTTTGCTGGTCTCATGGTGGTATTTGGGAGACCGGGTTATAGGATCGATTGTCATACTATCAAGGGGGGCTCTCAAGTAAGTAGCTTGATGGTATCATTCGTAGAGAGCTCAAACCATTGCATCCTTGCATCATCTTTCTTGGTTCTTGTTTGGTATTTCTCTTTGTGAGTTTTATAGCTTTTGGTCATCTTCATGACAAGCTCGAGTTCATGAAAAATAGAGTTCATATATGCATCTTCTATGATGTTTTCAATGTTGGAGTTTTTGCCGGTTCTTCATTCATAGAGGTTTATCATATCTATATCTTAGGCATACTCCCCCTGCCACTTCTTACTATAACCATTTGTTGTTGGATAGTATTTGTCGTCATCTATCCAACAAGCTTGAGTTTGCTCAATTCGGAGCTCATTTGCAGAAGTTATGGCAGTTCAGGCTTTATGGTATCCTTCTATTTTGCTTGGGCTATTTTGATCACTATCGGTAGTACCGCTCTGGGTAGTGGTAGTACCATTTGCGCGGTGCTTCCATGGTCTAGTGCGGCAGGCAGTACCTCTTGTGTTCAGGCTTCTGTTCTCATTTTTGCTTCAATGGCAATAGGGCGGCAGTTGGGCATGGTAGTACCATTTTGGACGGTAGTACCACTCTCGCGGTACTTCCGCGACCGACTACCATCACACTACCACCTATATCTTTGCTTCTATAGTCCCTCGCTGCCTCCACGGTAGTAGAGCAGTAGTAGGGCATAGTAGTACCGATGTATATAGTTCTATTGTCCTACCCTCCCTCTACTGTTGCTAGTTCTCTGTGTCTTGAGACACTAAGCGGTAGTACCGCTTATGAGGACGGTAGTACCGCTCTGGCGGCACTACCGCGCCTGAACTTGCATTCTCCCAGTGCTACACCTAGAACTACCGCCCCAAGCGGTAGTACCGCTTCTGTGGGGGCTTAGGGCATAACTGTTGGATTTGTTGGTGCCTATAAAAGGGGGTCTTCTTCCCCATTGAACCTCACCCTTTGAGCTTGTGTTCTTCCACCATTGTTGACCTTCTTTGAGCTTGCTATCTCTCAATCCCTCCAATGATTCTTGCTAGTTCTTGAGGGAAAAGAGAGAGGAGATCTAGATCCCCATTTCCACCAATCACTTTCTCCTCTATGTGAGGGGAAACCCTTGGATCTAGATTTTGGAGTTATTTGTGTTCTCTTCTTGTTCTTCCTCTCATTTTCCTCCATAGTATTAGTTGTTGACGTGGGATTTGGGATTTGAGGGAGAAGGACTTGGGCACTCCGTGTGCCCTTGCCATTGCATTTGGTGCATCCGTTTGAGTTCTCCATGGGGATACGTGGAAGTGAAAAGTTGAGAAGCTTATTACTCTTGGGTGTTTGGTACCCTAGAGCTTGTTCCTCTTGGGTGCTTTGGTGCCCTGGACGGTTGGTGTGTTCGAAGCTCAATTATTGTGGTGTAAAGCTTCGGGAAAGCGCCGGGGTCTCCAATTAAGTTGTGGAGATTACCCCGAGAAATTTGTACGGGTTCCGGTGACCGCCCCCAAGGGTTGCCAAAGTGTACGGGTTCAGTGACTGCCCCCAAGGGTTGCCAAAGTGTACGGGTTCGGTGACTGCCCCAAGGGTTGTCAATTGTATGGATTCGATGACCGCCCACAAGGGTCCCTTAGTGGAATCATGGCATCTTGCATTGTGCGAGGGCGTGAGTGTTGGGGAACGTAGTATTTTAAATTTTTTGCCTACAATTACGCAAGATCTATCTAGGAGAAGCATAGCAACAAGCGGGGAGAATGTGTCCACGTACCCTCGTAGACCGAAGACGGAAGCGTTTAGTAACACGGTTGATGTAGTTGAACGTCTTTGCGATCCAACCGATCCAAGTACCGAACATACGGCACCTTCGCGATCTGCACATGTTCAGCTCGGTGACGTCCCTTGAACTCTTGATCCAGTTGAGGCTGAGGGAGAGTTTCGTCAGCACGACGGCGTGGTGACGGTGATGATGCAGTTACCGGCGCAGGGCTTCGCCTAAGCACTACGACGATATGACCGAGGTGTGTAACTGTGGAGGGGGGCACCGCACATGGCTAAAAGATCAACTTGTGTGTCTTTGGCATGCCCCATGCCTCCGTATATTAAGGAGGGAGAGGGAGAGGTAGCCGGCCCTAGGGGGCGCCAAGGTGTTGGGTTCTACGGTAGGGTGCATCGACTGCAAATTAAAAAATTCCTACGCGTAGAACAACCAGGAACATGCTACGGGAGATGGATCACAGTTCGTTACCACTAGACGTGCAGTGTCGTGCAGCGGAAGAAGAGTTGGGGCAGCGCGTCTGCGTGGATCGTCTCCTCCTCGTTCGATCTCCCTCGAACAGCTGGTAGTCCAATCCCACGTACAAGTTTGCCGGAGCGGCGCAAGTGCACCGCCTCTAACGGTATCCGCGCGTGCAGGAGGAACACCGTGCGGCGGACTGCTAGGTCCGATCACACAGTCGGCGGCGAGTGGAGGTGTCTATCCGCAACACATGCAAACCCTAGTGACAGCGCCGAAGCGATCAACCACATGAGTGTGCCGCACCCCACTTTATATAGGCGTCCGTCGCGGGCTCAACACTTGGGCCTCGCACGGACCCTAAAAGCCCATAAGTCTACTCGGCCATAATCCGGATACAGCTCGGATCACATCCGACCAGTGTCCCCGGATCGGACCTCGTAGGTTCCTTCCCTTAAGCGCCCGACCCCTTAGGTTCAAGCCGGCTTGGTTGCAGTTCGGATCACCTCTGAACTGCACAGTTCATAGCGGCCTCTAGCAAGGCATGCCGAACACCAAGCAGACTATGAAGCTGGTTAGGCAAACCTGTACATCACACTTCCATTCCTTTTACCACACGATATATGTTGTCGAGCTCAAGGCGAGTCTGTCATCCTTGTGCTAGCCCGACCTCTTTCTTGTTCCAGTGATGCCGACCACTATCTGGATTATCTCATAATCCTTGTCGCATGGCCATGCTTATCCTGGTCGGATCACACGAGGGGCCCAGAGTATATCTCTCCTGGTCGAAGGGGCAAATCCCATCTTGCTCGACCATGTCTTGCAGCATGGGTCTGGACAAGCCCGACACCTAACTTTGTAACTACCCAGACACGGAGTAGCGTTTGGTCGGCCCAAAGCAAGTCTGTCACCATCCCGAGTACATGTGTCAGCTCAGGTCTTAGGACATAGAACGTACGTTGTACTAGAGACTCACAGATGACATATCGCCGCATCTCATAGTTGGGTCTGTCCGACTCGGACCTTATCTCGACTCAGATCCGACTACGTCGAATCCGACCAGATCTTTCCAAGTCCATATTATCCGGTTAGCATCCAATGCTCCATGGCTAGTGAGACCAAGCCATCAACCGTGTCATATGCTAGTGTAGTCGGCTGCGCGTCCACACATCCCTTTCGACTAGGGACCTTTTAGGACAGTCATCATACAATGCATAGTCCCACAAACAAGTCACGTACTTGCTGAGACACATCATTGATAATGTCCAAGGACTATCTTTATTCATAAACACATAGGAAATATCATCAAACATGATTGCCTCTAGGGCATATCTCCAACACAAGGTGTGGAGTCCTACTAGGACTCCCTAGTCCTTGTAGGATTCCACCTCCCACACGGAGTAGGAAAGGGGGGAGGGAGAAGGAGAAGGAAAAGGGGGGCTGGCCCCCTTCTCCTAGTCCTAATCGACCTCCTGCCAAAGGGGGGTGCACCAGCCCCTTGTGGGCTGGTGTGCTTCCCTCTTATGGCCCATAAGGCCCATAACTTCTCCCGGGGGGTTCCCGTAACCTCCCGGTACTCCGAAAAAATGCCCGAACCACTCGAAACCATTCCGATGTCCAAATGCAACCTTCCAATATATGAATCTTTACCTTGACCATTTCGATACCCCTCGTCATGTCCGTGATCTCATCCGAGACTCTGAACAAGCTTCGGTCATCAAATCACATAACTCATAATACAAATCTTCATCGAACGTTAAGCGTGCGGACCCTACGGGTTTGAGAACTATGTAGACATGACCGAGACACATCTCTGGTCAATAACCAATAGCGGAACCTGGATGCTCAAATTGGCTCCTACATATTCTACGAAGATCTTTATCGGTCAAACCGCATAACAACATACGTTGTTCCCTTTGTCATCGCTATGTTACTTGCCCGAGATTCGATCGTCGGTATCATCATACCTAATTCAATCTCGTTACCAGCAAGTCTCTTTACTCGTTCTGTAATGCATCATCCTGCAACTAACTCATTAGTCACATTGTTTGCAAGGCTTATAGTGATGTGCATTACCGAGAGGGCCCGAAGATACCTCTCCGATACACGGAGTGACAAATCCTAATCTCAATCTAGGTCAACCCAACAAACACCTTCGTAGACAACTGTAGAGCATCTTTATAATCACCGAGTTATGTTGTGATGTTTGATAGCACACAAGGTGTTCCTCCGGTATTCGGGAGTTGCATAATCTCTAGTCAGAGGAACATGTATAAGTCATGAAGAAAGCAATAGCAATAAAACTCAATGATCATAATGCTAAGCTAATGGATGGGTCTTGTCCATCACATCATTCTCTAATGATGTGATCTCATTCATCAATTGACAACACATGTCTATGGTCAGGAAACATAAGCATGAATAATAAACATTTATCATGATATAAGGAAATATAAATAACAACTTTATTATTGCCTCTAGGGCATATTTCCTTCAATCTCCCACTTGCATTAGAGTCAATAATCTAGTTCACATTGCCATGTGATTTAACACCAAGAGTTCACATCACCATGTGATTTGTTCACATCGCCATGTGACTAATACCCAAAGGGTTTACTAGAGTCAATAATCTAGTTCACATTGCTATGTGATTAACACCCAAAGAGGACTAAGGTGTGATCATGTTTTGCTTGTGAGAGAAGCTTAGTCAATGGTCCTGTCACATTCAGAGCCGTATGTATTTTGCAAATTTTCTATGTCTACAATGCTCTGCATGGGGCTACTCTAGCTAATTGCTCCCACTTTCAATATGTATCCAGATTGAGACTCAGAGTCATCCGGATCGGTGTAAAAGCTTGCATCGGCATAAATCTTTACGACAAACTCTTTATCACCTCCATAACCGAGAAATATCTCCTTAGTCTTCTAAGGATAATTTTGACCGTTGTCAAGTGATCCACTCCTGGATCAATATCGTACTCCCTTGCCAAACTCATGGCGAGGTACACAAAAGGTTTGGTACACAGCATAGCATACTTTATAGAACCTATGGCTGAGGCACAGGGAATGACTTTCATTCTCTTTCTATTTTCTACCGTGGTCGTGTTTTGAGTCTTACTCAACTTTACACATTGCAATACAGGCAAGAACTCCTTCTTTGACTGTTCCATTTTGAACTACTTCAAAAATATTGTCAAGGTATGTACTCATTGAAAAATCTTATCAAGCGTCTTGATCTATCTCTATAGATCTTGATGCCCAATATGTAAGTAGCTTCACCGAGGTCTTTCTTTGAAAAACTCCTTTCAAACACTCCTTTATGCTTTCCAGAAAATTCTACATCATTTCTCATCAAAAATATGTCATTCACATATACTTATCAGAAAGGTTGTAGTGCTCCCACTCACTTTCTTGTAAATACAGGCTTCACCGCAAGTCTATATAAAACTATATGCTTTGATCAACTTATCAAAGCGTATATTCCAACTCCGAGATGCTTGCATCAGTCCATAGATGGATCGCTGGAGCCTACACATTTTGTTAGCACCTTTAGGATTGACAAAACCTTCTGGTTGTATCATATACAACTCTTCTTTAATAAATCCATTAAGGAATGCAGTTTGATATCCATTTGTCAGATTTCATAAAATATGGCAATTGCTAACATGATTCGGACAGACTTTAAGCATCGGTACGAGTGAGAAAATCTCATCGTAGTCAACATCTTGAATTTGTCAAAAAACCTTTTTGACAAGTCGAGCTTTGTAGATAGTAACACTACTATCAGCGTCCTTCTTCCTCTTGAAGATCCATTTATTCTCAATGGATTGCCGATCATCGGGCAAGTCCACCAAAGTCCACACTTTGTTCTCATACATGGATTCTATCTCAGATTTCATGGCCTCAAGCCATCTGTCGAAATCTGGGCTCATCCTCGCTTCCTCATAGTTCGTAGGTTCATCATGGTCTAGCAACATGACTTCCAGAATAGGATTACCATACCACTCTGGTGCGGATCACACTCTGGTTGACCTACGAGGTTCGGTAGTAACTTGATCTGAAGTTTCATGATCATCATCATTAACTTCCTCACTAATTGGTGTAGGCATCACTGGAACTGATTTCAGTGATGAGCTACTTTCCAATTCGAGAGAAGGTACAATTACCTCAGCAAGTTCTACTTTCCTCCCACTCACTTCTTTCGAGAGAAACTCCTTCTCTAGAAAGGATCCACTCTTAGCAACAAAGATCTTACCTTCGGATATGTGATAGAAGGTGTACCCAACAGTTTCTTTTGGGTATCCTATGAAGACGCACTTCTCCAATTTGGGTTTGAGCTTATCAGGCTGAAACTTTTTCACATAAGCATCGCAACCCCAAACTTTAAGAAACGACAGCTTAGGTTTCTTGCTAAACCACAGTTCAGATGGTGTCGTCTCAGCGGATTTTTAGACGGTGCCCTATTTAACGTGAATGCAGCTATCTCTAATGCATAACCCCAAAACGATAGTGGTAAATCGGTAAGAGACATCATAGATCACACCATATCTAATAAAGTACAGTTATGACGTTCGGACACACCATTACGCTGTGGTGTTCCTAGTGGCGTGAGTTGCGAAACTATTCCACATTGTTTCAAATGAAGGCCAAACTCGTAACTCAAATATTCGCCTCCGCGATCAGATCGTAGAAACTTTTTTTCTTGTTACGATGATTCTCAACTTCACTCTGAAATTCTTTGAACTTTTCAAATGTTTCAGACTTGTGTTTCATTAAGTAGATATATCCATATCTGCTCAAATCATCTGTGAAGGTTAGAAAATAATGATACCCGCCACGAGCCTCAACACTCATCGAACCGCATACATCGGTATGTATTATTTCCAATAAGTCAGTGGCTCGCTCCATTGTTCTGGGGAACAGAGTCTTAGTCATCTTGCCCATGAGGCATGGTTCGCAAGCATCAAGTGATTCATAATCAAGTGATTCCAAAAGCCCACCAGCATGGTTCGCAAGCATCAAGTGATTCATAATCAAGTGATTCCAAAAGCCCATCAACATGGATTTTCTTCATGCGCTTTACACCAATATGACCTAAACGGCAGTGCCACAAATAAGTTGCACTATCATTATTAACCTTGCATCTTTTGGCTTCAATATTATGAATATGTGTATCACTACAATCGAGATTCAATAAACCATTCACCTTGGGTGTATGACCATAGAAGGTTTTATTCATGTAAACAGAATAACAATTATTCTTTGACTTAAATGAATAACTGTATTGCAATAAACATGATCCAATCATATTATGCTCAACACAAATACCAAATAACAATTGTTTTAGGTTCAACACTAATCCCGAAGGTAAAGGGAGTGTGCGATGGTGATCTTATCAACCTTGGAATTACTTCCAACACACATCGTCACCTTGCCCTCAACTAGTCTCTATTCATCACTCATGTTTCAAGTTACTAATCATAGCAACTGAACTAGTATCAAATACCCAGGGGCTACTATGAATACTAGTAAAGTACACATCAATAACATGTATATCATATATGGTTTTGTTCACTTTGCCATCCTTCTTATCCGCCAAGTATTTGGGGCAGTTCCGCTTCCAGTGACCATTTCCTTTGTAGTAGAAGCACTCAGTTCCACGCTTGTGTCTAGCTTTGGGAATCTTCATGGGAGTGGCAACTTGCTTGTCATTCTTCTTGAAGTTCTCTTTCTTTCCCTTTTACTTGAAACTAGTGGTCTTGTCAACCATCAACACTTGATGCTTTTCTTGATTTCTACCTTCGCCGATTTCAGCATCACGAAGAGCTCGGGGAATCGTTTTCGTCATCCCTTGCATATTATAGTTCATCACGAAGTACCAGTAACTTGGTGATAGTGACTAGAGAACTCTGTCAATCACTATCTTATCTGGAAGATTAACTCCCACTTGATTCAAGCGATTGTAGTACTCAAACATTCTGAGCACATGCTCACTGGTTGAGCTATTCTCCTCCATCTTGTAGGCAAAATACTTGTCAAAGGTCTCACACCTCTCGACTCGGGCATGAGTCTGAAATACAAATTTCAGCTCTTGGAACATCTTATATGTTCCGTGGCATTCAAAATGTTTTTGAAGTCCCGGTACTAAGCCATCAAGTATGGTGCACTAAACTATCAAGTAGTCATCATACCGAGCTTTGCCAAACGTTCGTAACGTCTGCATCTGCTCCTGCAATAGGTTCGTCACCTAGCGGTGCATCAAGGACATAATTCTTCTGTGCAACATTCAGGATAATCCTCAGATCATGGACCTAGTCCACATCATTGCTACTATCATCTTTCAACTTATTTTTCTCTAGGAACATATCAAAAAATAAACGGGGAAGCTATACGCGAGCTTATTGATCTACAACATAGATATGCAAATACTATGAGGACTAAGTTCATGATAAATTAAAGTTCAATTAATCATATTACTTAAGAACTCCCACTTAGATAGACATCCCTCTAGTCATCCAAGTGATCATGTGATCCATATCAACTAAACCATGTCTAATCATCACGTGAGATGGAGTAGTTTTCAATGGTGAACATCACTATGTTTATCATATCTACTATATGATTCACGCTCGACCTTTTGGTCTGAGTGTTCCGAGGCCATATCTGCATATGCTAGGCTCGTCAAGTTTAACCCGAGTATTCTGCGTGTGCAAAACTGGCTTGCACTCGTTGTATGTGAACGTAGAGCCTATCACACCCGATCATCACGTGGTGTCTCAGCACGAAGAACTTTCGCAACGGTGCATACTCAGGGAGAACACTTATACCTTGAATTTAGTGAGAGATCATCTTATAATGCTACCGTCGATCTAAGCAAAATAAGATGCATAAAAGATAAACATCACATGCAATCAATATAAGTGATATGATATGGCCATCATCATCTTGTGCATTTGATCTCCATCTTCAAAGCACCGTCATGATCACCATTGTCACCGGCTTGGCACCTTGATCTCCATCATAGCATCGTTGTCATCTCGCCAACTATTGCTTCTACGACTATCGCTACCGCTTAGTGATAAAGTAAAGCAATTACATGCCGATTGCATTTCATACAATAAAGCGACAACCATATGGCTCCTGCCAGTTGCCGATAACTGTTACAAAACATGATCATCTCATACAACAATTTATATATCATCAAGTCTTGACCATATCACATCACAACAAGCCCTGCAAAAACAACTTAGACGTCCTATACTTTGTTATTGTAAGTTTTACGTGGCTGCTGCGGGCTTCTAGCAAAAACCGTTCTTACCTACGCATCAAAACCACAACGATTTTTCGTCAAGTGTGTTGTTTTAACCTTCAACAAGGACCGGGCATAGTCAAACTCGATTCAACTAAAGCTGGAGAAACAGACACCCACTAGCCACCTGTGTGCGAAGCACGTCGGTAGAACGAGTCTCATGAACGCGGTCATGTAATGTCGGTCTGGGCCGCTTCATCCAACAATACCGCCAAATCAAAGTAAGACATGTTGGTAAGCAGTATGACTATTATCGCCCACAACTCATTGTGTTCTACTCGTGCATATAACATCTATGCATAGACTTGGCTCTGATACCACTGTTGGGGAACGTAGTATTTCAAAAAAATTGCCTACGATCACGCAAGATCTCTCTAGGAGAAGCATAGAAACGAGCAGGGAGAATGTGTCCATGTACCCTCGTAGACCGAAAGCGGAAGCGTTTAGTAACGTGGTTGCTGTAGTTGAACGTCTTTGCGATCCAACCGATCCAAGTACCGAACGTACGACACCTCCGCGATCTGCACACGTTCAGCTCGGTGACGTCCCTTGAACTCTTGATCCTATTGAGGCCGAGGGAGAGTTTCGCTAGCACGACGGCGTGGTGACAGTGATGATGAAGTTACCGGTGCAGGGCTTCGCCTAAGCACTACGATGATATGCCCGGGGTGTGCAACTGTGGAGGGGGGCACCACACATGGCTAAAAGATCAACTTGTGTGTCTTTGGCGTGCCCCCTACCTCCGTATATAAAGGAGGTAGACGGAGAGGCAGCCAGCCCTAGGGGGGCGCCAAGGTGTGGAGTAGGAAAGGGGGAATGGAGAAGGAAAAGGGGGCCCGGCCCCCTTCTCCTAGTCATAATAGGCTTCCTGCCAAAGGGGGGCGCACCAGCCCCTTGTGAGCTGGTGTGCTTCCCTCGTATGGCCTATAAGGCCCATAACTTCTCCTGGGGGGTTCCGGTAACCTCCCGGTACTCCGGAAAAATGCCCGAACCACTCGGAACCATTCCGATGTCCAAATGCAACCTTCCAATATATGAATCTTTACCTCTCGACCATATCGAGACTCCTCATCATGTCCGTGATCTCATCCGGGACTCTGAACAAGCTTCGGTCATCAAATCACATAACTCATAATACAAATCGTCATTGAACGTTAAGCGTGCGGACCCTACGGGTTCGAGAACTATGTAGACATGATCAAGACACATCTCCTATCAATAACCAATAGCAGAACCTGGATGCTCAAATTGGCTCCTACATATTGTACGAAAATCTTTATCGGTCAAACTGCATAACAACATACGTTGTTTCCTTTGTCATTGGTATGTTACTTGCCCGAGATTCGATCGTCGGTATCATCATACCTAGTTCAATCTCGTTACCGGCAAGTCTCTTTACTCCTTTTGTAATGCATTATCCTGCAACTAACTCATTAGTCACATTGCTTGCAAGGCTTATAGTGATGTGCATTACCGAGAGGGCCCGAAGATACCTCTCTGATACACGGAGTGACAAATCCTAATCTTGATCTATGCCAACCCAACAAACACCTTCAGATACACCTGTAGAGCATTTTTATAATCACCCAGTTATGTTGTGACGTTTGATAGCACACAAGGTGTTCCTTCGGTATTTGGGAGTTGCATAATCTCATAGTCAGAGGAACATGTATAAGTCATGAAGAAAGCAATAGCAATAAAACTCAACGATCATAATGCTAAGCTAACGGATGGGTCTTGTCCATCACATCATTCTCTAATGATGTGATCTCGTTCATCAAATGACAACACATATCTATGGTCAGGAAACATAACCATCTTTGATTAATGAGCTAGTCAAGTAGAGGCATACTAGGGACACTCTGTTTTGTCTATGTATTCACACATCTACTAAGTTTCCGGTTAATACAATTCTAACATGAATAATAAACATTTATCATGATATAAGGAAATATAAATAACAACTTTATTATTGCCTCTAGGGCATATTTCCTTCAGTGAGGAGATTACGGTGGCCCTAGTGGCTTCTTGGGGAGCATTGTGCCTCCACACCTCTCCAAACGGAGATTACCATCCGCAAGGGTGTGAACTTCGGGATACATCGTCGTCTCTGCATACCTCGGTTATCTCTTACCCGAGCCCTTTACTTACGGACTTTACTTTGTGATAGCCATAGTGTTTCATGTTATATATCTTGCTACCACTTAGTTGTTTATCTTGCTTAGCATAAGTTGTTGGTGCACATAGGTGAGCCAAGTCAATTTAGGTTTTGTGCTTCACAAATTAAACGCTAATTTTATTCCGTATTTGTTCCAGCCTAAACCGTAATTATTTTAAAGCGCTTATTCACCCTCCTCTAGGCAACATCCACGATCTTTCTCCATCAATCTAATGTCTATTACATTATGGATCTCATCCAATTCTCACCCATCACATGTACATGCAGTGCATTACTTAGACATGGTTAGGAATGTTGGAGAAGGGGATGTAGTCAATGGTGAAGTTTCCCCCTCTCAAACAACTAGGGCCTCCAGCGGCCCTCCGGGAAGATGAACAATGGTGACAACAATCAAGAGAAAATCATCGATAAATACAAGGGATGTTTTCAGGTGAATATATAGTCATGGGTCCCCAAGAGAAAGCAAAGGGTGGCCAAGTGGGCCCAAATCTCCTCTGTAGACACCCTAGGGCTTCAGGCGGCTAGGGTGGGCGTGTAGGAGCTCTAGGCACCTCCCAGGCCCATGGGTCCATGTGGTGCACATATGCCTCTACTATTTTTCTATCTTGTTTGTCCCCAATAGTTTTTTTGCACAAATAGACCACAAGGAGTGAAAGTTGTGATCCTCTTATGTGTGTGTGACACTAGGTAGTCAATAGTTCTTAACTCTATTGTCGACAAGCAGAAGGAAGAAAATATGACAACAATTTCTATCCTGGTATTCACGATTAAATAACATAAAACTACCAGTTTATAGGTTAGTGTTCCAAAAAATCTACCACTTATTAATTCGTTGTACCTACCACAAAAATGGCTTTCCATTGCAAAAAATACCCTGATGACCAGTTAGATTCAATTAAGTGTTGACCTGACAGGTCAAACCCACTTGTCAGGGTTGACCTCACAAAAAATGCCATGCAGACCCACCAAAGAAGGGTCAGGTGGAGAGGGGGAGGATAGAACGGAGCGCAAGTAGGTAGCCATGGAGGTGGAGGCCATCATGGGCATAGCAGAGTAGAGGTGAGAGAAGAGCTGAGTTGTCTGGATGAGAGAGAGGGGGTGGGTTAATCTCCTTCTTCCGTTTATTAATGGTCTAGGTTGGGAGCTACCATGGTCGCTGCCGCCGCTCTTCGTCTTGGGGCGCGGGGGGGGGGGGGGGGACGGAGATGCATGGGAGGTGTTTATCGTAACGCCTAATAGAGGGACGAGAGAGAAGGAAGAAGTGAGGGTCAATGTGCATGCATGGCACTTTTGTCAGCTCAACTCTGACGAGTGGTTCCGACCTATCATAAACACGCTTAACTTTAACTGAACTGGTAGATTTTTTCCTTTTGCAAGCCATTTTTGTGGTAGGTATCAACGAAGAATTAAAAAGTGGTAGATTTTTGGAACTCTAACCTATAGACTCGTAGTTTTATGTTTTTTGCGGGGGTAGTTTTATGCTATTTAACTAGTATTCATACTATGGAACAAATATATACAAAGTAAAAAAAGAAATCAGTCCCCCGCAAAAAATAGATCAATCGTGCAAGAAGAGGCAAATTAGCTGCTCATGTTCTTTGCTGCAAAGATTTCTTTTCATGAAGCTGGCACTATATCTAGTACCCCTCTGTCCCGGACGGAAGGAGTAGTGCACACACTAGCTTCACACCATAGTGTGGATGAGAGAGAGAGAGATGGAGGGAGGGAGAGAGAGAGAGAGAGTTAATCTCCTTCCTCTGCTTATTAGGTGTCCAGGTCGGGAGCTGCCGAGGTCGGCGCAACTGCTCTTTCGCTTGGGTCGCATGGGGTCAATGGGGATGCATGGGAGGTGCTTATCGTAATGCCCAACAGAGGAAGGTGAGAAAGAAGGAAGAGGAGAGGGTCAATGTGCCCGTGTGGCGTCTTTTTGTCGGGTCAGCTTTCACGAGTGGGTGTGACCTACCATAATCTATGCATAATAATAAAAGGGTTATTGCTTCTGGCGGTACGTCACCGAAATTGCCTCAAAGTTGCAAAATATTACCACTGATGCCACCTATAAGTGATAAAAAAACGTTTCGCACAAGGGAATGCCCGCCTGGGCTGGCCCGTGCAGTAGATACCTTCTATACCGCGCTCTGCACGCTGGAAGAAGACACGACACACCTGTTTGGGCCGGCCCATGTCCGGGCGGCTGGTTTTTTTAATTTTATTTTTTTATTATTTATTTTTCATTTTCCTTTTCCGTCTTATTTTTTCTACTTAAAATAATTTGAGACTTCAAAAAAGTTCCAAATATTAAAAAATGAGAATCTTGAAATAAAATGTTTAATAACTGATAAATGTTTGTGGATTAGAAAAATGTTCATGATTTTTACAAATGTTCACACATACAAAAAATGATCACAATTTTGAAAACAAAACGTTTTGGAAATAAAAAATATTCATGATTTTTTGAAACAATGTATTAAAAAATGTTACTAAAATTGATCAAAATTTTGTCAATTCCAAAAAGTTCAAAAATTCATGACTTACAAAATAGTTTATTGTTTCAAAAAATGTTCACTGATTCAAAAAATGACCATGCATTTAAAAAAATGTTCGTTAAATAAAAAAATCATGAATTTCCAAAATTGTTGCACCAAATAATTTCCAAAGAACTGTTCGTCGATTCTAGAAATGTTCGTCTATTCAAGAAAAATATTTTAGAAAATGTTCACAATTTTTTAAAAAATGTTTGCAAATAGTATAAAATGTTCATGAATTCAAAATATGTTCATGATTTTAGAAAATGTTGGAAAATTAAAAATGTTCACAAATTTGGAAAATGTTAGATATGTCCACTAGTTTTAAGAAATGTTTATAATATTCGAAAATTGTTCACTATTTCGTGAAAATGAGATTGATAGTGTATCTCGGTGATGCAACAAATTATGGTCATAGCCATTGGACATTCTGATTTTTTTTCTCCCGTTACTTCGCACAGCGGTTTTGCTAGTCATGCTTGAATTTAACTGAACCGGTCAAAATTTTCTTTTTGCAATGAAAAGCCATTTTGTGGTAGGTATCAACAAAGAATTAAAAAGTGGTAGATTTTAAGAACTCTAACTTATAAAGCAATAGTTTTATGCTATTTACTATAGTATTCATTTTTTTTATAAAATATTTACTCTAGTATTCATACTATGGAACAAATATATACAAAGCCCGATAGCTATGTTACTTCAATTGATCATTCATGCTCCACCCGCAAAAAAAAGATCAGTCATGCAAGCAGAGGCAAATGGGAGCGGCTACAGGTCAGTTAACTGACCCAAAATAGGTGTCACTCGAATGGCACACACGGCTTTGTTCTGCACAAAAGAGGCAACTGCTCCAGGTGCGCTTCTGCTTGCCTGCCTCCGGTAAAAGCCTACCACAAAATGCATGTCCAGGTCGACGCAGCAGCATGCTGCATGCAAGGGTACCCAGAATACAAAATGCAGAAGCACCCAAGGCAGCAGCTACAACATGAAAAGCAAGCAATTCTCCGGTAAAAACCAGGTAATGATAAAATTTGCACGCAATTTACACCCAAATTATGCTATGTTATAATGTGCAAAAAAGGTAATACCATTAAAGAAAGAACATAAAATAAAATGAAAACAAAATAATGATTTTTTCTAGGGAAGAATAAAACCCTTCAAGAAGAAAGATAATAAAAATCAAAAACAAAATAATGAAGTTTTCTAGGGAAGATACCCTTTAAGAAGAAAGAAAGTAAAAAAACAAAATAATGAAGTTTTCTAGGGAAGAATGAAACCCTTTAAGAAGAAAGGAAATAAAAAACTAAAAAAATACAAAATAATGAAGTTTTATATGGAAGAATGAAACCCTTTAAGAAAACAAAATACAAAAAGTAAAACTAAAACAAAATAATGAAGTTTTCTATGTAAGAATAAAACCCTTTAAGAAGAAAAAATATATATAAACCAAAACCAAAACAAACTAATGAGGTTTTGGGAAAATGAAACCCTTTAAGAAGAAATAAAATTAAAAAGTAACTTGCACACAAGTATGCCCTGAAATTGCACTTTTCTAATATGCCCAAAATAAGCTTGTATAGTGCAATTTTTGCTTATATTATAATTTACACACATGGTGTATCATACTTGCCTGTATACATACTTACAAACACAAAAATAAAAATATTTTTTCTAAGAAGAAATGAATTATAGTGGTATTGGTACCACCCTTCAAGAAGAAAGGAATTCAAAAAATTAATGATACAATTTGCACACAATTTACATATAAATTGCACTTTTTTAGTTATGTAAGAATAAACATATTATAGTGAATTTTACATAAAACAAAAATTTAAACAAGGAATGAATAAGTGGCATTTGTATCGTCCTTAAAAATAGGAAATGAATTAAAAACTAAAGATAATAAAACAAATAAAGTTTTCTAAGAGAGAATAAATTTGCGACATTGGTATTACTCTTAAGAAGAAAGAAAATAAAGAAAAAACTTGCACACAACTTTGCACTGAAATTGCACTTTATAATAAGCAGCGAATACAAATATAATAATGCAACTTTAGCAGTCTAGTATAATTTACATACATATTGTATTGTACTTTCATGCATACATACACATAATAATAGAATGTATTGAATTAGCAAAACAACTGCACAAAACAATTAGCATTAGTATTACCCTTAAAGAATAAATAATATAAAAAACCAAAAATTTCCACACAATTAGCATAAAAATGTACTTTTTATAATATGTAGAATAAATATATAAGAGTGAAGTTTCAGTACTCTGATGTAATTTGTACATCAGAGTACTTGCATGTATACATTTTCATGCACTCACACATATCCGGAAATACAAGTAAAGAGAAAAAGCTCAACTGAAAAATAAAAAATGAAAGCATACACGTGCAGAAAACAAAAGTAAACACATGAAAAAGAGCATGCACACACCAAAATTCAACCCAAGAAGGAAATCAACTGACCCAAAATAAGTGTCAATCGAATCCAAACAGCCCAAACTACCAGCATAGTGTGACAGGAAAAAGAAAAGCTACACAAATCTTAAAGCACAACCCAAGGATCAGAAAATCGATTGAGCAGAAAACTAAAATTCAGCTGACTGAAATCTAGCTAAAATGGATGCAAATTGTCTGCTCATGTTCTTTGCTGCAAAGTTTTTTTATCATGAACCTGACACTATATCTAGTACTAGTACACGCACTAGCTTCACATCAAAGAAGGAAGAGGACATTCTCAGTTAGGCTAGATAATACCAAGTTCCAGCAACATGCATGCCGCATCGCGCGCGCATCAGGTATATACACATGTACGCTGCACGGTAACCATCCGAGAGAGCTGGTTCCAGATCGATCGACAACAGTGGATATGGGCGAAAGACAGTTATCAACTTATCATGCATCTAGCGGCCTATCGGAAGAAGAATGCAGGCAACAAATGACACGATCGCAAGCTAATCTGGTGGAGAGAACCTAATGGACGGCAGCGGCAGGGCGCTAGATATATCACACCCTCCGACGCAGTTCACCACCCTCTTCAACCGAGGGTTTGTCCGGACACTCGGGCTGATGACGAGGTGAATTTTGTTCGCCAGGCCCCGCGTCAACTCCCGGCAGTACTGCACCAACATACGTACATGATCATTGAGGGAGTCCTAGATAAGGGGGTGTCCGGATAGCCGGACTATACCTTCAGCCGGACTCCTGGGCTATGAAGATACAAGATTGAAGACTTCGTCCCGTGTCCGGAAGGGACTTTCCTTGGCGTGGAAGGCAAGCTTGGCGATGTGGATATGTAGATCTCCTACCATTGTAACCGACTCTGTGTAACCCTAACCCTCTCCGGTGTCTATATAAACCGGAGGGTTTTAGTCTGTAGGAGAGAACAACAATCATACTGTAGGCTAACTTCTAGGGTTTAGCCTCCTTGATCTCGTGGTAGATCTACTCTTGTACTACCCATATCATCAATGTTAATCAAGAAGGAGTAGGGTTTTACCTCCATCGAGAGGGCCCGAACCTGGGTAAAAACATCGTGTCCCTTGTCTCCTGTTACCGTCCGCCTAGACGCACAGTTCGGGACCCCCTACCCGAGATCCGCCGGTTTTGACACCGACATTGGTGCTTTCATTGAGAGTTCCTCTGTGTCATCGCCATCAGGAAGGATGCCTCATCCCGTCTTTAAAGACGGCACCGTTGCTAAGGGAGCTTTGGCTGTCGGCCAAACTCTCCGGCTAGGTGGTTTTCTTATGACCGCCTGTTCGGCTGCTGCGCCGACGATGGCCTCTCGGGTCATCAAAAGCAATCTTCATGTCAGCTCGGAACTCGCCGAGCAGTTAGATCTAATGGAGCTCTCTTCCATAAACGAGCTCTTGGATCGCATCGCCGCCCTGGGAGTCGCTACGGATTACGACCAGATTGGGCTTAAACCCGATCTGAGAGAGATTAACTCTCCCCAAGTCACCCATCATATTGCCGTGGTAGAGGGACAGTGCGGCGACCCTTCATCTATCTTAAGGACTAGCTACGTCCGGATTCCCGAACCCTCCAAGTCGGATACCCGCGGAGGGGAGGATATCACTCAAGACCTGAACTTAGAGTCAGGCGACGGGCTGGATTCATTGGACAACATCCAAGAATCCAAACTTTCGAGTTCGAAAACTCCTTGGCCTCTGAGTCTCAGATTGGGTGAGGTTTCGGATTTAATTCCACCCACCCACCCGAACATAAGCGATCTATCCCAAATCAGGCAAAAGCCCGAAGAAACAGTACATCATTACTAGGTCAGATTCCTCCTGGTTAGGAACAGGATAAAGGACTGTCGCGAGGAAGACGCAATCTCAATCTTCTGCAATAATTGCACGGACAAGGGAATCCTCAACGCCATAAGTCGCCGTGATATTACACGCTTCGCTGACTTGGCGTCCATAGTACGAAAGTACTGTGCGATGGAAAGCGCCTGGAAAACCGAAATAAAATTTTTGGACGATCCGGCCCTGAATACAAACCCGGTCCGAAATAAAAGGGTGCATCATCGCCAAACACCCGGGTTAAATACCAAAAAGCAAAAACCCACTACAGGGCATGGAACCGTACTGGAAGGATGGCTTAATGGACCCTGTAAAATTCACAGTACAGAGGGCGCCACACCAACTCACAGCCTTAGAGCATGTTGGATACTCTGGCAGGTGGCCAAAATTGGCGAAGATCTCCTAATTTCGGAGGCCACAGAAAGCCACCCCAGGGACACCAATACGGTATTAACAGTCTTCGAGACTTTCGCATCCAATAATATGCGAAAAAGAACACTCCACAGCCTTGCCGAAGTCTACCAAGTAGCAACAATAAACCCATGGAGTGACACGGCTATTACTTTTAATGCCAGTGATGAACCTAAATTCCGAACAGTCCAATAGTGGATGGCTTTCGCCTCACCAAGATACTCATGGATGGAGGCAGCGGATTGAACCTCATTTATGAGGAAACCCTTCAAAAAATGGAAATAGACTGGAACCGCATTGAGCGAAGCAGAACAACCTTTAGAGGAATAATCCCAAGTCGGGAAGCGCGCTGTATAGGAAAAATCACACTAGATGCGGTTTTCGGCACGCCGGATAATTACTGGTCCGAAGAGGTCACGTTCCATGTGGCCCCGTTCAGTAGCGGATACCTCACCCTGCTAGGGCGGGAAGCGTTTACAATCTTCCAAGCAATACCCCGTTACGGGTGCATGAAGCTCAAGATGCCCAGGCCGAGCGGAATTATCACTCTCGCTAGTGATCCGGACATAGCACTCCGCGTCGAAAATAAGATAGCTGCACTGGCCCTTGAGGCACTATCTGAAGCCCTAGCGGCTGAGGAACTGAGTGCGCTGCGCTCCATGATGAACAGGGACGATGTGATACTCGACAAAAGATCCAAGTCCACCTCCTTTAAACCAGCGGACGAAATAGTCAAATTCCAGGTCCATCCAACGGACCCCAATAAAACAGCTTCTATCGGGCACAATTAAACCCTGATGTAGATGCCGCACTGCGAGAGTTCCTATGTGAAAACTGGGACATTTTCTCCTGGCACCCTTCAGACATGCCAGGAATCCCACGCAGGCTGGCCGAACACAGCTTAAATATCCTAAAAGGATTCAAACCTGTCAAACAAGCTCTTCGGCGTTTTTCCGAACCTAAGAGACAGGCCATGGGAGAGGAGCTAGCCAAGCTATTGGAGGCCGGATTCATCAGAAACATCCGGACTGGCTAGCAAACCTGGTGATGGTACCAAAGAAGGACAAATCCTGGCACCTGTGCGTTAATTTTAAAGACCTTAACAAGGCTTGCCCAAAGGATCCCTTCCCCCTCCCCCGCATCGATCAAATTATCGACGCTACCGCAGGACATGATTCGTTGTGTTTCCTCGACGCATATTCCAGCTACCATCAAATCAAGATGGCAGAGTCAGACCAAGCCACAACAGCATTCATCACACCACACGGCCCACTCTACTTCAACACAATGCCCTTCGTGCTCAAAAACGCCGGCGCAACGTATCAGCGCATGATTCAGTCATGTCTAGCAAACCAGATCGGCAAAACAGTGGAGGCATATGTAGATGATGTGGTCGTCAAAACAAGACATGTCGAATCTCTAGTAGACGACTTGAGGCTCACATTTGATAACCTCCGAACATACGACATCAAGCTCAACCCAAAAAAATGCGTTTTCGGCGTTCCAGCCGGAAAGCTCTTGGGCTTCATTGTATCCGGTAGAGGAATTGAAGCAAATCCAGCCAAAATCCGAGCTCTGTCACAATTGGATATCCCAAAGGACCTCAAACAAATACAAAAATTAACCGGATGCGTGGCGGCTCTAAGCCGCTTTATCTCCCGCTTGGGAGAAAAGGCACTACCCCTCTACCGCCTTCTTAGGCGCACCGAACACTTCGAGTGGACGGATGCCGCCACGGCCGGACTCGACGAAATAAAAGCCATATTGGCAACAAACCCAGTCCTGGCCGCGCCAAACATTAGCGAACCAATGCTATTGTACATTGCAGCAACACATCAGGTTGTAAGCGCAGTGCTCGTCGTCGAACGAGAAACGGACGGACACAAATTCCCCCTTCAAAAGCCGGTCTATTATGTGTCCACTGTCCTCACTCCGCGCAAATCACGGTACCCGCATTATCAAAAGATTGCGTACGCGGTATTCATGGCATCCCAGAAGCTGCAGCACTACTTTCAAGAGTGTTCAATAACAGTAGCCTCGAAAGTACCACTTAACGATATTATAAACAACCGTGACGCAACGGACCGGATTGCAAAATGGGCCATTGAGCTCCTCATGTTCGACATAACTTATAAGCCACGGCGAGCTATCAATTCGCAAGTTTTGGCTGACTTCGTTGCAGAATGGACGGAGGCCGAACTCCCTAAAGAGTAAGGCACATATTCAAACTGGATCATGCATTTCGACGGCTCCAAGATGTTGGCCGGTCTAGGGGCTGGCGTCGTTTTGACGTCCCCCACAGGAGACACCGTTCAATATGTACTCCAGATTATGTACACAGACTCCAACAATGCAGCCGAATATGAGGCCCTTTTACACGGTCTCCGGATGGTAGTATCCATGGGCATTCAACGCCTAGAGGTGCGCAGGGATTTGAACCTCGTGATATCCCAAATAAATGGAGGCTTCGATGCCAAGGATCCAAAAATGGCAGCTTACCGCAACGCTGTCTTAAAAATGCCAGCTCGGTTCGAAGGGCTTGAATTTCACCATATAGCCCGGGAAAATAATCAGGCGGCAGATGTCCTGGCATGCATCAGCGCAAAACGCGATGTAGTCCCCCCAACATCTTCTTGGAAAGGCTGTTCAAGCCATCCGTAGTATGGGAAGGGGAACCGGGCAATAACAGCCCGGACCCAACTGTGATAGCCTGGCTTATTAGGGATGATAGACTACTCATATCATTAAGGAATTCCTTCTTTTCTGGGAGCCCATTCGGACAGAACTCCAAAGTTAAGCGTGCTCAGCTTGGAGTAGTGTCAGGATGGGTGACCGACCGGGAAGTTGCTCCCGGGTGCGCACGAGTGAGGACAAAGTGCGCAGAAAAGACTAGTATTGATCTGTGGGGCCAGTCTAGATCCCGCCAGGAGTAACGACCACCGACGGGTGTGTCCGGGGCGTTACAAGTTGGTATCAGAGCCGACCCTCGCGGTTACACGGATGGTTGCGGACAGGTGCGTGGTCATGTTGTTCATGACGTTTGTGACCCGTCGTGGCACCCAGCATGGCACATGTACCGGACTAGAAGCACAGACGTTTGTGCCAAGAGGGAACGTTCCTGTGGCCCGACGAGGACGTCGGTTCCTCTGAGTGGGGGTGTATGTGATAGCCTGGCTTATTAGGGATGATAGACTACTCATATCATTAAGGAATTCCTTCTTTTCCGGGAGCCCATTCGGACAGAACTCCAAAGTTAAGCGTGCTCAGCTTGGAGTAGTGTCAGGATGGGTGACCGACCGGGAAGTTGCTCCCGGGTGCGCACGAGTGAGGACAAAGTGCGCAGAAAAGACTAGTATTGATCTGTGGGGCCAGTCTAGATCCCGCCAGGAGTAACGACCACCGGCGGGTGTGTCCGGGGCGTTACACCAACCGCACTGCCCGACACCAAACAATCTGACATAATTGGAGGCTGTGCCAATGAAATTACACCTTCAGCCCAAGTAATAATGGCCGTCATCTCCCCGTGGACAGAACCATTCCTAGCCTACCTTACTAGGCAGGAACTCCCAGAGGACCAAAACGAGGCATGCTACATAGTGCGGCGATCTAAAGCCTATAAAGTCCATGAGGGAGAGCTTTATAAGAGCACTACCGGAGTCCTTCAAAGGTGCATCTCCGAAGAGGAAGGGCGGAACCTGCTGGCTGAAATTCATGCCGGACTCGGTGGTCATCACGCTGCAACTCGGTCCCTCGTAAGCAAAGCTTTCCGTACAGGCTTTTATTGGTCGACGGCCCGGGCAGACGCTCAGGACTTAGTCCAACGATGCGTTGGTTGCCAGCTTTTTGCAAACCAAAGCCATATGCCACCCACCGCCCTCCAAACTATCCCCATCACTTGGCCCTTCGCGGTCTGGGGGCTTGACATGGTTGGACCCCTTAAAGGCGGAACCCACAAGAAAAAATACTTACTGGTCATGGTGGATAAGTTCACCAAATGGATAGAAGCCAAGCCTGTTAAGACGGCCGAATCCGGACCGATGATAGACTTTATATCTGGGGTCATACACCGTTATGGCGTCCCCAACAGCATCATCACTGATAACGGCACGAACTTTATGGCCGATGAGGTAAAACTCTGGTGCAAAAACATGGGCATCAAGCTCGATTATGCTTTCGTCTATCACCCACAAACTAACGGCCAGGTCGAACGTGAAAATGGTCTTATCATGAGCGGCATCAAACCCAGATTAGTGCGGTCCCTTAAGGAATCTAATACGCACTGGGTGGAGGAGCTCGACTCCGTACTCTGGGGGCTGCGGACCACGCCCAATCGCACCACCGGATACACACCATTCTTCATGGTGTACGGCGCAGAAGCAGTTTTGCCCTGCGACATAAATTCATGACTCACCTCGAGTGCGCATGTACGAAGAAAGAGAAGCCGAGCTCGATCGGCAGGACAGTTTGGACGCCTTGGAGGAGGAGCGTGACGTGGCAAAATCCCGTTCCGCATTCTATCAACAGCAGGGTCGAAGATATCAAAGTAGAGAAGTATGGGCCAAAAATTACAACATTGGCGGTTAGTTCTACGCCTGCCGGACAAGAAAAAGGACAAACTCAAGCCCAAGTGGGAAGGTCTCTTCATAATTGACCAAGTCCTGAATGGTGGAGCGTACCGCCTGTGAGATGCATCGGATAACCGACTCGAGCCGAACCCATGGAACGCAGCCCATCTCGGAAGATTCTATGCCTAGTGCCGGACCCTGCGTTCGTCTCCTTCCTCTGTCCATTTTTTATATTTTCTGTCTTACATTTCTCTCCTTCTCCCCTTCCTTTCTATTATAGCCTTTAAAGGCCCAATAAGTGACGCGCTATCCGCGCTCATTAAACCTGAGGGCTTCTTTGAACAGAAGCTTATTTATACGGGCTTTATGCCCAACACATGTGTCACACTTTCGCATGTACCTTTATTCACCATTATATGCATCGATATGACTTAAGTTTTGGCCAAGCTGGGTTGCCTGGTTCCTGTGCTTACCCCTACGTTCCTGATTGTTCGGCTAGGTGGTAAAGGGAGCACCTCTGCGATTGTAAATGCTGGGTCAGCCGGATGTGTACCTCAGACTGAGTGAAGCCGAAAGCTAGCGTTCTTAAGGGAATATTCGGTCGGTGAACTAAAGATGATCTTTTCACTTATTTATTTATGCGCCCCCAGATGATTTTTCCTGCGTCTCTTTTCGCAGCATGAACATGCACTTTAGGGCATGCCTCCCAGGGAAAGGAACCCCTAACAAAACTATTCTCTCTGGAAGATGTTTCTTACTAACCATGTAATATAACATAACTAGTTGGGCACTTGTCTGTTCAAGCACTAATGACCCCTACGCCTGGTCTCCATGCATACCTCGGTTCTTATATAACCGCATGGGTATTCGGACACACTCCGGAAGATGTTTCTTACTAACCATGTAATATAACATAACTAGTTGGGCACTTGTCTGTTCAAGCACTAATGACCCCTATGCCTGGTCTCCATGCATACCCCAGTTCTTATATAACCGCATGGGTATTCGGACACACTCCGGACCGTCAGGTCCCGAGGCTGAAGCGAAAAGGTCGACATGACAAACGATCTACAATCCGGCTAGAAGGCATTACACATGTCAATTAAAATTACATAGTCATTCTAACTAATTGTATTCCTCTTCAATACCATCTAACAGGCTGTCTAGTTTACAGTCCTGCTGGGAATACTTTGCGGCCAATTCTACTTGGTCGTACACTAAGCTTACAGGGATCTCCTTCCCATCGGGCCCAACAGGTCCGACCTCGGCCATGTGGTTTGGGTCAGCCTTCGTGTACCGCGTCTTCACCATGGCCCAGGCCTCCCTAGCGCCTTGACGGCAGGCCGATATCTTCCACAATCAGAAGCGCCGCCACGCTCCCTTTAGCTTCTCTGCAAGCTCTCCAAGGCCTTCGGGCATGGAGATGGATGGCCACAAGGCCTGGGCAACGCCTTGCAACACCTGCCGAACTCGCTCGTGCAGTCGCGAGAGCTCGGGAAGAATGTCACCCGTGGAACCGGGCATCTCCTCTACAGGACGACCTGTTAGCACACCTACAGACATCACTCTGTTAGTCGACTTCCTCGCCGAACTCTTTTTCTTTTTTTTTCAAAGGTTCGCTTAAGCATTTACTAAACATGCCGCGTCGGAGCCGCTGATTCTCCTTAGTGGAGTCCGATAGCTGGGCACGAACATCTTTCAGTTCAACGCCCAGCTTGGTGTTGGCATCCTGGAGATCATTCTTCTCCCGCCTCACCTTTGTCAGCACGCTCTCACCAGCCTTTAGCTGGTGTAGGAGTTGTTGATTTTTCGGATCTAATCCGGCGCCATCTACAATTTCATTTGTTAGATTTGCACACACGCCGCACTTCACACAATACTTATCTTTTTGAAACATATATTACCAGAGGGGGTCTCCTTGGGCTCCCCTGTCGTGGCTAGTGCGGCCTCAAGTTGGGCTTTGCACTCTTCTAGCTCCTGGGATAGTTGGGTATTCTTCTCTGAAAGAACCTGCATATTACATGATCCTTAAATCAGTTATTCTAACGGTTTCAAGTCTCGGGGGCTACTGATATATATAACCATCAAATTTTCTCACCCGTATGTCTTTCACATACTGCTCTATGGCTCTGGCTAGACCATTTTGAGCGGCACGGAGGTACGCGTCTCCCGAATTGAAGGCATCCAAAGCCTCTGGGAGAAACAAGCATCGCGAAGAACTGTCCGGCGACGCCTGTGGTTCATGGCATTCTCCACCTCGGAATTGGTGGCAGACAGCCTGTCTGCATCCTTTGTTGGAGGAGCGTCCGGTGCGCGCCTCATGTTCGCCTCCGCCTCTGGACCAGGCTTTGGAGCCTGGCAGGTGGAGGCGCGATTGGCAGCCTCTCCGGATATAGTCCGGCGAGGTCTCTTTGTCCTAAAGAGAGCACGAATGTTAATATGCCTTGAAGGAATAACACCAGGGGATGAGATGGCGCGTTATACCTTTGCGCCGACGTCTCAGTCCAGACCGCACTTCTTTTCAGCCCCTGGGGCCTTGCGGCCCCTCATTGGCTAGTTGCCGCAGGCCCGGCCTCCCGCCTCAAGGACCTCCTTGCAAAACGCGGCTGTTATACGGTAATCGAAAACACGCGAGGACGGGCCCCTTTTTGAAGTGCTGGGATTTCGGTCTCAGTTACCTGGGAGGCTGGGAGTAGCCCTGGGTAATCGGCCGTAATAGCCACCAAGGCGTTGTCCTTGCTCAATTGATGAAACACCCCATCAATTAGCTCCACAGATAAGTCTGGATCCTCTTGAGAGGCCAGGTTGAGGGACCGTCCCGGATCCTCGGGTTGTGGAGGGGGCTGTTTATTTCTTTAACAGCCTGGCGCAGCTCCTGCGTTTAAGTCGTTGTAAGTGCATCTAGTGCCCCTTAGTGATTTTGGTGTATTGAAGACTTATAGGTTAAGGATCTAATGTGTTTATGAGTGTACACAGGTCTATAAGTCTATAAGGAGTTTGATATTTACAGAGAAAGTCGACCCCTAAAAGTGAAGTTCTTCGACTGAAGACTTTGATATTCTGAAGAATTTCCGAAGAATTTCTAAAGACTTTGAAAGTGAAGAAATTGGTGTGACCTGAAGACTTGGTATTCATTCGAGGAACATGAAGCGTGAAGACTTTTGTTTTCGTAGTTTCATTTTCTCTTTCTTGAGTCATAGGAAACACCGTACTGTTAAAGGGGGTCGAGGAAATACTAAGGAGAAATTTCCATGTGATGCTCAACACAAATCCTACACCTACCAATCCCTTCGAGTGAAGCCATTGGAAATCTCAAACAGTTCAGTCAATTTCTTCAGTGACAGAGACACAGTTCTTCTGGTCACTGAGGACTTTGTTCTGACTGAGGAGTTAGGAATTCGCCAGTGCGAATTGCCTACATAGTGAGGAACATGATAGCCCTGAGGAATTTGTACCTCAAATTTCCGACCGTTGCTGTGCTATGCGCTAGCTGTCCCAAAATATCTTATCCACCTAACGGTCATATCATTAAAGGGCATTTATGTCTTATCATGTCGGGCTGCTCCCTAGGCTATAAATAGCCGCCCCCTACAACCACTAGCTGGTTGGCTGCTCCGCGAGAACTTGACACTTGTCATTTGAGAGCAACCCATCCTCTGAGGACTTTGAGCGAAAATCATCAAGTGAGGAAAATCCAAAACCCAAACCCAAACACCTACAAACCCAAAGTGATTGAGCATCACTGAAGAGATTGATCCTGCGTGGATCCGAGGCTTGTTACCTTTGAAGACTGTGCTTCTTCCAGATGGTTAGGCGTCAAGGTCTAGAGCATCCAAGAGGAATTGTGGATCGCCGAGTGACCGAGTTTGTGAAGGTTTGGAAGTCACCTGAAGACTTACCACGAGTGATTGGGCGAGGACTGTGTGTCCTTAGCTCAAGGAGAATACGGTGAGGACTGTGTGTCCGGGACTGGGTGTCTCGAGTTTAAATACTCAGCCGCTCCAACCAGACGTACAACTGAGACAGCAGTTGGAACTGGTCTACCAAATCATTGTCTTCACCAAGCCAACTGGTTCTATTTCCTCAACACTTTCATTTCCTCATTATTGTGTTGTGTGTTTGTTCATATATGTGTTTGAAGACTTTGACTGAAGACTTTCTCAATTTCCTCAGTTCAATTTCTTCAGTCTGTTTGTCTTCATCTTGTGCTATCCTGTGTTTACGCTTTCTGTACTCTGTGTTTGTCTTCATTTCATCATGATGACCATGCATGTATTCTACTATGTTTACTTCTGAGTACTTATTCCGCTGCTAGTAGTTCTTCGCTAAGGAATTTCCTCACTTGCAAATTCCTTAGTGAAGAATTTCATAAAAATCGCCTATTCACCCCCCCTCTAGTCGATATATCGCACTTTCAATTGGTATCAGAGCAAGGTACTCCCTTGTTCTGTGTGATTTTGGTTTAACCGCTTGGAGTTTTAGTTATGTCAACCGCAGGTATGATCAAGGTCTCTGCTGGGTGTCCTACCTTTGATGGGACGGACTACCCCTACTGGAAGAACAAGATGCGCATGCATCTTGAGGCAATTGATAACAATATCTGGTACGTTGTGGAAAATGATGTTCCCTCTGTCTCACCCTCACTGAACGCTACCGATGTGAAGAGATTCAAGCAACTCGATTCCCATGCGAAGAATATCATATGTGGCCATCTGAGTAAAGGACAGTATGGTAGAGTGAGTGCTTTGGAAACTGCTAAGCTTATCTGGGATAGGCTGTCCAAGGTCAATGAAGGAGTTTCAACTCAACGTGACTCTCGAGTTGATGTTCTTCGCAATCTCTTCAACCGCTTCAAAAGACTCGACAATGAAAATTTTCAGCAAACCTTCGATCGCCTCACTGACATCTCAAATGACCTTCAAGCACTTGGTGCCACTGACATCACCGACCATGAGGTGGTGAAGAAATTGCTGAGATCGCTTGATTCCTCATTTGATACTCTAGCACTGATGATACAAGAGTGTGTTGATTACAAGTCACTTGACCCCGCTGATATCCTCGAGAGGCTAAACACTCATGAGTTCCAGCTTGCTGAAAAGAGAGATCTCTATGGTTCGAGCTATGGCAGATCATGTGCACTGAAGGCCAAGGCAGTATCAAAATCCGAAGATGAAGACTCTAGTAGCAGCCTTGGTGACCCTGAAGAACTGAGTCATGATCTAGCACTGCTTGTGACGAAATTCCAGAAGTTCTCAAGACGTGGTCGCTTTGGAAAACCCTCAAGGAGCAATGATTCCTCATCCAGTGACTACAAGAAGAGGCTTTGTCACAAGTGCAAGAAACCAGGACATTAAATTCAAGATTGTCCTCAGTGGGAAAAGGAATCAAAGAAGAAGAAATACAAGGATTACAGTTCTGATGATGCGAAGAAAAAGAAGAAGTCCTCAAAATCTTCATCATCAAGATCCTCAAAGTCTTCATCTCACAATAAGAGTAGCTCCAAGAAGGCTCGGGCATTCATTGGCAAGGAAATGGACTCTGAAGCTGAATCTGAAGAACAAGAAGAAGAGGAGGCTTCTGAGGACTCTGAGTCTGGTGTGGCAAGCCTAGCCCTCGCTACTGCATTCGTCAGCAAGTCTATCTTCACCTCTGAAGAAAATGACCTCACCAACAAGGCTGATGAAGGCAACGATGACTATGCTCCCACCTATTGCTTCATGGCAAAGGGTGCCAAGGTACCTAAATACACCTCCTCTGAGTCTAGTGAAGATGAATCTGATGAAAATCTTGAGCCCAGCTACACAAAACTTGCTAAGATTGTTGTGAAACAACAAAAGGCTTTTGAAAAGGTTCAAAACATGCTAGACAAAGTGATGATATGTTGGGTGAAGAAATAGATCGCACTAAAGCCTTGACTGAAAATCTTCAGAGACTTCAGACCAGGTTTGATAACCTTCAAGGTCATCATAACACTCTCTTGTCTGATCATGAGAAGCTTTCTTATGAATTTCTTCAAAGAAAGCAAGATCTTGAGGAGCTAAGAGTGAGTTATGAAGATCTTCAGAAGGAGCACGATTCATTACTTGCTCAACAAATCAGCGCTGCTCAAGAAGAATTCATTCCTTCATGTTTAAAATGCATTGAACGAGAATCTGCTAATTCCTCACCTGAATGTTCAAATGCTTCTAATGTTACAAATTCTTCACCTGTCTCTGCTATCACTAATTCCTCATCTGAGGACATTGCTAGTATCACTGATGATGCAGGGCTGAAGGAATTGTACATGACAGACATGTACAAAAGCCTCAAAGGGCATCAGACTCTTTGTGATGTGCTTAAAAAGCAGATCCTCAACAGGAACCCTAGGAAAGAGGGTATTGCCTTTGAGAGGAAACTCAATGCTGATGGTACATATTGGAAGCCTGAGCAGTACCCCAAAACCTCATGGGTTGCTGCAAAGGGACCCCTAGTTGATCCATCTAATTTATCTGGTTATACATGTGAATCTTCTCATTCTTATGATGAGTCATTTGACTCCAACTATAAATTGTTCAAAAATCAGAATGGTGAAGTATTTGCTAGATATGTTGGCACTAACTGCAGGAACGGTTCCCCTATGAAGAAAATCTGGGTTCCCAAAAGGTGCCTTGAAAGTCTTCAGGTGAATGTCCTCATGACACCACCTGTGAAGAATAGGAACCCCAGATCAAATTCTTCATATGGACCAAATTCTTCATATGGATCCAAGTCCTCATACGGACCAAATTCCTCACGTGGATCAAATTCCTCAAAAGGATCAAAGTCCTCATATGAACATCATCGTGCTAACAACTCTGTTTCGCAGGGAAGAGCCAAGGGCTATGAATATGAGCATTATTCTTCTAATCATTATGTTCATAAGTCCTTGAAGAATTTCTCTGCTTATTCATATGCTTACTCTAACCCCTCTTATGTGAAACGTAATGGTTTGGCCGCTATGCCACCATTCTCATATGGAGCTCGCATAGTGATGAACTCTTTGCCACCCCTTCAGATGTGGGTGGTGAAGAAAAAGAACTAATCAGTTATGCAGGGTCAGGTCTCCAGACATACTGTAACGTCTGAAGAATTTGCTGGGGACCTGACAAAGTGCCTGAAAGGACGCAGGCTAACCATGATGAAATGAACTTTCATTTCACACGTCCTACCTCTGTTTTATCTATCTTACTGCTTGATGAAATTGATCTGATGAATTGTGACATCATATTCTTCACTGCTGAAGTATATGAGTTCGTAAGTTGCACTAATTCATCTGCAGGATGATCAACCCAAAGCCACTGAGTGGGTCCTTGATAGTGGATGTACAAATCACATGACTGGTGACAGGAATCTATTGATGGATGCTCCTTTATTGTCATCACATCTGAAGCATATCATCTTCGCTGATAAAAGCAAAAGTCAAGTATTGGGTCTAGGTAAAGTTGCTATCACAAAGGATCGACACATGGACAAAGTCATGCTTGTTGAGTCCTTAGGATACAACATTATGTCTGTCTCAATGCTTTCTGATGTTGATATAGTTGTTGTCTTTGGCAAGTATCGTTGTGTTGTGATTATGGACGCTGACAAATCCAAAGTCTTCGAAGGCTTTAGGAGAGGAGACTTGTATATTGTTGATTTCTCTGCAGATTCACAACCAACCGTGTGCCTACTTGCAAAAGCTTCAGAAGGATGGCTATGGCATCGACGACTTGGTCATGCAGGCATGAGGAATTTGCACACGCTTGCAAAGAAGAAGAATGTTATTGGCATTGAGAATGTCAAATTCCTCAAGGATCACTTATGCGGTGCCTGTGAAGCTGGAAAGATGACCAAGGCCAAGCATCCAGCAAAGACCATCATGACCGCTACTCGTCCATTCGAATTGCTTCACATGGATCTCTTCGGTCCTAATCACTATTCCTCTATTTCAAATGAAGAATCTCAATATGGCTTTGTTATTTTTGATGATTACTCTCGTTACACATGGGTACACCTTGTCTCTTACAAACATGAAGTGCAGGAAGTCTTCAAACGATTTTCCTCGAGGGCTTCAACCAACTTTGATGTGAAGATCAAGCACATCAGAAGTGACAATGGCACTGAGTTCAAGAATTCGGGTCTCGATGACTATCTTGATGAACTTGGTATTACTCATGAGTTATCTGCTCCTTATACTCCTCAACAGAATGGCGTCGTGGAGCGCAAGAACGGGACCCTTGCTGAGATGGCTTGCACTATGCTTGACGAATACAAAACCCCTCGTCGTTTCTGGGTTGATGCAATTGATACTGCGTGCCATATCATCAACAGAGTATATCTTCACAAATTCTTCAAGAAGACTGCCTATGAACTCCTCACTGACAAGAAACCCAATGTGAGTTATTTCAAAGTCTTCGGTGCTAAATGCTGGATTAGAGATCCTCATCACAACTCTAAATTTGCACCAAAAGCACATGAAGGTTTTATGCTTGGTTACGGAAAGGACTCGCACACCTACAGAGTCTTCAACAATGTTCTTCACAAGATTGTTGAAACTGTAGATGTGCGGTTCGATGAAACTAATGGCTCGCAAAGAGAGCACCTACCTTCTTTGTTAGATGAACCAGCACCTGAGGACTCTATCAAGCACAAGGCTACTGAAGATGTCATTCCTACTGAAGAATCTGCTGAAGAATTCATTCCAGAACATGAAGAACATCGAGCTGATGTACCTGAAGGAAATGCTGAGGAAATTGATGCTGAAGAAAATGTTGATCAAATTCCTCAACGACAACCAGCTCATCCTCGCGTTGCAAAGGAAGTGCAAGTGGAGAAGATCATCGATGACATTAGAGCCCCAGGTCCTCTCACACGCTCAAAAGCTTCACATCTATCTAACTTCTGTGGGCACTTTGCTTTTGTCTCTATCACATAGCCCACTAAGGTAGACGAAGCATTTCTGGAACCTGAGTGGATTCAGGCCATGCAAGAAGAATTACATTAGTTCAAGCTCAACAACGTCTGGGAACTGGCCAATCGTCCCGATCCTCGCAAGCATAACATCATTGGCACAAAGTGGATCTACCGCAACAAGCAAGATGAAAATGGTGTTGTGGTGAGGAATAAGGCACGACTAGTAGCTCAAGGCTACACACAGGTTGAAGGAGTTGATTTCGATGAAACCTTTGCACCTGTTGCTAGACTTGAGGCTATTCGCATATTGCTTGCTTATGCTAACCATCATGATATCATGTTATATCAAATGGATGTGAAAAGTGCATTCCTCAATGGTAAGCTTGAGGAAGAAGTATATGTTGCTCAACCCCCAGGTTTTGAAGATCCAAAACATCCTGACAAAGTCTTCAGACTTAACAAGGCCCTCTATGGCCTCAAGCAGGCCCCACGGGCGTGGTATGATAAATTGAAGGAGTTCTTCATGAAGAAAGGCTTCACACCTGGTTCACTCGATCCCACTCTCTTTACTAAATCTTACGACGGTGAACTGTTTGTGTGCCAAATATATGTTGATGATATCATCTTTGGATGTACTGACCAACGTTATAGTGATGAATTTGCCTATATGATGAGTGAAGAATATAAAATGTCTATGATGGGAGAGTTGAAATTCTTCTTAGGTCTTCAAATTCGTCAACAGCGCAATGGTATATTCATATCTCAGGAGAAATACCTCAAGGATGTCCTGAAGAAATTCGGCATGCAAGATTGCAAAGGCGTAAAAATTCCTATGCCCACAAATGGTCAACTATGCACTGATGAAAATGGTATTGACTTCGATCATAAGGTATACCGCTCCATGATTGGCTCTTTATTGTACTTATGTGCATCTAGGCCAGATATAATGCTTAGTGTTTGCATGTGTGCCCAATTTCAAGCTGCACCGAAGGAATCACACCATAAGGCTGTGAAGCATATTCTTCGATATCTAGCTCACACACCAACACTAGGATTATGGTATCCCAAGGGCTCGGATTTTGATCTCATTGGATATTCTGACTCTGACTATGCTGGTGACCGTGTGGACCGCAAGTCAACATCTGGTACTTGTCATTTCCTTGGATGATCCTTGGTCTGTTAGTCCTCGAAGAAACAGAACTGCGTATCACTGTCTACTGCTGAAGTTGAGTACATTGCTGCTGGTTCTTGCTGTGCTCAACTGCTATGGATGAAGCAAACACTCAAGGACTATGGCGTCAACGTGAAGAATGTGCCTCTCCTCTGTGACAATGAGAGTGCCATCAAGATTGCTCACAACCCAGTTCAGCACTCGAAGACAAAGCACATTCAGATTCGTCATCATTTTCTTCATGATCAAGTGTTGAAGGGCGACATTTCTATTGAGCATGTGAAGACTGAAGAACAACTAGCCGATATCTTCACTAAGCCCTTGGATGAGAAGAGATTTACCAAGTTGCGGTGTGAGCTAAATATCTTAGAATCTTCGAATGTACTTTGAAAAAGCACTCATCCTAACACTTATGCAAAATTGATGACTTAGATGTGCAACACATGAAGAAACGTTTTTCTTCAATCAATGAAGAATAACACTCTAAGTGTGAAGAAATTAATGAAGAATTTGATTCTCAAAACCCTACGACAATTGTACGCGGTGTCTGAAATCATCATTCTTATACGGTGGGTCACGCCACCACAAAAGTTGAAAATCTTCAATTTGAGTTTTTCCTCAGTTTTGAAATTCCTCAGTTGTTCAAATTCTTCAACTTGCAAAATCTTCACTTATGCCGTCGTTTTTCTTCATTGGCTATATATATATATATATATATATATATATATATATATATATATATATATATATATATATATATGAATTTATGTCCTCTACAACATTCACTTATAGCTATTTCTTCAAGTTGGTTTTTCTGCTAAGTGAATGTGATCGGACCCTTCCCCTCTATGCTATACTCAATCCAATCTGTTCACAAATTCGTCATGTGCGTTCTATTTGAAACTCGTTCAAAATCTTCACTGTGTCCTTGTCAGCTGAAGAAATTGCGAACGGAACGCTAAAACAAATCTTATCCAAATTTTCGGTTTTGCCGCTCAAACCGTTCCGCATCCCACGATGCATTATTTTACTCACCCATGATCTTACACGATCTCCACTACACAGTACGTGGGTGACACATGTCGTGAGAAGGAGAAAGGTCAGGGGCACGTTCGTCCTAATTCTTCGGGCGAACAGTTTTCACTACCTCTATAAATACCCCTCAACCCTTCCTCACTTCTTTTACTCCGCTTGATCTCTCTCTCCCGCTCGAGCTTCCCAAACCCTAGCGCCGCCGCTACTCCATCATCGCCGGTGAGGAAGAGATTCACTGCCTCGACCTCGTCGCCGTCGTACTCGCGCCGACCGCGGAAATCTTCACCTCCGCCGCCGCCGTATACGTCTTCCTCCGCCGAGTTAGGGCGTGGAAGATCTACACCGACGAACTTCACTGTTTCACCTCTCTGTTCATCGTGTTCTTCATTCAGGGTAATTAAAAGTTACTTTTACTGCCCTCTTTGATTCGAAACTTTTCTACAAAATCTTCAAAGGTGTTTTATTTCTTAAATCCTCACACACAAAACACCTCACAAATCTTCTGTTCTTGATTCATTTTTCTAATCATCATTTTCTTCAAGATTCCTCAATTGTGTGGATCTTCGGTCTATACAACTCTGGAACCTAAGATAAAACACTTAGTGAAATTCCTCAAGACTCATCTGGTCAAATTCCTCAAACTTGTTCTTTTTGAAAAACCTTCTGAGAACGCATATGACCTCTCCAAATTCCTCGCAACTATACTCTGTTCACAGGTACTCATGTCCGCTGCTGAATCACTAGGTTCTCATCAACTTAACTCATTTGCTGTGTTCCTCGAAGAAAAACTGCATACTTCTTCAGAGAATTCGATTGTTCAAATTCCTCAGCTGAAGAAAATGGCAGATGGTAAGAAGCCGCAGAAAGGAGGAAAGAAACCTGAGGTCATGACTGCTTTTGAGATCCCTGAGGACATTTACAAACAGTACTACACACCTGATGAAGCCAAGTTTGGCAAAGAGAATAAAAATCAGCGCAAGGTGCGCATTCAGAGGATTGAACGGAGATGGGCACATGAATGGAGGGAGTACAGATATGTCACTCCGAAGTACATGAAGAAATTCGCTCTCAACCCTCCATGCCCAAGACCTCCACTGGCACCAGGCCAAGTTGCTAATCCCACTAGCGTCAAAGGCGGTGAGGACTTTCCTGAAGAATGGGCCAGGCGCCAAGCCAAATTGGCAAGACAAGCCAAAGAAGCAATGAGGAAATTCAATGAAGATTCTGCTGCTGCTGCCACTGAGGCCTCTATCAAGCCGAGGGAATCAATGGTTAAGAAGCCTGCTCGTAAGCCAAGTGCTTCACCAACAATGCCCTCACGGCCAAGTTCCTCAGCTGCGCCCTCACGGCCAGGAACGTCAAAATCTTCAAAACCAATTCCTCATGCCGATTCTGCTCCTTCAAAATCCTCAGCACCTCCTCCAAAGTCCTCAGCAGCTCCGACAAAGTCCTCAGCACCTGTGCACCTGGCCTCGTGCCAAAGGACTGTAGGCATCTCTATTGCCTCTGGTGTCTCAGCAAGTTCCTCAGCTGCGCCAAATTCTTCATCTGGCCCAACTCTGCTGAAGACTAAGGCAACAGCTGGACGAGGTCCTCGGCCAAGTCCCAAGAAGAAACAGGTAGCCTTTCAAGAGCCACCTGAAGATGATGAGGCTAATGATGATGAACTTGCGGAAATCATCAGAGACCGACAAGTTAAGGCCGCTAGAGCCAAAGGCACACCTGTGCCACTACTGTTGGATCCAAGGGCGATCCTCGATTATATTGATCTCTGGCATAAGGATCCCAATACACCTATGCCTGACTTCAAGTTGACACCTGGCCAAAGTCACATGCTGACTCATTTCATCCAAGAGGAGAAATGGAAATATGACAGGGCCAGAGAGATCAAGAAATCGCAGTACAGAAAAGAGAAACTGCTGAAGAAAAATGTTGTCAAGATGACAACTGAAGAACTTGTCAAGATGCAGGCTGAAATCAAAGCCCTCAGTGACAAATTTGACTCATACTATACTGATTGGAAGGGAGCCAAAGTCAGGTTTGTGAGACTGACTGAAAAGTTCACAAATGTTGCAGCCCCATCGCAACAAGAAGTTCCTCAAGCTGAAGCTTCTGCTCAGCCAATTGAAGAACATGCCAGCACCGCTGATGATTTTCAGGCTGCTGAAGAAAATGCTAGTTCCAGGGCTGATGACTCCATTCCAGCCGCTGAAGAAATTGCCAGGGTATCCACTAGTGGTGCGCCTGAAGAAACTAAAGAAGTCAGGGCAACTGCATCAGTTGCGCCTGAGGAAATTCAACCAGATTCCTCAGCTCCACCTGCGCCTACACCAACTCCTATCCTTCCATCTGCATCAGATGTGAAGAAGACCAAGGCTACAGAACGAGCTGCAGTGAAGAAAAGGAAAGCATCAAATGCTTCAGAATCTTCAGCTCCAAAGAAGATGAAGCCTATGACCAGCTCGTTTAAAAATCCCATTGATGCTGTTCCAATTTCAACCATGCCATCAAAGGACCTTGTTCCTTTTGGTGAAGACTATGAGATCCCAAGCGGTTCTGATGAAGAAACTCAATCTGCTGCTTCGTCAGAGCAGATTGATGATGAAATTGAAGTGGACACAATCCCTTCAACCCCAGTGGTATCATCACCAATGCCTCAGTTCACTGCTGAAGAGGCTGGTGTTGAAGAATTGGATGATGAAGATGTGGACATTGGAAGCACAACTCCAGTGATGAATGATGACTTTTGGGAAAGCCAGCATCCCAATTCTCCACTCTTCACCCCACTGCAGCAAATCCCTCACTCCCCTGCACCAACAGTTCAATTGGGCTCTGAAGAAACTCATCCCATTGCATCTGTGCATGAAGAAATTCCAGCCACTAGTGTTGAAGAAACTGCTGCTGTTGAAAATGTGACTGCACCTGAGGAGGAACCTGAAATTCCTCAGCCTGAAGAACCTGAGCTCGCGATTCCTGAGGTAGTGATGCAACTCACTGACACTCCTCTGCCCAAGCCAAAGGATCCGTTCTCAAGGAAGCAAAAGTTCAAGGCTGAAGACTTCTTTGGCGAGCATGTATTCTTCACTGACTACAACCCCTATGACTCTGCTCGCATAAGGAAGAGGCGTTTCTGGACTGCCAGCCAAGCCAACTTCTATTCCTCAGTGTTGTTCAACAAAGACAAAGTGTTCGACCATGCACACATTCCTCATGTAGACATGGAGTCTTTGCCGTGCTTCACGCCAGTCCTCAGTGTTCTTTATGACGCTGGGTTGCTCAATTTCTGCACTAACATCTGTTATTGGAATGAAGAACTCATTCTTCAGTTCTACGCAACGCTGCACATCACCGGCAACTCTGAAGATGTGAATTCATGGGTTCTGGACTGGATGACAGAGAACACTCATTACAAGGCACCAGCGTCTGAATTGCTTCATGCCCTTCCTCTAAGTCCTCCCCTTGAAGATGCACGTTGTGTTTACAATGAACCTAAGCTTTCAAATCACTACATGCAAGTGCTGATGAAGCCTTTGAAGCCAGGGCAGGCCCCTCGAACCAAATTCCTCGTCAAGGAATTGTTGTATGTGCCTCGGACCGTCTATCGCATTCTGACGAAGACTATGAGTCCTATCAAAGGCCACGACTCTAATGATGAAGAAGTCGTAGGCATCATGAAGAATATGCTTTTCAACATCATTCATGGCGTTCCCGTCAACTTCCATGATTTCTTCATGAGGACTCTGTCCAATATTGCTATGTCACCATTTGAGCTGAAGCCTTATGCGCCATGGATTATGAGATTCATCAAGACAAGGTCTTCACTCAATTACAAAGCTGACACTCTGAACCACTGCAGCTACTTGCCTCCTATTGAAGTCCTCAAAAGGACATTTTCCTCAGCTGAAGAAAAGGGCAAGGCAACTGTTGTGATAGATGAAGGCATTCGTCCATTGGATGGTCAATTTCGCAAGGCTGCATCCTACTCCACCAATGATGACTCTGCCACACATGACTCTGCCGCCAACAATGCCAAGCCAAATCCTTAAGCCACATCACCCAGGGTGATGACTGATCGTGAGTTACTCCTCAGTCTTCATCAGAAGGTTGATCGCAATCACAAATGGGTCAAGCATCAGTTTGGTTCAATTCTTCACAACATGACTTCCACAAACAATGCAGTGAAGAAAAACCACTACTACCTTCATAAAACCCTCAATCGCACCTGGGTTGTTCTGTCTCAAGTTTACAGTGCTGAAGATCTGAAGAAAATGGGTCTCAAAGAAGAGTTTGACTGGTCTGCACCTCCTCCGAAGAAATACAAGAAAGTCAAGGTTCCTTCCTTGGTGGCCAGCTCATATTCTTCATCGCGTGAGACTGATGACAATGAAGACTTGGACGACACTGCGGCAGACCCTACTTCAACAACCGACCCCAACAACGCTAGCGCTCCTTCATCATCATGAATATCTTCAGGGCGCGTTAGTCCTCAATTTCGATCCTTTTGGTCATTTGATGACAAAGGGGGAGAAATCTGAGTTAGTCTTCAAGCGGGTCTATTATAAAGGGCAATTTTTTTGCTAAGTTACAACTCTCGTTCTTCCGAAACTTTTATTGGATCGAGTTGTAATCTTAAACCCGATGGTGCTCTGACACTTTTGATGCACTGTGCTCTGATACTTTTGATGCACTATTCTGCATGCTTATTCCTCGCTAATATTATTGCACGCATACTGAATTACATCAGGCACCATATTTCATCATGCATTTCAAATTCTTCATATTATATATCAAATGCGTGTATGAATTACAAGATATAGGGGGAGATCTCCATGATTCAACTCTTCAAGTGTGCATTGCTTCAAAAGCAAATTCCTCACTATGCACATCTTCAGGGGGAGTTCTTCTATATCTTGCAATCAAATTCCTCAATATCAGTATTTACACTTCACATATTTATCCCCGTTGAAAACTTAACCTATATTGTCATCAATCACCAAAAAGGGGGAGATTATAAGTGCATCTAGTGCCCCTTAGTGATTTTGGTGTATTGAAGACTTATAGGTTAAGTATCTAATGTGTTTATGAGTGTACACAGGTCTATAAGTCTATAAGGAGTTTGATATTTACAGAGAAAGTCGACCCCTAAAAATGAAGTTCTTCGACCGAAGACTTTGATATTCTAAAAAATTTCTGAAGACTTTCTGAAGACTTTGAAAGTGAAGAAATTGGTGTGACCTGAAGACTTGGTATTCATTCGAGGAACATGAAGCGTGAAGACTTTTGTTTTCGTAGTTTCATTTTCTCTTTATTGAGTCATAGAAAAACACCGTACTGTTAAAGGGGGTCGAAGAAATACTAAGGAGAAATTTCCATGTGATGCTCAACTCAAATCCTACACCTACCAATCCCTTCGAGTGAAGCCATTGGAAATCTCAAACAGTTCAGTCAATTTCTTCAGTGACAGAGACGCAGTTCTTCTGGTCACTGAGGACTTTGTTCTTACTGAGGAGTTAGGAATTCGCCAGTGCGAATTGCCTACACAGTGAGGAACATGATAGCCCTGAGGAATTTGTACCTCAAATTTCCGACCGTTGTTGTGCTACGCGCCAGCTGTCCCAAAATATCTTATCCACCTAACGGTCATATCATTGAAGGGCATTTATGTCTTATCATGTCGTGCTGCTCCCTAGGCTATAAATAGCCGCCCCCTACAACAACTAGCTGGTTGGCTGCTCCGCGAGAACTTGACACTTGTCATTTGAGAGCAACCCATCCTCTAAGGACTTTGAGCGAAAATCATCAAGTGAGGAAAATCCAAAACCCAAACCCAAACACCTACAAACCCAAAGTGATTGAGCATCACTGAAGAGATTGATCCTACGTGGATCCGACGCTTGTTACCTTTGAAGACTGTGCTTCTTCCAGACGGTTAGGCGTCAAGGTCTAGAGCATCCAAGAGGAATTGTGGATCGCCGAGTGACCGAGTTTGTGAAGGTTTGGAAGTCACCTGAAGACTTACCACGAATGTGGGCGAGGATTGTGTCGCCTTAGCTCAAGGAGAATACGGTGAGGACTGTGTGTCCGGGACTGGGTGTCCTCGAGTTTAAATACTCAGCCGCTCCAACCAGACGTACAACTGAGACAGCAGTTGGAACTGGTCTACCAAATCATTATCTTCACCAAGCCAACTGGTTCTATTTCCTCAACACTTTCATTTCCTCATTACTGTGTTGTGTGTTTGTTCATATCTGTGTTTGAGGACTTTGACTGAAGACTTTCTCAATTTCCTCAGTTCAGTTTCTTCAGTCTGTTTGTCTTCATCTTGTGCTATCATGTGTTTACGCTTTCTGTACTCTGTGTTTGTCTTCATTTCATCATGATGACCATGCATGTATTCTGCTATGTTTATTTCTGAGTACTTATTCCGCTGCTAGTAGTTCTTCGCTAAGGAATTTTCTCACTGGCAAATTCCTCACTGAAGAATTTCATAAAAATCGTCTATTCACCCCCCCCTCTATTCGATACAACGCACTTTCAGTCGTTAGACTATATATTTGACAATGGGGATACAAAACGGATGGACAACTAAAAGTGTCCACTTACCCAGCTTGGAGGATTATACATTGTAAATCCACCCTGAGGGTTGACGCGGAGAAATTCCTCCTCTTCTCCCTTGTACAAAGCGGACAAGATGTTTATTAGAGCGGCAGCCGAGTCTGGCCCCTTACGGACGTGACGGGTGGCGTCGTCCTCCCCGTTGAAGTCCCACATAGGGTGGCCTCTATATTGAAGCGGTTGCACCCCCCGCATAATGCATGCGGCCATGACTCCGATCATGGTTAGTCTGGAATGAGCTAATAATCTTATCCGGCCCATCAGGTAAAGGAAGTCCTTGTCACTTTCCTTCCGAGGGCTCCGTGGACGCCAGCTTAGGCGCTTCTTCAGGGGAGCATTGTCGAACTCAGGGAGGCCGATCCGAACAGGTACCGCAACGGCACGTCCTCTATATAAAACCATTCCGAAGGCCAATTCTCGGACGCCTTCTTTGGGATTCCGGATAAATATCCGGTCCCGGCGATGCGCCACACTTCGGCTCTGCCCACTTGATATATTGACCCCTCCTGAGAACGGGGCACCAGGTAGAATAGCCTCTTCCACAGCGCGAAATGAGCCTCAACACCCAAAAACAGCTCGCAAAGGGCTACGAAGCCCGCGATATGCAATATGGAGGCAGGCGTGAGGTTGTGCAGCTGGAGACCATAGAACTCCAGGAGCCCCCGGAGAAACGGATGAATTGGAAATCCGAGCCCTCTTATTAAATAAGGGACAAGGCATACCCGGTCTTCTTTGGAGGGATTGGGGGTGCTCTCCGCTTGCTCTCCGCCATTATAGGTGGTAAGTCCGGCTCGAACCGGGACCATATAGGCCGGGGGGAGAAATCCCTTGGTCTGGAGCGTCACTAGCTCTCTGTGCGGGATGGAGCATCTCTCCCAATCTCCAGGCTTAGGACTGGAAGGGTGAGAGAAGGAGTTGCGACGGCTGGCCATGGTGGTATAGACCTTTGTCGGATGCGCTCTGATGAATACTCGCAGAGGGGAGAAGGTGTGTTTGGATCTAAATCCTCATCCCTTTTAGGCTCATTTACGCGGCTAGGGGTGTGAATGTAAAAACACCCAGACTTTTCGTATTCGTTTGACACGTGAAAGGCGGCCATTATTGGGCGTAGAAGCCAAGGAGCGCTACATTCACAAGAAACCGGACATTATTCAACAGGTACATGGAATTTGGAGGAGAACCCACCTTGCAATGCCGAAGACAATTTGCGCGCCGGACTCGTCGTCATTGAAGCCTGGTTCGGGGGCTACTGAGGGAGTCCTAGATTAGGGGGTGTCCGGATAGCCGGACTATACCTTCAGCCGGACTCCTGGGCTATAAAAGATACAAGATTGAAGACTTCGTCCCGTGTCCGGAAGGGACTTTATTTGGCGTGGAAGGCAAGCTTGGCGATGTGGATATGTAGATCTCCTACCATTGTAACCGACTCTGTGTAACCCTAACCCTCTCCGGTGTCTATATAAACCGGAGGGTTTTAGTCCGTAGGAGAGAACAACAATCATACCGTAGGCTAGCTTCTAGGGTTTAGCCTCCTTGATCTCGTGGTAGATCTACTCTTGTACTACCCATATCATCAATGTTAATCAAGTAGGAGTAGGGTTTTACCTCCATCGAGAGGGCCCGAACCTGGGTAAAAACATCGTGTCCCTTGTCTCCTGTTACCGTCCGACTAGACGCACAGTTCAGGACCCCCTACCCGAGATCCGCCGGTTTTGACACCGACAATCATCACATCAGAAACATGTTGTCAACATATCGATCATGGATGAACTTAAACGAGTAATAACATGCATGTGACAGAAGGTGATTAAGCAAGCAAGCCACTCACATCGTAGCCTGTGTCGAGCAGCTTGACGAGGACGATATTGCCAGGGGCCGTCTGCGCCAGCTCTCCAAGATCTCTTGTGCCCAGCGCAATACAAGCCGTGAGCACGCAGGGCAGCAGGTCGACCCAGTTGAGGAAGCAGTGTTGCACGACGTAACTCCCGTTCTGGTCGAGGGAAAGGCTAGCGACCTCCTTCATGAGCTCCACCACGATATCGCGCCTGAACTCACCGTCGTCGTGGCTGAGGACGCGCTGCACAAAGAAGTTGCTGCGTGGTGGCGGGGCGGGTGAGTATACTCAACGGGATCGAATCACCGGACAAGTTGAGGCGAGCAGGGGCGAAATTAGGCCCGGGGCAACTGGGGCTATAGCCCCAGGCGTGGCCCATCTAGTAACTATACATCCAACAGCAATTTTGATGATTTTTAGACTTATAAGGGCCCAGCCCCAGGCGTGAAACCCACCCCCAGGCCTCTCAGGTATCTCAGCCCACGATCGTCTCGTTCTTGCTCGATCAAAGGAAAAAAAATAACTCGTTTTTTTAGGGGGAAAAATAACTCGTTAACAAGCTGCGCCGCCCTCGTCAAATCCCCGGGACAGACCGAACTTCCGTCCAGGCGGCTAGCGCTCTCGCCTCGAGCAGGCTCCAATCCTTGGCCTCGCGCGGGTCTGCAGTGCGCGCACAATCAGCTGGACATGTAATTTCTACTAGTTTGTATCAGAGTTAAATACACCATGAGTGCCTTAACTTGTCCATTGCGGTCAGTTTGGTGACTAAACTTGTAAAATACATAAAAACGGTGCTATAACTTGTCACACGGTGCATATACGGTGCCTCCGCCTGTATGCCACCATATGTGATGTCCACGTGGAGTGATAGCTGGTGGCTGACCCACATGTCAGTGGGTGTGATCGATGCCTGCGCCGGGTGAAATGTGTATGTGTTTTTTTCTTCAGAAAATCCCCTAAAATTTAATTAAAGTCTCAAATAAGCCCTTGCTTTGTATATGCTAATAACAGCAAAAAAATAAACTGCGTCTTTGAATTGATTTCGACCCTGGGACATCCACGTTAAATAGCTAGTACGCACGCTAGCCACCAAAACTAATAGTACTTTGTGTACAGCTGTTAGCTGGAAAGTCTATCTATCGCTCTGCAATTTCTATTATGTTTTCAAGTTACTGTTTAGTTTTTATGATATAAAATATTCTAATATTAAAATATAGTAATTATCAACATGCGATTATTGTCTATTTAAATTTTTATTATATTTATATTATTTGTAGTTCAAAGATTTAACTATCAACTTTTTCTAAAATTTATGTTGATTTAAACAGTTCAACGTATATTATAAAATTTTACAAATTTGTTTTGCATCTTCATTCAGGACCACAAGCACGTAGAATTATTTTGTATCTTTGTTTTATTTTTAGAATACATAATTATTAAAAATGAACAACGTTGTATTCTGAAAATTGTTCAACATGTATTAAAAATCATTGTGTAGAAACAATAAATTCTATAAATGTGTTAACACATGTTAGACGTGTTAGTAGAAATGTAAGAATAATTTTACACTAATTTTTTAATACATATTGAACATTTTATGAAATAGATGTTGTAATTTTTTGAATGCATGACAGACATTTTTGAAAAACACGTCTACAGTTTCTTAATGCACTAACACCTTTTTAAGTTCATGGCAGGTAATATGTTGAATAGTTCTTTTTTTTCAAACGTGAGAATTTCTTAATATTTTTTTCAATTTCCCATGAATCAACTTTTTTTTTATTTCTCTTTGTTATTTCACCCGGTTTCTTGATAAATAGAAGCATATTAGGATATTGCATAGTCAACTATTCTAGGCGTAGTGATTAGCACATTATTCGAATCCTGCCGGGTGCTTTTTTTTGTTATTACTAGTTTATCCCATGTGCTGACATGCGAGACCTAGATTTGACAGGTGGGATCAATGTAGTTTGACGTATTTAAATAAAATGCCAGGAGCTTTTGCGAAAATTATATAAAGTACGAGGAGTTTTCTGTAAAATAACCAGCACACTTCTCTCACTCCCATTGACATGTGGGCTAATGCCACGTTGGCACGCCATGTGGGTAGTGCATATGCCCGGATACGGACGGAGGCACCGTATTTGAACGCTCGGACAAGTTACGGCACCAGTTTCGTGTATTTTACAAGTTTAGGCACCAAAGTGACCATGCCGAACAAGTTGAGGCACCCATGGTGTATTTAACTCTTTGTATCATCTATTTTATGTGTTCCTAGTTCCTTTGTCAGCCGAAGTCAATTAGTTGATGACGCTAAACTATATTACTTTAGTCAATTTTGTTTCGTTGTTAACAGAGAGAATACTAGATAATCACAAGATAGAGAGCCCCGTATAATTAAATCTTTATTTTAAATAGCATCCAACCAGAATGCATTCAACAATACCAGCACCAAGGAATCTACTACAGAATCTGTACGAGCCGGAGCTAGTAATGGACAAGAAAATTAACCAGGTGTCTGCCTAGTGCACTTCGTGATAATGGTATATTATGTAGTATTTATTTTCAAAATTTCTGCAATTGACATAGTCTATGTCTTGTGTCTTGATTTTTAATACTGAATTTGTCCTTCTACTATTGCTGATGAAGAATGGTGGGTTCACATGAATCAAGTTTTCGTTAATAAGGTTTATGTTAAATGGTTTATTACATTCTTTTTTTTATTGAATTTCTTCTCGTGCTAAACGTGAAGTATATATTGTGAATCTGGCATGCATTGGTATGTGCGGTATACTAGTATTAGGTGCTATTTGTAACCGTTTATTTTTAGCTCTAGGCTTTGAGAAATCCTGGCTCCGCCTCTGGAGGCGAGAATGATACGGTGTAGCCAGTTACCTGTGTCGTCCCCTGGCCATTCTTGCGGCGTTGCCCTCCAAGAGCATGAAGTTCACGAAATGCTGGCGCTCCTCGTGTCTCGCTTGCCGGTAGCATGTAAACAGGCGCGCCGACCCGGCCTGCGACTCCAGCATGCGCCAGATGGTGCGCAGGGCGTGCGTGATCAGGAACTGAAAGGAAACCAACTTGATCAATACACATGTACTCCCTCCGTTCCGAATTACTTGTCGTACATACGGATGTATCTAGATGTATTTTAGTTCTAGATACATCCATTTCTACGACGAGTAATTTGGAACGGAGGGAGTACTATCTTACAAAATGTATCATGCGTCCATGCAATTCCATACCACTGATCCCTCCCAGTGGTTGCCGCTAGCTATCGATCGCGGCCAGGGGCTTATTGATCTGTGAGGCACGGCTCGCACGATTCGCTCGAGCTGGACGCGCCACCCATGGAAGCTGTACAGCAGCGCGGCGAACACGTCAGTCGTCATGCCCCTGCCTGTTCCCCATGGCGTGCTGCACGAATTCGTCGAGCACGAGCTGGGGCATCGCCTGGCCACCCTCTTGGAGCAGTTGGATCACGAGTGCTAAGGACTCCGGGGTCACCATGTTATGGCGCAGCTGTGATCGGACCATCTCCAGCCTCCAGTCCTGGTGAACCGGCGGCTCCCTCCCCGCATAGAGTTGCTGCGGCGGCTGCGGCCAGGTCGATTGCTCTGGGCTTTCGGATTGCTGGGATTTGGGGAAATGGAGGTCGAATGAATTGGACGAGCGCTTGCACCGCGTGTTTATATAGTGGAAGAGGGGCGGCGGCCGGGTGAGGGTGAGACGGCAGGGGAGGGACACCCGGCCGAGTTATACGGGAATGGGAGGGGAGGGGCCAGCTGGCACGGCACCCGCATCAACTGAAGTTCGTTAAGATTTGATTGTACCCGTCGTCGTCTCAAAAGATCTTGTGTTCTTGACTGGCCCACATGGAGATGGGGTGGCTGCCCCTTCTTATTTATACACTAATCTGCTCAAGCTTCATAATTTCGAAGAGAAAAGCAACATTATTGCCTCAGTTTTCATTATTGTCTCTTTCGTGCTGGGCAAGAAGGCATGCATCTTCGTTGACACAAGAACTGCAAGTTTGGTTCCCAACTGAAATAAACACATCCTTCTACGGTACTCCCTCCGTCCCAAAATAAGTGTCTCAACTTTGTACTTATTTTGAGACGGAGGGAGTAGTTATGTACAACTCTCTTTTCCTGCTACTTTGAGGGCTGTTTAATTTTATCTTGTCTCATAATTTGATTTAGCTTGTTTGGCTGATGCTAGTTATGACATTATAATTGCCGCTCGGATGATATCCCGTCATTTTGCTTTATGCCCCTAACTCTCAACAACCACTTGCATGTATTCTTTTCCATGTTCATGTAATGGTTTTTGCCTCTTTATTTGAAAATTAACAGGCAATTCTCTTCATCTTTTATTGAGTGCTAGAGCTCATAGCTAGCCTTGTAGGCAAAACTATTTATAGCTCCTCAGTTTGAAATATTAGGTGAGTTCAAGAGTGGGGTATACAAGGCAAACTTCTAGAGTGCAAGCTTGCATATACGCAATGATTTTTCTTGTTATTACTGTGTTTAATGTGATTACACATTAATTTAATCATGTATATCCTCTCATGATTAATGCACTAAAGCTTATCGTGTTTCTTCATTATTCCTTCCTTTTGATTTCGTGTGAGGGTATCATGTACAGATGCAAGCGGCATCCTGCTTCGTCTCATGAAACTCATAAATTAGTTCCAACTTTACTCACCACCTTCCTAAAATTAACAATACATTTGTGCTATGCTATTGTCCGCTAGCCCGCCCCACTTGCATCCCTTGTAGCATGGCGTAGGCACCTAAAGATCTCATATGTCCGTTTATGTGTAAATATAATGTTTTTTTTAGGATCGTCCGTTTATGTGTAAATATAATGTTTTGCATTGTGAATTTTAGGTGTCGAGCTCTAGGATTTAAATTTTTAGGCTCCAACTCGTGATCGGTCAACTATAATTCAAAAACAAGTAGTCTGGTGAAATCGCAAATAAAACCAGCCGACCAAATAAAGGTGGAAAATTTAAGTTATGGAAGATAAATTATCTTTACATAGCACGAACCCAATTGCACATTACAAGTATAGAATTTGCACATTTTGAAGGTGTAACATGTGTATGTTAGTTAAAGGTGTAATAGACCATATAATTTGGGAAATAAAATATGAAATTTAAAGAATTCAAATGAATATTGTTGCACGCTACAAATACACGGTTGCACATTAGCAAAAGATCGATGGTGCAAGTAAATAAAAAAGTGATTTCTTTCATGAATAAGATTGATCGATTGGTTTTAGGAAAAAGTCCCTTGATATAAAAAAACTAAATTTATCGTGTTTCTCTATGGACAACACAAAGAGTCAAGATCTTCAATATATTAGGATAAGACACTCAAAGCATAACTCAATGCCACATTCCATAGAAGCAGAAGCTTAGCTCTTCAATGGAGGTACAAAGAAAAATAATGTTCATACTTCATATTAATGGAGGTGCGGAGCGAAGACTTAAGAGAGCAACCATATGAAGCTGCACGTCTACCCTATCAGAGAGGGGTATTAATCACGAAGGGTTACATACTCCAAAGACTAGAGCGCTTAATAGGCTTATCGCGCCTTTCGATTATGCTTGAGTACAGAGGGTAGCAGAGTAGATGCCATGCTTGTCGCACCTATCCGTTTGACTGGGCAAAGATGCTGGACGGGACTAGCTACGCCAACAATATCTCGGCTGGTCTGAAGATACGAAAAACATAGATGCTATCTGTTGGGCTTGTTCATGACGTGCGATGATCTACGCCAACAATTTCTCAGCGGGTCTGAGTATGAAAACACACACGACTATAAGTTTGGCACGGTGAGTGTGACGCGTGAACGGGCTAGTGTGTAGGGTCATTGCCACACTAGCAAGGAGAACGACGACCATGAACGGGCCGAAGTCAAACGTGCCCTTCCTGTTAGAAGGGAGAGAGGGAGATTGGTGGAATAGTTGTTTTTATTGCTTAAGGCTCGTGGGCATATATATAGAAGTATAATCATCTACTTGGAGTACAAGACAAGCTAGAACAAATCCTAGTTTATCTCGTCTTTCCTAATAAGCATTATACTCAACATCCCCCCGCAGTCAGAACGGTAGCGATGCAGACGGTGAGACTGGAGAAGAATCCGAAGACAAGCCGACGGACCCCCCCCCCCCCCACAGTCGTAACGATCGACGCATCGCGAAGTCGTGGCTGGAGTGGCAACCGACGAGGTTGCTCAAGCAAGGCGGTAGCCCTTTGTGCCGTTTGTCGATGTAGCCAAGAGCGGAGGGTGGTGTAGCCGTGGTCGAGATAGCCGTGCGAAGAATGCCGTGGTCGATGTCGAGTCGGAGTGGCCGGTGTCGAGGAAGTCGCCGTGGAGCCGCGGGCGCAAGAGGGCGCCGAGTTAGCATGGGCGCAGTGGTGTCGAAGTAGGGGTGCGCCGGGAAGAAAATGTTGTTGACGACGCGTCGCGGCGGGTTTGCCAAGCCCAGGGACACATCGTGGACGAAGGCACGCACCGGTGTTGCCAGCACCAGGCATGCGTAGACGGACGAAGACGAAGTTGACGAAGCGCCGACCAAACTTGCCAGGCCCGGGGACACGTCGTGGATGAAGGCACGCATCGGTGTTGCCAGCACCGGACATGCGTAGACGAGGGACCTGCACGAGCTATACGCCATGTCGGAGAAGTCGGAGGGGCCAGCAGAGAAGAACTCGACGACGATTGCGGCGTCCATCGGCGCAGGGCCAATGTCGCCCGCGGTTGTCGGAGTAGATGAAGCGGTCGGGGTAGATGACAACGACGCTGGCGACGAGCTGGTGCTGGACGAAGATGAACGGGGTGGACGGGCTGCGGCGGCGGCTACGAAAGTAGCGGCGGCGGCGGCCAAAGAAGAGCGGCGGTGGCGGCCTGACAGCGGCGATGGCGGCTAGGTTAGGAGTGCGGCGGCGGTGCTCGAAGTAGGCGAAGAATCCTGACAGCGTGACGAAGACCGGCGCGGACGGTGGTGTTCCCGCGCCAAGGGAGACGACGCGTCATATACCACGGGAGGTCGACGCGCGGTGACGGCGGAGTGGACCGTGGGCCGCGGCGCTACGGCCCGAAGGGGCGACGCAGCGGCGGCAGGCGGGTCGGGGCGACGGCGGGAAAACCTCGGGGCGGTGGCGGGGACCGCGGGCCGCGACGCTGCGGCCCGAAGGGGCGACGCAATGGCGGTGCGCGAGTCGGTGCAACCACGGGGACGGCCTCGTAGCGGCGGCGGGGACCGCGTATCGCGGCACTACGGCCCGAAGGGACGACGCAGCGGCGACGCACGAGTCGATGCAGCCGCGAGGAGAACCACAGGGCGGCGGCGCTGCGGCCCGACGGGGCGACGCAGCGGCAGCCCGATGCTCGATCGGTGGAGAGGCGCGCTGAACTCGGAGACGATCTTCACGGGACCTGCGGAGGCGCGCATAACCGATGGGCCAGGTCAGTCACGCGGCGTAGATGAGGCGGATCTCGACGGCGAGTGGGTGATCAAGCCGATCGCGCGCGAGGTAGGGGACGCCGCTTTGTGGATGCGTGATGGCAGCGGAATCCGAGATGAAGCCGGCGACGGCGGACAGCGTGGGACGTCTTGCAGACGAGCTTGTCGGCACCGGCACCCGGGCTGCCAAAACAACGCCGGCACCTGGGCAGCGAGGCCCGAGTGACCAACGGAGCAGCGGCGCCCGAGTTGAGGCGGCCGACGAGCCTAACGCAGCCGTCCCGACGCAGCCGAGGACGAGGCCGACGAGGTGGACCGCCGGGCTGCCGTGCAGACGCGGCGAAGGCGGGTGATGTAGATCGATAGGCGGGCCGGCGCGCGAGTGACGGCTATGATTGACCGTCGCATGGCGCGAGGCCGCCGGGTCGGGGCGATGCAGGTGTCCCGGTCGGAGCAGGGCAGTGACGGCCGGCGCAGGGCGACAGGCGGACCGACGCGTAGACGGCGGCTGGCCCTGACGGGCCGCCTCGGCGCGCGTGGCCGTCGGGTCGGGAGAGGCCGACTGATAGCGCCGGGGTCGGAGTAGAGGCGCTCGGTGTCGTGGTATTCTCACGGGGGGTGCAAGACGACATATGCCACAAGGTGGCTTCGTGTGAGGGCAAGACTGCTGCTGATAGGCCCGGGAGCGGGTATGCGAGTAGCACGCGGTGGTTTACCCAGCTTCGGAGCTCTCCGGAGAGATAACTCCTACTGCTGCATGTCTGAGTGTATCTATCTGGGGTGTACATCGGGCAGTACAAAGTGCTCCTGGAGCTGTATCTGGGATCAGTGCCAAGTGCATCTGATCTGGTATATGCCTACGTGAGGCATGCTTGTGGCCGGCCATGCTCATGGCCGTGAGCATATGAGTGCTCATGCGTGAGTGTGCGTGAGTGTGTCCATGGGGATTCCCCCCCGGATGGATGGATGTGTGCCCCTTTTATAGTGTGAGGTAGCTTAGGATGTAAGCTTAGGTGGCATGGGCAAGGGATGATGGGGTGTCACGCTTGTCCCCTGGGTCACTTCATAAATAGTGCCAGGGGACAAATGACACTGTACATGATGGCTGGGGTGACACATGAACAGTGCCGGGTACGGTCGTTACGTCGGGGTCGCGTCAGGCTGCAGTTGACTTCGGGCAGCCGGCCTGGTGGAGGAGTCGGCAGCCAGCAGTCGGCCTGGAGCGGCCGGAAAGTCGGCAGCCTGTAGTCGGCAGCCGGCAGTCGGCAGCCTGCAGTCAGCCTGGTGGTGCAGTCAGTAGCCTGAAGTCAGCAACCGGCAGCCGGCCGGGTAGTTGGACTGAGGGGCTTTGCTAGCCCCGATGTCTTGAATTATTGTCTCGCCATCTTCGGGGTATCCGTGTCCAATTATTCCGACACTCGGGATCGACGACGGCAGTGGGCGACGCAAACCGATCAAGAATAGATCAGAAAACCAAAAATAAACCGTGCGATCAAGATGACCGGCGGGAGAGAAAACCCCGGAGCAAAGCTCGGGAAAAAGACTCTCTAGGGCAGCCGGTCAACACGACCGGCGGACGAACCCTAGGTACGGGCGGCGCGTCCCCCAGCGGCGGTCATGGAGGCCGACCGCCTCGGGGGCAGCGCGCGGGTGCGGAAGCGGCGGCTAGGGTTTATGATCGACTTGCGATAGATACCATGTTAGAAGGGAGAGAGGGAGATTGGTGGAATAGTTGTTTTTATTGCTTGAGCCTCGTCGGCATATATATAGGAGTACAATCATCTACTTGGAGTACAAGACAAGCTATAACAATCCTAGTCTATCTCGTCTTTCCTAATAAACATTATACTCAACACTTCCATTATTTAATGTCACATGTAAGTATGTAACCTCATCGCCTACGATTAGGCGTGGCAGGGAGGGGCCAGAAGTCCAAACGCGGGACGAGGAAGGGGGGCAATGAGGTGGTTAAGTTCCAAAAGGGGCCATTGAGAACATTAAATTAACAGTTTTGCTAGAACCCATTTAGATGAGATATAATTTGGTCTCATTCGTCTTTTATAGCCATTAGATGTGATGCTATAAGATGCGTGTGTGCTGACGTGGGTTGTATCTATTCTTATTTTCCATGTGAATGAGACCAAATTATATCTCATCTAGATGAGTTCTAGATACTCCCTTAAATTAATGTGTAATTTTTTCCATCTGGTTTGGACGGAGCTGGGTCGAGGAAACATCAACATTGGGCTTAACCGAATGCACAGAAACAGGTCGGTCGGAATTATTCCCTGGCAGTGGCGATCCCGTGGATCCATGGGGTTTTGGCCCCAAACCACACGAGGGTGCGCGGACGGAAACGAGCAAGGCTTAAGCTAGAACATTCGCTTTTGTTTTGAAAGGTGATAAGCTAGAACATTCACCTGGAATGCTTAACAGAAAACGGAGATTACAATATTCTTATGCGTGCATGATGCTAGGTACTCAACAATTCATAAATCAAATGTTGACAAGCATACGCAAGAAAGTCTCACGCCATTTGTATCCTGGTTTTCAAACTATGGAACAAATATATACAAAGTCCGACAGCTATATTTACTTCAAATGATCATTCATGCGAGCAGAGGCAAATTGGCTGCTCACGTTCTTTGCTGCAAGGAATGTTTTCATGGACCTGACATCATATCTAGTAGGACCAAGTACTAGCACACAATATATACAAAGTCCTTCGCTTTTTGGCTTGTGCTCTTGCTTGCCGGACAGCCGCTCTGCGGTCTGTGGCTGAGAGTGGGCCGCGAAGCGGAGTGTACAGTACTCAGAGTCTGGGAGCAGATTCAACCGAGTAGATACTTGTAAAGGAAACGACCGGATCGCCCGATCTGGTTTTCTTCCCGGACGTTTTTCGCGTGGGTGGCCTCCAGCGTTCACTCTTGCTAGTCGGATAGCCGCTCTGCGGTCTGTGACTAAGAGTGTGCCTTTGGTACCGCGCACACTACTAAGCCATCTGCGGGAACTAACGTTTCAGGCCAAGCGGCCAGCCCCCGGGCCAACTCTGGTTGGCGCCGGGGTGAACAATGATGCAACTGTAATAAAATGCGGAGATAGCCCCCGAGCATCGCTCGGGGTTATCCGTGCTCTTGCGGTGCAAAAATATGCGGGTGAGGAGCTCACATTGATTTTCGTGTAGTCGCGGTCATCGAAGACAGCCGACGCGACTCGGCGCTTGCGGAGCGCGTCGGCACACCTGCTAGGTGCAGCCTTCAGGTGCTTGAAGGGGTCTCGGCCGGTCAGGCTCGACCGGCCAGATGGCGAGGCGGCTTGCAGCGCCCTTTTTTCTTCTTTTTTTCTCTTCTGCCGGCTGCTGGGAGCCGGACAAAACTCCTCTCTTGTCTGCAATCTTCCGTGGGGGCGCGCCAGCGCACCCACTGGGTGTAGCCCCCGAGATTCGGGCCGACTGCTGAGCAGTCGGGCCGGATCTTCCGGCAACTACCTTGTCTTCTTTTTCACGGGGGCGCGTCAGCGCACCCGCTGGGTGTAGCCCCCGAGATCTGGGCCGACTGCTGAGCAGTCGGCCGGATCTCCCGGCAACTACTTTGTCTTCTTCTTCGCGGGGGCGCGTCAGCGCACCCGCTGGGTGTAAGTGTAGCTCCCGAGATCTGGGCCGACTGCCGAGCAGTCGGGCCGGATCTCCCGGCAACTACTTTGTCTTCTTTTTCACGGGGGCGCGTCAGCGCACCCGCTGGGTGTAGCCCCCGAGATCTGGGCCGACTGCTGGGCAGTCGGGCCGGATCTCCCGGCAACTAATTTGTCTTCTTCTTCGCGGGGGCGCGTCAGCGCACCCGCTGGGTGTAAGTGTAGCCCCCGAGATCTGGGCCGACTGCCGAGCAGTCGGGCCGGATCTCCCGGCAACTACTTTGTCTTCTTTGTTGAAGTTGTTTCTTTTTTCTTCTTCTCTTTGTCCGGCTGTGGCAGCCGGACTCCGACTCAGCAGTCGGACTGTTTGCTGCCCGCTAGACAGCCAACACTTTCTTCACAGTAGGTGGTCGGACGCACATCTGGCAGTCAGACGAAATTTTCAGCCGGGCGCGGGCAGTCGGACGCGCATCTGGCAGTCGGACGCAAATTCCAGTCGGCTACATGCAGTCGAACGCACGTCTCTTTCTCTTTTTGTCTCTTTTTTTTTGGGGCAGTCGGCCTCATCTGGCTTTCCTTTTTCTTTTCTTCTTTGGGCACGCAACCGCAGCAGGCGGCCGCAGTGGGAGCGCAGCAGCCGGCTTCTTCTTTCTTTTGTCTTTCTTTTCTCTGCCGGCTCTGGGCAGCCGGACGTGCACACTCTCTTTTTTTTCAGCCATGGGCAGTCGGCCCTTTTTCTTTCTTGCCCCGGCCGTCCTCTCTTTCTCTCTTTTTTTTTCAGGTCATCAGGCGGATCCGCGACAGGAGTCGGCCGACATCGGGCGTGGCCGAGCATGCGGCGCGGGAGAAAACCGGTGCGAAGACGGCAGCGGCGAGGCGGCGCGGGCAAGGCGGCAAGCGCGGGAAACCGGCGCGTTGGGGAGGCCAGATTCGGCAAGGCGGGACGCGGCCGCGGAGGTGCGAGCGCGAGGCGGCGCCGGGAGCCAGCCAACGGGGATTCGGCCCAGCCGGCTGCCGGGACGCGGCAACGAGACGGCAGCGGAGCAGGCGGCGGGGCCGTCTGCCCGATGCGCGGGAAGCCGGCCGAAGTGCGAGCCGGCCGCGGGGTGGAGCAGGGCTCGCGGGCGAGGCGACCACCAACATCGGGGGAGAGGACCGCGAGGCGGAGGCTGGCTTGGGTGAAGCAGAGACCGCGCGCGGAGGTGGAGCACCTGGCAGCCGGCGGGGCCCGGAGCCGGCCGCTGTAGGAGCGGGCGGCCGCGGCGACCCGGCAGGCGCGATGGGTCGGAGAAGGCCGGGTTCACGGAGGAGGCGGATGGCCGTGCGACCGGAGCCGGCAGGCAGCTGGGGTAGCGCGCTGGCGGGCGCTGAGGCGGCCAGACGGAGCGGGGCGCGCGGAGCTGGGGCCGGCCATCGCGGGAGGCGGCCAGGTGCGGGAGTCAGCTGGGCGCGAAGAGGCCGCCGGAGCAAGCCGGCCTGCGCGGGGTTGGAGCGGCGCGCTGGGATGCGGGCGCGAGACTGCGTTGCCGGGTCGGGGGATGCCGGACGGGCCGGTCGCGCGAAGCCGGCGAGCGAGCGCGGACGAGTCGGAGGAGGGAAGCCGGACCCGGACCCGGCGCGGTGCGGGAGGAGTCGAACCCGGCGCCGCGGGTGGAGTCGGCGCAGTGGCGCGGGGCCGGCTGGAGTGGAGCTGAGGAGGCGGGCGTCGCCGGACCCAGCGCGGCACGTGGAGTCGGACGGGGCGGAGGCGCAGGCCCGGGCGCGCAGCAACCAACCAGGACGCGCGGGACCCGGCCTGCACCAGGCGGCGAGATGGCGCGGAGGAGCGGGTACTCGGAGTAGCGAAACGGGGGCCGTGCGCGCGAGATGGAGGCGGCGCAACGGTGCAGGCGCGGCGCTGGCCAGGCGGAGGAGCGGGGCCAGGCACGAGGCGGCAGCCGGCGGTGCGAGGCCGAAGCAGCGCGAGGCAGCGCGGCCAGCTAACGGCGAGTCAGCAGACGGCCCGGGATGGGGCGCGCAGGCGGAGCAGCAGCCGGCCACGCGCGGAGCAGGCTGAGATAGCCGGCGCGAGCAGTCGAAGCAGTGCGGGCGGCTGAGGCGATGTGGATGCGGACTAGGAAGCGGCAGCAGACCGGGAGGCCGGCGGCTCGTGCGCTGGCAACGAGCGGACGCAGAGGTCGCCCGCGGTCAACAGGTGAAGTCAGGCGAGCTTCATAGGAGGCTTGGTGCATGACCATTATACGGCCACTGACCATGGATTATACGGTGATTATCTGGCTTGGGTACGGGCAATGCTTTGACCATTGTTTGACTCATATCTAGGAAATGTATGAGTGGGGTGGTAGGCAGCAACGGAAACAACGCAGCGCAGCGATGGAGTCGCCGGCCGGAGCAACGACGAGGCTCACTCATCCGGCCGGTCACATGCGCGCACACGAACTGAGCTAGCTAGCGAAGCCAGTACACACACTGCTGCAGCCGAATCCATCGGGTTCGCTAGCTAGCCGTGCACGAACGCGTGAATGCACAGAAACAAGAGGTGCTCGGGACAGCCGCGGAGCAAAGCGGAGCTGCGAGCGCGCAGACCGAGGGCAGACAATGACAACGACGCGCCGTCCGGCACGGTCGCGCCGGGGGCATGCTGATGTCGAGCCCCGACCGGTGCCGGAGAGACGGCGGCGACGTCGCGGTGATGATGAAGATGGCGAGGCCGACGGCGAGGACGCGCCGCCCCGCACGGCCGCTCCGGGGACGGGTCGAAGTCGAGCCCCCGAGCGCCACCGGAGAGACGGCGCGACACCGCGGTGGAGATGAGGAAGATGGTCCCGCCCGGACTGCGAAACCAGCAGCAGCGCGGTAGCATAGTACCGCCCCACGGTGGGCGCCAAATGTCGTGGTATTCTCACGGGGGGTGCAAGACGACATATGCCACAAGGTGGCTTCGTGTGAGGGCAAGACTGCTGCTGATAGGCCCGGGAGCGGGTATGCGAGTAGCACGCGGTGGTTTACCCAGCTTCGGAGCTCTCCGAAGAGATAATACTCCTACTGCTGCATGTCTGAGTGTATCTATCTGGGGTGTACATCGGGCAGTACAAAGTGCTCCTGGAGCTGTATCTGAGATCAGTGCCAAGTGCATCTGATCTGGTATATGCCTACGTGAGGCATGCTTGTGGCCGGCCATGCTCATGGCCGTGAGCATATGAGTGCTCATGCGTGAGTGTGCGTGAGTGTGTCCATGGGGATCCCCCCCGGATGGATGGATGTGTGCCCCTTTTATAGTGTGAGGTAGCTTAGGATGTAAGCTTAGGTGGCATGGGCAAGGGATGGTGGGGTGTCATGCTTGTCCCCTGGGTCACTTCATAAATAGTGCCAGGGGACAAGTGACACTGTACATGATGGCTGGGGTGACACATGAACAGTGCCGGGTACGGTCGTCACGTCGGGGTCGCGTCAGGCTGCAGTTGACTTCGGGCAGCCGGCCTGGTGGAGGAGTCGGCAGCCAGCAGTCGGCCTGGAGCGGCCGGAAAGTCGGCAGCCTGTAGTCGGCAGCCGGCAGTCGGCAGCCTGCAGTCAGCCTGGTGGTGCAGTCAGCAGCCTGAAGTCAGCAACCGGCAGCCGGCCGGGTAGTTGGACTGAGGGGCTTTACTAGCCCCGATGTCTTGAATTATTGTCTCGCCATCTTCGGGGTATCCGTGTCCAATTACTCCGACACTCGGGATCGACGACGGCAGTGGGCGACGCAAACCGATCAAGAATAGATCGGAAAACCAAAAATAAACCGTGCGATCAAGATGACCGGCGGGAGAGAAAACCCCGGAGCAAAGCTCGGGAAAAAGACTCTCTAGGGCAGCCGGTCAACACGACCGGCGGACGAACCCTAGGTACGGGCGGCGCGTCCCCCAGCGGCGGTCATGGAGGCCGACCGCCTCGGGGGCAGCGCGCGGGTGCGGAAGCGGCGGCTAGGGTTTATGATCGACTTGCGATAGATACCATGTTAGAAGGGAGAGAGGGAGATTGGTGGAATAGTTGTTTTTATTGCTTGAGCCTCGTCGGCATATATATAGGAGTACAATCATCTACTTGGAGTACAAGACAAGCTATAACAATCCTAGTCTATCTCGTCTTTCCTAATAAACATTATACTCAACACTTCCATTATTTAATGTCACATGTAAGTATGTAACCTCATCGCCTACGATTAGGCGTGGCAGGGAGGGGCCAGAAGTCCAAACGCGGGGCGAGGAAGGGGGGCAATGAGGTGGTTAAGTTCCAAAAGGGGCCATTGAGAACATTAAATTAACAGTTTTGCTAGAACCCATCTAGATGAGATATAATTTGGTCTCATTCGTCTTTTATAGCCATTAGATGTGATGCTATAAGATGCGTGTGTGCTGACGTGGGTTGTATCTATTCTTATTTTCCATGTGAATGAGACCAAATTATATCTCATCTAGATGAGTTCTAGATACTCCCTTAAATTAATGTGTAATTTTTTCCATCTGGTTTGGACGGAGCTGGGTCGAGGAAACATCAACATTGGGCTTAACCGAATGCACAGAAACAGGTCGGTCGGAATTATTCCCTGGCAGTGGCGATCCCGTGGATCCATGGGGTTTTGGCCCCAAACCACACGAGGGTGCGCGGACGGAAACGAGCAAGGCTTAAGCTAGAACATTCACTTTTGTTTTGAAAGGTGATAAGCTAGAACATTCACATGGAATGCTTAACAGAAAACGGAGATTACAATATTCTTATGCGTGCATGATGCTAGGTACTCAACAATTCATAAATCAAATGTTGACAAGCATACGCAAGAAAGTCTCACGCCATTTGTATCCTGGTTTTCAAACTATGGAACAAATATATACAAAGTCCGACAGCTATATTTACTTCAAATGATCATTCATGCGAGCAGAGGCAAATTGGCTGCTCACGTTCTTTGCTGCAAGGAATGTTTTCATGGACCTGACATCATATCTAGTAGGACCAAGTACTAGCACACACACTAGATTCACATCAAAGAGGGAAGAGGAACATCCTCAGTCAGGCTAGATAAGACCAAGTTCCAGCAACATGCATATCGCATCAGGTACATACACATGCACGGTAACCGTCCGAGAGAGCTGGTTCCAGATCGACAACAGTGGATACGCGCGAAAGACAGTTATCATGCATCTAGCGGACTATCGGGAAAAAAATGCAGGCAACAGATCACATGATCGTAAGGTAATCTGATGGGGCGAACCTAGACGACGGCGCCCATTACCATCGCACCCTCTTACGCAGCTCATCACCATCAGCGACGGTATCTCTGGGCACGCCAGAGGAGGTCGTTGATTTTCCGCTCCAGGTTCTGCATCAACTCCCGGGAGTGCTGCACCGTACGTAGATGATCATCACAAACATGTTATGAACGTACCGATATATCCATAAGAAAGACGGTGCTAACATGCATGTCGAGATGCATGTGTCAGGAGGTGATTAAGCTAGCAAGCTACTTACAGTTACAGCATTGCCTGTCTCGAGCAGCGTGTGGAGGACGAAGGTGGCAGGGGGGGTCTGCACCAGCCCTTGGAGCTCTCTTATGTTTTGGCGATTACAAGCACTGAGCACGATGGGCAGCAGATCGTGCTGTGACGAACCAGTTCTTCTGTTCCGGACGCAGTGCTGCACGACGTAGTTCCCGTGCGGGTGGAGGGAAAGGCTGGCGAACTGCATCATGAGCTTGGACACGAGGCCGCACCTGAACTGAATGTCGCCATGGTCGAGGACGAGCTGCACAAAGTAGTTGCTGCGTACGTGGTGGCCAGGCGAGTTCATGCATGAAAATTGGGAGCCGGTCGGTAATGAGTACCGTATAATCAACGGGATCGAATCACCGGACAAGTTGACGCGAGAATTGTGTAGACAGTTACCTGTGTCGTCTCATGGCCATTTCTACGGCGTATTTAAAGACGATGCCCTGGAAACACCAGCGCTCCCCGGGTCTCGCGTGCCGGAAGCATGTAACCAGGCGCGCCAACCCGGACGCCGACTCCAGCATGTATCTGATGGTGCGCAGGGCGTGCTTGATCAGGAGCTGAAAGGACACTAACCCGATCAATAGACATGTACTCCTATATTTTACAAAATGCAGATGCTAGCCAAGCATATCTATGGTGCGTCCATGCAATTCCATATCACGGATCCCAGCGGTTGCTGATCTTGCGGCCAGGACTTACCTTGGACGCCTCGTAATCCATGTTGGTGAAACAGTGGACAATCAGTTCGTGCCCTCGGCCGCGATGGATCACGTCTTCACGCACGAAGCGACCGACGAGCTGCTCGCGTAGTCCGGGTCGCCGGCCCACAGCCGTGATGAGCAGCTTCAGAGAGGCCATCCTGCATCATGCAGATGAAGGCAACACAAGTTCAGCATCAGGGTTCAGTGGTTCACCACCCACAGGGCACAGCTCTAGTACCATACTTTGTTTCGTTGTACCCACAGTAATAATATCACGACAGAATCACAGCAGGTGCTGCGATCGAAATTGCTTGGTTGATTAGCTAGCCGTCTAGTATGCTATAGATGGAGATGTTAATTTAATGCTGTAATTTGGACATGCGAATCCCAATGGTAAATTAGTTTTGATCAAACTGTCAGCACTGAAATAGCAGGGATTCGTTGATCTGTGAACGTACCCATCGTCGGACATCCAGACGAAGTCGGGCACGGCTCCCACGATGGCCTCGAGCTCGATGCGCCGCCCAAGGAAGCTGCCCAGCAGCGCGAAGAACACGGCATGCCCCTGCTCATTCTCCATGATGCTGCGCGCGGCGTAGTTCACGAATCCGTCGAGCACGCGCTGGCGAATGTCGTCGCCACCCTCTTGGTGCAGTAGCAGTTGGACCACGAACGGAGAGAACGCCGGGGACACCGCCAGCTCCTCCAGCACCATCGGGTCCTCGCGCAGCTGCGATCGGACCTCCTCCAGCCTCGAGCGTGGTGAATCGGCGGCTCCCTCCTCGCGTAGCGTTGCGGCGGCTACGGCCAGGTCGGCGCCGCGTACCTCTGCTGCAGCAGCGGCTGCTGCCTCGACGACGACGACGGGTCCCTGCGCGCCGTCATGTCGAGGTTGGTGCTGGGGATGGAGGCCGGGGGGCGCGGGCGCGGGGGGGTTGCGCGGATCCATGGTGTTCAGTTGTTGGCTGGTGCTGGAGTTCGCCGTATGCGGCGATGGCGCCATCGGCGGGCGGGGCCCGGAGAGTAGAGCTTGGAGGTACGGTGCTGGTGCGGCCGTATGCTGGTGCGGCGGCGGGATCCGCGGTGGTGGCGCCGCCAGAGGAACGGAGGCGGGGATCGGCGGCATCCGCCCCAGCACGGGCTGAATCGGGCGCTGCTGCTGCTGCGGTGGCGGCGGCGGCGGCGGCGGCGTCGACGACGACGAGGCCTCCCCGCGGCCAGCGCGGTCCGAGGGCGCGGCTCGGAGCGGCTGGATTGGGGCTACCCCCTTCCCCTTGTTGCGCGGATCCATGGCTTGTAGCTTGGATTGCTCTGGGCTTTTGGATTGCTGGGATTTGAGGAAATGGAGATGGAGTGAATTGCACGAGCGCTTGCACCGCGCGTTTATATAGTGGAAGAGGGACGGCGGCCGGGTGAGGGTGAGACGGCAGGGGAGGGACACCCGGCCGAGTTATACGGGGAGGGAGGGGAGGGGCCAGCTGGCACGGCACCTGCGTCAACTGAAGTTTGTTAAGATTTGATCCCATAATGATCTTGTGTTATTGACTGGCCTACGACCCTGCGTTTAGATATTGGATGGAAATGGGGTGGCTGTATTGTACGAGAGTTTGATAATCCATTCTTATTGACACTAATCTACTCAAGCTTCCTAATTTCAATTCGGAAGAGAAAAAGGACGGCATTATTGCTTCAATTTTCATTATCGTCTCTTTAGTGCTGGGCTAGCTAGAAGGCATGCATCTTCTTCGACAGAAGAACTGCAAGTTTGGTTCCCAACTCAAATAAGCACGTCGTTCTACAAGTAGCTATGTTGTACATAGATAAGCCACAAGATGACGTTTTCTTTCGTGTGCGGATTTTTACATGGCCGAGCTCCATGGAGTGTGTTTTCAAAAAATAAATAAAATCACATTTAAAAGTTTCAAAAAAATCGAAAAAAATTCCATGGAAGCTTAAGTGTTTTCCACACGAACATGTAAATAATCATTTGAAAATATTATGATTATGTATGCTGTACAAAAAAGACAATATTCTGGCCCAGCAAAAAAAAAGTCGGCCCATTTTGGAAATACATATTTGTCTTTTTTTTACCCCGCGTGTGAAAGTATAATCTTATAAAATTTCACACATACATAGTATACATGTGTATGTATCTTCATAAAAAGATTCGAATTCTTTTGCGGTGTACAAAATGATATTTTGAAACTGAGCTCCACGGAGCTTGACCTCCGATCCATTGGTCATTAGCAGTTTTCTTTCGTGCTACTTTGATGGGTGTTTAGGTGCCTATGCAGTTTTTATATGGCCTCATAATTTGATTTAGTTTATTTCACTGATGCTATTTGTAAAATTGGGACTCGCTATACATGACTCATCTGAATATTAATTTGGATACGTCTATTTTCTAGGCCAGTAAATTAAGATCTAATAACTGTCCTTCTCTCTCGTTCATCCAGTTTTCTTTCTCCTCCAACCGTTCCTTCTCCCAAAAAACCGAGTTACCCAAAAATGTTGCAAATTTAGTCAAATTAATTACATGCGATTATAGTGTTGGTCATGCAATGTCCCCTGATTATGCATTTTGCCTAGCCTAACTATGTTTACATCCCCTTGCATGTACTTTTTCACATGTTTATTTAATGGTTTTTGCCCCTTTATTTTCAAATTAACCAGGAAACTCTCTTGTACTTGAATACTAGAACTCATAGCCTTGCTTAGGCAAAACTATTTGTAATTGCTCAGTTTGTAATAATGGGTGAGTTCAAGAGTCTCCTATATACAATGCAAACTTCTGAAGGTGTGCAATATTCTTTTTCTTGATATTACCATGTTTAATGTTATTACATATTAATTTCATCAGTTTATCTTCACATGATTTTTTAATACACCAAGGCTTACTATGTTTCTTCAATTTTTCTTTCATTTTGATGTCATGTGAGGGTATCATGACTTGAGCACATAAAATATCTCATATATGTGCTTTTATATGTAAATATAATGTTTTGTGTTGTGAATTTCAGGTGTCAAACTCAAAAGGATGTAAATGTCTAGGCTCTGAGTGGTGATCGGTTGGCTGAATATTAAAAAAAAATTAGTCCACTAATATCATGAATAAAAGCAACCGAATTAATAAATATGGAAAATATAATCTATCAAAGAGAAAATGATCTTTACTACATTTCTGGTTGCCCTCCTCACTTTGCCACACTTTTATGCCGTAAGTGTGGCATGCCACAGATTCATGGTGGTCAAACCGGTGTATATTAAGTGCAATAGATCATACAATTTTGGGACATCAAATGTGCAAGTAAAGAAACAAATGAATATTGTTGAACGTTACCAAAAGATTGAAAGTGCAACTGTGGAGTAGACAAATTGACCGATTTCACAAATAAATAGTCGAGTGATTATACAAAAAATAATCCACTAATGAAAAAGCAAACCCAAAATTAACCATGTTTCTCTACAGTCAACACACAGAGCCGGGATCCTAAACATATTACAATAAGACACCCAAATAATAACTCAATGTCGCATTCCCTAGAAGCAAAAGCTTAGCTCTTCGATGGAGGTACAAAAAGAAAAGGTTGTTCATATGAATTTTCACGACTATGCCCAGATCAAATCATCACTCTCCACGGATTGACATGTGGGGTCTACTGCCAAAACAATGCTTAGAGCACTCACAGCTCCCCATGTATAGGGAATATGAAAGTTGTAGACAATACTACATTCCTAGAAACACAAGCTTGGCTCTTCTATGGAGGTATGAAAATAAAATGAAAATGCTCATACTAATTTTCATGGCTATACCTAGATCAAATCATCGCTCCCCATCAACTGACAAGGGGACACCACAAAAACAAAGCTCGGAGCACTCATCACTCCCCATTTCTAGGGAGCATGGAGGTTATAATAGATAGATATATGTTAAAGAGTATTGTCTTCCATATGAAAATATGTATGATATATCCAATTGTAACCATTGACTGCAATTCGTTTTCTCTAATTTTACTTGTGCAAATTTAAGAGATGGACTGGTCGAGTATTACGTATGGACTCTATATCGGTGCTCTCGGTGAACTGTAGAAGCGAATATTTCAACAGAGGTTGAAAAATGTAAAAGATCCTTCAAAGGAGTGTCTCCTCAAGGATCAAAATATTATTAGGATCATTATATTTAAATTTATTTATGCTAGGATCATTATATTCTTAGTACCTCATGTTAGTATGATGTGTGTCAAACTTTACTCAATTAATAAACCAATATTACTGAAATAAGTTTTTTCCTTAAATAGACATGAAATATGTTTTTTCATTGCCATGCGTGCAAGTGTTAGGAGATACCGAAGGGGGAGAGGAGGGGGGATGGATTGATGCCAAATTAAAAATCAGCTACCTAAAAAAACGGCTCATGGCCTCCCAGGGCATAAGCCAAGCCACAAACTATCTAGAAGGGGCCTTGGTTACGATGCATTCCGTAGTTGACCCTGACCTGTGTTGGCATTATCAGCACGCTTTAACCGTTCGCTATGCATTGAAGCATATGAAGGCTTGTGTTGCATATGTCCAAACCAACTCAAACGATGTTGAATAAACTTGTCTTTAAATTGGTGCTACCTCAACTCTCTCGCGTATATCAACATTCCATGTCCGATCCTTTCTTTTGTAGCAACATGTCCATCGCAACATGCACACTCCACAACACCTAACGGTTGAACATATCACATTTTAGTCGGCTAACACTCAACAACATACAACATTATGAGTCGAATCGACGTCCTATAAAACCTACCATTTAGCTTTTCTAGCACCCTCTTTTCACACAGAACACCAGAAACTAAGCGCCACTTCATCCAACCTGCTTTTGATCGATGATTCTTATCTTCATCAACATCACCATCCATCTAAAACATTGACCCCAGATATCAAAAAATGTTCTTCTGAGATACCACCTGCTCCCCTCAAATAAACACATTGATTTATGAAATTTGCAGGTACTTGTTGACAAAAGGCAAGATTTATTTTAAACTTCAAATATGTTTTTGTCAAAATTTTGTATATAAAAAAACAAACTCCAATTGACCCAAGCTCATTTCACATTATCCGGATGAAGAGGCTTTATTGTAACCAAGCGCTTGTATGTGCCTTTTGTACAGGAACAACCCGATTTACATAGTACACGATTTTATGTTATAACCTTACAACAACATGCGTCCCTCTTGACTGCAAAGGCACAGCAAGTCCGCATATGTTGTATTAGCAACAAGCAGCCCGCTTGGACAATATAAAGCCTCCTCCTCGGCAGGATGCCTGATTGGCAGTATCCTTCCTAGCCAAACATAGCCAGCATCCACAACTCTACATGATGGGTGGAAGAACTGAGTCGTTGTTATCGGACACGAAGAACGACATGTTTCGAAATGCATCCATGCTATTTTCCATCATCCGACTCCAACTATTTTGACTGTCTCCTAAGATGAACTCGTCAGCTAGGGATCTTATTGGCGGTATATCCAAGTCCAGTGGTCCAAGTGATTCGGGCTGCAAAAAGAAATAAAGATAAAAATGTAAGTCTCGGCATAGCTAGTTTGGTTAGTTTGCAGCAAAGATAACAAGTGCTGCTAGGGTATTCGTCTAATACCCAGAATGCGTCATCTAGAGGCTGATCTTTCAATCCAAAATCATTGTCACTTTGAGGTGGTGATCTGGCACAAAGTTCTTCCATTGCCTTGACATCATCAGCACAAGGATTACCAGGAGTATCTCCTCCAGCCAAGTCCTACAACAAGAACGTAAATTAACGGTGTCGAACAGGTAAAAACTTGTTGAGAACCTTAAAATGACAACCGACCTGAAGAAAACCTTGAAACCCTTCTGAATTTGAAGAGTGAACTTCATTGTCACTGTCAGGAGGGCTGCTAGCTGAAGTGTTTAAACCTTGTTGCTTCCTAGCTGTGGCCAACATAAAACTGAACTCATCACATGTTTCTTCTGCACCCCAGATGGTGGAATGGGATGTTTGAGCTGGCTGCTCTGCCGCTTGATAACGAGAAGCATGTAGGGCAACAGCAGCATCAAACGAGTCATAGCTGCACGGATTCTCATCGAAAAGAGGATTTTTGGCAATAGAGGTCACTTCACAATCCAAATTAGCAGCCTTGGATGCTTCTGTCAGCAAGTATCCAACACTGATATCAGTAAGGGTATCTGCCCAATCTACTTCCGATATTGCAAGACAATCCATCTGAGGATGAACCTGAAGTATAATAGAACACATTAGAGATAACAGATCAACCATAAGAATTTTAACTTAAGACAGTTTGTACAAAACAGGAATAAGGACCTCAAAAGCTTGGTTTGCAGGAACTTGTTCTTGATTGTGATCGCCAGACTGAGAGGGGAAGGTATTAATGGAAGGCTCTTCCGCAGCATTCTTGCCTGTACTAGATGGTGTACCAAGCAATAATGCCGACTGATCTTTTGAGTTATTAGATGATTGCTCAGAAGTGAAGTCACTGGGTAAAGTGCCATCCTTTTGCACACAGGCCTCTGAGGAAGATTTGACCTGAATGTCTTCAGGTATCATGCAATTCTCAAAGCGGGTCAACGATATTTCACTTAGTCCTGCCTCAAGCTCAGCAAGGGAGAACCAGCCATACCTTACCAACAAAAAGTTCATACAGCAGTTAGCAATCATATGGCTGGCCACTAATGGTCTAGAACATTACTATTTTATAGTATAGCACAGAAACACCGTACCTTAATCGGAAAATAGAGGGGCTATTCACAGAAAAAAATACGTCAGCCACTGCAACAGTATCTTGTGTTGTCCATCTCTGATAGGTAGCTAAATCCTCTTGATGAGCACAATATGGGAAAAGCACAAGCTCTCCACATGCAATGTTTGAGTTGCCCCACTTGCGATTCAGATGTTCTAAAACAGAAGACATTTTTTTCTTGGAACTTAATGTGAGCTGCAGATGTGGATTATGACCATCCTGTTATAGAGGAGATAGGGATGTCATAACATGCTCGTGCTGTTTGAGAATATGAGAAAAGAACATAATATCTCAGTGTGTGCATAGCCATAGCACTAGGCAACACCCAGCAGCATGCCCAATGCAGAAAAAAGCTTATGCACGATGTAAATAGCACTACTAAATTTATTTGTGCTTCATGTTTCATATATCATGAATATTTTGCCGACTACAGGGATCTAAAAATTCGAGCTAACAGTTAACCAAATAACCAGTAATAACTGATGCATCAAGTGCAGCTGTTGCTGGAAACATGTGATTGGTTTTTTAGCTTGCTAGCAAAAGGAAACATTTACCTTCTCCAATGCCTTACGTGTGGCTTCATTTATTGGAAATAACTGCAGCTTCAGCTTTGAAGGTGCTTGCGGATCTGCTTCTTTCATATGATTTGTGCCCATATCTGCTAACACAGAATAAAAATATCAGGAGTTAGCATGACTTAATCTAAGTCCAGTAATTACATGAGCTACAGAACAAAGACTAGAAACAATACCATCAACAGTAGATACGTTGTTGGGTGATGAAGCTAGCACAGTTGCATCCGCATTACACGACAAGTTCTGGGTCGTCATTTTGCGTTCAAGCTCCTCAGCTGCATCAGCAACTAAAGAAACACCAGCCATGGCAGCTCTCTCCCATTTCTTATATGCCGCACACGCACCAGCACCCCCTACAACACAAATCATCAGCTATCAACACTAATGCAAGGTATGTTTAACACTATAGAATCCCCCCATATGATAAATTGGGCCAGCAAGACTGGTCAAACATGCAGATTTCATACGATCAAAGATGAGTGAGGCTAAGGATACATCATATCAAAACAGATGACAAGAAGTGATCACCTGCTCTCCTTTTTTGTCTCACAGTTCTTGTCGCAGAGAGGTCTCCTCTGATTACTCCTGACTTGTTAGAATTAGATTCTGCAACCCGTTTCATAAACGCTCCTTTAGAAGAGGCTCCCTTGCTACCATTTTGGGCATCCATGGGCAAGAGTCCTACTGCGAAAGATTGATTTCCTGGAGTCTTGCTGAGAACTGGAGATGAAGAAGATAAGCGTGTATCCCCTAGTGAACACTTTCTTCTCGTTCTTTTTCTGTCCTTTATCAGTTGATTTCCCTATAAAATAGGATATGTTGCATGAGAAACAGAACTACTCAAAATAAACAACCTTTATATTGGGGTAAAATCTTGAAGAGAACGGACCAGTGCATCTACAAATGTTTTGAATCTCCGAGGCTTCAGATGTAGCTTTGAAGCACTGCAGCTAAATTTCTCGAGAAGAGACCACCTGCATAAAACTCAGTTATTATCTCGGTATTTTTTTCATACAATATAAAAGAAACAACACAGGATCAAATGAAAAGCGACAATTATTAGCAACAGGCAGCGTCCTCTCCCTCTTACCCTCCTAGTCCCAAGCATCCACACCCAGTTATTGTTATTAATTATGCAACGCAGGAGGAAGAGAAGCTTATAAATTTTCATAAAAATCAGTTTGATTGATTAATCAGAACAGAAAACATACAATTTAATACTCCCTCTGTCCCAAAATGTAAGACCATTTTTTACACTATGAGTGTCAAAAATGGTCTTACATTTTTGGAAAAACAACAAAATAGTAAATATGACAAGGTGTTTACTCAATTGATCTATAAAGGCCTCATAGTTCTAGCTCCTAAACACTAATACCCCAGAGGTGTAATCTGCATTGCTGCAAAATATACCGCATGATTTGTAGGTTAGAATGACTATCCAAAGTTCAAGCCTCCTAGGAAAACAATGTCAGAAATATATAGCACAGAAACATTGTAAAATCAACTACTCCCTCTGATCCATATTACTTGTCGCTCACAAGTAATATGGATCGGAGGGAGTACTATTTTTTTCTATCATGCAACTTGAATAAACAAATAGTAGTTTGAACTACAACCCATCAGATTAATTGCACATCATTAAGGCTCATTCAATTACCAGCGGAGCATAGCAGCAATGGTGTCCTTGGAGTTTCGTGCATCAAGTGAGAACCCGGGACCCAGAAGCTTCTTCATGCGTCTAACAAGGCGATAGTAGTAATGTCTGACCTGTATTGCAACATAAATATTGAACCTTGAGGCTAATGTCATGAATTTTTATAATTATGTCAGACATGTGATCTGTAAGACAATATGCGAGGACAAAGCATCTGCCAACATAGAAAGCTAGAAACCCAAACTTGTCTTCTTGGGAATGGCCAGTTTAACACGCTTTGCTAGGGCAGCGTGCAGAATTGCAAAATGCCTCAAGCTGCTCTAGGTGTAGCGTCTTCGATGAGATTTGTGCATTTTCTACTCGCCGCACAAGATGCTAAGATACTGAGGCATGCGCCTCGTAGCCAAACATGGTTAGGACAGGAAAATAATAAGGGGAAATAAAAGGCAAAAAATATTACGCTTGTGACTAGGACAGGAAAATAATAAGTGACATGGTGGGGTGTTTCTAAATCTCATGGTCTGGGGTTTGAAGTTGTCCAACCACAAAACTTGAAGTAAAATTAGGAAGTGAAATCAGCTGCAGGCTAGGAGGGTGAGTAGCTGTAAGGAGGGGACATCGGCTGCAAGTGAAAGGAGCTCATCATCATGGGATTGCTGAGATGAAGCTTGTGATTCCCCTCCCTGCAACCCTTCCCCAGCTACCACAAGAGCAGCTTAAGCAATAATGGCTTCATATGTTTATACCAAGGGGGTAGTGGTGCTATGTGAACAAATAACAAAGGCCTTGGTAATAAAAATGATTTCCCTTATGCCTTGCTTCCAGATTCTAAACATAAAATGTGCTTACCCAATTCTATTTCTCATAAAAAACGAGAATCCTTTAGGGCAGTTCACGCACAGTTTGACTTACGGTCTCAGATGTATTTTCCTCTCCTTCCAAATTCCTAATTAGTTATGTACAGCATATTAAAAATCCAAGAACATGTACCTGATCTTTGTTTTTGCTCTGGACACGTAGGGTAATCTTCTCAAAATTCTACCAACAACAAAGACAAGATGTTATCCATCTATCAACTAAAGCAGTTTGGAAATCACGGCGTAACATTGCATCCAGAAATTATGCATCTTACTTTTCCTACTTGGCGCAGAGCATTGAAGAAACTCTCCTCCTCTTGGCGTGTCCATGCGGCCCATTGTCGCGTCGCCTTTTTCGCTATCAAGATGAACATGGCGCAAAAAGATCAGGAAAATCCAGCATAAGCAAACGAGGAGTTCAGGGGAACGAAATGGTGGGGAAACGAACCAGGCTTCTGACTGGGATCGGACGCAGAGGGCGGAGTGGCATCTGGCAAATCAACAGGTTGAGGAGGCGGACTCATCTCTTCACACACCTCCTTCTCCATGACATTCGCGGCGCAAATATCTCGAGATTTCTCTGCTTAGATTTCACGCGAGAGGAAAAAAAATCGAATAATTACGAAACGGAAGAACAGATCCAAGAATTGCACATGCTAAGAGAGAGGAGAACCGTGGTGCCGATCGGGGAGAGCCGCCAGAAGATTTCGATTTGGGAGAAAAATTTCTACAGTTTGAGGAAATTTTGAGATTGGGGAGTTAGGGATTTGGAGGAATTGGGGAAAATTAAGGAATGAAACATGAGAACAATCGGTGAAAGAGGGATCTGTTGCCACGTGTACCTTCTTTTGGATCGCACGGCTATTTTTCTCCCTGGTATGGCCCAAACAACCTACGACGTCACAGTGTGGTATTGGACCCTCGGCCGGTCGGTCCGTCCGTCCGTCCCCTTGCAATACCACGAATTTTGCTGCGGTGTTGTATTCCTATTGTTAGCCTTTTGGGATAAAGAAGGGGAAAATACACTACTGCCCTTCTATCTCAAAAAGAGGAATATCCAAGCTCAAACTTTCTAAAGTTGCATTTATATGCAACTGTTAATGTTGTGGTGTACTCCATGAAGCGAAACGTGCTACGCAACAACAAAAATTGGGGAAAGTGTTTAAATCAACCGGTTGATGTCTAGACAAATCAGCCGTGTCCCTCGCGCAACACATATCTTGTAGGGCCCACCGGTCGTTTATCCTCTTCTCTCCATGCAACTTCACAGCCACATATTTTCCTCACCGCTGCTTTGACCTCTTCGTCCCCTACCTCTTTTTCTAATGGATCTCGGCAGATGAGCTTTCTCCTCCATGAAAGCTGCATGTGCGTCCCCATGCCACCATCTCGTCCCGCCGTCGGTGTTGCAACTCGGCGTGATTGGCGAGTTTCCCGTGCTGCAAGTCCTCGACGGAAGCAGTGTGGGCTCGCCAGTGTTGCGAGCCGTCGCTGGAAGTAGTGAGGCATTGCCCATGCTACAACGCCCACCTGCTGCAGGCTCACCGTCATGTTGTGACACTGCATAGAAGCGTACAGAGCGACAGTTTCTTGCAATTTTATCGCATTAGAAACATAGAGAGGTGAAGATGTGGTTCATGTCTCATAATAATTGCAAGTAGGAGAAGCAAGCACATGCATATTATTTATTTAGGACAGTATAACCGAGCCTAAAGCGAGCTCTCACAGCGATTTACGTTTCTGGCCGTCCGATTTCGTTGCTCGATCGTTGGTAGCCGTCCGATACTGCTTCTCTCGCACATGGGCTGCTCCTGGGCCGACTGTCCGACGGGCAACTACTCCCGAAACCAAATCCAGGCCCTCTCGTTCGCCTGTACTAACGAACGTCCGATCTCGGATGGACGGTCATCGAACGTTTCCTTCCCACCCCGATCTCCTTTTCTCACCCACGACACAGGTTGCGCCGCCACCGTTGTCCTCTCGTCTGGCTCGCACCTCCTCGTGGCGCAGTCCTCGGCCGCGCCGTCGGAAAGTCGCCTCCGTCTCCGTCTAGCCGCTGATGTCCTCCTTCTCCTGTCTTCCGTTCGGAAAGGCCGAAAGGCGCAACAGGGAGCATCCCTGTCTCAAAGAGGCCACGAGCTCCATCCCTAGATCGTTCTCGCACAACACCCCTGAAGAATGTATCCGATTTTTTTCTGGAATCCTTGGGTGCGCCGCCGTTTAATCGATCAAGCACCTAGCCAGAGGTACGCACAGGGCGGTTTCAGTTGGGGACTCTCGGTTGGGAGGGGCTCAGGGCATGTATCGCTTTGAGGGGATCAAATGTTTGTAGACAGGTTCGTTCATATACGTTTCAGTTAGGATTGGAAAAATCATGTTCTTTAGCATGCATTTTTTTCACGGTTCCACGCCAGCTCATGCATACAGGGAGAAGAGGGAACTTTGGAGAATCATATTCTTGAGTCTATTTTGCTCTACGATGCTGAACAGAAGAAAAATAGCTTTACTTCCGGGTGTGATTACTATTTTTTATCCTTCCATTAAGCATAGTAGTACATATGAATATATTAGGCCATCCTTTGTTTACGACTAAGTTGTTGCAATTCCATATGTAATACACGAGCAGCCAAAGTGAGGAACAGGATATCACACTTAAGTGTTTATCTTTCCAATTGATCATGAAATTGATTGCAATACTATTGATTTACAGAGGAAAATTTACTTAACCGATCATGTTAATTTTTCTCTGTAGAATCTTTTAGTGATCAAATCGTTATTGCACTTGCAAGTCAAAATGTGCAAAAGGATGGATCAAAGGACACCATGGCATCGACACATTGACATTGATCTTGCTCTCTCATTTTCTTTCTTTTGAAACCCTCAAGCTATGAGAGGAGCTCAAGTGCAAGCAAAGGCCACTCATGGACTACGGAACAAATTCAGTGAGCAAAGAATCCGCCAATGGTCAGTGGCATATATCATATCCAGTTCATTTGTAACATCCCGATGTGATTTTGGCAACATAGAGGTAAGTATTTCTATATATATAGCCACTGCTACTTCTCTTGAAAAATTCTACTATTTGTTGAATTGATCTTTTAACACGCTGTAAATTAATTGGTCTATGCGGATTCTTTGATCAGGTTTAAGCACACTATTAACACTGCTAGGGTACCATTGTGAGGACATTTATTGGGAGGGACATCTCTTGTGACTTATGCATCAGTGTGGAATAATGGGGACAGAGAGCACACCCTTGTTGGATGTATGTCACAAAAGCTATGTATTAGGTATGCTACTTGATTGGGGGTTATACTGCCATTCAGTTAGCACAAAATTTTGAAGCAATTATCTCTACTGATATGCAAATAGTATTTTTTAATAATAAACGCCACCAAACAACAATTGCATTTGATTCTATGACATTTTGCATTAGCGTCCGTCTCCTTGTTATGGGATCACTATTCCGGTGGAGACATATTAAAAGTCAGCATATTATTTCCGATGTTATGAGTATCTAGCTAGCTAACAACACTGAACTTAGTCAACCTTGTTATGAAACCAGGTACCAAGTTGTGTTTGTTATTTTGCAACTAGCACGTAGAGAATGTCAACCTCGCTTTTTTACTTAGGGAACTACTGGCTGAAACACAGAATTTCTGCAGCAGCAATATATATGAAAAGTTTTGATTTTTAATGTTTATCAGGGGAAGCAATATATCACTATCCAACAGTTACTTTCGTGTTCTGGTACTCTTTTTCGGTTCTGTCTTGGGAGAATACACATTGAGCTGTCTTGGAAGTATATATCCTTTCAAAAAAGCAAATGTAAAATTCACAGAAGAATATCATTACATTTTTATTAAATCTAAACACCTGAGCTCCTTTGTTCATTTGAGAAGTACTGGAGTTGATTTACACTGTAATCGTTCTTGAGGTGTCCACTAGACGTGTTTCTTAGGTGTCCACTAGACGTGTGTATGAATGGTAAGTATTTTTTTGTCTGCAGTTATAACACAACACAACCACTTGGCTTCTTAGAATCATAGACATCACAAAGCAACCATTCTGGCATTTTCACAATAGTTGATGTCCATTCTAAGCTTTACAAAGATATATTTCCTTGAAATAAAAAATATGGTAATTTGGAACAAGTCCATCATAAAGGAGGCTCTACACCTAGCAGTCTTATTTCCATAGATTGAAGAAGATGCTTGAAAAACTTTATTCCATTTAACTTGTGTGTGTAGTACTTTTTCAATTGTTCCTCATGTTTTGTATCGCAGTGCACCTTGGTACTTCGAAATCAAGTTGGAATTTGGTTTTACTCCCTGCCTTATATTTCCCATTTCCACTAGAGGATCTCACTCCCATTACCAATGCCTATTTAATTTTTAGCACGGCCTTGGATCAACTACATTTCATTATCTCTTCATATTTGTAAGTAAATAATGTTTCCAGCCAATTTTTCTGAAATAATAGAAAGATGAAGTGCCTTTATTACCTCTATATGTTTGTGTAAATTACTACCAATATCTTGGAAAAAAGAACAGGCGCAGCAACGCGCGCCATCAATGATCTAGTATCCATTAAAATCATCGTGTGCAATGGTAAAACGTAACCCATCAATATAATTCATAATAAGCACAATTTTTTTGATATAATGTAGTTATGAGATTCAAAAGGATAAATAGGATTATCAAGTGTGGATGCAATGGCAACAATTTTATTTTTAACATAAGGAACTATAGAAAGTTCATCTTCATAAGTAGTGGCATCATGGCCATAGTCCATAGCAAGCATCAAGTTCATTAAAAATGGATATTTCAAACAAATCAAATGGATCATAGCAATTATCAACATGGCATTCATCCTCCAGTAAGCATGAAGGAAAATTAGACAATGTATGAGCTAAAGAGTTACTCTCATCAGAAGGTAAGCACGGGTAGCTAATCCACTCTTCCTCCTTTTTATTTTTTGCTCTTCTCCTCGTCTTTTTCATCTAATGTGCTTATAGTTTCAGCAATTTCTTCTTTCATAGGCGTCTCTAAAATATTAGTCTCTTCTAAAGCAACATACATTTTCTCAATAAATTTGTTAATATGAGCATTATATTCATAATTTTCATAGCCATATTTATTATGTACGGCAAGATTTCCAGATTTGTAAATAGCATGATCACATTTTTCATACTTTCAAGCAAAGAAGCAATTTCATAAGCACCCTTAAAAGAAATAAATTCTTCTATTTGCTCCACATCATAGTAATCATATACACCATTAGCGAAAGAAGCCAAGGTTTCATTATCATTAAATTCACATTGTAAGGGGAGGTGTGGAGACTCCATCCTTGAACAACAAGTATAATCATACATAGAGCACATATTCCAAGCATATAAATGTAACATTTTTATTTGATCTCATAAGTGTTCCCTTTTTGAGTCAAATGATAATCCCTAAAGTATTCACATTGATCTAACATATGTCTAATTACCATGTTGCACGGGGATTTATTAGGGTTATTAAAGAAATTTTCAATGTTCCACACATAACCCTCATCGATGGTTTTAGGAGGGCCCCCATCTCCATGAGTAGCAAGTACAACTAATTTTTGGTGTTTCATGTTTCATACCCATAATTTAAAGATAGACAACAACTAAGAACGCGAAAGAAAACTACCCAGAGATAAAGCAAATAAGCACACACGAGAATATTCACCCCATACAATTGCTCCCAGGCAATGGCGACAGAAAGGGTCTTGATAACCCACAAGTATAGGGGATCAATTGTAGCCTTTTCGATGAATAAGAGTGTCGAACCTAGCGAGGAGCTAAAGGTAGATCTAATATTCTCTCAAGTTCTATCAACCACCGATACAACTACGCACACTAACGTTCACTTTACCCTAGAACGAGAAATAAAACTAGTTTGTGAGAATAAAAAGATAGTTTTGCAAGATAATGAGTTAGGTGTTGTTTTAATTAAAGAACAATAAAGTAAAGGTTTTTGAAGAACGATAAGAAAAGGCTTGTTCCTAGGCAATTGAATATGACACGATAGTGATACTTATCATACGATGTGAGGGAGAGGCATACGCTAACATACTTTTGAACTTGAATCACATGTTCTTATGATTGGAACTCTAGCAAGCATACACAACTACTAAATATTTATTAAGGTAAAACCCAACCATAGCACTGAGTAAACAGTCCCCTTTGATCCCATATGCAACAAGTCACGAACTCGGGGTTAGGTTTCTATCACTCCCGCAACCCACTATAAGCAAATCATTAACATATTGCAACACCCTAAAACGGGGATCCCACATGCTTGCGCAACACGGAGGAGACCATAGGACAACAGCATTATAACATACAACTCATATCAACCATATCATACCACAATTATCTCACAAGACAAAAGGAATCTACTCAAACATAAAAGAGGTGCGACACATCATTGGATAATAATATATAGCATAGAGCACCATGTTCAAGTAAAGATTACAACAGTGTGAGAGAGGTTACACCGCTGCATAGAGGGCGAGAAAGTTCGTGATGCCGGTGGCGATGTTGTTGGAGTAGATCGTCATTAGGATGGTTCCCCCGGCGGTGCTCCGGCGCCACCGGGAGAGGGGGAGAGAGCCCCCTCCTCCTTCTTCCTCTTTCTTGGTCTTCCCCCTAGATGGGACAATGGTTCCCCATCTGGCCCTTGGACTCCAAGGCCCCCGAGGGGCGGAAGCCCCACCAAGATTGGGTATCTCCTCTTCTTTCTCTCTAGAGTTTCTCTCTATTTTTTGGTTCAGTTTTCTGGTTGAACAACGTTTCTTAAATAACTGGAGTTTCGTAATTCTGATTGGGCTGAAATTTTAACACAAATTTTCCCCAATATTAGCTTCCTTGCGCCCGAAGCAGACCTCTAGAAGCTTTGTGGTCTATCCACAAGTCACCCCCGCGAACCCTAGGGGGCACGCCCCTGGCTTGTGGAGCCCATGGGCCCCACTTTGCGTTGACTTTTGTGCCATAAATCCAGATGTATTCCACAAAAAATCCACGTAAATTTTCAGGCCATTCCGCCTCCGTGATTTTTTCACCTAAAAACACAAAAATGATATAAAACATGAACTAGCTTGGGACCAAATAGAAATAATATAAATTTTAGCCAAAATATGTAAAAGTGGTATGATAATAGCATGAAAGAATAAAAAATATAGATACGTCGGAGGCGTATCAATCATCGTCATGTTTATCCCTAAATGTAACCGACCTACATGTAACCCTAGGTACCCCGATGCCTATATAAGCCGAGGGGTTTAGTCCATAGGGTTAAGTTAGATCCATTCACATACGATCTCGAGGTAGATCATCCTGTACTTTGTACCCCATCCACAATCAATACAACAGAAGTAGGGTGCGGGGTTTTACCTCTACGAGAGGGCCCGAACCTGGGTAAAACATCGTGTCCCTCTTTGTCCTGTCACCATCAAGCTAAGATCACCAGCTTGGGACCCCCTACCCGAGATCCGTCAGATTCAACCACAACAGTCGGGTGGTGGTGATGGCATCGGGGGCGGTGGCGACACGGCACAGTGGCGGCGTGGGGTGGGAATGGATATGGTTGGTGTTGGTGTTGGGGCTGTGTGGGGTGGGGGATTTGTGGGGGTGGCTGATACGTCTTCAACGTATCTATAATTTTTTATTGCTCCATGCTATATTATCTACTGTTTTGGACTATATTGGGCTTTATTTTCCACTTTTATATTACTTTTGGGACTAACCTATTAACCAGAGGCCTAGCCCAGAATTGTTGTTTTTTGCCTATTTCAGTGTTTCGAAGAAACAAAATATCAAACGGAGTCCAAACGGAATGAAACCTTCGGGAACGTGATTTTCTCATCAGATAAGATCTAGGAGACTTGGACCCTCCGTCAGGAAAGCCACGAGGCGGTCACGAGGGTGGAGGGCGCCCCCCTCCTAGGGCGCGCCCCCTGCCTCGTGGGCCCCTCGAAGCTCCACCGACGTACTCCTTCCTCATATATATACCTACGTACCCCCAAACGATCAGATACGGAGCCAAAAACCTAATTCCACCGCCGCAACCTTCTGTACCCACGAGATCCCATCTTGGGGCCTGTTCCGGAGCTCCGCCGGAGGGGGCATCCATCATGGAGGGCTTCTACATCATCATCATAGCCTCTCCTATGAAGTGTGAGTAGTTTACCTCAGACCTTCGGGTCCATAGTTAGTAGCTAGATGGCTTCTTCTCTCTTTTTGGATCTCAATACAATGTTCTCCCCCTGTCTCGCCTCGTGGAGATCTATTCGATGTAATCTTCTTTTTGTGGTGTGTTTGTTGAGACAGATGAATTGTGGGTTTATGATCAAGATTATCTATGAACAATATTTGAATCTTCTCTGAATTCTTTATGTATGATTGGTTATCTTTGCAAGTCTCTTTGAATTATCAGTTTGGTTTGGCCTACTAGATTGGTTTTCCTTGCAATGGGAGAAGTGCTTAGCTTTGGGTTCAATCTTGCGGTGTCCTTACCCAGTGACAGAAGGGGCAGCAAGGCACGTATTGTATTGTTGCCATCGAGGATAACAAGATGGGGTATTTATCATATTGCATGAATTTATTCCTCTACATCATGTCATCTTGCTTAAGGCATTACTCTGTTTTCTTGAACTTAATACTCTAGATGCATCCTGGATAGCGGTCGATGAGTGGAGTAATAGTAGCAGATGTAGGCAAGAGTCGGTCTACTTGTCTCGGACGTGATGCCTATATACATGATCATACCTGGATATTCTCATAACTATGCTCAATTCTGTCAATTGCTCAACAGTAATTTGTTCACCCACCATAGAAATACTTATGCTCTTGAGAGAAGCCACTAGTGAAACCTATGGCCCCCGGGTCTATTCTCATCATATCAATTTCCAACCTCTTTATTATTGATTTGCTTTTTTACTTTGCCTTTTATTTTACCTTGCATCTTTATATCAAAAATACCAAAAATATTATCTATCATCTCTATCAGATCTCACTCTCGTGAGTGACCGTGAAGGGATTGACAACCCCTAATCGCGTTGGTTGCGTTGAGCTATTGTTTTGAGTAGGTACGAGGGACTCGTGCGTAGCCTGTTGGAAATATGCCCTAAAGGCAATAATAAATTGGTTATTATTATATTTCCTTGTTCATGATAATCGTTTATTATCCATGCTATAATTGTATTGATAGGAAACTCAGATACATGTGTGGATACATAGACAACACCATGTCCCTAGTAAGCCTCTAGTTGACTAGCTCGTTGATCAATAGATGGTTACGGTTTCCTGACCATGGACATTGGATGTCATTGATAACGGGATCACATCATTAGGAGAATGATGTGATGGACAAGACCCAATCCTAAGCCTAGCACAAAGATCGTGTAGTTCATATGCTAAAGCTTTTCTAATGTCAAGTATCATTTCCTTAGACCATGAGATTGTGCAACTCCCGGATACCGTAGGAATGCTTTGGGTGTACCAAACGTCACGACGTAACTGGGTGGCTATAAAGGTACACTACAGGTATCTCCGAAAGTGTCTGTTGGGTTGGCACGAATCGAGACTGGGATTTGTCACTCCGTGTAATGGAGAGGTATCTATGGGCCCACTCGGTAGGACATCATCATATGCGCAATGTGACCAAGGAGTTGATCACGGGATGATGTGTTACGGAACGAGTAAAGAGACTTGCCGGTAACGAGATTGAACAAGGTATCGAGATACCGATGATCGAATCTCGGGCAAGTGCAATACCGCTAGACAAAGGGAATTGAATACGGGATTGATTGAATCCTCGACATCGTGGTTCATCCGGTGAGATCATCGTGGAACATGTGGGAGCCAACATGGGTATCCAGATCCCGCTGTTGGTTATTGGCCGGAGAGTTGTCTCGGTCATGTCTGCATGGTTCCCGAACCCGTAGGGTCTACACACTTAAGGTTCGGTGACGCTAGAGTTGTTATGGGAAATAGTATGTGGTTACCGAAGGTTGTTCGGTGTCCCGGATGAGATCCCGGATATGACGAGGAGCTCCAAAATGGTCCGGAGGTGAAGATCGGTATATTGGACGAAGGGTATTGGAGTCTGGAATTGTTCTGGGGGTACCAGGTGATGACCAGCGTGTCCGAAAGGGGTTTCGGAGGCCCCGGCAAGCGTTGGGGGGCCTTATGGGCCAAGGAGAGAGGGCACATCAGCCCACTAAGGGGCTGAGCGCCCCTCCCAACCCCATCTCACGTAACCAAAGAGGTGGGGGTGCCACCCCTAGGGCAGCCGCCCCTCCCGGCTTGGGGGGCAAGTTTCCTAGGGGGTGGGGGCGCCCAAACCCATCTAGGGTTTCCCCTGTGGCCGCCGCCCCTCCCCTAGGGAACCCTAGGGCGCCTCCCCCTCCTCCCTTACCCCTATATATAGTGAGGAAGAGAGAGGGCAGCCACACCCTTCCCCTAGCGCAGCCCTCTCCCTCCTCCAACACCTCATCCTCCTCCGTAGTGCTTGGCGAAGCCCTGCCGGAGAACCACGAGCTCCATCACCACCATGCCGTCGTGCTGTCGGAGTTTTCCCTCAACTTCTCCTCTCCCCTTGCTGGATCAAGAAGGAGGAGACGTCTCCGTTCTGTACGTGTGTTGAACGCGGAGGTGCCGTCCGTTCGGCGCTAGGATCATCGGTGATTTGGATCACGACGAGTACGACTCCATCAACCCCGTTCACTTGAATGCTTCCGCTTAGCGATCTACAAGGGTATGTAGATGCACTCTCCTTCCCTCGTTGCTAGATTACTCCATAGATTGATCTTGGTGTTGCGTAGAAAATTTTGAATTTCTGCTACGTTCCCCAACAGTGGTATCAGAGCTAGGTCTATTGCGTAGATTCTTTGCACGAGTAGAACACAAAGTAGTTGTGGGCGTTGATTTTGTTCAATACGCTTACCGTTACTAGTCAATCTTAATTCGGCGGCATTGTGGGATGAAGCGTCCCGGACCGACCTTACACGTACACTTACGTGAGACAGGTTCCACCGATTGACATGCACTAGTTGCATAAGGTGGCTAGCGGGTGCCAGTCTCTCCCACTTTAGTCGGATCGGATTCGATGAAAAGGGTCCTTATGAAGGGTAAATAGCAATTGACATATCACATTGTGGTTTTGCGTAGGTAAGAAACGTTCTTGCTAGAAACCCATAGCAGCCACGTAAAACATGCAAACAACAATTAGAGGACGTCTAACTTGTTTTTGCAGGGTATGCTATGTGATGTGATATGGCCAAGAAGAATGTGATGTATGATATGTGATGTATGAGATTGATCATGTTCTTGTAATAGGAATCACGACTTGCATGTCGATGAGTATGACAACCGGCAGGAGCCATAGGAGTTGTCTTTATTTATTGTATGACCTGCGTGTCATTGAACAACGCCATGTAATTACTTTACTTTATTGCTAACCGTTAGCTGTAGTAGTAGAAGTAATTGTTGGCGAGACAACTTCATGAAGACACGATGATGGAGATCATGATGATGGAGATCATGGTGTCATGCCGGTGAAGATGATGATCATGGAGCCCCGAAGATGGAGATCAAAAGGAGCAATATGATATTGGCCATATCATGTCACTATTTGATTGCATGTGATGTTTATCATGTTTATACATCTTATTTGCTTAGAACGACGGTAGTAAATAAGATTTCAAGAAAGTGTTCCCCCTAACTGTGCACCGTTGCGAAAGTTCGTCGTTTCGAAGCACCACGTGATGATCGGGTGTGATAGATTCTTACGTTCACATACAACGGGTGTTTACACACGCGAAACACTTAGGTTGACTTGACGAGCCTAGCATGTACAGGCATGGCCTCGGAACACAAGAGACTGAAAGGTCGAGCATGAGTCGTATGGTAGATACGATCAACATGAAGATGTTCACCGATGATGACTAGTCCGTCTCACGTGATGATCGGACACGGCCTAGTTGACTCGGATCATGTAATCACTTGGATGACTAGAGGGATGTCTATCTGAGTGGGAGTTCATAAGATGAACTTAATTATCCTGAACATAGTCAAAAGATCTTTGCAAATTGTGTCGTAAGCTCGCGCTTTAGTTCTACTGTTTTAGATATGTTCCTAGAGAAAATATAGTTGAAAGTTGATAGTAGCAATTATGCGGACAGTAGAAGGCTTGTGTCCTTAATGCACCGCTCGGTGTGCTGGACCTCGAACGTGGTCTGTGGATGTTGCGAACATCTGACATACACGTTTTGATGACTACATGATAGTTCGGTAATGATAAATGGTTTAGAATTGAGGCACTGAAGACATTTTGAAATGTCGCGGAACATATGAGATGTTTCGAGGGCTAAAATTGGGATTTCAGGTTCGTGCCCATGTCAAGAGGTATGAGACCTCCGACGATTTTCTTGGCCTGCAAACTAAGGGAGAAAAGCTGAATTGTTGAGCTTGTGCTCAGATTGTTTGAGTACAACAATCACTTGAATCGAGTGGGAGTTGATCTTCCAGATAAGATAGTGATGTTTCACCAAAGTCATTGCCACCAAGCTGCTACAGCTTCGTGATGAACTATAACATATAAGGGATAAATATGATGATCCTTGAGATATTCACGATGCTTGACACCGCGAAAGTAGAAGTCAAGTAGGAGCATCAATTGTTGATGGTTAGTTAAAAACCACTAGTTTCAAGAAGGGCAAGGGCAAGAAAGGGATACTTCATGAAACGACAAGTCAGTTGCTGCTCAAGTGAAGAAGCCCAAAGTTGAACCCAAGCCCGAGACTAAGTGCTTCTGTAATAAGGGGAACAACCGCTGGAGCAGAATTACCCTAGATACTTGGTAGATGAGAAGGCTGGCAAGGTCGATAGAAGTATATTGGATATACATTATGTTAATGTGTACTTTACTAGTACTCCTAGTAGCACCAGGGTATTAGATATCGGTTCGGTTGCTAAGTGTTAGTAACTCGAAATAAAAGCTACGGAATAAACGGAGACTAGCTAAAGGTGAGATGACGATATGTGTTGGAATTTTTTCCAAGCTTGATGTGATCAAGCATCGCATACTCCCTCTACCATCGAGATTGGTGTTAGACCTAAATAATTGTTATTTGGTGTTTGCGTTGAGCATAGACATGATTGGATTATGTCTATCGCAATACGGTCATTCATTTAAGGAGAATAATAGTTACTCTGTTTATTTGAATAATACCTTCAATTGTCTTGCACCTAAAATGAATGGTTTATTGAATCTCGATCATAGTGATACACATGTTCATGCCAAAAGATATAAGATAGTAATGATAGTACCACCTACTTGTGGCACTGCCATGTAAGTCATATTGGTATAAAACGCATGAAGAAGCTCCATGTTGATGGATCTTTGGACTCACTCATTTTTGAAAAGATTGAGACATGTGAACCATGTCTGTTGGTATATACGCATGAAGAAACTCCATGCAGATGGACCATTTGGACTCACTTGATTTTGAATCGCTTGAGACATGCAAATCATACCACATGGGCAAGATGACTGAAAGCTTCGGTTTCAGTAAATGGAACAAGAAAGCAATTTGTTGGAAGTAACACATTTTGATGTGTGCAGTCCAATGAGTGCTGAGGCACGCAGTGGATATCGTTATGCTCTTACTTCACAGATGATTTGAGTAGATACTGAGTATGTTTACTTGATGAAACACAAGTCTGAATTATTGAATGGTTCAAGTAATTTCAGAATGAAGTTGAAGATCGTCGTGACAAGAGGATAAAATATCTATGATATGATCATAGAGATGAATATCTGAGTTGCGAGTTTGGTACACAATTGAGACATTGTGGAAATTGTTTCACGACTAGTACCGCCTGGAACATCATAGTGTGATGGTGTGTCCGAACATCATAACTGCACCCTATTGGATATGATGCATACCATGATGTCTCTTATCGAATTACCACGATAGTTTATGGGTTAGGCATTAGAGACAACCGCATTCACTTTAAATAGGGCACCACACAATTCCGTTGAGACGACACCATATGGTTTAGAGAAACCTAAGCTGTCGTTTCTTAAAAGTTTGGGGCTACGACGCTTATGTGAAAAGTTTCAGGCTGATAAGCTCGAACCCAAAGCGGATGAATGCATCTTCATAGAATACCTAAAACAGTTGGGTATACCTCCTGTCTCAGATCCGAAAGCAATAGGGATTGTTTCTAGAATCGGGTCCTTTCTCGAGGAAAAGTTTCTCTCGAAAGAATTGAGTGGGAGGATGGTGGAGACTTGATGAGGTTATTGAACCGTCACTTCAACTAGTGTATAGCAGGGCACAAAGAGTTGTTCCTGTGGCACCTACACCAATTGAAGTGGAAGCTTATGATAGTGATCATGAGACTTCGGATCAAGTCACTGCCAAACCTCGTAGGATGACAAGGATGCGTACTACTTCAGAGTGGTACGTAATCCTGTCTTGGAAGTCATGTTGCTAGACAACAATGAACCTACGAGCTATGGAGAAGCGATGGTGGGCCTGGATTCCGATGAATGGCTCGAGGCCATAAAATCCGAGAGAGGGTCCATTTATGAAAACAAAGTGTAGACTTTGGCAGAATGGCTCGATGGTCGTGAGGCTGTTGAGTACAGATGGATTTTAAAAGGAAGACGGACAATGATGGTAAATGTCACCATTAAGAAAGCTCGACTTGTCGTTAAGATGTTTCCCGACAAGTTCAAGGAGTTGACTACGGTGAGACTTTCTCACTCGTAGCGATGCTAAGAGTCTGTTGGAATTATATTTGCAGTCACTGCATTATTTGTGAAATCTTGCAGATAGGATGTCAAAACATTGTTTCCTCACGATTTTCTTGAGGAAAGGTTGTATGTGATACAACCAGAAGATTTTTTGTCAATCCTGAAAGATGCTAACAAGTATGCAAAGCTCCAGCAATCCTTGTAAGGACTGGAGTAAGCATCTCGGAGTTGGAATGTACGCTTTGATGAGATGATCAAAGATTTGGGTTTATACAAAGTTTATGAGAAACTTGTATTTCCAAAGAAGTGAGTGGGAGCAATATATAATTTTTGATGAGTATATGTTGTGAACATATGGTTGATCAGAAATGATGTAGAATTTCTGGAAAGCATATAGGGTTATTTGAAAAGTGTTTTTCAATGGAAAACCTGGATTAAGCTACTTGAACATTGAGCATCAATATCTATAAGGATAGATCAAAATCGCTTAATAGTACTTTCAAATGAGCACACACCTTGACATGATCTTGAAGGTGTTCAAGACGGATCAGTCAAAGAAGGAGTTCTTGCCTGAGTTGTAAGGTATGAAGTTAAGACTTAAAGCTCGACCACGGCAGAAGAAAGAGGAAGGACGAAGGTCGTCCCCTATGCTTTTGTCATAGGCTCTATATGGTATGCCATGCTGAGTACCGCACCTGATGTGTGCCTTGCCACATGTCTGGCAAGAGGGTACAAAGATGATCTAGGAGTAGATCACCAGATATCGGTCAAAATTATCCTTAGAGGAATAAGGATATGTTTCTCGGTTATGGAGGTGATAAAGAGTTCGACGTAAAGAGTTACATCGATGCAAGCTTAACACCTATCCGGATAGCTCTGAGTAGAGATATCGGATTCGTATAGTAGAACAGTTATTTGAAATGGCTCCAAATATAGCGCAGTAGCTGCATCCACAAGATGACATACATACGGATCTGAATGTTGCAGACCTGTAGACTACAACCTCTCTCACAAGCATAACATGATCAAACCCAAAACTCATTGAGTGTTAATCACATAGTGATGTGAACTAGATTATTGACTCTAGTAAACTCTTTGGATGTTGGTCACATGGTGATGTGACTTGTGAGTGTTAATCACATGGTGATGTGAACTAGATTATTGACTCTAGTGCAAGTGGGAGACTATTGGAAATATGCCCTAGAGGCAATAATAAATTGGTTATTATTATATTTCCTTGTTCATGATAATCGTTTATTATCCATGCTATAATTGTATTGATAGGAAACTCAGATACATGTGTGGATACATAGACAACACCATGTCCCTAGTAAGCCTCTAGTTGACTAGCTCGTTGATCAATAGATGGTTACGGTTTCTTGACCATGGACATTGGATGTCATTGATAACGGGATCACATCATTAGGAGAATGATGTGATGGACAAGACCCAATCCTAAGCCTAGCACAAAGATCGTGTAGTTCATATGCTAAAGCTTTTCTAATGTCAAGTATCATTTCCTTAGACCATGAGATTGTGCAACTCCCGGATACCGTAGGAATGCTTTGGGTGTACCAAACGTCACAACGTAACTGGGTGGCTATAAAGGTACACTACAGGTATCTCCGAAAGTGTCTGTTGGGTTGGCACGAATCGAGACTGGGATTTGTCACTCCGTGTAATGGAGAGGTATCTCTGGGCCCACTCGGTAGGACATCATCATATGCGCAATGTGACCAAGGAGTTGATCACGGGATGATGTGTTACGGAACGAGTAAAGAGACTTGTCGGTAACGAGATTGAACAAGGTATCGAGATACCGATGATCGAATCTTGGGCAAGTGCAATACCGCTAGACAAAGGGAATTGAATACGGGATTGATTGAATCCTCGACATCGTGGTTCATCCGATGAGATCATCGTGGAACATGTGGGAGCCAACATGGGTATCCAGATCCCGCTGTTGGTTATTGGCCGGAGAGTTGTCTCGGTCATGTCTGCATGGTTCCCGAACCCGTAGGGTCTACACACTTAAGGTTCGGTGACGCTAGAGTTGTTATGGGAAATAGTATGTGGTTACCGAAGGTTGTTCGGAGTCCCGGATGAGATCCCGGACATGACGAGGAGCTCTGGAATGGTCCGGAGGTGAAGATCGGTATATTGGACGAAGGGTATTGGAGTCTGGAATTGTTCTGGGGGTACCAGGTGATGACCAGCGTGTCCGAAAGGGGTTTCGGAGGCCCCGGCAAGCGTTGGGGGGCCTTATGGGCCAAGGGGAGAGGGCACATCAGCCCACTAAGGGGCTGAGCGCCCCTCCCAACCCCATCTCACGTAACCAAAGAGGTGGGGGTGCCACCCCTAGGGCAGCCGCCCCTCCCGGCTTGGGGGGCAAGTTTCCTAGGGGGTGGGGGCGCCCAAACCCATCTAGGGTTTCCCCTGTGGCCGCCGCCCCTCCCCTAGGGAACCCTAGGGCGCCTCCCCCTCCTCCCTTACCCCTATATATAGTGAGGAAGAGAGAGGGCAGCCACACCCTTCCCCTAGCGCAGCCCTCTCCCTCCTCCAACACCTCATCCTCCTCCGTAGTGCTTGGCGAAGCCCTGCCGGAGAACCACGAGCTCCATCACCACCATGCCGTCGTGCTGTCGGAGTTTTCCCTCAACTTCTCCTCTCCCCTTGCTGGATCAAGAAGGAGGAGACGTCTCCGTTCTGTACGTGTGTTGAACGCGGAGGTGCCGTCCGTTCGGCGCTAGGATCATCGGTGATTTGGATCACGACGAGTACGACTCCATCAACCCCGTTCACTTGAATGCTTCCGCTTAGCGATCTACAAGGGTATGTAGATGCACTCTCCTTCCCTCGTTGCTAGATTACTCCATAGATTAATCTTGGTGTTGCGTAGAAAATTTTGAATTTCTGCTACGTTCCCCAACATAGCCTCCTACTGGATTGATACCTTGGTTCTCCAAAACTGAGGGAAATACTTATGCTACTTTGCTGCATCATCCTCTCCTCTTCGGGGAAATCCAACGCAAGCTCAAGAGGTAGCAAGAAGAATTTCTGGCGCCGTTGCCGGGGAGTCTACGCAAAAGTCAACATACCAAGTACCCATCACAATCCCTATCTCTCGCACTACATTATTTGCCAGTTGCCTCTCGTTTTCCTCTCCCCCACTTCACCCTTGTCGTTTTATTCGCCCCCTCTTTTCCGTTTGCCTTTTTTTCGCTTGCTTTTTGTTCGCTCGTGTGTTGGATTGCTTGCTTGTCACGATGGCACAAGATAATACCAAATTGTGTGACTATACCAATACCAACAATAATGATTTCCTTAGCACTCCGATTGCTCCTCTTGCCAATACTGAATCTTGTGAAATCAATACTGCTTTGTTGAATCTTGTTATGAAAGATCAATTCGCCGGCCTTCTTAGTGAAGATGCCGCTACTCATCTGAACAGCTTTGTTGATTTATGTGATATGCAAAAGAAGAAAGATGTTGATAACGATATTGTTAAATTGAAGCTATTTCCTTTTTCGCTTAGAGGTCGTGCTAAAGCTTGGTTTTCGTCTTTGCCTAAAAATAGTATTAATTCTTGGAACAAGTGCAAAGATGCTTTTATCTCTAAGTATTTTCCTCCCGCTAAGATCATCTCTCTTAGAAACGATATTATGAATTTTAAGCAACTTGATCATGAACATGTTGCACAAGCTTGGGAGAGAATGAAATTGATGATACGTAATTTCCCTACTCATGGTTTGAATTTTGTGTACGATTATACAAAAATTTTATGCCGGATTGAATTTTGCTTCTAGAAATCTTTTAGATTCGGCCGCGGGAGGCACTTTTATGGAAATCACTTTAGGAGATGCTACTAAACTCCTAGATAATATTATGGTTAATTATTCTCAATAGCACACTGAAAGATCTACTAATAAAAAAGTGCATGCGATAGAAGAAATCAATGTTTTGAGTGGAAAGATGGATGAACTTATGAAATTATTTGCTAATAAGAGTGTTTCTTCTAATCCTAATGATATGCCTTTGTGTACTTTGATTGAGAATAATAATGAATCTATGGATGTGAATTTTTTTGGTAGGAATAATTTTGGTAACAACACGTATAGAGGGAATTTTAATCCTAGGCCTTATCCTAGTAATCCTTCTAATAATTATGGAAATTCCTACAACAAGTCTTATGGAAATTTTAATAAGATGCCCTATGAATTTGAGAATAGTGTTAAAGAGTTTATGAATTCACAAAAGAATTTTAATGCTTTGCTTGAAGAGAGATTGCTTAAAGTTGATGAATTGGCTAGGAACGTTGATAGAATTTCTCTTGATGTTGATTCTTTAAAACTTAGATCTACTCCTCGTAAGCATGATATCAATGAGTCTGTCAAAGCCATGAGAATTTTAAATTGATGAGTGCAAGGAAAGAACCGCTAGGATGCGTGCTACGAAAGATGCCTTTATTAAAGCGTGTTCTTCCAATTCCTATGAAAATCAAGATGAAGATCTAAAAGTTATTGATGTGTCCCCTATTAAATCTTTGTTTTGCAATATGAATCTAAATGAAACTGAATATGATCCACCTTTACCTAGACGACGTTCCAAAAATTCGGAGTATTTAGATCTTGATGATGAAATTGATAAAAGTGGGATTGAAAAGAATAAAACCCTAGATGTTGCTAAACCCACTATATTGGATTTCAAGGAATTTAATTATGAAAGTTGCTCTTTAATTGATTGTATTTCCTTGTTGCAATCCGTGCTAAATTCTCCTCATGCCTATAGTCAAAATAAAGCGTTTACTAAACATATCGTTGATGCCTTGATGCAATCTTATCAAGAAAAACTTGAGTTGGAAGTTTCTATCCCTAGAAAATTCTATGATGAGTGTGAACCAACTATTAAAATCAAGATTAAGGATCATGAATTTTATGCTTTATGTGATTTGGGTGCTAGTGTCTCCACTATTCCCAAAACTTTGTGTGATTTGCTAGATTTCCGTGATTTTGATGATTGCTCTCTAAACTTGCATCTTGCGGATTCCACTATTAAGAAACCTATGGGAAGAATTAATTATGTTCTTATTGTTGCAAATAGGAATTATGTGCCCGTAGATTTTATCGTTGTTGATATAGATTGCAATTCTTCTTGTCCTATTATTCTTGGTAGACCCTTCCTTAGAACGATCGGTGCAATTATTGATATGAAGGAAGGGAATATTAGATTCCAATTTCCATTCAAGAAAGGCATGGAACAATTCCCTAGGAAGAAAATAAAATTACCATATGAAAATCTATCATGAGAGCCACTTATGGATTGCCTACCAAAGATGGCAATACCTAGATCAATCCTTGCTTTTATGCCTAGCTAGGGGCGTTAAACGATAGCGCTTTTTGGGAGGCAACCCAATTTTATTTTTAGTTTTTTAGTTTTTTCTTCTGTTTAGGAATAAATAATCCATCTACCTTCTGTTTAGATGTGGTTTTATCTTTTAATTAGTGTTTGTGCCAAGTTAAACCTATAGGATCTTCTTGGATGATAGTTATTTTATCTTGCTGTAATTTCCAGAAACTTTCTGTTCACGAAAACAATTGTTAAAAATCACCAGAACGTGATAAATAGTGATTCCAATTGTTGTTGAGCAATAAAAAAATTGTCTAGAACTTCTTATTTTGGCTGATTTTTTGGAGTTCCAGAAGTTTGCGTTAGTTGCAGATTACTACAAACTGTTCTGTTTTTGACAGATTCTGTTTTTCGTGTGTTGTTTGCTTATTTTGATGAATCTATGGCTAGTAAAATAGTTTATAATCCATAGAGAAGTTGGAATACAGTAGGTTTAACACCAATATAAATAAAGAATGAGTTTATTATAGTACCTTGAAGTGGTCTTTTGTTTTCTTTCGCTAACGGAGCTCACGCGATTTCTGTTGAGTTTTGTGTTGTGAAGTTTTCAAGTTTTGGGTAAATTCTTTTGATGGATTATGGAACAAGGAGTGGCAAGAGCCTAAGCTTTGGGATGCCCATAGCACCCCCAAGATAATCCAAGGACACCAAAAATTCAAAGCTTGGGGATGCCCCGGAAGGCATCCCCTCTTTCGTCCACTTCCATCGGTAATTTTACTTGGAGCTATATTTTTATTCACCACATGATATGTGTTTTGCTTGGAGAGTCTTGTATGATTTGAGTCTTTGATTTTTAGTTTACCACAATCATCCTTGCTGTACACACCTTTTTAGAGAGCCATACATGAATTGGAATTTGATAGAATACTCTATATGCTTCACTTACATCTTTTGAGCTTTATAGTTTTGCTCTAGTGCTTCACTTATATCTTTTAGAGCACGGTGGTGGATTTGTTTTAAAGAAACTATTGATCTCTCATGCTTCACTTAGATTAATTTGAGAGTCCTAAATAGCATGGTAATTTGCTTAATAATAATAATAATATGAATGGTATTCAAGATTTGTAAAACTTTCTTTTGAGTGCATTGAATACTAAGAGAAGTTTGATGCTTGATAATTGTTTTGGGATATGGAGGTGATAATATCAAAGTCATGCTAGTAGAGTAATTGTGAATTTGAGAAGTGCTTGTGTTGAAGTTAGCAAGTCCCGTAGCATGCACGTATGGTAAACGTCATGTAACAAATTTGAAACATGAGGTGTTATTTGATTGTCCTCCTTATGAGTGGCGGTCGGGGACGAGCGATGGTCTTTTCCTACCAATCTATCCCCCTAGGAGCATGCGCGTAATGCTTTGGTTTTTGATGACTTGTAGATTTTTGCAATAAGTATATGAGTTCTTTGTGACTAATGTTGAGTCCATGGATTATACGCACTCTCACCCTTCCATCATTGCTAGCCTCTTCGGTACCGTGCATTGCCCTTTCTCACATTGAGAGTTGGTGCAAACTTCGCCAGTGCATCCAAACCCCGTGATATGATACGCTCTTTCACACATAAACCTCCTTATATCCTCCTCAAAACAGCCACCATACCTACCTATTATGGCATTTCCATAGTCATTCCGAGATATATTGCCATGCAACTTTCCACCATACCGTTCATCATTGTCATATTGCTTAGCATGATCATGTAGTTGACATAGTATTTGTGGCAAAGCCACCGTTCATAATTCTTTCATACATGTCACTCTTGATTCATTGCATATCCCGATACACTGCCGGAGGCATTCATATAGAGTCATACTTTGTTCTAGTATCGAGTTGTAATCATTGAGTTGTAAATAAATAGAAGTGTGATGATCATCATTTTCTAGAGCATTGTCCCAAGTGAGGAATAAAAAAAAGAGAAAGGCCATAAAAAAGAGAAGGCCTAAAAGAAAAAAAGAAAAGAAAAAAAATGAGAGAAAGAGAGAGAAGGGACAATGTTACTATCCTTTACCACACTTGTGCTTCAAAGTAGCACCATAATCATCATGATAGAGAGTCTCTTGTTTTGTCATTTTCCTATACTAATGGGAACTTTTCATTATAGAACTTGGCTTGTATATTCCAACGATGGGCCTCCTCAAATGCCCTAGGTCTTCGTGAGCAAGCAAGTTGGATGCACACCCACTTAGTTTATTTTGTTGAGCTTTCATACATTTATAGCTCTAGTGCATCCGTTTCATGGCAATCCCTACTCCTTGCATTAACATCAAACGATGGGCATCTCCATAGCCTATTGATTAGCCTCGTTGATGTGAGATCTTCTCCTTTTTGTCTTCTCCACATAACCCCCATCATCATATTTTATTCCACCAATAGTGCTATATCCATGGCTCACGCTCATGTATTGCGTGAAGGTTTATGAGTTTGAGATTATTAAAGTATGAAACAATTGCTTGGCTTATCATCGGGGTTGTGCATGATGAGAGCATTCTTGTGTGACGAAAATGGAGCATGACTAAACTATATGATTTTGTAGGGATAAACTTTCTTTGGCCATGTTACTTTGAGAAGACATAATTGCTTTGTTAGTATGCTTGAAGTATTATTATTTTTATGTCAATATGAGCTTTTGTCTTGAATCTTTCGAATCTGAATATTCAGACCACAATTGAGAAGATTTACATTGAAATTATGCCAAGTAGCACTCCGCATCAAAAATTCTCTTTTTATCATTTACCTACTCAAGGACGAGCAGGAATTAAGCTTGGGGATGCCTAACACGTCTCCAACGTATCTATAATTTTTGATTGCTCCATGCTATATTATCTACTGTTTTGGACTATATTGGGCTTTATTTTCCACTTTTATATTACTTTTGGGACTAACCTATTAACCGGAGGCCCAGCCCAGAATTGCTGTTTTTTGCCTATTTCAGTGTTTCGAAGAAACAGAATATCAAACGGAGTCCAAACGGAATGAAACCTTCGGGAACGTGATTTTCTCATCAGATAAGATCCAGGAGACTTGGACCCTCCGTCAAGAAAGCCACGAGGCGGTCACGAGGGTGGAGGGAGCGCCCCCTGCCTCGTGGGCCCCTCGAAGCTCCACCGACGTACTCCTTCCTCCTATATATACCTACGTACCCCCAAACGGTCAGATACGGAGCCAAAACCTAATTCCACCGCTGCAACCTTCTGTACCCACGAGATCCCATCTTGGGGCCTGTTTTGGAGCTCCGCTGGAGGGGGCATCCATCACGGAGGGCTTCTACATCATCATCATAGCCTCTCCGATGAAGTGTGAGTAGTTTACCTCAGACCTTCGGGTCCATAGTTAGTAGCTAGATGGCTTCTTCTCTCTTTTTGGATCTCAATACAATGTTCTCCCCCTCTCTCGTGGAGATCTATTCGATGTAATCTTCTTTTTGCGGTGTGTTTGTTGAGACCGATGAATTGTGGGTTTATGATCAAGATTATCTATGAACAATATTTGAATCTTCTCTGAATTCTTTTATGTATGATTGGTTATCTTTGCAAGTCTCTTTGAATTATCAGTTTGGTATGGCCTACTAGATTGGTTTTTCTTGCAATGGGAGAAGTGCTTAGCTTTGGGATCAATCTTGCGGTGTCCTTACCCAGTGATAGAAGGGGCAGCAAGGCACGTATTGTATTGTTGCCATCGAGGATAACAAGATGGGGTATTTATCATATTGCATGAATTTATTCCTCTACATCATGTCATCTTGCTTAAGGCGTTACTCTATTTTCTTGAACTTAATACTCTAGATGCATGATGGATAGCGGTCGATGAGTGGAGTAATAGTAGCAGATGTAGGCAGGAGTCGGTCTACTTGTCTCGGACGTGATGCCTATATACATGATCATACCTAGATATTCTCATAACTATGCTCAATTCTGTCAATTGCTCAACAGTAATTTGTTCACCCACCATAGAAATACTTATGCTCTTGAGAGAAGCCACTAGTGAAACCTATGGCCCCCGGGTTTATTCTCATCATATCAATTTCCAACCACTTTATTATTGCTTTGCTTTTTTACTTTGCCTTTTATTTTACCTTGCATCTTTATATCAAAAATACCAAAAATATTATCTATCATCTCTACCAGATCTCACTCTCGTAAGTGACCGTGAAGGGATTGACAACCCCTAATCGCGTTGGTTGCGTTGAGCTATTGTTTTGTGTAGGTACGAGGGACTCATACGTAGCCTCCTACTGGATTGATACCTTGGTTCTCAAAAACTGAGGGAAATACTTACGCTACTTTGCTGCATCATCCTCTCCTCTTCGGGGAAATCCAATGCAAGCTCAAGAGGTAGCAGTGGCCGGGTAGTTGCTCGCGTGGGCTGATATGGCCCATGCCATAGGTTTTTCTTTTACTATTAAAATGTTCTTTTTTTGTTTATTTTTATACACATTGTTTTACATTTATAGTTATGTTTAGTTTATTTCATCTGTTATATATATAGTTATAATTTTATTTTATTTTATGTAATGTACATAATAAAATAGTTGAATACCATAAATAGAATAACATTGATCTCATTCATTTGGACTAGATACATAATAGTTGAAGGATAAACAATAACAAATATAATTGTTGCGAGTCGATTGATCTAGTTAATTTGCCTAAACTAAGAACATTATCAGTGCAATGACTCCTATGAATATTGGGAAACGTAGTACAAAACAAAAAATCGCTCCTATGATCACCCAAGATCAATATGAAGATGTGTAACTGATGTCTATTACAGGACTTATTCTTGCAGACTCGTGTTGGGTCTTCAAGTGCACAGTTGTGTAGGATAGTAGCAATTTTCCGTCAAGTGGATGACCTAAGGTTTATCAATATGTGGGAGGCGTAGGATTAAGACAGTCTCTCTCAAACAACCTTGCAATCAAATAAAAGAAATCTCTTGTGTTCCTAACACACCCAATACAATGGCAAATTGTATAGGTGCACTAGTTCGGCGAAGAGATGGTGATATAAGTGTAGTATGCATAGTAGATATATGTTTTTGTAATCTGAAAATAAAAAAATAGCGAGGTAGCAAGTAACAAATGTGAGCAGAAACAGTATTGCAATGCTTAGAAACAAGGCTTAGGGTCCATACTTTCACTAGTGCAATCTCTCAGCAGTGCTAACATAATTGAATCATATAACAATCTCTCAGCATGCGACAAAGATACACTCCAAAGTTCTCTAGCGGAGAACATAAGATGAAATCGTTGTAGGATAGGAAACCACCTCAAAGTTATATTTTCCGATCAATCTATTGAGCCATCCCTACAAGTGTCACAAACAGCCCTAGAGTTCGTACTAAAATAACACCATATGATACACATCAATCAACTTTAATGTCACCTAGATACTCCAATGTCACCACAAGTATCCATGAGTCAATTATATGATATGCATCAAACAACTTCAGATTCATTAATATTCAATCCAACACAAAGAACTTCAAAGAGTGCCCCAAACTTTCTACCGGAGAAAGTATGACGAAAACGTGCATCAACCTCTATGCCTAGATTACCCCAATGTCACCACGAAAATTCACAAGTTGATTGCCAAAACATATATCAAGTGAATCAATAGAACACCCCATTGTCACCACAGGTATCCACATGCAAGACATACATCAAGTGTTCTCAAATCTAAAAAGTATTCAACCTGATAATAGTTAAACCTCAAATGTAAGAAACTCAATTCATCACAACACACTACTGCAGGATGCTGCTAACGCGACACTACGATTGGAGACCCTTTGACGAAACTGTGTGCGATGCATTAATCGCAAACGGTGATGTAAAAAACCGTCAAAATGATGCAAAACATTTGCGATGGCTGAGACATCAAACACGATTCAAATTTTAGTTGCGTGTACACATCTAATGGTCGGAAATGGCGGATGGCAGACACACCATCATCACCAACTGAGTCTTTTATAGGAGTATAAGTATAAGTAATATAGGAGTAGGAGTACAGAAAAAACCGAGTTGGTGATGATGGTGTGCCTACCATCTTATTGTATAGACCGTCCGATTTATATCTGACAGATAGAAAGCAAACTATGACAATTTTACAAAAGATACCGCACCTCTTTCCACATTTATAGATAAGGCCTTGCCTTGTTCATCCTTATCTCCCACAACCTCATTGCCGAGCAATTAAAAAAGGAAGTCTCTAGAACAATCTGGCATGGTGGCCGCTGCCGGCGCCATCCATCCCCATGCCTCCGCCCAGTCCGACCACCAGTCACCACCACGCCCACTCCTCCTCACCTTATCTATCATCTTTCTCGAGATATCATTTTTCTGATGAAATGGTCGAGACACCATGTTTCTGATAAAATTCTCGAGATATCATTAGTTTTTACACATGGGATTACTCCTGCATGGGTCAATCACAACAGGTGTTTTGTAAAAAAATGCATCTTGATGTTCCGTGCAATGCACGTGCATCTTGCTAGTTTTTTCATATAATCCCAAACACCACGTAGACATGGTCTTTGACCATTTTACAACTATGTTAGTATCATTGTTAGTGGTCGGTCGGTGCAAGTTATAGCCCCGGGTGTTTTAACCTTTTTTAGTAATGATATCTGGCAATTGTTCGCCACGATCTCAATCATGGCGAATACCACATAACCGTCAGACTTCCAGCCAACGGTGGCCTGTTTTTAAGCCATAGTATTTGACAAAACCGCCACCCTTACACACGTACTGTAACTGCGTCGCGGGCGTTTGCAACTGCCATGTCTGCCAGCGAACGTTTGATGGGGATTGGAGTTAGCACCGATGGCGGTTCGTAGTCGTACCATGCTCAGGCATTGAAGTTTGTAACTATTTTAGATTAGAATATACTAATCCTCCGGTGCTAGTAGTAGAGTGATACGTCTCCAACCTATCTATAATTTTTGAATGCTCCATGCTATGTTATCTACTATTTTAGACAATATTGGGCTTTATTATCCACTTTTATATTATTTTTGGGACTAACCTATTAACTGGAGGCCCAACCCAGAATTGCTGTTTTTTGCCTATTTCAGTGTTTCGAAGAAAAGGAATATCAAACGGAGTCGAAACGGAATGAAATCAACTAGAGAAGTTATTTTTGGAAGGAAAGCTACCGGAAAAACTTGGAGTGCACGCCAGGGGAGTTCCGGGCTGCCCACGAGGGTGGGGGGCGCGCTCACCCCCCTAGGGCGCGCCCCCTGCCTCGTGGACAGCCCGGAGGTCCACCGACGTACTTCTTTCACCCATATATACCCACGTACCCTAAAACTTCAAAAGAACAGATTAGATCAGGAGTTCCACCGCCGCAAGCCTTTGTAGCCACCAAAAACCAATGGGGACCCTGTTCCGGCACCCTGCCGGAGGGGGGAACCCTCACCGGTGGCCATCTTCATCATCCCGGCGCTCTCCATGATGAGGAGGGAGTAGTTCACCCTCGGTGTTGAGGGTATGTACCAGTAGCTATGTGTTTGATCTCTCTCTATCGTGTTCTTGATTTGGCACGATCTTGATGTATCGCGACCTTTGCTATTATAGTTGGATCTTATGTTGCTTCTCGCCCTCTACTCTCTTGTAATGGATTGAGTTTTCCCTTTGAAGTAATCTTATCGGATTGAGTCTTTAATGATTTGAGAACACTTGATGTATGTCTTGCCGTGTGTATCTATGGTGACAATGGGATATCACGTGATTCACTTGATGTATGTTTTGGTGATCAACTTGCGGGTTCCGCCCATGAACCTATGCATAGGGGTTGGCACACATTTTCATCGTGATTCTACGGTAGAAACTTTGGGGCACTCTTTGAGGTTCTATGTGTTGGTTGAATAGATGAATCTGAGATTGTGTGATGCATATCGTATAATCATACCCACGGATACTTGAGGTGACATTGGAGTATCTAGGTGACATTAGGGTTTTGGTTGATTTGTATCTTAAGGTGTTATTCTAGTACGAACTCTAGGGATATTTGTGACACTTATAGGAATAGCCCAACGGATTGATTGGAAAGAATAACTTTGAGGTGGTTTCATACCCTACCATAATCTCTTCATTTGTTCTCCAATTAGTGACTTTGGAGTGACTCTTTGTTGCATGTTGAGGGATAGTTATATGATCCAAGTATGTTATTATTGTTGAGAGAACTTGCACTAGTGGAAGTATGAACCCTAGGCCTTGTTTCCTAGCATTGCAATACCGTTTACGCTCATTTTTATCATTAGTTACCTTGCTGTTTTTATATTTTCAGATTACAAAAACCTATATCTACCATCCATATTGCACTTGTATCACCATCTCTTCGCCGAACTAGTGCACCTATACAATTTACCATTGTATTGGGTGTGTTGGGGACACAAGAGTCTCTTTGTTATTTGGTTGCAGGGTTGCTTGAGAGAGACCATCTTCAACCTACGCCTCCCACGGATTGATAAACCTTAGGTCATCCACTTGAGGGAAATTTGCTACTGTCCTACAAACCTCTGCACTTGGAGGCCCAACAACGTCTGCAAGAAGAAGGTTGTGTAGTAGACATCATAGAGCAGAGTCCTACTCCACTACTACTCTAGTCAAGCAAGTTAGGGCATGTATAGTAGTAGGTACTCTAGGGAGTACCAGTACTGTGATCACTCAAGCAAGTTGTCTGGCATCGATATGACCCTACGCTGCTGGTATGTGTCTCGTAAGTCAAGCGGCACGCTGTAGTCATCATCACATGTCCACTTCCCGCAGCACATATTCGCTTCTCCATCCTTGTCCGCACATAATCGTCCAATCTTACATCCCCGCTAAGGCGCCTCCCCCCTCTTCTGAAACCCAAGCACTAACAGTGGCAGAACCGAGCAGCGTCCGCCGAAAGAGTGGCTGGAATTCGCTCCCCACAGAGGTAATCAAGCTCATTGTTTCGCGTGTGGACAATCTCAGTACCATGTCGCTCGCCGCGTGCTCGTCGGGGTTGTACCATTTACTCAAAGCCCTCAGTCCGGAGCTTTTTAAGTCAACTCCTTGCTTGCTGATGCTACCTGATCTTCAGAAACGGCGTGTCACACAGCATAATGATCGTAGGGTGGCGAGCATCAACCCTCTTAACTGCGATCCTATCCCCATCACCCTCAACTACATTAACGGTATGTACTGGGTCGGCATGAACATGTCTTGGATGGTGCTCGTCGATGGTGGCGGCAGCTGGATGCTCGTGGAGGTCTACACCCGGTGATTGATCCCCCTTCCTTCGATTAACACTGCACTGCTTTGGCACCGCGACCCAGAATACTCGGAATCTTACAGTAGCCAACATGATACCAAGTTTGATTTGCTCAAGGTTGTAATCTGCCAAGTGCCCACAAGATCTGCGAATTATAAAGACTTTAGGCTAATTGCGTTCTTCAACCGCGGTCTCGCCTATCTGACAGGTCACTGCGGTAAGTGGATAAATCTGCACGTCCATCGCAGGATCATACATCCTCCATGGTTCTCTGATGCCATTGAACACAAGGGCTTCATTCACGCTATTGACTCCTTCTATGGCTGGACGTATTGCTGGCCTACTCCAGTCATCACTACAAACGGCTGTTACAGTAGTATGTTATTTTCCTATTGTAGCGACCAGACCTCAAACAGTCTGACCTCTGTGCTCAGGTGTCATCCCTGGATCAGTAATGCTAACACCACACAGTACTTCGAAGGATTTATAACAGAGTAGCAATCACACACTTATTACATCGATGTCTCAAAGAGAACTTATTACAATAAATATGGCTTAAGGCCATCTAATAACGATAACAGCGGAAGGCTTGGAAGATAAGTGAGTCCATCAACTCCAACGGCATCACTGAGTATAGAACCACGACCTAAAAGGCACCTTACTCGTCGTCTGAAAAGTCTGCAACATGAAATGTTGCAGCCCGAAAACGGGTCAGCACATGGAATATGCTGGCAATGTAACACATAGAGAGTAATGAATGATTAAGCCTATACTACATGCATATATGGCTGGTGGAAAGCTCTATGGTTACAGTTTTGCGTAAAGCCAATTTTCCCTACTGCAAAGGAATAAAATTAATTAACTATCATGGTGGTTGTTAAACATTGAGAATGGTTGACAGCATCCTCAATCCCTATTAAAGTAATCATTAACAACCCAACAAAATTAATTAAGTAACGTGATGAGATCAACAGGATAATCCAAGAACTAGATACTCAAGATGTCCATAACCGGGGACACGGCTAACCATGATTAGTTTGTACACTTTGCAGAGGTTTGCGCACTTTTCCCCACAAGACTCGATCGCCTCCGTTTGATTTCTCGCACTACATGGTGTTTGAGAAACGGATGACCGAGACATAGTCTTTCAGAAGCGCTAGCACCTTACGTTGGATAGACCGGTACACCTACTTTCCCCTACATCTGCTAGTCTACCCTGTAAGAGTTCGCACGACTTAATCAACTATGCCAGAGCCCATAATGGCTTGTGGCTGCACACGGAAGTTTCTAGTATGAATAATCTCATGATCCCTTTGAGCCTGGGTGGCGGACCGTAGGATGATCACACGGTATATCCCCGGGATCTCCTAGGACAACACTGGTATATCCCCAGGTGTCCGGGCAAGTCCACTGGTCTATCCCCAGGGTGCCCCTAGCAATCCACCCATATGTGTATTTAAGTTGCCACCTTAAGTAAACCATTAATTAACAATCTCACATCTGTCATGAATACTCTCAAAACCCAATCCACGTCTACGAGCATAGCATGGCAATATAAGCATAACGTAATAGTAACTCCCAAGGTTTGAATGTAGGTCAATAGGTTCCTACCTCGTAAACTACTTCCCAATACCCACATGTTATCAATCCTACTCATGCAATGTTTGAGGGTTGAAACTAATGCATACAAACTGGGTATGAAAAGGGATATGATCAAAGTGTGAACTTGCCTGCAATGTTGATGAAGATGATTCGCACTCAAAACTCTTGATAGATCTACTCGTCACACTCCGGTCAATCTATCGTAAGCAAGCAATAGTAACCACACATAAGCACTCACTCAAAAGATCGTGAAGAACGAAGAAGACAATTCAGAAAACATCAAAACCAAACAAATAACTCTTGCAACATAAATTTTTTTCTAACAATACCAAAATTAGGTGAATTTGGCCTTATCAGAAAGTTTAGGTCAAGAGCTTCGATTTGCAAAAAGAATCAACTCAAACGGAGTTACAAAACTCAAATTATGATCAAACAAAGTTCAAATACAAATATATTTGAATTCAAATTTTAAAACTTCCAAAACATGTTTGAGTTATATTACTGGATAGAGCAGATCATAACGAAGACGTGGGCGTTGGTTTCGTTGGATTTGGACTAACGAATAAAAAGTTATAGTCATTTGAAACCGAGGGACTAATCTGTAAGAAAACTATCACAAATAGGTCCCTGGCCGAAAATAATAGAAAAAGAAAAAAAACTAAAGGGCGAACGTTCGTTTTCTACACCTAACCAGCAAACGTTTACTAAGTAACCAGTTTTAAAAAGGAAAACCGGTTTTTAAACGGAAAACCGAAAAAAAAACCAAAAAAAAACCGGCGAACGGGGGCGGTTATTACCAGTTCGAGGGAAGAGAACCCGACGGCGGCGACGGCGTTCGTCGGCGTCTGAGAAGACGGCGGCAGCGGCTCGGGCTTGACCGGGGCGGTGGCTCTGGTGGCCTACGGCGAGGGCGGAGTGGACGGGGAGGGGCGGCGGGTGCGGTGGTGGCGACGGCGGTGGTCGTCGACGGAGAGAGAGGCGGCTTCGGTGGAGCTCAGCGGATCTCGCCGGCGGCGCGAGGTGCAGCTGCGAGCAGCGGGGAGGAGAGGAACGGGGCCCGGGGCCTCGTTATTTAAGGAGGGGGAGGAGGTGGCGTGGGGGAGGGGTCACGCGAGGAGGACACGGAGTCCGGCCGGACTCCGGCGGCGGCGCTCCCATGCGGGGGTCGGTCTCCCGCGGGAGATCGGGGACGGGGCGACGGTGAGCTGGGTTGGGCCGCGGCCTGGCAGGAGCTGGGCCGGCCCAGTCGGCGAGGGAAGTCTTTTTTTTAAACACTATTTTCCGGACAAATAAAATAATAAAAGGAAAATAATTAAAATATTATATAGGCATATAATATATCAAAATTTTCAGAAAAAGATTCTCTACGACATGGACATTTTTATAACTTCAAATAAAATCCACACAAATTCAGATAAATCAAAGAGTGCTACTGCCCTATTAAAATCCAATAAAATTTATTTTAAAAATACCAAAATGATTTCAAATTTATTTCTCTCCAATTTTCTGATGTAGGGAATCATGTTACCCTAATTTCCATATATTTTATTTTTGGAGAAAAATAATTTAAATAAAACTCAAATAACTCTAAATTGGAAATAAATTAAAAAGAACTTTGAATTTAATTCTTTTAAAACTTCCAACTCATATTTCATATATTTTGAAGAAGTCATATTATCTTCTCTCGTGAAAATCATTGAGTTGCTTAAAGTTTCTGAATTGGAAATATTTTCCAAATGAAATTCAAATAATTTCAACACCCCTTGTCATTTATATAAATGGAAGAAGTCATGTCATCTTCTCTCCGGGGTTTTGTGATGAAAAGTATTTGAATTCACGGAGATCATAAAAGGCAAAAATGAAAGTTTGGGAAAGTCCTTTTATTCCCTCTCATTTAACTTTCAAAGAGTTTCGAATTCACTCACTTTCAGTCAATCAATCAAACAATCAATCAAATCTATCTATTTATTATAACATTCCAAAATTTAGAATTTTGGGATGTTACACCTATGATATCATGATGGCTTGCTTATATTACTGTCAACATTTACTGAAAAAATATTCATGCTCATAACATGTTGTTCTTAAGATTGACTACATTAAGAGCCCTTTTTTATTTGACTCCAACTTGATATGATGTTGGCCGCCTGGCGTCCCTACCCTTCCTAATCCCAGAACCTTTCAAAGAAAAGCGGCTTGGTAGTTGCAGGTGGTTCCTGGCTCGATCAGACGACGGTGAATGATTGATGATCGTTTGCACGTACCGGACGTGTTGTTTCGCGAAATACAATCACAGTCACTGCAAGGTCTTTGAGCAGGCTCCCAACTTCTTTGGGCCTTCAGGAATTTTTGACTGGAGGCTAGTAAGTATCCTTGGTACACGCTCTTTGTTTCTCGGTCTGAATTATCCGATTAACCAGGAGATAACTGACGGCAAGGATCATGATGGCAGCACGGTTTCGTTCATCAGGCAAAACTAGGTGTACAGAGTGTACCATGCGTCTCTGCATGCACCGTACCCTGATATGTTCCGCCACGCTCTGCATCCCAAAGTATGAGAGAGGTTCGCAAGTATCAGACTTCGACCTGCTGGCTAGAGTTTCCCCCGTCAGGCACCCATCTGGTTCAAGCCGTCGGCCAATCTCCATAGCTTAATAAATAGTAACGTCTAACTAAGCCAGTTAGTTAGATGCTTACACTTGGTGTAGTAGGATCTTTATTTAGTTTGATGCATACACTTGTTCTTTTTTGGTAGCCCTTTTGTAATGATGGCTGATGTTTGGTTTGGAAGAGAGAGCCGCGTCTTTACTCTTTTGGCCTGCTTACTGCTTCTGTTGCACCCCCAGCCCTGGTTGCTGCTGCTGCTGTTTTCAATGTACAATCAATAGTATATTTCGTCTCTTGGTTGAATAAATATGTTGTTAGAACGACAAACACAATGTTTTGGAAGTAGTTGCAAGGTCCGATCCTTTAGTGCCCCGTACCGTACGTAGCTCATACTATTTTTCATACGGAACACATTTTACACTTGTTGATAACATGCAGCCCACTAGTGAAGGCCCAATGGAGGAGCCCATAATTAACTGGAAGGGAGTTAGGGAGTCCTGGATTAGGGGGTGTTCGGATAGCCGAACTATATCTTCAGCCGGACTCCAGGACTATGAAGATACAAGATTGAAGACTTCGTCCCGTGTCCGGAAGGTTCTTTCCTTGGCGTGGAAGGCAAGCTAGGCGTGCGGATATTCAAGATCTCCTACCAATGTAACCGACTCTGTGTAACCCTAACCCTATCCGGTGCCTATATAAACCGGAGGGTTGTAGTCCGTAGGACGAACACATCATAACCATCATCATACCCATAGGCTAGCTTTTAGGGTTTAGCCTCCTTGATCTCGTGGTAGATCTACTCTTGTACTACCCATATCATCAATATTAATCTAGCAGGAGTAGGGTTTTACCTCCATCGAGAGGGCCCGAACCTGGGTAAAATAAAGTGTCCCTTGTCTCCTGTTACCATCCTACCTTGACGCACAGATCGGGACCCCCTACCCGAGATCCGCCGGTTTTGACACCGACATTGGTGCCTTCATTGAGAGTTCCTCTGTGTCATCGCCTTTAGGCCCAATGGCTCCTTTGATCATCAACAACGATGAGGTCCAGGGTGAGACTTTTCTCCCCGGACAGATCTTCATCTTCGGCGGCTTCGCTCTGCGGGCCAACTCGCTTGGCCATCTGGAGCAGATCGAAAGCCACGCCCCTGGCCATCAAGCCAGGTGGGGAAGCTTAAACTACACGGCAGATACCCTCGGAGACCTGATCTTCGACGGATTCAAGCCACAGCCAAGCGCGCCGCACTATCTCGAGGGGCATGATATAGCTCTGCCTCCGAACAGTGTCCTGGAGGCCGCATACGCTTCGGCCACGATCCTCGATCCGGAGCCCGCTGGGTTCTTTGAGGATGAACGGTTGGACGTCACCTCGGGGGCTGCGATCTTAAAGGCCATTGAGCCGAACGCAAGCCCCGCGCTCCGCATGGCCTGTGACTCCAAGGAGCCGGACTCTTCTCCGAACTTCGGGTCGTCCGTACCCCCGCCGATCGAATCAGATTGGGCGCCTGTAATGGAGTTCACCGCCGCGGACATCTTTCAGTATTCACCTTTTGGTGATATTCTGAATTCTCTCAAGTCTCTCTCTTTGTCAGGAGAGCCCGGGCCGAACTATGGCCTGCGAGGTTGGGATTCGGACGACGAAGAAATTCAAAGCCCACCCACCACCCACTTAATAGCCACTGTCGACGATTTAACCGACATGCTCGACTTCGGCTCCGAAGACTTCGACGGTATGGACGACGAAGACGGAGACGAACGGGAACCAGCGCCCATAGGGCACTGGACCTCCACCCCACTTAATGACGTATTCATGGTGGATACACCTGAAAAAACTCACAATGAGGAAGAAGGGGGCGAAAAGAAGGGTAAACCCTCCGAAAAGCACTCAAAGCAGCGACGTAAACGCCAAGCGAAGCCCCGCCTCGATCAAGACCCAGCCATAGAGCAGGACGAGCCGGCAGATAACGAACACATCCCAGAACAGCCGTCCGAACAGGGTAACACGGGCAGAGAGGACGAACAGTCCTCCCCCGGTCATAACAGAACTCCGGACGATACCACGCCGGATAAAATCATGGAGCAGAAGAATCTCCAAGAAAGGCTCGTCACCACAGCACGAAGCCTGAAGAAGCAGAAGCAAAAGCTAAAGACGGCGGAAGATGCACTCAAAACAAGATGGAGCAAAGTAATCAAGACCGCAGACAAATACGGCGGCAGCCGCGCACCAAAAGCTATCCGAAGAGAAAGCTACCGCCCGAATTCGACCAGGAGGCCCTAGAGCCCCCAAACTTGAAAAACAAAAAGGCTACACGGTCGAATAAATGACCTCTCGGCCACTACAATACGGCAAATGGCGCCGCACTCAATGCGGCATGCGACACAATCAAAGACTCGCATCATGGCCCAGCCAGGTCCATTTACGGGCCAAGAAAGCAAGCTCTCGCAAGCAATGCAAAAAATCCACCATCAGAATCCGGCACACCCAAATATAGGGGTGCCGCACACCCTCTATGTTTCACCGATGAGGTCCTGGAATATGAATTCCCAGAGGGATTTAAACCCGTTAACATAGAGGCGTACGATGGAACAACAGACCCGGAAGTCTGGATCGAGGATTATATCCTCCACATACATATGGCTAGAGGAGATGATCTCCACGCCATAAAATATTTACCCCTTAAGCTTAAAGGGCCAGCCCGGCACTGGCTTAAAAGCCTTCCCGAAAACACAATTGGAAGTTGGGAAGAGCTCGAGGACGCTTTCCGAGCAAATTTTCAAGGGACCTACGTCCGTCCCCCGGACGCAGACGACCTCAGTCACATAACTCAGCAATCCGTAGAATCAGCTCGGCAGTTCTGGAACAGATTCCTCACTAAAAAAATCAAATAGTGGATTGTCCGGACGCCGAAGCCCTAGCGGCTTTCAGGAACAATGTCCGAGACGAATGGCTCGCCAGACACCTCGGCCAAGAAAAGCCAAGAACAATGGCCGCACTCACAAGCCTCATGACCCGCTTTTGCGCAAGAGAGGACAGCTGGTTGGCACGATGCAGCCCCAGCGACCCAAGTACATCAGAAATCAGGGATGGAAACGGGAAACCACGGCGAAACAAGGACCTTCGCCGAATCAAAAGAAAAAGTCCGAAGAGCACGACAGTCAATGCCGGATTCAAAGGCTCACGGCAAAATCAGACAAAATCACCCCCTCAGGATAACAGGGAAGATCCGTCCAGTCTAAAGAGAATCATGGACAGGATATGTCAGATACACAGTACTCCTGGAAAGCCTGCTAATCATACCCACAGAGACTGTTGGGTTTTCAAACAATCCGGAAGGCTTAACGCCGAACACAAGGGGCTCGACACACCAAGTGAGGAAGAGGACGAACCCCAAAAGCAGAACACCAGGAAGCAAAAGAACTTCCCGCAAGAAGTCAAAACAGTGAACTCACTTCACATAACAAGGCATGAGGCACCCATAAAGGTCCGCACATTCAAGCCTATCCCTAAGAAGTCTGGCCACTGGTCACTAAAGCCAATCATTTTTGATCAGCTAGATTATTCTCGCAGTATCAAACACGCAGGCCGGACTGCCCTGATGCTTAATCCAATAATAGACGGATTCCAGTTTACCAACGTCCTTACGGACGGTGGCAGTGGACTAAATCTGATATATCAGGATACAATTCACCGCATGGGCATAAACCCAGCACGATTCCGTCACAGTAAAACCTCCTTTCAAGGAGTAGCACCAGGCCCGGACACCCACTGTATGGGTTTTCTCCGGCTTGTGGTCATATTTGGCTCTGCCAATAACTTTCGTCGCGAAAAGCTTATTTTCCACATAGTCCCGTTTTCAAGTCGCTATCAAGCACTAATGGGACGCGGAGCTTTCGCTCGCTTTAACGGAATACCGCATTATGCATCCCTCACGCTAAAGATGCCCGGTCCTCGAGGCATCATCTATTTAAAGGGAGCATACTAAACTACATCTCCTCCAAACGGAGGATTGTGCGGCCGCTTAAACGGCCGCCCAACAAAATGGCCTCGCCAGCCAAAAGACTTTTTCGATGTAAGTCACAAAAGGCCGCGGACCCGGACTCAATGAGTTCGGCACAAGCCCATTTTCGTTATAGGATTGGTACGCCTCACCAGGGGCTGTACGCAGAGACAATAAAACTCGACCGTATCTATTTCTCACTTCACATTTTATTTATTATTCTTTTTGATCCGCACGACCCATTTTTCGATTTAGTTCTTACCTTTTACATATGAACGTCGTACGGCGCCCGTCCAGGACACGGCACAGCAGAGACACAGGCGCAGACGTGCATTAGGGACCCGCCCCAAAGGATTCTTCTTAGATTAAGACCCTGCGTAAACCTTTTTTACTGTCTCTTGCTGCTATACATCCCCTGGTTTACCTCACTATAACCATGGAGGAGACTGGCGTTTTGGCATGTTGCCACGCCAGAATTCTTGCTCGTACCTGGACACAAGGGGCTTTTTTCTTTTTCAAGGGTGTTGTTTCACACACACCCACAAAGACCGAACACCTTAGAGAGTGTTCGGCGTCGCGATTTTTGGCACTATATGCATCAGCTCTGAGTCATGATTTTGGTCACAAGTTGGGTTGCCCTGCTCCTGAGTTCGGCCACCTTACGTTCCGTTCTGTCGGCTAAGGTTGCATTAGGAGAACTACTGCGATTGTGCCCCGGTTCGGCCGGGTGAGCACCTCAGTAGAGAAAGCCGAAAACCGACTGTCATGATGTAGCGCGAGACTGGTCGCCACTCAATGACTTATAGGAATTTATCGAATTCCTCCGTTTTGACGAAGGGCCGCTTCCCGGTCAGGCACATATGCGTCCCGAATTCGGGTAAACGCAGTCGCCATTAAAGGGCTATCTAAAGAGTCCCACTGTCAAGCTCCTATGGCTAAGTGAAAGTGTTAAAGCATTATAGTCCGGTTGCCTAGCCCGCGGCGCTATCACCTCCTTTGTAGGACCAAGACGTTGGGTTAAGTATGAAAATGCGTTCTCCGCGCGCACCCCCGCACTATGTGCGTGGGGGCTGAAGCCAACGACTGCAATCTTTCAGAATTTATATATTAAAACGGCCGCACAGGAGGTGTTATTAATACTTGAAGGCACAAGTCTAAATTACGCCATTACAATTTATAAAAATATTGATCTACGATTACATATGCTGTCATAAAACAGCATCTTTCGAACACTGCGTCTCTATTATACGAGCGCCCGCGAGGACTTCCTCAAAATAGTGCTCGGAAGGAATTCGGCTTTTATCCGAATCACGGGACGCAACAACGGTGGGCTCCATATCTGCCCAGTATGTCTTGACACGGGCAAGAGCCAGCCGCGCGCCCTCTGTGCAAGCGGACCTCTTTAGAGCTTCAATTCGAGGCACCACGTCAAGAAATTGCTGCACCAAACTGAAATAGCTTCTCGGCTTCGATCTCCCCGGACACAGGCGGTCCATGGCATACTTCATGGCGAGTCCGGACAACCTATTCAGCTCGGCCCATTGGGCCAGGCGATCATCCACTGATAGTGGACGCTCTGGATCAGTGAACTGCGACCAGAAGAGCTTTTCCACTTCATGATCTTTCTTATCTTGAAAGTACCTGGTCGCATCAGCGGCACTAGCCGACAAATCCAGATAGGTGTCCTCCACGCTCCACGCTCGGTCCAACGGGGTGAACTTCGGATCACAGAATTTTCTCCGTAGCAGGAAGGGCTTTCCATCCGCAATTAGTCCGGCTTGACGCAGCTCTTCCCTTGACGCTCTCATACCAGAGCGGGCGTCCTTGGCGTCGGCGACGGCCTTCTCCAAATCCGTCTGCCGGGCTCGACCTTCCTCTTCAAGAAGTTTGCAACGGTCAGTAGCACTTTTCAACTTCACGGCTATATCAGCCATCTCCTACTTGCTTCGGCAACAGGAAGCCTGTTCGGCTTTTAGCTCTTCACGAGCTCTTCCGGCAGCCGCATCGCTTTTTCTGGCTTGTTCCTTTGCTTTGGCGAGCTCGGCCCTAAGTCCTTCTACGGCCGCCGCACCATCTGCATCAAGCATACACAAGGTAAGATATTGACATAAAGCTCCTCTTACTAACAATCGCCAAATAAACTCAATACCTTGAGCATCATCAAGCCGCTTGTTAACAAGCACGATGTCGGCTTCTGCCTCATCGAGTTGCCGTTTCATTTCGGCAAAATCTCGAGTCCGGCTCGACTCCGGACAACCTGCCACCTACATACAAAGGTGCCACTTAAAGGACCTGGGATTAAGATCCTCTGCGCGCCGCTAATCTTTGCGGCACACGGAGTCTCAGGGGCTACTATCTATACAGGGCGCATGTTATTATGCGCAATTAACACTAATGTTCGTTATTCAAAACGTACCTCAAGGCCCGCCAGTAAACTTTTGACGGCCTCGTTCAGTCTGCTTTCCGCGGATGAAATCTTTTCAATCACCGTGTGCATCAACACACGATGCTCCTCTGAAACAGAGGCTCGGCCCAGCAGAACCTTCAGCTCCTCCGACCGAACACCAGATGGTGCCAGACTCGTCCCATGGCCTTCTTCGGAGGCCGGACACGGAGAACCCCGGGGGGCCGCATGATCACCTTCTGCCTCTGGCAGATTTGGAGAAATCCTCTGCGACGACACTTCGGCGTCGCCCGCCTTGCTAGGCGATGAAGGAGGAGGCGTTCCGCTCTCCATCATCTCCGAAAGAAGATCCCCCGATGGCGAGCTCTGCCGAAAGGGTCGAGGTCCGAACTACAAGGTAAGGTTTCGGTTAAAACTTCTCAGATATAAATTAAGGATTTCTCTTAAAAGAATGACTCTCTTTCTACTTACGCTTGTTGGAGGGCTGCTCCTTTTGAGGATTTAGTTCGGCCGAGGGGCTCCCCGGCGTCGGGTCCTCTGACGCGGATTCTTCCCCCGCTTTGGAGCTACGGCTCCCGGGTCGTCAGAGGCGGCCCTTTTCTTCCCCTTTGGAGAGGAGTTGTCGATTCCCCCCTTTGGGATGGCCCCTTTCGAAGAGGCCACGGTTTCCTTGTCCGCCCCTTCATTTTCCTCCAGAGGCGCCACCTCCAACATCCTGACTAGCACAGGATCTAGCCTGGTCTCGGGAAGGGGAGCCGGACACCGGAGCAGCTTCGCCTTCGCTATCCACTCCTGCGTAAAAAGGAGAAGTACTGTTAAAAATAAGTCAATTGTAAGGATAGAAGGTCCGGGCGCAAGGTCACCTACTTCTGTATCCGGGCGGTTGCGGCTTAAACCAGCATCCTCGGTCAAATCCGGACTCACTCCTTGTGGTCCGAAGAACAGTCTATACATCTCCGTAGGCGTCACACCCATGAGATTTTGGAGAACTCGCGGCCCCTCTGGGTTGAACTCCCACAAGCGGAGGGGGCGACGTTGGCCGGGCAGTGTCCGGCGAATCAGCATAACTTGTGTCACCTTGACCAGGTTGAGGTCTCCTTGTAGGAGATCCTTTATGCGGCCCTGCAACAGAGGAACATCTTTGGGCAAGCCCCGATCTAACCCTGTGTTGATCCACGATGTTAAACGTGGTGGGGGCCCGAGCGAAAGGCGGGAGGCGCTACCCAAGTGGTGCCCCGAGGAGAGGTGATGTAGAACCACTCCTGTTGCCATAAGCCGAGCTCCTCTTGAAAAGTGCCCTCGGGCCATGGAGCATCGGTATTCCTTTTTATAACAGCACCTCCGCACTCTACGTGACGCCCCTCGATTATCTTCGGTTCTACCTTGAAGGTCTTGAGCCATAATCCGAAGTGAGGAGTGATACGGAGAAACGCTTCACACACAACAATGAAGGAGGAGATATGGAGGAGGGACTCCGGAGCTAGGTCATGGAATTCCAGCCCATAATAAAACATCAGCCCCCTTACGAAAGGATCCGTTGGGAAGCCTAATCCCCGAAGGAAGTGGGAGATGAATACTACGCTCTCACCAGGCTGAGGGCTTGGGATCGCTTGTCCTTGAGCAGGCAACCTGTGCGGGATCTCGCTGGTCAGGAACCTAGCCTCCCTCAACCTTGATACGTCCTCCTCCGTAACGGAGGAGGGCATCCATTGGCCTTGAAGGCCGGAGCCGGACATTGTTGATGGTCCGGTGCGCCTAGAATCTAAAAGCCTGGGGTGATGGAACTCGAGGCTATGGGCGAGCTTGTTTTGAGAACACAAGAGGGGAGCAAGGTCTCGGTCTCTTTATAAGAGGCAGAATATCAAGAGCCCTCCCCGTAACCGTCTTGGACCAGCCTTTAATCAAGGCAGGACGTGCTTAACGGGCACGGTTGGGTTACCCACGTCCGTATTAATGAGAATCCCGTTAAAGGGGGCACACGATCTCTGCTTCGACAAGACGTGCCAAGGAGACCGCCTCGTTGAACGTGCTGCGGTGGAAGAACAAAAAATAATCCATACAGAAGGCTTGGTCGCAGTGTTATGACGCACTACGGAATACGTCAGCAGATTTGATTTGTGTTTGTATTATTCTCTGTATGGCAATACGTGGAAACTTGTTTTGCAGAGCCAGACACTATTTTTTGGTGTTTATTATCTTCTTGAAGAATTTGGAGGAGGAACCCGCCTTGCAATGCCGAAGGCAATTTGCGCGCCGGACTCGTCGTCATTGAAGCCTGGTTCAGGGGCTACTGAGGGAGTCCTGGATTGGGGGGTCTTCGGATAGCTGAACTATATCTTCAGCCGGACTCCAGGACTATGAAGATACAAGATTGAAGACTTCATCCCGTGTCCGGAAGGTTCTTTCCTTGGCGTGGAAGGCAAGCTAGGTGTGCGGATATTCAAGATCTCCTACCAATGTAACCGACTCTGTGTAACCCTAACCCTATCCGGTGCCTATATAAACCGGAGGGTTGTAGTCCGTAGGACGAACACATCATAACCATCATCATACCCATAGGCTAGCTTCTAGGGTTTAGCCTCCTTGATCTCGTGGTAGATCTACTCTTGTACTACCCATATCATCAATATTAATCTAGCAGGAGTAGGGTTTTACCTCCATCGAGAGGGCCCGAACCTGGGTAAAATAAAGTGTCCCTTGTCTCCTGTTACCATCCGACCTTGACGCACAGATCGGGACCCCCTACCCGAGATCCGCCGGTTTTGACACCGACAGGGAGGCTCTCACATGAATCTGGCCCACGTACATGCTCATGGTCCCCTAAACATAAATAAGTAAATAAATAAATAAAGCTAAATGCTCATGCACCAGTTCTTTAAATTCACGATTTAACAGGAGGATTTTATTTTCTATGATAGTGTTGTTACATTCAGTCGATATAATTTTTAGGCAAAGATAGCGACCAGTCTTCTTTCTCCCACCATTTTCTTCCTGCAACTAGCGGACCCATGCAAATCATAGGCAACACCGTAAATAGTTCTGGTCCATTTTTATTTTTCAATAAGAATGTCCATCCCAGGCCAGCACATTGGCGACAACACTTTATCCTCCGCCTTGGTGCGCTCGCCGCGGTGCCGCCGTACGGCCCTGTCAACATAGTGAATCGGGAGAGGGCTGTAGATGTGAGTATGACAGTACGGACCCACCAGGTCCACTCCCAAACACAAGCAAAGCGCCTTTACTACTCAGATGCACCCCTCGTTTTTTTACTCTAATCCACCCTGCTGATATCTGGGGCCCACATCATTTTCAATGTATAGTCAATTAACGACATAATTGCACAAATTGTTTTTTGAGGATTTGTTCGGAGGAGCAGGCTATAAACTAGGTTGTGCGGTCTTTGTGGCCCGCCTAACAACATGACCAGCCCAACAGTTTTTCTTTGAGAAAATAGGTAGGCCACTATTTCTTTTTGAAGAATACCCAAGCTAGGCCTATTTGTTTTCTCCGACTTACTGGGCTGCAAATCTTTCAAGACGAGGAGGGATGCATTCCGGCCTGGCCAAAGAGTTTAGTCAGTATCTGTTAAAAGTAAATGGGAAAATTAGTTTCTTTTTTTGTTTTTGTTCTTCACTGATATTTTATATTTCATTGGATTTTAACATGACATAATAATAATAATTTATTTTTAATTTTGTTTTAGTATGGCTAATAATTTTTGGATTAAGAATATTTTGTTCCCAGCAAAAATTTGCGATTTTTCAAAATTCGCACATTTTTAGTTCAATTTTTTAACCCTGGTATTGACCAGAAAATGGGCAACAATTCTAAAAATGGAAAATGGGCTGCAATAAATTCCATATAAATTAGAAAATGAGTAAAAATTATAAAATTAATAGCAAATGGGATGTACACGCCACAAAGGCTGACTTGTTTACGCAAGGCTTTGTCACTCAACACATGATTCTAGCAGCAGTGACTATTGGATGTCCATCCAACGGCCGACGTGCTTCTTCAATCTCTGATCTTCCTGCTCCAGCCGCCTAAACCAGCACCGGCGGGACTGCCTGCTCCCTCCTCTTGTGACCCGCTGCCATGCCGCGCAGGCTTCACCGACCCACCATACTCCCTCTGCTGGCCTGGCCGCACACAATCAACTGCCTACTTATTACGTGAAAAAAATGATTCCTCCCACTGACATCTGGGACACACCGGTTCGGAGGTTGCCCTGTGGGCCTACTAAGTTGACGCGTATGCAGGGCTTTGTCAACTTAGTCAACAAATGATTCTAGCAGTAGTGACTGTTGGATTTGAATCGAACGGTCCTGCTGTTTCTTCAATCGTTGCTCTTCTTGCACCAGCCGCCCAAACCAGCGTCGGCGGGACCACCTGCTCCTGCCTCCAGTGGCCGGTTGTGCTGCCGTTGAGGCCTCACTGCCTCCTACTACTCCCACCACTGGCCAGGCTCTACGACGACGGCAGGTTCACACCGCAGTCGAACTAGTGAACCCTTGTACTCCTGTCTGCGTGGGCTTCCACTGTCACGTCTTCCCCGGGTCCGCGTGGTCCCCTTCCTAGGCCTCGCCGTCGTCCATCGCCCTGGTGCTCTCAGTGCGGCGTGGTCAACGTGGTCAAGGAACGACTTCCATCGAAAGAGTACTATACGTGGAGAGGCTGATAGCGGGGTCCACGGCCGCAGCAAGGAAGTGCCTCCTTATTACGCGGAAAATAATGATTCCTCCACCTAACAACAGGGATCCACCGGACGGGTGCTACCTCTTGAGCACCGCGTTGGTTTTCCCTTGAAGAGGAAAGGGTGATGCAGAAAAGTAGCATAAGTATTTCCCTCAGTTTTTGAGAACCAAGGTATCAATCTAGTAGGAGGTCACGCTCAAGTCCCTTGCACCTACACAAACAAATAAGAACCTCGCAACCAACACGATAAAGGGGTTGTCAATCCCTTCACGGTCACTTACGAGAGTGAGATATGATACAGATGATAATATAATATTTGTGGTATTTTATGATAAAGGGTAAAAGTAAAGAAAGCAAGCAAACAGTAATGGAAATAACGGGAGATTAATATGATGGAAAATAGACCCCGGGGCCATAGGTTTCACTAGTGGCTTCTCTTAAGAGCATAAGTATTACGGTGGGTGAACGAATTACTATCGAGCAATTGATAGAATTGAGCATAGTTATGAGAATATCTAGCTATGATCATGTATATAGGCATCACGTCCGTGACAAGTAGACCGACTCCTGCCTGCATCTACTACTATTACTCCACACATCGACCGCTATCCAGCATGCATCTAGAGTATTAAGTTCATAAGAACGGAGTAACGCTTTAAGCAAGATGACATGATGTAGAGGGCTAAACTCATGCAATATGATATAAACCCCATCTTTTTATCCTCGATGGCAACAATACAATACGTGTCATTTCCCCTACTGTCACTGGGATCGAGCACTGCAAGATTGAACCCAAAGCTAAGCACTTCCCCCATTGCAAGAGAGATCAATCTAGTATGCCAAACCAAACTGATAATTCGAAGAGACTTGCAAAGATAACCAATCATACATAAAAGAATTCAGAGAAGATTCAAATATTGCTCATAGATAATCTTGATCATAAACCCGCAATTCATCGGTCTCGACAAACACACCGCAAAAGAAGATTACATAAAATAGATCTCCAAGAGAATCGAGGAGAACTTTGTATTGAGATCCAAAGAGAGAGAAGAAGCCATCTAGCTAATAACTATGGACCCGAAGGTTTGAGGTAAACTACTCACACATCATCGGAGAGGCTATGGTGTTGATGTAGAAGCCCTCCGTGATCAATGCCCCCTCCGGCAGGACGCCGGAAAAGGCCCCAAGATGGGATCTCATGGGTACAGAAGGTTGCGGAGGTGGAAGTAGATTTTCGTGGCTCTCTCTCATGGTTTGGGGGTACGTAGGTATATATAGGAGGAAGAAGTAGGTTGGTGGAGCCACGAGGGGCCCACGAGGGTGGAGGGCGCGCCTGTGGGGGTAGGCGCGCCCCCCTGCCTCGTGGCCGCCTCGTTGGTTTCTTGACGTCCACTCCAAGTCCTCTGGATCACGTTTGTTCCAAAAATCACGTTCCCGAAGGTTTCATTCTGTTTGGACTCCGTTTGATATCCTTTTTCTGCGAAACACTGAAATATGCAAAAAAAACAGCAATTTGGGCTGGGCCTCCGGTTAATAGGTTAGTCCCAAAAATAATATATAAGTGCATAAATAAGCCCATTAAACATCCAAAACAGAATATATAATAGCATGGAACAATCAAAAATTATAGATGTGTTGGCATGGAACAATCAAAAATTATAGATGCGTTGGAGACTGATAAGTCTCCAACGCATCTATAATTTTTTATTGTTCCATGCTATTATATATTCTGTTTTGGATGAGTCTCCAACGTATCTATAATTTTTGATTGTTCCATGCTATTATATATTCTGTTTTGGATGTTTAATGGGCTTTACTAAGCACTTTTATATGATTTTTGGGACTAACCTATTAACCTAGAGCCCAATGCCAATTTAAGTTTTTTTGTCTATTTCAGTGTTTTGCAAAAAAGGAATATCAAACGGAGTCCAAACGGAATGGAACCTTCGGGGGAGTTATTTTTGGAACGGAAGCAATCTAGGAGACTTGGAGTGCACGTCAGGGAATCAACAAGGAGAGCACGAGGCAGGGGGCGTGCCTACCCCCTGGGCGCGCCCTCCACCCTCGTGGGCCCCTCGTGGCTCCCCTGACCGGCTTCTTTCACCTATATATATCCATATACCCTAAAAACATCGGGGAGCAGAATAGATCGGGAGTTCCGCCGCCGCAAGCCTCTGTAGCCACCAAAAACCAATCAGGACCCTGTTCCGGCACCCTGCCGGAGGGGGGAACCTTCACCGGTGTCCATCTTCATCATCCCGACGCTCTCCATGACAAGGAGGGAGTAGTTCACCTTCGGGTCTGAGGGTATGTACCAGTAGCTATGTGTTTGATCTCTCTCTCTCATGTTCTTGAGGTGGTACGATCTTGATGTATCGCGAGCTTTGCTATATAGTTGGATCTTATGATGTTTCTTCCCCTCTACTCTCTTGTAATGGATTGAGTTTTCCCTTTGAAGTTATCTTATCGGATTGAGTCTTTAAGGATTTGAGAACACTTGATGTATGTCTTGCATGTGCGTATCTGTGGTGACAATGGGATATCACGTGATTCACTTGATGTATGTTTGGTGATCAACTTGCAGGTTCCGTGACCTCGTGAACTTATGCATAGGGGTTGTCACACGTTTTCGTCTTGACTCTCCGGTAGAAACTTTGGGGCACTCGTTGAAGTACTTTGTGTTGGTTTAAATAGATGAATCTGAGATTGTGTGATGCATATCGTATAATCATACCCACGGATACTTGAGGTGACATTGGAGTATCTAGGTGACATTAAGGTTTTGGTTGATTTGTGTCTTAAGGTGTTATTCTAGTACGAACTCTATGATAGATCGAACGGAAAGAATAGCTTTATGTTATTTTACTACGGACTCTTGAATAGATCGATCAGAAAGAATAACTTTGAGGTGGTTTCGTACCCTACCATAATCTCTTCGTTTGTTCTCCGCTATTAGTGACTTTGGATTGACTCTTTGTTGCATGTTGAGGGATAGTTATATGATCCAAGTATGTTATTATTGTTGAGAGAACTTGCACTAGTGAAGTATGAACCCTAGGCCTTGTTTCCTAGCATTGCAATACTGTTTACGCTCACTTTCATTATTTACCTTGCTGTTTTTAAATTTTCAGATTACAAAAACCTATATCTACCATCCATACTGCACTTGTACCATCTCTTCGCCGAACTAGTGCACTTATACAATTTAACATTGTATTGGGTGTGTTGGGGACACAAGAGACTTTTTGTTATTTGGTTGCAGGGTTGTTTGAGAGAGACCATCTTCATCCTACGCCTCCCACAGATTGATAAACCTTAGGTCACCACTTGAGGGAAATTTGCTACTGTCCTACAAACCTCTGCACTTGGAGGCCCAACAACGTGTACAAGAAGAAGGTTGCGTAGTAGACATCAGAGACGTATCAACGGGCCATCGTATTTCGTGAAAAAATGTTTCTCCCCTGAATGCTGGGACCCATCAGCTATATCTTCACATGCAAGGAAGTGCGTCCATATTACGGGCAAAAAAAAATGATTCGCCCCCTGACTGCTGGGACCCACCAGCTACATCTTCGCACGGAAGGAAGTGCCTGACAGTCAGGACCCACCTGGTCGAAGCGTACGTAGTGTTGTCATTCCGATCGCGAACGTGTATGTACATACTGGTCGATGTAGAGGCGCGCACGTGTCGTAGTAGAGGCGTGCACGTGTCGTAGTAGAGGCGCGCACGTAGCATGTACACGTACGTACAGCCAGGGTGCAAGAAAGTAAATACGGCCACGTACGTACATACGGACGGGGTCTCGAAAGCCTAGTCGCGCATACGTACGGCCAGGGCTCGTGTACATGGCTGGGTTGGAATGGAGAAGCTGCGCCGTCGTCATGATCATGGGGAGGCAACCGGCTGGGTCAGAACGGAATGCGTCGTCGTGCTCATCGGGAGCCAACCGGCTTGGATGGAACAGCCGATGGAAAAGAGGCCTGGCGTACCGCAGAACGGAGGAAACGGCCTTGTGTTCGACCGACCACGGTCGAAACGGGATCCTGTTTATCGGGAGGGGTCTGGCCTATCGCAAAACAGAGGAAACGGACCTCCTACGGTCAAAACGGGGTCATGTTGATCGGGAGGGTTGTGGCGTACCGCAAAATGGAGGAAACGGACTTGTGTTGGAGCGCTACGGTCAAAAGGGGGGTCCTGTTCATCGAGAGGGGTGTGGCGTATCGTAAAACGGGACTCCACGGGATACTGTTCATCTCCACCATCGACTGCCTCCATGGGATACTGTTCATCTCCACCGCCGACTTCCTCCACGGGCTACTGTTCATCCACCGCCGACCTCCTCTAGCCTCCACCTACGACTGTTCACCCACGGGCTCCTGTTCATCCACCCTCCACCGCGCGCTCGTCCACCGGCTACTGTTCAACCAGCCCTCTCCACGGGGTCATGTTCAACCACCCCTCCACGGGCTACTGTTCATCCAGCCCTCCACCGACTACTGTTCAACCAGCCCTCCACGGGGTCGTCCTGTTCATCCATCCCTCCACGGGGTCCTGTTCATCCATCCCTCCACCGGCTCGATCGATCGGGGTCCTGTTCATCCAGCGGCAATGATACGTCTCCAACGTATCTATAATTTTTGATTGCTCCATGCTATATTATCTACTGTTTTGGACTATATTGGCCTTTGTTTTCCACTTTTATATTACTTTTGGGACTAACCTATTAACCGGAGGCCCAGCCCAGAATTGTTGTTTTTTGCCTATTTCAGCGTTTCGAAGAAACGCAATATCAAATGGAGTCCAAACGGAATGAAACCTTGGGGAACATGATTTTCTCATCAGATATGACCCAGGTGACTTGGACCCTCCGTCAAGAAAGAAGAGAGGCGTTCACGAGGGTGGAGGGCGCCCCCCTAGGCCGCGCCCCCTGCCTCGTGGGCCCCTCGAAGCTCCACCGGCATACTCCTTCCTCCTATATATACCTACGTACCCCCAAATGATCAAATACGGAGCCAAAACCTAATTCCACCCCCGCAACCTTCTGTACCCACGAGATCCCATCTTGGGGCCTGTTCCGGAGCTCTGCCGGAAGGGGAATCCACCACGGAGGGCTTCTACATCAACACCATAGCCCCTCCGATGAAGTGTGAGTAGTTTACCTCAGACCTTCGGGTCCATAGTTAGTAGCTAGATGGCTTCTTCTCTCTTTTTGGATCTCAATACAATGTTCTCCCCCTCTCTCGTGGAGATCTATTCGATGTAATCTTCTTTTTGCGGTGTGTTTGTTGAGACCGATGAATTGTGGGTTTATGATCAAGATTATCTACGAACAATATTTGAATCTTCTCTGAATTCTTTTATGTGTGATTGGTTATCTTTGCAAGTCTCTTCGAATTATCAGTTTGGTTTGGCCTACTAGATTGGTTTTTCTTGCAATGGGAGAAGTGCTTAGCTTTGGGTTCAATCTTGCGGTGTCATTTCCCAGTGACAGTAGGGGCAGCAAGGCACGTATTGTATTGTTTCCATCGAGGATAATAAGATGGGGTATTTATCATATTGCATGAATTTATTCCTCTACATCATGTCATCTTGCTTAAAGCGTTACTCTATTTTCATTAACTTAATACTCTAGATGCATGCTGGATAGCGGTCGACGAGTGGAGTAATAGTAGTAGATGCAGGCAGGAGTCGGTCTACTTGTCTCGGACGTGATGCCTATATACATGATCATACCTAGATATTCTCATAACTATGCTCAATTCTGTCAATTGCTCAACAGTAATTTGTTCACCCACTGTCGGTGTCAAAACCGGCGGATCTCGGGTAGGGGGTCCCGAACTGTGCGTCAAGGTCGGATGGTAACAGGAGACAAGGGACACTTTATTTTACCCAGGTTCGGGCCCTCTCGATGGAGGTAAAACCCTACTCCTGCTAGATTAATATTGATGATATGGGTAGTACAAGAGTGGATCTACCACGAGATCAAGGAGGCTAAACCCTAGAAGCTAGCCTATGGTATGATTGTGTATGATGATGGTTGTCCTACGGACTACAACCCTCCGGTTTATATAGACACCGGATAGGGTTAGGGTTACACAGAGTCGGTTACAATGGTAGGAGATCTCGAATATCCGCACGCCTAGCTTGCCTTCCACGCCAAGAAAGGATCCTTCCGGACACGGGACGAAGTCTTTAATCTTGTATCTTCATAGTCCTGGAGTCCGGCTGAAGGTATAGTTCGGCTATCCGAACACCCCCTAATCCAGGACTCCCTCAGTAGCCCCCGAACCAGGCTTCAATGACGACGAGTCCGGCGTGCAAATCGTCTTCGGCATTGCAAGGCGGGTTCCTCCTCCAAATCCTGTGTACCTATACGAATAACATCCGATTTTTGTAATGTAGCGCTCCTCGGCTTCAGTGCCCAATAATGGCCGTCTTCCACGTGCTGAACGAATGCGAAGAGCTTGGGGTGTCTTTACATCCACACCCTTAGTCATATAAACGAGCCGCCTACTTAACGGGATGGGGATTTAGATCCAAACCACATCTTCTCCTCCCCGCGAGTTGTCATCAGAGCGTCTCCAGCAAAGGTCCATTCCAACATGGCCAGCCGTCGCAGCTCCTCCCCTCGCCCCTCCAGTCCTAAACCCGGAGACTGGGAGAGATGCACCATCCCACACAGCGAGTTAGTGTCGCTCCAAGCCAAGGGATTTCTCCCTCAAGCCTATATGGTATCTGTCCGAACCGGACTCACCACTTATCAAGGCAGAAAACAAGTGGAGAACTCACCTAGTCCCTCTAGAGGGGAGCGGGTGTGCCTGGTCCCTTATCTAATAAGGGGACTGGGATTTCCAATTCATCCCTTTCTCCGCGGGCTTTTGGAGTTCTATGGCCTCCAGCCGCACCACCTTACGCCCGGTTCCGTGTTACACATCGCGGGCTTCGTTGCTCTTTGCGAGCTATTTTTAGGCGTCGAGGCTCATTTTGCGCTGTGGAAGAAGATATTCTGCCTGGTGCCCCGTTCCCAAGAGGGGTCCATATATCAAGTGGGCGGAGCCGAAGTATGGCGCATCGCCGAGACCGGATACCCGTCCGGAACCCCGAAGAAGGCGTCCGAGGACTGGCCTTCAGAATGGTTCTACATAGACGACGTCCCCCTGCCGGACACTATCCGGGCCGGTCTCCCTGAGTTCAACAATGCTCCCCTGAAGAAACGCCTGAGCTGGCACCCTCGGAGCTCTCAGAGAGAGAATGACAGAGACATCCTTTACTTAATGGGCCGGATTAAGCTACTGGCTCATTCCGGACTAACCATGATTAAAGTCATGGCCATATGCATTATGCGAGGGGTGCAGCCGCTCCAATACAGAAGCCACCCCATGTGGGATTTCAACGGGGAGGATGACGCCACCCGTTACGGCCGTAAGGGGCCGGACTCGCCCGCCGTTTTAATGAAGATTTTATCCTCTTTGTACAAGGGAGAAGAAGAGGAATTCCTCCGCGTCGACCCGCAGGGCGGATTTTCCATGTATAGTCATCCGAATTGGGTAAGCGGACAGTCGTACTTCCCTGTTCATTTTACATTCCCATGATTAAATAGGCAGTCTAACGACTTTAATGCAGGACCTGCGTCAGGAGGTAAAAAACATAAACAGCCGTCCTCCACAGCCAGAGGACCCAGAACGGTCCCTCGATCCGGACTCCAAAGAGGATTCGGACTTAGCGGTGGATTTCATCAACGGAGTGTTTCATCAGCTAAGCAAGGACGATACCTTGGTAGCTATTATAGCTGATTACCCAGGGTTGATCCCGGCCTCCCAGGTGACAAATACCAGAGCTTTACCCCCTTAAGAGGGGTTCCGTTTTCATGGGTTTGGTTGTTCTGACAACAACCGCGCTTTGTAGGGGAGATTCCCGAGGGGGGAAGCCGACCCCGCTGCAGCTAACCGGCGGGGGGCCGCAGGGCCCCGTGGGGCAAAAAGGAACGTAGTCCGGTCTGAGGTGCCTGAGCAAAGGTATGGCGTTCCCTCTCTTTTCCCCCGGTGTTTTACTCCTCCAGGGTATATTGACATTTGTGCTATCTTCAGGACGAAGAGACCTCGCCGGACTATATCCGGAGAGGTTGCCAACCGCGCCTCCACCAGCCAGACCCCAACGCCCGGCCCGGAGGCGGCGGCCAGCGCAAGGCACTCACCGGACGCTCCTCCATCAGAGGATGCGGACAGGCTGTCTGCCACCCATTCCGAGGTGGAGAGTGCCATGAACCACAGGCGTCGCCGGACAGTTCTTCGCGACGCTTGTTTCTCCCAGGAGGCTTTAAATGCCTTCAATTCAGGAGATGCATACCTCCGTGCCGCTCAAAATGGTTTAGCCAGAGCCACGGAGCAGTATGTAAAAGACATACGGGTAAGAAAATTTTGGTAAATATAGATATGCCAGTAGCCCCCGAGACTTGAAGCAGTGGAAATAACTGATTCGAGAATCACATAACATGCAGTTTCTTACCGAGAAGAATACCGCGCTGTCCCAGGAGCTGGAAAGGTGCAGGGCCCAACTAGAGGCCGCACGAATGGCAGCAGGGGGGTCTAAAGAGACCCCTGCAGGTAAACAATACTCCAGAATATTCAGTATTGTACGGATTTAAGTGCCAATCTGACAAATTGTATTGCAGATGGCGCCGGACTCGATCCGGACAGGCAACAGCTTCTACGCCGGTTAAAGTCTGGTGAAAGCGTGCTAACAAAGGTGAGGCGGGAGAAGAATGATCTCCAGGATGCCAACACCAGGCTGGATGTTGAACTAAAAGATGTTCGTGGCCAGCTGTCGGACTCCAATAAGGAGAATTAGCGACTTCGACGCGGCATTTTTAGTAAGTGCTTAAGCGAACTCTTGAAAAAGGAGTTCGGCGAGGAAGACGACTAACAGAGTTATGTCTGTAGGTATGCTGACAGGTCGTCCTGCAGAGGATATGCTCGGTTCAACGGGCGATCTTCTTCCCGAACTCTCGCAACTGCACGAACGAGTTCGGCAGGCGATGCGAGGTATTGCCCAAGCCTTGTGGCCTGCCCACTCCATACCCGAGGGCCTTGGAGAACTTGCGGAGAAGTTGAAGGGAGCTCGGCGGCGCTTCCGGTTGTGGAAGATATCGGCATGCCGGCAGGGCGCTAGGGAGGCCTGGGCCATGGTGAAGACCCGCTTTACGAAGTCTGACCCTAATCACATGGCCGAGGTCGGACCGGTGGGGCCTAACGGGAAGGAGATCCCTGTGAGCTTAGTGTATGGCCAGGTAGAATTGGCCGCAAAGTATTCCCAGCAGGACTGTAAATTAGACAGCCTGTTAGATGGTATAGAAGAGGAATACAATCAGTCAGGATGACTATGTAATTTATAATTGACATGTGTAATGCCTTCTAGCCGGATTGTAGATCGTTTGTCGTTGCCGACCTTTTCGCTTCGACCTCGGGACCTGACGGTCCGGAGTGTGTCCGAATACCATAATGGTTATATAAGAACCGAGGTATGCGTGGAGACCAGGCGTAGGGGTCATTAGTGCTTTATCAGACAAGTGCCCAACTAGTTATGTTATATTAGATGGTTAGTAAGAAACATCTTCCAGAGAGAATAGTTCCGTTAAGGGTTCCTTTCGCTGGGGTGGCGTGCCCTGAAGTGCACGTCCGGACTGCAAATGCAGGAAAACATCTGGGGGCATGTATAAGTAAAAAAGGTTCATCTTTAGTTCACCGACCGAATATTCCCTTAAGAACGCTAGCTTTCGGCTTCACCCAGTCTGAGGTACACATCCGGCTTATCCGGCAGTAACAATCGCAGAGGTGCTCCCTTTACCGCCTAGCCGAACAATCGGGAACGTAGGGGTAAGCACAGGAGCCAGGCAACCCAGCTTGGCCAAAACTTAAGTCATATCGATGCATATAATGGTGAAGAAAAGGTGCATGCGGAAGTCTGACGCATGCGTTGGGCGTGAAACCCATATAGACAAGCTTCTGTTAGAGAAGCCCCCAGGTTTAAGGAGCGCGAGTGGCGCGTCACATGATGAGCCTTTAAGGGCTATAAAAGGAAAGAGTGGGGGGAGACAAAAACAGAAAAATATATATAAGTGTACAGAGGAAGGAGACAAACCCCGAGTCCGGCGCTAGGCATAGAATCTTCGGAGACGTGCGGCGTTCCATGGGTTCGGCTCGAGTCGGTTATCCGACGCGTCTCGCAGGCGGTACGCTCCACCAGTCAGGACTTGGTCAATTATGAAGGGACCTTCCCATTTGGGCTTGAGTTTGTCCTTTTTCTTATCCGGCAGGCGTAGGACTAGTTCGCCAATGTTGTAATTTTTGGCTCGTACTTCTCTGCTTTGATATCTTCGAGCCTGCTGTTGATAAAATGCGGAACGGGCTTTAGCCACGTCGTGCTCCTCCTCTAAGGCGTCCAGGTTGTCCTGCCGATCAAGCTCGGCTTCTCTTTCTTTGTACATGCGCACTCGAGGTGAGTCATGAATTATATCGTAGGGCAGAACTGCCTCTGCGCCGTACACCATAAAGAATGGTGTGAATCCGGTGGTACGATTCGGCGTGGTTCGCAGCCCCCAGAGTACGGAGTCGAGCTCCTCTACCCAGTGCGTATTAGATTCCTTTAGGGACCGCACTAGTCTGGGTTTGATACCGCTCATGATGAGACCATTTGCACGTTCGACCTGACCGTTAGTTTGTGGGTGATAGACAGAAGCATAATCGAGCTTAATGCCCATGTTTTTGCACCACAGCTTTACTTCATCAGAGGTGAAGTTTGTGCCGTTATCGGTGATAATGCTATGGGGGACACCGTAACGGTGTACGACCCCGGATATGAAGTCTATCACAGGTCCGCATTCGGCCGTCTTAACAGGCTTGGCTTCTATCCATTTGGTGAATTTATCCACCATGACCAATAAGTATTTTTTCTTGTGGGTTCCACCCTTAAGGGGTCCCACCATATCAAGCCCCCAGACCGCAAAAGGCCAAGTGATGGGGATGGTTCGGAGGGCGTTGGGCGGCATATGGCTTTGATTTGCAAAGAGCTGGCAACCGACGCATCGTTTGACTAAGTCATGAGCGTCTGCTCGGGCCGTCGGCCAATAAAAGCCCGTACAGAAAGCCTTGCTTACAAGGGATAGAGCTGCAGCATGGTGGCCACCGAGTCCGGCATGAATTTCAGCCAGCAAACTCCGCCCTTCCTCTTCGGAGATACATCTTTGAAGGACTCCTGTAGTGCTTTTCTTATATAGCTCTCCCTCGTGGACTTTATAGGATTTAGATCGCCGCACTATGCAGCGTGCCTCGTTTTGGTCCTCTGGGAGTTCCTGCCTAGTAAGGTAGGCTAGGAATGGTTCTGTCCACGGGGCGATGACCGCCATTATTACGTGGGATGAAGGTGTGATTTCGGTGGCAGGGCCTCCGATTATGTCGGATTGTTCGGCGTCGGGTTGTGCGGTTATGTCGGACTGTTATCCGAGGGTTCCCCCTCCCATGCTACAGATGGCTTGAATAATCTTTCTAAGAAGATGTTGGGGGGGACTGCATCTCGTTTTGCTCCGATGCGTGCCAGGACGTCTGCTGCCTGATTGTTTTCTCGGGCTATATGGTGAAACTCCAGTCCCTCGAACCGAACTGACATTTTTAGGACGGCATTGCGATAAGCTGCCATTTTTGGGTCTTTGGCGTCGAAGTCGCCATTTATTTGGGATATCGCGAGGTTTGAGTCCCCGCGTACTTCCAGGCGTTGAATGCCCATGGATACTGCCATCCAGAGACCATGTAGAAGGGCCTCGTATTCGGCTGCATTGTTGGAGTCCGTGTACATAATTTGGAGTATATATTGGACTGTGTCTCCTATAGGGGACGTCAAAACGACGCCAGCCCCTAGTCCGGCCAACATTTTAGAGCCGTCGAAATGCATGATCCAGTTTGAATATGTGCCGTACTCTTTAGGGAGTTCGGCCTCTGTCCATTCGGCGACGAAGTCGGCTAGGACTTGCGATTTAATGGCTCACCGTGGTTTGTAGGTTATGTCGAACGGGAGGAGCTCTATGGCCCAGTTTGCTATCCGGCCCGTTGCATCGCGGTTGTTGATAATATCGTTGAGTGGTACTTCCGAGGCTACTGTTATAGAACACTCTTGAAAGTAGTGTCGTAGCTTCCGGGATGCCATAAACACCACGTACGCGATCTTTTGGTAATGCGGGCACCGTGATTTGCATGGTGTGAGGACAGTGGACACGTAGTAAACCAGCCTTTGAAGGGGGAGTTTGTGTCCGTCCGTTGCCCGCTCGACGACGAGTACTGCACTAACAACTTGATGAGTTGCGGCAATGTACAATAGCATGGGTTCGCCAGTGTTCGGCGTGGCCAGGACTGGGTTTGTTGCCAAGATGTCCTTTATTTCCTCGAGTCCGGCTGTGGCAGCGTCTGTCCACTCGAAGTGTTCGGTGCGCCTAAGGAGGCGGTAAAGGGGCAATGCCTTTTCTCCCAGGCGGGAGATAAAGCGGCTTAAAGCCGCCATGCATCCGGTGAGTTTCTGTATTTGTTTGAGGTCTTTTGGGACATCCAATTGTGACAAAGCTTGGATTTTAGCTGGATTTGCTTCAATTCCTCTACCGGATACGATGAAGCCCAGGAGCTTTCCGGCTGGAACGCCGAAAATGCATTTTTCCGGATTGAGCTTAATGTCGTATTTTCGGAGGTTGTCGAATGTAAGCCTCAAGTCGTCTACTAGAGATTCGACATGTCTTGATTTAACGACCACATCATCTACATACGCCTCCACTGTTTTGCCGATCTGGTTTGCCAAGCATGTTTGAATCATGCGCTGATATGTTGCGCCGGCGTTTTTTAGCCCAAAAGGCATTGTGTTGAAGCAGAATGGGCAGTATGGTGTGATGAATGCTGTTGCGGCTTGGTCTGATTCTGCCATCTTGATTTGATGGTAACCGGAGTATGCGTCGAGGAAGCACAGCGAATCGTATCCTGCAGTGGCGTCGATGATTTGATCTATTCGAGGGAGGGGGAAGGGATCCTTTGGGCAAGCCTTATTAAGGTCTTTGAAATCGACACACAGGCGCCAGGATTTGTCCTTCTTTGGTACCATCACCAGGTTTGCTAGCCAGTCCGGGTGTTTTATGTCTCTAATGAATCCAGCTTCCAATAACTTGGCTAGCTCCTCTCCCATAGCCTGTCTCTTTGGTTCGGAGAAACGCCGAAGAGCCTGTTTGACAGGTTTGAATCCTTTCTGGATGTTTAGGCTGTGTTCGGCCAAACTGCGTGGGATTCCTGGCATGTCTGAGGGGTGCCAAGCGAAAATGTCCCAGTTCTCTCGTAGGAACTCTCGCAGTGCGGCGTCTACATCAGGGTTCAGTCGTTCCCCGATGGAGGCTGTTTTATTGGGGTCCGTTGGGTGGACCTGGAATTTAACTATTTCGTCCGCTGGTTTGAAGGATGTGGATTTGGATCTCTTATCGAGTATCACGTCATCCCTATTAACCGTGGATTGCAGCGCAGTCAGTTCTTCGGCCGCTAAGGTTTTGGATAGTGCCTCGAGGGCCAATGCGGCTGTCTTGTTCTCGGCGTGGAGTGCTATGTCCGGATCACTAGCGAGGGTGATAATTCCGTTTGGCCCAGGCATCTTAAGCTTCATGTACCCGTAATGGGGTATAGCTTGAAAAATTGTGAAAGCCTCCCGTCCTAGTATAGCGTGATATCCGCTTTTGAACGGGGCCACCTGGAACGTGATCTGTTCGGACCTGTAATTATCCGGCGTGCCGAATACTAGTGTGATCTTTCCGGTGCAACGCGCTTCCTGACTGGGGATTATTCCTCTAAAGGTTGTGCTGCTTCGCTCAATGTGGTTCCAGTCTATTTCCATCTTTTGGAGGGTTTCCTCGTAAATGAGGTTCAATCCACTGCCTCCGTCCATGAGTACCTTTGCGAGGCGACAGCTGTCCACTATGGGACTGAGGACCAATATGGCTGGTGCTCTGGCTGCTCGAATTTTAGGCTCGTCACTCACGTCGAAGGTGATAGCAGTATTACTCCATGGGTTTATTGTCGCTACTTGATAGACTTCAGTGAGGCTGCAGAGTGTTCTTTTTCGCATGTTATTTGATGCGAAAGTCTCAAAGACTATGAGAACTGAACTGAAATTCTCGGGCTGGTTTCCTTCGACCTCTGGAATTAGGAGGTCCTCGCCAATTTTGGCCACCTGCCGGAATATCCAACATGCCCTGAGGCTGTGAGTTGGGGTGGCGTCCTCTGCACTGTGAATCTTGCAGGGTCCATCTAGCCACTTTTCCAGTACGGTTCCATGCCCCCTAGAGGGTTTTGATTTTTTAGCGTTTAGTCCGGGCGCATTACTGCGGTGCGCCCTCTTGATTCGGACGGGATTTCTATTCAGGGCCAGATTATCCCAAAATTCAATTTCGGTTTCCGAGCACTTTCCATGGCACAGTATTTTTGTACTATGGACGCCAGGTCAGCAAAGCGTGTAATATTACGACGGCTTATGGCGTTGAGTATTCCCTTGTCCGTGTAGTTACTGCAAAAGATTGAAATTGCGTCTCCCTCGCGGCAGTCCTTTATCCTGTTCATAACCAGGAGGAATCTGGCCCAGTAATGATGTATTATTTCTTCAGGCATTTGCCTGATTTGGGGAAGATCGCTTAAGATTGGTTGGGCGGGTGTCGTTGAATCTGAGACCTCGCCTAGTTTGTTGTTCGGAGGCCGAAGAACTTCCGGATTCTGAGATCCGGAGTCTTGGATGTTATCCGATTTGCCTGATTTTAAGCTCGGGTCTTGGATTGTATCCTTCCCTCCGCGGATATCCGGCATGGAGGGTTCGGGGATTCGGACGTAGCTAGTCCTTAAGGTAGATGAAGGGTCGCCGCATTGTGTCTCCACCACAGCAACGTGGTGGGTGACCTGGGGAGAGTTAATTTCTCTCAGATCGGGTTTAAGCCCAACCTGGTCGTAATTTGTGGCGACGCCCAGTGCGGCGATACGATCTAGGAGCTCGTTTATAGAAGAGAGCTCCATCAGATCCAATTGCTCAGCGAGTTCTGAGCCGGCGTGGAGGTTGCTTTCGATGACCCGGGAGGTCACCGTCGGCGCAACAGCCGAACAGGCGGTTGCGAGAAAACCACCTAGCCGGAGAGTTTGGCCGACAGCCAAGGCTCCTTTTGTAATGGTGCCGTCTTTAAAGATGGGAAGAGGCATCCTTCCTGATCGCGACGGCACAGAGGAACTCTCAATGAAAGCACCAATGTCGGTGTCAAAACCGGCGGATCTCGGGTAGGGGGTCCCGAACTGTGCGTCAAGGTCGGATGGTAACAGGAGACAAGGGACACTTTATTTTACCCAGGTTCGGGCCCTCTCAATGGAGGTAAAACCCTACTCCTGCTAGATTAATATTGATGATATGGGTAGTACAAGAGTGGATCTACCACGAGATCAAGGAGGCTAAACCCTAGAAGCTAGCCTATGGTATGATTGTGTATGATGATGGTTGTCCTACGGACTACAACCCTCCGATTTATATAGACACTGGATAGGGTTAGGGTTACACAGAGTCGGTTACAATGGTAGGAGATCTCGAATATCCGCACGCCTAGCTTGCCTTCCACGCCAAGAAAGGATCCTTCCGGACACGGGACAAAGTCTTCAATCTTGTATCTTCATAGTCCTGGAGTCCGGCTGAAGGTATAGTTCGGCTATCCGAACACCCCCTAATCCAGGACTCCCTCACCCACCGTAGAAATACTTATGCTCTTGAGAGAAGCCACTAGTGAAACCTATGGCCCCCCGGGTCTATTCTCAGCGTATCAATCTCCAATCACTTTATTATTGCTTTATTTTCTACTTTGCCTTTTATTTTACTTTGCATCTTTATACCAAAAATACCAAAAATATTATCTATCATCTCTACCAGATCTCACTCTCGTAAGTGACCGTGAAGGGATTGACAACCCCTAATCACGTTGGTTGCATTGAGCTATTTGTTTTGTGTAGGTACGAGGGACTCGCGCATGGCCTCCTACTGGATTGATACCCTGGTTCTCAAAAACTGAGCGAAATACTTATGCTACTTTGCTGCATCATCCTCTCCTCTTCGGGGAAATCCAACGCAGTGCTCAAGAGGTAGCAAGAAGAATTTCTGGCGGCGTTGCCGGGGAGTCTACGCAAAAGTCAACATACCAAGTACCCATCACAATCCCTATCTCTCGCGCTACAATATTTGCCATTTGCCTCTCGTTTTCCTCTCCCCCACTTCACCCTTGCCGTTTTATTCGCCCTCTCTTCTCCGTTTACCTTTTTCTCGCTTGCTTTTTGTTTGCTCGTGTGTTGGATTGCTTGTTGGTCTGGATGGCTCTACCTAGATTTGGTGATCTTCACCTTAAAAGGTTGGAAGAGATCGAAAGCAACGTTAGGAGTTTTGTGGTCTTGTAATTTGAGCATAATAGTTTCTTCAGAAACGAGCTTAAGGAACAAAAAAGTTTTTTGAGTTATATGAACAAAGAGCTCGATGATATGTCTAAAGAATTTGATGGTATAAGATCCCAAATTGCTCGTCTTGAGAAGTTGACTGCTAAAATTTTGGATATGCAGGCTACCTTAGTCAATAAGATGGCCGCTAAACCGAATCCCTATGAAAATCAAGATGAAGATCTAAAAGTTATTGATGTGTCCCCTATTAAATCTTTGTTTTGCAATATGAATCTTGATGAAACTGAATATGTTCCACCCTTACCTAGACGACGTTACAAAAATTCAGAGTGTTTAGATCTTGATGATGAAATTGATAAAAGTGGGATTGAAAAGAATAAAACCCTAGATGTTGTTAAACCCACTATATTGGATTTCAAGGAAATTAATTAAGAAAGTTGCTCTTTAATTGATTGTATTTCCTTGTTGCAATCCATGCTAAATTCTCCTCATGCTTATAGTCAAAATAAAGCGTTTACTAAACATATCGTTGACGCCTTGATGCAAACTTATGAAGAAAAACTTGAGTTGGAAGTCTCTATCCCTAGAAAACTTTATGATGAGTGGAAACCAACTATTAAAATTAAGATTAAGGATCATGAATTTTATGCTTTATGTGATTTCGGTGCTAGTGTTTCCACTATTCCCAAAACCTTGTGTGATTTGCTAGATTTTCGTGATTTTGATGATTGCTCTCTAAACTTGCACCTTGCGGATTCCACTATTAAGAAACCTATGGGAAGAATTAATGATGTTCTTATTGTTGCAAATAAGAATTATGTGCCCGTAGATTTTATCGTTCTTGATATAGATTGCAATCCATCTTGTCCTATTATTCTTGGTAGACCTTTCCTTAGAACGATTGATGCGATTATTGATATGAAGGAAGGAAATATTAGATTCCAATTTCCCATAAAGAAGGGCATGGAACTCTTACCTAGGAAGAAAATAAAATTACCATATGAATCTATTATGAGAGTCACTTATGGATTGCCTACCAAAGATGGCAATACCTAGATCTATCCTTACTTTTATGCCTAGCTAGGGGCGTTAAACGATAGCGCTTGTTGGGAGGCAACCCAATTTTATTTTAGTTTTTTTTGTTTTTGCTTCTATTTAGGAATAAATAATCCATCTACCTTCTGTTTAGATGTGGTTTTATCTTTTAATTAGTGTTTGTGCCAAGTTAAACCTATAGGATCTTCTTGGATGATAGTTATTTGATCTTGCTGTAATTTCCAGAAACTTTCTGTTCACGAAAACAATTGTTAAAAATAACAAGAACGTGATAAAATACTGATTCCAATTGCTGCTGATCAATAAATAAATTTCCTAGGCCTTCGTATTTTTGCTGATTTTTTGGAGTTCCATAAGTTTGCGTTAGTTGCAGGTTACTACAGACTGTTCTGTTTTTGACAGATTCTGTTTTCGTGTGTTGTTTGCTTATTTTGATGAATCTATGGCTAGTAAAATAGTTTATAATCCATAGAGAAGTTGGAATACAGTAGGTTTAACACCAATATAAATAAATAATGAGTTCATTACAGTATCTTGAAGTGGTCTTTTGTTTTCTTTCGCTAACGGAGCTCACGAGATTTCCGTTGAGTTTTGTGTTGTGAAGTTTTCAAGTTTTGGGTGAAATCTTTTGATGGATTATGGAACAAGGAGTGGCAAGAGCCTAAGCTTGGGGATACCCATGGCACCCCCAAAATAATCCAAGGACACCGAAAAGTCAAAGCTTGGGGATGCCTCGGAAGGCATCCCCTCTTTCGTCTACTTCCATCGGTAATTTTACTTGGAGCTATATTTTTATTCACCACATGATGTTTTGCTTGGAGCGTCTTGTATGATTTGAGTATTTGCTTTTTGGTTTACCACAATCATCCTTGCTGTACACACCTTTTGAGAGAGCCATACATGAATTGGAATTTGATAGAATACTCTATGTGCTTCACTTATATCTTTTGAGCTTTATAGTTTTGCTCTAGTTCCTCACTTATATCTTTTAGAGCACGGTGGTGGATTTGTTTTAAGGAAAGTATTGATCTCTCATGCTTCACTTAGATTATTTTGAGAGTCTTAATAGCATGGTAATTTGCTTAATAATAATAATACGCTTGATATTCAAGATTTATAAAACTTTCTTTTGAGTGTGTTGAATACTAAGAAAAATTTGATGCTTGATAATTGTTTTGAGATATGGAGGTGATAATATCAAAGTCGTACTAGTAGAGTAATTGTGAATTTGAGAAGTGCTTGTGTTGAAGTTGGCAAGTCCCGTAGCATGCACATATGGTAAACGTTATGTAACAAATTTGAAACATGAGGTGTTATTTGATTGTCCTCCTTATGAGTGGCGGTCGGGGACGAGCGATGGTCTTTTCCTACCAATTTATCCCCCTAGGAGCATGCGTGTAATGCTTTGGTTTTTGATGACTTGTAGATTTTTGCAATAAGTATGTGAGTTCTTTATGACTAATGTTGAGTCCATGGATTATACGCACTCTCACCCTTCCGTCATTGCTAGCCTCTTCGGTACCGTGCATTGCCCTTTCTCACATTGAGAGTTGGTGCAAACTTCGCCGGTGCATCCAAACCCCGTGATATGATACGCTCTTCACACATAAACCTCCTTATATCTTCCTCAAAACAGCCACCATACCTACCTATTATGGCATTTCCATAGCCATTCCGAGATATATTGCCATGCAACATTCCACCATACCGTTCATCATGACACATTCATCATTGTCATATTGCTTAGCATGATCATGTAGCCGACATAGTATTTGTGGCAAAGCCACCGTTCATAATTCTTTCATACATGTCACTCTTGGTTCATTGCATATCCCGGTACACCGCCGAAGGCATTCATATAGAGTCATACTTTGTTCTAGTATCGAGTTGTAATCATTGAGTTGTAAATAAATAGAAGTGTGAAGATCATCATTCAATAGAGCATTGTCCCAAAAAAATAAAGGCCAAAGAAAAAAAAAAAGAAGGCCCAAAGAAAAAAATAAAATAAATAAAATAAAAATGGGCAATGCTAGTATCCTTTTTTTCCACACTTGTGCTTCAAAGTAGCACCATAATCTTCATTATAGAGAGTCTCTTGTTTTGTCATTTTCATATACTAGTGGGAATCTTTCATTATAGAACTTGGCTTGTATATTCCAACGATGGGCTTCCTTAAATGCCCTAGGTCTTCGTGAGCAAGCAAGTTGGATGCACACCCACTTAGTTTATTTTGTTGAGCTTTCATACATTTATAGCTCTAGTGCATCCGTTGCATGGCAATCCCTACTCCTTGCATTAACATCAATCGATGGGCATCTCCATAGCCTATTGATTAGCCTCGTTGATGTGAGATCTTCTCCTTTTTTGTCTTCTCCACATAACCCCCATCATCATGTTCTATTCCACCCATAGTGCTATATCCATGGCTCACGCTCATGTATTGCGTGAAGGTTTATGAGTTTGAGATTATTAAAGTATGAAACAATTGCTTGGCTTGTCATAGGGGTTGTGCATGATGAGAGCATTCTTGTGTGACGAAAATGGAGCATGACTAAACTATATGATTTTGTAGGGATAAACTTTCTTTGGCCATGTTACTTTGAGAAGACATAATTGCTTTGTTAGTATGCTTGAAGTATTATTATTTTTATGTCAATATGAACTTTTGTCTTGAATCTTTCGGATCTGAACATTCATACCACAATTGAGAAGATTTACATTGAAATTATGCCAAGTAGCACTCCGCATCAAAAATTCTCTTTTTATCATTTACCTACTCGAGGACGAGCAGGAATTAAGCTTGGGGATGCCTGATACGTCTCCAACGTATCTGTAATTTTTGATTGTTCCATGCTATATTATCTACTATTTTGGACTATATTGGGCTTTGTTTTCCACTTTTATATTACTTTTGGGACTAACCTATTAACCGGAGGCCCAGCCCAGAATTGCTGTTTTTTGCCTATTTTAGTGTTTCGAAGAAACGGAATATCAAACGAAATCCAAATGGAATGAAACCTTCGGGAACGTGATTTTCTCATCAGATATGATCCAAGAGACTTGGACCCTCCGTCAAGAAAGAAGAGAGGCGGTCACGAGGGTGGAGGGCACGCCCCCTGCCTCGTGGGCCCCTCGAAGCTCCACCGATGTACTCCTTCCTCCTATATATACCTACGTACCCCAACCGATCAGATACGGAGCCAAAAACCTAATTCCACCGCCGCAACCTTCTGTACCCACGAGATCCCATCTTGGGGCCTGTTCCGGAGCTCTGCCGAAAGGGGAATCCACCATGGAGGGCTTCTACATCAACACCATAGCCCCTCCGATGAAGTGTGAGTAGTTTACCTTAGACCTTCGGGTCCATAGTTAGTAGCTAGATGACTTCTTCTCTCCTTTTGGATCTCAATACAATGTTCTCCCCCTCTCTCATGGAGATCTATTCGATGTAATCTTCTTTTTGCGGTGTGTTTGTTGAGACCGATGAAATGTGGGTTTATGATCAAGATTATCTACGAACAATATTTGAATCTTCTCTGAATTCTTTTATGTGTGATTGGTTATCTTTGCAAGTCTCTTCGAATTGTCAGTTTGGTTTGGCCTACTAGATTGGTTTTTCTTGCAATGGGAGAAGTGCTTAGCTTTGGGTTCAATCTTGCGGTGTCCTTTCCCAATGACAGTAGGGGCAGCAAGGCACGTATTGTATTGTTGCCATCAAGGATAACAAGATGGGGTATTTATCATATTGCATGAATTTATTCCTCTACATCATGTCATCTTGCTTAAAGCATTATTCTGTTTTCATTAACTTAATACTCTAGATGCATGCTGGATAGCGGTCGATGAGTGGAGTAATAGTAGTAGATGCAGGCAGGAGTCGGTCTACTTGTGTCGGACGTGATGCCTATATACATGATCATACCTAGATATTCTCATAACTATGCTCAATTCTGTCAATTGCTCAACAGTAATTTGTTCACCCACCGTAGAAATACTTATGCTCTTGATAAAAGCCACTAGTGAAACCTATGGCCCCCGGGTCTATTCTCAGCGTATCAATCTGCAATCACTTTATTATTGCTTTATTTTCTACTTTGCTTTTTATTTTACTTTGCATCTTTATACCAAAAATACCAAAAATATTATCTATCATCTCTATCAGATCTCACTCTCGTAAGTGACCGTGAAGGGATTGACAACCCCTAATCGCGTTGGTTGCGTTGAGCTATTTGTTTTGTGTAGGTACGAGGGACTCGCGCGTGGCCTCCTACTGGATTGATACCTTGGTTCTCAAAAACTGAGGGAAATACTTACGCTACTTTGTTGCAGCATCCTCTCCTCTTCGGGGAAATCCAACGCAGTGCTCAAGAGGTAGCAGGCAACACCATGGGTTCCTATTCATCCAGCCCCCCACTGGGAACTGTTCATCCAAACCCCCCAACAACGCTCACTGTTCATCCAGAGGCGGCATCGATAGGCTTGAGTTAGCAGTAGTAGCGAAGGAATCACTCGGGTTCAGTAACGTAGCTAGTGCAATCGCTCGGGTTTAGTTAGAGCCCAACGCCTCGCTCGGGTTCAGTTAGAGCGCAACGCCTCGCACACACGCGCGTACATACGAGAGAAATGTGCATCGCTCGGCCCCCGACCACCCACCATAACCAGGAACTCCCCCGATATTTTCCTCGCCCTTGCTTCTACCACGGTTTTTTCCGTCATGGACGGCCCAAAGAATGTCATGTAGTTGCGTCTCCGGCTCGCCCAGGACAAAAATCCCATTTTCTGTCATTATTTTTTGTCATAGAAGTAGGACCCCACCACATCTATGATGATGCCGGGTTTTGTCACAATTATCGTCATAGAAGTGTCATAAGCATGAACAGGAAAAAAATTCGTTCGGCCCAAAATGTCACGGATGTGTCTTTTTTTGTAGTGGGAGGGGGCGTGGGGCCCCTCTTTCCTTCTCCCTCTCTCTTCCTTCCCCTTTCCCCCTCTCTGTTGGAAGGAAAGGGGGGCGAATCCTACTAGGAACGGAGTCCTAGTAGGACTCCCCCCATGGCACCCCCCTTGGGACGACCTCCTCCTCCCCCCTCCTTTATATACGTGGGCAGTGGGGCACCCCAAAGGGACAACAATTGTTTCTTAGCCGTGTGCGGTGCCCCCCGCCACAGTTTACCACCTCGGTCATATTGTCGTAGTGCTTAGGCGCAGCCTGCGCGGATCACATCACCAACACCGTCGCCATGCCGTTGTGCTGACAGAACTCTCCCTCGACCCTCTACTGGATCAAGAGCTCGAGGGACGTCATCGTGCTAAACGTGTGTTGAACATGGAGGTGCCGTACGTTCGGTACTTGGATCGGTTGGATCATGAAGACATTCGACTACATCAACCACGTTATTAAACGCTTTTGCTTTCGGTCTACGAGGGTACGTGGACACATTCTCCCGTCTCGTTGCTATGTGATACCTCTTGAGCACTGCGTTGGTTTTCCCTTGAAGAGGAAAGGGTGATGCAGCAAAGTAGTGTAAGTATTTCCCTCAATTTTTGAGAACCAAGGTATCAATCCAGTAGGAGGCCACACACAAGTCCCTCGTACCTACACAAACAAATAAGAACCTTGCAACCAATGTGATAAAGGGGTTGTCAATCCCTTCACGGCCACTTGCAAAAGTGAGATCTGAAAGAGATGATAAGATAATATTTTTGGTATTTTTATGATAAAGACTAAAAGTAAAGAAACCAAAATAAACGGCGATAGAAATAGCTTGTTGACGGAAGATTAATATGATGGAGAATAGACCCGGGGGCCATAGGTTTCACTAGTGGCTTCTCTCAAGATAGCATAAGTATTACGGTGGGTGAACAAATTACTGTCGGGCAATTGATAGAAAAGTGCATAATTATGAGAATATCTAGGCATGATCATGTATATAGGCATCACGTCCGCGACAAGTAGACCGACTCCTGCCTGCATCTACTACTATTACTCCACACATCGACCGCTATCCAGCAGGCATCTAGAGTATTAGGTACATAAGAACAGAGTAATGCATTAGGTAAGATGACATGATGTAGAGGGATAAACTCATGCAATATGATATAAACCCCATCTTTTTATCCTCGATGGCAACAATACAATACGTGTCGTTTCCTCTACTGCCACTGGGATCGAGCACCGCATGATTGAACCCAAAGCTAAGCACTTCTCCCATTGCAAGAAAGATCAATCTAGTAGGCCAAACCAAACTGATAATTCGAAGAGACTTGCAAAGATAACCAATCATACATAAAAGAATTCAGAGAAGATTCAAATATTGTTCATAGATAATCTTTATCATAAACCCACAATTCATTGGATCTCGACAAACACACCGCAAAAAGAGTTACATCAAATAGATCTCCAAGAATATCGAGGAGAACTTTGTATTGAGATCCAAAGAGAGAGAAGAAGCCATCTAGCTAATAACTATGGACCCGAAGGACTGTGGTAAACTACTCACACATCATCGGAGAGGCTATGGTGTTGATGTAGAAGCCCTCCATGATCGATGCCCCCTCCGGCAGAGCGTCGGAAAAGGCCCCAAGATGGGATCTCACGGGTATAGAAGGTTGCGGCGGTGGAATTAGGTTTTCGTGGTGCTCCTCGATGGTTTGGGGGTACGTAGGTATATATAGGAGGAAGAAGTAGGTCGGTGGAGCAACGAGGGGCCCACGAGGGTGGAGGGCGCGCCCCCTGCCTCTTGGCCTCCTTGTTGATTGCTTGACGTCCACTCCAAGTCCTCTGGATCACGTTTGTTCCAAAAATCACGCTCCCGAAGGTTTCATTCCGTTTGGACCGCGTTTGATATTCCTTTTCTGTGAAACACTGAAATAGGCAAAAAAACAATCTGCACTGGGCCTTGGGTTAATATGTTAGTCCCAAAAATAATATAAAAGTGTATAAATAAGCCCATTAAACATCCAAAACAGATTATATAATAGCATGGAGCAATCAAAAATTATAGATACGTTGGAGACGTATCAAGCATCCCCAAGCTTAATTCCTGCTCGTCCTCGAGTAGGTAAATGATAAAAACAGAATTTTTGATGTGGAATTCTACTTAGCATATTATTCAATGTGTTTATCTTTATTGTGGCATGAATGTTCAGATCCAAAAGATTCAAGATAAAAGTTTAATATTGACATAAAAATAATAATACTTCAAGCACACTAACAAAGCAATTGTGTCTTCTCAAAATAACATAGCCAAAGAAAGCTCATCCCTACAAAATCATATAGTTTGGCCATGCTTCAGTTTCATCACACAAGATGCTCTCATCTTGCACAACCCCGATGACAAGCCAAGCAATTGTTTCATACTTTTGTAATCTCAAACTTTTTCAACTTTCACGCAATACATGAGGGTGAGCCATGGATATAGCACTATGGGTGGAATAAAATATGATGATGGGGGTTGTGTGGAGAAGACAAAAAAAGGAGAAAGTCTCACATTGACACGGCTAATCAACGGGCTAGGGAGATGCCCATCAATTGATGTCAATGCAAGGAGTAGGGATTGCCATGCAACGGATTCACTAGAGCTATAAATGTATGAAAGCTCAACAAAAGAAACTAAGTGGGTGTGCATCCAACTTGCTTGCTCATGAAGACCTAGGGCATTTGAGGAAGCCCATTTTTGGAATATACAAGCTAAGTTCTATAATGAAAAATTCCCACTAGTATATGAAAGTGACAAAACAAGAGACTCTTTATCATAAAGATCATGGTGCTACTTTGAAGCACAAGTGTGGAAAAGGGATAGTAGCATTGTCCCCCTTTTGGGGGGGGGGGCCTTTTTTTTGCCTTTCTCCCCTTTTTTGGGGGCCTTTTTTTGGGACAATGCTCTATTAATAATGATCATCACACTTCTATTTATTTACAACTCATTGATTACAACTCGATACTTAGAACAAAATATGACTCTATATGAATGCCTCCAGCGGTGTACCGGGAAGGGCAATGAATCAAGAGTGACATGTATAAATAATATGCATGGTGGCTTTGCCAAAAATACGATGTCAACTACATGATTATGCAAGGCAATATGACAATGGTAAAGCGTGTCATAATAAACAGAACGGTGGAAAGTTGCATGGCAATATATCACGGAATGGCTATGGAAATGCCATAATAGGTAGGTATGGTGGCTGTTTTGAGGAAGATATAAGGAGGTTTATGTGTGATATAGCGTATCGTATCACAGGGTTTGGATGCACAGGCGAAGTTTGCACCAACTCTCAAGGTGAGAAAGGGCAATGCACGGTACCGAAGAGGCTAGCAATGATGGAAGGTTGAGAGTGCGTATAATCCATGGACTCAACATTAGTCATAAAGAACTCACATACTTATTGCAAAAATTTACAAGTCATAAAAAACCAAGCACTACGCGCATGCTCCTAGGGGGATAGATTGGTAGGAAAAGACCATCGCGTGTCCCCGACCGCCACCCATAAGGATGACAATCAAAGAACACCTCATGTTTCAAATTTGTCACACAACGTTTACCATACGTGCATGCTACGGGACTTGCAAACTTCAACACAAGTATTTCTCAAACTCACAACTACTCAACTAGCACGACTTTAATATTACCACCTTTATATCTCAAAACAACTATCAAGTATCAAACTTCTCTTAGTATTCAATGCACTTAAAAGTTTTTATCTTGGATGCCTATCATATTAGGAATAATTTTATAACCAAAGCAAATTACCATGCTGTTTTAAAGGGCTCTCAAAATAATATAAGTGAAGCATGAGAGATCAATAATTTCTATAAATTATAACCACCACCGCGCTCTAAAATATATAAGTGAAGCACTAGAGAAAATTGTTTAACTCAAAAGATATAAGTGAAGCACATAGAGCATTCTAATAAATTCTGAATAATGTGTGTCTCTCTCAAAAAGGTGTGTACAGCAAGGATTATTGTGGTGAAATAAAAAGCAAAGACTTAAATCATACAAGACGCTCCAAGCAAAACACATATCATGTGGTGAATAAAAATATAGCTCCAAGTAAAGTTACCGATGGACGAAGACAAAAGAGGAGATGCCTTCCGGGGCACCCCCAAGCTTAGGATTTTTGGTGTCCTTATATTTTACCTTGGGGTGCCTTGGGCATCCCCAAGCTTAGGCTCTTGCCACTCTTTGTTCCATAATCCATCAAATCTTTACCCAAAACTTGAAAACTTCACAACACAAAACTTAACAGAAAAATCTCGTGAGCTCCGTTAGCGAAAGAAAAGAAAACACCACTTCAAGGTACTGTAATGAACTCATTCTTTATTTATATTGGTGTTATACCTATTATATTCCAACTTCTCTATGCTTCATAAGATCTATTACTAGCCATAGATTCATCAAAATAAGCAAACAACACACGAAAAACAGAATCTGTCAAAAACAGAACAGTCTGTAGTAATCTGTAACTAACGCAAACTTCTGGAACTCCAAAAATTCTAAAATAAATTGCTGGATGTGACGAATTTATCTATTAATCATATGCAAAAAGAATCAATTAAATATCAATCTCCAGTAAAAAGTTGTAGCTAATCTCGTGAGCGCTAAAGTTTCTGTTTTTTACAACAAGATCGCAAAGACTTTCCCCAAGTCTTCCCAAAGGTTCTACTTGGCACAAACACAAATTAAAACACAAAACCACATCTAAATAGAAGCTAGATGGATTATCTATTCCTAAACAGAACCAAAAAGCGAAAACAGACTAAAATAAAATTGGGTTGCCTCCCAACAAGCGCTCTCGTTTAACGCCCCTAGCTAGGCATAAAGGCAAGGATGGATCTAGGTATTATCATCTTTGGCATGCAATCCATAAGTAGCTCTCATAATAGATTAATAAGGTAATTTTATTTTCTTTCTAGGAAAGTGTTCCATGTCTTTTCTTAACGGAAATTGGAATCTAATATTTCCTTCCTTAATATCAATAATTGCATCAATCGTTCTAAGGAAAGGTCTACCAAGAATAATAGGACATGAATGATTGCAATCTATATCAAGAACAATGAAATCTACGGGCACATAATTCCTATTTGCAACAATAAGAACATCATTAATTCTTCCCATAGGCTTCTTAATGGTGGAATCCGCAAGGTGCAAGTTTAAAGAACAATCATCAAATTCACGGAAACCTAGCAAATCACACAAAGTTTTTGGAATTGTGGGAACACTAGCACCCAAATCACACAAAGCATAGCATTCATGATCCTTAATTTTAATTTTAATAGTAGGTTCCCACTCATCATAAAGTTTTATAGGGATAGAAACTTCCAATTCAAGCTTTTATTCATGAGATTGCATTAAAGCATCAACGATATGTTTAGTAAAAGCTTTATTTTGACTATAAGCATGTGGAGAATTTAGCACGGATTGCAACAAGGAAATACAATCTATTAAAGAACAATTATCATAATTCAATTCCTTGAAATCCAAGATAGTGGGTTCATTGCTATCTAAAGTTTTAACCTCTTCAGTCCCACTTTTAACAAATTTTGCATCAAGATCTAAAAACTCCGAATTATTGGGACACCTTTTAACTAAAGTTGACTCATCTCCAGTCCCATCATTATCAAGATTCATATTGCAAAACAATGATTTAATAGGGGACACATCAATCACTTTTAGATCTTCATCCTTATTATCACGAAAACTAGAAGAACACGCTTTTATAAAGCAATCTTTCTTAGCACGCATCCTAGCGGTTCTTTCTTTGCACTCATCAGTGGAAATTCTCATGGCTTTGAGAGACTCATTGATATCATGCTTAGGTGAAATAGATCTAAATTTCAAAGAATCAACATCAAGAGAAATTCTATCCACGTTCCTAGCCAATTCATCAATCTTAGGCAATTTTTCTTCAAGCAAAGCATTGAAATTCCTTTGAGAAATCATAAATTTGTTAACACTAGTCTCAAAATCAGAGGGCATCTTATTAAAATTTCCATAAGAGTTGTTGTAGGAATTACCATAATTATTAGAGGAATTACTAGGATACGACATAGGATTACAGTTTCCTCTATAAGCGTTGTTGCCAAAATTGTTCCTACCAACAAAATTCACATCCATAGACTCATTATTATTCTAAATCAAAGTAGACAAAGGCATATAATTGGGATTAGAAGAAACACTCTTATTAGCAAACAATTTCATAAGTTCATCCATCTTTCCACTCAAAACATTAATCTCTTCAACTGCATGCACCTTTTTACTAGTAGATCTTTCAGTATGCCATTGAGAATAATTAACCATAATATTATCTAGGAGTTTAGTAGCTTCTCCTAAAGTGATTTCCATAAAAGTACCTCCCGCGGCCGAATCTAAAAGATTCCTAGAAGCAAAATCCAATCCGGCATAATTTTTTTGTATAATCATCCATAAGTTCAAACCATGTGTAGGGCAATTACGTATCATTAATTTCATTCTCTCCCACGCTTGTGCAACATGTTCATGATCAAGTTGCTTAAAGTTCATTATATCGTTTCTAAGATGATCTTAGCGGGAGGAAAGTACTTAGAGATAAAAGCTTATTTGCACTTATTCCAATAATCAATACTATTTTTAGGCAAAGATGAAAACCAAGTTTTAGCACGATCTCTAAGCGAAACAGGAAATAGCTTCAATTTAACAATATAATTGTCCACATCTTTCTTCTTTTGCATATCACACAAATCAACAAAGCTATTCAGATGGGTAGCGACATCTTCACTAGGAAGGCCGGCGAATTGATCTTTCATGACAAGATTCAACAAGGCAGCATTAATTTCACAAGATTCAGCATCGGTAAGAGGAGCAATCATAATGCAAAGAAAATCATTGTTGTTGGTATTGGCAAAGTCACACAGTTTAGTATTATCTTGAGCCATCATGACAAGCAAGCAATCCAACACACGAGCAAACAAGAAGCAAGCGAAAAGAGACGAACGGAAAGAGAGGGCGAATAAAACGGCAAGGCTCAAGTGGGGGAGAGGAAAACGAGAGGTAAATGACAAATAATGTAATGCGAGGGATAAGAGTTTGTGATGGGTACTTTGTATGTCTTGACTTGTGCGTAGACTCCCTGACAACGGCGTCAGGAATCCTTTTGCTACCTCTTGAGCACTTCGTTGGTTTTCCCTTGAAGAGGAAAGGGTGATGCAGCAAAGTAGCGTAAGTATTTCCCTCAGTTTTTGAGAACCAAGGTGTCAATCCAGTAGGAGGCCACACGCAAGTCCCTCGTACCTACACAAACAAATAAGAACCTTGCAACCAACATGATAAAAGGGTTGTCAATCCCTTCACGGCCACTTGCAAAAGTGAGATCTGATAGAGATGATAAGATAATATTTTTGGTATTTTTATGATAAAGATTAAAAGTAAAGAAAGCAAAATAAATGGCGATAGAAATAGCTTGTTGACGAGAGATTAATATGATGGAGAATAGACCCGAGGGCCATAGGTTTCACTAGTGGCTTCTCTCAAGATAGCATAAGTATTACGGTGGGTGAACAAATTACTGTCGAGCAATTTATTGAAAAGTGCATAATTATGAGAATGTCTAGGCATGATCATGTATATAGGCATCACATCCGCGAAAAGTAGACCGACTCCTGCCTGCATCTACTACTATTACTCCACACATCGACCGCTATCCATCATGCATCTAGAGTATTAAGTTCATAAGAACAGAGTAACGCATTAGGTAAGATGACATGATGTGGAGGGATAAACTCATGCAATACGATATAAACCCCATCTTTTTATCCTCGATGGCAACAATACAACACATGTCGTTTCCCCTACTGTCACTGGGATCGAGCACCGCATGATTGAACCCAAAACTAAGCACTTCTCCCATTGCAAGAAAGATCAATCTAGTAGGCCAAACCAAACTGATAATTCGAAGAGGCTTGCAAAGATAACCAATCATACATAAAAGAATTCAGAGAAGATTCAAATATTGTTCATAGTCAATCTTGATCATAAACCCACAATTCATCGGATCTCGACAAACACACCGCAAAAAGAGTCACATCAAATAGATCTCCAAGAAGATCGAGGAGAACTTTGTTTTGAGATCCAAAGAGAGAGAAGAAGCCATCTAGCTAATAACTATGGACCCGAAGGTCTGTGGTAAACTACTCACACATCATCAGAGAGGCTATGGTGTTGATGTAGAAGCCCTCCGTGATCGATGCCCCCTCCGGCAGAGCGTCGGAAAAGGCCCCAAGATGTGATCTCACGGGTACAGAAGGTTGCGGTGGTGGAATTAGGTTTTCGTGGTGCTCCTCGATGGTTTGGGGGTACGTAGGTATATATAGGAGGAAGAAATAGGTCGGTGGAGCAACGAGGGGCCCACGAGGGTGGAGGGCGCGCCCCCTGCCTCGTGGCCTCCTCGTTGATTTCTTGACGTCCACTCCAAGTCCTCTGGATCACGTTTGTTCCAAAAATCACGCTCCCGAAGGTTTCATTCCGTTTGGACTCCGTTTGATATTCCTTTTTTGCGAAACACTAAAATAGGCAAAAAAACAGCAATTTGCACTGGGCCTTGGGTTAATAGGTTAGTCCCAAAAATAATATAAAAGTGTACAAATAATCCCATTAAACATCCAAAACATAATATATAATAGCATGGAGCAATAAAAAATTATAGATAAGTTGGAGACATATCACTATGCTTCTCCTAGATAGATCTTGCGTGATCGTAGGAATTTTTTTGAATTACTACATTCCCCAACACCAACCATAAAATCGCATGACAACATATGCTTCCCTCTGCGAAGGGCCTATCTTTTACTTTTATCTTCTACCCTTATACAAGAGTCATGGTGATCATCACCTTTCCTTTTTATACCTTTTCCTTTGGCAAGCACTAGTTCTGTGGCAAGCACTTGTAGAAAATCCTACTTGCATGTAGGTTTTCATAAAGTATTATTGTTGACATTACCCTTGAGGTAAAAGGTTGGGAGGCGAAACTATAAGCGCCTATCTTTCTCTGTGTCCGATTGAAGCTTTGGACCCATAAATATCGCGTGAGTGTTAGCAATTGTAAAAGACTAAATGATAGTTGAGTATGTGGACTTGCCGAAAAGATCTTTAATTGACTCTTTCCGATGTTATGATAAATTGCAATTGCTTCAATGACTAAGATCATAGTTTGTTAGTTTTCAATGAAGTTTCTAATTCTACTTTACCTTGTGAATGAATTGTTACTTTAGCATAAGAAATCATATTGCATTATATGTTGCTGTTCTAAAGATGATCATGATGCCCTCATGCCCGTATTTTATTTTATCGACACCTCTATCTCTAAATATGTGGACATATTTTTTGATATCAGCTTTCGCTTGAGGACAAGCGAGGTCTAAGCTTGGGGGAGTTGATACGTCCATTTTGCATCATACTTTTATATTGATATTTATTGCATTATGGGCTGTTATTACACATTATATCATAATACTTATGTCTATTCTCTCTTATTTTATAAGGTTTACATGAAGAGGGAGAATGCCGACAGCTGGAATTCTGGATTGGAAATGGAGCAAATATTAGAGACCTATTCTGCACAACTCCAAAAGTCCTGAAACTTCACGGACCATGTTTTTGGAATATATAAAAAATATTGGGAGAATAAAGTACCATAGGGGGCCCACCAGCCATCCACAAGGGTGGAGGGTGCGCCCTACCCCCTGGGTGCGCCCCCCGTCCTTGTGGGCCCCCTGGCAGGCCTCCGATGCCCATCTTCTGCTATATGGTGTGTTTTGACCTGGAAAAAATCAGAAGGAAGCTTTTGGGACGAAGTGCCACCGTCTCAAGGCGGAACCTGGGCAGAACAAATCTAGGGCTCCGACGGAGCTGTTCTGACAGGGAAACATCCTTCCGGGAGGGGTAAATCAAAGCCATCGTCATCACCAACGATCCTCTCATCGAGAGGGGTCAATCTCCATCAACATATTCACCAGCACCATCTCCACTCAAACCCTAGTTCATCTCTTGTATTCGATCTTGGTCCCAAAACCTCAGATTGGTACCTGTGGGTTGCTAGCAGTGTTGATTACTCCTTGTAGTTGATGCTAGTTGGTTTATCTAGTGGAAGATTATATTTTCAGATCCTTAATGATAATTAATACTCCTCTGATCTTGATCATAAATATGTTTTGTGAGTAGTTACGTTTGTTCCTGAGGACATGTGAGAAGTCTTGTTATAAGTAATCATGTGAATTTGGTATTCGTTCGATATTTTGATGAGATTTATGTTGTCTCTCCTCTAGTGGTGTTATGTGAACGTCAACTACATGACACTTCACCATTATTTGGGCCTAGGGGAAGGCATTGAGAAGTAATAAGTAGATGATGGGTTGCTAGAGTGACAGAATCTTAAACCCTAGTTTTACGCGTTGCTTCGTAAGGGGCTGATTTGGATCCATATGTTTCATGCTATGGTTAGTTTTACCTTAATACTTCTTTCGTAGTTGCGGATGCTTGCGAGAGGGGTTAATCATAAGTGGGAGGCTTGTCCAAGGAAGGGCAGAATCCAAGCACCGGTCCACCCACATATCAAATTATCAAAGTAACAAACGCGAACCATATGAGCATGATGAAAACTAGCTTGACAACAATGCCCATGTGTCCTCGGGAGCGCTTTGCATTATATAAGAGTTCGTCCAGCCTTGTCCTTTGTTACAAAAAGGATTGGGCCACCTTGCTTCACCTTAGTTACTTTATTTATTTGTTACCCATTACGATTTATCTTATCACAAAACTATCTGTTATCGATAATTTCAGTGCTTGCAGAAAATACCTCGCTGAAAACCGCTTATCATTTCCTTCTACTCCTCATTGGGTTCGACACTCTTACTTATCGAAATGACTATGATAGATCCCCTATACCTGTGGGTCATCACAATCTCAGAACATAGTGGATACTAGGGATTAAACCCTAACAAAACTAACTCGATTACATGATAAATCTCATCCAACCCATCACCGTCCAGCAAGCATACGATGGAATTACTCACTCCCGGCGGTGAGCATCATGAAATTGATGATGGAGGAAGGTTGGTGATGATGATGGCGATGAATCCCCCTCTCCGGAGCCCCGAACGGACTCCAGATCAGTCGTCCCGATGAAGAACAGGAGGCGGCGACTGCTCCGCATCGTAAAACGCAATGAATCCTTTTCTGTGATTTTTTTCTCCCCGAATAGGGTTATATAGAGTTGGAGTTAGGGTCAGAGGAGGTCAAGAGGGCCCACAAGCCCTCTAGGCGCGCCCAGGGGGTGCGCCCCCCAGGCTTGTGGCCTCTGGGTGGACCCCCTCTGGTAACTTCTTGCTATGGTATTTTTTATATATTCCACAAAAATTCTCCGTAAATTTTCAGGTCAATTTGGGAAAATTTTATTTCTACACAAAAATGACTCCATGACAATTCTGCTGAAAACAACATCAGTCTGGGTTAGCTCCATTCAAATCATGCAAATTAGAGTTCAAAACAAGGGCAAAAGAGTTTGGAATAGTAGATATGATGGAGACGTATAAGTATTGATGAAACAATGTGTTGATATGGGACTCTCAAATATGTGCTCAGGAATAGCCTTTCTTCTTACTCTCCAGATTGCCCTGCATCGTCACCACCATCTTCGTTAAATGCTCGTGAGTAAGAGATGCATCGAGAACAACCAATTCTTAGCACTCATCTCCAGGGTTGCACACATGTGTTTCACCATTTTTCCGTCCGCGACACTGAATGCTACTGGGCCAGGCCATTTCATTCGAGCCATGTGAGCCGCCCTCCACTACTTGCCGTCTGCGGGTGGCAAATAGGAGGAGGTCACAAGACGAAAATGCCGCTCACTGCGTCGTAATGTCGACGCCTCACATAGGATTGCATGAGCGAACGACGAAGTGGGACGGCCCAACTGCTAGCGAAGCTTTTTTTGTACACTATTTCTATCGGTCTAGGGAATCTTCTAGAAGGTTCCTAAACCGGATTTTTTCGGTTATCCTTTTTTCTTTTTTTTCTTTTTATGATCCAATTTTTGTTTCATTCTTTTTGTTTTTCGTAATTTCAAAGAATACATAAAAAGTTCAGACTTTCAAATTTTTTTCACTTAAAAAAACAGGATAAATTTTGTTCATATTAAAAAAAAGTTTGGAATTTCAATATTTTGATCATGTTTTTTACAATATGTTCAATTTTAAATAAAAATGTTCGCATTTTCCAAAAATGTTCGGATATTCGAAATTCATTCACGTTTTTGTATAGAATTTAGGAATTTTGTTCACATTTTCAAAAATTGTTCAAGTTTTCAAATTTTGTTCATGTTTTTAAAGTTTGTTCAGAATTTCAATATCTTGTTAATGTTTTTCGAAAATTGTTCACTTTTACAAAAAAATGGAATATTGAAATTTATTTATGTTTAAAAAAACTGTGCATATTTTTTCTATAGAATTTCAGTATTTTGTTCTCATTGTTCAACGTTTGTTCACTTTTGAAAAAATGTTTGGTTTTTCTATGTTTTGTTCATGTTTTTAGAAAAAAAAATCGCTTTTCCAAAAATTTCCCAGAATTTCTAAATTTGTCATGTTTTTTGTACGAAAATTCAAAATTTTGGTCACGTTTCCAAAATTTGTTCACATTTTTTAAAAAGTGTTCGTAGATTGAAAAATCAACATAACTTCAAAACTTTATTCACGTTTCCAAAAATTGTCCACAAAATCGATTGTTCAAATTTTGTAAAATTGTTCATGTTTGCCAAAAAATAGATCAGAATGTTAAAAAAGTGTACAATTTTTTTGGAAAAATATTCGGATATGTTGTTGTAATTATTTCTTAAAAAAATTGTTGTTCCCATTAAACCCATTAAGCTACACATGTAGGGCGGCCAACCAGCTACGCCACATGACGCAAGCTGGTTGGCCACAATGAGAAATCTTATGTAATTTTTTTAGATGATGCTGAGGATTACTTTTTAAATGTATTTTTCTTAGATGGAGGTGAGGTCCTCTGGTATTTTTTAAATGGAGGGTTATGCAAAGTGGCGCTCACTGGTAGACAATGATGTTATTTTTTTTTTACTTTTTGTAGATGAATTTGAGGATTTTTTTTCTTTGAGATTTTTTTAGACGGAGGTGAAGACTTTATGTATTTTTTTAAATAAAAACATGCACACAACTTCTTCTTAAGCGGCGCCACAGGGTGGCCACCCAACCACTGGCCAGTGACTAACAGGCATCATAGGGAGGGGTTCCGAGTTCGACCGCCTGCACTGCACACTTTTTTTGCGAATTTTACACCGCTCGCTACAGTACCATCTAATTGGCTGGCCCACTTGCGCTCCCCGCCTGTGCGAACCTCCGCCAATCTGCCGCTCGTTGCGGCAGACAGGAGGTCCCCGTCGCAAGAGGCAGTTCGCGAGTGCAGCCCGTTATTTTAGGACTATCTGGGCTTTTGTTAAATCCCGACCGGTTGCCAAAAGGGCTCTCGGCCCAGCTAATGGAACCATCGCAAGGCCCAGAAAGCGACCGGATCGAATCGCTTGCCGACGAAGCAAATCGCCGAGGCGAAGGAAGGAAGGAGACCGACGCGACTGTTATCCACCTGTCCACCCTCCTCGTAGCGACCAGAGACACGCACTCATTTCTCAGGACTACACAGATCGGAGAAACCGAGGCCCCCCTGCCAGCCGCGCGAGCAACTTCCTCCACTTCGATCGATCCAGCAAGAGAGGGGTTCCGATGGGGCTGCAGTGGATGCTCCTGACGTGCGTGGTGGGGGCGGAGGCGGCGGTGGCCGCGCTGCTCACGCTCCCGGCGCCGCGGGCCGTGCGGGCACAGATCGTCGGGCTCACCTCCATGCTTCTGCAGCCCATGGCCGCGGTGCTCCCCTTCGCCGCCTTCCAGCTACTTGGTGCGTGCGTGCGGGGCCTCGGCCTTGCAGCGGAAACTGACGCGTGCGAAGCTTCTCCTCGGTTCAGTCTCTGACGATTGATTTGCGTTTTTTTCCCCTCTGATGTGTAGATATCTACTGGAAGAACGAGCACAGGCTGATTTGCACGGGAGAGATGTGCACCTCCGAGGAGCGTGTCCGCTTCGAGAAATCCGTGAGTGAATTGAGACCTTACGTGCTCGAATTTGTCGGTGTATTTCTAGGGTTTTCTGCCGTTTGGTTCAGTACAGTTCGTATGGGGGGAAATCAGAAACTGTTGCTGTAGAGTACGCGTCTTCGGTTTGGAAGGGGACTAAAAAACACCAGTTGCCATCTGCCTTGACTTATAGCTGGACTGGTGAATTGTAGCTAGACTGGGCACATGATGTAGTTTGAAAGCCAGATCGTAGTTGTTTCCATGGAGGTTTAGTGGTGATGTATGATGTATCACCACCACTTCATTTTGACAATTTTCCCTATTTTAAAGGCGTTATATAAAATAACATGGAGATTCTGTTGTTACTAAAATGGCCCGAACTTAGAGGTCATTACTATAGAAATTTGCAATTAAAAAGAGAAAATGGATGTGTTCTGATCTTATCATCTTAACACATCACCTATTTGCATTCTAGTTTGAAGTAACTAGGTGTAGGTGAAGATGGGTGACGATCCGACCTGGTAAATTAGTGGAAGCTTCAGGGACTATTTGTTAATGTGGGTTTAGGTTCTATATATTCTTCCTACCATCTTTGTACACAAATTGAAGATATCCATTTGCAGCTGGATTGTGCAAAATCAGCAGAGCATGCTCTTGTTATTTTTATCTGCTTGCTCTGAAACTGGCAATCCTTCTGCTATTCTGTTATATTGAGGTTGGAGGAATTTCAATCTCTTGTTAGATACTACTCCCTCCGTCCCATAATATAAGAGCATTTCTAACACTAGTGTAGTGCCAAAAACGCTCTTATATTATGAGACAGAGGGAGTAATTGCTCAACACATAGCTGACTTAGAACTTGCATCCTACCTTCTTAGTATTTTCTGAAATCCTTTATCTCTGCAGCATGTGTGTAATCAATTTGTCCACATAGTTTATTATTTTCATTTGTGGCATAGATTTGCCATCATATTCAAGAATGAAAAGCGTCAATTATTTTTCTTTATGGGTATCTTTTTCTTCCTTGATAGAAGAGTGTAATTAAGCTGACCCATCAGCCAACTGTAAAGCTTTCAGCCGTTTACACAAAGGAAATTGTGCTCTGTTGTTGCTTTATTTTTCCCCGTTTCACTTTTAGTTGTTTCTTGTGCAGATTTTCAAGTCCCAGAGGAATGTCATCCTTTGTGTTTCAGTATTTATCCTTTATTGGTAAGTAAACTTCTCTGCAGGGTCTGATTAAATAATGTCTGAAGATTTTGTATTCAATCCTTTATTTGATGTTTTACTTCGGAATAGGTCCATCTATCGCATTTGCAAGTTCAACAAGGACATTAAGGCACTGGAGGAGGTTGAGAAGCGCATCAAGGAAGAGTAGAATCATCCTAGTTTGTGGTGAGTTATTGAACACGACTCAACGCATTATAAGTTGACTTAGACAATGCGCTTACAAGGACATGTGGTTGATTAGCTCAATGCTAATTCAAGAATAGATTTACTTGTGCACTTGAATCATAAGATTTTTCTTGTTTGTGTGCGTTGATGTGCTTAAAGGAGTAGACATCGCTAAATAATGCTGGAGCGTGCTACACTGGAACTTAGATAATATTCGGCAAATTCCTGCATTGCAACTCACTAACTCTGTGAAGTTAAGGCAACTTGGACACTTTTGATTCAACCATATTAGGGTTGTTACTCGATGAACTGTGCCCTGGTCTGATTGATTTTGCTAAGGTACTACAAACATCTGGACATGACTTGACTAATGATGCCTGCCTAAATATGTCGATACACAATCCACTGTGTGCTTAGATTTTTTCAGTGTTTTTTTCTCTAATGTTTGCTTTATTGATACTAGTTAGTGCTCATGGATCGATTATAGTAAAGCTTGAGAGCATGCCATTCATGATCGGACATGTGAACATATGATACATTCATACATATGCCTTTTCCAATTGGTGATGGAATTTCTGAACTGTGCTTTTTTTCCCGCAAGCTGATGAATTCCAATGTGTCCATGGCAAAAATGGTCCATTAGTTTGTTAGCTAGATAAATTGATTACAACGCTAGAAGCTTCCCTAACCTGCGCTAGTTTCATGGTGGCAGAAGTTGCGGCCAGGTGTTTAAATGGCTTTCTAATTATTCAGGAACAGACAAACAACAATCTGACTTCCAGACTAGATGTAGATGTCGATATTGTATATTATACTTCGACAGAGAACCAAAGCTGATGTGAACAGATTCGTAATAGTGTGCTTATTTTACACTTCAAGATTGGTGTGTCATTACTCATTACTCATTTGTTCTACTTTCATCGCATTTCCGTGCCTGTAATTTTCTAATCAGAGAGAAATTTGAGATTCATCTTTAACTAGTCCTTCACTGATGCAGATGGATTTTGTGGTATTCCCGGCCTTCAGCAAATGTATCCAGACTTTAGGATATCCAATGTATATTTGGTTCTCCTTTGAGCAAGTAGAATGTAACCTGTTTCGACGCTTCACATCCTCCTTTCTTGGACCGGCTGTTCTATATGTAACTTGTGGCGGTGGCTACTACAAAGACATCTAAACGTTTCCATATTAGTCATCCTTGAAGTTTGAACATCTGCTAGAATGTTGTCTGGACCGACCTTTCGGTGGTCTTCCGTGTTGAAATAGTCTGGTATTTCTGTAGAATTTCACTCCTTGCTTGATGTCGAAGTTCTCAGCAGTTGAGATAGAGACCCGGTCATAAATCGAGATGGCCGTTTTTCAAAAAAAGAATATCTAGATGGTCAATGATGTTATGTACGTTTGTGGTGTTGGAATGGCAAACTTACAGAACATCTCCGGCTGTAATTTGATGGCGTCTGACTTGGTGAACGCCCATAAGAACTGTTCTTTTGGAAACAATATGAACTGCCTTGACCTTTGCTATCTGTTGCTGTCTCGCTGATGTAGGGGCGTGCCACTCAACATAAGCTCCAGTAACTTCGTAAAACCTGTAGCAAGTCGGCTGTCCATTTCATCGCACAGCTACCTTTTCCACACGGTATACGTCTAAACGTCCGCCCTGGTCCGATCGATTTTAAAAATCAAATGCATAGTGTTCGTTCGCAGTCAAAAAGACGCCAATTTCATAGTTTTTACATATCCGATCACAAAATATCTTAGTCCAACAGTCGGAGCAAAAAAAAAAAGTGATTGTTCGCCCTGCCAGACCGGCTATCTGAGCGTCCTTCTCACTCTGTCGTCGGCTCCTTCTCGCCATTCACTTCCTTCTCCGCTGTCTCCAGCTGCTCTTTCAAGCGCTTCAACATTCCAACACGAATGACTTGCATGATCGTCCTTGCATCGTCGTCCAACTCCTCCAACTTCAAGGTCAACATCTTTGAATTCTCTGAAGTGGCCGTGATCTCAACTTAATCTTCGAGCATGGTTCTCTTCTCTTCGATATTGAGCTTCTTCTCCGTCGCCGCCATCAACACGTTAATATTCTCAGTCTTTTCCTCTCATTTTGCTCCGTGCCATGGATCAGATCGATGATATTGTTTAGTGGCAAATCTGTGTGTGGGGGGGGGGGGGGGAGGGGGGTACTTCGGAATTTTTGTTACTAGTAGCCTAGTCTCGTATCAAGATTTTACCCTCATTTGAACTTTAGAAGTTGGGAGTTAGTGGCTTCTTCATGCTGTTAACTTTGAGCACCCCCTTCATTTCTTCCAAGATTTGCCACTGCTAGTGGCCAGCCACACATCACACAATAACTCGTCCTCCCACGTCTTGAAGCTTTCTCGTCTACGTTTCCGGCTATTGGGCATGCACCTCCTGCTTTGAGTCATCCACCTACCCGTCCTCGAAGGAGCCTCCCCCCCCCCCCTTCGTGGATCATCTCCTTGTTTGTGTCGTCATATGCCGGCTCTCCCGATTAAGACATACCGGTGAACAGAGAGCGGGCACCGAGCTGCTCCACGCTCGACGTCCGCAGTCGGACAAGTTGTGACATGGAGAAAAGGAGCAGCGCTGCCTCCTTTAGTTTTTGTTTGAGGCGCTGGGCTTGTCGTATCGCCGAGTTGATCTTTCGGGCGGCTGTCTTCGCCGGATCCTTGGCATGTCGTCTTCGGCAGCTTTTCGTATGGATCCATGATGTGGCTGCGGCGGCGAAAAAGAGCAGGAATTAGGATGGGGAGCGGCGGGATGCTAGAGGAGAGGGTTGACAAAAGGAGGCTTTGCCCCGGAAACAATGCAGATAGCTTTAAATGTGTGGGTTTCGCCTTAGTTTTGGGTGGAATGTAGATGTCGAAATCCTACATGGTTGATGTCCGGACTCCCTTACCCCTCCTCCCTCCGTTTTTGCTTTTGGTATGCGGTTGCGACGTTCGGCTAGACGCTTGCAGGAGGTTCGGGGTGAGCGTTGCAGATGCCCTACGGATGTGTGCGATGGGGTGCCCCTGAGATTCCTATCATCGTCTTCTCAAACGGCAGCGGTGAAAACTATTCACATGGTACTTCCTCCGGTCCTTTTTACTCTGCATATTAGGTTTGTCTGAAGTCAATCTCATTCAACTTTGACCAAGTTTATATAAAAAATTATAGACATTCACATAACAACACCAATATCATTAGATTCATCTTGAAATATATTTTCATATTATATTTATTAAATATTATAGATGCTAATAATTTTTAATATAAATTTGGTCAAACTTAGCAAAGTTTGACTTTCGGCAAATCCAATGTGCAGAGTAAAAAGTACCGGAGGGAGTACTATGGTGTAGCGGTAGCGGGGCAGTAAAACAACTTGTATCTGCACGCAAGCTGAAAACAGTGGAAGAAATCATCGAGGTCGGCAGGCGCGATCCACCACCTCCCACGGTAAAACACGCCAACGCGGCGGTGACGTGGTTTGGACCGGTTCGATGTGAACCTCGTCGCCGCCGGCCCGAACGCGCCTGACGTAGGTAGAACGTCCGTCCGGGTTGAAAGAAAAAGAGGAGGAGGAAGAAGAACGATCCCGACGGCGTCCTCCTTCCTCTCCCGATCACACTCACGCGTCGAGTAAGCCAAACCGCGTGGCAGCTCGTCGGAGGCGCAAACCAAACACGTCGGCCACGTACCGCGTTCCCTCCCGTCCGTGGCAGCGCGGCAGAGAATAAACTACTTCTATCCTATAATAAACATGCATTATTACTAGAGACGAGGTGTCCGACTGTAGCCGCTTTCTTTTTCCTCAACTCCGGTCGCAACGAGCGCGTGGCTTGGGTACGCGCGACTGCACACGCAAAGGGCCGGCGTCGTCGTTAGTCCTAGTTAAAAGAGCCCAACTCCCGTCAGCCTACCTCCATGGAATGAAGACCACCGATGAGCAACGATCCTTTTCTAGGAACAACCGAAAACGGAACGCAAAAACGTCCGTCAGCTACGGCCAGCCGGGCGGGACAACTGAAAGTTTGGTTCAGTTGGGTCAGTTTCGTTTCCACACTGCGGAACACGGACCGATCGGGAGCGGAAACAGCACGTGTAGGAGACATTCTGAACTGAATTCAGGCGAGCCCTCCCACTCCCACTGGGATTTGTTTAGTCCAGCTTTGTGCGTTTTCGCGCTTTGCTGGATCTCCTTGGACGAGCAGATCCAGCAGGACCTCGTGATCTTCGCCTCACATGCTTCTAGAATGGAAGAGTGCTAACATGTTTCCAGAGAACTGCATCGCTCCAAAAGATGACTATGCTCTTAGATGGAGCAAATGAACTGAAGCTATAGTGTTTTTTTGCACTTCTTTTGTTTTACTTCAGTCCCTCTCGACGGCATTGGCACACCAATCAAAAGGCTGCAAAAACAAATGAAGCCTTTTTTTTCGGGTCAAATGAAGCCTTGAATTTGACAAATGAAGCCTTTTTTTTTGTTTTACTTCGTTAAGTCTCAATCGATGCTATATCCGTGCAATTTTTTTTTAGTTTTTCTTTTTCTGTTTAGCATGTCATGTCACTTGACTAAGACTTGGTTAAATCTTAGTCGACTGAGACCTAGCCACACTCTTTGACTACGATAGAATTATCATTTTACATGGATATGCTGCTAAAATAAAAATGAAAACCATCTGCTCTAATTGCTAAAACTAAACGAAAGCAACTCGGTGATGTAGTCTTGACCGAGTTGCTTTCGGGCAATCCATGTCGGACTTTGGTAGGGTCTCTGTAGCATCAAGTTCTACTGCTAGTAGCGCCTGTGGTTTGACCTACTACTAGTACAGGTTTCTAGACAATATTACTGAATTTCATGCAAGGCAACATGGCCAAAGTCATCAACGTGCAAAAGAACACAACTGATTTTTCGCGGTAACATGCCTCTGTTGTATGTATTCTACTCTAAGTCATTTTGTGATTTTTACACGGCTTGGAAATGGTCATAACCTTTTGCCAAAAGTTATAATGACAAGTCTCTGCCTTTTCTGTATTCACAAAAAAGTCTCTACCTTTTATCTACACGTATGGCCCTTTCTCTTTGTTATTTTTTCATAAGTTATAGGTGTGAACTAATACTTTTTTTTTTGCAGAATCTTTTCTCTTTGTTATTTTTTCATAAGTTATAGGTGTGAACTAATACGGTGTTTAAAAAACAAGCTCACCTAGGCAATGCACCTCTCGGAACCAACGACTTGCCCCCATTAATACTTTGAAACATTTGCATAAGTTACATGTCAGGATATTAATTTCTTGTTCACCCCCTGCAAAATGTCTTGTTCTAATATAAAAATATGACCCTTGGCGAAAATTGGCCTAGAAGATGAAAACTAGGCACGTGGATGAACTCTATTCAAATAATAAAGTTATTTCACGACTTCTTAGATTTGAAAAACTTTACCGAGCAAAGAACAGCGAAAGCAGAAAAAAAACAATGGTAGGGTGGTGACATCCACGATCTAGTGCTATCGCTTGAAGCTACCTCCTCTCAACCTATTCTTCCTTGCCCCGGACGAGCACATATGGAACCTAGGTGTAGATGAATCCGAACTGGAAAATAATTTAGTAATTGCAAAAGAAGATAAAAGATTATGATTTTTTCTAGAAACAATCATGATCAAGTGTTTACACTTGCATAAAAAAATTGCGGAAGAATGATTTTTATGGTATTGTGGCTGAAAAAAAATTCAGCACTACATCATAGTTACTATTCACCTCTTTTGTTCGCAGTTTTTTGCCCTGAAGTTGACGGGAGTTTTTGGTTCACAAAGTCTTTTATATGAGTATACCAGTAGGTCAAGTTTGTTCACAAAATATAATCTATTTTTCTAATTATTTTCCGAATTACTATTTTTTGTATCACGTTCATCTACACCTAGGTTCCGAGGGGTATTTTCCTCCTTGCCTCTCGCTACTTCCCTCACCTCGGCTCGCCCACCCCTATGATATCCCCGCCGTTTCAACACCTCCCCTTCTCCCCCAACCCTTATCACCGTCCTTTTCTTCCCCTTCGTTTCTAGAGGCGGGGTGCCTATTAGAATAAAATCTGAGGCATACCGTTGATCATCCGAGGACCAAGCAATCACATGAGCACGACATCGAGATTTGTTAACGAGGTTCATCGATATGGCTACATCCTCGGGGTTTGACTACGGGCGCTCCTCCCCGTGACACAGTCACAATACCGCACACCGGCCACCCGGGCATCGGCACACGCCGCCGGCTCCCCCTTGCGCGCTTGTGCTATTATGTTGGCATAGATTACATCGTGTGTCTACCCTCGCTATATAAGAGAGGTCTAGGATACAAGTGTCCTATTAAGACACGACTCCATATCCTATCTAAACACAATACAACTCAGGGTCCAACTGTAACCTACCTTGTACACAATATACGACACAACTCTAACAAACTCCACCTTGGCGAATATTCTTCACCACCTTGGATTCGTCCATGCGTCAAACTTCCGTGTACATTGGACTTGAGTTTATCCCATGATCACTGCTGCTACTCCAAAGACTCCATATGACTCCACCTGCAACTTGTAGTCCCTTCTTTTCTTGACCACAGTCAACACTCGAGCAAAATTAAGTTCTTTGTTACTCTAGTTTGTGCTCCCAACTTCCAGAGTATCCGTCCAATGCCATCACACACTGATCACTGGCCTGCGTGAAAGTGAACAACTCCCATATTGGGTGTCACACGTAAGAGTTACCTGAACTCAACATCACCGCTCCTTTCTTGACCGTCTGTCTGAAACTTGAAAGAATTTCACCATTGCTTGTAGTCATTCCGAGTCAAACTCGCAGTTGTCTCACCACATGTATGACCACCAGAGCCCTGCCCCGTCTCCATGTCCCGTGCATGCCGCACACCTCGGCGCTATTACTGCGTCGAGCCTCCGTTGTCCCGGTCGAGTTTCAAGGGCCGCGAACCCACACCACCCAACCCCCAATGTGCAAAGTACCACCGATCATCACCGACCGACGACGAGTTTCACGCTTCCATCAGACCATTGGGCTCCAGTCCGAATTACGTGTCACTCGTTTTTTCCTGCTGAATAGACTTCGACTCTCTCTGCACTTACGTCATAGCCCATCAATCGGCTCCACCTTCAACATGACTCCATGGTGGTTGTACGTGCCACCCCGCGCCCCGTCAACTCCAAGCTCCATGTGTACACCGTCTTGAATCAACCCCATGCCATAGTCTTGTCGAAATCACACAAGCCCTCAGGCGTGCCCCGCATGTTGCCACGCCCAGAAGTCGGTCACCATCAGTATCATGCACCTATGTTGTCATCGCTGATCCCACCACCGTCTTCTGTACCAACCGGCTCACGTCGATCCGTCAGACTGACAAGTGTGACCCAACTGAACTTCCCCGACTGCAACCATCTGCAACTCCTCACAGCCATCATCGTCCATCTTAACTGGCTTGACACTCCGCAACGCCTTCAAACATCCTTGTTGTGCCAACAAATTTTTCATTCTTGTCTGCCATAACCCAAGGTTTCCAGTTCCGTTGAACTTTTCTACCTCAAACCTAATATCCGTTGACGTCATGGTTCTTTGTATGACTGACCTTGTGAAAAAGTAACCGAACGGTCTTCCCGTGATCCCCAAGTACATGAACGGAACCTCCGCATACTACTAGCGATTCAACTAGCTGGTCTTCACGTGACGTAGCTCCTATCTTGGCTCAACTCCCCGATGCTAGCAATTGCTGTCAATCCCTTAAGCCTATTCCAACAGACGTGTTACACGAAGGAGCTGGCTTGTTGCTGCACATCTCCGGCTCAAACACGAGGACGCTTAATCCTCCCGGGACTCGGTCCCTTTTCTTCAAACAAATCTCACGGTTGACTTTCACACAATCAGTCCAGCTTGGCCTCCTAGGTCCCAGCGCTGCACTCCGGCCTTAGACATCCGGCTCCACCCTTGCCACACGGGCCTTGCTGCATGCACCCGTCCGTGTCCGCACTCGGCAGCCTCTAGCCAGGTTGCGTGTCTTACAACACACGTCGTTGGAGCGCCTCGCTTGCCATACAGACTCCTGGTGCCGCACGGACTCGTTGTAATAACGCCGGATTGATCACGAAGGTCTTCCACGCCGTCGCCACTGCTAAATCGATCCAGCCGTCGAGAACTCTGCCAGTCGCTTCTTCCAAACACGACGCCGTCTTCCCGAATCTTCAACTCGAGCAACCTTGATCCACCGACGCGACAACTTCGCTGCCATGTCTCCAATCACTCACGTTGCACCTTGTCAGATCCCATTGACAACTTTCACGTGCTCACCTCTAAATCAACGATCCGCAGTCTCCGACAACCTAGCTCTGATACCACTTGTTAGAATAAAATTCAAGGCATATCGTTAATCATTCGAGGACCAAGCAATCACACGAGCACGACACTGAGATTTGTTAACAAGGTTCACCGATATGGCTACATCCCCGGGGCCTGACTGCGGGCGCTCCTCCCCGTGACACCATCACAATACCGCACACCGGCCACACGGGCGCGGGCAGACGCCGCCGGCTCCCCTTGCGCGTCTGTGCTATTATGTTGGCATATGTTACGTCGTGTGTCTACCCTCGCTATATAAGAGAGGTCTAGGATACAAGTGTCCTATTAGGACACGACTCTATATCCTATCTAAACACAATACAACTCAAAGTCCAACTATAACCTACCTTGTACACAATATTCGGCACAACTCTAGCAATGCTGATGCGTTTGATCAAGAATAACCAGTCCAACATCAGCCTAACAACCTCCCCTTCCCCTTCTTCCTCCTCTACGCCCTAGATCGATGATGCTCCAATGTTGTTGAAAACCCCAGTGGGCTAATATTTTACACATACAATTTTCTATTTGAAGAAATAAAGAACGCCATGCTGGCACCTAACTGCACATCGGTAGGTCCTCAAATCAAAAGAAAAGAGAAAAAAGAAGTGAACATCGGTAAGGCATGACCAACCCGACCGTTTCCTCCTACCCGCGGCTTACGCCCCCTCTTCATTCAAACATAGGTGAACATCGGTACGTTCCATTCAACGTCAACCTTCCCGATTCAAACCTTTACCCGTCCGTTCCCTCCCCTATTTGAACCCTTCTTCCCACCACTCCAGTCTTCGTATTCAACTCTTCACACCCCCACCCCACCCCACCCAGCTGCCCGCCACACGCGCCCAACACGCCCGCTCTGCTCGATCGTCTCCATCACCCATCCGTCGAACCACCACCTAGCTATCACCTACCCTTTCTCTTCCTCGGCCGATCCATCCATGGCGCTGCTGGCACGGAGGGCGAGGAGGGCGGCGACCAAGGCGGCGGCGCCGGTGGCGGTGGAGCTGTCCATCCCGGCGCACTTCCGGTGCCCGATCTCGCTCGACCTCATGCGCGACCCGGTCACGGCGCCCACGGGGATCACCTACGACCGGGAGAGCATCGAGGCGTGGCTCGACACCGGCCGCGCCGCCGTCTGCCCCGTCACCCACGCCCCGCTCCGCCGCGACGACCTCGTCCCCAACCACGCCATCCGCCGCGTCATCCAGGACTGGTGCGTCGCCAACCGCTCCCGCGGCGTCGAGCGGATCCCCACGCCCAAGATCCCCGTCACCCCCGTCCAGGCCTCCGAGCTCCTCTTCGAGGTCGCCGAGTCCGCGCGCGCCCGCGACCGCGGCGCGGCCGCCCGGTGCGCCGCCGCGGTCGCCAGGGTCAGGGCCCTCGCCAGGGAGAGCGAGAGGAACCGGCGCTGCTTCGCGTCCATCGGCACTGGCCGCGTCCTCGCCGCGGCACTCGAGTCGCTCGCTGCGGGCGGCGGCGAGCCGGCCGGGGGTGTTCTTGAGGACGTTCTCGCGGCATTGGTCCGCATGGCGCCGTTGGACGAGGAGGCCGCCAGGATCTTGGGATCGCCGCACTCGCTGGGCTCGTTGGTCGCGATCGCCGAGAATGGAAGCTTGGCGGGAAGGCTCAACGCCGTGATGGCGATCAAGGAGGTCGTGTCCTCGTGCGACGGAGCATGCACGGATTTGGGCGTGAAAGCCGACGACATCGTGGACGCTCTGGTCAAGATCATCAAGGCTCCCATCTGCCCACAGGCTACCAAGGCCGCCATGGTCGCCGCCTACCATCTGGCGCGCTCCGACGAGCGCGTCGCGGCGCGCGTAGCCAGGACCGGTCTCGTGCCGGTGCTCGTCGAGTCCCTCGTCGACGCCGACAAGAGCGTGGCAGAGAAGGCGCTGGCGTTGCTCGACGCCGTGCTCGCGTCGGAGGAAGGCCGCGAGAGCGCGCGCATGCACGCGCTCACCGTGCCCATCCTCGTCAAGAAGATGTTCCGCGTGTCCGACCTGGCCACCCAGCTCGCCGTCTCGGCGATGTGGAGGCTCGGCAAGAACGCCGCCGGCGACGAGGGCGCAGCGACGAAATGCCTGGTCGAGGCGCTGCGGGTCGGAGCCTTCCAGAAGCTGCTGCTGCTCTTGCAGGTTGGCTGCAGGGATGCAACCAAGGAGAAGACCACCGAGCTGCTCAGGATGCTCAACAAGCACAAAGGCGCAGGGGAATGCGTCGACGCCATGGACTTCAGAGGGCTCAATAAGCTGTCCTGAATCACAACTTGTGTAAAGAAACATTGTAGGATAGATGGATGTGTAAGCTAGCAGATTGGTAGGATAGTTAGATGTAAATTCTTCTCCCTTTTTGCGTTTGCCAGGTGTTAGCTAGATTCAAACTTTTTTGTTTAGAAACGCTTGAACGCTACTTGAGAAACACATAAAAGGCTTAGGTACAATGCAACTGTCGTCGGATGAAAACCCTACAAAGAATGAATAAATTGCCTGCTTTCCTCACTCTTCTGATAATTCTAGGAATTGTTGTCGACTTTTTTTTTAGAGTACGCCTAGGCGTATCATGTTGTTGTCGATTTTTTGATCAAGCGGAGGCCTAATATCACAATGGCGGACGCGATAGTAGTGCCCTTCGCCACCATACAGCTACTGGAAGGCACAGCCATGGCTTGAATACAAACTAAATTTTAGGTCTCTCACCTCTTACGGTTTGTTAGTCTTATCTCAATATTTTTGGTTTTCCGGTTTATAAGGCGCATTGCTTTGAAAATAAGTAAACATTAGCTATGGGACAGAAATAAAGAAACATGAATATTTTGGTGTTTGTCTAGACTTGGGCCAGAAAGAACCCAGATAAACATGGTCTAGAAACAGGTCATTGAACTGCATGGGAAGAATTGTTCGGTTCCACCTAGGTTCCCATTCGGTTTATCATATTGGCAAGCGAAATTTCTAATTACTTTTCGTAATACGTCCTTTGGTTGGTTTGTGCGGCCGAGTCTCCGTTTGTAATCCGCTTCAGTTTAGTAGGTTTTAAATTTATGAATGGGTGTATCGGAAAGCACGCTTAAAACATCATGCGTGAAACAAAACACTAGCTACCATTTCGGAAATCGCTGGGATTAGAGATTATATATATTTTTAGTTCAAACAAACTATCATTGTTATTGGAGAGAGCCTTGCAGAATAAGGGATGGCGGGTCAAGGAAGAAAAATATCACATGAGGTGTCATAAGCACTTTGAAACCAATCAAAATACTGGTGGTGGTGGTGGGGGGGGGGCCTTCATGAAAAAGAAAATACTCGTATTAGACCAACTATGCACCTACCTACTTTAGATGTCATGGTAATACTAGGATACGCGTGATACATGCATCGCATTGTTTGTGTTGCTGCTACTACCTAGTTTATCGATGATCCTGCTATCCAATGAAGTGTGAATTTAATTAAATGCAGGACGTACTTGTATTCGTCCATCGATGTAACGTTTATAGAGATAAGGAGGAAGCCGATAGATCTTCCCGCTGCCTGAACGATTGCGATTTAGATCTTGTTATCAAACTTCTTATATATTCATAATACTGAAGTTTTTTATTCACCACTAAATTTATTCTTTTTTGGAGATATTTTTATTATATTTTAAAGTCTTAGTGGTTGAACGAACATAATTGTTCATATATATTAATTTACACATTTCCATGAAATTCTAGCATAATAATTGAAAATATATTATTTGACCAAAACTATAACTAAGTTATATTTTGTTGATTATTTGTATTTTAAATGTTCTTTGAGATAATATTTAGGTAAGATAAAATTAACTCTAAATCCAAGCAAAAAAAGTATGGCATCACTCAACATCCATCCGTTAGTGTGTTCAAATATATTTTGATGGTATTTGTCCGTAGTTTATTAATACGCACAAAACTTGATAAAGTGTTAAGACTGCATGATAAAAAATATGCTAGATGGTTCTCGAGTATAATAGTGTCAAGTTTGGGCATAATTAAATCATGAATTCAAGTAGTGTACGAGGTCTCAGCAAATAATATGTTCAAACCACAGCTCTGAGCATCAAATGCGCATGAGAGATTGCAAGATACCCATGTATATAGTAGATCAGGTAACAATGTTAAATCATCGTACATTTAAGCAAGATATGCCGTGAATAACTGACATACGGACCTAGATGAGGAAAATTGATTATAAATGCGACCCACGCAATGCATCCAATGTTCCAATCAACACCAGCTCCGTATTCTCAGAGAGCTTTGGATTATTTGAAGATTAGAAATAGAAATCAGACCAATTATTTCAAGTCCAACAACCAGCGCGACCGTGGCATAGTATAAGAAAACAAGTATATATATTCACCTAGCATCGAGTCCGACCGGACGCCGTTGGTTTAAAAATAATACTCCCTTCAATTCAAGTTAATTAATCATTGCTTTTGTATGATTTTAATACTATAAAGTTGTACTAAAGCAACAACAAAAAATATGGACTGGAGGGCAGTAGTAGATGCTACCCCTATACATGAGGTTGGGTGGCGGGGTGGTCGCTGCAGTGTACCTCAAAGCAGGAGGTTGCCGGTTCAATTCAAGCCGCATATGCATTTTTTGAACGAAAGCCTATTTCGAAAGATGTTGCCCTACAAAAAGTAAAATTAATAAGGTGGCGATCATACATCTGCTCTGTATCATCTTACATGACTGTCGACTGTTCTATTGACCTTGTAAAAACAAACTTCCTAGAGAGGGTAATAAAAGTAGAAATATATAAATGCTGCATAACACCCAGCTGATTTTAATCCGCACCCGGCAAAGTACACATTTCGTGCGTGTTTTTCCCTGTTGATGAGTGGCTCCACAAAATCTATCTAGACACGGTCGAGGTTGGAATACTCTGAAGCACGCGACGCCGCGGGTCAGCCCAGTCTCGTCTAGATGCAGCCACCGGTTCTCGACTTTGAAACCTGGATCGGTTCAAGTGTGCGCAGGAGTAGTATTACGTAACGTACGTAGTAAAGCCTGACCCAGTGGACCTCCCACCACCACTGATCGAGCCATCGACCTCGGACCAATCTCTCCGTCCCATTCGGAAATTTTGACTCCTCCGTGCGGTCGAGCTATAGCTAGCTACTAGTACACATACCCAAGCCTCTATATCAGACAAGGTTTTCGCCTTGAGATTCATCCATTTGGATGAAAGTGACCCATGGTAAACTTTGGTTGTGGCGCGTGGTATTTTTTTGGTACGGGGCGGTGTAGAAAAGCCTTGTGGATTCGGTTTTTTGTTTCAAATTTTTTGAACTGCTGTCGCGGTTTGTTTGGTGGGTTTAGCATTTTCGTACTGCATGTGGGGTAGGCTGTCACTATGGAATTTGCGCCCTGACATCTTTTTCTGCTTTGATGCTTCTTCGTATCTCGGTTGATCGCCGGTTTGCGTATCGGCCGTTGCTGCCCAACCGATATGTCACTTTCGGTTCCTGCCGCTGTTGGTGAGACGTTGTGTCGCTTTCGGTTCCGGCCGCTGTTGCCTGTTGGTTATCCTTGGTGCCGCTTTGGCCGTGCTTTCCAGAGTGTGCTGGTGTGTTTGCATCGGTGCTCATTTGGCTATAAATAGGCTGCTTCTTTGTGAGCTCCACCACCTCTCCTCACCTCCGTCCCCCAGCAGCCCCCGTACGCGCCGCCCTGCTGGTGGAGCTCACGTACGCCGCCATCGATCTCGGCGGTGTTGGAGGCCCGTTCTGCAACGTTGCCTCCCCAAGGTCCTGCTGGTGACCTGGACGCTCGTCGGCGCTGCTCCGGTTCCTCATGCCGGTGTGATTTAAGAACCAACCGGCGGGCGCTCCTATTTTGCGTGGTGTCCGTCCACGCGCGGCGGTGTGGTAGCTAGAGAGAGGAGCGGCGACGAGGTGTGTGTTAAGAAAGCAAGAAAAAAAAGGGGAGAAGGGGGTTAACACCGCGGTCAAATCCCTCGACCGCGGCGCGCTCACCGCAGAGGGAGGACGCGCGACTGGTGAGGAGGATGGCCGCGGTGCAGAGTTGCCGCGCTCCTCTTCCTCCCTCTCATGCGAAAAAGAAAAGGAGGACACGATGAGTGCCTCTCTGTCTCTCTCTCGCACGGAAACGGAGATGGGAGGGGGAAGGGGCTGCCTCGCCAGTGCCGCCCTGGCTCGCCGCTCCGTCCTGGCTCGCGCACCGGAGCCGAGCGGGCGGGCGAGAGAGGAACGGACGAGCGAGAGAGGCGCTGGGGGCGGAATGGCGTTAGGGTTTCTGATGGATCGATAGGGTCAGAGCTTTGATCTGGCGAAAACGGCGCCGAACCGTCGGATTGAAATGGACGGTCGGGATCCTAACCCTAATGCGTTGTGGGCCGCTAGGCCGAAAGAAAATGAGGCCGGCTGCGGCGGGAGGCAGCCACGCGCGCTGGGCCGAGCCCAGCAGCTGCGGGCGCCGCCGCGCAGCTGGGCCGCGTTGAGCCAAGGGCGGCTGGGCTGCGGTAGGCCGAGGCCAGCAGCTTCGCGCGCCGGGCCAGCTGCATTTTTTTAAGTTTTCTATTATTTGTCCAGCTTTTGGGCAGATTTCAAATAAGTTTTCCTATACAATTTTTTCCAACGAAATTTTGTTTTAGAAGCATCTAAATTTTGTTTGGTTCCACATATGTTGATTCCTTTTTTTGTATGAGCGATTTCCTCAATTCCAGTTCTGGTTGGTATGCTTTTGATCCTTTGTGCAGTTCCGGAAGGGTCTAAAATTCTTAATTAAAGATGAGAACGAAGAACATTCGCCAATCACAAGGAACGTAGTCTATGAAGAAATCGTTCGTCGTTTATAGTTTCGTTCTTACATGGTTAGTTCTTTCAAATTTGTTATTGCTTACAGATTTATGCTAGGTTTCTTATAGATTTTACGATTTTTTTATTAGGTTAAAACTGACATAAAATGTGGAAAGGTGTTAATCTTCTAGGTGCATGGTTACATACTGCACTTTCTACCTACTGATAAATTAATATGTGAACTTTTCTATTGACCAATTTACAGCTTATGGTTCCTCATGTGCACAACGAAAACCAACCTTCAGCATTCAAGGAGTGCTTCGCTGCCGTAGATTCCAGCATGACACGTCTGATGCTGTGGGAGGAACCAGTGAAGCCTACGATTGCTAATGCCATCTTGGAGGATTACGCTGAACGGTTAGAGATGTCCAAGTGGACGGACGGACAGAGAAGGGGTGTTAACAATCTGAAGCTTGCCGAAATTAAAATCGATGATGGTGCGGCATCAAGCAAGTCCAACAAGATTGCTTAGACATTGTCGTTGCATCGAGGAGATCAGGTCGTATTTCGTAGTTTCCCATGTGTAAAAATATCTGTCTTTGTACTTCTATGTCATGTATGTTGGTTGTGGTCTACTAACTAAGGTCATGTGTGTTTCCTTTCATGTGTTTGATTTTGTATTTGTTTATTGCCTGTGCAGTTCGATTTCATTTTACTTTTTTGCCGTTAAAAAAACATGTGCAGCCTTTAGCTATGTACAATTTGTGAAACACCAAGTTCTAATCCACTGCATATGCAAACGATTTACTGACTATTAAACAATTATTGGTTCACCTTGGTGTGCTATCTATCGGTCATGCTCTCCAAAAATTATATAATCAAAGGATTTACTGACTATTAAACAATTATTGGTTCACCTTGGTGTGCTATCTATCGGTCATGCTTTCTAAAAAGTATATAACCGCCAAGGAAAACGACAACAGAACTATATTGCATAATACCTTTAACATGTGACAAGGTCAACAAGCACAAAGAAGAAAAACCATAAAACCGGCAAGATGAGACCACCCAAAGAAGGAATAAAAATAAAAATAAATGAAGGAGAGCAATATGATATCTCCTTGGTAGCGCAGGTAGAACACTACCAAGCATATCTGCCTCCAGTGGCGAAAGGCCAAAAAGAATGAAGGAGAGCAATATGATATCTCCTACGTAGCTCAGATAGAGCACTACCAAGCATATTTCCCTCCATTGGCAGGGCCACCAGTGCCTCGGAGAGCCATCGCTTAGGCAGCAACGTCATGGCGATCATCTAGGATCATTGCACACAGAAGCATGGAGAAGTCAAGCAATGCTGCTAGCAGCCGAGCTATGAGAACTAAGGATCAACTCTGAGATCATGATGACCCACAAGTATAGGGGATCTATCGTAGTCCTTTCGATAAGTAAGAGTGTCGAACCCAATGAGGAGCAGAAGGAAATGATAAGCGGTTTTCAGCAAGGTATTCTCTGCAAGTAGTGAAATAAGTGGTAACAGATAGTTTTATGATAGGATAATTTGTAACGAGCAACAAGTAACAAAAGTAAATAAAGTGCAGCAAGGTGGCCCAATCATTTTTGTAGCAAAGGACAAGCCTGGACAAACTCTTATATAGAGAAAAGTGCTCTCGAGGACACATGGGAATATCGTCAAACTAGTTTTCATCATGTTCATATGATTCGCGTTCGGTACTTTGATAATTTGATATGTGAGTGGACCGGTGCTTGGGTGTTGTTCTTACTTGAACAAGCATCTCACTTATGATTAACCTCTATTGCAAGCATCCGCAACTACAACAAAAGTACTAAGGTAAACCTAACCATAGCATGAAACCTATGGATCCAAATCAGCCCCTTACGAAGCAACGCATAAACTAGGGTTTAAGCTTCTATCACTCTAGCAACCCATCATCTACTTATTACTTCCCAATGCCTTCCTCTAGGCCCAAATAATGGTGAAGTGTTATGTAGTCGACGTTCACATAACACCACTAGAGGCTACACAACATACATCTCATCAAAATATCGAACGAATACCAAATTCAAATGACTACTAATAGCAAGACTTCTCCCATGTCCTCAGGAACAAACGTAACTACTAACAAAGCATATTCATGTTCATAATCAGAGGGGTATTAATGTGCATAAAGGATCTGAACATATGATCTTCCACCAAATAAACCAACTAGCATCAACTACAAGGAGTAATCAACACTACTAGCAACCTACTAGTACCAATCCCAGACTTGGAGACAAGAATTGGATACAAGAGATGAACTAGGGTTTTGAGAGGAGATGGTGCTGGTGAAGATGTTGATGGAGATTTCCCTCTCTCGATGAGAGGAGCATTGGTGATGATGATGGCGACGATTTCCCCCTCCCGGAGGGAAGTGTCCCCGGCAGAACAGCTCTGCCGGAGCCCTAGATTGGTTCCGCCAAGGTTCCCCCTCGTGGCGATGGAGTCTCATCCCGAAAGGTTGCTTCTATTTTTCCCTTGACGAAAGACTTCATATAGCAGAAGATGGCCACCGGAGAGCCAACAAGGGGCCCACGAGGCAGGGGGCGCGCCCTGGGGGTAGGGCGCGCCCCCACCCTCGTGGCCAGGTGGGTCCCCCTCTGGCGTACTTCTTTCGCTCAATATTTTTTTTCCAAAAATGACTTTCGTGGAGTTTCAGGACTTTTGGAGTTGTGCAGAATAGGTCTCTAATATTTGCTCCTTTTCCAGCCCAGAATTCCAGCTGCCGACATTCTCCCTCCTTATGTAAACCTTGTAAAATAAGAGAGAATAGACATAAGTATTGTAACATAACGTGTAATAATAGCCCATAATGCAATAAATATTGATATAAAAGCATGATGCAAAATGGACGTATCAGATCACGTCCTCCATTGGGGGCCTCCTCTCGATCTTTTGTCATCGGAGGAAGAAAAAAGGTGAAAATTAGGGAGAAGGAATGAGGCACGTTGTGGGGATGGAGAAAGAGAAGAGAGTCTGTGGTTATTTTTATAGCTCGAACTTGGTGTACGATGGGCGAAGTTCACCAACACCGCTCGCCGCTCGATCGCCGGTGTTCAGGAGGCGAATCTACAAGCAGTGCCGAAAAGATACTGGTCTATGAGGTGACTGCTCGCTGCATTGGTAGCGAGCACGCCCCACACTACCACGGTACTGCCCTAGATGCTCTACGCGCCAGATGGCACAAGTGGGAGACGTGCGGGAAAGCGCGCGAGGGAGAAGTAGATGAGACCTGGTGAAGAAGTTCATCGCCCCTTGAAATCTGAAATTTATTTACAGTCAACATTAAAAAGACTTGTGCCTGATCCGATTCTTTTTTGAACTTCATTATGTGAGATTGTTATAGCTATTTATACTAAACTTTAATACTTTTTGTATGTATTTGCCAAATAACGATCATAGATATCATATTGTGGGCAATTCAAATTGTTTTTGTAATAAAATTTGTTTTTTAACATACATATTAAAACATATTTAACCCAAACTCACTTAAATGCGAGAAAATAAGAAACGGGAAAATCCATGTTTACTTGGATTATATGGTGACAGTGCTTTAATGGTGTATTTGTATATGTGTATCCTTAAATATATTGGTATAGGTCTGTATAGTATATGGCATACAAAATATCTTCATTGTGGTGTCTTCATAATTACGTATACATAACTAGAAAGATGTAGACTGTACAAGATGTTTAGGAGGAAGATTCGCTCCAATTTTTAGATCATTGAACGTCTGAGCAGCTCTCAGCAAAACAAGACAAATCGAATCAGAACGGTGCATAGTAATAAGTTTTTCGGTGCTCGATCGACGGTGCTCATAGGCGAATCTGCAAGCATTACCGAAAAGGTGTCAGTCCGTGAGGTGAGTGCTCACTTCACCTAGCACGTCTTGCGCTATCGCGGTACTGCTCTAGATGCTCTACGTGCTACATGCGACGAGTGGGGGACTTGTGGGAAAGTTCGCGAGAGAGAAGTAGATGAGGGCTGGTGAAAACTTGTGCTTGACCCAATTCTTTTATGAATTTTGACATGTGTAATTGTTATAGGTATGTATCTTTCTGATTTATGAGTTGATCATCGGAGGGGGCGGTGCGTAGTAATAGGTTTTCCGGTGCTCGATCATTGGTGTTCAGCAGGCGAACCTATGAGAAATGCAGCGAAGACGTCTCGCACTACCATGGTACTGCCTTAGATGCTCTATGTGTTAGACGCCACAAGTGGGGGACCTGCCAAAAGCGTGCCACAAAGAAGAGAGATCAGACACGAGAAAGAAGAAGCGGTTGACAGTAAGTCTTGGGTCCACACTATCAGCACAAAGGAGAGCTGCTCAGTGGAGCGTAGCAACCAAAGATTTAGAATCTGAAAAAAAAATCACTCTTTAGTTACCCTGTGCCATTGCTGCAACCCAAGATTGCTCTCTAATCAACGTATTACAAATGAAGTGAATGCACAAAATAAACCAGGATGTACAATATAAGCTGTAGACGGGCGCGGCGTGCCGCCGCGCGAGCTTCGCTAGTCTTGTTCCAAATTCCATCAGTTTTGTCGTGGCCACGAGCCCACGATCTCGGTTTTGCTATAGCGTTAGATCATCTACAGTTGGAGTTGGCAAATCCGGTCTCTCAAATGTCCATGGACACTGATCGGGCACCCCTCTTATCTGCCACTCTGCATCTGCCTATCTTATATCCGGTGCCTTATATACATACTACACATGCAAACATTGATCTACCCTACGTGATCAAACGACGGACAACAAAACTCGGCTCTAAAGGAACACATAATCGGCTGCAAACGGACATTAACATACTTCACCACATCCAAAAGATAATAGTTCGTCCCCAGACAAGTTCATAAACTTCTACAACTAAAAATAATATAAACATTGAGGAGGGGGGGCGGAATCACCACTTCCTCGCCGGGTCTTTGCCCTTCCGCTCGCTGGCGCAGCTGTCGTAGGTGTCCACGGCTCGGCTGGTGGAGGGTCTTGGTCATCGGACGAGGAGGAAAAGTTGTCGTTGTCGTCGGAGTCAGAGTCGGAGAGGACGATGAGCCCCTTCATCCGACGGACCGCCCTGTCCTGCTCCTGCTTCAACCTTGCCACATGAGCCTTCTTCGCCGCTGCCTCCTTCGCCTCACGCTCCGACTGCTCAATAGAAAGTCGGAGCACCTTGGCGTTCTTCCGTCAGAGGAGGCGAGCATCCGTCTCCGCCGTCGTGACGGAGCGGCGATACACCCATGCGAGGAGACACGCGTCCTCGTCGGCGTCCGGCTCCGTCCCACGCGTCGCCGCCCCGTCCCTCTCACGTGCACGCTGCCTCTCGTGGTGTGCGCTTCCGACTCTAGAGTGTGCATGTGAAAGATCGTGGATGTCGCCTAGAGAGGGGGTGAATAGGCGCTTTAAAATAATTACGGTTTAGGCTTGAACAAATGCGGAATAAACCTAACGGTTAATTTGACAAGCACAAATCCTAAAACAACTAGGCTCACCTATGTGCACCAACAACTTATGCTAAGAAATATAAACAACTATGTGATAGAAAGATATACAACAAAGAACAATATGGCTATCACAAAGTAAAGTGCATAAGTAAAGGGCTCGGGTAAGAGATAACCGAGGCACGCGGAGACGATGATGTATCCCGAATTTCACACCCTTGCGGATGCTAATCTCCGTTTGGAGCAGTGTGGAGGCACAATGCTCCCCAAGAAGCCACTAGGGCCACCGTAATCTCCTCACGCCCTCGCACAATGCAAGATGCCGTGATTCCACTAAGGGACCCTTGAGGGCGGTCACCGAACCCGTACAAATGGCGACCCTTGGGGGCGGTCACCGAACCCGTACACTTTGGCAATCCTTGGGGGCGGTCACCGGTACCCGTCAAATTGCTCGGGGCGATCTCCACAACCTAATTGGAGACCCCGACGCTTACACGGAGCTTTACACCACAATGATTGAGCTCCGAACAACACCAACCGTCTAGGGCGCCAAGGCACCCAAGAGGAACAAGCTCTAGGGTGTCCAAACACCCAAGAGTAACAAGTTCAAGGGTACCAAGCACCCAAGAGTAATAAGCTTCTCAACTTGTAACTTCCACGTATCACGTGGAGAACTCAAACCGATGCACCAAATGCAATGGCAAGGGCACACGGAGTGCCCAAGTCCTTCTCTCTCAAATCCCACCGAAGCAACTAATGCTAGGGAGGAAAATGAGAGGAAGAACAAGAAAGAGAACAGCAAGAACTCCAAGATCTAGATCCAATGGGTTCCCCTCACATAGAGGAGAAAGTGATTGGTGGAAATGTGGATCTAGATCTCCTCTCTCTTTTCCCTAAAAAACTAGCAAGAATCCATGGAGGGATTGAGAGTTAGCAAGCTCGAAGAAGGTCAACAATGGGAGAATAAAACGAGCTCAAAGGATTAAGGTTCATTGGGGAAGAATACCCCCTTTTATAGGTGGGGAAAAATCCAACCGTTATGCTCACATCCCGCACCGAGCGGTACTACCGCTAGGGCGGTAGTAGCCCTTTGAAACACAACAGGGAGGAGGCAAAAAAGCCAGAAGAACCGTCGAAGCGGTAGTACCGCTTGACCTCATGGTACTACCGCTAGGGGTAGCGGTACTACTGCTAAGGGTAGCGGTACTACTGCTTGCGAGTGGTACTAAAAAATTACATCCGTGCCTATCACCGCTGGACTTGTGACAAGTTTTTGGTCCCGAGCGGAAGTAGCCACGGAAGTAGTCGCGGTAGTACCGCTCCCAAGAGTGGTACTAAAAAATTACATCCGCAATAGCCCCTTTTAAGGACAACAAAACTGACACAACTTCTGCAAACGGACTCCGAATTCGACGAAACCAAGTTTGTTAGAAAGCTAGCGACAAGGGCTAACACAATGTTGATAGAAATACCAATAAGAAGAAAAATAGAAAAGGCCCAAAATAAAATGATGAGAACCCTTCCTCGGAAAAGACCGGTAAAACCTCCAACACCGAAAACATCATAGAAGACGCATGCAAACTCCGTTTTCGATGAACTCAAGCTTGTCATCAAGATGACCATAAGCTCTAAGACTCGTAAAGAGAACCAAACAAGAACCAAGAAACATGATGCAAGGATGCAATGTTTTGAGCTCTCTACTAACGACACGATCAAGCTACCAACTTGAGAGCTTGATACGTCTCCGTCGTATCTATAATTTTTGATTGTTCCATGCCAATATTATTCAACTTTCATATACTTTTTGGCAACTTTTTATACTATTTTTAGGACTAACATATTGATCCAGTGCCCAATGCCAGTTCCTGTCTGTTGCATGTTTTTGGTTGCGCAGAATATCCATATCAAACGGAGTCCAAACGGGATAAAAACGGACGGAGCTTATTTTTGGAATATTTGGAAAATCCGGGAGAAAGATCAACGCGAAACGGTGTCCGAGGTGGCCACGAGGCAGGGGCCCCTGCCCATACCAGGAGGGCGCGCCCCCCACCCTCGTGGGCCACCCATAAGGCGGTTGATGCCCTTCTTCGGCCACAAGAAAGCTAAGTTTTGGAAAAAAATCACGGCGAAGGTTTCAGTCCAATCGGAGTTACGGATCTCCGGATATAAAAGAAACGGTGAAAAGGCAGCAGAACAGAATGTAGAAACAGAGAGAGACAGAGAAATAGATCCAATCTCGGAGGGGCTCTTGCCCCTCCCACGCCATGGAGGCCAAGGACCAGAGGGGAAACCCTTCTCCCATCTAGGGAGGAGGTCAAGGAAGAAGAAGACAAAGGGCTCCCCTCTCCCCTTCTGTTCCGGTGGCGCCGGAACGCCGCCGTGGCCATCATCATCACCACAATCTTCACCAACAACTTCACCGCCATCATCACCAACTCTTCCCCCCTCTATGCACCAGTGTAACCTCTATCTTACCCGCTGTAATCTCTACTTAAACATGGTGCTCAACGCTATATTTATTTCCCAATGATGCATGGCTATCCTATGATGTTTGAGTAGATCCGTTTTGTCCTATGGGTTATTTGATGATCAAGATTGGTTTGAGTTGTATGCTTTATTATTGGTGCTGTCCTATGGTGCTCTCCGTGTCGCGCAAGCGTGAGGGATTCCCGCTGTAGGGTTTGCAATATGTTCATGATTTGCTTATGGTGGGTGGCGTGAGTGACAGAAGCATAGACCCGAGTAAGTAGGTTGTTTGCGTATGGGATAAAGGGGACTTGATACTTTAATGCTATGGTTGGGTTTTACCTTAATGATCTTTAGTAGTTGCCGATGCTTGCTAGAGTTCCCATCATAAGTGCATATGATCCAAGTAGAGAAAGTATGTTAGCTTATGCCTCTCCGTCAAATAAAATTGCAATAATGATTACGGGTCTAGTTATAGATTGCCTAGGGACAAATAACTTTCTCGTAACAAAACACTCTTTACTAAAACTAATTTAGTTGTGTCTTTATCTAAGCAGCCCCTACTTTCTATTTACGCGCTCTTTATCTTCTTGCAAGCCTGCCCAAAAAGACCTACAAAGTACTTCTAGTTTTATACTTGATCTAGGTAAAGCGAACGTCAAGCGTGCGTAGAGTTGTGTCGGTGGTCGATAGAACTTTAGGGAATATTTGTTCTACCTTTAGCTCCTCTTTGGGTTCGACACTCTTACTTATTGAAAACTGTTGCGATCCCCTATACTTGTGGGTTATCAAGACCTTTTTCTGGCGTCGTTGCCGGGGAGCAATAGCGTGGGGTGAATATTCTCGTGTGTCCTTGTTTGCTTTATCATTAAGTAATTTGTATTTGCTGTTCTAGTTGTTCTTTATCCTTAGTTATGGATATGGAACACGAAATACCAAAAAAATTAGGTGTACTTGCTACTCACGGAGATGGGGAACCTCCTAAAACCCTCGATGTTGATTATGTGAAAGATATTATGTACTACTTTAATAATCCTGAGAAAACCCCATTCAATTATGTGATGGGAGTAACGTTGGATCAACGTGAATACTTTAGGGATTACCGCTTGACACAAAAAGGGAAACTATTATGGGATCAAATTCATATATTGAAGTGGTATGCTCGGCAAGTATGCTTGAGTTATGATTATACTTGTTGCTCTAGGATGAAGGCTCCACACCTTCCGTTTTCATGCAAATTTAATGATAATAAAACCGTAGCTTCTTATGCTAATGGTATATATAATTACTATGATGTGGAACAAATAGAAGAATTTGTTGCTTTTATGGGTGCTTATGAAATTGAATCTATGTTTAAAGAGTTTGAAGATTTTGATGATGCTGTTTATAGACCTGAAAATTTAGCTATCCTAAAATATTGTTATGATAATTATGAATACAATTACGAAAATTAATGCACTTATTGAGAAAGTCTCCGCTGTCCAAGAAGAGACTAATATTTTGCAGGAATCTATGGAAGAAGAAATTGATGAAACTATGAGCTCATTGGATGAAAAAGATGATGAGGAGAGCGAAGAACAAAAGGAGGAAGAGCGGATTAGCTACCCGTGCCCACCTTCTAATGAGAGTAACCCTCCAACTCATACATTGTTTAATTTCCCTTCGTGCTTACCGAAGGATGACTATTATGATCCCGTTGATTCTTTTGAAATATCCCTTTTTGATGATGCTTGCTATGCTTGTGGCCAAGATGCCAATATGAATTATGCTTATGGAGATGAACTTGCTATAGTTCCTTGTGTTAAACATGAAATTGTTGCTATTGCACCCACGCATGATAGTCCTATTATCTTTTTGAATTCTCCCGACTGCACTATATCGGAGAAGTTTGCACTTATTAAGGATTATATTGATGGGTTGCCTTTTACCGTTGCACATGATGATTTTGATGAATATAATATGCATGTGCTTGCTGCTCCTACTTGTAATTATTATGAGAGAGGAATTATATCTCCACCTCTCTATGTTTCCAACATGATAAAATTGCAAGAAACTGTTTATACTATGCATTGGCCTTTACTTCGTGTGCATGAATTGTTCTTTTATGACATGCCGATGCATAGGAAGAGAGTTAGACTTCGTCATTACATGATATATGTTACTTTGTGCTCACTACTAAATTACAAATCATTGCTAATTAAAATTGGCTTTGATATACCTTGGGATCCGGGTGGATTCATTACTTGAGCACTATATGCCTAGCTTAATGGCTTTAAAGAAAGCGCTGCCAGGGAGACAACCCAGAAGTTTTAGAGAGTCATTTATTTCTGTTGAGTGCTTTCATATAGTTTAGAAACAACAAAAATAAAGAGGGGAACCCAAAACTTTTCAAAAAGGAAAGTGAAAGTGAGAGAGACAAGCATTGTTGAAGTGGGAGCTAGCCTTGAACTTTGTTCATGCTCACGGAAACTTTGTGAATCTTGATTACAGAAACTTTTCAACAAAAACAATTATCCCCTTGTACAATTCCATTGTATTATAAAAATAATATGCCAAGGTTTGCCTTTAGGATGTTTACAATACTTGTTGGTTTGTACGGTTCAAGACAGAAACTTTGGCTGTAGTGCGGGATTTTTAATTTTTATTGAAATGTCAAATGGTTCTGATTCATTTTGAACTGTCTTTCTATATAAATTTTTTATCTTTCCTAATTTTTGCAGAATATTTCAAGTATCAGAAGTATGGTGAATGTTCAGATTATTACAGACTGTTCTGTTTTAGACAGATTCTGTTTTTGATGCATAGTTTGCTTGTTTTGATGAAACTATTGATTTATATCAGTGGATTAAGCCATGAAAAAGTTATATTACAGTAGACACAATGCAAAAACAAAATATTAATTGGTTTTCAACAGTACTTAGAGTACTGATTTGCTTTATTATACTAACAGATCTTACCGAGTTTTCTGTTGAAGTTTTGCGTGGATGAAGTGTCCGATGATCGAGAAGGTCTCGATGTAAGAAGAAGGAAGAGAGGCAAGAGCTCAAGCTTGGGGATGCCCGAGGCACCCCAAGTAAATATTCAAGGAGACTCGAGCGTCTAAGCTTGGGGATGCCCCGGAAGGCATCCCCTCTTTCTTCAACAAGTATCGGTATGTTTTCGGATTCGTTTCGTTCATGCGATATGTGCGATCTTGGAGCGTCTTTTGCTTTTAGTTTTCATTTTTCTTTTATGCACCATGCTGGTATGAGATGGTCCTTGGTTTATTTATAGAATGCTCTTTGCACTTCACTTATATCTTTTGAGTATGGCTTTATAGAATGCTTCATGTGCTTCACTTATATCATTTGAAGTTTGGATTGCCTGTTTTTCTTTACATAGACAACCGCCATTTGTAGAATGCTCTTTTCCTGCACTTATACTTGTTAGAGCATGGGCATATCTTTTGTAGAAAGAATTTTTTTTGACAGAAAGACTGTAAGGGAACCCCCTACAGTATAATTGGTGCAACAAACCCAAATTGCAAGTACCATGCCTTGAACCTGGGTGGGCGGGAAGGCATCAGCCCCTTCCCACCACTAGGCTATGCCTTAGTCTGCTTTGTAGAAAGAATTAAACTCTATTGCTTCACTTATATCTATTTAGAGAGATGACAGGAACTGGTCATTCACATGGTTAATCATAAAATCCTACATAAAACTTGTAGATCACTGAATATGATGTGTTGGATTCCTTGCAATAGTTTTCTGATATAAAGGTGGTGATATTAGAGTCATGCTAGTCGAGTAATTGTGAAATTGAGAAATACTTGTGTTGAGGTTCGCAAGTCCCGTAGCATGCACGTATGGTGAACCGTTATGTAACGAAGTCGGAGCATGAGGTGTTTATTGATTGTCTTCCTTATGAGTGGCGGTCGGGGACGAGCGATGGTCTTTTCATACCAATCTATCCCTCTAGGAGCATGCGCATAGTACTTTGTTTCAATGACTAATAGATTTTTGCAATAAGTATGTGAGTTCTTTATGACTAATGTTGAGTCCATGGATCATACGCACTCTCACCCTTCCATTATTGCTAGCCTCTTCGGTACCGTGCATTGCCCTTTCTCACCTCGAGAGTTGGTGCAAACTTCGCCGGTGCATCCAAACCCCGTGATATGATACGCTCTATCACACATAAACCTCCTTATATCTTCCTCAAAACAGCCACCATACCTACCTATTATGGCATTTCCATAGCCATTCCGAGATATATTGCCATGCAACTTCCATCATCATCATATACATGACTTGAGCATTTATTGTCATATTGCTTTGCATGATCGTAAGATAGCTAGCATGATGTTTTCATGGCTTGTCCGTTTTTTGATATCATTGCTATGCTAGATCATTGCACATCCCGGTACACCGCCGGAGGCATTCATATTGAGTCATATCTTTGTTCTAGATATCGAGTTGTAATATTGAGTTGTAAGTAAATAAAAGTGTGATGATCATCATTATTAAAGCATTGCCCCAGTGAGGAAAGGATGAAAGATACTATGATTCCCCCACAAGTCGGGATGAGACTCCGGACGAAAAAGAAAGAAAGAGAGAAAGGCCAAAATAAAAAGAGAAGGCCCCCAAAAAAGAAAACAAAACAAAAAGATGAGAGAAAAAGAGAGAAGGGGCAATGTTACTATCCTTTTACCACACTTGTGCTTCAAATTAGCACCATGTTCTTCATATAGAGAGTCTCTTGAGTTATCACTTTCATATACTAGTGGGAATTTTCATTATAGAACTTGGCTTGTATATTCCAGCGATGGGCTTCCTCAAATGCCCTAGGTCTTCATGAGCAAGCAAGTTGGATGCACACCTTCTTAGTTTCAGTTTGAGCTTTCATACACTTATAGCTCTGGTGCATCCGTTGCATGGCAATCCCTACTCCTCACATTGACATCAATTGATGGGCATCTCCATAGCCCGTTGATTAGCCGCGTCGATGTGAGACTTTCTCCTTTTTTGTCTTCTCCACATAACCCCCACCATCATATTCAATTCCACCTATAGTGCTATGTCCATGGCTCACGCTCATGTATTGCGTGAAAGTTGAAAAGGTTTGAGAAACGTCAAAAGTATGAAACAATTGCTTGGCTTGTCATCGGGGTTGTGCATGATGTGAATATTTTGTGTGGTGAAGATGGAGCATAGCTAGACTATATGATTTTGTAGGGATGAGCTTTCTTTGGATATGATATTTCAGTAAGACATAATTGCTTGGTTGGTATGCTTGAAGTATTACTGTTTTTTTATGCCAAAGGATAGACTATTGCTTTGAATTACTCGTGTCTTAATATTCATGCCATGATTAGACATATGATCAAGATTATGCTAGGTAGCATTCCACATAAAAAATTATCTCTTTTATCATTTACCTACTCGAGGACGAGTAGGAATTAAGCTTGGGGATGCTGATACGTCTCCGTCGTATCTATAATTTTTGATTGTTCCATGCCAATATTATTCAACTTTCATATACTTTTTGGCAACTTTTTATACTATTTTTGGGACTAACATATTAATCCAGTGCCCAGTGCCAGTTCCTGTCTGTTGCATGTTTTTGGTTTCGCAGAATATCCATATCAAACGGAGTCCAAACGGGATAAAAACGGACAGAGCTTATTTTTGGAATATTTGGAAAATCTAGGAGAAAGATCAACGCGAAACGGTGTCCGAGGTGGCCACGAGGCAGGGGCCCACGCCCGTACCAGGAGGGCGCACCCCCCACCCTCGTGGGCCACCCGTAAGGCGGTTGATGCCCTTCTTCGGCCGCAAGAAAGCTAATTTTTGGGGAAAAAATCACGGCGAAGGTTTCAGTCCAATCGGAGTTACGGATCTCCGGATATAAAAGAAATGGTGAAAAGGCAGCAGAACAGAACGCAGAAACAGAGAGAGATAGAGAAATAGATCCAATCTCGGAGGGGCTCTCTTCCCTCCCACGCCATGGAGGCCAAGGACCAGAGGGGAAACCCTTCTCTCATCTAGGGAGGAGGTCAAGGAAGAAGAAGACGAAGGGCCCCCCTCCCCTTCTCTTCCGATGGCGCCGGAACGCCGCCGTGGCCATCATCATCACCACAATCTTTACCAACAACTTCACCGCCATCATCACCAACTCTTCCCCCCTCTATGCAGCGGTGTAACCTCTCTCTTACCCGCTGTAATCTCTACTTAAACATGGTGCTCAACGCTATATATTACTAGACCATGACAGCGCGCGTTGCGGCGCCCGTTCATTCTAAGGGTACAACAATAGAATGAACAAAAATATGAAAAATAATAAGTTGGAACTTTTCATTCCTGTTTTAATTTCATCGATACACGTGTGTAGTCCATTTTTACACTTTGATATATATTGGCCACTGGACTATGAACATACTCCAAAATACAACTGATAGTCATGCTCAAAGGTGCAATAGCAAGACTTCACTCAGTTGAAGGATGATAGTTACTTAAAACAAGAATTGTAGCAATTATTATATATTGATATGGAGAAACATCAATGTAAGGATTATCTCAACCAAAGAAACTTTGTGAGGCAATGCATGCTTTTGTGTGAGTGGCGTAGTAAATACTTCAACGAGAAGTCGGAGAATTGTTGAATCTAAGTTACAAACGTGCACTGATTTATAAGAAGAATCATGTATCTCTGATCATTGATCCTCGCACTAACTTCCACATCAAAATAATCACACATGGTTATTCTTATAATTCACAAAGTCTGAGGTGCACTATGAATGATTCATAAGCATCAGCCGAAAACAAGATTTTACGTTACCGTAATCCATCCAAGACTACCTAGAGAAAGTGGATTTTCCTACCAACTGATTCATATTGATATTTGCATGTTTGCTGATTTCTGATAGGTATGTAATTGCAAATTTGGAACAAGTGCCAATATGTATATCTGAAATATACACCCTGATGATAAGCATTTGTCAGTGTGGCAGAATGGCAGTTCACATATACAAATAGTAGGACTGATGTAGATAAACAACGTCTAATCTATATAGGAGTATTTTTATAAATATCATTTGTTTGCCTTTGCCTCCTCTTTATTATGCTTTTTATTTTTGCATGTTTCGACTTCTCCCTTCTCTTTGCTTTGTCATGGCGTCTTAAATTGACTTATATTTTTCTGCTATGTTTTGCAATAGTTCCTGAAAGATGTGTACATCATATAAGTTATAATCATTTTTAGCACAAGCAAATACTGTCTACTTCTTCATCTAATCAATCCGGAAGACAAACAAGTTATGAAATGTGGCAGAGATCTTACATGTAGTTAAACCACAAGAAATTCCAGAAATCAAGTAAAATATGTGCAAGAATCTATGCAATGTTTATAGGTAAATCCGAATTGAAAATGGGAATCAAGAAGCATTGCATTGTAACTCTAAAGATCAAAACCTATGCATCTTCTGAAAGGAAATGATTAAAAAACACATCCTCACACTTTCTAATACGTAAAAAATAGAGTAAGTCTTAAAAACAAATACATCAACCATAATCATCTTAAATAAAATAATTAAATTGGAACACGAAATAGAAAATGATTAATAAACTAATGTTAGAAATCAGAAACATACCCAAACACAATGGTACAGACTATCTCAAATGTGCATTACTTTAGCCATCAATCTTGTTTGATAACAGTGTGTCAGCCTTATTAATCTGCCGTCACAGGAATACACGGCATGGTAGGAATTTCATCACTCACCCACGCCCCATCAGTGGATACCAAGAACGAATGCATATGTGGTCTGCTTGCTGTTATTACCTATGTTGAAATCAGTTTCACCATCTGCGAGTTGGTGATTTGCTTGGCGAGTCGAAAACGGTGTGACAATGTCCATGTCAGTGTATGCCAACACGGCAAATAAGCCTTGTCAAGTCTGCAAAAGAGTTGGAGAGTTAATTGGGCAAGATGGTGGATCAGGCACCGTCAATGGCAACACAAATTTTCTTATATTCCTAAACGATCTTCTTGTCACTCTTCTCCTTGCTCATCCTGAATGCAGCATTCAGATAGAGGATGCAACAACCCTGAATCTTTGCACTAGTTCAATGACATAGAAAGGAGGAACCAGAGCGAGATAGCATATACTCCTCAAAACGCAATGCCCTTGACGTTAGTCATGATACTGAATTTCGTGCGCTCTAGCACCAAGACAACACAGCTTCCCTGCCATGAGCCACTCTGCAGTTTGTAGCAACATAGATGAGAGAAATTAGAAACCATTTTGCAGGTGGTACAATACAAAGTATCCACCAACACGAACTTTAGAATTGTTACTCACAGCCCGTTGTTCACCGTGAACCTGTTTGCCACTAAATTAGTCGATGGGACATACGACCAACCAGCGAGGGGAGTGCACAGTGGGGCGATGTACTGTCATGGGAGGCGAGAGTGGAGCCACGGGAAAGAATAGAGAAGGAAAGGAGCCACGGGATGAATGTCACCGGCATCTGGGCGCCATCCACTGCCGCCATCGTCGCGCGATTAGGTTTCGCGGGAGAAGGAAAGGGTAGTCGATCGACGGGGGACGAGCCCTGCCTTGCGCAGACAACATGGCCTAGCAGGCCCTGCGGGAGTTTTTCGGCCCAATCAACGAGAGAGCTTCCAGGTCCATCTCCAGAGCAGCGGCCCTGTCATGTTTGGGACGCGCAGTCGAACATTCGAACGATCCTATACATCCGTTCGTGGGATCCGATGGTATAGGGCGTCAAATCGCTGTGAGGGGCCCTAACTAGCTGACTTATACAGTTTAGTAATTTCCCAATGATGTATGGATATCCTATGATGTTTGAGTAGATTCGTTTTGTCCTATGGGTTATTTGATGAGCAAGATTGGTTTGAGTTGTATGTTTTATTATTGGTGATGTCCTATGGTGCTCTCCGTGTCGCGCAAGCGTGAGGGATTCCCGTTGTAGGGTTTTCAATATGTTCATGATTTGCTTATGGTGGGTGGCGTGAGTGACAGAAGCACACACCCGAGTAAGTAGGTTGTTTGTGTATGGGATAAAGGGGACTTGATACTTTAATGCTATGGTTGGGTTTTACCTTAATGATCTGTAGTAGTTGCGGATGCTTGCTAGAGTTCCAATCATAAGTGCATATGATCCAAGTAGAGAAAGTATGTTAGCTTATGCCTCTCCCTCAAATAAAATTGCAATAATGATTACCGATCTAGTTATCGATTGCCTAGGGACAAATAACTTTCTCGTAACAAAACACTCTTTACTAAAACTAATTTAGTTGTGTCTTTACCTAAGCAGCCCCTACTTTCTATTTACGCGCTCTTTATCTTCTTGCAAGCCTATCCAAAAACACCTACAAAGTACTTCTAGTTTTATACTTGTTCTAGGTAAAGCGAACGTCAAGCGTGCGTAGAGTTGTATCGGTGGTCGATAGGACTTTAGGGAATATTTGTTCTACCTTTAGCTCCTCGTTGGGTTCGACACTCTTACTTATCGAAAATTGTTGCGATCTCCTATACTTGTGGGTTATCAGAGCCCCCCTTGATAGTACGGCAAACGATCCTATAACCCGGTCTCCCAACTACCACCATGAGACCGGTAAAATAGAAAACCTGTCAAGGGCAAACCTTTGCCTTGCACATGATCCACTTGAGCTAGATGATGACGATCTTGTCCTACTTAAGATGGACCACCTTTCTTGATTGCGTTGGGTCGATGGAGACTAGATGATTGCTCCCCCATACTCCACTATGGGTGAGCCACTCTTCGGCACATCTTCACAAGTCCATTGACACCACAATGGATGGCAAGCTTCAAGAACTTGATCTCTTCGTGATGCTCCACCTGAACTTGCACACGGAAATCTTTATGACGATCACCACTTGATGTCATCCTTTCCATGGGTTGTATGATATCTTCCTCTTGACGCAAGCCCATGGACATGTACCTAGCCCCACATAGAACTCTCACATAGACCATGGGTTAGCACACAAAGTTCAATGGACAATGCTTACCATACCATGGGATCACTTGATCCCTCTCGGTACATCTTTTACGCTTTGTGAGTTGATCAACTTGATTCACTCTTGACTTAGTCTTGATCAACCTTGAATCTTTCCAACTCTCTTCATTTGGATGATGTCTTGAAGGTAAACATGAATGATCACACAATCTTTTTCTTCAAGACATGCTTGCAATAAGCTCAACACTCACATGACCAATCTTTGGATAATTCCTTAATAGCACCTTGGTCAACACATAAACTCCTTGAAACCAACACATGGACTTCAAGAAATGCCTATGTAAAAATCCTTAAAATATAACTCAATGCAACCATTAGTCCATAGAGAATGTCATCAATTACCAAAACAACACATGGGGGCACCGCATGTCCTTTCAATCTCCCCCATTTTGGTAATTGATGACAATCACTTTCAAGAGAGTTTATATAATGAATTATGCATCACCATGCCATGCAACAACCAATAATGCATGCGAAGGAGATGCGTATGCTTAGGAACAAACCAAAGAGAGAAGAGACAAAACTCTCTGAAACTTCTCCCCCATTGGCATCGATTGCCAAAATGGGCAAAAAGCTTAGAAGGCCAATATAAATTGTGGTCCTCCATAAATTGTATATTTCTCAACAAGACAGTGGAATGCAATACACATATCCAACGGTAAATACTTGGAGGAAGACAAACTATATTGAGGCCCAAAGATTGCAAAAGAATGATATGCCGCAAAGACATAACAAAGAGAGAAACAAGCAATCAAGCAATCAAAAGATACCAATTGAAGCAAGCTATCAAAAGATACCAATTGAACCAGCTAGGCCAATGAACCTACGATCCACATGCATGAATAAAGGATGTTATGATTAAGAGCAAAGGAGTGATCTAAAGAAACTAGAGAATCTCCCCATGATTTGTGCACAAATAAGAATATTTTGTATTATTAGGATACCAAGTGCACAAAATAGGATCATAGCTCCCCCAAAATCAACAGAAACTCACAACAAGTGTAAGTGAGCATATAGGAAACAAAGCCTAGCACTTGCAACAAACACATGGTTGAGCAACATGTAAAAGAGGCAACTTAAGAATAGGCTCAACCAACATGATGTGTGTGAGTCATGGCAAAGCACTTGAGAAGACTAAAATAAGGATGAGCATTAAGCATCAGCATAGTCTTGGATAAATGAGATACACGATGCATGACATTCCTTCCCACACCCACCCACTAGAAAATGGGTTCACAAGCTCACTAAAAAGATAACAACAAAGCTTGCGACAACCCATGGTGAAGATAGAAGATGAAAGCCTCATCAAGACGAGGGATACTAATTAAGATGGCAAAACTTCGTAGAGATAAGCATGAGGGAAATAATCTTCACCACACAAGAGTGCATCAAGATGCAACGAGATAAGACACGCACTCAAGGCAAAACCTTTCACGGAGCCACCAAAGAAATAACATAAGAAAGACAAGGTGGACATGAACGAAATGATATCATCTAGAGATGTATTTCTCTCAAGTGTATAAGGTTCTAGGTAGACGAAATCATGATGATATATATCTACAAAGAAAGATGTACACCCGAAATAGTTACAACATGAAGGAACAAGATATCCAAAAGGAAGTCATAGATATACCAATAAGATATTTGCTTGGAAGCATAGCACATGGCTAGATATGGTCTTATTGTATACAAATGAATTCCTACCACACAACCATCAAAGCATCACAACTAGCAACATGAGATCATCGTTGAGATGCTTTGAGAAAGGAAACAAGTATCACAAGATGGAATGAATATCATGCCAAGATGCAACCTACACAAGGTTGAATGCAAGAAAAGAATGCATGAATAGATACTTATTACCGAGATATCATTGGAAGGATGTAGAAGAAACCAATTGAAGGTAATAGATAGTAGTTCATTGAGCATCCAATCTTGACTTCAATAAGCACATGGTGACACCACCTTCCTTGTGAGTGAGCCGAGCATCAAATGCATCTCCAATTGTTCCTAGAACAACAACACAAACAAAATGGTACCCAAACTCATTGGGACCAAAGAGTTAAAAATACCAACAATACATAGGACAAACTCCACATAAATATGTGCATATAGGTATGGAAATGAAATTCATGCACATCTCATCCAATTTGAGACTTGGTGGAGTTTCCCCTATATATTGGGTCAAAGAAAGAAAGCATGCCAAGGAAACTACATGAAGTTAATATGAATGCTCAAGACCTTCAAGAACCGATACCAAATGACACAGAAAAACCAAGTTAAGAAAATATACCAAATGAATAAAACATCACTTGGAGGATATCCATAAAAGATACATCAAGGAATGAGATATCCATTGATACACTCAAAATAAAAGATATCAAACTCCCAAAATAGAGGATGGTTCCAAACAAACCAAGCTCTCTACAAAGTTTCATGATGGCACAAAGTACCAACGAAAACGGATTGCCTTCCACCAACACACACTTCATAAGGATCGCAAGATGAGTATTTTATAGAAAATAGGATAGCTCCCCCAAGACTAGTGCATTATAGAGAATTTGCATTTGAATACAAAATGCACAAGGTGGGATCACCACTTTCACTATATCTGGAAAACACTAGACACAATGAAGAAATTAACAAGATCCACAAGTGGTATGGAAGACAAAGGGAGTTGACACAAACCTAGGCAAGAGATAAGGCAAATAAAAGCAAATGCCAATGTAAAGATGATCAATAATTTCTACCACACATAAGTGAGTACCAATTGTCAAAAGACAAGAAGTATTTTGAAATAATTCCCGTTGGTAGATAGCAAGGATATCCAACATCATCTTCACACCAAACACAAGCAAATTGCAACTTGTAGAGCTAACATGCCACCTAGTAACAAGATAATTGACAATTTCAATTATAGGTGATAAAATCTCAAATGTACACATTTTCTAGGCTTGTAATATGCACATAGCATATTACTCCCCCATAATGTGATACCAATTAAATATAGACAAGAGGAAATTAAAAGGATCCAACAAGAGATAATTAATGGACTATTTAGAATTTGAATTTCTCATGAGAAGACATACCACATAGCGACTAGATAATCTTGTAATATCAATACTAAGTGGTATTCCCCATGTACCCACCTTTATAGGATTACGAAGTGCACAAAGCACATCACTCCCCCATAATGGGATATTTCATTAATCTCTCACAAGAGCCAACTAAGATACAGCCAAGATGCACTAAGGCTCAATGAACGACACACAAGTACATGATGTGCAGACCAACATACACAAAGGCAATTTGGAGACACATCATACACAAACACATGCAAGGAACAAAACCAAAACATGCAAGGGGGAAAGTAACTTTCAATGTAAGCAATTTAAGTACAAGTTACCGCAAGGAGGCACATTGGATATAAGATATAGACTTGATGATTCAGTTGACTTGGCTTGAGACAATAAGAGTGATGAAGTCCCCTTAATTCTTCATAATGTAGCCAAGTCTCCAATGCCCTCCAACAACACCTATTGATCAAGTTTGAGCTAGTTGGTTCCCAACCAAGTTGGGTCCTAAGAGGTTAGTCACAATAGGCTTGGCTACCCAAATGGTTCTTATCTTGACACCACTTTGAGTACCAACAACTTTGGCAAACACATTGCCAACCTTATCCTTCCCGAGAGAATAGATATCATCAATAATAGTTGGGTTGGATAAGTTACCACTAGTGCATGATCAAGCAAGGTGACCTTTCTCACGACATAGGTAGCAACGTCTACTGTTCACTTTCTTCTCACTTGATTTCTCAACTTGAGAAGCATTAGCTTGAGTTTTATTGGGAAGAGGCCTTTCTTCAACTTGTGGTTGAGTATGAGATTGAACTTGTGGCCGCTTCCCTTGTTGCTTGTCACTAATGACCTTCTTCTTCAATGGGCAAGATCTAATATGATGCCCTTCAATTTTGCACTTGAAGCAAATGATCTTGGCCGAATTCTTGACTTGTTTTTGGCCCTTCTTCTTGTTCATCTTGGACTTCTTCTTCTTAATGGAGTTGAATCCAAGTCCACCTTTGTCATTGGGGGATTTTTGCACACTCAAGATATTGTTGAGTGTGGATTTCCCTTCATGACTCCTTTCCAAATCCTTCTTCAAAGAAGTGACTTGGGCCTTGAGCTCTTTGATTTCCTCTACATGGTTAGTCTCAACAAAAGTACTAGAGGAAGTATAAGCTTCATCGTTAGAGCAACAAGGCAAGGAAAGCAATTCATCACAAGATGTACCAACATTGTGAGTAGATGAATTACAAGGACTAGCACATGGCAATATAGTATTTTGACTAGAAGTGGTGCTAGTATCCACATGAGGCTCACTAGATGTTACCTTAGCAATCATGGCCTCATGAGCTATCTTTAGCACATTATTGGATACTAGAAGATCATCATGAGAGCTTGAGAGCTTTTCATGAATTCTTCCAATTTCCCATAATTTCTAGGTAGCAACTCAAGTTGAGTCCGAAGCTCAACATTCTCCTTCAAAATGGATGCTTCACAAGTAATAGAGTTAGTAGCACAAGCATCATCAATAATAGCAAGAAGATAAGGCAACTTGGCAAGCTCTTTTGAATATGAAGCTTTAAGTTGTGCATGAGACTCGGTGAGTTTGATGAGCTCACTCTTAATGACTCTTGAGCCATTTTCGAGGTGCCCAAAGTCCTCAAGAAGTTTAGCATGCGCAAGTTCAAGCTTCTCATTTTTAGTTCGAAAATATTGGCCACCTTAAGAGCTCTATCATGAGATTCCTTCACTCTAGATAATTCTAAAGCAAAGGTCTCCTCAAGAGATTCCTTGGTGGTTTGTTCAAGTTCAAGAGCTTGAGAGAGGTCCGCAATCTCATTAGCGTAATCACGCTCATGACCTTCCATTTTAACAATGGTGACCTCATGCTCCTCAAGATGAGATTCCAACTCATCAATATATTTCTTGCCCTCAATAGCAATAGACATGATTTCCATGAAGTTGGAACGAGCAATTTTATTCTTAAGAAGAGCTTTAAAAATCATTTCCCCCTTAATTTTTAAGGAGGCAACATCATCATTCTCTTCATCATAATCAACATCATCATCACTCTTGCCATCATCAATATCATCACAAGATATATTGGGATTAAAAGTGGGAGATACCTTTGAAGCCTTGGCCATAAGGCAAAATGCAATAGATGATGATTTAGGATCCCTTGAAGCACCACCCAAGACCACATCTTGTTCCATGGAGTGTTGGGTTTCCTCTACATTGTTAGCACAACAACTCGAGGAAATACATGCATTTTCATCATGGTAACAAGATATAGCAAGCATATCATCATGATATTTAGTCAAGCAATTTCTACATGATATGCAAGGACTATCAACACAAGCATGTGAAACATTTGGAGTGCTCGAAGTGCTAAAGTCCAAAGATGAAGCATTGCAATAAGAAAGTGATGAAGGATTATCAACAATGAGCCCACTATCATCATTGCAATGAACACCACTACTCACCATGTCATTACCTTGTGGCAAACCACATGTAGGTGAAGTAGAAGAAGTTGAGAACACAACACGGCCGGAGGTGGAGGGAGAACAATCATCCCCACAAAACTTGGACACACCATATTTATCTTGAAGCTTTGTCCACAACTCATGAGCATCCCGGAACGGCATGAGTTGAAATATAACTACATTGCTCAAAGCATCGAAAATCACATTAGAAGCTTGAGAATTGAGATAAGAGTTTTTCTCATCCTCTAAAGATAATCTTAGGGGATCCTTTGAAGGAGAAAAACCCATATCTACAATTCGCTCTAAATTTGGGTCCATGACCCTAAAGAGATTAAGCATGCGAATTACCCAAACATCAAAATTTGTGCCATCGAAACTAAGAGTGTAAGAGAATCCTAATCCCCTAGTCGACATCTTTACTCTCTAGGCGGCTAAGTCTAACAAAGAGAGACGAGGCTATGATACCAATTGAAAGATCGTGGATGTCGCCTAGAGGGGGGTGAATAGGCGCTTTAAAATAATTACGGTTTAGGCTTAAACAAATGCGGAATAAACCTAACGGTTAATTTGACAAGCACAAAACCTAAAACAACTAGGCTCACCTATGTGCACCAACAACTTATGCTAAGAAAGATAAACAACTATGTGATAGCAAGATATACGACAAAGAACAATATGGCTATCACAAAGTAAAGTTAAGTAAAGGGCTCGGGTAAGAGATAACTGAGGCACGCGGAGACGATGATGTATCCCGAAGTTCACACCCTTGCGGATGCTAATCTCTGTTTGGAGCGGTGTGGAGGCACAATGCTCCCCAAGAAGCCACTAGGGCCACTGTAATCTCCTCACGCCCTCGCACAATGCAAGATGCCGTGATTCCACTAAGGGACCCTTGAGGGCGGTCACCGAACCCGTACAGATGGCGACCCTTGGGGGCGGTCACCGAATCCGTACACTTTGGCAATCCTTGGGGGAGGTCACCGGTACCCGTCAAATTGCTCGGGGCGATCTCCACAACCTAATTGGAGACCCCGACGCTTGCCTGGACCTTTACACCACAATGATTGAGCTCCGAACAACACCAACCGTCTAGGGCGCCAAGGCACCCAAGAGGAACAAGCTCTAGGGTGTCCAAACACCCAAGAGTAACAAGCTCAAGGGTACCAAGCACCCAAGAGTAATAAGCTTCTCAACTTGTAACTTCCACGTATCACGTGGAGAACTCAAACCGATGCACCAAATGCAATGGCAAGGGCACACGGAGTGCCCAAGTCATTCTCTCTCAAATCCCACCGAAGCAACTAATACTAGGGAGGAAAATGAGAGGAAGAACAAGAAAGAGAACACCAAGAACTCCAAGATCTAGATCCAATGGGTTCCCCTCACATAGAGGAGAAAGTGATTGGTGGAAATGTGGATCTAGATCTCCTCTCTCTTTTCCCTAAAAAACTAGCAAGAATCCATGGAGGGATTGAGAGTTAGCAAGCTCGAATAAGGTCAACAATGGGGGAAGAACACAAGCTCAAAGGATTAAGGTTCATTGGGGGAAGAAGACCCCCTTTTATAGGTGGGGAAAAATCCAACCGTTATGCTCACAGCCCGCACCGAGCGGTACTACCGCTCCAAGGAGTGGTACTACCGCTAGGGCGGTAGTAGCCCTTTGAAACACAACAGGGAGGAGGTAAAAAAGCTAGAAGAACCGTCGGAGTGGTAGTACCGCTTGACCTCACGGTACTACCGCTAGGGGTAGCGGTACTACTGCTAAGGGTAGCGGTACTGTAACGCCCACGATGCGGCTATATCTCTCACGTGTCGAGGCACGACTTAGAGGCATAACCGCATTGTAGGTTTTGTCGCAACAAGGGTCATCTTCACAGAATCCCATGTACTGAACAAGAATGGGATAAAGAGTTGGCTTACAATCGCCACTTCACACAATACATTAAATAAATCGTACATCATTCAGAGTACACACATAGTCCGACTACGGACAAATAAATGAAAGGAAGATAACCCAACTGCTAGATCCCCGATCGTCCCCAACTGGGCTCCACTACTAATCAACATGAAAAGAAACATAGCAACGAACAAGATCTTCATCGAGCTCCCACTTGAGCTCGGCTGCGTCATCTGCACTGGTATCAACGGCACCTGCAACTATTTTGGTAGAATCTGTGAGTCACGAGGACTCAGCAATCTCACACCAGATCAAGACTATTTAAGCTTATGGGTATGAAAGGGGTAATGTGGTGGAGTTGTAGCAAGCACTAAGCAAACATGGTGGCTAACATACGCAAATAAGAGCGAGAAGAGAAGCAACGCAACCGTCGCGAAACTAGAAGTGACCAAGAAGTGATCCTGAAACTACTTACGTCCAAACATAACCCAAAACCGTGTTCACTTCCCGGACTCCGCCGAAAAGAGACCATCTCGGCTACACACGCGGTTGATGTATTTTAATTAAGTCAAGTGTCAAGTTCTCTACAACCGGATGTTAACAAATTTCCATCTGCCACATAACCGCGGGCACGGCTCTCGAAAGTTTATACCCTGCAGGGGTGTCCCAACTTAGCCCATCATAAGCTCTCACGGTCAACAAAGGATATTCCTTCTACCGGGAAGACCCGATCAGTCTCGGAATCCCGGTTTACAAGACATTTCGACAATGGTAAAACAAGACCAGCAAAGCCGCCCGAATGTGCCGACAAATCCCGATAGGAGCTGCACATATCTCGTTCTCAGGGCACACCGGATGAGCAGTCCGTACAACTAAAACCAGGCCTCAAGTTTCCCCGAGGTGGCGCTGCAAAGGGCTCTAGTTTGGACCAGCACTCAGAGGAGCACTGGCCCGGGGGTTAAAATAAAGATGACCCTTGAGTCTGCAGAACCCAAGGGGAAAGGCTTAGGTGGCAAATGGTAAAACCAAGGTTGGGCCTTGCTGGAGGAGTTTTATTCAAAGCGAATTGTCAAGGGGGTCCCATAAATCACCCAACCGTGTAAGGAACGCAAAATCCGGGAACATAATACCGATATGGCGGAAACTAGGGCGGCAAAAGTGGAACAGAACACCAGGCATAAGGCCGAGCCTTCCACCCTTTACCAAATATATAGATGCATTAATTAAATAAGAGATATTGTGATATCCCAACATATCCATGTTCCAACATGGAACAAACTTCAACTTCACTTGCAACTAGTAACGCTATAAGAGGGGCTGAGCAAAAGCGGTAACATAGCCAAACAATGGTTTGCTTGGAAAGTGTGGTTAGGGGCTTGACATGGCAGCATAAGAGGCATGATATAGCAAGTGGTAGGTATCGCAGCATAGCAAAAGAGCGAGCAACTAGCAAGCAAAGATAGAAGTGATTTCGAAGGTATGGTCATCTTGCCTGAGATCCCGCAAGGAAGAAGAACGAGTCCATGAAGAAGACACACGGACGTAGTCGAACGGATCCTCACAATCGCAACATTATCGGAACTAATCCGAAGAAGCAACACCGGAAAGAAGAAAACAACATAGTAAACAACCATCACATAAACATGGCATGATGCACAACCAAGTATGATGCATGTCTGGTTTAATGAAGCATGGCATGGCAATATGCACAAACGATACTACAAATTAAGTGGAGCTCACTATGCAACGAGTTGCATATTGATGAAACACCACATTAAAATATTTAGTTCACTCTCGGTTATGTACCCAACAATATTAAATGTTGTTAAACATGGCAAGAGGTGAAGCATATGAAAACTACCTATCTAGGCAAGTTTAAATGACGCCGGAAACAACAAACAACAATTCCGGAAAATCCTCATGTGCATATTTTAGATTTGGTACTGTTCTGCCCTAAACACAATTTTAATGTTGTTAAACAGCAAAATAAAGTATACCGTGATAAACTAGGCATTTTTCCACCCCATTTACATATGAAGTTTATTAAATTTGGAGATACGGTTATTCAGTTATGAAATAAATCATTTTAACATGGCATTTATACAAACTTATGCAAACAGCCAGTTTAAACATTTTAAACATGCATGAAAGTTGGATATTATGAAACTAGATAGAATTCTAAGCAATTTTCATATATAGTTCATTTTAATCCGATGCACGGTTGTGGAGTTATTCAATGCATGACCATGGAGGGTTTTTCTGCAAATCTGTAATTCTTTGGATAATTGGCAAAATTCGCAGGACCAGAAAAAAACATATCGGGCCGAATTAGAGCTACAGGCCGAAACAGGACATGGGCGCTGGGGGTTTCTCACCATGGGCCATGGCCTAGTTGGCGCGGAGGAGGCCGGATCTGGAGGGGAAGCAGGCTGGGCCTTGGCAGCGGCCAAGCGAGGCACTGGACGAGCGTGCGGCTGCGGTCAATGGGGATGAGCGGACGGGCTGTTGCCGCTCGTTTCTGAAGAACAGAAACAGCAGCACGTCCATGGTGGTGCAGGAGACGACGACAGGGGGTTCCGGTGACGGGGCCGGCGGGAACGGGTGGCTTGAGGCGCGCTGCAGATGGGGCACCGGGGCGCTGATGAGGCACCCCACGGTCAACGCAAGCGGGCGACGGGGCTGGCCGAGGAGGAGTTCGTCCCCTCGCCCGATGCAGGAGGCAGCTGGCGCGAAGCAGGGGAGCAGCAGAGGGACTTGGCGCGCGTGTGTGTTCGAAGCAGAGACGAGGACGGGACGCCGGCGAGCAGGGTCCAGCAAGGGGCGGAGCGGTTCCCGGTGGCGACGGCATGAAGCATCCATGGCGGGGCCTTGTCTCCCTGATACAGAGACAGACAGAGAGTTGAGAGAGAGATGAGGAAGACAGAGAGGAAGGAGAGATTCAGAGAGGGAACAGGGAAAAGAGAAGGAGGAGAAGGAAACAGAGGAGGGACGCGGCGGTCCCGTTGGTTCTGGTCGCCGGCTGCGGAGACGATGAGGCCGCGATCGGCAAGGGCGCTCCTGCTGCTTGAAGGAGACGAAGGCGCGGCGACGAATTGAAAGAAGAGGCTGACCATGGTGTCCTGTGGAGGCAACAGAGAGAGATGAGCGGGGAAAGGAGAAGAAATAGAAAAAGGGAAGGAAGAGCAGAGAGGAAGGGTGCGGTCTGCGTGCTCGGGGCGAGGGCGCCATGGCCCGAGAGAGGGAGCTTGAGCTCCTAGTTGCTGCCGAAGGACGAGGGGGTCCTGGTCAGTGGCTTCGGTTGCGGGCGGGAGAAGTGGCTCGAGGTCGGGGAGAAGGAGCTCGGGCTCCTGTTGGTGGGTGGAGGAAAACGAGAAGGGGATCCCGAAGGGATTTGGTGGAACGGCGGCGGCGAAGGGATTGGATGGATGGATGGGACATGATCCCTAGTTCTAGGGTTGCCCACTATTTATATTGCAGTGAGATTAGGGTAGGGGCTTATCATGTCCCTGCGATCGAAATCGGACGGTCAGAAAAAAATAGGCTAAGGAGTCCAAATAAGAAAACGGTGGTGTTTTATAAATGTTTGGGGATGATCCGGACACAAGGGTGATGACTATCCGGGTCGGGTTCGGGACAGCTTTCGGACGCGCGCGAGGAGGGCCGCGGGCTGACGAGAGAGGTTAGGTGGTCGTGTGAAAGAGTGACTCAAAAACCCGGTTGGTCTCAGAACGGTCAACGACGGCAAGAGGGAACGCGACGCTACGAACGGAAGCAAGTTTTCGAAAATAAATGTGGATGCAATGATCATGATGCGATGATGAATGCAACAACCAAATAAATACACACAACAATAACGAAAAAAATATGGAAGCCGTCCGGAGCATCGGTCTCGGGGCGTTACAACACTCCACCACTACAAGAGGATCTCGTGCCGAGATCTAGGGATGGCACCGGAGAGAAACGGAAGAGAAGAGGTAACACAAAGTTGCTTCTTCGACAAACAAGTGAAACTGCGAACCTTGAGAGGTTAAACAATTTGAAAGAAAGAATACAATGGAGATGAAAGAGATTGCAAACACTCTGTTAGCAAAGAGGAAAAAGGAACATCACGAGAACCTTGTGGGTTGAAGGACATGAAACAAGAGCTTAACGGACCAAAAAGAATATGAAAGCACACCGGTCGAAAAAAAACAAGGAACAAGAATTTCATAATTTGGACAGCACTCCGGTAGAAAAGAGAAGGAAAACTTGATAAGATGGAAAGAACTTGAAAAGAGAACACCACACTCCGGTTAAATGGATTAGCAAAGAAAAGAAAATGATCTTGGCAAAACGAGATGATGAGTCGAAGAGAGTAACATCACAATGCCTCCGGAACGAAAGAATGGAAGTTAGATGGTTGGGAGAAAAGAATGGAGAAGATAATGACAACTTCAACAACAATTGAATTTGGAAAGCATCCTTTCAAGAAGGTTAAAATGGAGTTGTTGGAAAACCAACAACGAAAGGATATGATCCTCGTGGACTTATGGAGACATCTCAAAACTTGAGGTGAAAATCTGCCACTAACGAAAACAACAGATTGGATTGATATCAACAAGGAGATGAAAGCTTCTTCACCAAGATGAGAAGGATAAAATTGGATCATTGATAAACACCACAAATAGCTACATTCCTTGGAGAAGGCTATAGGTGAAATATAACCCAATAAAACTCCAACAAAAGTTTGATTGGTTGAAAAGATCTCTTGAGCGAAGATACAATGATGGATTTAAATATGTCACTCTTGAAAACTTGTGAACCATGAAACACGAAGGGAAATTATCAAGAATGACATACCACCGCCTCAAAAGATAAGGTAGGAAGAATTGCACTTTGGAATGCAAGATGAAGAATACTTGAACTCCTCAAAACAAAACATGTGTTGAGCACCATGTTTATTTTGAAGTATAGCTTGGCGGATCGTAACTTCGAGAAAATCTTGAAGAACTAATGAAGAATGAAAGGAATCCTTGACGAACCACCATGTAGAGCCTCCATGAAGAACTCCGGTATTAGAAGGATGATAGAAAAAAAGAAGTTGAAAGACCAAGGTGAAGTCTTGCAACGATTTAGATGGAGCTTCAGGACGATATAATGAGAAAACTTTGAACTCCGGAAAGAAAAGATGAACAACATATAACTGAGAAATGATATCATGAACAACTCCGGAAGAAAAGAATTGAATCCCCTCGAGGAAAACAACAATAAGATTTATTGTATGTTTATCCTTCATCAACTTAAATTGATGACAAACACTGGATTTGGCATACCACTTATTCTCGTAGAAAGGATTAAGAGAGATATAGCGCAAACTTGGGAAGGTCTTCAACGAACCACCGGTAAGAACGGAAGAGAATTTGGAAAGAACGAATGAATTGACACGATAACAACGGAAGAGAATTCTTGAATGAACCGCCATAAAAATTGAAAATGAACAAAGAAAAGATAAAGAAACACCGGGAAGAATTAGCAAACGAACGAAGATACTTGAGAGATTTTAGATACAAGAGAATGAAGGGATGACAAGTAGACTAGAGAATACTTGAACGATGCACCGGTAAGATTTGGAGAACGAGATCTGAAAGCTGAGAATGAAAAATATTGAGATGATGGCTCCGGAGAAAAGAAGTGGAAACAACTCATGAAATGCTCCGGATGGGTATGAAAAGAATTCTCGCAATCAAAAACAATTATGAGAGGATGGCATCAAGCTAGAACCATGAATCTTTGGAAGAACGGGTAAGGATATAAGAGGAACTCTTCTTCGGTCTTCAAAATCCGAGAATGACGACGAGAAACACGACCATGATTTGTTGAGGCACTCCGGAACAATGAAGAATAGAAAGGTTGAATTAACGATGAAAGAATTTGAAACATCTTGAAGAAAGACATCTGACTAATGAAAATTCATGCTTACGTCAAACTTTTAAATGAATTTGAGAATAGCTCTAGAAAAATTAGAAGAGTCAGGTAGGATCCTGGGAAAAGACCTGTGGGTTAGGGCCCACTCAAAAGAACCACCGTTGAACGATTGATTGAAAAGAGAGATTGCACCGGTTGAATTAAATGGCTCAAAAGAGATAACAACCTCGAGAGATCTTGAACAATTAGGAATGATAACATGAATCTTCCGAGATATCTTCAGCACACCGGAACAAATGGAAAGCGAGAGGTGAATGATTAAGAGATACACCGGCATGAGAAAGCATTTGAGATGAGGAAAAGAATACGATCAACACTGAAAGCTTGACTTGAGTCCACCGGAGAAAAAAAAAAGAAGAATAATAGACTTGAAGCTTCCTTAATATCTTCATGAGAATCATCGGATAAGAACATTAAAGGAAAAGAATGAAGAGACTTCCCATCAATAAAAAGGATACTTGTTTAAGAAATCGAAGTCCTTGAAGAAAAAGGTGGGAGGGTGGGAAAACAAAGGCAACATGGGTCGGATGAAACGAACACCGTTGAGAAAAAACTTAGAATTGATCTTGCGAATGTTGGAATGATCGGATTTACTTGAAGAGAAGCACACCGGTTGGAAAGGATTGAAAAGACAACCTTGATGAACAAGAAGGATTAGCATCCACATAGAAATATGAGAACACCGCTTAGAATAAGGTATGGAATCCGCACTTGACTTCGAAGCAACTCGAATACCACAACTCAAAACAAAACAAGGATTGGCTTGCAGAATAAGCCGGAAACAAACATATGATAGATCCCATATCGTATCATGTGTCTGTTGGAAAGATATCCTACGAGATACTTGAATTCCCACTTATAAACTCCCGAAACTTTCTGGTTATGCAATCTGGTGTTGGGGATACAGGGGACGCAATATATCTCACCCAAACTAACAATACCTAGATCCAGCTGTATCCATCCGTCAACACATAACCAAGAAAACTCCGGAAATCGTGTACCTCAACCTTCGAAAAGCATCCGTTATACGAGTTATGGCCATACTCCCGAACTCCCGCCCCAGTACTGGGTGGCGTCGAGGTGATCTCACCAACAACCGCATAAAAGAGATTTTTGATGTCGGCAAAACTCAGGTATTTCAGAACTGCAACGATAAAATTGTGACGACAACACCTCGGAGTTCAACTCCCCGGGACACTGCCACAACCCCTAAATGTCAGGAGGCACCAAGAACAATGTTCTCATCACAAAACCATCGGAACGATTCCAAGATACCTGCGTGATCCTAAAAAAAACTTTAGTGAAATTTGAGGAGAGGAGAGTCAAAACTTCTACGTCAGGAGACCTCACCAGAGCGACGAAGGGACTGAGGAGTAAAAAGAATCCTACTCTCTAATATATATAATACTAAAAGACTCAAAACATTTTTTTCCAGACTCAACAACGCCAGCGATTCGATCAAGCAGAGGGCTCCTAAGTCGAGGATGGCTCTGATTACCAACTTGTAACGCCCACGATGCGGCTATATCTCTCACGTGTCGAGGCACGACTTAGAGGCATAACCGCATTGTACGTTTTGTCGCAAGAAGGGTCATCTTCACAGAATCCCATGTACTGAACAAGAATGGGATAAAGAGTTGGCTTACAATCGCCACTTCACACAATACATTAAATAAATCATACATCATTCAGAGTACACACATAGTCCGACTACGGACAAATAAATGAAAAGGAAGATAACCCAACTGCTAGATCCCCGATCGTCCCCAACTGGGCTCCACTACTAATCAACATGAAAAGAAACATAGCAACGAACAAGATCTTCATCGAGCTCCCACTTGAGCTCGGCTGCGTCATCTGCACTGGTATCAACGGCACCTGCAACTGTTTTGGTAGAATCTGTGAGTCACGAGGACTCAGCAATCTCACACCCGCGAGATCAAGATTATTTAAGCTTATGGGTATGAAAGGGGTAATGTGGTGGAGCTGCAGCAAGCACTAAGCAAACATGGTGGCTAACATACGCAAATAAGAGCGAGAAGAGAAGCAACGCAACGGTCGTGAAACTAGAAGTGATCAAGAAGTGATCCTGAAACTACTTACGTCCAAACATAACCCAAAACCGTGTTCACTTCCCGGACTCCGCCGAAAAGAGAACATCTCGGCTACACACGCGGTTGATGTATTTTAATTAAGTCAAGTGTCAAGTTCTCTACAACCGGACGTTAAAAAATTCCCATCTGCCACATAACCGCGGGCACGGCTCTCGAAAGTTTATACCCTGCAGGGGTGTCCCAACTTAGCCCATCATAAGCTCTCACAGTCAACGAAGGATATTCCTTCTACCGGGAAGACCCGATCAGTCTCGGAATCCCGGTTTACAAGACATTTCGACAATGGTAAAACAAGACCAGCAAAGCCGCCCGAATGTGCCGACAAATCCCGATAGGAGCTGCACATATCTCGTTCTCAGGGCACACCGGATGAGCAGTCCGTACAACTAAAACCAGGCCTCAAGTTTCCCCGAGGTGGCGCTGCAAAGGGCTCTAGTTTGGACCAGCACTCAGAGGAGCACTGGCCCGGGGGTTAAAATAAAGATGACCCTTGAGTCTGCAGAACCCAAGGGAAAAAGGCTTAGGTGGCAAATGGTAAAACCAAGGTTGGGCCTTGCTGGAGGAGTTTTATTCAAAGCGAATTGTCAAGGGGGTCCCATAAATCACCCAACCGTGTAAGGAACGCAAAATCCGGGAACATAATACCGATATGACGGAAACTAGGGCGGCAAAAGTGGAACAAAACACCAGGCATAAGGCCAAGCCTTCCACCCTTTACCAAATATATAGATGCATTAATTAAATAAGAGATATTGTGATATCCCAACATATCCATGTTCCAACATGGAACAAACTTCAACTTCACCTGCAACTAGTAACGCTATAAGAGGGGCTGAGCAAAAGCTGTAACATAGCCAAACAATGGTTTGCTTGGAAAGTGTGGTTAGGGGCTTGACATGGCAGCATAGGAGGCATGATATAGCAAGTGGTAGGTATCGCAGCATAGCAAAAGAGCGAGCAACTAGCAAGCAAAGATAGAAGTGATTTCGAAGGTATGGTCATCTTGCCTGAGATCCCGCAAGGAAGAAGAACGAGTCCATGAAGAAGACACACGGACGTAGTCGAACGGATCCTCACAATCGCAACATTATCGGAACTAACCCGAAGAAGCAACACCGGAAAGAAGCAAACAACATAGTAAACAACCATCACATAACATGGCATGATGCACAACCAAGTATGATGCATGTCCGGTTTAATGAAGCATGGCATGGCAATATGCACAAACGATACTACAAATTAAGTGGAGCTCGCTATGCAACGAGTTGCATATTGATGAAACACCACATTAAAATATTTAGTTCACTCTCGGTTATGTACCCAACAATATTAAATGTTGTTAAACATGGCAAGAGGTGAAGCATATGAAAACTACCTATCTAGGCAAGTTTAAATGACGCCGGAAACAACAAACAACAATTCTGAAAAATCCTCATGTGCATATTTTAGATTTGGTACTGTTCTGCCCTAAACACAATTTTAATGTTGTTAAACAGCAAAATAAAGTATACCGTGATAAACTAGGAATTTTTCCACCCAATTACATATGAAGTTTATTAAATTTGGAGATACGGTTATTCAGTTATGAAATAAATCATTTTAACATGGCATTTATACAAACTTATGCAAACAGCCAATTTAAACATTTTAAACATGCATGAAAGTTGGATATTATGAAACTAGATAGAATTCTAAGCAATTTTCATATATAGTTCATTTTAATCCGATGCACGGTTGTGGAGTTATTCAATGCATGACCATGGAGGGTTTTTCTGCAAATCTGTAATTCTTTGGATAATTGGCAAAATTCGCAGGACCAGAAAAAAACATATCGGGCCGAATTAGAGCTACAGGCCGAAACAGGACATGGGCGCTGGGGGTTTCTCACCATGGGCCATGGCCCAGTTGGAAGCAGGGAGGCCGGCGGATCTGGCGAAGAGGAGCTGGGCCTTGGCGCGGAGGAGGCCGGATCTGGAGGGGAAGCAGGATGGGCCTTGGCAGCGGCCAAGCGAGGCGCTGGACGAGCGTGCGGCTGCGGTCAACGGGGATGAGCGGACGGGCTGCTGTCGCTCGTTTCTGAAGAACAAAAACAGCAGCACGTCCATGGTGGTGCAAGAGACGACGGCAGGGGGTTCCGGCGACGGGGCCAGCGGGAACCGGCGGGAACGGGCGGCTTGAGGCGCGCTGCAGATGGGGCACCGGGGCGATGACGAGGCACCCCACGGTCAACGGAAGCGGGCGGCGCGGCTGGCCGAGGAGGAGTTCGTCCCCTCGCCTGATGCAGGAGGCAGCAGGCGCGAAGCAGGGGAGCAGCAGAGGGACTTGGCGCGCGTGTGTGTTCGAAGCAGAGACGAGGACGGGACGCCGGCGAGCAGGGTCCAGCAAGGGGCGGAGCGGTTCCCGGTGGCGACGGCATGAAGCATCCATGGCGGGGCCTTGGCTCCCTGATACAGAGACAGACAGAGAGTTGAGAGAGAGATGAGGAAGACAGAGAGGAAGGAGAGATTCAGAGAGGGAACAGGGAAAAGAGAAGGAGGAGAAGGAAACAGAGGAGGGACGCGGCGGTCCCGTTGGTTCTGGTCGCCGGCTGCGGAGACGATGAGGCCGCGATCGGCAAGGGCGCTCCTGCTGCTTGAAGGAGACGAAGGCGCGGCGACGAATTGAAAGAAGAGGCTGACCATGGTGTCCTGTGGAGGCAACAGAGAGAGATGAGCGGGGAAAGGAGAAGAAATAGAAAAAGGGAAGGAAGAGCAGAGAGGAAGGGCGCGGTCTGCATGCTCGGGGCGAGGGAGCCATGGCTCGAGAGAGGGAGCTTGAGCTCCTGGTTGCTGCCGGAGGACAAGGGGGTCCTGGTCAGTGGCTTCGGTTGCCGGCGGGAGAAGTGGCTCGGGGTCGGGGAGAAGGAGCTCGGGCTCCTGTTGGTGGGTGGAGGAAAACGAGGAGAAGGGGATCTCGAAGGGATTTGGTGGAATGGCAGCGGCGAAGGGATTGGATGGATGGATGGGACAGGATCCCTAGTTCTAGGGTTGCCCATTATTTATATTGCAGTGAGATTAGGGTAGGGGTTTATCATGTCCCTGCGATCGAAATCGGACGGTCAGAAAAAATAGGCTAAGGAGTCCAAATAAGAAAACGGTGATGTTTTATAGATGTTTGGGGATGATCCGTACACAAGGGTGATGACTATCCGGGTCGGGTTCGGGACAGTTTTCGGACACGCGCGAGGAGGGCCACGGGCTGACGAGAGAGGTTAGGTGGTCGTGCGAAAGAGTGACTCAAAAACCCGGTTGGTCTCAGAACGGTCAACGACGGCAAGAGGGAACGCGGCGCTACGAACGGATGCAAGTTTTCGAAAATAAATGCGGAGACAATGCTCATGATGCGATGATGAATGCAACAACCAAATAAATACACACAACGATAACGAAAAAAATATGGAAGTCGTCCGGAGCATCGGTCTCGGGGCGTTACAGGTACTATTGCTTGCGAGCGGTACTAAAAAATTACATCCGTGCCTATCATCGCTGGACTTGTGATGAGTTTTTGGTCCCGAGCGAAAGTAGCCACGGAAGTAGTCGCGGTAGTACCGCTCCCAAGAGCGATACTAAAAAATTACATCCACAGGAGCCCCTTTTAAGGACACCAAAACTGACACAACTTCTGCAAACGGACTCCGAATTCGACGAAACCAAGTTTGTTAGAAAGCTAGCGACAAGGGCTAACACAATGTTGATAGAAATACCAATAAGAAGAAAAATAGAAAAGGCCCAAAATAAAATGATGAGAACCCTTCCTCGGATAAGACCGGTAAAACCTCCAACACCGAAAACATCATAGAAGACGCATGCAAACTCCGTTTTCGATGAACTCAAGCTTGTCATCAAGATGACCATAAGCTCTAAGACTCGTAAAGAGAACCAAACAAGAACCAATAAACATGATGTAATGATGCAATGGTTTGAGCTCTCTACTAACGATACGATCAAGCTACCAACTTGAGAGCCCCCCTTGATAGTACGGCAAACGATCCTATAACCCGGTCTCCCAACTACCACCATGAGACTGGTAAAATAGAAAACCTATCAAGGGCAAACCTTTGCCTTGCAAATGATCCACTTGAGCTAGATGATGACGATCTTGTCCTCCTTAAGATGGACCACCTTTCTTGATTGCGTTGGTTCGATGGAGACTAGATGATTGCTCCCCCATACTCCACTATGGGTGAGCCACTCTTCGGCACATCTTCACAAGTCCATTGACACCACAATGGATGGCAAGCTTCAAGAACTTGATCTCTTCGTGATGCTCCACCTGAACTTGCACACGGAAATCTTTATGACGATCACCACTTGATGTCATCCTTTCCATGGGTTGTATGATATCTTCCTCTTGACGCAAGCCCATGGACACGTACCTAAACCCACATAGAACTCTCACATAGATAATGGGTTAGTACACAAAGTGCAATGGACAATGCTTACCATACCATGGGATCACTTGATCCCTCTCGGTACATCTTTTACGCTTTGTGTGTTGATAAACTTGATTCACTCTTGACTTAGTCTTGATCAACCTTGAATCTTTCCAACTCTCTTCGTTTGGATGATGTCTTGAAGGTAAACATGAATGATCACACAATCTTTTTCTTCAAGACATGCTTGCAATAAGCTCAACACTCGCATGACCAATCTTTGGATAATTCCTTAATAGCACCTTGGTCAACACATAAACTCCTTGAAACCAACACATGGACTTCAAGAAATGCCTATGGAAAAATCCTTCAAATATAACTCAATGCAACCATTAGTCCATAGAGAATGTCATCAATTACCAAAACCACACATGGGGGCACCGCATGTCCTTTCAGCATGCGGGTCGAAGGCGTAGGCACAAGCACCCAACGCTGGACGCATGGAGGAGCGGGCGGCTGGGGAAGGAGATGGCGCGGGGCCGGCGCAGACTGTGCTGTCCTTGCGTCGCTGCGCGTGGGTTGGGAGGGTCCAGCTCCCGCGTGCGCGTTGCACCGGCACGGGAGCTGCGGCGACGCTCCTGATCCGGAGCTGCAACTTGTCTCCACCTTGGACCGCGCCAGCGCAATGTAAGGGGCATTTTCTCCTCGTAGTCGAGCTCTGAGCCGGAGTCGCTGCCGGAGTTGCTCATCGTGGTGGATGGGATCGGAATCGAAGAGGGAAAGGAGTGGACGGAGAGAGAGAGAGAGAGAGAGAGAGAGAGAGAGAAAGAGAGAGAGAGAGAGAGAGAGAGAGAGAGAGAGAAAGGGACAGAGTGAGCTAGGGTTTGAGATCGCCGCCCAGATTGGGATTTTTTCGTGAGGTCCGTGGTGTGTCGTGCTTGTCAGGCGGACGCGCCCGGGCGTGCCCGGGCCGCCCCATGTCCGCCCTATATTTGGGATGAATATGAGGTGTGTCAGTCATTCTGGGCGTTTATCCGCAGTTTGAGAGGTCCGGTTGGGTTAATTTTTTTGACCGGTTAGTGACCGAACGGTCTGCCCGGGCGTTTGAGACTGGTCCAAGAGGCTCAGCTGTAGATGCTCTTACATATTTGTTTGTCGTCGTAAGTCACCTGTGTGTACTCTAAGTGCATCTAGTGCCCCTTAGTGATTTTGGTGTATTGAAGACTTATAGGTTAAGGTACTAATGTGTTTATGAGTGTACACAGGTCTACAAGTCTATGAGGAGTTTGATATTTACAGAGAAAGTCGACCCCTAAAAATGAAGTTCTTTGACAGAAGACTTTGGATTTTTAAAGACTTTCTGAAGACTTTGAAAGTGAAGAATTTGGTGTGACCTTGAAGACTTGGTATTCATTTGATAAATATGAAGCATGAAGACTTTTGTTTTCGTTGTTTCATTTTCTTTTTCTTGAGTCATAGGAAACACCGTACTGTTAAAGGGGGTCGAGGAAATACTAAGGAAAATTTTCCATGTGATGCTCAACTCAAAATCCTACACCTACCAATCCCTTCGAGTGAAGACATTGGAAATATCATACAGTTCAGTCATATTCTTCAGTGACAGAGATGAAGTTCTTCTGGTCTCTGAGGAATTTGTTCTGACTGAGGAGTTAGGAATTCGCCAGTGCGAATTGCCTACACAGTGAGGAACATGATAGCCCTGAGGAATTTGAGCCTCAAATTTCCGACCGTTGATGTGCTACGCGCCAATTGTCCCAAAATATCTTATCCACCTAACGGTCATATCATTGAAGGGCATTTATGTCTTATCATGTCGGGCTGCTCCCTAGGCTATAAATAGCCGCCCCCTACAACCACTAGCTGGTTGGCTGCTCTAAGAGAAACTAACACTTGTCATTTGAGAGCATCCCATCCTCCAAGGACTTTGAGCGAAAATCATCAAGTGAGGAAAAACCCAAACCCAAACACCTACAAACCCAAAGTGATTGAGCATCACTGAAGAGATTGATCCTGCATGGACCCGACGCTTGTTACCTTTGAAGACTGTGCTTCTTCCAGACGGTTAGGCGTCATGGTCTAGAGCATCCAAGAGGAATTGTGGATCGCCGAGTGACCGAGTTTGTGAAAGTTCGGAAGTCAACTGAAGACTTACCACGAGTGATTGGACGAGGTCTGTGTGACCTTAGTTCAAGGAGAATACGGTGAGGACTGTGTGTCCGGGACTGTGTGTCCTCAGGTTTAAATACCTAGCCGCTCCAACCAGATGTACAACTGAGACAACAGTTGGAACTGGTCTACCAAATCATAGTCTTCACCAAGCCAACTGGTTCTATTTCCTCAACTCTTTCATTTCCTCATTACTGTGTTGTGTGCTTGTCATATCTGTGCTTGAAGACTTTGACTGAAGACTTTCTCAATTTCCTCAGTTCAATTTCTTCAGTCTGTTTGTCTTCATCTTGTGTTATCCTGTGACTACGCTTTTTATACTCTGTGCTTGTCTTCATTTCATCATGATGACTATGCTTGTCTTATGTTATGTTTACTTCTGAGTACTTATTCTGCTGCAAGTAGTTCTTCGCTAAGGAATTTCCTCACCGGCAAATTCCTCGGTGAAGAATTCATAAAAATCGCCTATTCACCCCCCCTCTAGTCGATATAACGCACTTTCAATTGGTATCAGAGCAAGGTACTCCCTTGTTCTGTGTGATTTTGGTTTAACCGCCTGGAGTTTTAGTTATGTCAACCGCGGGTATGATCAAGGTCTCTACTGGGTGTCCCACTTTCGATGGGACGGACTACCCCTACTGGAAGAATAAGATGTGAATGCATCTTGAGGCAATTGATAACGATCTCTGGTATGTTGTGGAAAATGGTGTTCCCTCTGTCTCACCCTCACTGAACGCTACCGATGTGAAGAGATTCAAGCAACTCGATTCTCAAGTGAAGAATATCATTTGTGGCCATCTGAGCAAAGGACAGTATGGAAGAGTGAGTGCTTTGGAAACTGCTAAGCTTATTTGGGATAGGCTGTCCAAAGTCAATGAAGGAGTCTCAACATAGCGTGACTCTCGAGTTGATGTTCTTCTAAATCTCTTAAACCGCTTCAAAAGACTCGACAATGAAAATGTTCAGCAAACCTTCGATCGCCTCACTGACATCTCAAATGAGCTTCAAGCACTTGGTGCCACTGACATCACCGACCATGAGGTGGTGAAGAAATTGCTGAGATCGCTTGATTCCTCATTTGATACTCTGACATTGATGATACAAGAACGTGCTGATTACAAGTCACTTGATCCCGCTGATATCCTTGAGAGGCTGAATACTCATGAGTTCCAACTTGCTGAAAAGAGAGATCTCTATGGTTCGAGCTATGGCAGATCACGTGCACTGAAGGCCAAGGCAGTATCTGAGTCCCAAGATGAAGACTCTGGTAGCAGCCTTGGTGACCCTGAAGAACTGAGTCATGAGCTAGCACTGCTCGTGAAGAAATTCCAGAAGTTCTCAAGACGTGGTCGCTTTGGAAGACCCTCAAGGAGCAATGATTCCTCATCCAATGACTACAAGAAGAGGCTTTGTCACAAGTGCAAGAAACCTGGACACTACATTCAAGATTGTCCTCAGTGGGAAAAGGAATCAAAGAAGAAGAAATACAAGGATTATAGTTCTAATGATGCGAAGAAAAAGAAGAAATCCTCAAAATCTTCATCATCAAAATCCTCAAAGTCTTCATCTCACAAGAAGAGCAGCTCCAAGAAGGCTCGAGCTTTCATTGTCAAGGAAATGGACTCCGAGGCCGAATCTGAAGAAAATGAGGAAGAGGAGGCTTCTGAGGAGTCAGAGTCTGGTGTGGCGAGCCTAGCCCTCGCTACTGCATTCGTCAGCAAGTCTATCTTCAACTCTGAAGAAAATGACCTCACCAACAAGGCTGATGAAGGCAATGATCACTATGCTCCCACCTATTGCTTCATGGCATAGGGTGCCAAGGTACTTAAATATACCTCCTCTGAATCTAGTGAGGATGAATCTGATGAAAATCTTAAGCCCAACTACTCTAAACTTGCTAAGGTTGCTGTGAAACAACAAAAGGCTCTTGAAAACGTTCATGCTAGACAAAAGTGATGATATGTTGGGTGAAGAAATGGATCGCACTAAAACCTTGACTGAAAATCTTAAGAGACTTCAGACCAGGTTTGACAACCTTCAAGGTCATCATAACACCCTCTTATCTGATCATGAGAAGCTTTCTTATGAATTTCTTCAAAGAAAGCAAGATCTTGAAAAGCTAAGAGTGAGTTATGAAGATCTTCAGAAGGAGCGCGATTCATTACTTGCTCAACAAATCATCGCTGCTCAGGAAGAATTTGTTCCTCCATGTTTGAAATGCATTGAACGTGAATCTGATAATTCTTCACCTGAATGTTCAAATGCTTCTAATGTTACAAATTCTTCATCTGCATCTGCTATCACTAATTCTTCATCTGAGGACATTGCTAGTATCACTGACAATGCAGGGCTGAAGGAATTGTACATGACAGGCATGTACAAAAGCCTCAAAGGGCATCAGACTTTTTGTGATGTGCTTAAAAAGCAGATTCTCAACAAGAACCCTAGGAAAGAGGGTATTGCCTTTGAGAGGAAACTCAATGCTGATGGTACATATTGGAAGCCTGAGCAGTACCCCAAAACCTCATGGGTAGCTGCAAAGGGACCTCCAGTTGACCCATCTAATTTATCTGGCTTTACATGTGAATCTTCTCATTCTTCTGATGAGTCATTTGACTCCAACTATAAACTATTCAAAAATCAGAATGGTGAAGTATTTGCTAGATATGTTGGCACTAACTGCAGGAACGGTTCCCCTATGAAGAAAATCTGGGTTCCCAAAAGGTGCCTTGAAAGTCTTCAGGTGAATGTCATCATGACACCACCTATGAAGAATAGGAACCCCAGATGAAATTCTTCATATGGACCAAATTCTTCATATGGATCCAAGTCCTCGTATGGATCAAATTCCTCAAAAGGATCAAAGTCCTCATATGAGTATCATCGTGCTAACCACTCTGTTTCGCAAGGAAGATCTAAGGGCTATGAATATGAGCATTATTCTTCTAATCATTATGTTCATAAGTCCTCGAAGAATTTCTCTGCTTATTCATATGCTTATCCTAACTCCTCTTATGTGAAACCAAATGGACTGGCTTCTATGCCACCTTTCTCTTATGGAGCTCGCAGAGTGATGAACTCTTTGCCACCCTTCAAATGTGGGTGGTGAAGAAAAAGAACTAATCTCTTCTGCAGGGTCAGGTCTCCAGACGTGCGTAAACGTCTGAAGTATGTGCTGGAGACCTGAAAACTGCCTGAAAGGACGCATGCTAATCATGAAGAAATGAACTTTCATTTCTCACGTCCTCATACTGCTTTATCTGTTCTACTACTAGATGAAATTGATCTGATGAATTGTGATGTCATATTCTTCACTGATGAAGTATATGAAGTTCGTAAGCTGCACAAATTCATCTGCAAGATGATCAACCCAAAGCCACTGAGTGGGTCCTCGATAGTGGATGTACAAATCACATGACTGGTGACAAGAATCTTTTGATGGATGCTCCCTTATCACCATCGCATCTGATGCCTATCATCTTCGCTGACAAAAGCAAAAGTCAGATATTGGGTCTAGTCTCCGAAGGCTTTAGGAGAGGAGACTTGTATATTGTTGATTTCTCTACAGGACCGCAACCAGCCGTGTGCCTACTTGCAAAAGCTTCAGAAGGCTGGCTATGGCATCGACGACTTGGTCACGCAGGCATGAGGAATTTGCACACGCTTGCGAAGAAGAAGCATGTCATTGGCATTGAGAATGTCAAATTCCTCAAGGATCACTTATGCGGAGCCTATGAAGCTGGAAAGATGACCAAGGCCAAGCATCCGACGAAGACTATCATGACCACTACTCGTCCATTTGAATTGCTTCATATGGATCTCTTCGGTCCTAACCATTATTCTGCAGTTTCAAATAATGCATCTCAATATGGCTTTGTTATTGTTGATGATTACTCTCGATACACATGGGTACACATTGTTACTTACAAACATGAAGTGCAGGAAGTCTTCAAAGGATTTTCCTTGAGGGCTTCAACCAACTTTGGTGTGAAGATCAAGCACATCAGAAGTGACAATTGAACTGAGTTCAAGAATTCTGGTCTTAATGACTATCTTGATGAACTTGGTATTACTCATGAGTTATCTGCTCCTTATACTCCTCAGCAGAATGGCGTCGTGGAGCGCAAGAACATGACTCTTGCTGAGATGGCTCGCACTATGCTTGATGAATTCAAAACGCCTCATCGTTTCTGGATTGATGCAATTGATACTGCGTGCCATATCATCAACAGAGTATATCTTCACAAATTCTTCAAGAAGACTGCCTATGAACTCCTCACTGACAAGAAACCCAATGTGAGTTATTTCAAAGTCTTCGGTGCTAAATGCTGGATTAGAGATCCTCGTCACAACTCAAAGTTTGCACCGAAAGCACATGAAGGTTTCATGCTTGGTTACGGAAAGGACTCGCACACCTACAGAGTCTTCAACAACATTATTCACAAGGTAGTTGAAACTGTAGATGTGCAGTTCAATGAAACTAATGGCTCGCAAAGAGAGCACCTACCTTCTGTGATAGATGAACCAGCACCAGAAGAAACTATCAAGTTCAAGGCTACTGAGGATGTCATCCCTACCGAAGAATCTGCTGAAGAATTCATTCCCAAACGCGAAGAACGTCTAGCTAATGCACTTGAAGAAAATGCTGAAGAAAATGCTGATCAAATTCTTCGACAACAACCAGCTCATCCTCGCGTTGCAAAAGAAGTACACGTTGAAAAGATCATCGATGACATTGAAGCACCAGGTCCTCTCACACGCTCAAAAGCTTCACATTTATCTAACTTCTGTGGGCACTATGCTTTTGTCTCTATCACAGAGCCCACTAAGGTAGATGAAGAATTTCTGGAGCCTGAGTGGATTCAGGCCATGCAAGAAGAATTACATCAGTTCGAGCTCAACAACGTCTGGGAACTGGTCAAACGTCCAGATCCTCGCAAGCACAATATCATTGGCACAAAGTGGATCTACCGCAACAAGCAAGATGAAAATGGCCTTGTGGTGAGGAATAAGGCACGGCTTGTAGCTCAAGGCTACACACAGGTTGAAGGAATTCATTTCGATGAAACTTTTGCACCTGTTGCTAGACTTGAGGCTATTCGCATACTACTTGCTTATGCTAACCATCATGATATCACTTTATATCAAATGGATGTGAAAAGTGCATTCCTCAATGGTAAGCTTGAGGAAGAAGTATATGTTGCTCAACCCCCAGGTTTTGAAGATCCAAAGAATCCTGACAAAGTCTTTAGACTCAACAAGGCCCTCTATGGCCTCAAGCAGGCCCCTCGGGCGTGGTATAATACTCTGAAGGAATTCCTCATGAAGAAAGGCTTCAAACCCGGTTCACTCGACCCTACTCTTTTCACTAAATCTTATGATGGTGAACTGTTTGTGTGCGAAATATATGTTGATGATATTATCTTTGGCTGTACTGACCAACGTTATAGTGATGAATTTGCCTATATGATGAGTGAAGAATATCAAATGTCTATGATGGGAGAGTTGAAATTCTTCTTAGGTCTTCAAATTTGTCAACAGCGTAATGGCATATTCATATCTCAGGAGAAATACCTCAAGGATGTAATGAGGAAATTCGGCATGCATGATTGCAAAGGCGGCAAAATTCCTATGCCCACAAATGGCCATCTGTGCACTGATGAAAATGGTATTGACTTCGATCATAAGGTATACCGCTCCATCATTGGTTCTTCATTGTACTTATGTGCATCTAGGCTAGATATAATGCTTAGTGCTTGCATGCGTGCCCGATTTCAAGCTACACCGAAGGAATCACACCATAAGGCTGTGAAGCATATTCTTCGATATCTAGCTCACACACCAACACTTGATTATGGTACCCCAAGGGCTTGGCTTTTGATCTCATTGGATATTTTGACTCTGACTATGCTGGTGATCGTGTGGACTGCAAGTCAACGTCTGGTACATGTCATTTCCTCGGACGATCCTTGGTCTGTTGGTCCTCGAAGAAACAGAACCGCGTATCACTGTCTACTGCTGAAGCTGAGTACATTGTTGCTGGTTCTTGCTGTGCTCAACTGCTATGGATGAAGCAAACTCTCAAGGACTAAGGCGTCAACGTGAAGAATGTGCCTCTCCTCTGTGACAATGAGAGTGCCATCAAGATTGTTCACAACCCAGTTCAGCACTCGAAGACAAAGCACATTCAGATTCGTCATCATTTTCTTCGTGATCATGTGTTGAAGGGGGACATTTCTATTGAGCATGTGAAGACTGAAGAACAGCTAGCCGATATCTTCACAAAGCCCTTGGATGAGAAGAGATTTAGCAAGTTGCTGTGTGAGCTAAATATCTTAGAACTTTCGAATGTTCTTTGAAAAGTACTCTCATCCTAACACTTATGCAAAATTGATGACTTAGATGTGCAACACATGAAGAAACGTTTTTCTTCAATCAATGAAGAATAGCAGTCTAAGTGTGAAGAAATTAACGAAGAATTTGATTCTGAGAACCCTACGACAATTGTACGCGGTGTCTAAAATCATCATTCTTATATGGTGGGTTACGCCACCACCAAAGTTGAAATTCTTCAATTTGAGTTTTTCCTCAGTTTTTTTAAATTCCTCAGTTGTTCATATTCTTCAACTTAGCAAAATCTTCACTGTTTCCATCGTTTTTCTTCATTGGCTCTCTCTCTCTCTCTCTCTCTCTCTCTCTCTCTCTCTCTCTCTCTATATATATATATATATATATATATATATATATATATATATATATATATATATATATATATATATATATATATATGAGTTTATGTCCTCTTCAACATTCACTTATGGTTAATTCTTCAAGTTGGTTTTTTCTGCTAAGTGAATGTGATCGGACCCTTCCCCCTCTATGCTATACTCAACCCAATCTATTCACAAATTCTTCATGTGCGTTCTATTTGAAACTCGTTCAAAATCTTCACTGTGTCCTTGTTAGCTGAAGAATTTGCGAACGGAACGTTAAAACTTATCTTATCCAAATTTTCGGCTTTGCCGCTCAAACCGTTCCGCATCCCATGATATACTTATCTATTCACCCATGATCTAACACGATCTCCACTTCTCAGTACATGGGTGACACATGTCATGCGAATGAGAAGGGTCAGGGGCACGTTCGTCCAAAATCTTCGGGCGAACAGTTTTTTCACCGTGGCTATAAATACCCCCTCTCCCCTTCCTCACTTCCTTTACTCCGCTCGACCTCCTTCTCCAGCTCGATCTTCTCAAACCCTAGCGTCGCCACTACTTCATCGTCGCCAGTGATGAAGAGCTTCGCTGCCTCGACCTCATCGCCGTCGTACTCGCGCCAGCCGCGGAAATCCTCACTCCGTCGCCGCCGTAGCTGTCTACCTCCGTCGAGTTAGGGCGTGGAAGATCTGCACAGACGAACTTCACTTCTCCATCTCACAGTTCATCGTGTTCTTCGTTCAGGGTAATTAAAAGTTACTTTCACTGCCCTCCTTGATTTAAATGTTTTCTACAAAATCTTCCAAGGTGTTTTTCTTCAAATCCTCACACACTAAACACCTCACATGTCATTCTTGATTCGTTTCTCTAAGCATCATTTTTCTTCAAGATTCCTCAATTATGTGGATCTTCGATCTATACAAACTCTGGAACCTAAGACAAAGAACGCTTACTGAAATTCTTCAAGACTCATCTGGTCAAATTCCTCAAACTTGTTCTTTTTGAAAAACCTTTTGAGAATGCATATGACCTCTCCAAATTCCTCGCAACTATACTCTATTCACAGGTACTCATGTCCGCTGCTGAATCACTAGCTTCTCATCAACTTAACTCATTTGCAGCGTTCCTTGAAGAAAAGTTGCATAATTCTTCAGAGAATTCGATTGTTCAAATTCCTCAACTGAATAAAATGGTAGACGGTAAGAAGCCACAGAAAGGAGGAAAGAAGCCAGAGGTCAACACAGCGTTTGAAATCCCTGATGACATCTATGCTAGGTACTGCACACCTCCTGAGGAAGATAAAAATCAGCGCAAGGTGCACATTCAGAAGATAGAGAGGGGATGGGCAAGAGAGTGGAGGGAGTACAGGTATGTAACTCCAAAGTACATGAAGAAATTCGCTCTAAATCCTCCATGCCCAAGACCTCCATTGGCACCTGGCCAAGAAGCGGATCCCACCAGCGTCAAGCGCGGTGAGGACTTTCCTGAAGAATGGGCCAAGCGCCTGGCCAAGTTGGCCAAACAAGCAAAAGAAGCAGTGAGAAAATTCAATGAAGACTTGATACGTCTCCAACGTATCTATAATTTTTGATTGCTCCATGCTATATTATATACTATTTTGGACTATATTGGGCTTTATTTTCAACTTTTATATTATTTTTGGGACTAACCTATTAACCAGAGGCTCAGCCTAGAATTGCTATTTTTTTGCCTATTTCAGTGTTTCGAAGAAACGTAATATCAAACGGAGTCCAAATGGAATGAGACCTTCGGGAACGTGATTTTCTCACCGAACGTGATCCAGGAGACTTGGACCCTACTCCAAGGAACAAAAGATGCGGTCACGAGAGTGGGGGCGCCCCCTAGGGTGCGCCCCCTGCCTTGTGAGCCCCCTGTTGCTCCACCGACGTACTCCTTCCTCCTATATATACCTACGTACCCCCAAACGATCAGATACGGAGCCAAAAACCTAATTCCACTGCCGCAACTTTCTGTATCCACGAGATCCCATCTTGGGGCCTGTTCCGAAGCTCCGCCGGAGAGGGCCGTCATCATGGAGGGCTTCTACATCATCATAGCCTCTCCGATGAAGTGTGAGTAGTTTACCTCAGACCTCGGGTCCATAGTTATTAGCTAGATGGCTTCTTCTCTCTTTTTGGATCTCAATACAATGTTCTCCCCCTCTCTCGTGGAGATCTAGTCGATGTAATCTTCTTTTTGCGGTGTGTTTGTTGAGACCGATGAATTGTGGGTTTATGATCAAGTCTATCTATGAATAATATTTGAATCTTCTCTGAATTCTTTTATGTATGATTGATTATCTTTGCAAGTCTCTTCGAATTATTAGTTTGGTTTGGCCTACTAGATTGGTTTTTCTTGCCATGGAAGAAGTGCTTAGCTTTGGGTTCAATCTTGCGGTGTCCTTTCCCAGTGACAGAAGGGGCAGCAAGGCACGTATTGTATTGTTGCCATCGAGGATAACAAGATGGGGTTTTTATCATATTGCATGAAACTATCCCTCTACATCATGTCATCTTGCTTAAGGCGTTACTCTGTTTTTCACTTAATACTTTAGATGCATGCTGGATAGCGGTCGATGAGTGGAGTAATAGTAGTAGATGCAGGCAGGAGTCGGTCTACTTGTCTCGGACGTGATGCCTATATACATGATCATACCTAGATAACCTCACAACTATGCTCAATTCTATCAATTGCTCAACAGTAATTTGTTCACCCACCGTAGAATACTTATGCTCTTGAGAGAAGCCACTAGTGAAACCTATGGCCCCCGGGTCTATTATCATCATATCAATCTCCATCACTTTATTATTGCTTTGCTTTTTTACTTCGCCTTTTACTTTTCACTTTGCATCTCTATATCAAAAATACCAAAAATATTATCTATCATCTCTATCAGATCTCACTCTCGTAAGTGACCGTGAAGGGATCGACAACCCCTAATCGCGTTGGTTGCGAGGAGCTATTGTTTTTGTGTAGGTACGAGGGACTTGCGTGTAGCCTCCTACTGGATTGATACTTGGTTCTCAAGAACTGAGGGAAATACTTACGCTACTTTGCTGCATCATCCTCTCCTCTTCGGGGAAATCCAACGCAGTGCTCAAGAGGTAGCAAGAAGAATTTCTGGCGCCGTTGCCGGGGAGTCTGCACAAAGGCAACATACCAAGTACCCATCACAATCCCTATCTCCCGCATTACATTAGTTGCCATTTCCCTCTCGTTTTCCTCTCCCCCACTTCACCCTTGTCGTTTTATTCGCCCTCTCTTTCCCAATCTCCTTCTCTTTTTTCGTTTGCCTTTTTCGCGCTTGCCTTTTGTTTGCTCGGTGTTGGTTTGCTTGCTTGTCGCGATGGCTCTACCGAGATTTGGTGATCTTCACCTTAAAAGGTTAGAGGAGATCAAAAACAACGTCAGGAAGTTTATGGTTTTGCAATTTGAGCATAATAATTTCTTTAGAAACGAGCTTAAGGAACAAAAAAGTTTTATGAGTTATATGAATAAAGAGCTTGATGATATGTCTAAAGAATTTGATGGTATAAGATCCCAAATTGCTCGTCTTGAAAAGATGACTGCTGAAATTTCGGATATGCAAGCTACCTTAGTCAATAAGATGGCCGCTAAACCGAATGCCTATGAAAATCAAGATGAAGATATAAAAGTTATTGATGTGTCCCCTATTAAATCTTTGTTTTGCAATATGAATCTTGATGAAACTGAATATGATCTTCCTTTACCTAGAAGGCGTTCTAAAAATTCAGAGTATTTAGATCTTGATGATGAAATTGATAAAAGTGGGATTGAAAGAAATAAAACCCTAGATGTTGCTAAACCCACTATATTGGATCTCAAGGAATTTAATTATGAAAGTTGCTCTTTAATTGATGCAATCCGTGCTAAATTCTCCTCATGCTTATAGTCAAAATAAAGCCTTTACCGAACATATCGTTGATGCCTTGATGCAATCTTATGAAGAAAAACTTGAGTTGAAAGTTTCTATCCCTAGAAAACTCTATTATGAGTGGGAACCTACTATTAAAATTTAAATAAAAGATCATGAGTTTTACGCTTTATGTGATTTGGGTGCTAGTGTCTCCACTATTCCCAAAACTTTGTGTGATTTGCTAGATTTCTGTGATTTTGATGGTTGCTCTCTAAACTTGCATCTTGCGGATTCCACTATTAAGAAACCTATGGGAAGAATTAATGATGTTCTTATTGTTGCAAATAGGAATTATGTGCCCGTAGATTTTATTGTTCTTGATATAGATTGCAATCCTTCTTGCCCTATTATTCTCGGTAGACCTTTTCTTAGAACGGTTGGTGCAATTATTGATATGAAGGAAGGGAATATTAGATTTCAATTTCCATTAAAGAACGGCATGGAACACTTCCCTAGAAATAAAATAAAATTGCCATATGAAACTATCATGAGAGCCACTTATGGATTGCCTACCAAAGATGGCAATACCTAGATCTATCCTCATTTTTATGCCTAGCTAGGGGCGTTAAACGATAGCGCTTGTTGGGAGGCAACCCAATTTTATTTTTAGTTTTTTTGTTTTTGCTTCTGTTTAGGAATAAATAATCCATCTACCTTCTGTTTAGATGTGGTTTTGTGTTTTAATTTGGGTTTGTGCCAAGTTAGACCTATAGGATCTTCTTGGATGATAATTATTTGATCTTGCTGTAATTTCCAGAACCTTTCTGTTCACGAAAACAATTGTTAAAAATCACCAGAACGTGGTAAAATACTGATTCCAATTGCTGCTGATCAATAAACAAATTGTCTAGGTCTTCCTATTTTGGTAGATTTTTTGGAGTTCCAGAAGTTTGCGTTAGTTACAGATTACTACAGACTGTTCTGTTTTTGACAGATTCTGTTTTTTCGTGTGTTGTTTGCTTATTTTGATGAATCTATGGCTAGTAAAATAGTTTATAATCCATAGGGAAGTTGGAATACAGTAGGTTTAACACCAATATAAATAAATAATGAGTTCATTACAGTACCTTGAAGTGGTTTTTTGTTTTCTTTCTCTAACAAGCTCACGAGATTTCTATTGAGTTTTGTGTTGTGAAGTTTTCAAGTTTTGGGTAAATTCTTTTGATGGATTATGGAACAAGGAGTGGCAAGAGCCTAAGCTTGGGGATGCCCATGGCACCCCCAAGATAATCCAAGGACACCAAAAAGTCAAAGCTTGGGGATGCCCCGGAAGGCATCCCCTCTTTCATCTACTTCCATCGGTAATTTTACTTGGAGCTATATTTTTATTCACCACATGATATGTGTTTTGCTTGGAGCATCTTGTTTTATTTGTGTCTTTGTTTGTTAGTGTGCAAAAATCATCCTTGCTGTACACACCTTTTGAGAGAGCCATACATGAATTAGAATTTGATAGAATACTCTATGTGCTTCACTTATATCTTTTGAGCTTGATAGTTTTGCTCTATGTGCTTCACTTATATCTTTTGAGCGTTATAATTTTGCTCTATGTGCTTCACTTAGATCTTTTAGAGCACGGTGGTGGATTTGTTTTAAATAAACTATTGATCTCTCATGCTTCACTTAGATTATTTTGAGAGTCTTTAATAGCATGGTAATTTGCTTAATAATAATATGTTTGGTATTCAAGATTTGTGAAACTTTCTTTTGAGTGCGTTGAATACTAAGAAAAGTTTGATGCTTGATAATTGTTTTGAGATATGAAGATGGTGATATTAGAGTCATGCTAGTTGAGTAGTTGTGAATTTGAGAAATACTTGTGTTAAAGTTTGTGATTTCCGTAGCATGCACGTATGGTGAACCGTTATGTGATGAAGTCGGAGCATGATTTATTTATTGATTGTCTTCCTTATGAGTGGTGGTCGGGGACGAGCGATGGTCTTTTCCTACCAATCTATCCCCCTAGGAGCTTGCGCGTAATACTTTGCTTTGATAACTTCTAGATTTTTGCAATAAGCATATGATTTCTTTATGACTAATGTTGAGTCCATGGATTATACGCACTTTTTCCCATCCTTCCACCATTGCTTGACTCTCTAATACCGCACACCTTTCGCCGGTATCATACACCCACCATATACCTTCCTCAAAACAGCCACCATACCTACCTATCATGGCATTTCCATAGCCATTCCGAGATATATTGCCATGCAACTTTCCACCGTTCCGTTTATTATGACACGCTCCATCATTGTCATATTGCTAGCATGATCATGTAGTTGACATCATATTTGTGGCAAAGCCACCGTTCATAATTCTTTCATACATGTCGCTCTTGATTCATTGCATATCCTGGTACACCGCCGGAGGCATTCATATAGAGTCATATTTTGTTCTAAGTATTGAGTTGTAATTGTTGAGTTGTAAGAAAAATAAACGTGTGATGATCATCATTTTTAGAGCATTGTCCCAAGTGAGGAAAGGATGATGGAGACTATGATTCCCCGACAAGTCGGGATGAGACTCTGGACGGAAAAAAAAAGAGGCCATAAAAAAATAGAAAAGGACCAAATAAAAAAATAAAAAAATGAGAGAAAAAGAGAGAAGGGACAATGTTACTGTCCTTTTACCAAACTTGTGCTTCAAAGTAGCACCATGATCTTCATGATAGAGAGTCTCTCATTTTGTCACTTTCATATACTAGTGGGAATTTTACATTATAGAACTTGGCTTGTATATTCCAATGATGGGCTTCCTCAAAATGCCCTAGGTCTTCGTGAGCAACCGAGTTGGATGCACACCCACTTAGTTTCTTTTGTTGAGCTTTCATATACTTATAGCTCTAGTGCATCCGTTGCATGGCAATCCCTACTCACTCACATTCATATCTATTGATGGGCATCTCCATAGCCCGTTGATACGCCTAGTTGATGTGAGACTATCTTCTCCACAACCACCATTCTATTCCACATATAGTGCTATATCCATGGCTCACGCTCATGTATTGCGTGAAGATCGAAAAAGTTTTGAAAATGTTAAAGTATGAAACAATTGCTTGGCTTGTCATCGGGGTTGTGCATGATTTAAATACTTTGTGTGGTGAAGATAGAGCATTCCCAGACTATATGATTTTGTAGGGATAACTTTCTTTGGCCATGTTATTTTGAGAAGACATAATTGCTTTGTTAGTATGCTTCAAGTATTATTATTTTTATGTCAATATGAACTTTTGTCTTGAATCTTTCGAATCTGAATATTCATACCACAATTAAGAAGATTTGCATTGAAATTATGCCAAGTAGCACACCGCATCAAAAATTCTCTTTTTATCATTTACCTACTCGAGGACGAGCAGGAATTAAGCTTGGGGATGCCTGATACGTCTCCAACGATCTATAATTTTTTATTGCTCCATGCTATATTATCTACTGTTTTGGACTATATTGGGCTTTATTTTCCACTTTTATATTATTTTTGGGACTAACCTATTAACCGGAGGCCCAGCCCAGAATTGCTGTTTTTTGCCTATTTCAGTGTTTCGAAGAAACAGAATATCAAACAGAGTCCAAACGGAATGAAACCTTCGGGAACGTGATTTTCTCACCGAACATGATCCAGGAGACTTGGACCCTACTCCAAGGAACAAAAGAGGCGGTCACGAGGGTGGGGGTGCCCCCTAGGGTGCTCCCCCTGCCTCGTGGGCCCCCTGTTGCTCCACCGACGTACTCCTTCCTTCTATATATACCTACGTACCCCAAAACGATCATATACGGAGCCAAAAACCTAATTCCACCGCAGCAACTTTCTGTATCCATGAGATCCCATCTTGGGGCCTGTTCCGAAGCTCCGCCGGAGAGGGTCGTCATCACGGAGGGCTTCTACATCATCATAGCCTCTCCGATGAAGTGTGAGTAGTTTACCTCAGACCTTCGAGTCCATAGTTATTAGCTAGATGGCTTCTTCTCTCTTTTTGGATCTCAATACAATGTTCTCCCCCTCTCTCGTGGAGATCTATTCGATGTAATCTTCTTTTTGCGGTGTGTTTGTTGAGACCGATGAATTGTGGGTCTATGATCAAGTCTATCTATGAATAATATTTGAATCTTCTCTGAATTCTTTTATGTATGATTGGTTATCTTTGCAAGTCTCTTCAAATTATCAGTTTGGTTTGGCCTACTAGATTGGTTTTTCTTGCCATGGGAGAAGTGCTTAGCTTTGGGTTCAATCTTGTGGTGTCCTTTCCCAGTGACAGAAGGGACAACAAGGCACGTATTGTATTGTTGTCATCGAGGATAACAAGATGGGGTTTTTATCATATTGCATGAAACTATCCCTCTACATCATGTCATCTTGCTTCAGGCGTTACTCTATTTTTAACTTAAATACTCTAGATGCATGCTGGATAGCGGTCGATGAGTGGAGTAATAGTAGTAGATGCACGCAGGAGTCGGTCTACTTGTCTAGGACGTGATGCCTATATACATGATCATACCTAGATATTCTCATAACTATGCTCAATTATGTCAATTGCTCAATAGTAATTTGTTCACCCATCGTAGAATACTTATGCTCTTGAGAGAAGCCACTAGTGAAACCTATGGCCCCCGGGTCTATTCTCATCATATCAATCTCCATCACTTTATTATTGCTTTGCTTTCTTACTTTGCCTTTTACTTTTCACTTTGCATCTCTATATCAAAAATACCAAAAAATATTATCTATCATCTCTATCAGATCTCACTCTCGTAAGTGACCGTGAAGGGATCGACAACCCCTAATCACGTTGGTTGCGAGGAGATTTTGTTTTTGTGTAGGTACGAGGGACTTGTGTGTAGCCTCCTACTGGATTAATACCTTGGTTCTCAAAAACTGAGGAAAATACTTACGCTACTTTGCTGCATCATCCTCTCCTCTTCGGGGAAATCCAACGCAGTGCTCAAGAGTTACAAGACTCTACTGCTGCTGTTGCCACTGAGGCATCTGTCAAGTCGAAGAAATCTATGTCTAAGAAGCCTGCGCGTAAGCCAAGTGCTTCACCTTCAGTGCCCTCAAGGCTAAGTTCCTCACCAATGCCCTCACGGCCAGAATCTTCAAAGCCCTCAAGGCCAATTCCTCATGTTGCTCCTGCTCCTCCAAAATCCTCAGCTCCTCCAAAGTCCTCAGCTGCTCCGACAAAGTCCTTAGCTGCTCCGACAAATTCCTCAGCACGTGTGCATCTTGCCACGTGCCAAAGGACTACAGGCATGTCCATTGCCTCAGGAGTCTCGGCTAGTTCCTCAGCTACACCCAATTCTTCAACGGGACCCTCTCTGCTGAAGACAAAGGCCACTGCTAGACGAGGTCCTCACCCTAGTCCTCAGAAGAAGCAGGTCGCCTTCCAAGTGCCGTCTGAAGAAGACGAAGCTGATGATGAAGAACTTGCTGAGATCATCAGAGACAGGCAAGTTAGGGCCGCTAGAGCCAAAGGCACAAATGTGCCACTGCTTTCGGATCCAAGATTGATCCTCGACTATATTGATCTCTGGCACAAGGACCCAAACACTACTATGCCTGATTTCAACTTGACTCCTGGCCAAAGTCACATGCTGACCCATTTCATCCAAGAAGAAAAATGGAAATATGAGAAGGCCAGGCAGATCAAGAAAGCACAGTACAGGAAGGAGAAACTTCTGAGGAACAACGTTGTCTCTATGACAACTGATGAACTTGCGAAGATCTAGTCTGAAATCAAAACCCTCAGCGATGACTTCAATGCTTACTATGCTGATTGGCAAGGAGCCAATGTCTGGTTTGTTAAACTGACTAAGAAGTTCACCTCCAATGTTGCAGCCCCATCGCAACAAGAAATTCCTCAGGCTGAAGCATCTGCTCAGCGGACTGAAGAACATGCCAGCACCGCTGATGACATTCAGGCTGCTGAAGAAAATGTGAGTTCCAGGGCTGATGACTGCATTCCAGCCACTGAAGAAATTGCCAGGGCATCCACTAGTGGTGCGCCTGAAGAAAATGAAGAGGTCAGGGCAACTGCATCAGCTGTGCCTGAAGAAAATCAACCAGATTCCTCTGCTCCTCCTGTGCCTACACCAACTCCGATCCTTCCATCTGCATCAGATGTGAAGAAGACCAAGGCTGCAGAGCGTGCAACAGTGAAGAAAAGGAAAGCATCAGCTACTTCAGATTATTCAGCTCCGAAGAAAATGAAGCCCATGACCAGCTCATTTGCAAACCCGATTGATGTTGTTCCTATCTCAACCGTGCCATCAAAGGACCTTGTTCCTTATGATGAAGAATATGTGATCCCTAGCGGATCTGATGAAGAAAATCCTGCTGCTGCTTCGTCAGAGCAGTTGGATGAAGAAATTGAAGCAGATGCAATCCCTTCAACCCCCACAGTTTCCTCGCCTATGCCTCAGTTTACTGCTGAAGAGGCCGGCGTTGAAGAAATGGAAGATGAAGATGTGGACATTGGCTGCACCACACCAGTGATGAATGATGACTTTTGGGAAAGTCAGCACCCCAAGTCTCCACTCTTCACACCATTGCAGCAAATACCTCAGTCCCCTGCACAAACTGTTCAAATGGGCTCTGAAGAAACTCACCCCACTTCGTCTGTACGTGAAGAAATTCCAGCCACTAGTGCTGAAGAAACTGCTGATGATGAACATCTGAAGACGCAGACTGCCACTGAAGAGGAACCAGAAAATCCTCAGCCTGAAGAACCTGAGATTGCGATTCCTGAGGTTATGATGCAACTCACTGACACTCCTCTGCCCAAGCCAAAGGATCCATTCTCAAGGAAGCAAAAATTCAAGGCTGAAGATTTCTTCAGCGAGCATGTATTCTTCACAGACTACAACCCCTATGATTCTGCTCGCATAAGGAAGAGACGTTTCTAGACGGCTAGCCAGGCTAATTTATATTCCTCTATGCTATTCAACAAAGACAAAGTCTTCGATCATGAGCACATTCCTCACGTGGATATGGAATCTCTGTCGTGCTTCGTGCCAGTCCTCAGTGTTCTTCACGACGCTGGACTGTTAAATTTCTGCACTGGCATCTGTGATTGGAATGAAGAACTCATTCTTCAATTCTATGCGACGCTGCACATCACAGGAGATTCTGAAGATGTGAATTCATGGGTGCTGGACTGGATGTCTGAGAACACTCACTACACGGAACCAGCTACTGAATTGCTTCGTGCTTTACCACTCAGTCCTCATCTTGAAGCTGCTCGATGTGTCTACAGTGAAGCTGAGCTTATAAATCACTACATGCAAGTTCTGATGAAGCCTTTGAAGCCAGGTCAGGCCCCACGAACCAAATTCCTCGTGAAGGAATTACTATATGTGCCTCAGACTGTCTATCGCATTCTGACGAAGACATTGAATCCTATCAAGGGCCACGATTCTAATGACGAAGAAGTCGTTGGCATCATGAAGAATCTGCTCTTCAATATCATTCATGGTGTTCCCGTCAACTTCCAAGATTTCTTCATGAGGACTCTGGCCAATGTCGCTATGTCACCATTTGAGCTGAAGCCTTGTGCACCTTGGATTATGAGATTCATCAGAAAAAGGTCTTCACTCAACTATAAAGTTGATACACTGAATCATTGCAGCTACTTGCCCCCAATTGAAGTCCTCAAGCGGACCTATTCCTCAGCTGATGAAAAGGGCAAGGCACCAGCTATTATAGATGAAGGCATTCGTTCGTTGGATGGTCAATTTCTCAAGGCTGCATCCTACTCAACCAATGACGACTCTGGCACCCATGACTCTGCCGCCAACACAACCAAGAAAAATCCTCAAGGCACAACACCCAGGGTGATGACTGATCGTGAGCTTCTCCTCAGTCTTCATCAGAAGGTTGATCGCAATCACAAATGGGTCAAGCGACAGCTTGGTTCTATTCTTCACAACATGACCTCTACCCACAATGCAGTGAAGAAAAACCAGTGCTACCTCCATGAAACCTTCAATCGTACCTGGGCTGTTTTGTCTCATGTCTACAGCGAAAAAGTTCTGAAGAAAATGGGTCTCAAGGAAGACTTTGACTGGTCTGCACCTCCACCAAAGAAATACAAGAAGGTCAAGGTTCCTTCCTTGGTGGCCAGCTCCTATTCTTCATCGCGTGACACTGATGAGCATGAAGACTTGGACGACACTGCGGCAGGCCCTACTACGACAAACGACCCCAACAACGCTGGCACTCCTTCATCAACTTGATATTCTTCAGGGGTGTTAGTCCTCATTTTCGATCCTTTTGGTCATTCGATGACAAAGGGGGAGAAATTTGAGTTAGTCTTCAAGCGGGTCTATTATATGGGCATTTTTTTGCTAAGTTACAACTCTCGTTCTTCTGATGACTTTGCTGGATCGAGTTGTAAACTTAAACTCTATGGTGACCTGATACTTTTGCTGTGTTCTTCTTCATGCTTATTCCTCGTTAATGTTATTGCACGCATGCTGAATTACATCAGTCACCATATTTCATCATGCATTTTAAATTCTTCATATTATATGTCAAATGCGTGTATGAATTACAAGATATAGGGGGAGATCTCCATGATTCAACTCTTCAAGTGTGCATTGCTTCAAAAGCAAATACCTCACTATGCACATCTTCAGGGGGAGTTCTTCTATATCTTGCAATCAAATTCCTCAATATCAGTATTTACACTTCATATGTTTATCCCCGTTGAAAACTTAACCTATATTGTCATCAATCACCAAAAAGGGGGGATTGTAAGTTCATCTAGTGCCCCTTAGTGATTTTGGTGTATTGAAGACTTATAGGTTAAGGTACTAATGTGTTTATGAGTGTACACAGGTCTATAAGTCTATGAGGAGTTTGATATTTACAGAGAAAGTCGACCCCTAAAAATAAAGTTCTTTGACTGAAGACTTTGGATTTTTGAAGACTTTCTAAAGACTTTGAAAGTGAAGAATTTGGTGTGACCTTGAAGACTTGGTATTCATTTGAGTAACATGAAGTGTGAAGACTTTTGTTTTTGTTGTTTCATTTTCTCTTTCTTGAGTCATAGGAAACACTGTACTGTTAAAGGGGGTCGAGGAAATACTAAGGAAAATTTTCCATGTGATGCTCAATTCAAAATCCTACACCTACCAATCCCTTCCAGTGAAGCCATTGGAAATCTCACACAGTTTAGTCATATTCTTCAGTGACAGAGACGAAGTTCTTCTGGTCTCTGAGGAATTTGTTCTGACTGAGGAGTTAGGAATTTGTTCTGACTGAGGAGTTAGGAATTTGCCAGTGCAAATTGCCTACACAGTGAGGAACATGATAGCCCTGAGGAATTTGAGCCTCAAATTTCCGACCGTTGTTGTGCTACGCGCCAGCTGTCCCAAAATATCTTATCCACCTAATGGTCATATCATTGAAGGGCATTTATGTCTTATCATGTCGGGCTGCTCCCTAGGCTATAAATAGCCGCCCCCTACAACCACTAGCTGGTTGGCTGCTCTAAGAGAAACTGACACTTGTCATTTGAGAGCATCCCATCCTCCGAGGACTTTGAGCGAAAATCATCAAGTGAGGAAAAACCCAAATCCAAAGTGATTGAGCATCACTGAAGAGATTGATCCTGCATGGATCCGACGCTTGTTACCTTTGAAGACTGTGCTTCTTCGAGACGGTTAGGCGTCATGGTCTAGAGCATCCAAGAGGAATTGTGGATCGCCGAGTGACCGAGTTTGTGAAGGTTCGGAAGTCACCTGAAGACTTACCATGAGTGATTGGACGAGGTCTGTGTGACCTTAGTTCAAGGAGAATACGGTGAGGATTGTGTGTACGGGACTGTGTGTCCTCGGTCTTAAATACCTAGCCGCTCCAACCAGATGTACAACTGAGACAGCAGTTGAAACTGGTATACCAAATCATAGTCTTCACCAAGCCAACTGGTTCTATTTCCTCAACTCTTTCATTTTCTCATTACTGTGTTGTGTGCTTGTCATATCTGTGTTTGAAGACTTTGACTGAAGACTTTCTCAATTTCTTCAGTCTGTTTGTCTTCATCCTGTGTTATCATGTGATTACGCTTTCTGTACTCTGTGCTTGTCTTCATTTCATCATAATGACCATGCTTGTCTTCTGTTATGTTTACTTCTGAGTACTTATTCCGCTGCAAGTAGTTCTTCACTAAGGAATTTCCTCACCGGCAAATTCCTCGGTGAAGAATTCATAAAAACCGTCTATTCACCCCCCTCTAGTCGATATAACGCACTTTCATGTACACGTTTGATTTATTTTCCACGGCGGCGAGAACTTAGAACTGAGGAGTGGATGCATGCATGTTAGCGCCCCTGACTATACGGGCCTACAGATCAGCAGCAACAGCATACGTGGTGCACGGCCCAAGCGTGCAGCGCGCCCCAACCCACACATTGCTGGACCCGACTGGGTGAACCAGCTGCTACTTTTAAGCCAGCGCGGAGGAGAAGAGGAACTATCCAGAGGATCAAGGCACGACGACAACACTTTTAAGTCTGCAGTTCTCACACATGCCGAGCGTTGGGATGAACGAGGGGATCATTACCGCTTGCTGGTATTTATGGTGGCTTAGGAGAAGGCAGACCCATGACGAGGCTGTTCCTCCAATGGCTAGAAACGTTGTTGTTGTCCAGGCTATTTGTGCTAATTTCCAGCAAGCTACAACAAATGTACATGTCATTCGTAATGGTGAACAATGGAAGAAACCCACCTCAGGTCTTGTAAAAATAAATGTTGATGCATCCTACCATGATGAAGAAGGTAAGGGCGCTACAGGGGCCGTGGCAAGAGATAGATATGGACTTTTTATTGCGGCTTCATGCGCTACAATCCCATATGTCACTGATGCTCTTCTAGCAGAAGCAATGGCTATGAAGAGCGGACTAATTTTGGTTGAATCTCTCGGATATACCTCCATACAAATTGAATCAGATGCCTTAGAGGTCATTAATGCATGTTCAGGCCAAGAGAGGATGTGGAGCGAAGCTACTGCTATATATGCGGACTGTTTTATTATAGCTGGAATGATTGGGAATGTTGAGTTCACACATTGCCGAAGGGAAGCAAATGAAGTTGTGCACAATTTAGATAAATTTTCTTATGAGAATAATGTTTCTTCTAATTGGGTTGATGAACCCCCAGATTTTCTTATAAACTCTTTAGTGAACGATGCAACGATTTTGCCAAATCAATAAAGCTAGCCATGGTGGCATTTTTTCAAAACAAAAGGCACAGCGGCGGCTACCAACTATTTCCCTTTCCTTTCTTCCTTCTCAAGAACCACCTTCGATCTGGTTGTAATCCCTATAATCGCTACCGTTTGAGAATACATCGAGAGAACTACCACTACTACTCTAACAATGCATGGATGCAGTGTGCGACACGAGCCATAGGTAGTGATGCCGAGACACAACTGTCTGCACTTACGTCATGAGCGACAGCGCACGAGACACTCGCTAGAATGCGGAGCTTCGATGCGATTTGAGAGGAGGCTAAATGAGTCTTAAATAGATTTAAGGGGGCTAATCTAGTATATTATGTTAAATTTGGCTCAAATAGTGTTAAATATCATGTGTTTATGTAAAGAAATAAAGTACGTTGGGAGGGGGGCATCGCCCCCTTTACCTCTCATTAAGCTTCGCCACTGCATGTACGTGCACCAGGCAGCTAAAAGCTTCTAGATTCGTCCGCGTAAGTGATGCGCGAGCAGCGTGCGTGACGGTGGGTGTAGATCCTTTGGACAATAGAGTCTAGACAAGTAGTGGTGCTCGGAGTCGGAGCAAGTGATGTCAAAGCATACCCCCACAAAAAAAGCTATACATGCATACATGCACGCAAACTACAGTTAAATACAAGGATATTGATGTAGCTATAACCCAAGTTATGTGATGTGGCTTGACGTCATGAGCAACACGCCACAAGTGTTCAGATTATGCTAATATTGTTGGTTCTTCCTCCTAAGTGGCATGGAACGAAACCCTAGTGCCGCCACAAGTCTGCCACTTTCCTCGGTCCTCGTGTGTCGTATCTATCATCACTCGTGTTTCCTCCATGAACCTACTTGGGGGTGGGAGGGGTGAGTGGTATTCTCAGGTTATGTGGCACCTTCATCTGACGGTGTGGTGGCTCCCTTACCGTGTGGCAAGGGAGGGAGGGGGCGTCCAACTAGGCGACAAGCTAGCCAAGCAGTACGATGGTAGTCCCCTGCATTGTTGAGCACACCTTCTTGTGATGTGGTGCGAGTTTGCTTCAACATCTGCTCCGGTAGCATGGCCTCTGGCTGGTTGTGGGATGCTCGGCAACAAGGTAGCAACAATAGGCGGCTAAACGCGGGTCCTGTCGTGGTCTAACTCTGACAGTGATGTAGGGGGGTATGAATGGAGAGGCTAGATCTTAGCTATGGAGGAGTTGTAAGCACACGAGGTTTACGAGTTCAGGCCCTTCGCGGAGGAAGTAACAACCCTACGTCTCGGTGCCCGGAGGCGGTCGATTGGATTATAAGTGTGTGAATAACAGGGGTGCCAACCCTTGATACTGAGGAGGGGGTGGCTTATATAGAGTTCGCCAGGCCCCTCCAGCCCTCAGTAATGTAGGGTTTAAAGTACATTAAGATAGGGAGTTACTGGTAACGCCCCTAATAAAGTGTTATGATGACCATAAAAGCTACTTAATGACCGACCGTTTGTGTGCGGAGTGACTTTAGATCTCCTGGCAGTCGAGTGGTTGATCTCGTGGTCGAGTGATAGCTTCGCGGTCGAGTGTCTTGAATCCGTCGAGTGGGATACCTTCAAGTCGATTGAAAGGTGACTTCTTCTTGGGATGTCCTTAGGTAGGGTACTTAGGACAGGTCCGTGCCCCTACCCTAGGTACATAGCTTCATCATTAGCCCCCGAATGGATCGAGGTTTGAGTGGGAAAGGAGTTGGGGAATCTTTCCGCCTGATTCTTCGTGTTATACGAATGCCTTGTTTCGGATCAATCGTCACGGATGACGTCGTCAACTTCTCTCAGTCGCCTTGATCCCTTCTTGGCCTCTTGTCGAGTGAACTTCTGCACTTGTGAAGTTCCGACTAATGGTGCGAGAAGGATCTTCTGTTTGACGGATAGTTCTGTAGCCCACGGATTTTGCGGGATTTGAATTTCGGGAAGCGCGCAGGACGGGAGCGGCAGCAGTAATCGGAAGGGATAGGGAGGAACCTCCTCGATTCCCGTGCCACCTTTTTCGCCACGTACAGCGCGCGCGCCTGTTGCGGGATTTGACGGGATTGCCCGGGCCTACTAGTCAGTCACTCAGAAGCGACCTCTTATAAGCCGCTGCCTCGGAACCCCCGAACAGTGCGCCTTCACTTTTCCCCCTCCCTTCACAAAATCCTCCGCCACCTCCGCTCTCACCTCCGTGCGGTAGGTCTGTTCGAGCTTCGCCGGCGACGATTGGGAAGGAAAAGACGTCGGCTCTAGAGCGCGCGAAGAAGGCGGCGGTGCAGGGGAAGGGGAAGAAGTCCGCTCGGGGCGGATCTTCCTCGAGGACTACTCTGCCCGAGGATTGGATCCAGGGCCACTGGATGACGTCGGCGATTCGGCAAGATGATCTCGATGATCTGGTCGAGGGGGGATTCATTCCCCACGAATCTTCGCGTCTTCCGAGGAAAGAAATCGAACCCCAGCCTCTTTGATGGTGAGTGCGTCCTCCTCGCCACCCATATCGATCGTGGATTCTCTATGCCTCCTCATCCTTTTTTCCGGAGCTTCTTGAACTTCTTCGGAGCACATCTCCATCACTTTACTCCCAATTCTATTGTGTATCTTGCTGCTTTCGTTTCCTTGTGTGAAAACTTCTTGGGTTGCCGCCCCCATTGGGGACTCTTCAAGCACATCTTCACTTGCCATTCTCAGTCGGTCAAGAAGGCCAAGTCGAGTGACGAACGGGCGCAGGTTATCCAGCTGTGCGGGGGCCTGGCGATCCAGATGAGAGGAAAAAGTTCTTTTCCGTCTATCACTTTTCCTGAGTCAGTCCATGGGTGGCAGTCGACCTGGTTTTACTGTAAAGACCAGGTGACCCCAGGACAGTCGACTGGGCTTCCCCCTTTCTCTCTGAACCGAGCACAAAAACCTGCCTCTCTGAAAGTGACACCGGAGGAAAAGGAGCAAGTCAAGGTGCTAGTCGGTCGAGTGGTTCAGCTTGTCCGCGAGGGTGTGACTAGCATGGACTTGTTGGAAGTCTTCCTTCGGAGGCGCATCCAACCGCTTCAGGCTCGTGACCATCCGATGTGGCTGTACTCGGGTCTCGAAGACACCACTCGGATTCACCCAGAGGAGGTCACTGACGAGATGCTGGAAGGATGGCTGTCGAGTATCACAGGGAACAAGGACAACCCCCGAGGAGCCAGGAGGATTCCTCCACTCGACCACACACACGAAGTGGACAAGGTCTGACCTTATGTTTCCGATTGAGATCTTGCTTTCTTTAATTGTTCTTCTTTGGATCAGTCGATTGACTTTTGTCTTGTTTGCTGTCCTCTAGGCCATTACTGAGATGTACTCGACGCCCAATGGTGCACAGGAGCAGACCGAGGAAGGAGAGGCGAGTGGAGGCGAAAGTGGAGACGAGAAGGAAGAGTGGGAATCTGACGGCGAGGGAGAGGGGGATGACGACGACGACTCCAGCAAAGAAGAGGAGGAAGAAGTCGAACCTCCCCGGTCGGAAAGGCGATCCAAGCTTACACACGACCCTGCACAAAAACGTGGTAAGGCGACTGCCCCCGTTGGGCAGTCGTCGAAGCGACCTCGAACCTCTTCCCCAGCGCCGACAGAAAAAGCTCCCAAGCACCCACGGGCGACGCCGTCCAAGCCACCCAAGGCCTTGCCTAAGATGAAGATGACTGTCCCCACCGTTTCTGGGTAAAAGTTGAACTTGTTTTCCTTTATTGAACGTGACGGGCTCTTGGTCGACTCATTGATAAGCTGACTGACTTTTGAAACTTACAGTGCTGCTACCTCTGAGATCTCCGCCAAGGACGACGATCAAGAGATGGAAGATGCTGCTACTTCCAACCCCGGTATGATTGCTGATGCTCTGCTTTTAATCGACTGACGATTTCTCATAACTCCGGTCGATTGGATTTTTCTTGTAGCTCCTCCTCATGTCATTGACCTCCCTGACGACGACGTCGAAGTGCCACTGAGGGCGAGAAGGAACAGGAGGGTGCCGGCTGGCAAGACTCCACAAACTACTCCGGCGTTTGAGGCCGTAGTTCGTGAGGGTGGTGATACCACTCGGGCTTCTGTGACCTTTGCTGAGCCTCTGACGAGTGTCCAGCCTTCAACATCGACTGCAGATCCGCCTTCGCTTTTCGCCACACACCACGTCCCTGAGGACCAAGTGGGTGCCGCTAAAGAAGCTATACGCCAGGCGGGGATCATGATGGAGCAAGTGAAGGTGGTTCGGGAAGCCAGGCAGGCAGCTTATGACGCGAGTTCAGCTCTTCAGAGTAACGTCCAGGTCAGTCGATCGCCGCTTGTTTTGTTAGGATATGATATCTGAAGAATCTCTTTTCCGAAGATCCTTAGACCTGTACACCCACTGGGTGTGTCAATCAATCTTTTCGGTCGAGTGGGGGCACGCTAAGTGCACCCACTGGGTGTAGTCCCCGAGACTACGGTGGACTGCTGGCAGTCGACTGTAGTCTTTATATTGTGTTGCTTTAGTTGAACTTCTTCACTCGGTCTGGTCCGGCCATGTCGAGTGGAACTGTACATGGTCGACTGCGGGCAGTTGATTTTTTTTGGTCGAACCAGTGGGGGCACGCTGAGTGCACCCACTGGGTGTAGTCCCCGAGACTGTTGTCGAATGTTTTGATTCGGCTGTAGTCTTAGAAACGCCACCATTGTCTCTTGGTTACTCGGAAGCAACCTATCTTTGACGTTTGTCGACTGGTTTTTCGCAGAAATCCTGTGAACTTGTGGCTCGCTTCACCGAGTTGGAGAACCAACAGATCCAGCTCAATCTTGACCTGAATCTTGCTCAGGAGAACTTGCAGAAGGCGAGAGACGAGGCGAAAGGTATGGCTGGTGAGCTTTTGACTGTCCTTTCTTTCTGGCCTTTCTCGATGTTGATCTCACTTGTCGTTCCATAGACAAACTGGAAGAAGCTCTGAAGAAGAAGGACCATGACCTCACCGAAGCACAGAAGGAGGCTTTGAACAAGACCAAGCTTGCTGAAGAAAAACTGACTTCAGTCGGAACTCTTGAAAAGGAGAACTCTAGACTGAAAACTGCTCTTGATGCGGCTAACCAAGAAGTCAGCCGTCTGAAAAATGACAAGATAGCTCTGGGTGACAAGGCCAGTGAATTAGTGGGGAAGAAGAACGATCTGGAGGCTTATCTCGGGGGACTCGCCAAGAAGCTGTTCGTCATGCTTGAGGGTAACAATTTTCACCTGGCTGTCTTGTCTTCACTAAGCTCATGCAGGATCCCTGTCTTATCTTTGACTTGTGTTTACAAAATTCTGCCAGAACTTCGAGGAGGAGACCAGTCGAGTGGAGAGAGATTTGGATCCCATTAACTCCCTAGTGAAAGATGAAGCTGCTATGAACGTGCTCTGACTAGAGTCTCGTGTTGCAAGTGTGGTTGATTATCTGGCCCGACTGAAGGTTGCGGTGTCGCGGATCGACACGTTGCTCTGGCCCAGGGCGACGCTTCCGAATGACCTCGAGTCTCTGATGACTCGACTGAATGACGTTCCTGGTCGAGTGACAGAATGGAAGAAATCCTCCGCAAGGTGTGGTGCTGATGTCGCTCTGTCCCTGGTTCGCGTCCACTTCAAGGAGGCACGAGAGGAAAAGCTGGCTGCTATCCAAGTTGGCAATACCAGGAAGCACAACTTTCAAGACTTCATGGAGACTTTCATTACTGCAGCCACTCGAATTGCAGACGGGATCGATTTGGACGAGTTCGTCGCCCCTTCCAGTCCTCCGCCAGAGGAATAAGTCTTTTATGCTTCACTTTAAATTTGCCTTGAAATGCCGAGTGGATTTTGTAACCGTTAAACTCTGTCGAGCTGAAGGCTCGAGTACTTTGATCTGAGGTCTGGGACCTTTGGGTCTTATCTGAGCTTGATTTATCGTCGAATATCTTCATGAATTATCTGTCGAGTGGAACTTGTTCCTCACTCGTAATAACTTCGTATTTGTGGTGTAGCTCCGAAGGAGAAGGTAGCAGTCGATGTATTTCATACTTATGCGAGCACTGGGCTGCAGCTAAGCCTCTGAGTGGGAGGTCTGCTCTCCACTCGGTAGGATTTTTCCAACTTAGGCGAGCACTGGGCTGCAGCTAAGCCCCCGAGTGGGAGGTTTGCTCACCACTCGGTAGGATTTTTTCAAACTTAGGCGAGCACTGGGCTGCAGCTAAGCCTCCGAGTGGGAGGTTTGCTCACCACTCGATAGGATTTTTTCAAACTTAGGCGAGTACTGGACTGCAGCTAAGCCTCCGAGTGGGAGGTCTGCTCTCCACTCGGTAGGATTTTTCCAACTTAGGTGAGCACTGGGCTGCAGCTAAGCCCCCGAGTGGGATGTTTGCTCGCCACTCGGTAGGATTTTTTCAAACTTAGGCGAGTACTGGACTGCAGCTAAGCCCCCGAGTGGGAGGTCTACTCTCCACTCGGTAGGATTTTTTCAACTTAGGCGAGTACTGGACTGCACCTAAGCCCCCCGAGTGGGAGGTTTGCTCACCACTCGGTAGGATTTTTCAAACTTAGGCGAGTACTGGACTGCAGCTAAGCCCCCGAGTGGGAGGTCTGCTCTCCACTCGGTAGGATTTTTTCAACTTAGGCGAGTACTGGACTGCAACTAAGCCCCCAAGTGGGAGGTTTGCTCACCACTCGGTAGGATTTTTTCAATCTTAGGCGAGCACTGGGCTGCAGCTAAGCCTCCGAGTGGGAGGCTGGCTCTCCACTCGGTAGGATTTTAAACACTTAGGCGAAACTAGTTCGCAGCTAAGCCCCCGAGTGAGAGGCTGGCTCCCCACTCGGTAGGATTTTTTCAACTTAGGCGAGCACTGGACTGCAGCTAAGCCCCCGAGTGGGAGGTTTGCTCACCACTCGGTAGGATTTTTTCAAACTTAGGCGAGTACTGGACTGCAGCTAAGCCCTCGAGTGGGAGGTCTGCTCTCCACTCGGTAGGATTTTTTCAACTTAGGCGAGTACTGAACTGCAGCTAAGCCCCCGAGTGGGAGGTTTGCTCACCACTCGGTAGGATTTTTTTAATCTTAGGCGAGCACTGGGCTGCAGCTAAGCCTCCGAGTGGGAGGTTTGCTCACCACTCGGTAGGATTTTTTCAATCTTAGGCGAGCACTGGGCTGCAGCTAAGCCTCCGAGTGGGAGGTTTGCTCACCAGTCGGTAGGATTTTTTCAATCTTAGGCGAGCACTGGGCTGCAGGTAAGCCTCCGAGTGGGAGGCTGGCTCTCCACTCGGTAGGATTTTAAACACTTAAGCGAAACGGGTTCGCAGCTAAGCCCCCGAGTGAGAGGCTGGCTCCCACTCGGTAGGATTTTTTTATACATATAGACTTAGGCAAAACGGATTCGCAACCGAGCCACCCACTGGGGGATTTCACACGCAAACAGAAGCAACAACAATTACTGGAGAAATTGTAACACTCTTATCTTTGATAAATAGACTACAAAAGTTTTTCTTATTACATCTCACCCGAGTGAGAATTCAAGTGTAAAAGGGGCGGAGCAGGTCCGCATTCCAAGCTCGTGGCTCGTCAATCTGGCGATCGACATTGTAAAGGTGATACGCTCCATTGTGGAGGACTCTGGTGACGATGAAGGGGCCTTCCCAGGTAGGAGCGAGTTTGTGTGGTTTCTGTTGATCCACTCGGAGGACCAAATCCCCTTCTTGGAAGGCTCGACTCTTCACGTTTCTGGCATGGAATCGATGCAAGTCTTGCTGGTAGATGGTCGATCGGATCATAGCCATTTCTCTTTCTTCCTCCAGGAGATCAACTGCGTCTTGCCGGTCTTGTTCTGCTTCAACTTCAGAGTAGAGCTCGACTCGGGGTGCATTGTGAAGCAGATCACTCGGCAAAACGGCTTCCGCTCCGTAGACCAGAAAGAACGGGGCTCTTCCAGTCGACCGATTCAGGGTGGTCCTCAATCCCCAAAGAACTGATGGAAGCTCGTCGACCCATGCGCCTACTGCATGCTTGAGATCATGCATCAGCCGAGGTTTCAGCCCTTTGAGAATCAGACCATTTGCCCTTTCTGCTTGTCCATTCGACTGGGGGTGAGCGACCGATGCGTAGTCGACTTGCGTGCCTTGCGAGGTGCAAAAAGCTCTGAACTTGTCTGAATCAAAGTTTGACCCATTATCAGTGATGATGACTCCATATCTGAATGTTATCTCCCTGATAAAACTGATAGCAGTGCAAGCATCAAGATTCTTGATAGGCTTAGCTTCAATCCATTTGGTAAACTTGTCGACTGCCACAAGCACATGTGTGAAACCGCTCCTGCTTGTTCTCAGTGGACCAACCATATCCAGTCCCCAAACAGCGAAGGGCCAGACGAGTGGGATGGTCTTCAGGGCTGATGCGGGTTTGTGGGACATGTTGGAGTAGAACTGGCACCCTTCACACTTGTCGACTATCTCTTTTGCCATTTTGTTTGCTCTTGGCCAGTAAAATCCCGCTCGGTATGCTTTAGCCACGATGGTCCGAGAGGACGCATGGTGACCACAGGTCCCCGAGTGGATATCATCAAGGATTATCTGACCTTCTTCTGGTGTTATACACTTCTGACTGATTCCAGTCGCGCTTTCTCTATACAACCGTCCCTTTATGACTGTGAAGGCTTTGGATCGACAGACGATCTCTCAAGCCTCTTCTTCGTCCTCCGGGAGTTCTTCCCTCAGGATATATGCGATGTACGGTATCGTCCAGTCGGGGGTGATTGTCAAGACTTCCATGATTAGGTCGACCACTGCTGGAATTTCGATTTCAGTCGGATCTGAGGCACTCTTTGGTTGGGGAGCTTCATCTGTGAAAGGATCTTCCTGAACTGAAGGCGAGTGGATGTGTTCCAGAAACACATTGCTAGGAATGGCTTCTCTCTTGGAACCTATCTTTGCCAAATCATCAGCTGCTTGATTTTTCAATTGGGGTATGTGATGAAGTTCTAACCCCTCGAATTTCTTTTCTAGCTTTCTCACTGCACTGCAATAACCAGTCATAGCTGGTCTCCTGACGTCCCACTCCTTCATCACCTGATTAACCACCAAATCTGAGTCGCCATAGACCATGAGGCGACGGAGGCCGAGTGAAATGGCCATGCGTAACCCATACAAAAGTGCTTCGTATTCTGCTTTGTTATTGGAGGAATCGAAGTGAATCTGGAGAACATATCTGAGCTTATCTCCTCGGGGGGAAACCAATACTACCCCTGCACCGGAACCATTCAGCATCTTAGACCCATCGAAGAACATGGTCCAGTGTTGCGAGTGAACTTGAGTCGGCAGTTGCTGTTCAATCCACTCGGCGACGAAATTTGCAATTGCTTGGGACTTGATAGCCTTCTTTGCCTCAAACTGGATATCTAGGGGAAGGAGTTCAATCGCCCATTTTGCCACTCGACCAGTTGCATCTCTATTGTGAAGAATCTCTGATAGTGGGGCGTCGCTGACGACTGTAATGGTGTGGTCAGAGAAGTAATGTGCAACCTTCTTCGTGGTCATATAAATCCCATATACGAGCTTCTGGTAATGAGGGTATCTTTGCTTTGAAGGAGTCAAAACTTCAGAAACATAGTATACTGGGCGCTGAACTTTGTAGGCCTTTCCTTCTTCTTCCCGCTCGACCGTAAGTACTGTACTGACAACTTGTCCCGTGGCTGCAATGTAAAGCAACAAAGGCTCTTTGCTGATTGGGGCAGCAAGCACCGGCTGGGTGGATAGCAGGGCTTTGAGCTCTGCAAACGCTGCATCAGCTTCTGGAGTCCACTCGAACTTGTCTGACTTCTTCATCAGTCGGTAAAGAGGCAATGCCTTTTCACCGAGCCGAGAAATGAATCGACTTAAAGCGGCCAAGCAACCTGTAAGCTTCTGGACATCATGTACGCGCACAGGACGCTTCATCCGAAGGATAGTTCCAACCTTTTCAGGATTGGCGTCGATTCCTCGTTCAGAAACGAGAAAACCGAGTAACTTTCCACCTGGAACTCCGAATGTGCAGTTTGACGGGTTGAGCTTGATATCGTACCTCCTGAGGTTGGCAAAGGTTTCAGCTAGGTCAGTCAGCAGGTCGGAACCTTTCCGTGACTTGACCACAATGTCATCCATGTACGCTTCCACATTCCGACTGATTTGAGTGAGCAAACACTTCTGAATCATCCTCATGAACGTGGCTCCGGCATTCTTGAGGCCGAAAGGCATGGTGACATAACAAAAGCACCCGAATGGAGTGATGAAAGCAGTTTTGATCTCGTCGGGTCCATACAGACGGATCTGATGGTACCTGGAGTAGGCGTCTAGAAAAGACAATCGCTCACATCCCGCAGTCGAGTCAACTATCTGGTCGATGCGGGGGAGAGGAAAATGATCTTTTGGGCAGGCCCGATTGATATGTTTGAAGTCGATGCACATGCAAAGCGACTTGTCCTTCTTGGGGACCATGACAACATTGGTGAGCCACTCGGAGTGGTAAATTTCTCGGATGAACTCAGCTGCTAAGAGCCGAGCCACCTCCTCGCCAATGGCTTTCCTCTTCTGGATGGCGGACCGTCGAAGATGTTCTTTCACAGGTTTAACTTTCGGGTCAACTCATAGACGGTGCTCAGCCAGTCCCCTGGGAACTCCAGGCATGTCAGAAGGCTTCCATGCGAAGATGTCCCAGTTCTCACGGAGGAACTGGATGAGCGCTTCTTCCTATTTGGAGTCGAGCGTTGTTGAGATGTGGGTCGGAGCAGCATTTGGATCGGTCGGGTGAATGTGAACTGCCTTCGTTTCACCGGACGACTGAAAAGCTAATTCTGAAGCAGGTTTCTTAGCTTGTAACAACTCACTCGGATCTGCAGTCTTCTGATATTCTTGCAGCTCGACCACTGCCATCTGAGCATCAGCAATCTTTGAGCCTTTCTGAAAACACTCTTCTGCTTTCTTCCGATTGCTTGTAACAGTGATCACACCTTTGGGACCAGGCATCTTCAGTTTGAGATACACATAACATGGTCGAGCCATGAAGCGTGCATAAGCTGGCCTGCCCAAAATAGCATGATAAGCACTTTGGAAGTCCACAACTTCGAATGTCAACTTTTCCTTGCGCAGTGATCACACCTTTGGGACCAGGCATCTTCAGTTTGAGATACACATAACATGGTCGAGCGATGAAGCATGCATAAGCTGGCCTGCCCAAAATAGCGTGATAAGCACTTTGGAAGTCCACAACTTCGAATGTCAACTTTTCCTTGCGGTAATTCTTGGAATCACCAAAAACCACATCGAGAGCAATTTGGCCGAGTGACTCGGCTTTCTTCCCAGGAATGACTCCGTGGAAGCTCATGTTACTGGTACTGAGCCTGGACATCGGAATGCCCATCCCTTTCAAGGTTTCTGCATACAGTATGTTCAAACCGCTGCCACCATCCATCAGGACTTTGGTCAGTGGAGTGCCTTCGACAACTGGGTCGACCACCAAAGCTTGCCTCCCAGGGGTGGCGATGTGCGTAGGGTGATCAGACTGGTCAAATGTGATGGCAGACTGAGACCACTTCAGGTAACTGGGTGTTGCCGGAGCAACCATATTCACCTCACGATTGATAACCTTCAGTCGACTTTTGCTTTCAACGTCGGCAAAAATCATCAAGGTAGAATTGACCTGGGGGTAACCATCGTCACTATCTTCCTTGTCCTCACCTTTGTCCGACTCCTTTTCCTTATCTTTGGACTGCTTGCCCTAAAACTGCTGGATCAGGAGTCGACACTATCGAGTGGTATGTTTTGGGTAAATGAGTTTACCCTCTTCGTCTTTCTTGGTATGAATGTGACACGGCAAATCCAAAACATCATTTCCATCTTGATCTTTAATTTTCTTAGGGTTCCAAGGCCCTTTGGGCTTCCCCTTAAACTTTCCTTGGGTTACGGCCAGGGCCTCCCCAGGAGCAGCTGGCTCTGCTTTCCGCTTCTACTTCCGACTGGAATTTCCTCCGGTTTCCTGAGCGACTGACTTAATTTTGCCACTCCGAAGTCGATCCTCATCTTCACCATTAGCATATTTGGTGGCAATGTCCATCATCCGATTCAGAGACGTTTCTCCGGTTCGACCGAACTTCAGATTCAACTCTCTGTACTTAACGCCTTCTTTAAAGGCACAAACTGCTTGATGATCTGGTACATTTTCCACTGTGTGATGCAATGTGATCCACCTCTAGATGTAATCCCTCAGGGTTTCATTCGGTTTCTGCACGCAAGACCGCAATTCAGTGAGACCTGCAGGTCGCTTGCATGTTCCTTCAAATGTTGTGACAAACACTCGGGAGAGATCCTCCCAAGTGTAGATGCTGCTGGGCGCTAACTGATTCAGCCACGCTCTGGCTGAGCCCTCTAACATTAGAGGCAGATGCTTCATAGCTACCTCATCATTGCCATCGCCAATCTGGACAGCCACTCGATAATCCTCGAGCCAAGTGTCGGGCTTAGACTCACCGGTGAACTTACTAACTCCAGTCGCCAACTTGAAGTTGGGAGGAATCACAGCGGCTCTGATGGCTCAACTGAAACACTCTGGACCTGAAACATGTACTCTGCTACTGGTAGGCGCATCTCTGTCGTAGCCTTCCCTGTGAGCTCTGTTCCTGTCGACCAGACCTTGCACGAGAATGGATCTCGCATCAAAGCCCGGTTCTCTGGGGTCGACTGGAACTCTCCGCCCAACGCTATGAGGGCGTCTGTCATCCTGCTATCGAGGCACATATGATCCACTCCTCGGGGGAGGGTCGGCACTCGACATCGATCATCACGATCGGATCGGTGATCATACTGCTCATTCCTTCTGATCTGATCATGCCGGTCTCCACGTCCCTCACGCCTCGGGGGCGATCTTGGGCTGTGAGCCGACTGGACTGTATCCGCTGCAACGGATCGACTATGGATCCTGTTCCGCTGACTGAGAAACAACGGAATTCTGATTTCCCGTGGCCCGGAGCAACGCTCTGATTTGTAACAGGCCTCTGCCAGCCTCTGACTGGGAGGGTTGAATCGACTCTGCTATACGGGCTGCAGCCGCCAAATTCTAAATTGGAGTTTGATATACCTGTGGGGGCGGAAAAAGCTGGCGTCGACTGGATTCTGGAGCCCGTTGACGCGCTCGCTCGTCGAGTACTCGCTGGAGATTCTCCAGTCGAGTGAGCTCGGCCAAGTTAGCCAAGCGCGCATCCTACAAGGCCCGGGCCTCGGGGGTTTCTCCAACGATAGGAGTGTGGAGTGCATCCATGTTTCGGCGGCGAAGCTCCTCTCGCTGCACGGACGTAAGAGGCTCGGGGAGATACTCCTCGTGGGGATGTGACGGGTCGCCCCCACCCGCACCTCCGTTGGTGCGGGGAAAACCGGGAGGACTGCGTGTCCTGTCGATCACCAGAACCTCCGCCGCTGGGTCACTGCTGTCGCATTCGGATGCGGTCTCTACGGAGCCAGTCGACAGGTCGAACAGGCCGTAGAGGGATTCGTCGGGCTCGATCGCCGTGACTTGTGGGGTGGCCGACTGGCGGGCCACCGCATGTCTCACCCACCTCTGAAGCCTCGACCGACCGGAGCGCTTGCGCCGGCGAGAGACAGGGCGGGAGGACGTCACTGGAGCCGACCGATACTGGGTCGACGGCTGCCGCAGGAGGACACCACGGACGCACGCGCGAAAGTGCGTCGCCCCGCGGACGGGGAGCGCATCGACGTCGAGTGGGGCCTCCTGAAGCCAAGCGGAGTCGTCGGCGATGAACGTGAGCGCGCCAAGACGGATCTCGCGGCCCTCCACCAAAGCTCCGCCCGAAACCATGATCAAAGAGATCGGAAAAATCGCAACTTCTCCAACTAGGCGCTAAGACTCCTAGCCCCACGGTGGGCGCCAACTGTCGTGGTTCTAACTCTGACATTGATGTAGGGGGGTATGAATGGAGATGCTAGATCTTAGCTATGGAGGAGTTGTAAGCACACGAGGTTTACGAGTTCAGGCCCTTCGCGGAGGAAGTAACAGCCCTACGTCTCGGTGCCCGGAGGCGGTCGATTGGATTATAAGTGTGTGAATAACAGGGGTGCCAACCCTTGATACTGAGGAGGGGGTGGCTTATATAGAGTTCGCCAGGCCCCTCCAGCCCTCAGTAATGTAGGGTCTAAAGTACATTAAGACAGGGAGTTACTGGTAACGCCCCTAATAAAGTGTTATGATGACCATAAAAGCTACTTAATGACCGACCGTTTGTGTGCGGAGGCAGTCGAGTGGTTGATCTCGTGGTCGAGTGATAACTTCGCGGTCGAGTGTCTTGAATCCGTTGAGTGGGATACCTTCAAGTCGATTGAAAGATGACTTCTTCTTGGGATGTCCTTAGATAGAGTACTCAGGACAGGTCCGTGCCCCTACACTAGGTACATAGCTTCATCAGGTCCCTTCCACCAATGGGCTTGGTCGAGCTTAGTTCGACGGGTGGCTGGTGGCGAGTGGAAAACTGGGTGGACCAAGTCGTTTCGAGCAACCTCGACCGTGGTCTTCTTTATCAATAGCGTGTGTGTAACTTCCGTTAGTAGCTACTCAACCGGTTATCCCCTGAGTGCGGTGATATCCTAAGTGCTGCCAAGTCCCATGTCGATGGTTTGCGGGCATGGTGTATAACAGTTTCCATCTGATTTTTGAGTAATTAACTAGACATTTCTCTTTTTTTAATTAATTAATAGAGCGAGGTCCTTAGACTCCAACAAAATGTGACCGCTTATCACAGTTGGCAATAAGAGCCTTGTGTACCCCTAAAAAAAAGAGCTTCTTGCGAGCGTGCACACACAAACTAATCACCTGACATTTTCTTTGCTTTACTCAATGTATACATCGCGTCAACAAAATCCCCGAGCTTGTTGATTTCTTAGCTTTCTCTTATCTGTTGCAACCTTTGTAAAGTTCTCATGGTAGTACTGTTCACTAGAAAAATGAGACCCAACATATTTATTTAAAACTGTTGGAATTTATCTCATGTGTAAACTGATATGGTGCTATCCGTGTAGTCTAACCTTCGTTCGCACTACCTATGCGCGCATCCCATTAATCAACGTGTCAACTTAGACATGACGTTATAGCGGCCGAGTCCGCTATGGTTTAGGCAATAGAGGCAGCTAGTTTTCCCAAAAAAAATACTTAGACATGAGAGACTCTTAGATTTAACAAAACTGTCAAATTTTAAGGAATAAGGGTTCTATCCATCCAAAAATTGTATTATTCAGGGATAATTACCCTTTTATTTGTTGAGAGGAAATTACTTTTCTTCGTAGGCCTACATAAAAGCAGCCCAAAGAACAAGCGCCCCAGCCCCCAGGCCCAGCCCGTTAGTCCACAGAGAAAAGCAAAAGGACAAAAAAGACCCCAAAAGAAAAGATGAACAAAACAGAAGAAGGAGAGAGTCCCCATCTCCATCTCTCTCCTTATCTCTTCCCTCCTCATAAACCCCCTCCGCCGAGTCCTCCCCGTCTCCGAGCACCTCCGCCGAGTCTAGGGTTTAACCGCCCGCCTCGTCGGCCTCCGTATCGCCCGGTAAGCATCCCCCCCCCCCCCCACCTACCAGCTCAGTCCGGCCGCGCACTCTCGCCGCCATGCCGCCGCCGCCGCCGCGCGGCTTGACCAATTTGGGTTAATGTTTCTGATTTGTGTCCGTGCGTCCGTGTGTCAGGGGAAAGGAGGAGCGGGCGGTGATGGCGGCGCCGATACCCCGTGAGTGGGTTGGTCTTCAGCAGTTCCCGGCGGCCACGCAGACCAAGCTGCACGAGCTCCTCGGCAAGCTCAAGGAGGAGGTATTGCACGCCTATTTAACGCCCCTCACCTGGACCAGCTGATTAAATTATCCATGGCTAGGTTCTAATTGTGTCTGTGACTGTGAGTTGTGACGAACTGATGGCAATTTTATGTTTTGCTTATGTTGTGATGTTAAGAATGTGAGCACATTGACGATTCTGGTGATGGGGAAGGGTGGTGTGGGGAAGTCGTCCACTGTCAACTCCATTGTCGGGGAGAGGGTCGCCAACGTCAGCGCGTTCCAGGTCTCACTTCTTCCTGGCGCTGTCTCTGTTTGTGCCTCTTTTTGAGTTACTTATGCGGGAGTGCGTCGTTGTATGTTGTTTCTATGCAGTCTGAGGGTCTGAGGCCAATGATGTGCTCCCGCACCAGGGCAGGATTCACCTTGAACATTATCGACACTCCTGGGCTCATTGAAGGTGGGTATATCAATGAGCAGGCTGTGGAGATCATAAAGAGGTATGTACATGTTGGGTGGTAACCATGCTGTTTGCAAGTGAGCAATTGATTTAGATACTGTAACTTGTAATATAGGGCTTTGGATGAGGATTGTCATTTTTGACTTAGGGACATGAGTAGATTATTTCATCGTGTTGCTCTAAATTTGATGTTTTATTTGTTTTGTCAACTGGCAAGATCATTTTGCTCACACATTTCGAAAATTCCTTCAGTATGAATTACTGCATTGCTCAAATGCTGATCCTGGGATGGTATCTAGACTTTACGAGTCTTTTTTCCCATGGTGTCAATATAGGACTAGATTCTAGGTTAATCAGTTTGTTGTGCATAGCAATCACATTGATCTGAAGTAGCATATTGCTAATATGTACTTAAAAGATGGTGAATGCTTGGGTTCTACATCAACGTATCAATTTCTTCCATTGGTCTGCATGGGTAGAGATGTAGAGTTTAAGTACATAAATAAAAATAAAAGAAGGGACATCTGCATTTCTGTTTATACATAAATCTTGTGTTCCTGAACAGAGCTGTCCTATCTTTTCTGTTGCTGTCGTTAAATCATTACTGGTTTACTTTTGTGAATTGTGATAATCCTGTCCCTATGTAGCATACAGGACCGTAATTTATATATTCTATTAAAGTCCATTATTTCTCTAAAAGTGCTCAACTCTAATAGTCTATGCATATATGTTAATTTTATGCTGGCAATGGTGTATAGTAGTCAGCTGGAGGTCACCCCACCATAAGCGCTTGATGTGATACATAGTGGTTGAGTTACCTTACACTGTAGTGGGTGCATCTGCACAATTGACCTATCAATTTGGATATCATAATTGGGGTTTCCCCTTGGACTTTAATTTTTTGCACACTAACGAGGTTAAAATGCTAACCCGCGTGTGCTTATTCGTCTCCACTTTCTCAATTTTGTCTTGGATTAATTTTCCCTTTCTAGAGAACAATATTTTATTTGTTAGCAGTTGTAATCACAGCAAAGGTTATTGAGATTGCAGTACACTGAATTGGCATCTATAGAAAAGTTTGTGCTGCTTTCATAATTGCCCACTGTTGTTGTCATACAATCTGTATATCATAATATTTATTGCTATGCTTGTATCTTAAATGTTATCAATGGTATTGCAGGTTTCTTCTGGAGAAGACTATTGATGTCCTCCTGTACGTCGATCGCTTGGATACATATAGAATGGATACATTGGATGAACAAGTTATAAGAGCCATCACTAATTCATTAGGGAAGGCCATTTGGAGAAGAACATTGGTTGTATTGACCCATGCCCAGCTGTCTCCTCCTGATGGAATTGACTATAATGATTTCCTTGCAAGAAGATCAGAGTCGCTTTTGCGATATATCCGTTCCGGTGCAGGAATCGGCAAACGAGAATATGCGGTAATGTACATATTCACTTGCTATACAATCATTTCCATCTTATTTAATGGAGTATCAGCACACTGTCAACTTCTTTGAGATTTTGTGGAGCTTCCTCTGCCTAAACTACAGTCCTGCTGTTTCTCATGAACATATTTCTGCGGAAATACTTCCCAAGTTGTTTTGGTTGATATTTTTTGGCGCTCTTCACCCTGGGGTGCCTAGAATGAATACTACTAGCTATTATATGAAAACCGTCTCTTCTCCATCCTCTTTCGGTTTGATCTTGATCCTTTTCTGCATGATCAATTTCTTGAGTTTCTCTGTAGCTTCAAGTGCTACCATGTGCTGGTACATTATGAAACCGAACCTCGTCTGTAATGGAATTTTTTGATGATCTGCAGTGTCTTAGTCCATGATAGTCTGACGAGCATTTGACTGCATGAAACCCCCCTTCCTCCACCCATTGATTTACTTCGGAACATGCTCTTCAATTAGGAGCTACTTGATAACATCTCAATCAGATTTGTCAGTATATGATAGAGACTGTAGATAAACGGTCGTACTTACGGGGCCTTTGTCTTCAGTGTATGTGATATGAATATTAGTTCTGACGAAAAGCACTATGCTCTGTTTCTTTTAGGATTTTCCCTTGCCAATAGCTTTGGCAGAGAACAGTGGAAGGTGCAAGACTAATGAGAATGGGGCGAAGGTTTGTAGGTTTCACACTGTATTTGACTTGCATTTGCTTCTGCCTAGCTGCTTGATTTTTAATTGAGGATGTCATATAACTGTGCAGATTCTTCCTGATGGAACTCCATGGATTCCAAACTTGATGAAAGAAATTACTATCGTTGTCTCAAATGGAAGCAAGTCCATTCATGTTGATCAGAAGTTAATCGACGGTCCAAATCCCAACAATCGCTGGAAGAAGTACATACCTCTCATCCTTGCCGTGCAGGTTAGCTTCCCCACATGATAATAATAGTAAAATTCACAGCATAAACTTGGCATATCATTTGTATATAAACATAACACTTGCTGATTAATCCTTCATGCTCTTCTTCAGTACTTTTTTGTGGTAAAAGGAATCCGAAGGGCTATTCATTCTGACATTTCGAACGGGAAGTTGGATGACTGGGAGCAGCGCTATAGAGACTTGGTTGGAAGCGGCAACCCGGTAGACCAGAAAGTTTCGTCATCCCGCAACCCTAAGGCCTGAACTGGCCAATGAGAGTGCATGCCAGTCTCTTGATCGTGGTCCATTCAACTCCCGGTGTTGTTCTTTTGTGCTCCTAATTCCAGTGGTCTGTTTAGGGGGATCTATAGACCTCTCAGGAACAACTTGAATAAAGTTGCTAGTGTTCTAGATGTTAAGATTATGTACCCCATTTCATTACGCTCTCGCAATTTTGCAAATGTTATTGTTGTGAACTATAATTATTTGAATTTCTTGTATGGCCTGAATGTTCGGAGATTAATGCAATTTCTTCATTGTTCAACAAGTGATGAAAAAAGAGAGAAGACCTGAGCCCAGAGCTGCTCCGTAAACAGCTCTACACCCAGATCAGAAACCATGGTGATTGGCAGTTCACTAGCATAAACAAGAAGGATTTTCTACTTGTCAACTGTTGTTTTACAGTGCAGTGAGAACAAAACTCGAGTGTTCTAACTGTATTTTATACAACTGTCGCGTGATGCAGTGCAGTCTCAAACATGCATTCCCAATGCGAAAGTACAACATAAATACCATTAATCACGAGGCCATCGTGTGACTGGATTTGCTTTCATGCATCAGCATGGAGCTTCAGAATTATGACATACAATGGTCTGCTCAAGAGAAAATATGTACACTTCACTGCACAGTTCAACAGGCAAACACGCCACTATCGTTGCAGCCCATAGCAAACTAAGATTTCAGCCAAAAAACTTTGCCCAAATGGCAGGTTTTGGCTCAACTGAAATGAAGAAAAACTCTTGTGAGACAGTTTTTTTTTACGAGTGCACGTATCTGGTTAGGTTACAACTGCCACACTTTCTCTCAACAAAGAAGAAACGAAAAGAACGCCCGCGCTAATGCTCGTAGTTGTCACTCAGCAAAATGTTGAACTTTTGTTGCAATCTCACTCCCTCCTCGTCGCCTATGTAATGCCCCAATATGGCTTGGACTCTTGCTGCCTTGCTACCTGCAATTTTGAACCATCCAATTTTTTTTTCTGCTTTAGTAACGTGTTTTGGCACTTCCACAACAAGGATTTGGAGATGAATATATATACATACATGCAAAACTACCATGCTTTGAGAAAGGACCTCTAAATTAACAACACGAGTTCTTTTCTCACACTAATTATTTTAGTTTTTCTTACTACCCTTTACCATTAGAAAGTGTGAATCACAATCGAAAAGGCCAAAGTGAATGCAGCCGCAGCAATATAGAAATCAACAAGTTTGGGGCACTCAATCCAATGAAAAACTTCTGTCACTCAAGATGTCTGGCGATATTGAGTGGACAAAATTACTTCAGAATGGTACACGGTTTCAGTTTAAATAACTATCCTTGGGCATGATGTTACTATTTTCTTCTATTTCAATTACCATGTGGGACATGATATACTACAAGGGCAGTTAATCACATAACACATCCAAAAGGCTTAGAGCATGATACAGAAAAGGTAGTAATTACACGGTCTATAAATGGCGCACCAATGCTTAACATCAAGTGCGTGAAATTCCTGTTAAATGCACCTCAAGGCGGCAAATCCTGTCAATAAAATAGGTGCTGTAAAAAACAAAAGAAAATGGTTGAGCACTGAAAATAAAACAGGTTAACTACGGCCCTGGTTAATGCTACACAGTATCTGAATATAAGCATGTGTTCAAACTCCAAAGGAACAAAGCGATGGCTGCAAATTTTCTCAGGGTCATATGAGTTGTGCTAACAGTCAAAGTGAAGGCTAAAAACTGTAATTGAAAAGGAGGTCTATTGCAATCCTTGTCAGTTACAAAATTGTATCTTAACATACACATTGTCAAAAATAACATGGCAGAAAGCTTAACAAAATAGTATACTATTTTAAACCAAGTTATTCGAATCCTACCCCTTCATAATTTACAGCGCCGCCCACCGCATCTTACTCCCAATAAGTGTTTGAAATATGCAAACAGCACTGTATGTCTATACCAGACCAAGCACCTGAGAGAGTATATATTACTAGCCTGTCCTTTTCTCAACAAATTTGCATGTCATCACATGGAAATGTACAATACCTGCTACAACTGAATGGAGCACTGCAGGCCATTATGATGGCTTTTGTATTTTATATGAGCTACAAAAATCTTGGTATGGCTTGAAATTATTTTGCCATCTTAAAAATTGTTTCTTCAAGCATCTGTACACTTCTTCCTCGGCTGGTTGAATGTCTAGATCTGTGGAAGCAAAATCCATCCTCACTGGGGTGAAATCAAACAAATCAGATGTGGTTTGTTCAGGCCCAGAATCAAGAGTCCCAGCTTTTCCACAAACAAATGTCATGAAGTTCTCATCCTTGTATGGTGCTGCAGACGTTTCAAAAGATGTACGATCAGCGCCCTTTTGCTCTTCGTTTTCCTTCTTTATAACAGTTTCATCAAGAGTAAACTTATTTTCAATCCGAGGCTCGTAAACAAGATATGACTTCTTGTCATTCAACTTTTGTGAGGAGAACCATCCATCAAAGTTGTCGGACTCAGCAATGGATACTTCAGGAACAAAGGCTTCAAGCACCTCACTACATCGATGGCGTACTAAGTCAGTTTCTGCAGTTTCTCTTTCCGAAGGGCTGTCTATGCCCCTGTTCATCTCTTCCATTGCAAGTAGGACATGCACAGGGAGCACTGGCCCAACAAGAGCATTTTGAGATACCGCTTTGCTAGTCACCTTCTCACATGTGCTTGATGGTTTCGCTAACAGGAAAGGCCGAAGTTCATTGTGTGGCGAACAGCTAGGAACTTTTAAATATTCTACTAAGCCTTCGTTTGTATCGCTTTTTAGCATGTCCTTGTATTTAGAAAGGGAGACATGAAGAATATTTGAAGGTAGACTGTTCAATATGCTCTGACATGCAATTTCGAAAACATTCATGGGGATGGTAGCATTACATAGGAAATCTGAAACTGGCAGCGAGCTGGATCTGGAATTATCCTCTGCAAATGCCAACACGTCTTCACTAATAATAATTTGATCTCTGTCTCCGTTAACACTAGTACCATGCTTCGCCAACGCACTGCATAGATTGCCCTTCAGATGTTCATATAGGAAATGCAACTTCAAGAATCGATATTTGGTGGAGACATTTTCACCTTGAGTGTCAATCAAAATGGATGAACTACTATCCATGGATGCATGTTCTGATTCATCACATGGGGTGTCAATTTCATCATGCAGACCTCGAGATGCACGATACTGTTGCATTTCCAACTTCCCCAATGCTGTTAGCCGGATCAAGGCAAAGCTGGCAGATGTTGGATCCGATATTGAGAGGTCATCTGGAAGCACATAGTAGCCAACAATGGACTTAGCGCGGTGTTGGGAAGCATACCCATCATATACTGAAACAGGCGTTGAGAATATCTCTTTCATGATTTCATTGCTGCAGCCACAATGCTGACCTGTCAGAGAAAGCCTCGAAGGAATATCCCAAGCATATAAATGAGAATTATCTGGACAACCTTGCTCCTTAGGCCCGTAACAGAACAAACTGAACTCCCCATTCCAGAACGAACCAACCAAAATGGCAAAACCTGAATTTGAAGCCCATTCATATTCCTTGGAAGGTCTCAATTCAGATAGCCGAAACATGGCAACATGATTTGGGTTCTCAAGCCCATGCTGCCAAGCCAACACAGGTTCCAACGGCTTTGTCACATCAAGGAGAATCAAGTGACGCTCTGTCACTACTGATATATGGGAATCATCGAACCCAGCCTTGCAGAATGCAATATAATGCTCAGTCCTGTCAAAAGGCTCAGTTTCAAACAACCCTGGCAACCCAACTTTTGCTAGAACCTTGTACTGAAACTTGTGTGGCTCGTTTTCCACGACGTATTTGTCACCATGATCTACAAAGCTCAAATCAACCAAAAGGACGGCTTTTGTGCTTGCGACTATCACCATCCACGGTTGTGCTCCATACGCACAGCTTAGCCAGTCCCCCCAGTCTTCACCATTGCCCCCAAAACCAACACTCGTCTTTCCTCCAAGTCGTGTATTCAGATCAAACCAACACAACTCCCCATTCTCCAGCAGCACCACACATTGTGATGGAAAATGCCTGCTCCAGCACGCGTGCACGACAGCAGCATGAAACCCCTGCTTGGCCACCGGTACAAGCACCGGGGAACCCGAATCGCGTGACTCGACCCTGAACCAATTCACTGAGTACAATGTCGCAGCAAGCAGGAAACCCTCGACACAGCTGTCATCCGGCTCCGATGACCAGGACGACTGGGCAGGAATAGCAGCAAGCTGCTGTATGCGGTGCCCAGGGTGCTTGAACCCATCACTCTGAACGAAGGGCGAAACGGGGGCAGAGCTCGCAACGGGCGAGTTCACAAGAGCGAAAGCAATCTTCTCCGCATTCTCGCCGTACGGGAAAAAGAGGACGAGAGAGCTTGAGGAGCGGGAGGGGAGGACAGCGAGAAGATTGGAAGGCGGTGGGAACGGCGGCGACGGCGCGGCGAGGAGGGGTCCCGAGAGGGACTTGAGATCGGAGTAGGGGAGGAAGGAGGTGGAGGCGACGAAGTAGCGGAGGGCGTGGCGGAGGTCGCCGGTGGTGGAGGCGTGTAGGGGCGGGGGGAAGAGGAAGGGGAGGGAGAGGAGCGGGGTGGGCGGCGGGAGAGGGGTGAAGAAGAGGGGCCCGTGGGAGGCGTCCAGCGGGGCGAGAGACGGCGGGTTGAACACGGAGGAGACGGGGAAGAGGAAGCGCCAGTCGTCGGAGAAGTTCATGGAGGCGCGCGGCAACGGCGGCGCGAACGGGGAGCAGGAGCAAGGGGGGAACAGGCGCCCGTGCCGGCGGGGATCGCGGCCACGCGTCGGCGCGACAGGGCGAAGGCCGTCGGCGTGCCGGCTTTTAGTGGGTTGTGAGAATCGGCCGGGCTATCTTGGTGGAGCCGAAGCTTGGGGGCAGAAGGCGGCGGCGCAGGCGGTGAGAGGTAGCGCTCGCGCGGGCGTGGGGACTAGAGAAAAGGGGGAGGTTTCGGGGGCTTCGGGCCCTCGTTCTCTTGGTTTCGTGTTTTTTTAGAACGTCGGCATCTTATTTTCTCAAGCAACACCAATGCAAAGAGTATACAAAATCTGGCCCTTCAGTTCATACAAGATTGGCAATCAATTGAGGTGTAGCGCCATCTGACGGCACGGAGAGCGAGAGCGAGAGCTCCCGAGCGAGGGCGAGAGCGCTTCCGCCTTGCGTCACTCCGGCGCCGGCGCCCACCCTCCCGTCGCCTGCCACTCCGGCGGCGGCGGCCACCCCCCTTCCTCCCCTCTCCCTGCGTTCTCCCTCCCCCGTCGCGTGCCATGGCGGCGAGCCCTTGCTCCGTCACCATCTCGTTTCGCGGCGGTGAGCACCCAGTCGTCTAAGGTCTCGGCCTCTCCTCGGCGTCGGAGCGGTCCGTGGAGGCAGAAGGCCCTGCAGCGCGCCCCCAGCGGTCGCCGAGGTGACGTCGACCCGGCGGATCTCGCCGTGGCAGGAGGCTCCCGCTTCCAAGAAGACCCTCTGAAAGCGCCGCCAGGGGTTCGGCCAGCCAGAGGTGGCGCCGCGTCGCCCTTCCCCGACGCGCCTAGAGGTCTCGCCGGAGATGAGGGACAAGCGCTTTCGATGCCTTGGAAAAGGGCACTTTTTGAAGGACTGCACCAATGATGTGGTTTGTTTCCGCTGCGGCCTCTCTGGTCACATCGCAAATCAGTGCAAGCGGTCGCGTAGTTTGTCGCCGGTGGAAGAGCTCAGGCGTGTTGCGGCAGCTAAAGTGGCGCGACGCTCTGGGGAGGTGGAGGGGTTGCTGTCTTCCAGGTCGGGCGAGGCCTCGTGGGGCGTCCCCTCCACCGCCGCCCCCGCCCCCAGGGCTTTTGCTCCCCCGGTGTGGCCTCGGCTCGCCCCCCCTTGCCTGGTAGTTGAGCCGGATTTGGAGATGCGCCCGCATGACTTGTGCGTTGTCAGGAGGCCACGAATGATGGAGGAGCTCGAGGGCAGGTTTCAGCATGCCACGGTGGTTTACGTGAAGGAAATGTGCCCTAGAGGCAATAATAAAGTTGTTATTTATATTTCCTTATATCATGATAAATGTCTATTATTCATGCTAGAATTGTATTAACTGGAAACTTGATACATGTGTGAATACATAGACAAAATACAGTGTCACTAGTATGCCTCTACTAGACTAGCTCGTTAATCAAAGATGGTTAAGTTTCCTGACCATAGACATGTGTTGTCATTTGATGAACGGGGTCACATCATTAGGAGAATGATGTGATGGACAAGATTCATCCTTTAGCTTAGCATAATGATCGTTAAATTCTATTGCTATTGCTTTCTTCATGACTTATACATATTCCTTTGACTATGAGATTATGCAACTCCCGAATACCGGAGGAATACCTTGTGTGCTATCAAACGTCACAACGTAACTGAGTGATCATAAAGATGCTCTACAGGTATCTCCAAAGGTGTTTGTTGGGTTAGCATAGATCGAGATTAGGATTTGTCACTCCGAGTATCGAAGAGGTATCTCTCGGCCTCTCGGTAATACACATCTTGCAAGCAATGTGACTAATGAGTTAGTTGCGGGATGATGTATTACGAAACGAGTAAAGAGACTTGCCGGTAACGAGATTGAACTAGGTATGAAGATACCGTCGATCGAATCTCGGGCAAGTAACATACTGATGACAAAGGGAATGACGTATGTTGTCATTGCGGTTTGACCGATAAAGATCTTCATAGAATATGTAGGAACCAATATGAGCATCCAGGTTCCGTTGTTGGTTATTGACCGGAGATGTGTCTCGATCATGTGTACATAGTTCTCGAACCCGTAGGGTCCACACGCTTAATGTTCGATGATGATTTGTATTATGAGTTATGTGTTTTGGTGACCGAAGATTGTTCGGAGTCCCGGATGAGATCACGGACATGACGAGGAGTCTCAAAATGGTCGAGAGGTAAAGATTGATTTATTGGACGATAGTATTCGGACACCGGAAGTGTTTCGGAATGTATCGGGTACATATCAGAGTACCGGGAGGGTTACCGAAACCCCTCGGGGAAAGATATGGGCCATCGGAGGGAGGCAAGGCAGCCCACAAGGGTGTCGCGCGCCCTCCCATGGAAGGAGTCCGAATTGGACTAGGGGAGGGTGTTGTGGAGTTGTCACGGCAGATGTCCTAGTGAAAGGACTTAGTTGTGGAGCCATGGCGACGAGGTTAGCTTAAAGGGGTTAAACGGGACAAAGGACACGAGGAGTTTGTACTGGTTCGACCCCTTGCGGTGAAAGTAAAGGCCTAATCCAGTTTGAGGTGATATTGCTACGGTTTCGGTTACCAGGGAGCGAATATGCTTTGCCTGGCTTTCGATCTGTTGTTTCTTGCCCTAAGCCGCTACCGGGTCGTCCCCTTATATACATGGGTTGACGCCCTGCGGTCTACAGAGTCCTGGCCGGCTCATACAAATGTGTCCGGCCTGGTGACTTGTCTTACATGCCTTACAATACAAGTTTACATATTCATGGCGGTTTACACTTACGGGCCTTAAGCCACCTTTGGGTTTGGGCCCTTTAATAAGCCTGTCCCATGAACCGCCATCTTCAATATACTCTTGGGCTTCATTTAGATTAACCGCCATTGGTATAACCCGGCCCCTCCTGGGCGGGTCATATCTAATAGTCATATCCCCAACATTAGGCCCCAGGTTGATTTGAACTTGTTCATGTCAATCTTCAACACTTAGAAAAAATCCTTCTTCATCTTCCCGTGTTATCTATAACCCGCCATGACGTCATCTCCTGAAATTGCGGCAACCCGTCGTGACGTCACCTATTATTAATATTACATATGGCCCAAATCTTACTAAATCTTTTCCTTTACTGAACCTCCAAAAATCGAGGCGTTCGCGCCGTCACACATCCATTTTCTTGTCTCCTCAATTTCCATGCATGCCACTTATTCTTCCGGCCTTATAAATAGGGCCACGGGTTCTCTTTTCACTGTCCCCCTTTTGCCTTCTCGCCTTCTTCTTCCTCCTTGCAACGCTCCAGCGCGCCCGAGCTCCGCCGCCGTCGACCTTCGTCTACTGCTTCAACTCCGGCCGCTGCATCACCCTGAACGCACCAGAACATCGCGGTGCTCTTCCGCTATTCATCAGCGGCATTAAGCCATCACTTTTCCTCTTTAACAGATCTGTCTTAGGGTTTCTCTGTTCGTCAGTGTTCATCACCGTTCCTCCTTCTCTTTCTTAGATTGCATAGTGTTGATCTGAAAAACGACCCCAATCTTGTGCGGCAGCAGTTTAGCACTTGGTTTTAATATCAGAATATATCCTCATTGCAATAGATCTCATCTGGGCCTCCCCACTTTTTTGCTGCCGCCATTTTAGGTTTAGATTTTATTTCATTTTTCTAAACAGCTGCAGATCCAATCTTATAGCTTCAATCTGTGAAACATGTTTGTCCCAACACTTAGTAAAATTTGCTCTTGTCAGATCTTGAACACCCGTGCTAGTCATGGCGGCTTACATCACCAGTTCATAATTACCCATATATCATTAGGCCCCGTTTTAAACCGCCAGTCTGAATAGATACTTATAGCATGTATCTCTGGCTTAAATAAATTAACTTAAACCGGCAAATCTTTCTTCCTTTTAGGCTTCTCTTTTTACAATGCCACCAAAGACAGTTACTTCATGTAACTAGGTTCCCTCCATCGTCATTGAGGGCTCACTCAAAGACTTTGTGTCAAAATCGGGTACTTGCCAGCAAAGAATGTCATGCATTATCGCGCCCCTCATCCAGGCGAAGAAAGACCTCAGCCAAAGGATGACGAAGTCATTGTTTTTACTAATCACATGAACCGGGGCTTCTCACCGCCCGGCTCTAAATTTTTCCGAGACGATCTGCACTTTTTTCAACTCCATCCTCAAGACATCAGACCCAATTTCGTGTCGAACATCTGCAACTTTCAAGTCTTCTGTGAAGTATACCTTCAAGCGGAGCCCAGTGTCGAACTCTTTACGGAATTTTTTATTTGAACTGCCAAAACAAGTTCACGAACGGGCCCAACTTGGAACTTGGCGGAATCTCAATTCAACGGAGAAGAGAGGCCATCTTCCCTTATGCGTGCCTGTCGAGTCACCCCAAGGACTGGAACCAGACGTGGTTTTATTGCAAGGATACCTCTTCGGCTGACGAGAATCCATTGCCGGGTTATCGTGCTGAACGTCTTGACCCGAAGCATCCTCTTCCTGAAAAACTTACCGGTGCTGAACGTAAGAAGCTTGCCCCCACTATTGCGAAGGTCAAGGCCCTGCTGGGGAACGGGTGAAAGGACCACGATGTCGCCTAGAGGGGGTGAATAGGCGTTTTAAAATCTTTTACGGATTTGGCTATATCCTAATGCGGAAATACACTAAGCGGATACTTTTCAAGAACAAATCCTAAATATACTAGGCTCACTAAGTGCACCAACAACTTAGGATAAACAAGATGAGAACAACGAGGATATGAGTAAGCACAAGTAAGTTACACAAATTTACTCAATGTATATCACAAGATATGTAAATGAATAATACACACAACCACAAGTAAGCAATACAAGCTTACACAAATTATGTCACAAGATATGGAAATGAATGTTACAAGCTAGCAATTCACACTAAGCACAAGATAGAACAATAGTAGCAAGTATGAATTGCGGACTATAAAGTGTTGGCCTAAATGATCTCCACGATATGGTAACCAACACAATATAATGAGGACAACAAGATATAGTGAATGCACGGTCAAGTGACCAAAGTAAACCACAAGTAAGGAGTTAGGGTTAGGGATAACCAAAGTCACGAAAACAAGGATGTATCCCGATGTTCACTTCCTTGGAGGGAAGCTAGTCACCGTTAGAGAGGTGGATGTTACCACGAAGGCACACCAACGCCATGAAGGCTCACCCTATTCTCCTTGAGATATCACCACAAAGGCGATTCTCAACCACTATTGGTAGACCTTGAGGCGGCCTCCAAACCTTCACAAACTTTTCGGGGGACAAATCACAAGTTGATTCCTCATCGGAGCACTCCTACCGCCTAAGAGTCTCCAACCTCCAAGAGTAACAAGAACAAAGGGGAAATGCTCAAGACTTGCTCAAATCACGAATTCCTTTGGTCAAGAAAGGGATAGGGAGTGGATCTATCACTTGATTGGAAAAACTCTCAAGAACTCTCACAAATCTCTCCGGGATCTAAGATTTGGTGTAGGAGAAGTGAGAGGGAGCCACTTGTGTTCTTGGGGCGATTTGGGCTGAAGTGGTCACTCTTCTACCGGATTAGTAGAGGGGTATATATAGAAGGCCTAGAAAACTAGCCGTTTGTGAGTAAGTGATAGCGCCGGGCCGGACATCCGGGCAAGGGCCGGATATCCGGGCAAGTGCCGGACATCCGGCAAGCACAACCAACATTTGAAAACAGGTTCTGGAATATGCGGGCCGGATTTCCGGGAGGATCCCGGACATCCGGGGCGACCCGGAAGCCCGGACATCCGGCCAAGTCCCGGATGTCCGGCCATTAAAAAAACAGCAGGAACCCCAAAACCGGAACATGCATAACTTTTACATCCGGACTCCGATTTTGATGATCTTGGACTCGTTTTGAAGCTATGGTAAATCTCCAGGTCCTCACATAGAGAACCACCCAATATAAACCAAAATAGAGGGTGCAAAGTATGGAAAGTTAAGATCATATACTTTGGGAAACCTATTTGACTATGGATTTACTTTGGTAGATGTGTAGGCATATTGTATTTGTATTGGATAGGAGTGAAATATGCCTATGTTGGAATATGATGTGAGGAAGTAGAAATAGAAGATGTTGACTTGAGCAAATCCATCACTAACCCCTTTGACCCCCTCTTAATAGTGCGGGATCCCTATAACTCAAGAATCATAAAAGAACTATACTAGATAGCTTCCGGAAACTCATTCTTGAGCATATATCCTTGTCGATGGTCATCGATCCTCACATCTAAAACCAAAGGAACTAATACCTTTGACTAGATCCTTTCACTTGAGCTTTATATTGATATTTCTTTATGGCTCAAGTTGAAGGCAAGACATTGGAGAAGTCCTCAAGTAGCTCCCCCATACACAATGTGGGAAGCTTTGCTTTGCATTCATCTTCACTTGTACATCATCATTAATTACTTGATGACATCCTTTGATGAGCATCAAGCTCATGAGAATTACCTAACCCACATAACATAGACAACACATAGTATGGGTTAATACACAAAGCGCAGTTGATAAATTCTTACCATACCACAAGATCTCATGTGGCACATGATATGCACTTGTGTGTTGACCATATTAGAGGTCAATCTTTGATCTTCATCTTGGTCAACATATAGCTTTGCTCCATGATTAATATTGATGTCTTGAAGAAGATCTCATGTGGCACATGATATGCACTTGTGTGTTGACCATATTAGAGGTCAATCTTTGATCTTCATCTTGGTCAACATATAGCTTGCTCCATGATTGATATTGATGTATTGAAGGCCCTATTGATATCTTCACTATGTTTCATTTCTTCAAGACATAATAACCAATATCTTAATTCACCATGACCATATCAAGTTTCTCCTTGAATATCATATTGTACATCATTTGCTCGTTCCAATGCTCCAACATAGTATCTTGAGAGACATAATGAATTCTTCACTTGAATTACTTGCTTCAAGACATACTAATCCATGACTCAACATATGATCTCATAATGATCCTATCTTCAAGCATATGTAGAATTCTTCTCTTTAATCATTCTCTCAAGATCTTGATCCATCATGGTTCAACCCATAAGCCTGAGCATGATAACGTATGAGATCCTTAATGAACTCCATATAGATCACATCTTGTTCATCACATGGAATTCATCTTGATCGTATTTGATTCAATCACCGAGCTCAAACTTGATGCATGCACAACAATATGTATATGGCATTCATTTCGAATCCATTCTATCTCCTTCTTGCATCACCATGGAATAAACATCCTTCAGTTCATCCAATATTCTTCATGCATTGGAAATGGAACTTTCCTTCAAATGTATAACTCAATGCAAACATTTGTCCATTAGGATTGTCATCAATTACCAAAAGCACACAAGGGGACTACATGTACTTTCAATCTCTCCCATTTTGGTACTTGATGACAATCTCAATAAGAGGGTTTATATAATGAATTTTAACCCAAGTATGCAATTTACCCGAGGATAAATTGTATACTTGGGATTGTTTTGATAGCATCAAGTGTCACAAAGATACTTGAGTTTATCACACACGGTGTACTAACATCGAAACACTACACAAGTATTTGATGTTAGTAGAACCACAATATATAGAGCAAGCTCCCCCACAATATATGCATGTGTGAATGAACTTTGAATTTCCTTGCATATATTGTTTGTCATACACTAGGTGGAGTTTTCTCCATATATTCATTCATGCAACAAACATATATAACCAGGGTTGATAAGAATGAATGAACAACAAGCACTTAAAATACTTATCTTAAACCCTCTAACTTCTCCCCCATTGGCAACAAATGCCAAAATGGATGGAAAAAATTAGAAGACAAATATAGTATGAGTTCCTCCTTAATGTGTGCATATCGCGAAAATGTGAGTGAAATCAAATGCACATATTCAATGATGAAAAATTTGAGGAGTTCAACCCATATTTAGGATCTAGAATGCAACAAGATAGTATGATATGAAAATAAGATTAAACATGGGAGGAAAAATATTCAAAAGATCCAAAGAACATATTTTGGACAAGATAAAATAGGAATATCCAATGTGATCATCATGCCAAGTATGGGTCCAAAATACATCCAAAACACATGAGGGCGCAAGGATATATGCAATGCCTACAAGCACTCACGACACAACCTCTTACCGAAACCACTATACGAATACAAGGAACACACAAAGTGGCCAGCAAGGAATAAATGATATCAAGGAAAGATATGAACTTTCTTATATATAGAGATTTCTAAGTGGCCAATAATAATCATGATATGTATCCACAAAGAAACCCGTATACACAAAAAAGTTGTAATTGATAATAACATGATATCCACAAGTGAATCCACTATTATACAACTTTGAGCCTAGCATAAGAGCAAGGCACATGGCACAAAGCACATGACACAAATTAATCTCATTTGCATAACAGAAAGTGATGCAAGCAATCAAAAGATCTGATGAGCCAGAAGGATAAAAGAATATTATGATTTGGGCAAAGGAGTGTTCTAAGGAAAATAGAGAAGCTCCCCATGATTTGTGCACTATTTAGAATTTTTTTTGGATAAGTGCACAAAATAGGATCATCACTCCCCCAAAATCAATAGGAACACAAAACAATTGCAAGCAAGCATAGATAGGAAAATAAACCTAGCAATTGCAAGAAACATATGGTTGAGCAACATGTAAATGAGGCAACCTAATAATAGGCACAACCAAAACGATGTGTGTGAATCATGCCAAAGCACTTGATAAGACTAATATAAGGATGAGAATTAAGCATCAACATAGTCTTGAGTAAATGAGATACAAGGTGCCAGACATGTCCTTCCCACCCACACGAAGTTAAGCAGGTCACACACACATCAAGCAAATGGTTCACAAGCTCACTAATAGCAAATTAAAAATCAAAGCTTGTGACAACCCATGGTGAAGATAGGAAATAATAGGCTTGTCAAGACAAGCACGAGGACAACAAACTTCACCAAACATGAGTGCACTAAGATTGAAAGAGGTAATACACGCACTCATACAACGAATGCTTCCATGGAGCCACCAAAGATATAAAAAGAGAATGAACCGGTGGACATGAAAGAATAGGGATATCAACTAGAGATGTAACTTCTCTCACGTGTATAAGATTCTAGGTAGATGACAATCATGGTGATATATATCCACCAAGAAGGATGTACACATGAAATAGTTACAAAAGGAAATAATAAGATATCCAAACAGGAGTCATAAAATATACCAATGAGATCTTTGCTTGAAAGCATATCACATGGCTTAATATTATCTTATTGTATATTAATAAACTCCAAACACACAACCATCAAAGACATCACAACTAGGAACAAGAGATCATATTGTTGGGATGCTTTGAGAAAGGAAACAAGTATCACAGGAACAAGTCAAGAAATTCATGCCATGATGCAACCTACACAAGGTTGACCCCATTTCTATATATATGCATGAAGTAAATACTTGTTACCGAGATAGCATTGGTATGAAGTCGTGGATCAATAAAATGCCCAAGCTTGGCTCTAATTTCCTCATAGTGCCACCACCTTCATGAATAAGCCAAGCACCCAATGCTTCTCAAATGTACCTAAAACATTTTAAGTACAATATGGTCCCCAAACTTATTGGGTCCAAAGTAGTTAGCATAACTACAACACATAGGGTAAAACCACTTAAGTATGTGCATATCAATATAAATTTGAATTTCATGTACATCTTAGCTATTAAGAATTTCATGGATTTACCATATATATATGGGATCAAATAAAGCAAACAAGGCATGCAAATTTACACATAGTAACTATCCATATGCACATCCCTACCAAAATCCAAGGAGATACAAAATGGACAAATGAACACATAACCATTAATACTTCCAATAAGATCACTAGTCATTCATGTTGTCCAAAATAAATCAAAGTGACAAATCAACATATGATAGCACACAAAGTTCAACATATGAACAAAGGAAAACCAATGAGCATATAAGATATGCATTGCACACATACTCATAGCAATATCTCACTCAAGTAGATATAGGATACTATAGAAAATGAGATAACAAACTCCCATAACTCCATACAAACTAATAAGATGAACTCGAACAAAATGGTCTTTCGAGTTATCATTTGGCGTAGAAACCACATAAGTACATGATCATCTATACTAACATAAGCCTAACATGAGAGATTAGAAATAAACACAATGCTTGGATAGCATATTATTAACATACCAATTAGATAGATCATCATGCAAAGCAACAACTGGAATAGCTTTAATCAAACGATTTTCCAAATATGATTTTTAGGATAACCAAGGGCAAAACCGCACAAGAATGCCATACGTAAACAAGGCATTGAAAGCCACGGTGATATAAGATAATCTCAAATATAAATTCTAAGTGGCATCCCTCAATTGTTCATATTAACAAGGATTGTGATATGCACAAAGCATATCACTCCCCCATAATATGATGATCCATGTATTATCCATAAGAGGCGAAACCCAAGTAAGGATAATTAATGGATGAGAATGTGAGTTTCAAATGAGCTTTACACACCATATAGTAACTAGATAATATTGAACTAACAATACTAGGTGGTATCCCACATATATACACATTTAAGTTTTGTGATATGCGTAAACATAGCACTCCCGCATAATGTGATGATCCATTAATATCTCAAAAGAGCCAAGGAAGATTCAACTAATGAAGCAATAAAGGCTCGAAACCACACACACAACTATATGACATGCATAACAACCTACACATGATAGATAACACAAATCAAGCATACTAAGAGGCACAACATTAACAAATACATACTAGGTACAAAACCTAAACATGCATGGTGTTGGAAATATGCCCTAGAGGCAATAATAAAAGCATTATTATTATATTTACTTATTCATGATAATTGTCTTTATTCGTGCTATAATTGTGTTATCCGGAAATCGTAATACATGTGTGAATAACAGACAACAACATGTCCCTAGTGAGCCTCTAGTTGACTAGCTCGTTAATCGACAGATAGTCATGGTTTCCTGACTATGGACATTGGATGTCATCGATAATGGGATCTCATCATTAGGAGAATGATGTGATGGACAAGACCCAATCCTAAACATAGCATAAGATCGCATAGTTCGTTTGCTAGAGTTATCCAATGTCAAGTATCCTTTCCTTAGACCATGAGATCGTGTAACTCCCGGATACCGTAGGAGTGCTTTGGGTGTGCCAAACGTCACAACGTAACTGGGTGACTATAAAGGTATGCTACGGGTATCTCTGAAAGTGTCTGTTGGGTTGACATGGATCGAGACTGGGATTTGTCACTCCGCTTGACGGAGAGGTATCACCGGGCCCTCTCGGTAATGCATCATCACAATGAGCTCAATGTGATCAAAGTGTTTGATCACGGGATCATGCATTACGGTAACGAGAAAAGTGACTTGCCGATAACGAGATTGAACGAGGTATTGGGATACCGACGATCGAATCTCGGGCAAGTAAAATACCGATTGACAAAGGGAATCGTATACGGGATTAATTGAATCCTTGACATCGTGGTTCATCCGATGAGATCATCGTGGAGCATGTGGGAGCCAACATGGGTATCCAGATCCCGCTGTTGGTTATTGCCCGAGAGCCGTCTCGGTCATGTCTGCATGTCTCCCGAACCCGTAGGGTCTACACACTTAAGGTTCGGTGACGCTAGGGTTGTGAAGATATGTATGTGCAGTAACCCGAATGTTGTTCGGAGTCCCGGATGAGATCCCGGACGTCACGAGGAGTTCCGGAATGGTCCGGAGGTAAAGAATTATATATAGGAAGTGCTATTTTGGCCATCGGGACAAGTTTCGGTGTTATCGGTATTGTACCGGGACCACCGGAGGGGTCCTGGGGGTCCACCGGGGGGGTCCACCTGCCCCGGGGGGGCCACATGGGCTGTAGGGGGTGCGCCTTGGCCTATATGGGCCAAGGGCACCAGCCCCAAGAGGCCCATGCGCCAAGAGAGAAAAAAGGGGAGAGTCCTACAAGGGGAAGGCACCTCCGAGGTGCCTTGGGGAGGATGGACTCCTCCCCACCCTTGGCCGCACCCTTCCTTGGAGGAAGGGGCAAGGGCTGCGCCTCCCCCTCTCCCTTGGCCCTATATATAGTGGGAAAAGGAGGAGCAAACCAACCCTATTGCCCTGGCACTCCCTCCTCCCTGCAACACCTCCTCCTCCTCCCGTAGTTGCTTAGCGAAGCCCTGCCGGAGTTCTGCTGCATCCACCACCACACCGTCGTGCTGGATCTTCCTCAACCTCTCCTTCCCCCTTGCTGGATCAAGAAGGAGGAGACGTCTCCCGTCCCGTACGTGTGTTGAACGCGGAGGTGCCGTCCGTTCGGTACTAGATCATCGGTGAATTGGATCACGGCAAGTACGACTACCTCATCCACGTTCACTCGAACGCTTCCGTTGCGATCTACAAAGTGGTATGTAGATGCTATCCAATCTGAATACTCGTTGCTAGATGAACTCATAGATGGATCTTGGTGAAACCGTAGGAAAAATTTTAATTTTCTGCAACGTTCCCCAACAGTGGCATCATGAGCTAGGTCTATGCGTAGTTCTTCTTGTGCGAGTAGAACACAATTTGTTGTGGGCGTAGATGTTGTCAATTCTTCTTGCCGTTACTAGTCAATCTTGATTCAGCGGTATTGTGGGATGAAGCGGCCCGGACCAACCTTACACGTACGCTTACGTGAGACCGGTTCCACCGACTAACATGCACTAGTTGCATAAGGTGGCTGGCGGGTGTCTGTCTCTCCTACTTTAGTTGGATCGGATTCGATGAACAGGGTCCTTATGAAGGGTAAATAGAGATTGACAAATCACGTTGTGGTTTGAACGTAGGTAAGAAAACGTTCTTGCTAGAACCCTAATTCAGCCACGTAAAACTTGCAACAACAATTAGAGGACGTCTAACTTGTTTTTGCAGCAAGTGCTTTGTGATATGATATGGCCAAAGTTGTGGTGTATGATGAATGATCTATATGTGATGTATGAGATGTTCATGCTATTGTAATAGGAATCACGACTTGCATGTCGATGAGTATGACAACCGGCAGGAGCCATAGGAGTTGTCTTTATTTTTTGTATGACCTGCGTGTCATTGAGAATCGCCATGTAAATTACTTTACTTTATTGCTAAACGCGTTAGCCATAGTAGTAGAAGTAATAGTTGGCGAGCAACTTCATGGAGACACGATGATGAAGATCATGATGATGAAGATCATGGTGTCAAGCCGGTGACAAGATGATCATGGAGCCCCAAGATGAAGATCAAAGGAGCTATGTGATATTGGCCATATCATGTCACGTTTATTATTTGATTGCATGTGATGTTTATCATGTTTTGCATCTTGTTTACTTAGAACGACGGTAGTAAATAAGATGATCCCTCATAATAATTCCAAGAAAGTGTTCTCCCTAACTGTGCACCGTTGCTAAGGTTCGTCGTTCCGAAGCACCACGTGATGATCGGGTGTGATAGGTCCTTATGTTCGCATACAACGGGTGTAAGACAGATTTACACACGCAAAACACTTAGGTTGGCTTGACGAGCCTAGCATGTACAGACATGGCCTCGGAACACAGAAGACCGAAAGGTCGAGCATGAGTCGTATAGAAGATACGATCAACATGAAGATGTTCACCGTTGTTGACTAGTCCGTCTCACGTGATGATCGGACACGGCCTAGTTGACTCGGATCATGTAATACTTAGATGACTAATAGAGGGATGTCTATCTAAGTGGGAGTTCATTAAATAATTTGATTAAATGAACTTTATTATCATGAACTTAGTCTAAATATTTACAATATGTCTTGTAGATCAAATGGCCAACGTAGTCCTCAATTTCAACGCGTTCCTAGAGAAAACCAAGCTAAAAGACGATGGTAGCAACTATACGGACTGGGTCCGAAACCTGAGGATCATCCTCATAGCTGCTAAGAAAGATTATGTCCTAAGAGCACCGCTGGGTGACGCACCTATTCTCCCTGCAGAACAAGACGTTATGAACGCTTGGCAGTCACGCTGCGATGATTACTCCCTCGTTCAGTGCGGCATGCTTTACAGCTTAGAGCCGGGGCTCCAAAAACGTTTTGAGAGACATGGAGCATATGAGATGTTCGAAGAGCTGAAAATGGTTTTCCAAGCTCATGCCCGGGTCGAGAGATATGAAGTCTCCGATAAATTCTTTAGCTGTAAGATGGAGGAAAATGGTTCTGTCAGTGAACACATACTCAAAATGTCTGGGTTGCACAACCGCTTGACTCAACTGGAAGTTAATCTCCCGGATGAAGCGGTCATTGACAGAATCCTCCAGTCGCTTCCACCTAGCTACAAGAGCTTTGTGATGAACTACAATATGCAGGGGATGGTAAAGACCATTCCTGAAGTATATGCTATGCTGAAATCAGCAGAGGTAGAAATCAAGAAGGAGCATCAAGTGTTGATGGTGAATAAAACCACTAAGTTCAAGAAGGGCAAGGGTGAAAAGAACTTCAAGAAGGACGGCAAGGAAGTTGCCGCGCCCGGTAAGCAAGTTGCCGGGAAGAAGCCAAAGAATGGACCCAAGCCCGAAACTGAGTGCTTTTATTGCAAGGGAAGTGGTCACTGGAAGCGGAACTGCCCCAAATACTTAGCGGACAAGAAGGCCGGCAAAACCAAAGGTATATGTGATATACATGTAATTGATGTGTACCTTACCAGTACTCGTAGTAGCTCTTGGGTATTTGATACCGGTGCAGTTGCTCATATTTGTAACTCAAAGCAGGAGCTGCGGAATAAACGGAGACTGGCGAAGGACGAGGTGACGATGCGCGTCGGGAATGGTTCCAAGGTCGATGTGATCGCCGTCGGCACGCTGCCTCTACATTTACCTACGGGATTAGTTTTAAACCTCAATAATTGTTATTTAGTGCCAAGTTTGAGCATGAACATTGTATCTGGATCTCGCTTAATTCGAGATGGCTACTCATTTAAATCCGAGAATAATGGTTGTTCTATTTATATGAGAGATATGTTTTATGGTCATGCTCCGATGGTTAATGGTTTATTCTTAATGAATCTCGTACGTGATGATACACATATTCATAGTGTGAATACCAAAAGAGTTAAAGTTGATAACAATAGTCCCACATATTTGTGGCACTGCCGCCTTGGTCACATAGGTGTCAAACGCATGAAGAAGCTCCATGCAGATGGACTTTTAGAGTCTCTTGATTATGAATCATTTGACACGTGCGAACCATGCCTCATGGGTAAAATGACCAAGACTCCGTTCTCAGGAACAATGGAGCGAGCAACCAACTTATTGGAAATCATACATACCGATGTGTGCGGTCAATTGAGTGTTGAGGCTCGCGGAGGCTATCGTTATGTTCTCACCCTCACTGATGACTTGAGTAGATATGGGTATATCTACTTAATGAAACACAAGTCTGAGACCTTTGAAAAGTTCAAGGAATTTCAGAGTGAGGTTGAAAATCAACGTGAAAGAAAGATCAAGTTTCTACGATCAGATCGTGGAGGAGAATACTTGAGTCACGAATTTGGCACACACTTAAGAAAATGTGGAATAGTTTCACAACTCACGCCGCCTGGAACACCTCAGAGTAATGGTGTGTCCGAATGTCGTAATCGCACTCTATTAGATATGGTGCGATCTATGATGTCTCTTACCGATTTACCGCTATCTTTTTGGGGCTATGCTTTAGAGACTGCCGCATTCACTTTAAATAGGGCTCCGTCGAAATCCGTTGAGACGACACCGTATGAATTATGGTTTGGGAAGAAACCTAAGCTGTCGTTTCTAAAAGTTTGGGGATGCGATGCTTATGTGAAGAAACTTCAACCTGAAAAGCTCGAACCCAAGTCGGAAAAATGCGTCTTCATAGGATACCCTAAAGAAACTGTTGGGTATACCTTCTACCTCAGATCCGAAGGCAAGATCTTTGTTGCCAAGAATGGATCCTTTCTAGAGAAAGAGTTTCTCTCGAAAGAAGTAAGTGGGAGGAAAGTAGAACTTGATGAAGTGTTACCCCTTGAACCGGAAAATGGCGAAACTCAAGAAAACGTTTCTGAGGAGCCTGCACCGACTAGAGAGGAAATTAATGATGATGATCAAGATGCTTCTGATCAAGCTCCTACTGAAATTCGAAGGTCCACAAGGACACGTTCCGCACCAGAGTAGTACGGCAACCCTGTCTTGGAAATCATGTTGTTAGACAACGGTGAACCTTCGAACTATGAGGAAGCAATGGCGGGCCCGGATTTCGACAAATGGCTGGAAGCCATGAAATCCGAGATAGGATCCATGTATGAAAACGAAGTATGGACTTTGACTGACTTGCCCGTTGAACGGCGAGCCATAGAAAATAAATGGATCTTAAAGAAGAAGACAGACGCGGATGGTAATGTGACCATCTATAAAGCTCGGCTTGTCGCTAAGGGTTATCGACAAGTTCAAGGGGTTGACTACGATGAGACTTTCTCACCGGTAGCGAAGCTGAAGTCCGTCCGAATCATGTTAGCAATTGCCGCATTTTATGATTATGAGATATGGCAAATGGACGTCAAAACGGCATTCCTTAATGGTTTCCTTAAGGAAGAATTGTATATGATGCAGCCGGAAGGTTTTGTCGATCCTAAGAATGCTGACAAGGTGTGCAAGCTCCAACGCTCGATTTATGGGCTGGTGCAAGCATCTCGGAGTTGGAACATTCGCTTTGATGAGATGATCAAAGCGTTTGGGTTTACACAGACTTATGGAGAAGCCTGTGTTTACAAGAAAGTGAGTGGGAGCTCTGTAGCATTTCTCATATTATATGTAGACGACATACTTTTGATGGGAAATGATATAGAACTCTTGGACAGCATCAAGGCCTACTTGAATAAGAGTTTTTCAATGAAGGACCTTGGAGAAGCTGCTTATATATTAGGCATCAAGATCTATAGAGATAGATCGAAACGCCTCATAGGTCTTTCACAAAGCACATACCTTGATAAAATATTGAAGAAGTTCAATATGGATCAATCTAAGAAAGGGTTCTTACCTGTGTTACAAGGTGTGAAATTGAGCTCAGCTCAATGTCCGACCACGGCAGAAGATATAGAAGAGATGAGTGTCATCCCCTATGCCTCAGCCATAGGTTCTATTATGTATGCCATGCTGTGTACCAGACCTGATGTAAACCTTGCCGTAAGTTTGGTAGGAAGGTACCAAAGTAATCCCGGCAAGGAACACTGGACAGCGGTCAAGAATATCCTGAAGTACCTGAAAAGGACCAAGGAGATGTTTCTCGTTTATGGAGGTGACGAAGAGCTCGTCGTAAAAGGTTACGTCGACGCTAGCTTCGACACAGATCTGGATGACTCTAAGTCACAAACCGGATACGTGTATATTTTGAATGGTGGGGCAGTAAGCTGGTGCAGTTGCAAGCAAAGCGTCGTGGCGGGATCTACATGTGAAGCGGAGTACATGGCAGCCTCGGAGGCAGCACATGAAGCAATTTGGGTGAAGGAGTTCATCACCGACCTCGGAGTCATACCCAATGCGTCGGGGCCAATCAAGCTCTTCTGTGACAACACTGGAGCTATTGCACTTGCAAATGAGCCCAGGTTTCACAAGAAGACTAGGCACATCAAGCGTCGCTTCAACTCCATTCGTGAAAATGTTCAAGATGGAGACATAGAAATTTGTAAAGTGCACACGGATCTGAATGTCGCAGATCCGTTGACTAAACCTCTCCCTAAGGCAAAACATGATCAGCACCAGAACTCTATGGGTGTTCGATTCATCACAATGTAACTAGATTATTGACTCTAGTGCAAGTGGGAGACTGTTGGAAATATGCCCTAGAGGCAATAATAAAAGCATTATTATTATATTTCCTTATTCATGATAATTGTCTTTATTCGTGCTATAATTGTGTTATCCGGAAATCGTAATACATGTGTGAATAACAGACAACAACATGTCCCTAGTGAGCCTCTAGTTGACTAGCTCATTAATCGACAGATAGTCATGGTTTCCTGACTATGGACATTGGATGTCATCGATAATGGGATCTCATCATTAGGAGAATGATGTGATGGACAAGACCCAATCCTAAACATAGCATAAGATCGCATAGTTCGTTTGCTAGAGTTATCCAATGTCAAGTATCCTTTCCTTAGACCATGAGATCGTGTAACTCCCGGATACCGTAGGAGTGCTTTGGGTGTGCCAAACGTCACAACGTAACTGGGTGACTATAAAGGTATGCTACGGGTATCTCTGAAAGTGTCTGTTGGGTTGACATGGATCGAGACTGGGATTTGTCACTCCGCTTGACGGAGAGGTATCACCGGGCCCTCTCGGTAATGCATCATCACAATGAGCTCAATGTGATCAAAGTGTTTGATCACGGGATCATGCATTACGGTAACGAGAAAAGTGACTTGCCGATAACGAGATTGAACGAGGTATTGGGATACCGACGATCGAATCTCGGGCAAGTAAAATACCGATTGACAAAGGGAATCGTATACGGGATTAATTGAATCCTTGACATCGTGGTTCATCCGATGAGATCATCGTGGAGCATGTGGGAGCCAACATGGGTATCCAGATCCCGCTGTTGGTTATTGCCCGAGAGCCGTCTCGGTCATGTCTGCATGTCTCCCGAACCCGTAGGGTCTACACACTTAAGGTTCGGTGACGCTAGGGTTGTGAAGATATGTATGTGCAGTAACCCGAATGTTGTTCGGAGTCCCGGATGAGATCCCGGACGTCACGAGGAGTTCCGGAATGGTCCGGAGGTAAAGAATTATATATAGGAAGTGCTATTTTGGCCATCGGGACAAGTTTCGGTGTTATCGGTATTGTACCGGGACCACCGGAGGGGTCCTGGGGGTCCACCGGGGGGGTCCACCTGCCCCGGGGGGGCCACATGGGCTGTAGGGGGTGCGCCTTGGCCTATATGGGCCAAGGGCACCAGCCCCAAGAGGCCCATGCGCCAAGAGAGAAAAAAGGGGAGAGTCCTACAAGGGGAAGGCACCTCCGAGGTGCCTTGGGGAGGATGGACTCCTCCCCACCCTTGGCCGCACCCTTCCTTGGAGGAAGGGGCAAGGGCTGCGCCTCCCCCTCTCCCTTGGCCCTATATATAGTGGGGAAAAGGAGGAGCAAACCAACCCTATTGCCCTGGCACTCCCTCCTCCCTGCAACACCTCCTCCTCCTCCCGTAGTTGCTTAGCGAAGCCCTGCCGGAGTTCTGCTGCATCCACCACCACACCGTCGTGCTGGATCTTCCTCAACCTCTCCTTCCCCCTTGCTGGATCAAGAAGGAGGAGACGTCTCCCGTCCTGTACGTGTGTTGAACGCGGAGGTGCCGTCCGTTCGGTACTAGATCATCGGTGAATTGGATCACGGCAAGTACGACTACCTCATCCACGTTCACTCGAACGCTTCCGTTGCGATCTACAAAGTGGTATGTAGATGCTATCCAATCTGAATACTCGTTGCTAGATGAACTCATAGATGGATCTTGGTGAAACCGTAGGAAATTTTTTAATTTTCTGCAACGTTCCAATGTAGACAATATAAATACAAGTTACCGCCAAGAGGAGCATTGGAATGACAAATATGATGATAATTCACTTGACTTGGTTTGAATCATAATGAATGGTGAGAATAATTTTTCTTCATGAATTAGCCAAGTCTCCAATGCCCTCCACACACCTATTGATCAAGTTTGATCTCGATGGTCCCCAACCATGTTGGGTCCTAAGAAGTTAGTAACAATAGGCTTGGCAACCCAAATGATCTTATCCACTTTCAAACCACTTTGGGCACCAACATACTTGGCAAACATATTACCATCAATATCCTTCCTAAGTGAATAATGATCATTGATAATTGGAGGCTTAGAGATGTTACCGTTGGGACATGATGAAGCTATGTGTCCCTTCTTACGACAAATATAGCAACATGTACTCCTCATTCTCTTCTTCTTTACTTTCTCAACTTGGGAAGTAATAACATGGTTCATCATGGATAGTAGCCGTTCTTCAACTTGAGGTTGAACTTGAGATTGAGCTTGAGGCCGCTTCCCATGTAGCTTCCCTTTATAAGCCCTTTTCTTCAATGGACAAGATCTCACGTGATGTCCAACCTTTTTGCACTTAAAGCAAGAAATGTTGGACTCGTTCTTGGCTTGGTCTTGCCCCCTTTTCTTGTTCATGGATTTCTTCTTGTTGGAGTGAAAACTATGTCCATCATCGCACTTTTCCAAGTCTTCCTTCAAACTAGTGACTTGGGCCTTGAGCTCATTAATTTCCTCTACATGGTTAGTTTCAAGACTAGAAACAAGAGGACTAGTGGAAGTAGAAACTTCATGGTTAGAGCAACAAGACAAGGTAAGCAATTCATCATGAGGTGTATCAATATCATGTAGAGAGGAAGTGCAAGGACTAGCACATGGAAATAAGGCATTTTGAGTATAAGATGTGCTAATATCCACATGAGACTCACACGATTTTACCTTCGTGAACATAGCCTTATGAGCTAACTTTAGCCCATCATGAGAGATTAGAAGATCCTCATGAGTGCCCGAGAGCTTTTCATAACTTTCTTCCAATTTCCCATAATTGCTAGTTAGCAAATCAAGTTGAGTCCTTAGCTCAACATTTTCTTTCAACATCGGTGCTTCACACAATATAGAGTTAGTAGCACAAGCATCATTATCAATATGAGAGGAGCATGTAGAAACTAGAGACTCCGCATGAGTAGCTTGAAGTTCCTCACGAGACTTAGAGAGTTTGGTGAGATCTCCTTTGACATTCTTGTAGCCAAGGTCAAGGTGCTCAAAATCCTCTTTAAGTTTACAATGAGTAACTTCAATCTCTTCTTTTAAAGACCTCAAGTCACTAAGACATTGATGAGCCTTAGCAAGTTCATGTTCAAGTTGTTCACTTTTTGCTTGCTCGTTAAGAAATAAGTCATTACGTTTTTGAAAGCAAGCAAGAACATCTTCGAACCTTTTATAAATGTTATTTTTATCTCTATGAAGAGTTTTCCCAGTCTCATAGAGATTTTGAGTCAAGTCATCATCATCATCCTCATTACAACTATCATCATTATCACTAAAGAAGATGATACCTCTTCATTACCTCTTGCCATGAGGCACATGTGGACAAAGGGGGTTGATGATGATTCTTTTGTATAAGAGGGTTCTTCATCAATCAAGCATGCCTCATCTTTCTTGATTTCCTCTACATGGTTAGTCATAGAACAACTAGAGGAAACCAAAGCATTTCTATCATGGCCACATGGGAGATCAAGCATATCATCACAAATGAGCTTAACACCATCATCACAAAATATTTACTCACTCACCATGCCATTACCTTGTGGCACGCCACATGTTGGTGAAGTGGAAGATATTGAAGTGTCCAAGTAATTGGAGGTGGAAGCAATAGAGAGTTCTTCATGATTTAAAAATGTGGAGAACTCCTCCATTAACTCCCCGAAAAGAATATTGTCTTCATCAAGATTGGACCCACCATATATATCTTCAAGTTTGGTCCAAGCCTCATGAGCCGACTTGCAAGTCAAGATATCCTTAAACACTTCGAAGGATATAGCTTGGTGAATGTCACTCAAAACTTGACTATCAAGATGCATATCCTCAAGTGATGCAGATTGTCCATCCTTTAGATTTGAATCCCCTACAACAACAATCCGCAAAGCATTTGGACCCATGGCCCGAAAGTGACAAAGCATGTGTAATCTCCACATAATGTAATTTGTGCCATTAAAACAAAATGTGTCACTGTGCACTAGTTCACTAGTCGACATCGTTACTCTCTAGGCGGTGAAGCCTACTAAGGAGAGATCGGGCTTTGATACCAATTGAAAGGACCACGATGTCGCCTAGAGGGGGGGGGGGTGTGAATAGGCATTTTAAAATCTTTTACGGATTTGGCTATATCCTAATGCGGAAATACACTAAGCGGATACTTTTCAAGCACAAATCCTAAATATACTAGGCTCACTAAGTGCACCAACAACTTAGGATAAACAAGATGAGAACAATGAGGATATGGGTAAACACAAGTAAGTTACACAAACTTACTCAATGTATATCACAAGATATGTAAATGAATAATACACACAACCACAAGTAAGCAATACAAGCTTACACAAATTATGTCACAAGATATGGAAATGAATGTTACAAGCTAGCAATTCACACTAAGCATAAATAGAACAATAGTAGCAAGTATGAATTGCGGACTATAAAGTGTTGGCCTAAATGATCTCCACGATATGGTAACCAACACAATATAATGAGGACAAAAATATATATTGAATGCACGGTCAAGTGACCAAAGTAAACCACAACTAAGGAGTTAGGGTTAGGGATAACCAAAGTCACGGAGACGAGGATGTATCCCGATGTTCACTTCCTTGGAGGGAAGCTAGTCACCGTTAGAGAGGTGGATGTTACCACGAAGGCACACCAACGCCACGAAGGCTCACCCTATTCTCCTTGAGATATCACCACGAAGGCGATTCTCAACCACTATTGGTAGACCTTGAGGCGGCCTCCAAACCTTCACAAACTTTCCGAGGGACAAATCACAAGTTGATTCCTCACCGGAGCACTCCTACCGCCTAGGAGTCTCCAACCTCCAAGAGTAACAAGAACAAAGGGGAAATGCTCAAGACTTGCTCAAATCACGAATTCCTTTGGTCAAGAAAGGGAGAGGGAGTGGATCTATCACTTGATTGGAAAAACTCTCAAGAACTCTCACGAATCTCTCCGAGATCTAAGATTTGGTGTAGGAGAAGTGAGAGGGAGCCATTTGTGTTCGTGGGGCGATTTGGGCGGAAGTGGTCACCCTTCTACCGGATTAGTAGAGAGGTATATATAGAAGGCCTAGAAAACTAGCCGTTTGTGAGTAAGTGACAGCGCTGGGTCGGACATCCGGGCAAGGGCCGGATATCCGCGCAAGTGCCGGACATCCGGCAAGCAGAGCCAACATTTGAAAACAGGTTCTGGAATATGCGGGCCGGATTTCCGAGAGGATCCCGGACATCCGGGGCGACCCGGAAGCCCGGACATCCGGCCAAGTCCCGGATGTCCGGCCATTAAAAAAACAGCAGGAACCCCAAAACCAAAACATGCATAACTTTTACATCCGGACTCCGATTTTGATGATCTTGGGCTCGTTTTTAAGCTATGGTAAAGCTCCAGGTCCTCACATAGAGAACCACCAAAGATAAACCAAAATAGAGGGTGCAAAGTATGGAAAGTTAAGATCATATACTTTGGGAAACCTATTTGGCTATGGATTTACTATGGTAGATGTGTAGGTATATTGTATTTGTATTGGATAGGAGTGAAATATGCCTATGTTGGAATATGATGTGAGGAAGTAGAAACAGAAGATGTTAACTTGAGCAAATCCATCACTAACCCCTTTGATCCCCTCTTAATAGTGCGGGATCCCAATAACTCAAGAATCATAAAAGAACTATACTAGATAGCTTCCGGAAACTCATTCTTGAGCATATATCCTTTTCGATGGTCATCGATCCTCACATCTAAAACCAAAGGAACTAATACCTTTGACTAGATCCTTTCACTTGAGCTTTATATTGATGTTTCTTCATGGCTCAAGTTGAAGGCAAGACATTGGAGAAGTCTTCAAGTAGCTCCCCCATACACAATGTGGGAAGCTTTGCATTCATCTTCACTTGTACATCATCATTAATTACTTGATGACATCCTTTGATGAGCATCAAGCTCATGAGAATTACTTAACCCACATAACATAGACAACACATAGTATGGGTTAATACACAAAGCGCAGCTGATAAATTCTTACCATACCACAAGATCTCATGTGGCACATGATATGCACTTGTGTGTTGACCATATTAGAGGTCAATCTTTGATCTTCATCTTGGTCAACATATAGCTTTGCTCCATGATTAATATTGATGTCTTGAAGGCCCTATTGATATCTTCACTATGCTTCATTTCTTCAAGACATAATAACCAATATCTTAATTCACCATGACCATATCAAGTTTCTCCTTGAATATCATACTGGACATCATTTGCTCGTTCTAATGCTCCAACATAGTATCTTGAGAGACATAATGAATTCTTCACTTGAATTAGTTGCTTCAAGACATACTAATCCACCACTCAACATATGAGATCATAATGATCCTATCTTCAAGCATATGTAGAATTCTTCTCTTTAATCATTCTCTCAAGATCTTGATCCATCATGGTTCAACCCATAAGCCTGAGCATGATAACGTATGAGATCCTTAATGAACTCCATATAGGTCACATTTTGTTCATCACATGGAATTCATCTTGATCGTATTTGATTCAATCACCGAGCTCAACCTTGATGCATGCACAACAATATGTATATGGCATTCATTTCGAATCCATTCTATCTCCTTCTTGCATCACCATGGAATAAACATCCTTCAGTTCATCCAATATTCTTCATGCACTGGAAATGAAACTTTCCTTCAAATGTATAACTCAATGCAAACATTAGTCCATTGGGATTGTCATCAATTATCAAAACCACACATGGGGACTACATGTACTTTCAATGGGTTAACTAGCATTGATTTGGTCTGATGCTGGGTCTCGTGGCGAAGCATACCCTTGAGCCACTGACCCGGCTTAATGTGTACGTATACAGGCGGTACAATGGATCCATTATGCCATAGCCCCTTGCGTTTGACTGATGATGCAATCATTGAGATGACAAAATCCCTTCTAAATGAAGATTCCGAAGACTGCAGCAAAGTGGGTCTGAACCCTTTCTTCAAACTTAACCCGCCGCCAGATGTAAGTCTCTAATTTACCTTACTTTTATCTCATTATTCAAATATTGTATTAACTCAATTTTGCTGATTTCCACAGGCTAAATCGGATTTTTGGAAGGCAAAATATGACCATGAAGCCGCCAAAAGGCTAGGGCTGCCAAGAAAGCCGCCAAGAAAACCACCAAGAAGCATAAGAAGAAACCAACTGCCTCTGAAATGTTTGATCTAGATGACACCTCTGAGTCGGAGGTAGCCCTTGACTCCCTTGGCTCCTTTTTCAATTATATTATTGACATTGATTACTCTCAGGATGATACGGGGGCCAGCCAAGCAGTTGAAGAAGAGGTAACTATTATTCCCTCCGGCTCAGCACATTTGCCAAGACAGAAAATTCAACGAGTAACCCGAAAAGTAAGACTTTCACACCCCTTAGCTCATTTGGATCCTCACTTTCTTTTGAAGCAACAATAGCACGAGAGCCGGCGCCAAACTCGGAACAACGGAGGTGAAGAATTGTCCTCCGGCTTACCGAATACTCCAGTTCCACGGAAACGCCAGAACGAGGTCCTTCCAAACTTAACTTCTTTTTATCCGCTGGCGGGTTTCTTTCACCAGCCACTCAATTCCTCTGATTCAAACTACCAGGAGGTTTCTCGCTCTTCCTCTGGCGACTCATCGCAAACCCAGCTGCCGGCTTTCAAGACTGCCCCGGGGTAACCACAATTACTTTTATTCTCTCCCTCCTTATGTTCTTATAATTGTACCGACTTGTCATAAATCATGTAGTGGGCAAGCAAAGCCTAGTAAAAAGGGAAAGGTAATCAAACCAACCGAAGACCCTAAAGTCGTTGAGCCGGAACAACAAGTCCCGGCACCAGATGCTTCAGAAAAGCAAGTAGAAGAACCTTCTCAAGTTATTCCACCAGAAATTCCTGATCTCTCCCAAGATCACACAGATGTCAATCCTGTGGCCACCGAGTCATCCAACCCTCTTAAGTCATCAGAAGAGCATGATGAAGATGTGATGATCACTGGCACCAGCTTTAAAGAGCCGGGAAATCCCACTGTCCTGGCTAAGCACTCCACCAAACAAGAGGTCATTGAAAGGCGGAAAACGAAGTTTGATGTTGCCCACTATGCACAATTGAGTAGTAGCGAAGTACTCTCTGGCTACCTCAGCAAAGTACACACCAGCCGCGACCTTGAAATCAAAATGGTGAAGCAGATGCACCAAAAGTATGAGGTATGAATTTCTGCTTAAATAAGTTATATCCATCCTGCCAGCCCCCAAGTCTACTGTGTATGATAAGATTGAATATGTTGTAGACTTATAATAACCATGAACATCTATAATAGAATCCTTCCAAGGCCGGTTGTCATAACTAGAACAAAAACCGGATGTTAAGCAATTTAGCATTGCATCCGTAGTCCCCAAGGGCCGGTTAAATCAGCATGAATGAGCTGGTCCTGTTCACCATTGTAAAAAGGAGAGCTTATCTGTGTAGCCCCCATGAACCAGCTGTAACTGTTTACAGTATAGCCGGGTCCTTATAAAGTAGTTATTATACATGAGCAATATGCATTAGCCCCCAAGTGCCAAGTACTCTTGCTTGCAAAGTGCTTGGGACTTTATTCACATGATTTGTTTGTATGAAGAAATTTTTTGGCAGGCATTAGCCCCCAAGTGCCAAGTGTCATTGCTTGCAAAAGACTTGGGACTTATACTCTTGTAACCCTGATATGATGTGTTGATAATTCTGTACTTCATACAGACTGCTACTGCTGAACTTGAGTCACAATTGACTGATGCAAAGACCCGGCTGGAAAATCAGGAAGCTGAACCGAAAAACTGAATCAAAATTCCAGTTTAGCATAGCTGAGTCGGAAAAACTAAAGACCAGTTGCTACCTCCTGAGCTTGTGTTGGATTTCCCCGAAGAGGAGAGGATGATGCAGCAAAGTAGTGTAAGTATTTCCCTCAGTTTTTTAGAACCAAGGTATCAATCCAGTAGGAGGCTACGCGCGAGTCCCTCGTACCTACAAAAAACAATAGCTCAACGCAACCAACGCGATTAGGGGTTGTCAATCCCTTCACGGTCACTAACGAGAGTGGGATCTGATAGAGAAGATAGATAATATTTTTGGTATTTTTTGGGTATAAAGATGCAAGGTAAAATAGAAGGCAAAGTAAAAAAGCAAAGCAATAATAAAGTGATTGGAGATTGATATGATGAGAATAGACCCGGGGGCCATAGGTTTCACTAGTGGCTTCTCTCGAGAGCATAAGTATTTCTACGGTGGGTGAACAAATTACTGTTGAGCAATTGACAGAATTGAGCATAGTTATGAGAATATCTAGGTATGATCATGTTTATAGGCATCACTTCCGAGACAAGTAGACCGACTCCTGCCTGCATCTACTACTATTACTCCACTCATCGACCGCTATCCAGCATGCATCTGGAGTATTAAGTTAATGAAAACAGAGTAACGCCTTAAGCAAGATGACATGATGTAGAGGAATAAATTCATGCAATATGATAAATACCCCATCTTGTTATCCTCGATGGCAACAATACAATACGTGCCTTGCTGCCCCTTCTGTCACTAGGTAAGGACACCGCAAGATTGAACCCAAAGCTAAGCACTTCTCCCATTGCAATAAAAACCAATCTAGTAGGCCAAACCAAACGGATAATTCGAAGAGACTTGCGGAGATAACCAATCATACATAAAAGAATTCAGAGAAGATTCAAATATTGTTCATAGATAATCTTGATCATAAACCCACAATTCATCGGTCTCAATAAACACACCGCAAAAAGAAGATTACATCGAATAGATCTCCACGAGAGAGGGGGAGAACTTTGTATTGAGATCCAAAAAGAGAGAAGAAGTCATCTAGCTACTATCTATGGACCCGAAGGTCTGAGGTAAACTACTCACACTTCATCGGAGAGGCTATGATGATGATGTAGAAGCCCTCCGTGATGATGGCGCCCTTCGGCGGAGCTCCGGAACAGGCCCCAAGATGGGATCTCGTGGGTACAGAAGGTTGCGGCGATGGAATTAGGTTTTTGGCTCTGTATCTGATCGTTTAGGGGTACGTAGGTATATATAGAAGGAAGGAGTACGTCGGTGGAGCTTCGAGGGGCCCACGAGGCAGGGGGCGCGTCCTAGGGGGGGCGCCCTCCACCCTCGTGACCGCCTCGTGGCTTTCTTGATGGAGGGTCCAAGTCTCCTGGGTCTTATCTGATGAGAAAATCACGTTCCCAATGGTTTCATTCCATTTGGACTCCGTTTGATATTCCGTTTCTTCGAAACACTGAAATAGGCAAAAAAACAACAATTCTGGGCTGGGCCTCCAGTTAATAGGTTAGTCCCGAAAGTAATATAGAAGTGGAAAATAAAGCCCAATATAGTCCAAAATAGTAGATAATATAGCATGGAGCAATCAAAAATTATAGATACGTTGGAGACGTATCAGGCATCCCCAAGCTTAATTCCTGCTCGTCCTCGAGTAGGTAAATGATAAAAAGAGAATTTTTGATGCGGAGTGCTACTTTGCATAATTTCAATGTAAATCTTCTCAATTGTGGTATGAATATTTAGATCCGAAAGATTCAAGACAAAAGTTCATATTGACATAAAAATAATAATACTTGAAGCATACTAACAAAGCAATTATGTCTTCTCAAAATAACATGGCCAAAGAAAGTTATCCCTACAAAATCATATAGTCTGGCTATGCTCTATCTTCACCACACAAAGTATTTAAATCATGCAAAACCCCGATGAAAAGCCAAGCAATTGTTTCATACTTTAACATTTTCAAAACTTTTTCAATCTTCACGCAATACATGAGCGTGAGCCATGGATATATCACTATATGTGGAATAGAATGGTGGTTGTGGAGAAGACAAAAATAGGGGAAGATAGTCTCACATCAACTAGGCGTATCAACAGGCTATGGAGATGCCCATCAATAGATATCAATGTGAGTGAGTAGGGATTGCCATGCAACGGATGCACTAGAGCCATAAGTATATGAAAGCTCAACAAAAGAAACTAAGTGGGTGTGCATACAACTCGCTTGCTCACGAAGACCTAGGGCAATTTGAGGAAGCCCATCATTGGAATATACAAGCCAAGTTCTATAATGTAAAATTCCCACTAGTATATGAAAGTGACAAAATGAGAGACTCTCTATCATGAAGATCATGGTGCTACTTTGAAGCACATGTGTGGTAAAAGGATAGTAACATTGTCCCTTCTCTCTTTTTCTCTCATTTTTTTAATTGGGCCTTTTCTCTTTTTTTGGCCTCTTTTTTTTCGTTCGGAGTCTCATCCCGACTTGTGGGGAATCATAGTCTCCATCATCCTTTCCTCACTTGGGAGAATGCTCTAAAAATGATGATCATCACACTTTTATTTTTCTTACAACTCAACAATTACAACTCAATACTTAGAACAACATATGACTCTATGTGAATGCCTCTAGCGGTGTACCGGGATATGCAATGAATCAAGAGTGACATGTATGAAATAATTATGAACGGTGGCTTTGCCAGAAATACGATGTCAACTACATGATCATGCTAGCAATATGACAATGATGGAGCGTGTCATAATAAACAGAACGGTGGAAAGTTGCATGGCAATATATCTCGGAATGGCTATGGAAATGCCATGATAGGTAGGTATGGTGGATATTTTGAGGAAGGTATATGGTGGGTGTATGATACCGGCGAAAAGGTGCGCGGTATTAGAGAGGCTAGCAATGGTGGAAGGATGGGAAAAGTGCGTATAATCCATGGACTCAACATTAGTCATAAAGAACTCATATACTTATTGCAAAAATTTAGAAGTTATCAAAGCAAAGTATTACGCGCATGCTCCTAGGGGGATAGATTGGTAGGAAAATACCATCGCTCGTCCCCGACCGCCACTCATAAGGAAGACAATCAATAAATAAATCATGCTCCGACTTCATCACATAACGGTTCTCCATACATGCATGCTACGGGAATCACAAACTTTAACACAAGTATTTCTCAAATTCACAACTACTCAACTAGCATGACTCTAATATCACCATCTTAATATCTCAAAACAATTATCAAGCATCAAACTTTTCTTAGTATTCAACGCACTCAAAAGAAAGTTTTACAAATCTTGAATACCAAGCATATTATTATTAAGCAATTTACCATGCTATTTAAGACTCTCAAAATAATCTAAGTGAAGCATGAGATATCAATAGTGTATTTAAAACAAATCCACCACCATGCTCTAAAAGATCTAAGTGAAGCACTAGAGCAAAATTATAAAGCTCAAAAGATATAAGTGAAGGACTAGAGCAAAACTATATAGCTCAAAAGGTATAAGTGAAGCACATAGAGTATTCTATCAAATTCTAATTCGTGTATGGCTCTCTTAAAAGGTGTGTACAGCAAGGATGATTGTGGTAAACTAAAGAGCAAAGACTCAAATCATACAAGAGGCTCCAGGCAAAACACATATCATGTGGTGAATAAAAATATAGCTCCAAGTAAAATTACCGATGGAAGTAGAAGAAAGCGGGGATGCCTTCCGGTGCATCCCCAAGCTTTGACTTTTTGGTGTCCTTGGATTATCTTGGGGGTTCCATGGGCATCCCCAAGCTTAGGCCCTTTCCACTCCTTGTTCCATAATCTATCAAAAGAATTTACTCAAAACTTAAAAACTTCACAACACAAAACTCAACAGAAATCTCGTGAGCTCCGTTAGCGATAGAAAACAAAAGACCACTTCAAGGTACTGTAATAAACTCATTATTTATTTATATTGGTGTTAAACCTACTGTATTCAAACTTCTCTATGGATTATAAACTATTTTACTAGCCATAGATTCATCAAAATAAGCAAACAACACACGAAAAACAGAATCTGTCAAAAACAGAACAGTCTGTAGTAATCTGTAACTAATGCAAACTTCTGGAACTCCAAAAAACCTACCAAAATAGGAAGACCTATAAAATTTGTTTATTGATCAGCAGAAATTGGAATCAGTATTTTATCACGTTCTGGTGATTTTTAACAATTGTTTTCGTGAACAGAAAGTTTCTGGAAATTACAGCAAGATCAAATAACTATCATCCAAAAAGATCCTATAGGTTTAACTTGGCACAAACACTAATTAAAAGATAAAAACACATCTAAACAGAAGGTAGATGGATTATTTATTCCTAAACAGAAGCAAAAACAAAGAAACTAAAATAAAATTGGGTTGCCTCCCAACAACGCTATCGTTTAACGCCCCTAGCTAGGCATTGAGATTTCAATCATGCTCACATAAAAGACAAGAATTGAAGCACAAAGAGAGCATCATAAAACATGTGACAACCACATCCAAGTCTAACATACTTCCTATTCATAGGCATCTTATAGGCAAACAAATTATCAAGGCAAGCAAAAACTAGCATATGCAAGGAAGGGGAAAGAAAAGATAACAATCTCAACATAACGAGAGGTAATTTATTAGTATGAAAATTTTTACGACCATATTTTCCTCTCTCATAATAATTACATGTGGGATCATAGGCAAATTCAATAAAATAGCTATCACATAAAATATTTTCAACACGATCCACATGCATGCAAAGTTGACACTCTTCCGAAATAGTGGGTGAGGGAGTCCTGGATTAGGGGGTGTTCGGATAGCCGGACTATATCCTCAGCCGGACTCCAGGACTATGAAGATACAAGATTGAAGACTTCGGCCCTTGTCCGGAAGGTTCTTTCCTTGGCGTGGAAGGCAAGCTAGGCGTGCGGATATTCAAGATCTCCTACCAATGTAACCGACTCTGTGTAACCCTAACCCTATCCGGTGCCTATATAAACCGAAGGGTTGTAGTCCGTAGGACAGAACACTTCATAACCATCATCATACCTATAGGCTAGCTTCTAGGGTTTAGCCTCCTTGATCTCGTGGTAGATCTACTCTTGTACTACCCATATCATCAATATTAATCTAGCAGGAGTAGGGTTTTACCTCCATCGAGAGGGCCCGAACCTGGGTAAAATAAAGTGTCCCTTGTCTCCTGTTACCATCCGACCTTGACGCACAGATCGGGACCCCCTACCCGAGATCCGCCGGTTTTGACACCGACATTGGTGCTTTCATCGAGAGTTCCTCTGTGTCGTCGCCTTTAGGCCCGATGGCTCCTTTGATCATCAACAACGATGAGGTCCAGGGTGAGACTTTTCTCCCCGGACAGATCTTCGTCTTCGGCGGCTTCGCTCTGCGGGCCAACTCGCTTGGTCATCTGGAGCAGATCGAGAGCTACGCCCCTGGCCATCAAGTCCGGTTTGGAAGCCTAAACTACACGGCAGATATCCGCGGAGACTTGATCTTCGACGGATTTGAGCCACAGCCAAGCGCGCCGCACTATCTCGAGGGGCATGATATAGCTCTGCCTCCGAACAGTGTCATGGAGGCCGCATACGCTCCGGCCCCAATCCTCGATCCGGAGCCCGCTGCGTTCTTTGAGGATGAACGGTTGGACGTCACCTCAGGGGCTGCGATCTTAAAAGCCATTGAGCCAAACGCAAGCCCCGCACCCCGCATGGCACATGACTCCAAGGAGCCGGACTCTTCTCCGAACTCCGAACCTCCCGCGCCCCTGCCAATCGAATCAGATTGGGCGCCGGTAATGGAGTTCACCGCCGCGGACATCTTTCAATATTCACCTTTTGGTGATATTCTGAACTCTCTCAAGTCTCTCTCTTTGTCAGGAGAGCCCGGGCCGAACTATGGCCTGCGAGGTTGGGATTCGGACGACGAAGGAATTCAAAGCCCACCCACCACCCACTTAATAGCCACTGTCGACGATATATCCGACATGCTCGACTTCGGCTCCGAAGACTTCGACGGTATGGACGACGAAGGAGGAGACGAGCAAGAACCAGCACCTGTAGGGCGCTGGACCGCCACCTCGTCATACGACATATACATGGTGGATGCTCCAAAAGATGGAGATGGCGATGGAACAGCGGAGGATGGCACTTCGAAAAAGCCTCCAAAACACCGACGTCAGCGGCGCCGCTCCAAATCCCGCCACAGCAGAAACGGTGATTCCGGCACGGGAGATAATACTACCCCGGACAGCGCCGAAGAACACCAAAACCAGCAGGATTCGGCACAAGAAGATGGAGAAGACCGCCCTCATGAGAGAGCGGCAGAGCGAGAGGTCGAGGACGATAACTACATGCCTCCCTCCGAAGACGAGGCAAGCCTCAGCGACGATGAATTCATCGTACCATCGGACCCCGCCGAACAAAAGCGCTTTCAACGCAGGCTTTTAGCCACGACGAATAGCCTAAAGAAAAAGCAGCAACAGCTTAGAGCTAATCAAGATTTGCTAGCTGACAGATGGACAGAAGTCCTTGCGGCCGAAGAGCACGAGCTCGGGCGCCCCTCCAAAAACTATCCTAAGCGCAGGCCGCTACCCCAATCAGAGGAGGAAGCCCAAGACATGGCAGATCGGCCACCTCGCGGTCGCGACAGAGAAGCCTGTCGAACATCCAAACAAGCCATGCCCCGCAGCCGCTTTACCAAGGCACGGGAACACGAACCAGACCTGCGAGACGTACTGGAGGACAAAGCAAGGCAAACAAGATCGATCTATGGATCGCGCGGACGCTCGACGGCACGCGATCTATGAACCCGTCAACATCGAGTCGTACGATGGTACGACCGATCCGGCAGTATGGATTGAGGACTATCTCCTCCACATCCACATGGCACGTGGCGATGATTTGCACGCCATCAAATATTTACCCCTTAAGCTTAAGGGACTAGCCCGGCACTGGCTTAACCGCCTCCCCGCAGATTCGATCGGCTCTTGGGAGGACCTGGAGGCAGCATTCCTCGACAACTTCCAGGGGACCTACGTACGGCCACCGGACGCCGATGACCTAAGCCACATAATCCAGCAGCCAGAAGAATCGGCCAGGCAATTCTGGACACGGTTCCTAACAAAGAAAAATCAAATAGTCGATTGTCCGGATGCAGAGGCCTTAGCAGCCTTCAAGCATAACATCCGTGACGAGTGGCTCGCCCGGCACCTAGGACAGGAAAAGCCGAAATCCATGGCAGCCCTCACGACACTCATGACCCGCTTTTGCGCGGGCGAAGATAGCTGGCTAGCTCACAGCAACAACTTATCGAAGAAGCAAGGTAATTCAGATACCAAGGACAAAAGTGGCAGGTCGCGACGGAATAAACAGAAATGCCGCGTCAGCAGCGACAGCAATGAAGATACGGCAGTAAACGCCGGATTTAGAGGCCATAAATCCGGTCAGCGGAAAAAGCGATTCAAAAAGAATACCCAGGGCCCGTCCAGTTTGGACCGAATACTCGACCGCTCATGCCAGATTCACGGCACCCCTGTAAGGCCAGCCAATCACACCAACAGGGATTGTTGGGTGTTCAAGCAGGCAGGCAAGATAAGAGCCGAACACAAAAACAAGGGGCTAGAGAGCGATGACGAAGAGGAGCCCAGGCCGCCGAACAACAACAGACAGAAGGGGTTTCCCCCACAAGTGCGGATGGTGAACATGATATACGCGACTCATATTCCCAAGCGGGAGAGGAAGCATGCGCTACGGGACGTATACGCAATGGAGCCAGTCGCCCCAAAGTTCAACCCATGGTCCTCTTGCCCGATCACCTTCGATCGAAGGGACCACCCCACCAGCATCCGTCACGGCGGTTTTGCCGCATTGGTTCTTGACCCAATCGTTGACGGATTTCACCTTACAAGAGTCCTCATGGACGGCGGCAGTAGCCTGAACCTGCTCTACCAAGATACAGTGCGGAAAATGGGCATAGATCCATCAAGGATCAAGCCCACAAAGACGACCTTTAAAGGCGTCATACCAGGTGTAGAGGCCAATTGCATAGGCTCCATAACACTTGATGTGGTCTTCGGATCTCCGGACAACTTCCGAAGCGAAGAGTTAATCTTCGACATAGTTCCGTTCCGCAGTGGCTATCATGCTCTGCTTGGACGAACCGCATTCGCTAAATTCAATGCGGTGCCGCACTACGCATATCTCAAGCTCAAGATGCCAGGCCCTCGAGGTGTAATCACGGTCAGCGGAAATACCGAACGCTCCATCCGTAGGAGGAACACACGGCGGCCCTCGCAGTAGAGGTACAAAGCAGCCTGTTAAGGCAGCTCTCGAGTCCGGCCGCTACAAAACAGGACAAAGCAAAACGCGTCCGGAATAACCCGCAGCAAGACCGACTGGCGCGTTCAGAGCACGCGTAGCAATACGGCCCCAACCCCAGCCATCGCTACATAGCGAAGCTAGTACCTCGAGTACACAATTACGCCCTTACAATTCCATAGGCATAGGGGAAGGGGCAGATAAAACGGCATGCCAACAATACGGCGTCAAACGTACTAGGGGCTACCGGGTTTTTCTTTTCTTTCAGGACTCCATACTCTGGATACAGTGTTCGGCCTCGCTGCCGCACAGACGATACAGAACCCAGGAAAGCAGACAAAACAATGCCGCATCATGGAACTCTCAGGTGGTCTCTATTTCGAGCGATATATCTGTTTCTAAATTCCGCGGCCTGTGCCTGGTCAGGACATGTTAAATAGTCTAATTTTTTTTCTCGCACTACTTGTATCGTTCGGCTTGAATAAACATCCTCCTCATAAATAATGCATAGCTTTTTGTCTATTTTTTGCATTATCTCCTTTTTTATATACATATGTTTACTCAAATAACATGATCGCACCCGTACACCATGGTACGGCAAACCACGCCAGGGGCTTTTTTACCCTTCTATCTGGTGTGAGAAGTCCGTCCACTTTCACAAGTGCGGCACCCCGAACTTATAGCATTATATGCATCGGCTCCGACTCATGATTTTGGTCATTTGTTGGGTTTGCCCGGCTCCTATGTTTTGGTGCCTTACATTCTGTTCTGTCGGCTAACGTAGCACTAGGAGAACCACTGCGATTGTGCCCCAGATCATGTGGGTGAGCACCTCAGTGGAGAAAGCTAAAACAGACTGTCATGATAAGGCGCGAGACCGGTCGCTGTTCGAGAGGTTTTTCGAGTCCCTAAAGGCTTACGCCGCTTCGAGCGGAGAGCTGGCTAAGTCCGGCTAAAGGCGTGGATAGTGCCCCGAATTCGGCCTTCCGAACTAGGGGCTTCGCCGAAATTTAAAATTATAACATTCTATGGCTAAGTGAGAGTGTTCAAGCATTATAGTCCGGATTGCTTGGTTCGCTGTGCTGAGCGCCTCCCTCGAAGGACCCAACTATGGGAACAAGAGCCCTCAGGTTTATCCCGAACACCCCAGCACTAGTTGCATGGGGGCAGAAGCCGACGACTCGCCATCTCTCAGTTATTGATAAACGACCGCACAGAAAATAATATTTTAAATTCAGAAAGCATTGCTTAAGCGCATATGAACAAGTTTTCAGCGCACATGATACAAACAAGCGAGTTCATTGAAATATTACATCTTTGGCACACTCATCCGCGACAAGGCGAGCTCCGGCGAGAACTTCCTTGTAGTAGTTCTCGGGCTTGCGATGCTCCTTCCCCTGCGGCGGCCCGTCCTTCACCAGCTTCTCTCCGTCCAGCTTGCCCCAGTGTACCTTTACACGGGCAAGGGCCCTCCGGGCACCTTCTATACAGACGGAGCGCTTGATGACCTCAAGCCGTGGACAGGCCTCCACCAGCCGCCGCACCAGCCCGAAGTAGCTCCCAGGCAGGGCCTCTCCAGGCCACAGCCGAACTAGTAAGCCCTTCATGGCCTGTTCGGCCGCCTTGTGGAGCTCGGCCAGCTGCTTCAGCTGATCGCTTAAGGGCAAAGGGTGTCCAGCCTCAGAATACTGAGACCAGAACACACTCTCCGTCGAGTTGTCCTCCTCAGCTCGGTAGAATGCGGCGGCGTCGGATGCGCTGCGGGGAAGATCGAAGAACGCCCCTGGAGAACTCCGGATTCGGGTAAGTAATAGGTATTTCACCTTTATATTCCTACTTTGCATTAATAATGCCATACCCGCTGCTATCTTTTTCACATCCTCCAATTCTTGGAGGGCCTTTTGGGCTTTGGCCTTGGCACTCTTGGTGGTCTCAACAGCCGACGCGAGCTCGGATGCTTGCGTTTTTGCCTCAAGCTCCAAACCCTCATGTTTCTTCATGAGAGCTTGCAGCTCTTGCTGCACCTCGTCGACTTGGACCCCAAGCTTTTCTCGCTCGGCGCGCTCCTCGGCCGCTTTATTCTCGGCCTCAGTCAGCGCCTGCTTCAGGGTTGCCACCTCGGTTGTGGCCCCTACAATAAGCAGTACAATCCTGTTATTTCTTTTTGCAATCAAGCCTCTCTATAGGCACCTTTTTTCTTTTTTTTTCTAAGGGGTATTTCTTACCTTCCTTTTCCACGAGCTGCCTCTTGGAATGGCCGAGCTCTTGCTCGGACCGCTCGAGGTCCTTTTTCAGGACTTCCACCTGCGCAGTCAGTGCGGCGGTGGACAGCAGGGAAGCCTGCATACGCATATTAGACTTTTTGTTAGACTCCTGCGAAATTTGTTGGATCCTCTATTCGGCTTTTATTTCCGAACACCGAACAGAGCATCAGGGGCTACTGTCTATGCGGTAATGAATTTAGCATATTTTTTGCTTACCTGGAAGCCTGTTAGAAGGCTAGCACAAGCTTCATTCAGTCCGCTCTTGGCGGACTGAACCCTTTGGACCACCGCACTCATGACAGTACGGTGCTCCTCGTCGATGGTGGCGCCTTCAAGCGCCTCCAACAGACTGTCCGGCGCCTCTGGTTGGACAGAGGTCGCCGGCTCAGACGGCTTGCTCCTCTTGGAAGGAGTTTGCCCACCGCGAGCCAGGACGGTCGAGTCCGGCGCGGTGTCCGGCACAAAGCCGGACTGGGAGCCCTTGGGGGTCTTATCCCCTTTACTCCTGGGGTCCTGAGGATTGCCTTGCGGCTCCTTCAGGACCACCTCCTCCTGCCTTGTTCGGCAGGACGCCGCTTCGGCGTCGTCCGCCCTGCTGGGGGAGACTGCGGACGGGACAGAGTTCATGTCCGACGAATCCAGGGAGCCGCTCGATGAATCATCGAGTGCGGCTCGGGGCGGGCTGCGCAAATAGCATTCGACATTAGAGTGAGCTGCGCACTTGAAGATACTATGAGTCATTCTGGTATGTAAATACTTACGATATCGCCGGACGCTTGGTTCTGTCCGGCCACTCCTCTCCGCCCTTTTCGGCGTCGAGGGAGTAGTCCGGCGGAGGGGTCTTCCTTTTCCTCGACCCCTCGGTCTCCCCCATTGGGGCGGCCTTCTTCTTCTTCGCTCCCCTCGTTGGAGGGGGAGAGCTTCCTTCCTCCTCCTCCTCGTTTTCACGAGAGGAGGGTGTCGCATGCTCGCCAGATGACGAGCTCGACACCACCATATTGCGGGCACTCTTTCGAGTCCCGGTGGTCTTCTTCTTCTTGACCTTCTTCTCCGGCACCACATAAGGCGCCGGGGCCAGCAGCTTCTCTAGGAGAGCTGGGGCTTGGTCTTCGGGCAGAGGAGCCGGACAGTTGATTGGTCCGGCTATCTTCAGCCACGCCTGTCAAAGGCAAAAGGGAGTTTTTAGATCCCACATGGAGTTAATCTATGAAGAAGAGCTTAAATGAACCTGTAAAAGGTATAGATGGCTTACCTCGCGAGCGTCGCGCTGCGAGCTGTACCCGCGATCCTCGAAAGCGGATGTGGGGCACTCGGCGCCTTTGGTTAGCACCCTCCAGATGTCTTCATACGTCGTGTCGAAGAGCCTATTGAAGGTTTGGTGCTGCGCCGGGTCAAATTCCCACAAAGTGAAATCCCGTTCTTGGCACGGGAGGATCCGGCGGACGAGCATGACCTGGATGATATTAACATGCCGGATTGGCTTGTTCATCAGGGACTGGATGCAGGTTTGTAGTCCGGTCACTTCTTCTTCGTTGCCCCACGATAGGCCCGTCTCTTTCCAGGATATGAGCCGCGTGGGGGGTCCAGATCGAAACTCAGGGGCCGCGACCCATTTTGAGTCGCGTGGCTCGGTGATGTAAAACCACCCTGCCTGCCACCCCTTTAAGGACTCCACAAAGGAGCCATCGAACCAGAGTGCGTTGGCCATTTTGCCGGCCATAGCACCTCCGCACTCCGCCTGGGTGCCGGACACCACCTTGGGCTTGACATTGAACGTCCGGAGCCAGAGGCCGAAGTGGGGGCGGATGCGGAGAAAGGCCTCACACACGATGATAAACGCCGAAATATTGAGGATAAAGTTCGGGGCCAGATCGTGGAAGTCCAGGCCGTAGTAGAACATGAGCCCCCGGACAAAAGGGTGAAGTGGAAAACCCAGTCCGCGGAGGAAATGGGGGAGAAAAACTACCCTCTCATGGGGCCTTGGGGTGGGAAGAAGCCGCCCCGCATCAGGAAGCCGGTGCGGGATGTCCTTGGACAGGTATCCGGCCTTCCTAAGCTTTTTGATTTGACCCTCCGTGACGGAGGAAGCCATCCACTTGCCACCCGCTCCGGACATCGCTGGAGCAGGTTGGGGAAGAAAGAGCGAACTTGGGCGTTGGAGCTTGAGTGCGCAGGAGATGGATGGGCAAGGGAGGAAGAAGGCGTAGGTGAAAGAGGTGGATCTTTATCCCCTTATATAGGCTGATGCCGTTATGCGTCCCCACCTACCTAATAAAACTCGCTTGCCGCTCACACGCCGTGCTTATCGGGCATGGTTGGGTTACCCACGTCCGTATTAATGAGAATCCCGTTAAAGGGGGCACACGATCTCTGCTTCGACAAGACGTGCCAAGGAAACCGCCTCGTTGAACGTGCTACGGTGGAACAACAAAAAATGATCCATACAGAAGGCTTGGTCGCAGTGTTATGACGCACTGCGGAATACGTCAGCAGATTTGATTTGTGTTTGTATTATTCTCCATATGGCAATACGTGGAAACTTGTTTTGCAGAGCCGGACACTATTTTTTGGTGCTTATTATCTTCTTGAAGAACTTGGAGGAGGAACCCGCCTTGCAATGCCGAAGACAATTTGCGCCCCGGACTCGTCGTCATTGAAGCCTGGTTCAGGGGCTACTGAGGGAGTCCTGGATTAGGGGGTGTTCGGACAGCCGAACTATATCCTCAGCCAGACTCCAGGACTATGAAGATACAAGATTGAAGACTTCGTCCCTTGTCCGGAAGGTTCTTTCCTTGGCATGGAAGGCAAGCTAGGCGTGCGGATATTCAAGATCTCCTACCAATGTAACCGACTCTGTGTAACCCTAACCCTATCCGGTGCCTATATAAACCGGAGGGTTGTAGTCCGTAGGACAGAACACATCATAACCATCATCATACCTATAGGCTAGCTTCTAGGGTTTAGCCTCCTTGATCTCATGGTAGATCTACTCTTGTACTACCCATATCATCAATATTAATCTAGCAGGAGTAGGGTTTTACCTCCATCGAGAGGGCCCGAACCTGGGTAAAATAAAGCGTCCCTTGTCTCCTGTTACCATCCGACCTTGACGCACAGATCGGGACCCCCTACCCGAGATCCGCCGGTTTTGACACCGACAGTGGGATTAACATTAACTAAAGTCAGGACCTTTCCAAACCCACTTTTATCAAAAATTTCATAAGATTGAATATTCTCCAAATATGTGGGATCTAAAGTCGACACTCTTCCAAACCCAATTTCAATATTATTACAAACAATATTATCAATCTCATATTCATCATGGGGATTAGATAAATTTTCAAGATCACAAGAAGAATCACCCCAATCATGATCATTGCAACAAGTAGTAGACATAGAAAAACTAGCATCCCCAAGCTTAGGGTTTTGCATATTATTAGCACAATTGACATCAAGAGAATTTATAGTAAAATCACTGAAATCATGCTTTTCATTGAGGGAGCTATCAAGCATGGGTGCAATAGCAACGATCTCATTTTTAACATAAGGAACTATAGCAAATTCGTCTTCATAAATATTGGCATCATGGCCACAAGAATAGCAAGCATCATGTTCATCAAGGGATATTTCAACCAAATCATCAGAATCATCATTATCTATAGATTCATGCATATCATTATTTTCTTCCAAAGCAACGGTCATTCTTTCAATAAATTCTTGGACATAGACATTATGAGCAAGGTTTTCATTGCAATATTTAAGTATGATGGAATTTTCAGATTTGTTGAGAGTAAAATCATACTTTTAAATCAAAGAAGCAACTTCATGAGCACCCTTAAAAACGACAAAATTCTTTAATTTGTTCGATATCATAGTAACTATAAACACCCTTTGCATAAGAAGATAGGATTTCATTATCATTGAACTCACATAGGTAGGGAAGGTGTTTTTTAGGGTTCTTAGAGCAACAAGTAAAATCACACATTTCACAAAGATTCCAAGCATAGCATAGCAAACTATTTATATGATACCGTAAGAGTCTCCCTTTTTCAGACAAGCGATGATGCACAAAATGAGCATGCTCCTCTAAAGATTTCCCATCAACTAGGCTACTTGGGGTTTCATCACGAGCGCACAAGGATCAAAGATGATCCAAGTAGAACACTTTAAGTGGATCCATATCAATATATTTTTAGCAAGCAAAGATGCAAGCAAATAGAAGGCACGTGGAAACATAAACAAAGATACATAAGGGAAGAAGGCGAATGGAAAAGAGAAGGCGAATAAAACGACAAGGGTGAAGTGGGGGAGAGGAAAACGAGAGGCAAATGGCAAATAATGTAGTGCGAGAGATAAGGATTGTGATGGGTACTTGGTATGTTGACTTTTGCGTAGACTCCCCGACAACGGCGCCAGAAATTCTTCTTGCTACCCCTTGAGCTTGCGTTGGATTTCCCCGAAGAGGAGAGGATGATGCAGCAAAGTAGCGTAAGTATTTCCCTCAGTTTTTGAGAACCACGGTATCAATCCAGTAGGAGGCTACGCGTGAGTCCCTCGCACCTACACAAAACAATAGCTCAACGCAACCAACGTGATTAGGGGTTGTCAATCCCTTCACGGTCACTTACGAGAGTGAGATCTGATAGAGAAGATAGATAATATTTTTGGTATTTTTTTGGTATAAAGATGCAAGGTAAAATAAAAGGCAAAATAAAAAAGCAAAGCAATAATAAAGTGATTGGAGATTGATATGATGAGAATAGACCCAGGGGCCATAGGTTTCACTAGTGGCTTCTCTCGAGAGCATAAGTATTTCTACGGTGGGTGAACAAATACTGTTGAGCAATTGACAGAATTGAGCATAGTTATGAGAATATCTAGGTATGATCATGTATATAGGCATCACGTCTGAGACAAGTAGACCGACTCCTGCCTGAATCTACTACTATTACTCCACTCATCGACCGCTATCCAGCATGCATCTAGAGTATTAAGTTAACGAAAATAGAGTAACGTCTTAAGCAAGATGACATGATGTAGAGGAATAAATTCATGCAATATGATAAATACCCCATCTTGTTATCCTCGATGGCAAAAATACAATATGTGTTGCTGCCCCTTCTGTCACTGGGTAAGGACACCACAAGATTGAACCCAAAGCTAAGCACTTCTCCCATTGCAAGAAAAACCAATCTAGTAGGCCAAACCAAACTGATAATTTTTTTCGACTGGAAACCGTGAGGCAACAGCCCCACAACACTTTATTAAAACCCAACCACCAAAACAAAACAAAGAGGTTCTGAAAAGAAAAGAAAATCTAACTATAGAAGTAGAGGCCTACTTACCTATTGAGCTATTTACAACATGTACACAAATATATACATGGATACATACAACCAATTAGGGCAAAGAATTAACCCAAGCTAACAACAGAGGTCTAAGACTAGACTTGAATCTATGAGAGTGCAGAGTAGCATCATGAATGAAATTTCTCTTCCAAGCAGCAAAAGATGGCCTTTCATGTCTGAAAATTCTGCCATTTCTGAGGAGCCAAATATTCCACGCTGCTAGATAAACAACCTCCCTGAAGAAAGGTTTGCCAAAGCTTTTCCTTGCAGAAAATAAGCATTGAGCTGGTGTTAAACAGCTAACCATTGGATGCTCAAGTAGTTCCATACCCTTGTGCTGAATTGGCATGTGAAGAAGAGATGGTCTCTATCTTCATGGGCATGGGCGAAGCATAATGGGCAGGTGTTATCATCCTGAGGGGATCTCCAGTGCCTTCTCACCAACATGTCCTTGGTATTGAGTCGATCATTTAGCATCAACCATGCAAAAACCTTTATCTTCATTGTCGCCTTACTTTCCCAAATCCACTTGGTTGGAGTGTCTGTGGCCATATGAGAATGCATCACAGTGTAATAACTCTTTGCAGAGAAAACACCTTTACCAGGTGTCCATGACCAAGAATCTGGAATCTCTACATCAGCATGAAGGTCGAGAAGACCAGACTGGACAACGTTCAGTTCATCCATTGCTTCTAGCGGCAAGGGCAGATGAAAAAGATCAGCCATATTAGTTGTGTTGAGAACCTCTCGTACAGACACCTTGTCATCAATGACAAAAGAGAACAATCTCGGAAATCTCTCTTTGAGGGGGATAGATGAGCCGAGGAACACCCAAGCATCAAACCAAAAAAGAACAGAGTCCCCCATGTTGATGGTTACCTCTGAGTGGAGTCTGAAAACATCATTAAGCTTAAGGACATCTCTCCACCAATAAGAACCACATAAAATTGTGCCATGAGGAACAACGCTGTCGTGGTTTTGTCACGGCAGATGTCCTAGCAAAAGGACTTAGTCGTGGAGCCATCGCAACGGGTTAACTCGAAGGGGTTAAAGCGGACACAGGGACACAGAGGGTTTATACTAGTTCGGCCCCTTCGATGAAGGTAAAAGCCTACATCTAGTTGTGATGGAATTGATGGGGTTTCGATGACTAGGGAGCAAACAAGCTTCGCCTAAGTCTCGAGTTGTTGTTGTCTGTCCTTGAACCGCTATCGGGTCGTCCCCTTATATACACGGGTGACGCCCGTCGGTTCACAGAGTCCCAATCTCCGGTTCATATTCGTACCCGGGTTGGTCTCTCCTTATTCCTAACTTATAATACAAGTTTACATACAAAGCCGGTTTACGGCTACAAGTGTTGAACCGACTACGGCCTTGGGCCCTCATCTATCTTCTTGGGCTTTAACGCTCTGGGACTACTGATGAAGTTAACCCGGCCCTGGTAGGCTGGTTTACGCCCAGTAGTAATATCCCCAACATTAGGCCGCAGATTGATTTGAACGTGTTCATGTCAATCCTTAGCAGAAATCTTCATCTTTATCATCTTCTGGTAATTGTTGAACCGTCTTGACCTCATCTTCTCCACTTGCTGTTAAACCGGGGTGACGTCATCTGTCATAAAGAAAGTATTCATAATACCTCATCATTTTAATAAGGCTGCCAAAATCGAGGCGATAGCTCCGTTCGGTGGCCCCTGGTTTGTCGCGCCTGACATATGTCTTTTATCTTATAAATAGGACCGAAGGGTCATTTCCTTTTTTCCCTTCCCGCCTTCTCATCTTCGTCTTCCTCGCGTCGTCAGCTTCAGAGCTCCGCCGCCGCCGTTGCCTTCAGCCTCGACCTTGGCCGCTGCATCGACCTGAACGCACCAGAAAAACTGCGGTGATCTTCCGCACCCCCCTCAGCTCTGGTAAGTCCTCTGTTCTTCTTAACCTAGATCTGTTCTAGGGTTCCTTGTTCTTGCGATGTTCGTCGACTGCTCCTGTTCGTGTGTTAACCTCCATATGGATCTGTAAAACCTTGTATTGAATACCACTTAGCTTTCCGCATCCACCTATAGTCTCATGTTAAAGTCCGTGGATCTCATCTGTATATCTGCCCATTGATTCACTTCCGCTCTGCTTTGAAGCCTTTGAATATTTTTTCTGTTTTCTGAAGTTACCTTAGATCCATTGCTGTAACAGAACTTTTGTGAAACCTATTTCTGCATACTTAGACATTTCGGAACCTCCAATGCATTCAATATTTAGATCAGGCGGTTTAACTTACCATAGGAAAAGTTAATAAACCGGTATATACCATTAGTCCCCTTATTGAACCGCCAGGATCCCTTAGTCATAGTCCGTCGCTTCACGGAGCTTCGGTTTGAATGTAATTATCCTTGGTTTGACCCCGATCATATCAGTGTATATTTTGTACCCAACACAATCTCAAACCGGGATCGCTTATTTTGTAGACTCCACCATGGCTAAACAAGTATATGAGTGCAACTGGGCTCCTTCTCGTGTTACAGAGACGCAGCTGAATAACTTAGTCTTAACTGGCGCTTTAAGCAGCAAGAATACCATCCATTGGAGGGTCCCACGCAAAGAATGTCCTCCCACACCTCGATAAGGAGAGGTTGTAGTTTTTGCGGATCACTTAGCCCGAGGTTTTAATCCACCCGGTTCGAAATTCTACCGGGACGTCTTGGCCAACTTCCAACTTCGTCCGCAAGACACTGGCCCCAATTCTGTTACCAACATATGCCATTTCCAAGTGCTCTGTGAGGTGTACCTTCAAGAGGAACCTACAGTCGAGTTATTCTGAGATTTGTTCCATCTAAACCGTCGCACAGAATTTACTGATGGTTCCAACATGGAATTGGGTGGCATGGCGATTCAGAAGCGGAAGGAGGTCACTTATCCTCACGCAAAACTGCACAGCCATCCCCAAGAATGGAATCAGTCGTGGTTCTATTGCAAAGACACCTCTCCTGCGAATGAAAATCCCTTGCCTGGCTTTCGTCCGGAACGGCTTAGCAACACACACCCCTTTCCACAGAGGTTGACAGCCAAAGAGAGGAGTAAATATGCTCCCCAACTGTCCAAGCTCAGAGCCTTTATGGCCAACGGTTTAACAGGAGTGGATCTCGCTCGTTGCTGGATATCCTGGAGCGTACTGCCTCTCAGCCAACGCTCCAGTTTGATGTGTGAATGTATGGGCAGTGTTAATGACTCTCTGCGGCATGTGAACATCCAGCTTACTGACGAAGAAGTCACAGAAGCTGTGAAGAAAATTTTGAACGAACCGGAATACGTCTGTGCCCGAACCGGCCTGCTTCCTTTCTGTGCCACCAATAAAACGCCAGCTGTAAGTTTGAATTTTACTTTTCATTGACTCTGATAATATTACATCTGCTTAATACTTGATACCAATATCCGTTAAAGCAGGGTGATGATCCGTTTTGGAGCAAGAAACTTTCACAGGAGAAGGCAGACAAACCGGAGAGACCGACCCGTCCAAAGACAAAGGTCCTTAAGAAACCTGCTCAAAAAAGGAAAACCACTGCATCCTCTGATCCGCCTGCTGACGATGATGTGAGTAATCCGGACCTTGAGGTAGAATTCGATTTACTTGGCTTTCTTTTACACGCCTTATTGATGATAATACTTGTCAGGACGATGCCGAAGCTAGCCATGCTGATGATGCAGAGGTAATTATTCTCTCTTCTGACTCGAATGCTTTGCCTTCATTAAAAATTCGTCAGGCAATCCGGAAAGTTAAATTTTCTCATTCTCTTGCTCATTTGGATCCCAAATTTCCTATGAAGACCCAACATCATGAAGTGCGCCGCACGACTCGGCATAGCGACCAGGTAGTTACCTCCGCCGGTTTACCGAACAATCCGGTTCGGAGACGCCGTTCAGAGGTCCCTAATTTGCTTGTCAGTACTTGTTCTAAAGCGGGCTGTTTTCGTCAACCGCTTAACCCATCTGACTCCGATTATCAGGTTACCTCCCACTCATCCTACGGCGAGTCAACGGGTACTCAGCTGCCACCGCTTAAAACCGTGCTTGGGTAAGCTTGCACTTATCGTAACATTCTTGGTATTGTAGCTTTCAACATATACTGTTTTTGATTTTGCTGTTCCTCTCAGGACCAAACCGAGGCCGAGCAAGAAGGCTCGCCTGGGTAAAGCGGCCGAAGAAGAAACTGCCCCCGAACCGGGCGCCGCTCCAGATGTTGAGGCGGCTATTCATGAATACATGCCGAATGACCCGCCAGCGCAAGATGAGGTCTTTATTGCTGAAGAGAGGCCTGTTGATGCTTCCGGTCCTGCTGACCAGCCTGGAAGTCCCGTCCGGAATGAAAAATCCACAAGTCCAACCAAAGCTACTGGCAAACCGACAGCCACAGTGCAAACCGGTGATGCCCAGGATGATGAAGTTGTCATCACTGGTGTTGGTCATACCGAACCCAGCAATCCTGTCACTTTGTCCAGACATACTGCCAAGGATGAATTTGCTGTAATAGGCAAGGGCAAGTGGAATGTCGATTTGGCGACTTATGCTGCACTGAGTGCTCAAGATCTTCATTCTGGTTATCTGAACCGGCTATATACCAGTCGCGATCATGAAGCTGGCCTAGTGAACATGATGAAGGAGAAATTTGAGGTAACTTTCATATGCCTCTTCCTGCTTGTATATCTTTTAGCCTTGCTGCCTCCCCTAGCCCCCAAGGGTCGGTTTGTAATCTTCTTTCAAACCAGAACTTTGTGAAATATAAAGCCGCATACTTTCAGAATGCGTCGATGTAGCCCCCAAGGGTCGGTTCAACTTAATGTAGTTGAACCGGGACTTAATAATATAAACCTGAAAGCTTCGAATTTCACTGATAATTTTTGAGCAAATAGCCATTAGCCCCCAAGTGCCAAGTTGAATACTTGTATTGAGCTTGGGACTTTGCAATCAGTTGATAGTTGTAGATTAAATAAGCATTAGCCCCCAAGTGCCAAGTGCATAACTCGTTATGTGGTTGGTACTTCAATATCTATACCGTTTGTTAAACCATATAATTGTCTGACTGCAGGCTGAGCTGAAGACCAAAGAAAATCAACTCGCCGATCTTCAAGAGAACTTAAAATCCCAACAAGCTGAAACCTCCAAAGCAAAAGAGGAGTTGACCAGCGCTTTAAGCGTCATGGAACAGCTGAAGGAGGGCTTCAAAAAAGATCGAGCGGATTGGGCCACTGATAAAAACGCTTTGATCAAGAAAATTGAAGCTGCTGAAGCTGCCCTTAAACCGGTGACAGACGAACTGACCAGCGTAAAGCGACAAGTGCATGCAATGACTGCCGCCATCTTTGGTAAGCGTTCTTTGACTTCTGTGATAATTTGGGTCTTCCTATGATAGGTCCGGTTTGTGAACTGTTCTATCATGTTGCAGGCACCCGCATTAACCACTTGGGGTCAGATGTTCGAATGAAATTGAAGGCTGCCTACACATTAATCAAACAGCTGTATACTGGAGCGCAGCGGATCATCTCGACTGTGTCACATAACAATCCGGCACCCACGTTAATCCAAGATACTCTTAAGAGATTGTCAATGCTTCCCTCCCGGATTGAAGAGCTGAAAAAATCTGCTGCTCGAACCGGTGCCATTAACGCTTTAATCCGAGTGAAGGCATGGGTGCCAGACTTCGATCCTGTTGAAGTAGCTCAGGGCTATCCCAGTTTGAAGGAAGACGGGTCAGAGTTCAATGAAGATGATCTGAGGGCAATAAACCGGGCAGTGCGCCCTTTGGCTTGTCAATTGGTAGAAGAGGCAGATTTGACGCATTATCAAGCCCAATATAATAATCAGAACAAACAAGTGGCTGCACCGGTTCTTGAAGCAGAAAATCTGATCCCGCCAATCCGTAAGCATACTTATGCTCCTGACATTGAACCGTCTTCACTGATCCATGATGAAGCTGTTTTTCAAGCTTTAATGGGAATCGACTGGACCACTGTTGACTTCCAGCCACTGGGTAGGGCAGAAGAAACTGAAGCGGCACCGGACGACCCACGACCATCAGACCAAGGCGGCGACCAAGCTTGAACCGGAGACCGGTTTAATAGGCTGCCTTGTTATATTTTGCCAGGAAACAATGATCTTATTTGGGCACCATGTTGCCTTGTAATAGGATAGCCAATACTTTTGCTTCTGAGATGCCTTCATGCATCTGAGCTGATACATTTGGTTGAAATATCGAAACTGCCAATCTATACCTCCTGCAATCATAAAATCTTAAACTACCAGGGCGGTTGTACCGCCAGCCGGTTTATGAACTTCATATATATGCAAGGAGATTGACATATATGATCAAATTTTGTGATACAAAATACCTGCCATCATCGGGCACGAAGTAGGCTTAGCCAATCTTGACACGGCGGGTTGATAAACCTGCACCGTCATGGGAGAAAACAACTCCTGTATATACAATGTCGGTTTACTATGTAAACCGTGCTTGGTCATAATAATCGTGTTGTTACTCCAAAAAAAAGGGTGTTAACAGAAGAAAACAAACCGGGTAAATAATCTCCGGTTCAACAATGGACCGTGTTCCGCCAAATTGGCAGCTAGAACCGGTGTAAAATGTTGTCGGTTTAAAACGCAACCAAGATAAAATAGCAGTTTACCAAGAGAAATATGGAAGCAAAGGCAATGATAAGACCGTTTGCAAAAAAGAGGCTTTACTGAGCCGATCAGATGGCGTTACCATGGTCGGACACGACCAAGCTCCCAATAGGTGTAGCTATGGTTCAAGTCAGCCAGGTCCCCAAATGAAACCGTGGCATTACGCCGATCAAGTGGCATGGCAATGGTTCGGGTTCGACCAAGCCCCCAAGTGATTCTATGGCCTTTAGGCCGATCAAGAGGCATGACTGGTTCAGACTTGACCATGTCCCCAAGTGATATGGTGGCTTTCGCCTATCAAAAGGTGTTGCATCGGTTCGGACACGACCGAGCCCCCTAGTGATATTTATAATATTTGCAAGGGGTAACCCGGAGGCCGCTTTAAGACAGAACAACTCCATGTAACCACGCATGATGTAAAAGAACAGATGCCCTGCTTTAGCTGAGGACCCGGTTTATTGTATGTATAATATATACATTGTCATAATATATACATAAGCAGAGCCAATGGCTCAAGTATAATAAGGCCAAAGATGAGCTATGTTCCACGGCCTGTTGGTCTCCTCTTCTGATTTGCATGAGTCTTTTCGCTCTCGAACATCATTCAGATAGTATGACCCGTTGTGCAGATTCTTGCTGACCACAAAAGGTCCCTCCCAAGGCGGGGATAATTTATGCATATCGATTTGATCTTGAATGAGCCGAAGCACCAAATATCCTTCTTGAAAGGTTCTGGTTCTGACTCGACGACTGTGATAGCGACGAAGATCCTGTTGGTAAATCGCCGAGCGAGTAGCTGCTATGTCTCGCTCTTCATCCAATCGGTCCAAAGCGTCTTGTCGAGCTGTCTCGTTGTCCGCTTCAACATAAGCCGCCACACGAGGTGAATCGTGGCGGATATCACTAGGGAGAACCGCCTCCGCTCCATAGACCATGAAGAACGGCGTGTATCCTGTTGACCTGTTGGGTGTGGTATTAATGCTCCATAATACAGATGGCAACTCTTCTACCCAACAACCCGGCGTCCTTAGCAAAGGAACCATAAGCCGCGGTTTGATGCCTCTTAAGATCTCCTGATTAGCTCTTTCTGCTTGACCATTGGACTGTGGGTGCGCCACTGATGAAACGTCAAGGCGGATGTGCTCCCGTTCGCAAAACTCCTTCATGGCACCTTTGGACATATTGGTACCATTATCTGTGATGATACTGTGTGGAAAGCCGAATCGGAAAATCACTTTTTTGATGAACTGAACGGCCGTGGCTGCATCACACTTGCTAACAGGCTCCACCTCCACCCACTTTGTAAATTTATCAACCGCCACCAGGAGGTGGGTCTTCTTATCCTTGGACCTTTTGAAAGTCCCAACCATATCTAGCCCCCAAGTTGCAAACGTCCAAGTGATTGGAATCATCCTCAATTCTTGAGCCGGTACATGAGCGCGTCTTGAGAACTTTTGGCAACCATCACATCGTCTGACCAGATCCTCCGTATCAGCATGGGCAGTTAGCCAATAGAAACCGTGGCGGAACGCCTTGGCCACCAAAGATTTTGAACCGGCGTGGTGGCCACAATCCCCTTCGTGGATCTCACACAAAATTTCACAGCCTTCCTCAGGAGATACACAACGTTGAAACGCTCCTGATACACTGCAATGGTGCAACTCGCCATTGATGATTGTCATGGACTTGGACCACCGTATTATTTGTCTGGCCAGAGTCTCATCCTCTGGTAACTAACCCCGGTTCATGTATGCCAGGTAAGGAAGCGTCCAATCCGGAATGACGTGAAGAGCTGCCACCAATTGAGCCTCCGGGTCAGGAACAGCCAAATCCGCTTCACCTGGGAGCTTGACCGGCGGGTTGTGCAACACATCAAGAAAAACATTAGGCGGGACCGGTTTACGCTGGGAGCCCAACCGGCTCAGGGAGTCCGCCGCCTCATTCTTTCATCGGTCCACGTGGTCCACCTGATAGCCCTTGAAGTGACCCGCAACAATATCCACCTCCCGACGATATGCAACCATGAGTGGGTCTTTAGAATCCCAAGTGCCAGACACCTGTTGAGCCACCAGATCCGAGTCACCGAAGCACTTAACCCGACTTAGATTCATCTCTTTAGCCATCCGGAGACCATGGATCAAGGCTTCATACTCAGCTGCATTGTTAGTACTGGGGAACATTAAGCGGAGAACATAACAGAACTTGTCACCTCGTGGGGAAGTTAATATGACTCCAGCGCCCGAGCCCTCCAATTGCCGTGATCCGTCAAAATGGATGGTCCAATATGTGTGATCCGGCTTCTCTTTGGGGGACTGCAGCTCCGTCCAATCATTGATGAAGTCGACAAGTGCTTGGGATTTCACCGCCGTCCGAGGCACGTATTTTAAACCGTGCGGTCCAAGCTCTATAGCCCACTTGGCAATCCGGCCCGTCGCTTCCCGGTTCTGGATGATATCACCCAAGGGGGCAGAACTAACCACTGTGATAGGATGCCCTTGGAAATACTGCTTCAGCTTCCGGCTTGCCATAAAAACTCCATATACCAACTTCTGCCAATGTGGATACCTTTGTTTGGATTCAATAAGCACCTCGCTGATATAATAGACCGGACGTTGAACCGGATGCTCCTTTCCTGCCTCTTTCCGCTCCACCACAATAGCTACGCTGACCGCGCGAGCATTGGCAGCAACATACAGCAGCAATGGATCCTTATCAATGGGAGCAGCGAGCACGGGCGGATTGGCCAATTGCCGCTTTAAATCCTCGAACGCCTGATCAACAGCAGAACTCCAAACGAATCGATCCATCTTTTTCAACATCTGATACAAGGGGATTGCTTTCTCACCAAGACGGCTGATAAACCGACTCAACGCGGCAATCCGGCCAGCCAATCGTTGAACGTCATTGATACACTTCGGTTTAGCCAAGGAGGTGATGGCCGTAATCTTTTCCGGATTAGCCTCAATTCCCCTGTTGGACACTAGAAAACCCAACAACTTGCCTGCCGGTACACCGAAGACACACTTGGCCGGATTGAGCATCATCTTATACGCCCTCAGGTTATCAAAGGTCTCCTTCAAATCATCAACAAAAGTCTCCTTCTTCCTTGACTTAACCACAATATCATCCACATAGGCATGTACATCGCGGCCAATCTGCTTGTGAAGACAATTTTGCACACATCGTTGATAGGTTGCCTGGGCACTCTTGAGCCCAAAAGGCATAGATACATAGCAAAAGGCTCCAAAGGGAGTTATGAACGCTGTCTTCTCCTGGTCCTTAATTGCCATTTTGATCTGATGATAGCCGGAATATGCATACAAAAAGCTTCAACGCTCGCAACCCGCCGTAGCATCAATAATTTGATCAATACGGGGGAGGGCAAAAGGATCTGCTGGACAAGCTTTATTAAGATCAGTGTAATCCACACACATGCGCCAGGTGCCGTTTTTCTTAAGGACTAGCACCGGATTAGCAAGCCACTCAGGGCGGAAAACCTCAACGATGAAGCCAGCTGCTAGGAGCCTGGCCACTTCTTCTCCAATAGCTTTGCGTCTTTCCTCATTGAACCGGCGGAGAAACTGTTTCACCGGTTTGTATTTAGGATCCACATTAAGAGTGTGCTCAGCGAGTCGCCTCGGTACACCTGGCATGTCAGAAGGCTTCCACGCAAAGATGTCCCAATTCTCACGGATGAACTCGATGAGCGCGCTTTCCTATTTCGGATCCAAATTGGCACTAATGCTGAACTGCTTGGACGAATCGCCAGGTACGAAGTCAACAAGCTTAGTCTCAGCCGCCGATGTGAACTTCAGGGCTGGATCATGCTCCGTGGTAGGCTTCTTGAAAGGAGTCATATCCGCCGGATCAACATTGTCCTTGTAATACTTCAGCTCCTCAGTGGCACAAACCGATTCTGCGTAAGCCGCATCTCCTTCTTCGCATTCCAAAGCGACCTTACGGCTTTCGTGAACCGTTATAGTCCCTTTATGACCCGGCATCTTGAGCTATAAGTACACATAACAGGGCCGTGCCATGAACTTGGCATAAGCCGGTCGACTGAACAGGGCGTGATACGGGCTCTGGATTTTTACTACCTCAAACGTCAGCGTCTCTGATCTGGAATCATGATCATCTCCAAAAGCCACTTCCAGTGCTATCTTACCAACGGGGTATGCTGACTTGCCAGGTACCACCCCATGGAAAACCGTATTCGACGGTCGGAGATCTTTATCTGTTAGCCCCATGCGACGGAAGGTCTCATAGTATAGGATGTTAATACTGCTACCCCCATCCATGAGTACCTTGGTGAACTTATAACCTCCCACCTGAGGCGCCACCACCAAAGCCAGCTGACCCGGATTGTCAACCCGGGGGAGGGGGGGGGGGTGATCCTCTCTGCTCCATATGATTGGCTGTTCTGACCAACATAGATATCGGGGCACGGCCGATTCGATAGAATTAACCGCCCGCTTCTGGACCTTCCGGTCTCGCTTGTCCAGGCTAGTGGTGAATACATGATATTGCCCACTATTGAATTGCTTCGGGTTGCTCTGGTGACCCGACTGCTGCTGTTGCTGATTGTAACCGCCCTGGTTATTCTGATTGTTGTGTCCGCCCGGGTTACCATTAAATCCAGAACCGGAGTTTCCTCCACCGGAACCCGGCCCGGATCCACCGCCGGAGCCGGGATCATACCGGAAAGCATTAGAGCTTTTGAACTCCTGCATAATGTAGCAATCCTTCCAAAGGTGTTTTGCTGGCACCTCCTTCGTCACATGCTTTGGACAGGGCTGGTTTAATAAATAATTCAGTCGGTCCGGATTTGGACTAGGTGCTCCACTGCGGTTCTGCGATTTACCCTTGCGTCGCTGGCCCTTGTTCTGTGCATTGGTATTAGCCACAAAGTCCATGTTGACATCCGCTTTATGCTTGCCTCCGCCGCCATTACCTGCTGAGTGATGTTGCTGACCCTTGGAGTTGCCGTTCCTCTTTCCCTTCCCTGTCTTTTCCTCATCAGACTCGGGATCCTTGGTACTATCAGAATCAGCATACTTTACCAAAGCGGCCATGAGAGTCCCCATGTCAGTGCAATGGCGTTTCATCCGTCCTAACTTCAATCTTAGGGGTCCGAACCGGCAATTGCCTTCCAAGGTTATGACTGCAGTGTCAGCGTTGATGCGGTCTGATGAATGCAGAATTTGTGAGACCCGGCGTACCCAATGAGTAGTCGATTCTCCTTCCTCCTGGGCACAGGCAGCTAAATCCACTATTGACATAGGCTGCTTACATGTGTCTTTGAAGTTATTGATGAACCGAGCCCGCAACTGGGCCCATGAACTGATAGAATTGGGCGGCAAGCTCTTCAACCAGGTACGGGCCGTCCCTTCAAGCATCATGGTAAAATACTTTGCACACGCGGCATCATCTACATCAAGCATCTCCATGGCCATCTCATAGCTCTCCACCCATGTCTCTGGAGGTTGATCCGCCGTTCAGTTCGGTACCTTGCGCGGGCCCTTCAAATCCTTAGGCAGGCGCACATTCTGTAAAGCGGGGACAAGGCAAGGTACCCCCAATGCGCTAGAAGTAAGCCCAGGCTCAACCGAAGTGGTCGGACGAACCGGCGTAAGCTGACGAGCTTGATGCTGTGCCGCTAACTCAGCCTCCCTGCACGCTTGGGCCCGGTCCACCACCTCCTGGGCATTTTCGACACCACCGGCCGGATTGTCGCCACGGGACGCTCCACGCCGTGCATTACTTGACATAGCTAGTTCCTCCATATGCCTACTATAACTTCGGCTCGGACGTGGGGTAGAATGAATCCGGTCGCGGCTGTATGAATACGCTTCCTGTTGGACCAAAGCCGTCCTAAGGAGCTCCTTGACCCGGCGCGTCTCTACCGCCTGCAATGAATCACCTTCAACTGGAATAGCCTCCAACCGGGCCGCAGCCGCAACGAGGTTATCCAGTGGATTGGAGTAGTGACCCGGAGGTGTGGGCACAGCCTGCGGTACACCAGCATTATGACGAGGTAGATCTATTAAACGGGGCTGGACCGGTGCGCCTGTCGCAGGTGCCTCCGCCCGGTTTGCCTCCGGCGGATTACCGGTTCCCGCTCCAGGGGTGTTGAAAAGGTCCCTTGCTTTGAAAACTGAAGGCAAACGCGATCGATACTTCCTCCTCATGACTTCCTGTGATGCATTCTGGTCCAGCATGAGCTTGTAAGCTTGCGCGTCCAATGCGGCTCGCTCCGCAGTCATCTTGACCTCTTCAGCTGCTGAATCTGCTTTGGCCTGAGTGATCTGCTCCCTCACCTTTGCAATTTCCGCGTTGTGAGCGTCTTGATCCGCCGGGTTAGCCTCCGCCATGAGCGCAGCCAACGCATCGAACAGATCTGATAAGGCTTGAGCCGGCGGGTGCACAGAGCCTCCTGCCCCGGCAGCCGTTGCCGCTGCTGAACCGGAAACCATCGCTGCGGCAGTTGATGAATGAATTGCTGCTTGCGTACCGGCCATGAATATTCCAACCCGGTTGGGCAGATCAGAGGGGTCCGGAATACTGTCGCCATCGGAACAGCCCCCAATCCGGCCATCTTGTAGCTGATACAAAGACTCAGTTTCTCCGGTTGACGACTCGTCGCCAGAGTAAACTACGGTTTCACCACCAGATCCTGATCCATCCTCATAGCTTCCTCCATGGATGACCCCCACGAAAGCATGTTTTACGGCCGGCTTAACCCGGGCAGGTCGCGCACGCTGAGCTGTCTCGACGAGGTCGGTGCAGGTGTCCAGCTCAGGGCCCGGTTCACCGATCTTGCCGATGAAGACGTGTATGCCACCAAAGGGGACCCGGTATCCATACTCGATTGAGCCGACCTCGGGGCCCCAGCCTACATCGTCGATGTAGATCTTACCGCGACGACTCTTGGTCATCCGGCCCACAGCGTATCCCTCGAGTCCTTCGAAGCGGCCCTCCAAGAACTTGAAACCATCGTGCGATAGCCCCACGGTGGGTGCCAACTGTCGTGGTTTTGTCACGGCAGATGTCCTAGCAAAAGGACTTAGTCATGGAGCCATCGCAACGGGTTAACTCGAAGGGGTTAAAGCGGACACAGGGACACAGAGGGTTTATACTAGTTCGTCCCCTTCGATGAAGGTAAAAGCCTACGTCTAGTTGTGATGGAATTGATGGGGTTTCGATGATTAGGGAGCAAACAAGCTTCACCTAAGTCTCGAGTTGTTGTTGTCTGTCCTTGAACCGCTATCGGGTCGTCCCCTTATATACACGGGCGACGCCCATCCGTTCACAGAGTCGCAATCTCCGGTTCATATTCGTACCCGGGTTGGTCTCTCCTTATTCCTAACTTATAATACAAGTTTACATACAAAGCCGGTTTACGTCTACAAGTGTTGAACCGACTACGGCCTTGGGCCCTCATCTATCTTCTTGGACTTTAACGCTCTGGGACTACTGATGAAGTTAACCCGGCCCTGGTAGGCCGATTTATGCCCAGTAGTAATATCCCCAACAAACGCCATCATAGTAAGTGTTCCAGATGAGAGTAACCCATGTAATATCTGCTTTGTTATAAAACTTGGATAGATGCTTGGACAAAAGAGCTCTGTTTTGGATGTTGAGATTAACTATCCCCATGCCACCTTTATCTTATGGTCTGCACACAAGGTGCCAAGCTGTAAGTGATTGCCTAGGAGTATCAGAATTTCCTCTCCATAAGCACTGCCTCATAATCCTTTCAAGTTGCTTTATAATGCCAGCTGGCAAACTTAAACTGCAGAGAAAATAGATAGGCAAAGATGACAGTACTGACTGGAGGAGTTGTAACCGAGCACCGTGTTTGAGAAGACTTGAGCTGGCAGATAGCCTTCTTTCAACCCTATCAACCACAGGAAACAAGTCTTGGATTGTGGGTTTAGTTGTTCCCACAGGAAGCCCCAGATAAGTAAAGGGGAGGGTCCCAACTTGGCAGCCGAAAACAGCAGCCAACCTTGCAGTTTCTGCATCATTCACATTAATAGGCAATATGCATGATTTATGGAAATTTACTCTAAGACCTGTGGAGGCATGGAAGTCTTGAAGCATCTCCTTGAGAGCTAAAAGTTGCGAATCCACAACAGGTACAATGAGAAGAGTGTCGTCAGCATATTGCACTATAGGGAAATCTGGATCATGGGATTCAATTGATAGGGAAAGAACTCCAGATCTGAGCATATTGTTGACCAGGGTTTGCAGCAGATCAGCTGCAAGAACAGACAAAAGGGGTGACAGTGGGTGACCTTGCCGTACACCCCTTTTACAGGTAAATTGCTTTCCAGGCACACCGTTTACAATGACAGAGGAAGTACCAGAGGATAGTAGCTCTCTTATCCAACCAATCCACTTGCTATCAAATCCTTTGTGATGCAGAAGTCTGAGGATTAGGTCATGCTCAACAGTATCAAAGGCTTTGGCAAAATCTAACTTGAGAATCAAGATAGGCTTCTTGGACTGATAATTCGAAGAGACTTGCAAAGATAACCAATCATACATAAAAGAATTCAGAGAAGATTCAAATATTGTTCATAGATAATCTTGATCATAAACCCACAATTCATCGGTCTTAACAAACACACCGCAAAAAGAAGATTACATCGAATAGATCTCCATGAGAGAGGGGGAGAACTTTGTATTGAGATCCAAAAAGAGAGAAGAAGCCATCTAGCTACTAACTATGGACCCGAAGGTCTGAGGTAAACTACTCACACTTCATCGGAGAGGCTATGATGATGACGTAGATGCCCTCTGTGATGATGGCCCCATCCGGCGGAGCTCCGGAACAAGCCCCAAGATGGGATCTCATGGGTACAGAAGGTTGTGGTGGTGGAATTAGGTTTTTGGCTCCGTATCTGATCGGTTGGGGGTACGTAGGTATATATAGGAGGAAGGAGTACGTCGGTGGAGCTTCGAGGGGCCCACGAGGCAGGGGGCGCGCCCTAGGGGGGGCGCCCTCCACCCTCGTGACCGCCTCGTGGCTTTCTTGATGGAGGGTCCAAGTCTCCTGGGTCTTATCTGATGAGAAAATCATGTTCCCGAAGGTTTCATTCCGTTTGGACTCCGTTTGATATTTCGTTTCTTCAAAACACTAAAATAGGCAAAAAACAGCAATTCTGGGCTAGGCCTCCGGTTAATAGGTTAGTCCCAAAAGTAATATAAAAGTGGAAAATAAAGCCCAATATAGTCCAAAACAGTAGAAAATGCAGAGTCTTGAGCTTTGAGCTTGAGCCAATCCTTTGTCCTTATCATCTTGAAGGGGTTCCACATCTTCTTTTCCACGCCACTCCATTGTTGAACTTATCTGAAATATACTAGGTGAAAACATTAGTCCAACAAGAGATATGTTGACATTAATTACCAAAATCACCCAGGGAGCACTTGTGCTTTCAATCTCCCCCATTTTGGTAATTGATGACAACATACATCAAAGCTTTAGATAAAGATATAGAGAATAACAAGTAAAGCTTAGGAAAGACATGTAACATGCATAGGCTCCCCCTACATGTATGCAATCATGTAAATATGGAATATAGGAGCATGTGAATGCATAAACATGACAGAGTAAGCAATGTGTTACATGTATCTTGGCTATATGCATCAGTGCAAATGTTGTGAGTATATGAAATGTACCTTCATGCTCATGAGTCCTTCTTGCAAACAGTATGTACATGAGCAAGAAATCCTCGTGCACATGACTGTGATGCATATACTTACCTTGTGGTCTTGAGTTGGCTTAGGAAGGAATGAACCTGAGTAAACAAGGTTAGATAACAAAGATACATCTACTAGGCAGAGCAAACAAAGAAACCACAAGGGTGCCAAGATTGGGATGAAATGTACAGAGTGAGTACCGAGTACTCTATTGGATACAGACATGTCCCCAAAGGTAAAGTGAAAGTGCAACTATCGCTAGGTGGTTTTGGTAATTCCTAACAACATATAGTTCATTGAGCTAATGCCATTTCAAGACTAATATTTCAGGAAAGCTGAATGATTGGCATGGCATGGATGAGAAAAGTGGACCCCTCAAAATACGAAGGACAAAAGGATTGGCTCAAGCTCAAAAGTTCAAGACTCTACATTTTTATATTTTAGTGATCCAAGATCACATTGAGTCTATAGGAAAAGCCAATACTATCAAGGAGGGATGAGGTGTTGCTTAATGAGGCTCTTGCTCAAAATGCTTAGTGATATGCTCCAAAGCCCTCAACTACTTTCTCACATCCACATATGACCCAAACCAAAAGTCAAACTCGGCCCCACCGATTCTTTCTATCCGGCGCCACCGAGTTCAGATGTCATAGCCACTGCCACAAACCCTAGGCAAATCGGTCTCACCGATAGGGATCTCGGTCTCACCGAGATGGGATTGTAATCTCTCTGTTTCCCTTCATAACGTTTCGGTCCTACCGAGATGAGCGGTCGGTCCCACCGAGATTGCAATGTAAACTCTCTGTTTCCCTTTTGTAACATTTCGGTCTCATCGAAATGAGCGAATCGGTCCCACCGAGTTTACCTGACCAACTCTCTGGTTAGCTTATTACCAAAATCGGTCTCACCGAGTTTGTGTAATCAGTCTCACCGTGATTCTGTTATGCCCTAACCCTAACCATATCGGTCCTACCGAGTTGCATGTTAGTCCCACCGAAAATCCTAACGATCACTAGATTTGCTGAATCCGTCCGACCGAGTTTACCAATTCGGTCCCACCGGGTTTGGCAAATTGTGTGTAACGGTTAGATTTTGTGTGGTGGCTATAAATACCCCTCCACCTCCTCTTCATTCGTGGAGAGAGCCATCAGAGCGAACCTACACTTCCAACCAACATTTTCCGAGAGAGAACCACCTACACTTGTGTTGAGAACAACATATTCCATTCCTACCATATGAATCTTGATCTCTAGCCTTCCCCAAGTTGCTTTCCACTCAAATCTTCTTTCCACCAAATCCAAATCCTGTGAGAGAGAGTTGAGTGTTGGGGAGACTATCATTTGAAGCACAAGAGCAAGGAGTTCATCATCAACACACCATTTGTTACTTCTTGGAGAGTGGTGTCTCCTAGATTGGCTAGGTGTCACTTGGGAGCCTCCGACAAGATTGTGGAGTTGAACCAAGGAGTTTTTAAGGGCAAGGAGACCGCCTACTTCGTGAAGATCTACCGCTAGTGAGGCAAGTCCTTCGTGGGCGACGGCCGTGGTGGGATAGACAAGGTTGCTTCTTCGTGGACCCTTCATGGGTGGAGCCCTCCGTGGACTCGCACAACCGTTATCCTTCGTGGGTTGAAGTCTCCATCAACGTGGATGTACGATAGCACCACCTATCGGAACCATGACAAAAACATCCGTGTCTCCAATTGCGTTTGAATCCTCCAAACCCTTACCTTTACATTCTTGCAAGTTGCATGCTTTACTTTCCGCTGCTCATATACTCTTTGCATGCTTACTTGAATTGTGTTAAGATTGCTTGACTTGTTCTAAGTTGCTAAAATCTGCCAAGAACTAAAATTGGGAAAAGGCTAGATTTTTATTTGGTCAAGTAGTCTAACCACCCCCTCTAGACATACTTTCGATCCTACAAGTGGTATCAGAGCTTTGGTCTCCATTTGCTTTGATTTCCATAGCTTTTGGTGGTCATAGCCTTGGTTTCACAACCTAGGAGAGTATGGCGTCTAGCGAGGGAAATTACCACCGTAGAGGTCCTTACTTTGATGGTACTAATTTTGCTAGTTGGAAGCATAAGATGAAAATGCATATTCTTGGACATAACCCCGCCGTTTGGGCTATTGTGTGTATTGGCTTGCAAGGTGAATTCTTCGATGGGAGAGAACCGAACCGTGAAGCTACCGCGGAAGAGTTGAAGATGCTGCAATACAATGCTCAAGATTGTGATATCCTCTTCAATGGATTGTGCCCCAAAGAATTCAACAAAATCAGCCGTCTTGAGAATGCAAAGGAAATTTGGGATACTTTGATTGATATGCACGAAGGTACCGACTCCGTCAAGGAATCCAAGTTGGACGTGCTTCAAAGTCAACTTGACAAGTTCAAAATGAAGGATGGTGAAGGTGTCGCTGAAATGTACTCTAGGCTTGCTCTTATCACAAATGAGATTGTCGGCTTAGGAAGTGAAGAGATGACTGACAAATTCATCATCAAGAAGATCCTAAGAGCCTTGGATGGAAAATATGATACCGTATGCACATTGATCCAAATGATGCCCAATTACAAAGATCTCAAGCCAACAGAAGTCATTGGGAGAATTGTTGCTCATGAGATGTCACTCAAGGATAAGGAGGAGCTCCATAACAAGTCAAGTGGTGCTTACAAAGCCTCATGTGAAGCTCCCACATCATCAAGTGAGAAACAAACCTTCAATGAAGAATTGAGCCTAATGGTGAAGAAATTCAACAAGTTCTACAAGAGTAGAAGCAAAGAGAGAAGTTCCAAGTCAAGGTCCTACAATGACAAAAGATCTTCTAGTCGAGAGCGTAATTGTTACAATTGTGGAAGAACCGGACACTACTCCAATGAGTGTATGGCCCCCTATAAAAGAAGAGAAGATTCTCCCAAAAGAAGAAGTACAAGAGAAGAATCACCATCAAGGGAGGGAAGGAGTAGGGATGATCATTATGAACGAAGACCCTCTCGGAGAAGCAAGGATTCGGAAAGGAAGGACAAGTCATCAAGGAGCTACACAAAACGAAGACATCAAGCTCATGTTGGTGAATGGGTATCCGACTCCGACTCCGACAATCACTCTGAGAGAAGCTATCACTCCGACTCCGAATATACTCAAGATGAAGGTGTTGCCGGTCTAGCACTTGTATCAACCAACTCCTACGACATATTTGATTCACCCAATGAAGGAATTGGAAGATGCTTCATGGCTAAAGGCCCAAAGGTATCACACCCCGAGTATGTTGATTTCAATAGTGATGAAGATGACTTGTTAGGTGATGATGATTTACTTGTTGACAACTCTAGTGATGGATACTATGATGAAACGTCAATTAATCATGCTAATCAAGATGAAACGAATGACAATGATAAGGAGAAGATTGAGTCTCTAACTAAAGAACTAAACACTCTTAAGTTAGCTCATGAAACTATCTTAGGAGATCACCGGGAACTTTTAAGGACTCATGAGAAATTACGGTTTGAAAAGCTCAACCTTGAGCAAGAGCATGAGTTCTTAAGGGCAATCAATGATGATCTTTGCAAGAAAAGTTCTTCTTACATTGCCAAGCGTTTACTCTTATCCACTTACATGCCTCAAGTCAAGTCTAGTAACAAGAAAAAGAAAGATTCTTCCTCTAGTAGTAACAATAATCATGCTAAATCCAATATTGTTGCTTCTAGTAGTTCTCTTGATTCCACTAATGATTCTCTTAGCCAAGTTACACTTGAGCAAGAAAATAGCTTATTGAAGGGAATTATAGAGAAAGGTGTTCACAAGAGCCTTGCCGGGAGTAAGCGATTCGAGGAAATTGTACGCAAGCAAGGAAGGCACCGGAAGAACCAAGGTATTGGTTTTGAACGAAAGTTCAATGCCAATGGAGTTGAGTGGGAAGAAAATCAATACCCCAAGACGAAGTTTGTTCCTCAACAAGAGAAGTATGATCCTACTTGTTTCAAAGGGACAGAAGCTCAAGATGATCTTCCACCACAAGACCACAAGCAAAAAGACAAGGATAAGCTTCAAGAGGAAATTGATGCATTTGAAGAAGCACCTAAGGCCTTGGTCAAGTGGGTTCCCAAGACTACATCAATTTCTACTTCATCAAGTACAACTACAACTCCGAGGATTCCCATCAAGATGGTGTGGATCCAAAAGAAGAGGAACTAGAGAGTTCTTGAGGGTGACTCCGCCAACATACTTCACTCTTATCATTTTGGCAAGAACAAGTGCAATCAACCTCCACATCTTGCACTAGTTCAAGGAGTCACAAACCCTCTTGTTGGTAAGACAAGGGACAAGGTAACCAAATGCTTTCATAGACATCATCTTGTGTATGCATCACTCTATGTCTATGGATATCCTTGTTTGTTCCTTATGGGACTAACCCGTGTAGGTATTGAAAGTGCAACTCACTCCAAAGGATAGCTCCAAATGATCTACATCAACATTGAGCATCCACATCTTCAACACCTACATGAAGTCATCATCGACAAAACCCAAGGTTAGTTCATCCCTCTTAGGGGGGATCTCACATCCAGGGGGAGCTTTACTCTAAGAATTTAGCTAAAGCAACTCTAATGGTGTGAACACAACAATGCTTTATGTAAAAGTGGTAACCCCACTTGTGCTTAAACAATGAGTATGACCTATGATAAAATGTTCTCATTTGACTCCTAAGTCAATATACTCATATATAGATGACCTAGTCATCGCCAATTGCTTGATAGATGTTAGAATTGGTTGTGCATGCTTTGCCACATATTTCATTTGCCATTTTATTGTGTGAGCATGTTGGTTGCATAATTTACTCATTCGAGGACATCCACTTGTTGTTTTGATTGATTGGTTTCTATTTCTCTTGCCAAGTGGATGGACAAGAATGCCTAAGAACCTTCTCTAGCTATCTATGCTCTTCTCGTCTCAAACTCTATTCATGCTGCATCACAAAGTTTGATCAAGTCAGATTCGAACCACTCTGTGTGAGGATCACTCGGAGTCCCTGATTCGTCATAGACTTAAACTTTCAAAACTTCTTTGTGCGTTTCGGTCTGACCGATTCATCCATTTTGGTCATACCGAGATCACTAAGTCGATCTAGGTTTTCAATCTCGGTGCAACCAATTTAAACTTTTCGGTCACACCGAGTTGCAGTAACTGCTTGCAGTTATGCATCTCGGTGCCACCGAGTTGTTCCACTCGGTCACACCGACAGGGTCAGGATATATATACCCACGGGCAAAAATTTGGAAAACTTTCCGAACCTCTTCGCCCGCGCTCAGCCTGCTCTGCCTCCGTGGGTCTCCGGATCGTCCTCCTCGTCGCCAGCTGCCTCCAGTCGCTGGTCTCCACCGCTGTCAACGGGATCGTCTCCGTCGTAGCAAGTCCATCGCCGCACTAGGGTATGGACTTGATCCTTGTGCTGATCTCACTCCGATTCCCCAGCACATTGTTTTGCCATGTATCTTGCCACGATTGAGATCACTCTATCCAATGAAAACACTCCGTAGTTTAGTTGTGGATTGAAAATTTAGGGTTAGGTTTCCGCCGAAACCATCTCGGACCGACCGAGTTGTTGAAATCGATTCCACCGATTTGGCTCAGGCCATTGCACATGTGATTCTCGGTCTGACCGAGTTCAAGTCTTTGTGAAACCCTAGCAGTCTCGGTGCCATCGAACTGTGACTCGGTCTGACCAAGTTCACTAGTTTAGGTTCCAACAGCTGCTTTGGTATCACCGAGATTTCAAATCGGTAGATCCGAAATGCTTTCTGTGGAAAACTAAAACTAAGTTTTTGATTCATTATTTTGCAAATACCTCTGCACTTTGTGATGCTCATCCACTCTATCTCATCTATAATCTATTCACAGGGTCAGTTGTCAGTGTTTGCATCATGTCAGATCAGAGTGACAGTCAGAACAAGTCTGAGGAGCAGGTTCACATGAGTGAGGGCACTAGTCCCTCTAGCAGCTCAGATGATGGAAGCAGGAGCACACCCAGCAACCTGCCAAAGGCTGCCACAAGGGCCAGCAGGAAAAGAACCTCATATTCAGAGGATGAGGACTATGTGGTTGAGGAGGAAGAAGACACCTCAAAGAAGAAAGTGCTCAAAAAGGAATATGGCACAACTGCTACAACTAAGCCAGGTCTGAAGACCAAGAAGCCAGCAGGAAGAGAACTAATGTCTAATCCAAGGAAAGTTGCCACAGGTGAGACAATGGTGTTCACTCTTGAACCCAAGGAAGCTGGAGATGGCAAGAAGAGGAAAGAGAGGGTCAAGAAGACCACTGCCAGAGTTCTTGGCAAGCCATCCATGATGAGGGACTCTGAAGAGGAAGAGGAATAGGATGCTGCACCAGCATCTAAGGCACAAAAGCTTATGGGAGATGCCATAAGATCAGGGGCTGCTCCATCTAAGCCCAAAGAAGCTCCCAAGCCAGTTGCTCCAAAACCCAAAACTGCACCCAAGAGAAGCACCAGGAACTTCCCAGCAGCATAGAAGAACAAGGCCCCAGTGCCTGAAGCTGCAATGGAAGAAGAAGATGATGAGTCACATGTCTTGAGGAAGTTGAAGCCAAAAATTCCAGATCACAATGATGTTCATCCAGTAGCTGAGAACATGAAGATAAGGAAGGATTCATGATTGAGGCTATGGAGAGAGTCAGATCCAGATGCAACCAGAAGAAGAACTGCTGTGGATTACAGGTTCCATACCAAGGAACAACAGGATTTGTATGAGATAGTGTTGCTTGACAAGAAGCCAATAGTGTGTGACATGAGATGGGTCAACTAGGAGTACATCAAGGAGAATGAAGAGCACTATCCTGGAGTCTATGACAGTTTCAAGGCTTGTGGAGTTGATGAGTTTGTGGCTCAGAAGCTCACAAAGTGGAATGATGAGCTTATCATGCAGTTCTACTCCACAGCTCACTTCTACCCAGATGGAAGGATTGTCTGGATATCTGAAGGCACTAGGTACCAGTCAACAGTTGCAGAATGAGCTCAGTTGATCAATGCCCCAGAAGAGCAAGAGGATGACTTGGATGTCTATGCCAATAAGAAGAAGGATCACAACTCCATGGCTAGCATGTACAAGTAGATTCCTGGTGCAGATCTTGAGACTCACCAGTTTGGATCAGTGAAACACTTGCTGTCAGGATTGCCCACAATCAACTGGATCCTCAGGCACACACTTCTGCCCAAGTCAGGTGATCACAGAATGATCATAGGTCACTCCATCAACCTGCTGCACATTTTTTATGTTCCACAGAAGTTTAAGGTCATGAGGCTAATTGTGGAAACCATAAAGAGGACAACTGCAGATCAGAAGAGGAGTTGTGGGTATGCCCCACAAATTCAGGAGCTGATCAACTCCAAGATGAGCACTGGCACATATCTGCTGGACAAGGAGCACCTGCCCATCTACCCAGACTTTGCGGATAACACTGTGGTGATGGATGAAAATGAACCATCTTCTATGCAAGCACAAGCAAAGAGGGAGAAGGCAAAGACTGAAAAGGCTACAAAGATGCCAACCATGGATGAGGCATCTCAGTATCTTCTGAAGAGCAAGCAAGATCAGCTTGCCTACTTGATTGCCTCCACTCTGAGGATTGAGAAGGGACTGGCCACCCCGACTCAAAACTAGGAGAGCTTGGAGAGGATCATGGAGCAGAAGTTCTATGACTTAGATGTGAAGGTCACTGAGATACAGTCTGTTGTTGAGCAACTTCAGGAGGAAGTGCAGGAGAAGAAGGGCAAGACAACCACTGATGCTTTTACTAGAGTGCCCAGAGGTTAGAGATCTGCTGCTATGCCTGTTACAGACACCAGAGCAACTTCATCTGCACCAGCTACAGCTTCAGTGCCACCAGCTCCAGCACCCACTCCTCCAGCACCATCTACATCAACTGATGCCTTCGTCCTTGGAGTTCTGTCTACACCACCACCTGAAGACCAAGCCTGAGAGTCGATCTAGCACTATGCATTTTTTATGAACTTTTTGGTAACTTGTTGCCAAAGGGGGAGAAAATGTATAGATCACAGGCTTCGAGAGAGAGAGTGTTGCTTTTGTTCTCTCTTGTGTTTCTCTTTGGTGGTTGAACTTTGTTATTTGCTTGTTTGAGATACTTTATGCTTGTGTGTGATACTTGGATGATCATGTGTTTGATCATATACTACCTTTATGCTTGTTGGATGACATTATCCTTTTATATTTCATATGATCACTCACTTTGCTTGGTGATGAGTGCATGTATCTTAATTATTATCATTTTGAGCGCTCCACCAAGATGTATGTGACATGGAAGAGTAACCCATGATCCTAACTCTTTGTGCATTTGCAGTCCAAAGCAAATCTTAAACTATGCACAAATTTAGGGGGAGCTCTTGCTTTTCACATACTTCTCAAAGCGACAATGTTTTTCACTCTTATTATCATTTGTCGAAGCTTTGATCTATATGTTGTCATCAATTACCAAAAAGGGGGAGATTGAAAGTGCAACTGTCCCTAGGTGGTTTTGGTAATTCCTAACAACATATAGTTCATTGAGCTAATGCTATTTCAAGACTAATATTTCAGGAAAGCTCAATGATTGGCATGGCATGGATGAGCAAAGTGGACCCCTCAAAATACTAAGGACAAAAGGATTGGCTCAAGCTCAAAAGTTCAAGACTCTACATTTTCTATTTTAGTGATCCAAGATCACATTGAGTCTATAGGAAAAGTCAATATTATCAAGGAGGGATGAGGTGTTGCTTAATGAGGCTCTTGCTCAAAATGCTTAGTGATATGCTCCAAAGCCCTCAACTACTTTATCACGTCCACATATGACCCAAACCAAAAGTCAAACTCGGCCCCACCGATTCTTTCTATCCGGCGCCACCAAGTTCAGATGTCATAGCCACTACCACAAACCCTAGGCAAATCGGTCTCACTGATAGGGATCTCGGTCTCACCGAGATGGGATTGTAATCTCTTTGTTTCCCTTCGTAACGTTTCGGTCCTACCAAGATGAGCGATCGGTCCCGTCGAGATTGCAATGTAAACTCTCTATTTCCCTTTTATAACATTTCGGTCTCACCGAAATGAGCGAATCGGTCCCACCGAGTTTACCTGACCAACTCTCTAGTTAGCTTATTACCAAAATCGGTCTCACCGAGTTTGTGTAATCGGTCTCACCGAGATTACGTTATGCCCTAACCCTAACCATATCGGTCCTACCGAGTTGCATGTCAGTCCCACTGAAAATCCTAACGGTCACTAGATTTGCTGAATCGGTCCGACCGAGTTTACCAATTCGGTCCCACCGAGTTTGGAAAATTGTATGTAACGGTTATATTTAGTGTGGAGGCTATAAATACCCCTACACCTCCTCTTCATTCGTGGAGAGAGCCATCAGAATGAACCTACACTTCCAACCAACATTTTTTGAGAGAGAACCACCTACACTTGTGTTGAGACCAAGACATTCCATTCCTACCATATGAATCTTGATCTCTAGCCTTCCCCAAGTTGCTTTCCACTCAAATCTTCTTTCCACCAAATCCAAATCCTGTTAGAGAGAGTTGAGTGTTGGGGAGACTACCATTTGAAGCACAAGAGCAAGGAGTTCATCATCAACACACCATTTGTTACTTCTTGGAGAGTGGTGTCTCCTAGATTGGCTAGGTGTCACTTGGGAGCCTCCGACAAGATTGTGGAGTTGAACCAAGGAGTTTGTAAGGGTAAGGAGATCGCCTACTTCGTGAAGATCTGCTGCTAGTGAGGCAAGTCCTTCATGGGCGACGACCATGGTGGGATAGACAAGGTTGCTTCTTCGTGGACCCTTCATGGTGGAGCACTCCATGGACTCACGCAACCGTTACCCTTCGTGGGTTGAAGTATCCATCAACATGGATGTACAATAGCACCACCTATCGGAACCACGACAAAAACATCCGTGTCTCCAATTGCGTTTGAATCCTCCAAACCCTTCCCTTTACATTCTTGCAAGTTGCATGCTCTACTTTCCGCTGCTCATATACTCTTTGCATGCTTACTTGAATTGTGTTAAGAATGCTTGACTTGTTCTAAGTTGCTAAAATTTGCCAAGAACTAAAATTGGGAAAAGGCTAGATTTTTATTTGGTCAAGTAGTCTAATCACCCCCCCTCTAGACATACTTTCGATCCTACATAAAGATATGCAATGAATTCAAAGATTTCTTTCCCTTAGATGTCTTGCTCCCCCTGAATCTTGCATGGGATACTGGGAGAAGATAGGGAACAGAAAATCAGAGCAAAGAAAAAAAATAGAGCAAATGCAACCAATCAAATATGAACATGTCTTTCCCCTCTTAAAAACATGTGACTTCTCTCCTCTTGAACACCAAGCATCTGGGGTCTTTGATGTGATACTTCTTTCTCATTGTGAAGAACTCTCTCCCCCTGAGTATTCTCTCTCCCCCTATAGAAATGATTAAGCTTTGATGTGATCTCTCTCTCCCCCTTTGACATCAATTTCCAAGAAGGGCTCTTCTAGACGTTTGTTACAAATGGGTTTGGTCCTTGAGTCACAAAGCAAAGCAGCAAGTAGAATGTGATGCTGGTAGAGGACAAGAATCATTGAGTGGAGCTGGAGCAAAAATAATGCAGGAACAAGTGGCAAGTTGTCTTTCCTGTAGTGAAATCGGTGGCACCGAGTTGTGTGCTTCGGTTGCATCGAAAGGGTTTGGTTGGACCAAAAACAACAAACCGGTGTGACCGAGTTCATCACAAATAAAACACTTGTCACCTCAGCTCACTAGTCAAGTAAGATCTCACAAGGATTTGCAAGGAATTAGCTGAAAGATTTGCAAAGAATTGGATGCAGGGAATGCAAAACAGAACAAAGAAAAGAAAATCTAGATGAAGTTTTTTTGATAAAGAAAAGGGAATAAATATGTAAAGGACAAAATGCAAAAACTCAAAGAAACACTAGAGAACTTCATCTAGAATTGGGTGATGACAAAGTCACCTATGTTAGAGTATATTGACTAAGGAGTCAAGTGAGAGCACTTGATCATAAGTCATACTCGTCGTTTAAGCTCAAAATGGGATTACCATTTTTCGGTTAAGCATTTGATGTATTCACATCTTGTTGAGCTGCTTTGACCCATGACTTGGAGTAAAGCTTCTCCAAGATGGAATAACATACCTTTGGCGATGGTGTTGATCTTGATCATGTAGTTGAACTTGTGTGGGTTGCTCAAGGTTGATGTAGTTCATCAAGAGTTGGGAGCACCACTTGTAATTTGAGTTCATCTACCTACATGGGTTAGTTTTGCAAGGAAGAGCACTTGTGTATCCAAAATGACAATCATGAAATTTTATACATATAATTTGTCAAAGGATATGTTCAAGGGTTTCGTGCTTCCTTGTCATCAACCACCGTATTGTAGAGACTTGGTGATGTAGAGTTTGCTCAAGATGTGAGAGAGTTGCAATCTTATAGATTTAGATTCATCCAAGTACCTACAAGGGTTAGATAACATGCAAGGGTGAAAATATATCCAAGACATGTAAATAGCATCATGAAAGAAATATCAAGGATTAGTCAAAGGCTCATGCCTTGCATGTATCCAAATGGAGTCCTACTCCAAGTTTGAAGCATCAATGATGTTCAATTCACCTCTCAAACGGCAAAAGACTTTCTCATCAAGCGGTTTGGTGAATATATCCGCCAATTGCTTATCGGTACGAACATGCTTAAGATCAATGTCCCCTTTAGCAACATGATCTCGAATGAAATGATGACAAACTTCAATATGCTTGGTTCGAGAATGTTGCACGGGATTGTGAGAAATCTTAATAGCACTCTTATTGTCACAAAGCAATGGAACATGTTTCACATTGATCCCATAATCTTTAAGAGTTTGGGTCATCCAAAGTAATTGAGGACAACATGAACCAGCGGCAATGTATTCCGCTTCGGCGGTGGATAAGGATACCGAGTTTTGTTTATTGGAGGACCAAGACACAAGAGATCTACCAAGAAATTGACAAGTACCCGAAGTGGACTTTCTATCAACCTTGTCTCCGGCATAGTCCGAATCGGAGTAGCCGACAAGATCGAAAGAAGACCTCTTAGGATACCAAATGCCAAATTTTGATGTATGTATTAAGTATCTCACTATCCTTTTCACAGCCTTAAGATGACATTCTTTGGGGGCCGCTTGATATCGTGCACACATGCACACACTTAGCATAATATTGGGACGAGATGCACATAGATATAACAATAAACCGATCATAGAGCGGTAAACTTTTTGATCAACCAGTTCACCGTCCTTAGTTAAGTCAAGATGTCCACTAGTAGGCATGGGTGTATTCATACATTTGCAATCTTGCATACTGAACTTCTTGAATAAGTCCTTGTTGTACTTTGTTTGAGAAACAAAGGTACCTTCCTTAGTTTGCTTGATTTGCAAACCAAGAAAGAATTTGAGTTCACTCATCATAGACATCTCAAACTTCTCCGACATTAGCTTTCCAAACTTCTCACTAAAATGAGGGTTAGTCGAACCAAATATAATATCATCAACATAAATTTGGCACATAAACAGTTCTCCATTAACCCTTTTAGTAAAAAGAGTAGAATCTATTTTTCCAATTTCAAAGCCTTTTTCAATAAGGAACTTGGTCAAGCATTTATACCATGCTCTAGGAGCTTGTTTAAGACCATAAAGAGTTTTGTGAAGTTTGTAAACATGATTAGGTTTCTTAGGATTGAAAAAGCTGGGAGGTTGCTTAACATAAACTTCCTCTCAATTTCACCATTTAGAAAAGCACTTTTAATGTCCATTTGGTACAAGGTGATATCATGGTGATTAGCATAAGCAAGTAAGATGCGAATGGACTCAAGTCTAGCAACGGGGGCATATGTATCACCATAGTCCATACCTTCGACTTGAGTGTAGCCTTGGGCGACTAGAAGGGCTTTGTTGCAGACTACTTGACCATCTTCATCTTGCTTATTGCGAAACACCCATTTGGTACCGATGATGTTGTGGTTGTTGTCGGGCTTCTCGACCAAAGTCCACATTTGATTTCTCTCAAAGTTGTGTAGCTCTTCATGCATGTCATTTATCCAATCTAGATCTTCCAATGCTTCTTCAACCTTCATAGGTTCAATGCTAGAGATGAATGAATAATGTTCACAAAAGTTAGCCAAACGAGTTTTAGAGCGAGTGATTCTCCCGGTTTGGATATCATTGTAGATTTTCTCGACGGGATGGTCTTTGGCGACTCTTGCTCGGACTCGTGGGAGCTTTTGCTTGGGTCGGGGTGGAACATCTTCTTCACCTTGTTCTTATTCTTGGCCTTCTTCATTGTTGACGTTGCCGTTCTCTTGTCGTGGTGGAGAATGAGGTTGATGAGGTTCATCTTGGTGTACGTCCTTGTTTTCTTCGTCTTGGTGTGTCCCACTCGTGGATGCTTCCATGTCAACTCTTGGTTCACCTTGTCGTGAGGTAGAAGCTTCCACTTGGACGGATGAGGTACTCTCCTTCACCTTCGTTGGACGAATCTTGCCAATAGACAAGTCTTGGATTGCTTCCGAAGGGTCTTTGTCTCCTACATCAATTGGCAATTGCTCCACTTGCGAGCCGTTAGATTCATCAAACTTCACATCTACCGTCTCTTCAACCTTTCGGGTGAAATTGTTGTAGACACGGTAAGTGTGAGAGTTTGAGCCATAACCAAGTAGGAAACCTTCATGAGATTTAGGAGCAAATTTAGAACGACGATGCTTATCAAGAATGTAGCACTTTGAGCCGAATACTCGAAAGTATCCAACTTGGGGTTTGTTACCGGTGAGGAGCTTGTATGCCGTCTTGCTGAGTAGCTTGTGAAGATACAAGCGATTTGTTGCATGACAAGCTGTCTCAACCGCTTCCACCCAAAAGTGTTTTGGAGTCTTGTACTCATCAAGCATCGTTCTTTCCATCTCAATAAGAGTTCGGTTCTTCCTCTCAACAACTCCATTTTGTTGAGCGTGTACGTAGCCAAGAACTCATGTGAAATCCCTTCTTCATCAAGAAAGGTATCCACATTTGCGTTCTTGAACTCCGTTCCATTGTCGCTCCAAACCTTCTTGATCTGCACTTCAAATTGATTTTGGGCCTTCCTAGCGAAGTTTTTGAAGATCTTTTGGACCTGCGATTTATCATCAAGAAAGAACACCCACGTAAATCTTGAAAAATCATCGACTATGACTATACCAAATGAGTTACCACCGAGACTCTTGTAGGCATTGGGACCAAAGAGATCCATGTGAAGTAGCTCGAGCGATCTTCTCGTGGTCATGATGTTCTTCACGGGGTGACTTCCTCCAACTTGTTTTCCTGCTTGACAAGCACTACAAAGTCTATCCTTGTCAAATATAACATCTTTTACTCCAAGGATATAATCACCTTCAATAAGCTTATCAAGATTTTGCATGCCCACATGACCTAGCCTTCTATGCCACAACCAGCCTTTAGAAGATTTAGCAATTAAGCAAGTTCTAGGTTGAGCCTTTTTAGTGAAATCAACAATGTAAAGATCACCTCTACGTATACCGGTAAAGACTATTTTATGATTGTCTCTACGAAACACTTGGCAATCTACTTCAGTAAATAGGACATTGAAACCGAAATCAGCAAGTCTAGATACTGAAAGTAAATTGTACCCAAGAGATTCAACGAGCATGACATTTTGTATGCAGCTATCATGTGAGATGGCCACCTTACTGAGGCCAACCACCTCACCCTTTGAGTTATCACCAAAAGTGACATACTTTCGAGGGCAGTAGTTTTCAGCAAGCTCACGAAACACATCTTTATCTCCGGTCATATGATCAGTACATCCACTATCAAGGACCCATTCCTTTCCTCCAGCCATGTAGCCGCGAAGGTTAGCCATAAGACCAAAGTGTCCCATCGCATCATCAAGATCATAGTCACTATCATCATCCTCATCATAGTATCCATGTTCTATATTGTCTTGTGATTGATCAACTCCTAGAGAGGGTAATTCATTAGAAGTATGACCGTAACAATGTTCATCTCTATGGATTCTAATGACTTCGGAAATGATATTGCTAATAATTCCAACATCTCCTTTGGCACGCATGAGATCACGAAGATCAAATAGACAATCATCAAACTTAGGATCACTAGTACTCATCTTACTCAAGGCTATAGACCTACGGAGAATTTCGTCTAGATTTTTTAATGAATAATTTGGGAATCGTTCCTCAAGAAATCTCCATATAGTATAGGCACAATCAAGAGTAGGTAAGCTAGCAATCAAATTTTTGGGCAATCCTCTAATGATAAGATTGATAGTTCTAAGATTGCGAATCATGTCAAGATCCTCATCGGGTGTGGGATGCAAAGGGTCAATATGAGGTGCACAAGGGCTAGTAATATACTTGTTCAAATGATACTCATTGAAAATCTCAAGCATCTCATTTTTTCACTCATGGAAGAACTCTCCATCAAGAATAGGCACTCTATGTCTAAGACTCCGCAATGTAGACACATCCATCTTCCTCCAAAGGTGTTTAAACCAAACCAATGGAGACCAAGGCTCTGATACCAATTGAAAGGATCGAGAAGAAGTGTCTAGAGGGGGTGAATAGACTCCTAGCAATAAAAGTTGCAGTTTTTAATTTCTTTAAGTTGAAGTGGAGTTTTAGCACAAGTTCACACATTCACAATACATATCAAGCAAGCATGATAAGAGTATATGAGCAGTGGAAAGTAAAGCATGTAAGTTGAAAGAATGTAAAGGGATGGGACTGGAGTGTGCAAACGCAATTTGGAGACACGAAGATTTTCTATCCGTGGTTCCGATAGGTGGTGCTATCGTACATCCATGTCGATGGAGACTTCAACCCACGAAGGGTAACCGTTGCGCGAGTCCATGGAGGGCTCCACCCACGAAGGGTCGACGAAGAAGCAACCTTGTCTATCCCACCATGGCCGTCGAAGGACTTGCCTCACTAGGGTAGATCTTCACGAAGTAGGCGATCTCCTTGCCCTTACAAACTCCTTGGTTCAACTCCACAATCTTGACGGAGGCTCCCAAGTGAAACCTAACCAATCTAGGAGACACCACTCTCCAAGAGGTAATAGATGGTGTGTTGATGATGAACTCCGTGCTCTTGTGCTTCAAATGATAGTCTCCCGAACACTCAACTCTCTCTCATAGGATTGGATTTGGTGGAAAGATGATTTGAGTGGAAAGCAACTTGGGGAAGGCCAGATATCAAGATTTATGTGGTTGAAATGGAATATCTTGACCTCAACACAAGTGTAGGTGGTTCTCTCTCAGAAAATGTATGTTGGAAGTGTAGGCATGTTCTGATGGCTCTCTCCATGAATGAAGAGTGGGTGGAGGGGTATATATAGCCTCCACACAAAATCTAACCGTTACACACAATTTACCAAACTCGGTGGGACCGATTCAGAGAACTCGGTCAGACCGATTTGGTTCATAATGTGACCGTTAGGGTTTTCGATGGGACCGACATGTCAACTCGGTGGGACTGATGTCATTAGGGTTAGGGAATAACATAATCTCGGTGAGACCGATTACACAAACTTGGCGGGACCGATTTTGGTAATAAGCTAACCAGAGGGTTGGCCAGGCAAACTCAGTGGACCCGATTCGCTCATCTCGGTTGGACCAAAACGTTACGAAAGGGAGACAAAGAGTTTGCATTGCGAACTCGGTGGGACCGATCGCATATCTTGGTGAGACCAAGATTATTGCAATAGGCAACAAAAAGTTTGCAATCCCATCTCGGTGAGACCGAGATCCCTATCGGTGAGACCGAATAGACTAGGGTTTGTGGCAGTTGCTATGTCAAGTGAACTCGGTGGCGCCGGATAGATCAAATCGGTGGGGCCGAGTTTGACTTTTGGTTTGGGACATATTTGGATGTGAGAAAGTAGTTAAGGGTTTTGGAGCATATCACTAAGCATTTTGAGCAAGCAAGCCATTAAGCAACACCTCACCCCCTCTTAATAGTATTGGCTTTCCTATGGACTCAATGTGATCTTGGATCACTAAAATAGAAAATACAGAGTCTTGAGCTTTGAGCTTGAGCCAATCCTTTGTCCTTATCATCTTGAAGGGGTTCCACACCATCTTGTCCACGCCACTCCATTGTTGAACTTATCTGAAATATACTAGGGTGAAGACATTAGTCCAACAAGAGATATGTTGACATTAATTACCAAAATCACCCAGGGAGCACTTGTGCTTTCACAGGTCCTAGGAGCAGCAATCTTAACCAAGATATGCTTGTAAAGCTCAAAGCTGTGTACACACTTGTTGAACAGCTATATACTGGAGCTCAGCATGCACTGGCCACAATTTCTCCAACTAATCAAGCACCTACCCTTTTGATAGATGTGTTGAAAAACTTTCTGTGCTGCCTGCTAGGTTTGATGAGATGAAGCGGTCGTCTGCAAGAGCCGGTGCCGTGATGGCCTTGAGCCGAGCCAAGGCATGGTTACCAGAGCTAGACCCATCTGAGGTAGCTACTGGATATCCAAGCTTGAAGTTAGACGACACTTCATTTGATCAAAAAGACTTCGCTGCCTGTGTGAAAGAAATACGTCCTCTGGCCAATCTGATTTCCAATGAAACGGACCTGTCAAAATACCATCCGGCTTACAACATGGAGAATCAGAAGATGCCGACGCCAACATATAAAGTGATGGATTTAATCCCCCCAATCTGCAAGCATACCTTCGCCCCTGAAGTGGAGTCGTCTGGTCTTATAGATGATGAAGCTGAATTTCAAGCTTTGTCTGGCATCGATTGGTCATCACCAAACTTTCAGACGGCGGAGGAGGACGAAGAACCGGAAAGGGATGATCTAGAAGCTTCAAATCAGCAAGGCCAAGAAGAATGAACCGCCGGGTGGTTTATATATTTGATCCATTGAAAGACACTAGATCTTTGTTTGACTCGCGGAGTCATGTAATAGAGTAGTAAAACTTTAATCTGCCATGCCATCGTGCACATATCTGTTTTGCGCAATACTGCTGATCCACAATTTTAAGAAATCATCACTTTATGCTTACGACAGCGTTGATTTATGCAGATCAGATTGATCAGTACCTTGCACACAAACAGATCACAAGTGCCCTGGCGGTTTACCGCCGGGCGGGTCATGATACCCAATTGACGCCACTGGGGACGAATAACCCATAACCAGGGCCGGTCTAACCATCATGTTTGACATAATAAAATATCGTACCTGTGGTGTATGCTTAGACCGCCGGTTTATCAGCTGTATGCAGCTAGAGTTTTTAGAGCTATGACTCCAATCATAAGATTATTATACTCTGGCGACTTAGAGTCTGCCATCCTAGAGGGTAGCAGAGACCCAAAAGATGCTTCAAATATGAGACATAAATAGGGCAGCTTGGCTCGATTTGTAAAACCAGATGGCAAAAAAGAGATGAAAATATAAGCAATCAAAAAATTCGAGGCTTTTCCAGGCCGCCAAGCCAAAGTTTCTTCTTCAATGAAACCAGCCTGATGGCCACTGGAAGGTACATGCTTTCCGTGAGCCGGCACTCACAGTACCCAATCGACATTTGAACCCAGATAAGTTCAGATCTTATTTAAAGATAGACTTATGAGTACACGGGGTCAGAGTAGCAACATGCATCACAGGCCGATTTATCCAAGTTTCAAGGAAGGCGGCTTATGAAGCTTGGATCTATCCTGACTATCTGTAAGCTGTGCTCTTGCATGACAAACTGGCGTTTTAACCTTAACAAGCTCGGGATCTTTGGTGAATGCACCGTAAAAGACTGATTGTTAAGAGTTCGGCGGGTCAATCAGGATTACCTGATGGAGTTGAAGCAGCTGGTATACAAGTAGGATGACCCGGAAAGGTTATTTCCTCTTTGGTGAATACACCTATGTTTGAACAAGATAACCTGGTCAAGAGGGTAGTAACGTTATGTTCTCTTTGGTGAATACACCTATGTTTGAACAGGAAGCCCCCAAGTGACAAGCTAACAAGTTGTGCTCGTCGGGGACCTATGTTTGAGTTGTGTCGTGCATCCAACTCTCTTTGATCCATGTAATTTGGGCGTCAAGCCTCTTAAATGAACATGTAAGACGATGATAAAGACTCAACTTCGAAGAAGCGAAATGACAGAGGCCCTAAATTATTAGGGATGCCGGCTTTATTATACTATTTATAATATATACATCATCAGACTATGTACATCATGAGAGCCGGTGGCTCAAGTATAGTAGGGCCGAAGATGAGCATCTTAACTTCTTGGGCATGGAATCCCATGATCTATCGGATCTCGATTTGATCTTCACAAAGGAGGAAGTCTGGAACACGATCAAGGAGCTCCCGTCGGATCATGCGCCAGGGCCGGATGGTTTCTGTGCGGCCTTTTATCAAAGGGCGTGGCCTATCATTAAGCGCGATGTTATGGCCATGATCATGAAGCTTTATTTGGAGGATGGTAGGGGTTTCCGGAGATTAAACCGCGTGCACATTGTGCTCATTCCCAAGAAGTTCGATGCGGGGTTGGTGGGGGGGGGGGATTTTCTCCCCATCAGCCTTCCCCACAGTGCAACAAAGATAATTTGCCAAAATGCTTGCAAACCGTGTCAGGCGAAGAATGAAGGAGATCGTTGCGGCAAATCAATTTGCCTTCATATGTGGAAGACATTTACACGACAACTTCCTGCTGGTCAGACAAGTGGCAAGGAGATCCATGCCCGGAAGGAGGCTGGAGTGTTTTTGAAGTTGGATATCTCTAGAGCTTTTGACTCCATCTCTTGGTCGTTCTTGTTTGAGGATATGAGAAGCAAAGGCTTTGGGTATAAATGGCTAGCCTCGATTGCTATCTTTCTCAACACGGCGTCCTCCAAAGTGATCGTGAATGGAGTGCCCGGAAAAAGCTTCAACCATGCGCAAGGGTTGCGGCCCCGCTTCTCTTCGTCATCACCATGGATGTGCTCTCGAAGATCATGACCAAGGCCACAGAGTTGGGCATTTACAGCCCCTTCACGGGTATAGCTGCAAAGCAAAGCTTATCGATATACGTAGATGATGTAGCTCTCTTTGTTAAACCCACCGCGAGGGACCTCACGTTTGTCAGGTCGATCCTGCAAGCATTTGGTAACGCCTCCGGCCTTCGGGTGAACTACCAGAAATCTTCTGCCATTATGATTCATGGAAATGAGGTCGATAAGGATCGTGTTACTACCCTGCATCAATGCAACTTGGGAATCTTCCCTTGCAAGTGCCTAGGACTTCAGTTGGTCATCCACCAGCTCAGCCGTGCGGAAGGGCAGCCCATGTTGGATCATGCCAAACACTGTGCTTCGGCATGGCAACGAGGTCTTCTACAACGATCAAGACGACTCACCTTGGTCAAGTTGGTGATCTCTGCTAATCCAATCCATCACTTCATGATCACAGGTGCACCAGCATGGGTGTTTGAGGAGCTGGATCAATGGATGAGAGCGTTCTTCTGGGCAGTCAAAGACAAAGTGAATGGAGGGCAGTGCCTGGTGGCTTGGAACTCTGTCTGCAGACCTACTTCGTTGGGAGGACTTGGGGTGCACAATTTACAGCTGCAAAGTCTGGCGCTAAGAGTTAGATGGGAGTGGCTCAAGAGGTTAGACCTAGATAGGCCATGGCAGGGTCTTGGTATGGCAGCGGACCATGATGCGCAAGCGGTCTTCGATAGCTTAGTCAATATTGAAGTAGGGGAGGCACCAAAGTTCTTTTCTGGAGAGATAGATGGGTTCACAGATTTGCGATCACAGATATTGCTCCTTTGATCCACGCCTTGGTGGACACGCGCACACGCAATAGGCGCTCGGTCAGAGACGGTTTGGACAATGCGCGATGGCTTTAGGATATCTCCGGCGAGCTCACTTTTGTGGGACACATGTAACTAGTTCATTTGAACTTGGCGATCAGCACTGTGCAGCGAGACTCTTCTTCTCCGAACATCTTCTCCTGGCCGGTAGATCCGCCGGGAGTCTACACGGCAAAATCGACCTACCTCCGACTTTGGCAAGGCACGATGAGGGCTCCCTGTGCCTCCAGCATCTGGAAGAGCTGGGCGCTCCTCAAATGCAAGATATTCGTCTGGCTAGCAGTGCAACGCTGGATCTGGACTTGTCGGCGTTCTGGGAACGGGGGTCCCCAGACTTGCCTGCCTGCGGCCTGCGGCGTGGCTCAAATGGGGGCCCAGCGTGGCCCATCTTCATCAACACAAGGCTCAAGACCCTCGCGAGGGGCCAAGCCTCGCGAGGCAGACGACACGGCGCTTCCTCAAGCACGGACTCCTTAGGCTGGCTCGCGAGGAGGCAGAGAGATCAAGGCGGGTACCTCACGAGGTGCCCATGACGCAAGCCATGACGACCAAGGGTGCCAGGCGGGCGCCAGCCCGCGCAGCGTCTTCCTTTCCTCTTTGGTGCAACGGGGGCAAGCGCAGGCGAGAGGAGCAAGCAAAGGCACCCATTTCGGTGCAACGAGACCAAGACCAGTCCAACGGTGGGAAGGAGGTCACCATGGAGCCCAGGACGGCGTCACCACAGGGCCTTTGGCAGGCGAAGACCAACTTTAGTCAGGATAAGTGTACCAGATGTTCCCCTTCAAATTGGCCAATTGTTGGCACCCTTCCCGCTCAATATTTGGGAAGAGGCCCAGGGCCTTTGCCTATAAATAGGACTAGCCACCCCCAGAGTAGCGGCAGCCAGAAAAGAGGCATCCAGAGAGAGAGAGAGAGAGAAGGGCGATTGGACTCCTCCAACAGTTCTTCCCCAAGCCAAGAACTGACCCTCGCGAGGCTGTTCTTCCTTGTACTGTTCTTCATCATCAGCCCAAGAGGCAATCCACCCACCACAAACTAGAGTAGGGTATTACACCACAACGGTGGCCCGAACTAGTATAAAATCTGTGTCTCTTGTGTTGTTCTTGCAGTAGTTAGATCCTTAATAGACGGAGATGTAGAGGGCACGATCTCCACACGCACCCCAGAGTTCGAACCTTAAGGGTCTGCCGGAACCCGCGATCCGACATTTGGCGCGCTAGGTAGGGGTGCGCCGGAATCTGCCTTCCACCGCTCCGTCCTCCCCCGGCTGCCGCATCCATGTACGACGCACGTCGAGCTCACGTCACGCCAGCGGCCCTCGCTGGCGGACGTCTCGCCGTTCCCCGTCGCCCGCCGTCAACACCGCCACCGGCCCGGCGGGAGGCGAGCAGCAAGCACCACCCCGGCGTCTGCCTATGTGACAGGGCGGCTGCACCACGACGTCGACGCTCCCGGTCGTTGCGGCCCTCCTGGGCGGCTCGCAGGCGCCACCCAGGAGCCGCCACGTCAAGCCGTTTGCCCGCCAGATCGGCGCCGTTTCCGCGCGGCAGGGGGCTTCCCCGGACCGGGCGGTGCACAAGGTTGGTCTGACCTTCAGCTCGGAGGACCACCCCGCTAACTTGGCCGGCTCGGGCGCGCTCCCCCTGTTATGCACCCCCACCATCTGCCAGGTGGCCGTCACCAGAACCCTCGTCGATGGCGGCGCGGGCCTCAGCGTGCTTTCGGTCGAGACCTTCAACCTCCTCTGCATACCCCGGGAGCGGCTGCAACCCAGCCGATCCTTCTCGGGCGTCGGGGGCGGGTCGTCCGACTCCTTGGGACAAATCCGGCTCCCCGTAACCTTTGGCACCTACGACAACTTCCGCACGGAGATGGTCGACTTCGACATCGCCCCCATCGGCCTCCCTTACAACTCCATCTTCGGCTACCCGGCGCTGGCTCAGTTCATGGCTGCCACGCACCCGGCGTACAACCTCATGAAGATGCCCGGGAGCAACGGTACCCTCACCGTGCACGGAGACACCGGGGACGCCCTGCGAGTACTCAAGCTCGCCTTCAAGACGACGACATCGGCACAGCCCGCCGACGCGGGGACCCCTGAGCCCAAGGAGGCTGCGCCCACCAAGAAGAAGCAGTTGTTCACCCAGGACAAGGCAGAAACCAAGCAGATACCCGTCGACGAGGACGGGTCCTCCAGCGCCACTTTCACCATTGGCGCCAACCTGGGGCCTGAGCAGGAGGAGGCCCTGGTCAAGTTCCCGCGTGCAAACAAGAAAGTGTTTGCTTGGGAGCTCGATCAGTTGGCAGGGATCCCCAGGGACGTCATCTAGCACCACCTCAACGTGTGCCCAAATGTGCGCCCCGTGAAGCAGAAGGCCAGGCGGCAGTCCGCAGAGATGCAGGCCTTCATCATCCAAGAGACCCGCAAGTTAGAAGCCGCTGGAGTCATTAGCGAGGTCCGGTACCCAGATTGGTTGGCCAACCCTGTCGTTGTGCCCAAGAAAGGGGGGAAGGAACGCATGTGTGTCGACTTCACCAATCTCAACAAGGCATGCCCGCAAGATCCGTTCCCGCTCCCTCGCATCGACCAGATCGTCGATTCCACCGCCAAGTGCGACCTGCTGTGCTTTTTGGATGCCTTCTCCGGATATCACCAGATCAAGATGGCCATAGAAGACGTTGATAAGACCGCCTTATTGACCCCGTGCGGGGTATACTGCTATACATGCATGCCATTTGGACTGCGCAACGCAGGGGCAACTTTTCAGCGGCTGATGCACATCACCTTGGGCCCGCAGCTCGGGAAGAATGTTGAAGCATACGTTGATGACATTGTGGTGAAATCTCGAGAGGCCAGGACCCTGATACAAGACCTGGAGGAGACCTTCGCGAGCCTCGACGCAGTGGACCTGCGGCTCAACCCGGAGAAATGTGTGTTTGGCGTTCCCTCGGGCAGGCTTTTGGGATTCCTCGTATCTCACCGTGGCATCGAGGCCAACCCCGAGAAGGTTAAGGCGGTCGAGGACATGAGTCCGCCAAAGACCCTCAGAGAAATGCAGAAGCTCACTGGGCGTGTGACCGCACTAGGGCGCTTCATCTCCAAATTGGGGGAACGAGCGCTACCTTTCTTTCAGCTGATGAAGAAAAAGGGGCCCTTTGAATGGACTGAAGAGGCAGATAAGGCGTTTCGGGATCTCAAGAGGTACCTAACCAGTCCCCCAGTCATGGTGGCTCCGCGTCCTCAAGAGCCCCTGCTGCTCTACCTTGCTGCCACCCCCTACTCCGCCAGCGCGGCCTTGGTGGCGGTTAGGGAGGAGCGCCAGGTCAAGACCGCAGCGGCAGCCCGAGGCAAGGCGAAAAGGGAACAGTGAAAGCCCGAGGAAGCCAAAACCACAGATGAGGAGGATCAACCGCCAAAGAACGCACCAGAGACAGGAGAGGCCGCACGCCCGGATGGTCCACCTCCCAAGGTCACGTTGTTCTGTGAGGTGCCCTTACCTCCCGAGGGCGCCGCGACCCAAGATGCTCTCAGCCTTGTTGAGCACCCGGTCTACTTCGTTAGCACGGTGCTACGGGACGCGAGGGCACGATACCCGATGCCTCAGAAGCTCCTCCTCGCGCTGCTAGTGGCCTCGCGCAAGCTGCGTCACTACTTCCAAGCTCACCCGATCAAGGTCGTCTCATCGTACCCCCTGGAGAGGGTGCTCAGGAGCCCTAACTCGGCCGGAAGGGTCGCTGAATGGAACATAGAGTTGCAGGCGTTTCAGCTCGAGTTCAGCACAACTAGGGTCATCAAAGGAGCCGCATTGGCGGATTTCGTGGCGGAATGGACAGAGGCGCCAGGCCTCAAGGACAACGAGGATCGTTCCCTCTCCCCAGGGAGCGAGGCGCCAGAAGGCTGGGTCATGTACTTCGACGGGGCATTCTCCAGGCACGGCGCGGGGGCTGGTGCGGTACTGATATCACCCACTCAAGATAAGCTTTACTATGCAGTACAGCTCTGTTTCCAGCAAGGAGAAAAGGTCTCCAACAACATAGCAGAATATGAGGGACTGATAGCCGGGTTGAAGGCCGCAGCGGCCTTGGGAGTGAAGCGCCTCACCGTCAAAGGCGACTTGCAGCTCCTAGTCAACTTCTCCAATAAGGTGTACGAGCCGAAGGACGAGCATATGGAGGCCTACCTGGCGGAGGTCCGCGGGATTGAAAAGCAGTTCTGGGGGCTGGAGCTGAAGCACGTGCCCCGTGGCACCAACCAGGAAGCTGACGACATAGCCGGACGGGCGTCCAGGCGGCTGCCGCAGGAGCCCGGCGTCTTCGAAGAGCGGCTCTTCAAACCTTCAGCGCAACCAACGCTATCAAGCACGACTTAGCCTTGAGAGGAGCTCCCTCAGCTGCCAGCCTCAGGAGGCCCGGCCTGCGGACCGCCCTCAGGAGCACGCTTGCTCCTGACGATGGAACCTCAGGAGGGATGCTAGATCACAGAGCTCCGGGATTACCTGACACATGGGGCCCTGCCAGAGAAGGAGGAGGAAGCAGAACGTGTGGTGCGGCAGGCCATGGCATACTGCATCAGGGATGGAGAACTTTACCGGAAGCGACCCAACGATGTATCTCTACGTTGCATCTCCAGGGAGCAAGGAAAGGAACTACTGGGGGACATACACGGCGGAGACTGCGGGCACCACACATTGTCACGGACCCTTGTCGGGAAAGCGTTCCGCAGTGGGTTCTATTGGCCCACTGTGCTCAACGACGCGATCGAATTGGTAAAGTCTTGTGAGGCCTGCCAGTTCCATTCCAAGCAGATCCATCAACCAGCAGTGGGCCTGCAGACTATACCCCTCTCGTGGCCATTCGCAATTTGGGGGTTGGATTTTCTGGGCCCGTTCCCTCGGGCGCCATGGGGCTACCATTACCTCTACGTCGCCATCGACAAGTTCACCAAGTGGGCAGAGGTGGAGGCTGTCCGTACCATCCCCGCGGGCTCCGCGGTCAAGTTCATCAGGGGTATCGTGAGCCGGTTCGGGGTGCCAAACCGCATCATCATAGACAACGGTTCGCAGTTCACCAGTAATCTCTTCAAAACATACTGTGCTAACCTTGGAACGCAGATATGCTATGCTTCGGTGGCACACCCGCGAAGCAATGGGCAAGCTGAACAAGCCAACGCGGTGGTCCTAAGAAGCCTCAAGACCAGAACGTTCAAGAAGAAGCTGGAGGCCTGTGGTAGGGGTTGGTACGACGAGCTCCAATCCGTGCTGTGGTCCATCCGCACAACCGCGACCAAACCAACCGGGGAAACCCCGTTCTTCCTGGTCTATGGAGCCGAAGCAGTCCTTCCTCACGAGGTCAGGCGTCGCTCCGCGCGGGTCCTGGCGTTCGACGAGGTGCAGCAGGACGCCATGCGAGGGATGTACCTCGTGCTAGGGGAGGAACGCCGCCGGGAAGCCGCGCTGCGAGCGGCAAGGTACCAACAGGCGCTGCGACGATATCACTGCTGCAACATCCGCCCTAGGACCCTCGAGGTAGGAGACCTCGTACTCAGGCGGGTCCTCTCCAGGGAAGGGCTGCACAAGCTCTCTCCCATGTGGGAGGGCCCGTTCAAGGTTGTTCATGTTTCCAGGCCTGGCTCCGTGCGCTTGGAAACTCAAGAGGGGGAACCGATCCAGAACGCGTGGAACATCCAGCACCTCCGGAGGTTCTACCCCTAAAAGGCCCTGAGCCTGTGAAGAAGGCGAACGCCTGTGAAGATTGTCTCTTTTTGGAAAAGGCCCTGAGCCTGTGAAGAAGGCGAACGCCTGTGAAGATCGTCTCTTTTTGGAAAAGGCCCTGAGCCTGTGAAGAAGGCGAACGCCTGTGAAGATCGTCTCTTTTTGGAAAAGGCCCTGAGCCTATGAAGAAGGCGAACGCCTGTGAAGATCGTCTCTTTTTGGAAAAGGCCCTGAGCCTGTGAAGAAGGCGAACGCCTGTGAAGATCATCTCTTTTTGGAAAAGGCCCTGAGCCTGTGAAGAAGGCGAACGCCTATGAGGATCGTCTCCTTTTGGAAAAGGCCCAGAGCCTGTGAAGAAGGCGAATGCCTGTGAAGCTTATTACCTCTAAGGAGAAAGGCCCGGAGCCTGTGAAGAAGGCGAATGCCTGTGAAGCTTATTACCTCTAAGGAGAAAGGCCCGGAGCCTGTGAAGAAGGCCAATGCCTGTGAAGCTCGCCGCCCCGTGACACTCTCACGTAATAATGAGTGGGGCTGTACACGCCCCAGAGTCTCAGGAGCGCCGGCCTCAGGCCCTGGGGCTCCCTCCCACGCCCAGTGGCAGCACTTAGCTCCGCGCTGGTGAGAAGACGTCGAAGACTAGACTAGGTGCCGGACGCGGCTTTTTCATTTGCTTTCCGCATTTGACGTGTTTTACTTGCATCTGAAGTCTTATCGAAACTATCGCCGTTGTTGATTTGTGGTTTTTCGATTTTCGCTCCTCATTTTGATTTTCTTTCATGAAAGGCCTCGCGAGGGATGGGACTCGAACGCCCTCGCGAGCGTTTCTGCTCTAGCCGCTTTAAGGTTTCACGGCCCGGGCTCTCTACAGGAGCACCCTTCTGGTCCGTGCCCCTCGGGCACCGCGACATGCACACAGGGCCTGGGCCGGTCGCCCCCCGGCTGGGGCCGTAAACTACCTACGCGAGGGCAAGTAGTTGAGAAGCGCAACAACAAAATCAAGGTAATGGCCACAACGGCAATGATTCTCAACATGCCCCCACGGGGCTCCATGCAGCTGTCTTGTCTTACACAGGGAGCAAAAGGAAAAGGAAAGGGCGAGCCCGGCGTGGCCCGCCTCACATCGGCCTGCAGAGGCGACACCGGATGCCTCCGGAGCTCAGGCGGACTCCCTCTCGCACTTCACCGGGGCGTGGCGACGGGCGGATGAACAGCCACCTCCCAAGCAGGCGCGGCGGCGAGGGGGCTGGCTGCGGCCACCGCTGGAGGAGCCGCCCGAAGAAGAGTTGGTGGAGCTTGGGGAGCATCGGTCGCCGCCATCAGAGTGGGCGCTGTCTCCTCCATCGTCGTCGGATCGAGGCCCCTGGCCACGGTCGTCGCCCTCGGGGCAGCATCCTGCGCGGCGACCATCTTCCCCAAACACCCTCACATAGAGGGTGCCGTCACCGTCGAACTTGAAGTGCAGGGTGCACCGCTGGCCCAGGCCGTGCGCGCGGGCAAACATTTGCCAGCCGCGGGTCAGGGCCCCATTCCCAGAAGGGGAGACCTCGAGCGAAACCCAGGAGGCCCTACTGCAGCAACCGTTAGCCTGGAGCCAGAAGCCACACCGGGCGCTGGCCGGCAGCTCGCTGATGAAGAAGCGAGGGAGCTGGAGCCAGGTGTTGGTCGGGTCCGCCGACCACATGACGAACTCCGGCAGCACCTCCGCCGAGCGAAAGCGCGGCCTGGGGGGCCGCGCAGCCACAGCCTGCCTCCCCTCGGCAGCCGAGCGCTCACGACCACGCGGAGAACCACCCTTGTGCCCACGAGGAGCCACAGCGGGGACCGCGGGATGCTTGCGGGGACGACCCCGGCCGCGCTTGGCCAGAGGGGAGTCGGGCCCCGCCCGACTAGCCTTCCCCTTCTCCGTGGCTGAGAACCTCTTTGGAGCCATGCGAGCGATGGCGGCGAAGGAGAGGAAGAAGAAGAGAAGCGGAAAGGGGTGGACTGGCGGAGCTTGTGCGGCTCGCACTTATAGCCGGAAGAGGCCAACCGTCGAGCACCACGACCGCAGGTAATAATGACCCGTATCTACGCATGCAGGGACTAGTCAAGTCACGCAGTTGCCAAGGCGTCGTGGGGAAGCGGAGACGCCCACGTCCTGTCAAACCGCCACGCGGCGCCCAAGGCCGCAGGCTGTTAGGGTCCGCGGCGCTTCGCCCTTGCCCTTTCACCTCTCGGCACGGCCAAGTCCATGCGCGCCTTGGGCCCGGGGGCTACTGTCGGCGTTCTGGGAACGGGGGTCCCCAGACTTGCCTGCCTGCGGCCTGCGGCGTGGCTCAAATGGGGGCCCAGCATGGCCCATCTTCATCAACACAAGGCTCAAGACCCTCACGAGGGGCCAAGCCTCGCGAGGCGGACGACACGGCGCTTCCTCAAGCACGGACTCCTTAGGCTGGCTCGCGAGGAGGCGGAGAGATCAAGGCGGGTACCTCACGAGGTGCCCATGACGCAAGCCATGACGACCAAGGGTGCCAGGCGGGCGCCAGCCCGCGCAGCGTCTCCCTTTCCTCTTTGGTGCAACGGGGGCAAGCGCAGGCGAGATGAGCATGCAAAGGCACCCATTTCGGTGCAACGAGACCAAGACCAGTCCAACAGTGGGAAGGAGGTCACCATGGAGCCCAGGACGGTGTCACCACAGGGCCTTTGGCAGGCGAAGACCAACTTTAGTCAGGATAAGTGTACCAGATGTTCCCCTTCAAATTGGCCAATTGTTGGCGCCCTTCCCGCTCAATATTTGGGAAGAGGCCCAGGGCCTTTGCCTATAAATAGGACTAGCCACCCCCAGAGTAGCGGCAGCCAGAAAAGAGGCATCCAGAGAGAGAGAGTGAAGGGCGATTGGACTCCTCCAACAGTTCATCCCCTAGCCAAGAACTGACCCTCGCGAGGCTGTTCTTCCTTGTACTATTCTTCATCATCAACCCAAGAGGCAATCCACCCACCACAAACTAGAGTAGGGTATTACACCACAACGGTGGCCCGAACTAGTATAAACTCTGTGTCTCTTGTGTTGTTCTTACAGTAGTTAGATCCTTACGAGACGGAGAGGTAGAGGGCACGATCTCCGCGCGCACCCCAGAGTTCGAACCTTAAGGGTCTGCCGGAACCCGTGATCCGACAGGACTTCCAACCGGCGAGCTAGGCATGGCCTGCAAGATCAATCATCAGTTTACTACACGTGCCTTCAAGACATGGACAAGGCTGAGCAGATCCTTGTCTAATGTGTGTATGCTAGAGAGGTGTGGCATGAGTGTTTTGATGCGCTTCACTTAACCACTAGGAGTCCAGAGCTGGACACCACCTTCTTGGAATGGTGGTTGGAGACTAGGAGAGACTTTCAGGGACACTTCAAATGCGGGTATGATACCCTCGTTATCGCAATTGCTTGGGCGCTCTGGAAGCAAAGAAATGCCCGCATTTTCAACAAGGTGAGGCAACAGAAGTCGCCGCTAGAATTGGTGGACTTGATCTTGTGCGAAGTTCATGATTGGAGGACGTCCGGTGTAGGTGTGGGAGGTTTATCGCGATTTGTGAGAGAGTAGTCTTTAGTTTTCTTTTGGTTGTTTGCTCTTGGACGTTGTAGACATGGGATGTTCGCATCACATGTGAAAGGATCAAGAAGAGGTGTCTAGAGAGGGGGTGATTAGACCCTCAACAAAGAAAAGTAGTAGTTTTTAAGTTCTTTAAGTTAAGGTGGAGTGTCAGCACAAGTTTAAACATTCACAATACATTTCAAGCAAACATGGCAAGAGTATATGAGCAGCGGAAAGTAAAGCATGCAAATTGCAAGAAAATAAATATATGGGATTGGAGTGTGCAAATGCAATTGGAGACACGGAGATTTTTGGCGTGGTTCCGATAGGTGGTGCTATCGTACATCCACGTCGGTGGAGACTTCAACCCACGAAGGGTAACGGTTGCGCGAGTCCACATAGGGCTTCACCCACGAAGGGTCCATGAAGAAGCAACCTTGTCTATCCCACCATGGCCATCGCCCATGAAGGACTTGCCTCACTAGGGTAGATCTTCACGAAGTAGGCGATCTCCTTGCCCTTACAAACTCCTTGGTTCAACTCCACAATCTTAACGGAGGCTCTCAAGTGACACCTAACCAACCTAGGAGACACCACTCTCCAAAAGGTAATAGATGGTGTGTTGATGATGAACTCCTTGCTCTTGTGCTTCAAATGATAGTCTCCCCAACACTCAACTCTCTCTCATGGATTTGGATATGGTGGAAAGATAATTTGAGTGGAAATCAACTTGGGGAAGGCAAGAGATCAAGATTCTTGTGGTTGGATTAGAATGTCTTGGTCTCAACACATTAGTAGGTGGTTCTCTCTCAGAAAATGAATGCTGGAAGTGTAGGCACGTTGTGATGGCTCTCTCCTCAAATGGAGGATGGGTGGAGGGGTATCACTGGTTCGCGTCGGTCCTAAACAAACGGTTTTTAACCCCTTTCCGCGACGACATCTGGAACCGTCGCCAAGTGAGTGTGGGTGATAGGGGGGTCCTTCCCACACGACCCAGAAACCGTCGGGGATATGCCCTCCTGGCTCACACGTTCGGCAAAATGAGGTCGTGTGCGACCGGCGAGCGTGCAAATACGGAAATACGTATAGTATAGCTAAAAAAATACAATTATATGGCAAAGTTGTTTCCGGTCGCAAGTACATCCCACACAATCAGTCCCCGCTAAACGTTTCTGTTCGTATATACATCCCACACAGTCGCTCCAAGGAAAACATTTGCGCAAGGTGTCCTAACGCAAACAGTTTTGAAGAGAATGTCGAGTGTGATTGTTCATTGATCCAACACGGTTTATTCCTAGAAACTGTGTGCGTTGCCTGAGGTCATCGCCCACGGTGGTTTCTCATTAACCGTTTGCAATAGGAAAACCCAATTAGCAAGCTAATTGGCCAATTAGCAAGCTAATTGGCCAATTAGCGGGCTAATTGCCCTATTATTAATAATCCATTTACTAATCTAATTGACATTCATATTAAGCACACAATATATTCCATTTCCATATTAAGGAAGCAAGATTTAATAATTGAAATACATCAGAGTACAACATGATATAGCTTCAGCACTCAACTACCCCATTACACAACTACACCAGCAACAAGTTTCACATGCAACATCTAGAACCTTTCGAAATTAGCATCTTAGACAGTACATAGAGAAATGCATCTCATCTGGAAAACTGCTGAAGCGGAAGGCGAATATTGAGCCTTCATTCATGTTGAAGGTCTTTGCAACTTTAGGCCAGTGCCTGTGGATGATTGACCATCCATCCTTCGACCTCTTCAGGAACACTTCAATATTGGACCGTGGGTGTTGTATGAAAACTTTCCTCGCCTCCTGACCACAGAGGTGGTTTGAGAGGTAATCATCAGTGAAGCCTGAAAACAAGGATGTGCATAAATATCTTCTCTATATTGAAAACGGGGCAAAGGAATACAAAAAGCAAGGTATAATAGTTAGTACCATCTTGTAAACCTCAGTGCTTCCCATTGTTTCCCTGCAACACATATAAGGTAGTTAGACATCAGGTTAAGTAAGGGTTCGCATGCTATCAATAAAATATGTTGGTGATAAATAAGCACATTGCAGATTCATCAGATTAATTCAAGCCACATGGAAAACCCATTTATCCAAACCAAGCATGATTAAGAACTAGGAAGTATAGCACTTGTATATGTTTCTCATGTATTAAGTGCATCCAAATTTGATTTATTCCTCACATGGTATACAATAACAGAATGCAGCTACAACAATTGAACATCGCATTGCAGAATTGAACCAAGTAGTTAACTAAACACCACAACAAATGAACCAAACATTAACTGAGCACCACATTGCACAATATAGCATACTCCTAATAGAAGATCACACAGTTAACCAAACAAAGAATGCTTAACAACTTGGAAATATAGCAATTGTATTTGTTTCTCATGTATTTAGTACAGCCAAATTCGATTTATTCCTCACATGGTATACAATAACAGAATGCAGCCACAACAATTGAACATCGCATTGCAGAATTGAACCAAGCAGTTAACTAAACACCACAACAAGTGAACCAAGCCACAACAAATGAACCAAGCAGTTAAGTAAACACCAATTGAACAATATAACATACTCCTAATAGAAGATCAGACAGTTAACCAAACCAAGCATGCTTAACAACTTGGAAATATTGCACCCTGAAGAATTGAACATCACATTTGCAGAATTGAACCAAGCAGTTAATTGAACACCACATTGCACGACATATAGAATATATACACCATAGCAGAAGATTGCATGGTAAAAGTAGATAGCACAATTCACTAGAATTTGTTAAGGAAAGGTAGTAGCTAGCAAACTGAACATGGGTCCTTATAGTGAGCTAATAAGACAAGCTGCTCCTCATTGTCGGAGATATCAATGACGATTGGCTCCTTGGACATGGAAGAGGGCGAGGCCTCCGCATCGTGGGCGCCCTCGTTGTAGTGGTGAGTTGCCTGAGATGCTCTGGGCACCAACCTACTGGCTCTTGAGATGAGGTAAGCACGTGCACGCTGAGAAAACACCTCGTAGTCTTCGTCGAAGGCACCGACGGTGGCCTCGATAAAACGCCATGAACTGTCGTTTAAAGCAGCCAACCTCATCGTAGCATCGGCGCGTGAGGCGTCAACAGTGGCCTCGATGACGAGGTGCTCCTCCAAGATTTGGGGGTCGACACGAATGGCAGCCATCGCGACCTGATCCGCTCATGCGGCCGCGATTTTCTTCTCCGCTGCCAAATGCTCCCTGAGGTCTTGGCTATACTGCGTGCACCATGGCTTAGGTCGGCGCTTACTTGGTGGAGGGGTCGGTGATTTGGGTGGAAGGTGTCGCGCTCGCGCCGGTGGTCGGGCCATGTGGGATGTGGAAGGAGGAGGAGGATGGGGTCGGGTGTGGATTACCTGCCTGGATAGGCGAGGCCGAGTAGCGTGAAGGAAGGTCGCCGGCGAGGAGGCGGCGGCGCTTCAAGCAAGGAGTGAAGGTTTCAACTTGGAAAGGAAGGCGGAAAGAGGGGAAATGTGGCTTTTGGTCAGGGGGAAGGGGCGGGGAGGTAGATATTTCCGCGGAAGCTGAAAAATTGGAATCGCTTCAGCCAAAAAACTAGCGCGCAAAGTGTCATCGGACACGGTCCCTTATTCAGACATGGTCCAAAGATATTTTGTGCTGCATCTCACACGGTTGGTTATAATAAACTGTGTGGGATCTACTTGATTTTTGGTCTTGATTTGAATTACATAATGGGGTGACAACGGCCATGGACGGTGTTTGAATTGCTAGACCTTTTATCTGCAGTGATCATAAAAGAATTGGAATTATTCAGGGTTTGTTTGGACATTTTTATGCATTAAGTGAGATTTCAATGCATTTATGTGCATAATTCAAATTTGAACTACATGCACATGCTCCAGTGCATATAAATTCGTTGAAAAATCAAATCTTTGTCCTTGGGTGCATGCTTAGGTCCCATGCAAGAAATGGGAATGAATTTCAAACACCATGGCACCGCTGATTGCCGGCAAAACAGTGAGATGCCTGGTTTTTAAATTCTAGTAAATCCAAAACTCGTCTGAAATTCATGAAACTTGGCATGCTATCATGGAGCGGCATCAACATGTCGTGGTACAAATTTTGTCCCATTTGGGGCAGGTTTGGGTATATGCTTCTCACAAACCGGAGCTTCTCACAATAAGCATGATGGTTTTCGGTAGGGAACGTCCCACCTTTGGGGACGAAATGATATCCATTGCCTCTTATTGCTTTCAATTTTTTTTCTCGTGTCAACATAGAACAACAGGAGTGTTGTGTGAATTTTTGTGATTTTTCGGGGTTCGTTTGGACATTTTTATGAATTAACTGAGTTTTCAATGCATTTATGTGCATAATTCAAATTTGAACTACATGCGCATGCTCCAGTGCATATAAATTCGTTGAAAAATCAAATCTGTGTCCTTGGGTGCATGCTTAGGTCCCATGCAAGAAATGGGAATGAATTTCAAACACCAGGGCATCGTTGATTGCCGGCAAAACAGTGAGATGCCTGGTTTTTAAATTCTAGTAAATCCAAAACTCGTCTGAAATTCATGAAACTTGGCATCCTATCATGGAGCGGCATCAACATGCCGTGGTACAAATTTTGTCCCATTTGGGGCAGGTTTGGGTATATGCTTCTCACAAACCGGAGCTTCTCACAACAAGCATGATGGTTTTCGGTAGGGAACGTCCCACCTTTGGGGACGAAATGATATCCATTGCCTCTTATTGCTTTCAAGTTCTTTTCTCGTGTCAACATTGAACAACATGAGTGTTGTGTGAATTTTTGTGATTTTTCAAGGTTCGTTTGGACATTTTTATGAATTAACTGAGTTTTCAATGCATTTATGTGCATAATTTAAATTTGAACTACATGCGCATGCTCCAGTGCATATAAATTCATTGAAAAATCAAATCTGTGTCCTTGGGTGCATGCTTAGGTCCCATGCAAGAAATGGGAATGAATTTCAAACACCAAGGCACCGTTGATTGCCGGCAAAACAGTGAGATGCCTGGTTTTTAAATTCTAGTAAATCCAAAACTCGCCTGAAATTCATGAAACTTGGCATCCTATCATGGAGCGGTGTAACACCCGCAGTGTGATGCTACAGTAACCCTCTGTGATTAAGCTAATCATTTATCCAAACAGTGCTTAAACACCCTTGTCCAATATCCCATTTGAAATTCCAGTCAATTCAAATTCAAGTGAAGTTTGAAGTTGATTAAAAGTTGCCGGAAAGATGTTCATCATCTGTCAAAAATTCCATAACAATTATTTGTTAAGGAACACAACATCACTTTGGTGCAAAGATGAGCTTTAGCAATTATATCAGCACCAATTCAACATTTTTAAATGCTATCCTATTTATGAAAAATACCAAATGAATTCCTCGGGTCTCCAAAATAATTGTGGCACTGCCTATGATCACCAAGGATTTAATGGGACACCTCCTAAAATTTTTGCTAAGTGAAATAGTTGGCCAAACAATCCCCTTTCTCTGTGTGTAATTAAAAAAAAGCGGAAATAGAAAAGGGCCTAGCTACTACTGTGCACTTGTAGCCCATTGCTACAGTGCACAGCCCACCCCAGCCAACCCCCCCACCCACGGTCGTCTTCTACTGCTCCACCGACCGCTCGGTCGCGGTCGCCACCGGACCGGCTCACCGGCGTCGTCGGCGAGGGGATAAGATCCCCCGACGCCTCGGGCTTCCCCGTCTCCCCTCCCCACTTGCCTCATCTCCCAGATCCACCTCTTCCCTCTCCCTTACTCCCGCTCTGCCGATCTGGAGCAAGGGGCCGACGCTTTCGTCGCCGTCGCCGCGCCACCATCGCGGCCACTGCCGCCCCCGGGCGCCTCCGGCATGTCCACCTGCCCCACCGACCTCTCCTACGCCCTCCCCGACCACGGGCTCGGGTCGGAAGCCACCAGGGAACCCACTGCCTCCCCGTCTTCAACCTCCGTCCGCCACGGTCGCCGCCATCTTCCTCCTCTCCGGCGACCCCCCTGCTGCTACTAAGCCTATCACCGGCCTCCATGTGCCACTCGGTGAGCCCCTCATCCTTCTCCCTCTCTCTGTTCCCTCTCGTGCGCACTCTAGCCTCGTCTCCAACCGCGGCCGAACGCCGGCGTCCGCCCCGCCTTGCGCCGTCGTCGTTCCAGCCCGTTACGGGTTGCCCCGCCACCGTAGATGGATTCGGCGTCGAAGGCCCGTTCGAACGCGACCAGCCGTGACCGATTTGGCGCCCCGTAGGCTTTTCCCGACGCGCTCCCGAACGCCGCTGCCGCCTCTGCTCGCCGCCGGCGATGCTCCGGCCGTCCCCGACGTCGGTCGTCGTCACTATCGTGTGCGCGGCGTTGGGCCACGCCCTTAGGTCCAAGCCGCAGGTCCTGAGCCCCCCTGTAGTGCGGCCCCGGCCAACTCCGGCGAGGCGCCGCCGTTGCTTTGGTCGCCGGAGCTAGCTCCGGCACCACCGCTGACCTGGCCGGCCGGGGCCACCCCCTGGGTCGCTGACCCGTGGGCCCGACTGACCTGTTGACTTCGTTCAACTGCTGACTGGGCACTCTGGCCCACTGACATGCGGGCCCCGCCGTGTAATTAATTTAACTAAATCAGTTTTATATTTAAAAGTAATTAGTTTAGCTAATTAGTCACTGACATGTGGGGCCCAACTGCTAATTAACCCCTATTCTTATAAAATAACCCACTGTTAGCCCTCTGTCCATGACATGTGGGACCCGCTGGTCAGTTTGACCTGGTCAGCGAGTCTATTGACTACTGACGTCATCAGCACATCATGCTGACGTCATTTTATCTTTTCTGATTAATTGAATTAAATCCAGAAAATGGTTTAATCTTTGAAAATTCATAGTATTTAAACCGTAACTCGGATGAAAATGTTTTCTACATGAAAGTTGCTCAGAAAAACGAGACGAATCCGAATACGCGATCCGTTCGTCTGCCACATGCCCCTAACTACCTAAACATGCAACCTTTCCCCTCCGTTTCATCTGTCCGAAAATGCTAAACCTGGGGAAACATTCCCGGATGTTATCCCCCTTCACCGGTAATGTGTAGCACCGCGTTAGAACACGTCTAGCTCTGCCTGTTGTTCTGTTATGCTCTTGCTTGCTATGTATTTACTGTTTCTCCCCCCTCTTCTCTCCGGTAGACCCCGAGACCGCTGTTGATGCCCCTGTGATCGACTACGTCACCGACGACCCCTTCTTCTTCTCTGAGCAACCAGGCAAGCCCCCCCTTGATCACCAGATATCGCCTACTCTCCTCTATACTGCTTGCATTAGAGTAGTGTAGTATGTTACTGCTTTCGTCATTCCTATCCTGATGCATAGCCTGTCTTTGATACTGCTATTGATACCTTTACCTGCAATCCTACTTGCTTAGTATAGGATGCTAGTGTTCCATCAGTGGCCCTACACTCTTGTCTGTCTGCCATGCTATACTACTGGGCTGTGATCACCTCGGGAGGTGATCATGGATATATATTATACTATATACATGATACATGTGGTGACCAAAGTCGGGTTGGCTCGAGGAGTACCCGCGAGTGGATCTTTGAGGTGGAGCGGCAGGGCAGTTCGGGGCTACCTGGGTGTGAGGTGAGCCTGGCCCTGTTGGCGTTCGCGGATAATTAACACGCTTAACGAGATCTGGGTATTTGATCTGAGTCTGGCCATTTGGTCTATACGCACTAACCAACTATGCGGGAAAGATATGGGCACTCGGCGTCGTGGTATCAGCCGAAGCACTTTTTGACGTCAGCAACTGAGTGGCGCGCGCCGCATTGGATCGTAAGCTCGCACTTGTATTAAGGGGGCTAGATCTGCTTCCGGCCGCATACGCAACGTGCAGGTGTGCTCAGGGCGATGGGCCCAGACCCCTGCGCGCATAGGTTTAGACCGGCGTGCTGACCGCTCTGTTGTGCCTAGGTGGGGCTGCGACGTGTTGATCTTCCGAGGCCGGGCATGACCCAGGAAAGTGTGTCCGGCCAAATGGGATCAAGCGTGTTGGGTTATGTGGTGCACCCCTGCAGGGAAGTTTATCTATTCGAATAGCCGTGTCCCTCGGTAAAAGGACGACCCGGAGTTGTACCTTGACCTTATGACAACTAGAACCGGATACTTAATAAAACACACCCTTCCAAGTGCCAGATACAACCCGGTGATCGCTCTCTAACAGGGCATTGAGGAGGGGATCGCCGTGTAGGATTATGCTATGCGATGCTAATTGGAGGACTTTAGTCTACTCTCTTCTATATGCTGCAAGACGGAGGCGACCAGAAGCGTAGACTTCGATAAGACTAGCTATCCCCCTCTTATTCTGGCATTCTGCAGTTCAGTCCACTGATATGGCCCCTTTACACATATATCCATGCATATGTAGTGTAGCTCCTTGCTTGCGAGTACTTTGGATGAGTACTCACAGTTGCTTTTCTCCCCCTTTTCCCCCTTTCCCTTCTACCCGGTTGCCGCAACCAGACGATGGAGCCCAGGATCCAGACGCCACCGTCGACGATGACTCATACTACTCTAGAGGTGCCTACTACTACATGCAGCCCGCTGACGACGACCAGGAGTAGTTAGGAGGATCCCAGGCAGGAGGCTTGCGCCTCTTTCGATTGTATCCCAGTTTGTGCTAATCATCTTATGGCAACTTGTTTAACTTATGTCTGTACTCAGATATTGTTGCTTCCTCTGACTCATCTATGATCGAGCACTTGTATTCGAGCCCTCGAGGCCCCTGGCTTGTATTATGATGCTTGTATGACTTATTCTATTTGTAGAGTTGTGTTGTGATATCTTCCCGTGAGTCCCTGATCTTGATCGTACACATTTGCGTGCATGATTAGTGTATGATTGAGTTCGGGGGCGTCACAAGTTGGTATTAGAGCCGACTGCCTGTAGGTAGCCCCCTTTCCAACTCCTTGGCCGAAGTTGAGTCTAGTCATCCAAAACTGTTTTACTAACTTGGCTGTGTGGCTTACCGGCCCACGTCGCCATTGGGTGGTATTAGGATCTTTTTATTCCTCCTCTATACTCTGGGACTCTTATCTCTCGTCTATTCGGGTTAAATGATTTTATTAACTCTAATATTAGGTTCTCGTAACTATTTCCTCCCGGAGAGCCCTTCATTCCAGATGATTGCTTGGTGCACCAGAAGATTCCGAAGATACTCTCCGATGTTTTCCCGAGACCCTTGTGCCCTTCGCCGTTCCAATTCCCTACCACCGATAAATCTCCATGGATAGCTACATACACTTGCCGTCCATACCTTCATTTCCAATTGCTCTTTGTTACTACAAGGTACCCTGAAATACTTTGCGAGTTTCCGAGAATCCTTTGCGCCTGCTGCCTTGCAGCTCCTTTTCCGCCTGAATACCCCTACGAATGATTCCTCACACTTATCAGGGATTCGTACATCCCTAGTTGAACATATGTCTCACCAAATTCTTCGAATGCAATTCAATCTCCCGAAGATCCTCTGCAGCCTAGTGCTCCCGAAAGTCTTGTCTACCTGCATTATGGTTAACTCCATATGTCCGGCAATATTCATTAGCATCCTTTGTCATTGTCATCCTGAGCCTATTAATTCAGTATGTTGCGTTGCTCGCAATCATCAGTTGAACCCTGAAGTTTGACCTTCCTGCTCATACGTCATTCTGGACATGAGTTGGATCTCGGCCAATCATGTTGTAATTGATTGTCCACCTAGTTCCCTTCAACTTGAACGCCGAATTGTTCAGCTGTTTCTATAATCTGATGCCTCCTTGCATTCTTTCCTTCTTCTGATTGAGTACTGATACTCACATCAGATCCATTAAGGACCGCTAAATCCTTGTTGGATTGTTATCCGACAATGTCCTTCATATTCAAAATCTTGTGCACTCTTCCCCTGACACATAATGCCTTTGGTAGATTCTATCATCTGCTTTTGTCAACCATGCTCTGCTTTCGAGCTGGTATAATTTAATCCTAAAGTTAGTGGTATATGTTCCTAAGATACCCCTACGGGTTGAACCTATGCCTTCCCTAATCCGTGTGAACTCGAAAGAGATGTGAGTCATACTCTTCTAGTGCTTCACCAGATAAATCTTTCGTACTACAAATTCTTCGAAAACGAGGAGTGAATGAAAGCTTATGCATTGATGAAGTGGGAGTCGACCTTGAACCTTTGTGTTCATGCCCATGGACCCGATGTCGGACTTATCATGGAAGCTGCTCGTAAAAATATTTATTTCTTTGGTACAAGCTCATCTGGTATCTATGAATTGGTCCTTTGCAACCGTGGCTCTGACCATGATTGTTCCCCTTTGATTCCATTTCTCGGACAAGTTAAAGCACTTGTCTTCTACAGATCAATGCATCTCCTCAACCTCTATTTTGATATTCCTTCGAGTATTACCCCTGGTATCTCGAGGATATCATGCCATTGCACTACATCTTTTGAACTTTTGATGAAGCACTACCTTTCCCTGTCATTGTCACTTCACGGGTTCTGGGTTGTTTATCAATCGAGAACACCGATAAGTGAATCGATTCCACACTCCGATTCAATAACTCTAAGTAATTTTCGTTACTTATGAGTTTAATAATCATTCAAGCTGTTCCTAGCATTATCGAATATATCATTATCGTGTTAATTTTAACTGTGCTATCTGGTCCTTATTCTTGGAGCACAACTTTTCGACGATGAGCGAAGCTTATGCCGATCTTCCTCATCTTATCATTCCACCTTGAACAACAAGCTTAAATCCGAGCTTGTGTCATATACGTGGTTTCAATAGCCTTTGCTTCATCATTCCTTTTGCTTGATGTCGTTGCTGCTTGATGGCATCTTCATAGAGCCTCCCGACAAAATTGGTCGTGATCACCATCAATACACTGCCTTGTTCTAAGATATGAATCAAATTCTTGAGTAGAAATACCATCCTTGATGATTCGTGATTTTTATCGACACCATCCTTGACTTCCTGCCAATACAAACTTGGTCATGTTTTGATTATATCTTACGTTCCTTAACATTCTTGGAATTGTTCCTTTGTACTTCTTGTGACCTGCAGATTCAATTTGCTTGAAACACCATGTTAATGTTACCTCGAAGCATGACTGTGGTATGCCGAACAACAACAAAAACATTGGAAGTGCATTGCCAAATATTTCTTGCTCTTTTGTCCAAACACCGTTGTATGGATAACATCATCAATGTCCTTGCCCCTTTATCTAAATGGTGATGTACTTGTTGTTCTGACATGTATATCCTGCTCTACTTTTCCTTGGGAAAAGATACACTCCTAAATCTTGTGTTTAAACACATTTTCCTTTCCATTGGTTTGCTTAACCTTTCTTGTGATCTATATTTGTTATAAGCAGAAACAATTCCCTGCTTATGGAAATACCTCGGTTTACAACTCTGTCAGTGTGACCTTGTTACTATTACTGACGACATCCTAGTAACCCCCGATGGACGTGAACTTTGCCTATTGGTCCGCCTCATTCAACGAGCAGGAAAATGGTTCTCTTCGTCCCTCGCCCTTGGTACCAACTTTGTTGCCAATATAACAGACAGGCTATCCTCTGACCTGCCTTGCTATCATGACCGTGCAAGATGTCACTACTCTTCCTACCTTTAACCCACATGGTGGGCCCATAACCCACAGGTCCCAGGATCGAAACCTGGCTCTCCTGTACACCATGTTGCCAAAGATATTCCTCGCTCTTGGCTCCGTAAGTAATTCATGAGCCACCTTCCTAGTGATCTATTCTAGTATTAGACGCAATAATTTTTGTTGTTGTTGTTGCTTTGAACCCCTTTTCACCTTTTGGTTAGGCATCGAATGATTGCCTGCCCGTTAAAACTTCTCATGGTACCCTCAAACTTTGCTCTTGACATTTTATTTAAGTTCAACTCGAGAGATACTTCCGCCTCATTCCCTGATTTCTTCACCAGATAATTAACCCTATAAGGGTCAGTCCTCCCGAAGTTACTCTTTACTTCCCCACTTAAATCTCGGGACGAGATTTCTTGTAGTGGAGGAGATTTGTAACACCCGCAGTGTGATTCTACAGTAACCCTCTGTGATTAAGCTAATCATTTATCCAAACAGTGCTTAAACACCATTGTCCAATATCCAGTTTGAAATTCCAGTCAATTCAAATTCAAGTGAAGTTTGAAGTTGATTAAAAGTTTCCGGAAAATGTTCATCATCTGTCAAAAATTCCATAACAATTATTTGTTAAGGAACACAACATCACTTTGGTGCAAAGATGAGCTTTAGCAATTATATCAGCACCAATTCAGCATTTTTAAATGCTATCCTATTTATGAAAAATACCAAATGAATTCCTCGGGTCTCCAAAATAATTGTGGCACTACCTATGATCACCAGGGATTTAATGGGACACCTCCTAAAATTTTTGCTAAGTGAAATAGTTGGCCAAATAATCCCCTTTCTCTCTCTGTAATTAAAAAAAGGGGAAATAGAAAAGGGTCTAGCTACTACTGTGCACTTGTAGCCCATTGCTACAGTGCACAGCCCACCCCAGCCAACCCCCCCACCCACGGTCGTCTTCTACTGCTCAACCGACCGCTCGGTCGCGGTCGCCACCGGACCGGCTCACCGGCGTCGTCGGCGAGGGGATAAGATCCCCCGACGCCTCGGGCTTCCCCGTCTCCCCTCCCCACTTGCCTCATCTCCCAGATCCACCTCTTCCCTCTCCCTTACTCCCGCTCTGCCGATCTGGAGCAAGGGGCCGACGCTTTCGTCGCCGTCGCCGCGCCACCATCGCGGCCACTGCCGCCCCCGGGCGCCTCCGGCATGTCCACCTGCCCCGCCGACCTCTTCTACGCCCTCCCCGACCACGGGCTCGGGTCGGAAGCCACCAGGGAACCCACTGCCTCCCCGTCTTCAACCTCCGTCCGCCACGGTCGCCGCCATCTTCCTCCTCTCCGGCGACCCCCCTGCTGCTACTAAGCCTATCACCGGCCTCCATGTGCCACTCGGTGAGCCCCTCATCCTTCTCCCTCTCTCTGTTCCCTCTCGTGCGCACTCTAGCCTCGTCTCCAACCGCGGCCGAACGCCGGCGTCCGCCCCGCCTTGCGCTGTCGTCGTTCCAGCCCGTTACGGGTTGCCCCGCCACCGTAGATGGATGCGGCGTCGAAGGCCCGTTCGAACGCGACCAGCCGCGACCGATTTGGCGCCCCGTAGGCTTTTCCCGACGTGCTCCCGAACGCCGCTGCCGCCTCTGCTCGCCGCCGGCGATGCTCCGACCGTCCCCGACGTCGGTCGTCGTCACTATCGTGTGCGCGGCGTTGGGCCGCGCCCTTAGGTCCAAGCCGCAGGTCCTGAGCCCCCCTGTAGTGCGGCCCCGGCCAACTCCGGCGAGGCGCCGCCGTTGCTTTGGTCGCCGGAGCTAGCTCCGGCACCACCGCTGACCTGGCCGGCCGGGGCCACCCCCTGGGTCGCTGACCCGTGGGCCTGACTGACCTGTTGACTTCGGTCAACTGCTGACTGGGCACTCTGGCCCACTGACATGCGGGCCCCGCCGCGTAATTAATTTAACTAAACCAGTTTTATATGTGAAAGTAATTAGTTTAGCTAATTAGTCACTGACATGTGGGGCCCAACTGCTAATTAACCCCTATTCTTATAAAATAACCCACTGTTAGCCCTCTGTCTATGACATGTGGGACCCGCTGGTCAGTTTGACCTGGTCAGCGAGTCTGTTGACTACTGATGTCATCAGCACATCATGCTGACGTCATTTTATCTTTTCTGATTAATTGAATTAAATCCAGAAAATGGTTTAATCTTTGAAAATTCATAGTATTTAAACCGTAACTCGTATGAAAATGTTTTCTACATGAAAGTTGCTCAGAAAAACGAGACGAATCCGAATACGCGATCCGTTCGTCTGCCACATGCCCCTAACTACCTGAACATGCAACCTTTCCCCTCTGTTTCATCTGTCCGAAAATGCTAAACCTGGGGAAACATTCCCGGATGTTATCCCCCTTCACCGGTAACGTGTAGCACCGCGTTAGAACACGTCTAGCTCTGCCTGTTGTCCTGTTATGCTCTTGCTTGCTATGTATTTACTGTTTCTCCCCCCTCTTCTCTCCGGTTGACCCCGAGACTGCTGCTGATGCCCCTGTGATCGACTACGTCACCGACGACCCCTTCTTCTTGTCTGAGCAACCAGGCAAGCCCCCCCCTTGATCACCAGATATCGCCTACTCTCCTCTATACTGCTTGCATTAGAGTAGTGTAGTATGTTACTGCTTCCGTTATTCCTATCCTGATGCATAGCCTGTCTTTGATACTGCTGTTGATACCTTTACCTGCAATCCTACTTGCTTAGTATAGGATGCTAGTGTTCCATCAGTGGCCCTACACTCTTGTCTGTCTGCCATGCTATACTACTGGGCTGTGATCACCTCGGGAGGTGATCATGGATATATATTATACTATATACATGATACATGTGGTGACCAAAGTCGGGTTGGCTCGAGGAGTACCCGCGAGTGGATCTTTGAGGTGGAGCGGCAGGGCAGTTCGGGGCTACCTAGGTGTGAGGTGAGCCTGGCCCTGTTGGCATTCGCGGATACTTAACACGCTTAACGAGATCTGGGTATTTGATCTGAGTCTGGCCATTTGGTCTATACGCACTAACCAACTACGCGGGAAAGATATGGGCACTCGGCGTCGTGGTATCAGCCGAAGCACTTTTTGACGTCAGCGACTGAGTGGCGCGCGCTGCATTGGATCGTAAGCTCGCTCTTGTATTAAGGGGGCTAGATCTGCTTCCGGCCGCGTACGCAACGTGCAGGTGTGCTCAGGGCGATGGGCCCAGACCCCTGCGCGCATAGGTTTAGACCGGCGTGCTGACCGCTCTGTTGTGCCTAGGTGGGGCTGCGACGTGTTGATCTTTCGAGGCCAGGCATGACCCAGGAAAGTGTGTCCGGCCAAATGGGATCAAGCGTGTTGGGTTATGTGGTGCACCCCTGCAGGGAAGTTTATCTATTCGAATAGCCGTGTCCCTCGGTAAAAGGACGACCCGGAGTTGTACCTTGACCTTATGACAACTAGAACCGGATACTTAATAAAACACACCCTTCCAAGTGCCAGATACAACCCGGTGATCGCTCTCTAACAGGGCATCGAGGAGGGGATCGCCGGGTAGGATTATGCTATGCGATGCTAATTGGAGGACTTCAGTCTACTCTCTTCTATATGCTGCAAGACGGAGGCGACCAGAAGTGTAGACTTCGATAAGACTAGCTATCCCCCTCTTATTCTGGCATTCTGCACTTCAGTCCACTGATATGGCCCCTTTACACATATATCCATGCATATGTAGTGTAGCTCCTTGCTTGCGAGTACTTTGGATGAGTCCTCACGGTTGCTTTTCTCCCCCTTTTCCCCCTTTCCCTTCTACCCGGTTGCCGCAACCAGACGATGGAGCCCAGGATCCAGACGCCACCGTCGACGATGACTCCTACTACTCTGGAGGTGCCTACTACTACGTGCAGCCCGCTGACGACGACCAGGAGTAGTTAGGAGGATCCCAGGCAGGAGGCCTGCGCCTCTTTCGATTGTATCCCAGTTTGTGCTAGTCATCTTATGGCAACTTGTTTAACTTATGTCTGTACTCAGATATTGTTGCTTCCGCTGACTCGTCTATGATCGAGCACTTGTATTCGAGCCCTCGAGGCCCCTGGCTTGTATTATGATGCTTGTATGACTTATTCTATTTGTAGAGTTGTGTTGTGATATCTTCCCGTGAGTCCCTGATCTTGATCGTACACATTTGCGTGCATGATTAGTGTACGATTGAGTTCGGGGGCGTCACAAGTGGCATCAACATGCTGTGGTACAAATTTTATCCCATTTGGGGCAGGTTTGGGTATATGCTTCTCACAAACCGGAGCTTCTCACAACAAGCATGATGGTTTTCAGTAGGGAACGTCCCACCTTTGGGGACGAAATGATATCCATTGCCTCTTATTGCTTTCAAGTTTTTTTCTCATGTCAACATAGAACAACAGGAGTGTTGTGTGAATTTTTGTGATTTTTTGGGGTTTGTTTGGACATTTTTATGCATTAACTGAGTTTTCAATGCATTTATGTGCATAATTCAAATTTGAACTACATGCGCATGCTCCAGTGCATATAAATTGGTTGAAAAATCAAATCTGTGTCCTTGGGTGCATGCTTAGGTCCCATGCAAGAAATGGAAATGAATTTCAAACACCAGGGCGCCGTTGATTGCCGACAAAACATTGAGATACCTGGTTTTTAAATTCTAGTAAATCCAAACCTCGTCTGAAATTCATGAAACTTGGCATGCTATCATGGAAGGCACCCGACATGCTATGGTATTTTTCGTGTCCATTTTGAGAGAAGGCACACTCGAATAATGACATCCAACAAAAGGCATTTTGAAAAAAAAATAGCTGCCACTTTAATATCTCAAACGTTTGTATAATTCAAACCGTGTGCGTTCAGTTAACCATTCACGTGACGCCATGTGTCTTGGTTTTAATGGCTATAGGAGGTGCCGTGTCGACAGCTGCTTGACTGAACGGGAGGCGTGCGACTGCAGTCCGGTGCTCACCAGGAAGCGTACAAGCTGTTCAATGCAGGATCTATGGTGGGAAGGGGTTGATGCCTTCCTACCCACCCAGGTTCAAGGCATGGTACTTGCAATTTGGGTTTGTTGCACCAATTATACTGTAGGGGGTTCCCTTACAGTCTTTCTATCAAAAAAATGCAGGATCTGTGCATCTCTTCAATGCAAATGGTTCAGATTACGGTATGCAAATTAAAGCCAGACTTCAGCGCTAAGCCAAGAGACACTGCTATTTGTCAAAATATGCAGCTAAAAATCAATATCACCATCTATTTTTTGCAACTAAAATTACATAATTAAGCATATATTTCATTCATACTAGAGATTAAGCAGTCGTTCTCACCGGGAAGCGAGACAACCATGGACCACCGCCAGCCTCGCTCCCACTGGTCTATATTAATGGCGCCGCCGAGCGGCCGCACCCCCCATCCTCGCCGCACACACAATTCCTCTCTCTCCGCCCGCATCCTCGACGTTGCTGAGTCCTCAAAGCTGTCAGTGTACGAGGATGCTGCCGAAGCGCCCCATCGGAGGGAGTGGCGACATCGGGGCTGCTGAAGCACCGGAGCATGGCGTGAATATGGAGAGAGGGGTTCCCGTCCCCGCTGACGAGGTGGAGAACGAGGCTGCCAACAAGCAGAGGCGGGTCGAGAAAGAACCGCAAGCGACTCTAGCAGGCCTAGACTTCATCGACAACCTCCCCGATGATATGTTGATAGTCATCATATCCCTCCTCCCAATCAGAAATCGGGCGAAGACAGCCGCCGTTTCCCGGCGGTGGCGCACCCTATGGCGCACCCCTGGCGACCTCTTCCACGCCCACAAGCTCTACCATGGCTATCACTAAATCTTGGATGCGTTCTCCCAGATCCTCGACAGTCACCATGGCCCAATCTAAGGCCTTATCGCGGGCAAGTTCCGTTCCAATGGCAAGGAGTGAGCCAAGCTTGATGAGTGGTTCCGATCCCGCGCCATAGATCAGCTCGAGAAGCTAAGTTATAATGATGGGCATATTAGCTTGCTGCCAACGTCCGCACTCTGCTTCGCGCCCACGCTGCGCCTCGCCAAGTTCATGAACTGCCATCCCCCTTAATGAAGCGCCCACTCTTTTTCTACCCCGACTGAAGCACCTCGAGCTCGTCGTCGTTCGCATCCCAAAGGATGACATGGAGCGTCTGCTCCGCGGCTGTACTGCACTCGAGTTCCTTCGTCTTCAGGCGATGAATTGGTCGAGTACCTTGCACATCACCTCCAGGACTCTCCGCACTATTTATGTGTGTTGCTGGTGCTGCAACGAGATATCACAAAAGGTGGACCACAATATGGTCATCCAGGACGCACCTTCACTTGAGAGATTACTTGTAGTTGATCAACAAGGTCCAACAAGAATCAATGTCATTTCTGCACCGAAATTGAAAGTGGTGGGCTACTCGTCTGTCAAATACTACAACTTTCAGGTACAACAGTCGCCTTATATACCTCTCCTTGATATCAACGTTATAACTTGTTTTGAAGATGTATGTTCGTCTGCCATCCAGTGAAGCTTCACCCAGACTCTGGGCACAATGAAGGTCTTGGCACTAGAATCTGTCGTCCCCAACCTGGACCAAGTTTTCAGTTGCCGGAGATGCTTTCCGTGCCTGAAGAAGCTGGATATCGAGGTGACGTTCCTTTCCTGTTAAATGTTAACCATAAGGGAGTTCAATTTTTTGCACCTTTTCCCAAGTTCACAATGACAATGTACTACTATTTCTAAAGGGATTTTGGAGGATTTTAGGACATACACCCCCACCCCATATTGGTTGCTTCATTCAGATGGTTACAATCGTCCATAAGAATTTCTCCTTTGGATTCATCTGTACTGGTTTTCTTAGGGATTTTTTTATCCAATCCAACCTCTTGTGAAGAAGGCTACATGTTTCTAGATTGTAATCAAATGCCCATGTTAATCATGCCAGATCGAAGATGGCACATTGGTGCATTTTACCAATCCTGCAAACCAAATGGGCATGTAGCAGTGTTCAAAACTGCATGTAGGCACTAACACGTTCTCTTGTTTTGCAGTGCATATTAGGCCCGGTGGATGATGTTTATAACGACAATCACATCGAATGCCTGGATCTGCATCTCTCAAATATTACTTTGAACTCCTACCAAGAGACCCCACTGGAGATTACACTTGCTAGGTTCTTTCTTGCCAGAGCAAAGGTGATGAGTGTACTGAGGTTGAACACGCATTTAATTAGGAAAGATCAATGGTATGATCGTCAGAGCCGGCTAGTACTGTTGAATGGAAGTGCCTCCAAAAATGCCAAACTTCATATGGGAAAACATATGGCAAAGCAATTGGAAATCATTGTGTCAAACCCATACATCTTGCCAGCAGCTGGTCCCTTTTCAGAAATGACGCAGCTTGCAATGTTTGAATTTGGGCGTTGTAATCTTTGAATTTGAACCTTACAATATTTATGGTATTTGTTATATTGAGTCGTTTATGTTTTCTTGTCTCAACGCAAACAGTTCATCCGGTTGAACCGCATGTCATACATCGCACACACCTTGATCTGGTTGACCATTTCTTTTGTGTTGCCTAATCACAAACAGTTCATCCGAGTGAAATGTATGCTGTATATCGCACACACCTTGATCTGGTTGACCGTTTCTTTTGTGTTGCCTAATCACAAACAGTTCATCCAAGTGAATCGTATACTGTACATCGCACACACCTTCATCTGGTTGCCCGTTTCTTTTGTTCCTACTCATCGAAAACGGTTAATTGAACTGAATCGTATGCCCTGAATCACACACACAACTAAAATCTAAACAGTGTTTGATACATCCGTCATCGCAACCGTTGTGTGCCTTTTTCGATGGGTTTTTACATCACCATTTTCGACTATTGCATCGCACACAGTTTCGTCGAAGGGTCTCTGATCGTAGTGTCGCGTTAGTAGCATCCTGCAGCAGTGTATATATAGCCTCCACACAAAATCTAGCCGTTACACACAATTTACCAAACTTGGTGGGACCAAATAGTGAAACTCGGTCAAACCGATATGGTTCAAAATGTGAACGTTAGAGTTTTCGATGGGACCAACATGATCAACTTAGTGGGACCAATGTGTTAGGGTTAGGATAAAACCTCAACTCACTTTGACCGATTACACAAACTCGGTGAGACCGATTTTGGTAATAAGCAAATAGAGAATTGGTCAAGCAAACTCGATGGGAACGACTGCATATCTCGGTGGGACCAAAATAATTGCAACAGTTAATCAAAGAGTTTGCAAGCCCATCTTGGTGGGACCGAGATCCCATCGGTGAGACCGAACTGATTAGGGTTTCTGGCAGTGGCTATGTCAAGTGAACTCGGTGGTGCCGGATAGATCAAATTGGTGGGGCTGAGTTTGACTTTAGGTTTGGAACATATGTGGAAATGAGGAAGTGGTTGAGGGCTTTGGAGCATATCACTAAGCACTTTGAACAAGCAAGCCATTAAGCAACACCTCATCCCCTTTTAATAGTATTGGCTTTTCCTACGGACTCAATGTGCTCTTGGATCACTAAAATGAAAATGTAGAGTCTTGAGCTTTTGCCAATGTTTGTCCTTAGCATCTTGAAGGGGTTCCACATCCTCTTGTCCATGCCATTCCAATGTTGAACTCATCTGAAATATACTAGATAAAAATATTAGTCCAACAAGATATATGTTGACATTAATTACCAGAATCACCCAGGGAGCACTTGTGCTTTCAACATGCCTGCTTCTTGTAAATTGTCTTTCTCTCTACTATAAAGTTAAGGTACGTCATTGGCGTAATCTCGAAAAAAAGTTCATACAAGATTTAGTAAGACATGGGATGCTACATTATAGCGCCGACGAACATGTTTGAAAGCCACATATGAGAAGCTAAGCGCTGCAAATTTGATGTCAGCCACCCACCAAGCTCATCGATGATCGGTCATGGATATAAGAGTTGAGGCGCTACACGAGAGAGAAATAAATTTGTCCCTCGCAAAAAAGAGGCAATCTGTGATGAAAAATGAAAAAGTTAATATTATCCCCCGTGCCAAATAAAATGCTCTACGACGAGCCAGAGCTTCGGCCATCTCAAAGGCTAGGATCCCAAGGATAGACTTGCTACACGCTGCCATGAACAGGCACCCCTAATTCAAAGCTATCGCACCTGCCTAGATCAACAAAGATTGCAGCATCAGAGAGAACAGAAATGGATCCCGGCAGCGGTGAAGACCAACCGAAGTTTGAAGGTAAAGTCTCACGCCTATGTACAGGAACCGGAACATGTAAGTGTTGCGCAATTAAATCAACATGTGCATTGATCTTCAGAGCAAGGCATCGATGGTGGGGAGCGCCACAAATATTCCTTCCTCGTATAGTTTCGTGCATCCCATATATGCCAAACTGACATAGCCATAACAATTGCATCAAGTTTGCATTCCCTAGAGAGAAAACGAAGAGCCATTGCCTTGGAGAGGTGAAATTAGCCCGACAAGGATCGATGTTGAAAGCTCGTTTAACCTCGTCCCAAACTTCCCGGGCATAAGGACAGAAAATAAGAGAATGCTTAATGCTTCCCAATCTTTCAAAGCAATAACAAATCTCTGAGGTAGGGATGTGCTCGCGTTGCAACTAAATCCAACATGGTAAACAACCACGAGCAATATGCCACAAAAAACCTTCATCTTGTTTGGAGCATTGATATACCATATCGACTCCCAGTGTTTCTTTGTCAAGGTACAGTCAGATGATAAACATCGCTCGTTCTTGCTCCAAGCCTCCATGAACCTAGTCAAGCAGACAAAATTGTAGGCCAAACGGATGATGTAATCGCCGCACCTGGTGAAAGGCTAACAAGCATAGTCCTCACCACCATGTCTACTAACTGGCAGCTGCAATATCTCTTCGGCAATGTCAACCCGGAAAAAGGCCCAGACCATCTTCTCATTCCAAGATCCCATATTCGTCCAACAAACAGTGGACAATGGCATTTGTATGTGATCACGTTTTCCGGATCTTAGGATATTGTTAAGTGTAAGATAGTCCCAGAACAACTTTGAGAATATGACGTTGGAAGAACGATCATATTGAATTGACCCAACATGTTTGTTATATGTCACATCCCTAGTTCTGCTATGCTCTGGGCTAGCTAGTCATGTGTTGCATCATGTTTAACTTGCTTTAAACTTGAAATGGGGATTGATCCAAACCCTAGCACAAATGAATCCAACTAGGTTCAAATAAAAAAATCATTTTCAATGAACCCAAAATGCCTTCAAAAAAGTTCATCATTCTTGGATTGGTTGAAAAACTCTGCCAAAAATGGTGCACATATTTCTAGGTCCATTTTGGATTTTTGAATTAAATTCTTAAGTATTTGAATTTGGACATTTAAATCCTATAAATATTTAAATGTCCAAATAATCTTGAAAGTATTTTTGGGCTGTTGGAATTAATTTCAGAAGTGCCCATGAATATTTTCAACATTTAATAAACTGGTTTAGTATTTCTACTAAATCAAAACAAATAGCAGAATAATAGAAAATAGGTAATAATAAAAAGAAAGGAACTTACCTGGCAAAGCCCACCTGGTCGGGTACTGTAGCAGCCAGCTGGGCAAAGCCAGCCCAGCCCACCAGGGGCTCCTCCCCTGTCGTCCTCCACCTCCTGCCAGTAGGCAGGAGGGCGTGTGGTCGCCGTGCGCGCACACGCGCCCCGGCCACCTCCTGCTTGCCGCTCCCCCTCGTCGCCCTGGGCCTCCCTCGCGACGCCACACACCCCTGGCTCTCTCTTTCTCACTCTCGAGCGTTCCCCCCTCCCCTGGACCTCTCTCTCCCAACCACCGAACGGGTTCGTCGCCACCGCTCGCCATAGCCGTGCCCACCGTGCTCCCCTCGTCTCGCTGCTGTGTCCTAGAGCTCCGCCCCGTCGCCTTCTTCGTCTTCATCAAGCCAGGCAGCTGGGGACGCCCTACCTCGACCTCGTTGCCGCCGTTTTCAACCGCGAGCGCCCGAGATCGCCGGCGCTCGTACGTCGCCGTCTGGCCTTCCCCGAGCCCGCTTCGACGCCCTCTGCCACCGCTGTGAGCTCCATCGTCGTTTGCCCCTCTTCCCCTTGCCTCTCGATCACTGTAGCCGTCGTTTCGACCGAAGCCGAAGCTCGTCGCCGCCGGCCATGATGCCGCCTTCGTTTTAGCCACCACAGCTTGCGCCTGAGCGCGTCAACGCGCTCAGTGCCTTCCCAGGAGCACGCCGCTCCCACCAGTTCCTCCTCCCGAGCACCCTAACACCGAGCCCAAACTAATCCGAACTCCGGCCGCCGCCGAGGTCGACGCCGTGCTCAATTCCGGCCACCTCGCGCCCTCCCACAGACACCAATAGATGCGCGCGAGCTCCAGCTCGCCGTAGAGACCAACCGCGGCTCAAACCGTGGTCTGTAGGCGAAACTCGAGCCTCGCCGCCGCCTCTGCTCCTCGCCGGCGGCTTAACGCCGGTCAAACCCCCCCATTAACAATAACTTAATGACCCCTGGGTCAATGACAGGTGGGCCCAGGGCCCTGCCAAATTAGTTTAGTTGCTAAACTATTTTTAGTTAACCACAACTTACTTCTTCTTTAGTTTAAATTAACCATAGTGGCCCCACGCGTCGGCGTTGACCCAGCTGACGTGGCCCTTGACCGGCCCCACTTATCAGTGACCCCAGCCAGCCCTAAGACACTGACGTGCGGGTCCTAGTCGTCAGGTTTGACCCTGGGCGACCCAGTTGACCTGCTGACATCACAATGACGTCATGCTGACGCAGTATTTCTTTCTGGAATTTAAATAAATCTTAAATGATTTATTATTTCAGAAAATAAATAAAACTTCTGAAATTCATAGAAAATCAACCGTAACTCCAAATGAAATTAATTATATATGAAAAATGATCAGAAAAATCCAATCTATCCATTTGTACCATTTGCATGCATGTTTGAGCAAGTTAACCTGACTGTTTAGGATGAAACATGATTAGGGCAAATTTCATAATAGGTTTGGAGTTGGAATTTGATGTAGATTTGAATTCCACTTCAATTAAAATGACTCTCTATTGCATTAGCCCCAATCACAGCATATTACCATGTCATGATCATGCTTCATATTGTTGCATTGCATTGATTGTGTTCTTTCTTGTTTGCCGGTATTTGTCCCCTCTCGGTAGACGCTGCTCCGACACTGTGATCGTTGACACTGATGAAGACTCAATGTTATCTTCACAAGTGCCAGGCAAGCAAAACCCCCTTGTTCATTCTGATACAAACCCACTCTCTTGCTCCTGCTAGCATGAGTAGGAGTTGTTTGAGCCCTGATGTGCCTACTCATTCATGTTTGTTTGTCATGCCTGCTACTGCTTAGAGTTGAGTCAGGTCTGATTCATCGGGAATGAATTGGAATGGTGTTGAACATGTCCTACTGTGTGTGAGCTAAGTGTGTGAACATGATCTGGTAAAGGTATTGGTGAGAGGCCATGTAGGAGTACATGGTGGGTTGTCTCATTGAAGCCGTCCTCAGGAACTGAGTTCTGTGTTTGTGATCCATGAAACAGCTACTACCATGCATTGGGCCGTGAAATATGACCCCGCTCGACTTCTTAACCACCCTTGTCCTCTGTCCAGGAGTTGCAAGTAGTTTCTGGTGTTTGTAGTATGTTGGGGGCCGCACGCAGCGCTGATCATAGGGGTGGGCTGTGTTGTGGTAGGCACGTGGCTGGGCCAGCCGGGCGCCCGTTTGGTGTCTTGGAACCCTGTACACATCGTTCGGGGCCGTATGTGGAAACCTCGGCCGGACTCCCTGCGGATGGAACCCGAATAGGCGATAAACCTGGACTAGAGACTAGAGTGTTTAGGTAGGTCGTGGTCTACACCCACGTCGGCTTTCGCTTGAAGTCTGCCGAGCACATGTCGTGTGCAGACGCTAAGTGGTGGAAACATGTATGAAGAAGTACACCCCTGCAGGGTTAACATCATCTATTCGAATAGCCGTGTCCGCGGTAATGGACTTCTGGGTTGCCTATAACAGTTCATAGACAAGTGAAAGTGGATACTCTAAAACTCGCAAGATAAGCATGAGTGCTATGGATGGCCTTCTCGTAGGGAGACAGAAGTGGATCCATAGTGGTGTATTGATATGGTGAATATGTGGACTCGTGTGCGCCACCTCAAAAGAGTTACTTGCAGTCGTAGTTCAGGATAGCCACCGAGTCAAAGCTGGCTTGCTGCAGTCAAACTCCATCATCCCCTTTGTTGATATTGATGCATATGTAGCTAGTTCTGATGTAAGTCTTGCTGGGTACATTTGTACTCACGCTTGCCTATTTTATGTTTTGCAAAGAGACGTCAGTCTCGCTAGTAGTTCCGTGTGGACTTCGACGTTTAGCTTGATACCTCAGCTACGATCTTGTGCCCTCGACAGGATCAGGTAGATAGTCAGGCTTCTCAGCCTTTTTCATTTGTAGATGTCTGTACTCCGACATATTAAGCTTCCGCATGTGTTTTGACTTGTATGCTCTGAATGTTGGGTCATGAGACCCATGTTTGTAATATCTCGCTCCTCGGAGCCTAATGAATAAATACTTGAGTCATAGAGTTATGTTGTGATGCCATGTTGTATTTACACATATCGAGCATATTGTCTGTATGATTGAAATGCTTGGTATGTGTGGGATCCGACAATCTAGTTGTTTATCCTTGGCAGCCTCTCTTATGGGGAAATGTAGTCTAGTGCTTCCTTGAGCCATAGTAGTCCGCTATAGCCCGGTTCACCGGAGTCCTGCTAGCCCAGCACTACTGCTCAGGACACTTGACTGGCCGGCATGTGTTTCACTTCGTTCCTGTGTCTGTCCCTTCGGGGAAATGTCACGCGGTGACATCCGGAGTCCTGCCTAGCCTGCTACAGCCCGGCTTACCGGAGTCCTGTTAGATACAAGATTGAAGACTTCGTCCCGTGTCCGGAAGGGACTTTCCTTGGCGTGGAAGGCAAGCTTGGCGATGCGGATATATAGATCTCCTACCATTGTAACCGACTCTGTGTAACCCTAGCCCTCTCTCGTGTCTATATAAACCGGAGGGTTTTAGTCCGTAGGAGAATATAAAAATCATACCATAGGCTAGCTTCTAGGGTTTAGCCTCCTTGATCTCGTGGTAGATCTACTCTTGTACTACCCATATCATCAATATTAATCAAGCAGGACGTAGGGTTTTACCTCCATCAAGAGGGCCCGAACCTGGGTAAAACATCGTGTCCCTTGTCTCTTGTTACCATCCCCCTAGTTGCACAGTTCGGGACCCCCTACCCGAGATCCGCCGGTTTTGACACCGACATTGGTGCTTTCATTGAGAGTTCCTCTGTGTCGTTGCTTTTAGGCCCGATGGCTCCTCCGATCATCAATAGCGATGCAGTCTAGGGTGAGACTTTTCTCCCTGGACAGATCTTCGTCTTCGGCGGCTTCGCACTGCGGGCCAATTCGCTTGGCCATCTGGAGCAGATCGAAAGCTACGCCCCTGGCCATCAGGTCAGGTTTGGAAGTTTAAAGTACACGACTGACGTCCACGGGGACTTGATCTTCGATGGATTCGAGCCACATCCGAGCGCGCCGCACTGTCACAATGGGCATGATCTAGCTATGCCACCGAACAGTGCCTTGGAGGCCGCACTCACATCGGCTCTGACCCTTAATTCGGAGCCAACTGCGCCGATCGAGGATGGGTGGTTGGACACCGCCTCGGGGGCTGCGATCCCAACGGTGATCGAGCAAAACACCAGCCCTGCACTCCGCAAGGCCCGTGACTCCGGGGGGCGGACTCCTTTCCGGACTCCGAGCCCTCCGCGGCCCTGCCGATCGAATCCGATTGGGCGCCGATCATGGAGTTCACCGCCGCGGACATCTTCCAGCACTCGCCCTTTGGCGATATCCCGAAGTCACTAAAGTCTCTCTCTTTATCAGGAGAGCCCTGGCTGGACTACGGTCAGCAAGGTTGGGATACGGACAATGAAGAAATTCAAAGCCCACCCACCACCCATTTGGTAGTCACTGTCGATAATTTAAATGACGTGCTCAATTTCGACTCCAAAGACATCGACGGTATGGACGACGATGAAGGAGACGCACATGAACCAACGCCTATAGGGCACTGGACAGCCACCTCATCTCATGATGTGTACATGGTGGACACACCTAAAGGAAGCGACGACGAGGAACACCGGGATGCAACGAGGGATCATTCTCTCAAAAAGCAATCAAAGCGGCGACGTAAATGCCGCTCAAAGCCCCGCCTCGATAAAAACAGCAGCCATACAGACCCAGCCATAGAGCAGGACAAACCGGCGGACGACGAACATGGCAACTTGGATAAACAAACCGAACAACCCTCCCACGGTGAGAACAGCATTCCGGACGACCTTACGCCGGACAAGCTAATGGAGCAGAAGAACCTCCACCGAAGGCTTGTTGCCACTGCACGTAGCCTGAAAAAGCAGAAGCGGAAGCTCAAAACTGCGGAAGATGCACTCAGAATCAGATGGACCAAAGTACTCAACACCGCAGACAAATACGGCGGCAGTCGCCACACCAAAAGCCATCCGATGCGAAAGCTACTGCCTGAATTTGACGAGGAGGCCGTAGAACCCCCGCAATCAAAAAATAAGAACGCCAACAGGTCGGATAGACGACCCCATGGCCAGCATAGAGCGGCAAGCGGTGCCGCACACAAGCCGACATGCGATCCACTTAAGGATTCGCATAAAAAAGATGGCCCAGCCAGATCTATCTATGGGCCAAGAAAGCAAGCTCTCGTAAGCAATGCAACACAACCAGTATCCGAACATCAGGGCACACCCAGATACAGGGGTGCCGCACACCCCCTATGTTTCACCAATGAGGTTTTGGACCATGAATTTCCAACAGGATTCAAACCCGTAAACATAGAGGCGTATGACGGAACAACAGACCCTGGAGTCTGGATTGAGGATTATATCCTCCACATACACATGGCAAGAGGATACGACCTCCACGCCATAAAATACTTACCCCTCAAACTTAAAGGGCCAGCTCGGCATTGGCTTAAAAGCCTTCCTGAAAACACCATTGGAAGTTGGGAGGAGCTCGAGGATGCTTTCCGGGCAAATTTTCAAGGGACCTATGTCCGCCCTCCGGATGCAGACGACCTAAGTCACATAGCTCAACAAGTCAGAGAGTCAGCCCAGAAATTCTGGAACAGATTCCTTACTAAAAAGAATCAGATAGTCGACTGTCCGGACGCCGAAGCCCTAGCAGCTTTTAGGCATAATGTTTGAGACGAATGGCTCGCCAGACACCTCGGCCAAGAAAATCCAAGAACAATGGCCGCATTAACAAGCCTCATGAGCCGCTTTTGCGCAGGAGAGGACAGCTGGTTGGCAAGATGTAGCACCAGCGACCCAAGTACATCCGAAACTAGGGATGGAAACGGAAAACCGCGACACAACAAGGACCAGTGCCGGACTAAGTAAAGCAGTCCGAAGAGCACGGTAGTCAATGCCGGATTCAAAAGCTCTCGGCAAAATCAGAAAAAGCTGCCCCTCAAGGATAACAGGGACGAGCTATCCAATTTAAACAAAATCTTGGACAAGATATGTCAAATACACAGTACTCCCGAGAAGCCTGCAAACCATACCCACAGAGATTGTTGGGTTTTCAAGCAGTCCGGCAAACTCAACGCCGAACACAAGGGGCTCGACTCACCAAGTGAAGATGATGACGAACCCCAAAAGCAGAGCACCAGGAAACAAAAGAATTTTCCACAAGAAGTCAAAACAGTAAACTTACTTCACATAACAAAACAAGCGGCGCCCATAGAGGTACTCACCATACGGCCTATCCCAAAGGAGTCTCGCCACTAGTTGTTAAAACCGATCACCTTCAATCATTTGGATTACTCTGGAAGTATCCGGAACGCAGGTTGGACTGCCTTGGTACTAGATCCAATAATCAACGGACTCCACTTTACAAATGTCCTAATGGATGGCGGCAGTGGTCTAAACCTGATATATCAGGACACAATCCGTCGCATGGGGATAGACCCGGCAAAAATTCGCCATAGCGAAACCTTCTTTCGAGGGGTAACACCAGGCCCGGATGCCCATTGCATGGGTTCTCTCCGGCTAGAAGTTATGTTCGGCTCCCCCGACAACTTCCGTCGCGAAAGGCTAACCTTCCATATCGTCCCATTCTCAAACAGCTTTCAAGCACTACTGGGACGCGAAGCTTTCGCTCGCTTTAACGCGATTCCGCATTATGCATGTCTTACGCTTAAAATGCCCGGTCCACGAGGCATCATCTCATTAAAGGGAAAGCATTGAGTGCGCCTCCAGCACGGAATATTGTGCGGTTGCCTTAATGGCCCCACAACAAAAAACGGCTTTACAAGCCAAAACATCTAAACAGGTCGTCAAGACCACGGACACGGCTAGACGAGTCCGGCATAAAAATGCAACCGGTAAAGGCTTAATAGCCGTATACCCCTGTACTAGGGGCTCCGCGCATATAAAGAAAGAGATAATCAAGCTCAATTCTAACCATTTCAATTTATACTTTGTTTATTCAGCATAACTTCCGTTCGGCACAACCTTTCTTCAACTAAGTTCCTCTCTTTTACAGATGAACACCGTGTTGCGCCCGTCCAGGATACGGCACAACGGAGACACAGGCGCAGACGTGCAGCAGGGACCCGTTCCAAGGATTCTTTTCAGATTAAGACCCTGCGTAAACCTTTTTTACTGTCTCTTGTTGATACACATCCCCTGGTTTTTTGGTATAACCAAGGAGGAGGCTGACGTCTTGGCATCTGGCCACGTCAGAAATTTGCGCGTACCTGGACACCAGGGGCTTACAATTAAGGGCGTTGTCCCGCCCGCCTTTGTAAAGACCGAATACCTTCGGGAGTGTTCGTCGTCGCGAGTTTGGCCTTATATGCATCAGCTCGGAATCATGTCTTTGGTCAAATGTTGGGTTGCCCGGCTCCTGTGTTTGGCTGCCTTACGTTCTGCTCTATCGGCTAAGGCGGCACCAGGAGAACTACTGTGATTGTGCCCCGGTTCGGCCGGGCGAGCACCTCAGTAGAGAAAGGCGAAAACTGACTGTCATGATATAGGCGAGAGACTGGTTAACCACTCGATGACTCACCGGAATCTTTAGGATTCCTCCGCATTAACGAAGGGCCGTTTCCCGGCCAGGCACATACGCGTCCCGAGTTCGGGCGAACGCAGGCGCCACCAGGGGCTATATAAGTAGCCTCACTGTCAAACTCCTATGGCTAAGTGAAAGTGTTAAAGCATTATAGTCCGACTGCCTAGTTCGCTGCGCTATCACCTCCTTTGTAGGACCAAGACGTTGGATTAAGTGTGAAAACGCGCCTTCTGCGAACACCCCTGCAATATTTGCGTGGGGGCGGAAGCTGACGACTGCCATCTTTCAGATTACATATAGACATATTATAAATGGCCGCACAGGAGGTGTTACAATACTTGTAGGCGCAAGTATAAAAAGCTTCTACCATTTATCAAAAATTGTTTTACAATAACATATGCTATTTAAACATAACATCCTTCGAGCACTGCGTCTCTATCACACGAGCGCCTTGAAGAACTTCCTGAAAATAGTGCTCGGCATGTACTCGGCTTTCATCCAAGTCTCGGGATGCAACAACAGCGGTCTCCATTTCCGCCCAGTGTGTTTTGACATGGGCAAGAGCCATCCATGCACCCTCTATGCATGCTGACCTCTTCATCGCATTAATATGCAGCACCACACCAAGGAACTGCTGCACCAAGTTGAAATAACTTGTCGGCTCTGGCCTCCCTAGCCACAGATGGTTCATGACACACTTCATGGCGAGTCCGGACAACCTATTCAGCTTAGCCCATTCGGCCAGTCAATCGGCCACTGACAGCGGACGCTCCGGATTATGGAACTGCGACCAGAAGAGCTTTTCCACTTCGTGATCTTCTTGATCCCGGAAGTGTTCGGTCGCATCTGCAGCACTCGCTGCCAAATCCAGATAGGTGTCCGCCGTACTCCACATTCGGTCTAGCGAAGCATGTTTAGGATCACAAAACCTCCTTCGCAGCATAAAGGGCTTTCCAGCCGCGATCTCTCCGGCCTGACGCAGCTCCTCCTTCACAGCTCTCATCACAGAGCGAGCATCCTTGGCATCGGTAACAGCCCTCTCCATGTCCGTCGGTCCCGCCTGGTCTTCTTTTTCAAGAACCTTGCAACGGTCAGCAGTGCTCTTCAGCTTTACGGCTATCTCGACCATTTCCTTCCTGCTTCGGCAATGAGCAGCCTGTTCGGCTTTCAGCTCTTCCATTGCCTTTACGGCAGCCGCATCACTCTTTCTAGCTTGCTCCTTGGCTCGGGCAAGTTCTGCCCAAAGATTCTCCATGGCAGCAGCGCCATCTGCATTACGCACACACATTGTAAGATACTGGCATAAAAAGCTCCTCTTACCAGGTGCCACCGGAGGGATTACATACCTTGCGCCTCGTCAAGCCGCTTGTTAACAAGCACGATGTCGGCATCTGCCACGTCAAGTTGCCGCTTTAGCTCGGCAAATTCATCAGTCCGGCGGGATGCCGGACACTTCGCCACCTACACACAAAGGAGGCATTTTAGACCTGAGGTTATGATCCTCTGCGCATCGTCACTTTTGACAACGCAAAGAGTCTCAGGGGCTACTATCTACACAGGGCGCATCTTATTTATGCGCAACGGTCAAAAAGGGTGCGTTATTCCGCGTACCTCAAAACCCGTCAGTAAACTTATGACGGCCTCGTGCAATCCGCTTTCCGCGGACGAAATCCTTTCAATCACCATGCCCATCAATGCACGGTGCTCCTCTGAGATAGATGCTCGCCCTAGCAGATCCTTCAGCTCCTCCGACCGCGCACCGGACGGTGCCGGACTCGTCCTATGGCCTTTTTCGAAGGACGGACACGGAGAGCCTTGGGGGGCCATATGGCTGCCTTCCGGCCCTGCCGAATTCGGAGAAAAAACCTCTCTCTACTTACGGCTCGATGGAGGGCTGACCCCCTTGAGGGCATAATTCGGCCGAGGTATCCCCCGACACAGGACCCTCTGACAAGGATTTCTTCCCTCGTTTTGAGGCCATGGCCTTCGGGTCTTCAGAGGCGGTCCTCTTCTTCCCCTGAGGAGAGGAATTTTCGATTCCTTCCCTCCGAACAGCCTCCTTCGAGGAGGCCATAGTTTCCTTGTCCCCTCCCTTGCTTTCCTCCAAAGGCACAATCTTCAACATCCTGACCAGCACGGGATCCGGCGTGGTCTCGGGGAGGGGAGCCGGACACCTGATAAGCTTTGCTTTCGCTATCCACTCCTGTTTAAAGAACAGCTCTTTAGAGGCAAGTTTTATGACAAATATACCGAGAGCGAGCCTGGGCACAAGGCTACTTACTTGAGTATCCGGGCGATTGCAGCTCAGACCTGCGTCCTCGGTCAAGTCCGGACACGTTGCTTGTGATCCGAAGAACAATTTATACATCTCCGCGGGCGTTGCGCCCATGAAATGCTGGAGAGCTCGCGGTCCCTCCAGATTAAACTCCCACAGGCGAAGGGGGCGGCGTTTGCTGGGCAGGGTTCGGCGAATCAGCATGTCCTGTGTCACTTTGACCAGGCTGAGGTCTCTCTCTAAGAGATCCCTGATACAGCCCTGCAACAAGGGCACGTCCTTCGATGGCCCCCAGTCTAGTCCTTTATTGACCCATGACGCTAGCTGTGGTGGAGGACCCGAGCGAAAGGCAGGTGGCGCCACCCACTTGGTGCCCCTGGGAGCGGTGATATAAAACCACTCTCGTTGCCATAAGCCGAGCTCCTCTTGAAAAGAGCCCTTGGGCCAGGGAGCATCAGCATTCTTGCTTATAACAGCACCTCCGCACTCCGCGTGTCGTCCCTCGATCATCTTCGGTTCAACTTTGAAGGTCTTGAGCCATAATCCGAAGTGAGGAGTAACACGAAGGAAGGCTTCACACACGATGATGAATGAGAAAATGTGGAGGATGGACTCTGGAGCTAAGTCATGAAATTCCAACCCATAATAAAACATGAGCCCCCTCACGAAGGGATCCGTCTGGAAGCCTAGCCCCCGACGGAAGTGAGACATGAATACCATGCTCTCGCCAGGCTTGGGAGTAGGAATGGCCTGCCCTTGAGCAGGCAGCCTATGTGATATTTCGCCTGTCAAATACCTGGCCTCTCTCAGCTTCAGCACGTCCTCCTCCGTGACGGAGGAGGGCATCCATCGGCCTCGAAGGTCGGAACCGGACATTGTCGAAGATCCGAAGCGCCCGAAATCTGGAGCCTTGGGTGTTGGAACTCGAGGCGAAGGGAGAAATCGTTTGAGATTGAAAGTAAGGAGTAAGGCCTTGGTCTCTTTATAAGAGGTTGAATACCAAGGGCCCTCCCCGTAACCGTTTGGGACTCGCCTTTAATCGAGAAAACATGCCAACGGGCACGATTGGGTTACCCATGTCCGTATTGATGAGAATCCCGTAAATAAAGGGGACACGATCTCTGCTTTGACAAGACGTGCCAAGGAAACCGCCTCGCAAAACGCGCTGAGGTGGGGGAGTAAAAACGATTCGAATAAAGGCTTCGCTGTAGTGTGATGTCACGCTACGGAATACGGCAGCGGATTAGATTTGTGTAAATATTATTCTCTCTATGGCAATATGTGGAAACTTATTTTGCAGAGCCGGACACTGTCCTTAGTGTTCAAAATGTTCTATGAAGTACTTGGAGGAGGAACCCGCCTTGCAATGCCGAAGACAATCTGCGCGCTGGACTTGTCGTCATTGAAGCCTGGTTCAGGGGCTACTTAGGGAGTCCTGGATTAGGGGGTGTCCGGATAGCCGGACTATACCTTTAGCCAGACTCCAGGACTATGAAGATACAAGATTGAAGACTTCGTCCCGAGTCTGGAAGGGACTTTCCTTGGCGTGGAAGGCAAGCTTGGCGATGCGGATATATAGATCTCCTACCATTGTAACCGACTCTGTGTAACCCTAGCTCTCTCCGGTGTCTATATAAACCAGAGGGTTTTAGTCCGTAGGAGAATATAACAATCATACCATAGGCTAGGTTCTAGGGTTTAGCCTCCTTGATCTCGTGGTAGATCTACTCTTGTACTACCCATATCATCAATATTAATCAAGCAGGACGTAGGGTTTTACCTCCATCAAGAGGGCCCGAACCTGGGTAAAACATCGTGTCCCTTGTCTCCTGTTACCATCCGCCTAGACGCACAGTTCGGGACCCCCTACCCGAGATCCGCCGGTTTTGACACCGACAGGTTGGGATCACGATCGTTACCATCATAGAGTTGTAGGGGAAGAAGAATGTGTTGGTGTAGACCTTACTTGGAGTCCCTCGAACGAGATGAACTATCCCTCATACCTCCCACGAACAGTCCCTCGAACTGAAGACTGAAAGCACAACCTCTCTACTTGGTTGCAAGCATGTAACCTTCATGATCCGGCAGCGCTTCGCCGTCCAGAGCTAATCGTCACCGAAGAATTAGAGGGAGGAGATTAGAACCACACGGGGCTTATAATTATGAGGACAAGAGGATTAGCCAAACTCTAATTAGTCAACTAGGACCAACTAGAACAAGAACTAGAAGAACTAGAGGAGGCTCCAAAACTTGTATGAACAATAGAGCAAAAACGCAAAGTATATATAGGTTTGAGGGGAGGGAGAGGGCAGCCACCAAGGGGGAAATAGTCCCCCTTGGTGCGCCGGCCTAGGGGAGGAGTTGGACTCCCTCCCCTAGTAGGATTCGCCACCCCCCCACACACAAACACAAGGAAAGGGGGGCGCCAACTCCACTTGGGCCTTTGTGGCCCAAGTTGCCTTCTACCTCTTGGCATGTTTAGACCCGTTGATATTTAAATCAAATATAAAATGTTCTAAATACCTCTAGACCATTACACACACACACACACACACACACACACACACACATATATATATATATATATATATAACATCTTTGGAAACATTTTCCACCTATATATAGTTTATCGGTATTACCTCATACTCTCTTAAACCCTTCCAGAGACCCCGAAACACTTGCGGATCCTCTTGGAACTATTCTGAATATTCATGAAACAATGCCACAAATATATTTCATGACTCCCGTCCTACTAACACTCAGAAGATCGTGATTGCCTTAAGCTTGTGACCCATAGGTTCGGTAACTCATATACATGAACAAACCGTCTGTTCAATGACCGACAACAGAACCGTGGACGTCCGTATCGATCCCTATGAGCACAGGAATGATATTCAAGAGAACCTTTGGTTATCATGTGATGTTCCCTTTGCTTCACGATACTTCAGAAAACCCGGGATGTATCGGTATCCTCCTGAGTCATCACCATGCTCATTATACCGAAATCCTCGTTACCGGTTTTGTTCTTCTTTCTCGTTATTATGTTTCGGCATCCTTGTGACAAAGTCACGTGTGTTTGGCCAGACGATTATTGATGCCATCATACCGGGAGGGCCCTAAGTATATCTCTCCATTGTCGTAGGAGCAGATCCCACTCTTGAGCTATCTGGTTACTTGTCAAAATTTTGGATGAACCTGTAAGTTGTCGTTATGATCACTGTGTTATAGGTGACGTTTGAGCAACCCCAAAGTCCACCAGACGGTAAGAAGTGACCATGATACTCTCATGGTATAAGGAGCCATATCACATGTTAACACTCCATGTTATTATAATTCAATGCAAACGATATTAACTCGATTCATAACAAACAAAATTGGGTCGATTCAATATGATCATTTTTTCAACGTCATAATCTCAATGTTGTTTTAGGATCATCATTACACTTAACGAAATCCTAAGATCCAGAGAACGTGATCACCAACAACACTGGAGCTAGTTATAGAGGCGAGACTAGGAAAATTTTATTTAATCGTTTATCATTTCGCACGTGCATATGAGTTTTCCACTGAATCGCATACTCTAGGATTATAGAAGTTATAGCATAGGATATAAACTCTATAATTATGAATATGGAAATATAATAATACAAATATTATTGCCTCTAGGTCATATTTCCAACATCTACTACTATTACTCCACCAATCGACCGCTATCCAAGATGCATCTATGGTATTAAGTTCATGACAAATGGAGTAATTCCTTAAGCAAGATGACATGATGTAGACAAAGTAAATTCAAGCAATATGAATAAACCCTATCATTTTACCCTTAATGGCAACAATACAAATGCGTGCCTCACTAACCCTTCTGTCACTGGGTGAGGACATTGAGGGACTCCTGGACTATGGGGTCCTCGGGCGTCCGGCCTGTTATCCATGGGCCGGACTGATGGACTGATGGTCGGAGACTGTACCCGTCTCCGGATTGGACTATACTTGGCATGGAAGGCAAGCTTGGCGGCCGAAGATTCCTTCTTATGTAACCAACTCTATGTAAACCCTAGATCCCCCCGATGTCTATATAAACCGGAGGGGTTAGTCTGGAAAGGATACACATTACCATAGTCATATAGGCTAGACATCTAGGGTTTAGCCATTACGATCTCGTGGTAGATCAACTCTTGTAATACTCATATTCATCAAGATCAAATAAGCAGTAAGTAGTGTATTACCTCCATAGAGAGGGCCTGAACCTGGGTAAACATCGTATCCCCCGTCTCCTGTTACCATCGATCCTAGACGCACAGTTCGGGACCCCCTACCCGAGATCCGCCGATTTTGACACCGACATTGGTTCTTTCATTGAGAGTTCCACTGTGTCGTCGATGAAAGGCTCGATGGATCGCCTTGTCCTTAAAGACAACATCACCGCCGGGGTAGCTCTGGCCCCGGGCCAAACCCTCCGGCTAGGCGACTTTACTATGATCGCCGTTCGGCCGTTGAGCCGACGATGACCTCTCGGGCCATCGAAAACCCCCTTCGCATCAATTTCGAGCACACCAAGTAGATGGATCCAGTTGAGCTTTCGTCCTTAAACGAGCTCCTAGATCGCATCCCCGCTTTGGGAATCGCTACAGATTACGATCAGATCGGGCCTAAAACCGACAAGGGAGAAACCGAAACTCCGCCGGTCACCCACTAGATTGCGGTAGTCGTGGAGCAGGATGGCGAGTCTTCTTATACATCGAAGACGGACTATGTTCAGATCACCGTTCATGAAGAGCCGGATACTCACCCGCGAAAAGATGCGACCAGCCCTCCGGACATAGCATCGGACGGTGGTCCCAAACAATCAGAAGATATTCCGAAACCTGGACTGTCAAGCCGGAAGGTCGTCAGACTTCGGATAATCGGTCAGGTCGGGGTTCGGATTTAATTCCACCCACCCGTCCGGACATAGACGCTCTCATGATCATAAAACAGCAGTCTCAGGAAAAGGTCCACCACTTCTGGGCCAGATTCCTCCTTGTCAAGGACAAGGTAAAAGATTGTCGTGACGAGGATGCAATATCAGCGTCCTGCAAAAATTGCGCGGACGAAGGAATCCTCAACGCCATCAATGGCCGCCGCATACTAAAATTCGTTGACTTAGCAACCATCGTACAAAAGTATAGCGCGATGGAGAGCGCCTGGGAAACTCGGGCAGCTCGCTGGGAACCGTCGGTCCCAACCCAACTCCCCCTACAGGCGAAAAGGGCGCACCCTCGTGGCACGCCCAGCCCAACAGTCAAGAAACACAAAGCCTCTATACGGCACGACACCGTTCTGTAGGGATGGTTCGATGGCCCATGCAAAATACATACAACAACAGATACCGTGGAAACCCACAGCCTTAGAGCATGTTGGATACTATGACAGGTAGCCAAGAGCAGCGAGAACATCCTTATCAAGAACGCCCCGGAACAACATCCCCCAGAAGACAATGACTCAAGAGTATTGACAGTCTTTGAGACATTCGCTTCAAACAACAAGCGCAAAAGGGCACTTTGTGAGCTCGATGAAGTCTGCCAAATTGCTGTAATAAACCCATGGAACGACACGGCGATAACATTCAACGCCGGTGACGAACCAAAGTACAGAACAGTACGATCGCCAGCCGCGTTAGTCCTCAGTCCCATCATGGATGGGTTTCGACTCACCAAGGTCCTCATGTACGGCGGCAGCGGACTAAATCTCATTTACGAGGATACACTCCATAAAATGGAAATAGACAGGAGCCGCATCAAGCAAAGTAACACAACCTTCCGGGGAATTATTCCTAGTCGGGAGGCGCGGTGCGCGGGCAAAATCACACTTGACGTGGTATTCGGCACGCCGGAGAACTATTGGTCCGAAGAAATAACTTTCCGAGTGGCCTCTTTCAGCAGTGGATATCACGCCCTGTTGGGGCGGGATGCTTTTACACGCTCCCAACCTATACCTCATTATGGGTATATGAAGCTCAAAATGCCTGGACCGAACGGTATAATGACTCTCGTAAGTGATCCGGACATAGCACTCCGCGCTGAAAACAAAACCGCATCCCTAGCCCTGGAGGCGCTATCCGAAGCCCTCACGGCCGAAGAATTAACCGCACTACGCTCCACGGTGGATAGGGACGATGTGATCCTCGACAAACGCCCCAAATCCACCTCATTCAAACCGGCAGAAGAAATAGTCAAATTCCAGGTCCACCCAACGGACCCCAAGAAGACAACATCTATCGGAGCTCAACTGAACCCAATAGTTGACGCCACGCTATGAGAATTCCTGGGTGAAAACTGGGACATATTCGCCTGGCACCCTTCGGATATGCCAGGAATCCCACACAAGTTGGCCGAACATAGCCTCAACATATTAAAGGGATTTAAACCAGTCAAGCAAACACTACGGCGCTTTTCCGAACCCAAGCGACAAGCCATGGGGGAGGAGCTGGCCAAGCTCATCGAGGCCAGATTCATTAGAGAAATCAAGCATCCGGACTGGCTGGCAAACCTGGTGATGGTACCAAAGAAGGATAAATCCTGGCGCCTATGTGTCAATTTCAAGGATCTCAACAAGGCTTGCCCTAAGGATCCTTTTCCCCTTCCCCGCATTGATCAAATCATTGATGCCACCGCAGGGCACAACTCACTGTGTTTCCTTGATGCATATTCCGTATACCATCAGATCAAAATGAAGGAATCCGACCAGGATGCAACAACATTTATTACCCCATACGGGCCATTCTGCTTCAACACTATGCCCTTTGGGCTCAAGAACGCCGGCGCGACATACCAATGCATGATTCAAACATGCGTGGAGAAACAGATCGGCAAAACGGTAGAAGCTTACGTCGATGATGTCGTCATCAAAACTAGGCATGTCGAACACTAATAGACGACTTACGTCTTACGTTTGACAACCTCCGGGCATATGACATTAAGCTCAACCCGGAAAAGTGTGTCTTCGGCGTCCCCGCTAGAAAACTGTTGGGCTTCATCATTTCCAATAGAGGAATCGAAGCAAATCCGAGCTCTGTCATAGTTGGCTAGACCAACAAACCTCAAACAGGTCCAAAAACTGGCGGGATGCATGGCAGCACTAAGCCGCTTTATCTCCAGACTAGGAGAAAAGGCACTACCACTCTATCGCCTCTTACGGTGCACCGACAACTTTGAATGGACAGACGCGGCGACTGCCGGACAGGAGGAAATAAAGACCCTCCTCGCAAGCAATCCAATCCTGGCCACACCAAACGCGGGTGAACCCATGTTGCTGTACATATCGGCAACACATCAGGTGGTGAGTGTCGTGCTCGTCGTCGAACAAGAACAGGACAGACACAAATTCCCACTTCAAAAACCAGTATACTACGTATCTACTATCCTCACACCATGCAAATCCCGGTACCCCCACTACCAAAAGATAGCATATGTGGTCTTCATGGCATCCCGCAAGCTACGACACTACTTCCAGGATTGTTCAATCACGGTGGCTTCTGAGGTCCCACTCAATGACATAATAAACAACCGCGATGCCACGGAACGTATCGCCAAATGGGCCATAGAGCTACTTCCATTCGACATAACATACAATCCACACCGAGCCATCAAATCTCAAGTACTGGCCGACTTCGTTGCCGAATGGACAGAGGACAAACTCCCTAAAGAGTATGGCGCATACTCCAACTGGGTCATGTATTTTGACGGATCCAAAATGTTGGCAGGACTAGGAGTGAGAGTCGTATTAACATCCCCCACCGGAGACGTCGTCCAATATGTACTCCAAGTATTATACACAGACACCAACAACATAGACGAATACGAGGCCCTACTGCATGGTCTTAGGATGGCCAAATCCATGGGCGTACAACGCCTGGAGGTGCGCAGGGACTCGAACCTCGCGATATCTCAGATAAGCGGTGACTTTGACGCCAAAGATCGAAAGATGGCAGCTTATCGGAATGCCGTATTAAAAATGTCGGCTCGGTTCGAGGGGCTTGAATTTCATCACGTCGTCCGAGAAAGCAATCAAGCAGCGGACGTCTTGGCTCACATCGGCGCTATGCACGACCCCGTCCCACCTAACATCTTCCTGGAATGGCTCTTCAAGCCATCCGTGGTGTGGCAAGGGGAGGGAGGCGACCACAGTTCATATCCGAACTGAAAGGATTGAGAAGAGGTGTCTAGAGGGGGGGTGATTAGACACTAAGTGCCAAAAGTTGCAGTTTTTAATATACTTAAGTTTAAGTGGAGTTTAAGCACAAGTTTAACAAACACAATACATATCAAGCAAGCATGCAATGAGTATATGAGCAGCGGAAAGTAAATCATGCAACTTGCAAGAATGTAAAGGGAAGGGTTTGGAGTATTCAAACGCAATTGGAGACACGGATGTTTTTGGCGTGGTTCCGATAGGTGGTGCTATCGTACATCCACGTTGATGGAGACTTCAACCCACGAAGGGTAATGGTTGCGCGAGTCCACGGAGGGCTCCACCCATGAAGGGTCCACGAAGAAGCAACCTTGTCTATTCCATCACGGCCGTCGCCCACAAAGGACTTGTGTCGGTGTCAAAACCGGCGGATCTCGAGTAGGGGGTCCCGAACTGTGCGTCAAGGTCGGATGGTAATAGGAGACAAGGGACACGAAGTTTACCCAGGTTCGGTCCCTCTCGATGGAGGTAAAACCCTACTCCTGGTTGATTAATATTGATGATATGGGTAGTACAAGAGTAGATCTACCACGAGATACAGGAGGCTAAACCCTAGAAGCTAGCCTATGGTATGATTGTGTATGATGATGGTTCTGTCCTACGGACTACAACCCTCCGGTTTATATAGACACTGGATAGGGTTAGGGTTACACAGAGTCGGTTACAATGGCAGGAGATCTTCAGTATCCGCACCGCCTAGCTTGCCTTCCACGCCAAGGAAAGTCCCATCCGGACACGGGACGAAGTCTTCAATCTTGTATCTTCATAGTCCAGGAGTCCAGCGAAGGTATAGTCCGGCTACCCGAACACCCCCTAATCCAGGACTCCCTTAGTAGCCCCTGAACCAGGCTTCAATGACGACGAGTCCGGCACGCAGATTGTCTTCGGCATTGCAAGGCGGGTTCCTCCTCCAAGTCCTTCATAGAAGATTGTAAACACCAAAAATAGTGTCCGGCTCTTCAAAATAAGTTTCCACATATTGCCATAGAGAGAATAATATTAACACAAATCAAATCTGCTGACGTATTCTGCAGTGCGTCATAACACTGCGGCCAAGCTTTTTATACAAATTGTTTTCACTTTTCCACCTCAGCGCGTTTAGCGAGGCGGTTTCCTTGGCACGTCTTGTCAAAGCAGAGATCGTGTGCCCATTTTAACGGGATTCTCATCAATACGGACGTGGGTAACCCAACCGCGCCATTCACCATGGCGCTGGGGAGGCAAGCGAGTTTTATCAGGTAGGTGGGGACGCATAACCGCATCCGCCCATATAAGGGGATAAGGATCCACCTTTTTACCTACGCCTTCTTCCACCTTTGCCAATCCATCTCTCGCGCACTCAAGCTCCAGTGCCCAAGCCCGCTCTTCCCACCTCAACCTTCTCCAGCATTTCCGGAGCGGGAGGCAAGTGGATGGTCTCCTCCGTTACGGAGGCTCAAGTAAAAAAGCTAAGGAAAGCCGGATACTTGTCCAAGGACATCCCGCACCGGCTTCCTGAGGAGGGGTAGGTTCTCCCCACCCCAAGGCCCCATGAGAGGGTAGTTTTCCTTCCTCACTTCCTCCGCGGATTGGGTTTTACACTTCACCCATTCGTCCGGGGACTCATGTTCTACTATGGCCTAGATTTCCACGATCTGGCCCCGAACTTCATCCTCGACATCTTGGCGTTTATCGTTGTGTGTGAGGCTTTCCTCCACGTCCGCCCCCATTTCGGCCTTTGGCTCAAGACCTTCAACGTCAAGCCCAAGGTGGTGCGCGGCAGCCAAGCGGAGTGCGGAGGTGCTATGGCTGGCAAGATAGCCAATGTCCTGTGGTTCAAGGGCTCCTTTGTGGAGACCCTAAAGGGGCGGCAAGCCGGGTGGTTTTACATCACCGAGCCCCCGGAATGGGTCGCAGCCCCCGAATTCAGATCCGGACCCCCCACGCGGCTTGTGTCCCGGAAACAGACGGGCCTGTCGTGGGGCAACGAGGAAGAGGTGACCGGACAAAAGACCTGCATCAAGTCCCTGGTTGACAAGCCAATCCGGCTGGTCAATATAGTCCAGGTCATGCTCGTTCGTCTGATCCTCCCGTGCCAACGACGGGATTTCAATTTGTGGGAGTTCGACCCAGCGCAGCACCGAACCCTCAACAGGCTATTCGACACGTCGTATGAAGACGTCTGGAAGGTGCTAATCAAAGGCGTCGGAGCCCCCGCATTCGCTTCCGAGGACCGCGGATACATCACGCAGCGTCACACTAGCGAGGTAAGCTATCTATGCCTTTGACAGGATTATTAAGCTCTTTTTCATAGATTAACTCTATGCGGGATCTAAACTCCCTTACCTTTGACAGGCTTGGCAGGCGATATCCGGACCAATTAACTGTCCGCCCCCCCTACCCGAAGACCCAGCCCCAGCTCTCCTGATGAAGCTGCTGACTCCGACACCTTACGTGGTGCCGGAGAAGAAGGTCAAGAAGAAGAAGAAGACCACCGGGACTCGAAAGAGTGCCCATAACTTGGTGGTGTCGGACTCGTCGTCTGACGAGTCCGAGGCGCCCTCCTCTCCTGAAAACGAGGAGGAGGAAGAAGAAAGTCCCCCCCCCCAGTGGGGGGAGAAAAGAAGAAGAAGGCCGCCCCATCGGGGGAGGCCGAGGGGTCTAGGAAAAGGAAGACCCCTCCGCCGGACTACTCCCACGACGCCGAAGAGAGCGGAGAGGAGTGGCCGGACAGGGTCAAGCGTCCGGCGAAATCATAAATATTCGTATACCAGAGTAAATCATGATATTCCTTTAATGCGCAGCTTTCCCTAATGTCGAATGTGATTTATGCAGCCCGCCTCGGGCCGAACTCGACGATTCGTCGAGCGGCTCCCTGGATACGTCGGACGTGAACTCAGTTCCGCCCGCTGTCTCCCCCCGCACTACAGACGACGCCGAAGTGGCGTCGCAACAAGCTCCGGGGCAGGAGGAGGTGGTCCTGGAGGAGCCGAAAGGCGACCTCCCTGACCCCAGGAATAAAGGGGACAAGACCCCCTAGGGCTCCGAGTCCGGCTTTGTGCCGGACGCCGCGCCGGACTCTTCAACAGTTCCGGTTCGCGGTAGGCGACCTCCTTCCAAGAGGAGCAAGCCTTCTGAGCCGGCGGCCTCCGTCCAACCGGAAGTGCCGGACAATCTGCTGGAGGTGCTTGACGGCGCCTCCATCGACGAGGAACACCGTACTATTATGAGTACGATGATTCGAAGGGTTCAGTCCGCCAAGAGCGGGCTGACTGAAGCTTGCGCTAGCCTTCTTACAGGCTTCGAGGAAAGTAGGAATATGTCAAAATATGACCGCATAGACAGTAGCCCCTGATGCTCTGTTCGGCGTTCGAAAAGAAAAGCCGAATAGAGGATCTATTAATTTTCGCAGGAGACTAACAATAAAGAGTCAATATGCGTATGCAGGCTTCGCTGCTATCCACCACCGCACTGACTGCGTAGGTGGAAGTCCTAAAAAAGGACCTCAGGCGGACCGAGCAAGAGCTCGGCCTTGCCAAACGGCAGCTCGAGGAGAAAGAAGGTAAGAAATACCCTACAAAGAAAAAAGGTGCCTATAGAGAGGCGTGATTGCAAAAAATAACAGGATCGTGCTGCTTATTGTAGGGGCCACAACTGAGGTGGCGACCCTCAAGCAGGCGCTAACTGAGGCCGAAAAGAAAACGGCCAAGGAGCGCACCGAGCGAGAGAGGCTTGGGGCTCAGGTTGGCGAGGTGCAGCAAGAGCTGCAGGCTCTCATGAAAAAACATGAGAGCTTGGAGCTTGAGTCAAAGGCGCAAGCATCCAAGCTCGCGTCGGCCCTCGAGACCACCAAGGGTGCCAAGGCCGAAGCCCAAAAGGACCTCCAAGAGTTGGAGGAGATGAAAAAGATAGCAGCGGGTAAGGCATTGTTAATGAAAAGTAGGAATATAAAAGTAAACTACTTGTCAGTTACCCGAATCCGGAGTTCTCCAGGGGCGTTCGCAGATCTTCCCCGCAGCGTATCCGACGCCGCCGCATTCTACCGAGCTGAAGAGGGCAGCTCGACGGAGAGTGTGTTCTGGTCTCAGTATTCTGAGGCCGGACACCCTGTGCCTTTGAGCGAGCAGCTGAAACAGTTGGTCGAGCTCCACAAGGCGGCCGAACAAGCCATGAAGGGCTTCCTAGTTTGGCTGTGGCCCGGGGAGGCCCTGCCTGGGAGCTACTTCGGGCTGGTGCGGCGGCTGGTGGAGGCCTGTCCACGGCTTGAGGTTATCAAGCGTTCCTCCTGCATCGAAGGTGCCGGGAGGGCCCTTGCCCGTGCAAAGGTGCACTGGGGTAAGCTTGACGGAGAGAAGCTGGTGAAGGACGGGCCACCGCAGGGGAAGGAGCATTGCAAGCCCGAGAACTACTACAAGGATGTTCTTGCTGGTGCCCGCCTTATTGCGGATGAATGTACTAGAGATGTAATATTTGAATGAACTCGCTCGTGTTTATCCTGTGCGCTGAAAACTTGTTCATATGCGCTAAGCAATGCTTATGGAATTTAAAATATTATTTTCTGTGTGGCGTTTATCAAAAATTGAGAGATGGCCAGTCGTCGGCTTCTGCCCCCATGCCGCTAGTGCTGGGGTGTTCGGGATAAACCTGAGCGCTCTTTTTCCCATGGTTGGGTCATTCGAGGGAGGTGCTCAGCACAACGAACCAGGCAACCGGACTATAATGCTTGAACACTCTCACTTATCCATAGAACTTTATAATTTTAAATTTCGGCGAAGCCCCTAGTTTGGAAGACCGAATTCGGGGCGCTATCCACGCCTTTGGCCGGACAGAGCCAGCTCCTCGCTCGAAGCGGCATAAGTCTTTAGGGACTCGAAAAACCTCTCGAACAGCGACCGGTCTCTCGCCTTATCATGACAGTCAGTTTTAGCTTTCTCCACTGAGGTGCTTAACCCAGCTGAACCGGGGCACAATCGCAGTGGTTCTCCTAGCGCTACCTTAGCCGATATAGCGGAACGTAAGGCACCAAAACATAGGAGCCGGGCAACCAACTATTGACCCAAATCATGATTCGGAGCCGATGCATATAGTGCTATAAGTTCGGGGTGCCGCACTTGTGAAAGTGTACGGACTTCTCACACCAGATCGAAGGGTAATGAAGCCCCTGGCGTGTTTGCCGTACCATGGTGTACGGGTGCGATCATGTTATTTAATAAACATATATATTAAAAGAGAATAATGCAAAAAATAGGCAAAAAGCTATGCATTGTTTATAAAGAGGCTATTTATCAAAGCCGAACGATACAAGTAGTACGATAAGCAAAAAGATATTAGACTATTTAACATGTCCTGACCAGGGGCAGGCCGCGGAATTGTGTTCGAAACAGATATACCGCTCGTAATAGGGACCACCTGAGAGTTCCATAATGCGGCGTAGCTTTGTCTGCTTCCCTGGATCTTGCACCATTTGTGCGGCAGTCGAATTGCCGAACAGGTCGTCCAAAGTGTGGAGTCCTGAAAGTAATAAAAAGAATCCAGCAGCCCCTAGTATGTTTTAAGCCGTATTGTGAGCATGCCGTTACTGTGTCCCTTCCCCTGTGCCCATGGTATTTCAAGGGCGTAATTATGTACGCGAGGTACTAGCCCCGCTATGTCGTGATGGCTGGGGTTGGGGCCGCATTGCTACGCCCTGCTCAGAACGTGCCAGGCGGTCTTGTTGTAGGTTACTCCGGGCGCGCTTGGCATTGTCTGGCTTTTTAACGGCCGGACTGGAGAGTTGCCTAAAAAGGCTGCTTTGTACTTCCGCTGCGAGAGCCGCCGTGTGCTCCTCCGTACGGAGGGAGCGTTCGGAGTTTCCATTGACCGTGATTACTCCTCGAGGGCCTGGCATCTTGAGCTTGAGGTATGCATAGTGCGGCACCGCATTGAATTTGGCAAATGCGGTTCGTCCGAGCAGGGCGTGATAGCCACTGCAGAACGGGACTATGTTGAAGATTAACTCTTCGCTTCGGAAGTTATCCGGAGATCCGAAGACCACATCAAGTGTTACGTAGCCTGTACAGTTGGCTTCTACACCTGGTATAACGCCTTTAAAGGTCATCCTTGTGGGCTTAATCCTTGATGGATCTATGCCCATTTTCCACACTGTATCCTGATAAAGCAGGTCCAGGCTACTGCCACCATCCATGAGGACTCTTGTGAGATGAAATCCGTCGATGATTGGGTCGAGAACCAATGCGGCAAAGCCGCCATGACGGATGGTAGTGGGGTGGTCCCTTCGATCAAAAGTGATCGGGCAAGAGGACCATGGGTTGAAATTTGGGGCGACTGGCTCCATCGCCTATACGTCCCGTAGCACACGCTTCCGCTCCTTCTTGGGAATGTGGGTTGCGTATATCATGTTCACCGTCCGCACTTGTGGGGGAAACCCCTTCTTTCCATTGTTGTTCAGCGGCCTGGGCTCCTCCTCGTCATCGCTATGCAGCCCCTTGTCTTTGTTTTCGGCTCTTAACTTGCTTGCCTGCTTGAACACCCAACAATCCCTGTTGGTGTGATTGGCTGGCCTTTCGGGGGTTCCATGGATCTGGCACAAGCGGTCGAGTATTCGGTCCAAACTGGACGGGCCCTGAGTATTCTTTTTAAATGGCTTTTTCCCCTGACCGGATTTATAGCCTCTGAATCTGGCGTTGACTGCCGTATCTTCATTGCTGTCGCTGCTAACGCGGCGCTTTTGCTTATTTCGACGTGTCCTGCCACTTTTGTCCTTGGTATGCGAATTACCAGGGTTCTTTGATAAGTTGTTGCTGCGAGCTAGCCAGCTATCTTCGCCCGTGCAAAAGCGGGTCATGAGTGTCGTGAGGGCTGCCATGGATTTCGGCTTTTCCTGTCCCAGGTGACGGGCAAGCCACTCGTCGCGGATGTTATGCTTGAAGGCTGCTAGGGCCTCTGCGTCCGGACAGTCGACTATCTGGTTTTTCTTTGTTAGGAACCGTGTCCAGAATTGCCTGGCCGATTCTTCTGGCTGCTGAATTATGTGGCTTAGGTCGTCGGCGTCCGGTGGTCGCACATAAGTGCCCTGGAAGTTGTCGAGGAATGCGGCTTCCAGGTCCTCCCAAGAACCGATTGAGTCCGCTGGCAGGCTGTTAAGCCAGTGCCGGGCCGGTCCTTTGAGTTTGAGAGGGAGGTATTTGATGGCGTGTAGATCATCGCCACATGCCATGTGGATGTGAAGGAGATAATCCTCGATCCATACCGCCGGATCTGTCGTGCCATCGTATGATTCAATGTTTATGGGTTTGAAACCCTCTGGGATTTTATGATCCATTACTTCATCTGTGAAGCATAGTGGGTGTGCGGCGCCCCTGTACTGGGCTATGTCATGACGCAGCTCGAAAGAGCTATGTCTGTTGTGTTCGGCCCGGCCGGATTTATTTTGTCCGGAGTGAAGATCATCGTCACGTGTCGTCGGGCGCCTGCGCGATCCATAGATCGATCTTGTTTGCCTTGCTTTATCCTCCAGTACATCTCGCAGGTCTGGCACATTGTCCCGTGCTTTGGTTGAGCGGCGTCGGGGCATATCTTGGGTGGAGGTTCGACAGGCCTCTCTGTCGTGGCCGCGAGGTGGCCGGTCTGCCATGTCATGTGCTGGTGATGTAGGCGCTTCCTCCTCTAATCGGGGTAGCGGTCTGCGTTTAGGATAATTCTTGGAGGGGCGCTCGAGTTCGTACTCTTCGGCCGCAAGGACTTCAGTCCATCTGTCAGCTAGCAAATCTTGATCAGCTCTAAGCTGTTGCTGCTTTTTCTTTAGGCTGTTCGCCGTGGCTAAAAGCCTGCATTTGAAACGCTCTTGTTCGGCGGGGTCTGATGGTACGATGAATTCGTCGTCATCGAGGCTTGCCTCGTCTTCGGAGGGAGGCATATAGTTATCATCCTCAACCTCTCATTCTGCCGCTCTCTCATGAGGGCTGGCTTCTCCATCTTCCTGCGCTGAATCTTGCTGGGTTGGGTGTTCTTCGGCGCTATCCGGGGTAGTATTATCTCCCATGACGGAATCACCATTTTTGCTTTGGCGGGATTTAGAGCGGCGCCGCTGACGTCGGCGCTTTGGCTGTTTTTTGGAGGTGTCATCCCTCGCTGTTCCATCGCCATCTCCATCCTTTGGAGTATCCACCATATATACGTCATATGACGAGGTGGCCGTCCAGCGCCCTACAGGTGCTGGTTCCTGTTCGTCTCCTACCTCGTCGTCCATACCGTTGAAGTCTCCGGAGCCGAAGTCAAGCATGTCGGTTAACTCGTCGACAGTGGCTACCAAGTGGGTGGTGGGAGGGCTTTGAATTTCTTCATCGTCCGTATCCCATCCTTGCTGACCGTAATCCAGCCAGGGCTCTCCTGATAAAGAGAGAGACTTGAGAGAATTCAGGATGTCGCCAAAAGGCGACTGCTGAAAGATGTCCACGGCGGTGAACTCCATTATCGGCGCCCAATCGGCTTCGACCGGCAGGGGCGCGTGGGGTTTGGAGTTCGGAGAGGAGTCCGGACCCTCGGGATCACGGGTCATGCGGAGTGCGGGGCTGGCGTTCGGCTCGATCGCCTTTGAGATCGCAGCCCCCCGAGGTGACGTCCAACCGCTCATCCTCAATTGGCGCAATAGGCTCCGAGTTAAGGGTCGGAACCGGTGCGTGCGCGGCCTCCAGGACACTGTTTGGAGGCAGAGCTAGATCATGCCCCTCGAGATAGTGTGGCGCGCTTGGCTGTGGCTCGAACCCGTCGAAGATCAAATCTCCACGGATATCCGCCGTGTAGTTTAAGCTTCCAAACCTGACTTGATGGCCAGGGGCGTAGCTTTCGATCTGCTCCAGATGACCAAGCGAGTTCGCCCGCAGAGCGAAGCCGCCGAAGACGAACATCTGTTTGGGGAGAAAAGTCTCACCCTGGACCTCATCGTTGTTGATGATCAAAGGAGCCATCGGGCCTGAAGGCGACGATACAGAGGAACTCTCAATGAAAGCACCAATGTCGGTGTCAAAACCGGCGGATCTCGGGTAGGGGGTCCCGAACTGTGCGTCTAGGCGGATGGTAACAGGAGACAACGGACACGATGTTTACCCAGGTTCGGGCCCTCTCGATGGAGGTAAAACCCTACTCCTGCTTGATTAATATTGATGATATGGGTAGTACAAGAGTAGATCTACCACGAGATCAAGGAGGCTAAACCCTAGAAGCTAGCCTATGGTATGATTGTGTATGATGATGGTTCTGTCCTACGGACTACAACCCTCCGGTTTATATAGACACCGGATAGGGTTAGGGTTACATAGAGTCGGTTACAATGGCAAGAGATCTTGAGTATCCGCACCGCCTAGCTTGCCTTCCACGCCAAGGAAAGTCCCATCCGGACACGGGACGAAGTCTTCAATCTTGTATCTTCATAGTCCAGGAGTACGGCGAAGGTATAGTCCGGCTACCCGAACACCCCCTAATCCAGGACTAACTCAACTTGCCTCACTAGCGGTTGATCTTCACGAAGTAGGCGATCTCCTTGCCCTTACAAACTCCTTGGTTCCACTCCACAATCTTGTTGGAGGCTCCCAAGTGACACCTAGCCAATCTAGGAGACACCACTCTCCAAGAAGTAACAAATGGTGTGTTGATGATGAACTCCTTGCTCTTGTGCTTCAAATGATAGTCTCCCCAACACTCAACTCTCTCTCACAGGATATGGATTTGGTGGAAAGAAGATTTGAGTGAAAAGCAACTTGGGGAAGGCTAGAGATCAAGATTCATATGGTTGGAATGGAATATCTTGAGCTCAACACAAGTGTAGGTGGTTCTCTCTCAGAAAATGTGTATTGGAAGTGTAGATGTGTTCTGATGGCTTTCTCCATGAATGAAGAGTGGGTGGAGGGGTATATATAGCCTCCACACAAAATCTAACCGTTACACACAATTTGCCAACCTCGGTGGGACCGAATGGTTAAACTCAGACGGACCGATTCAGCAAACCTAGTGACCGTTAGGATTTTTGGTGGGACTGGGATGCAACTCGGTAGGACTGGTTAGGGTTCGGGCATAACGTAATCTCGGTGTGACCGATTACACAAACTTGGTAGGACCGATTTTGGTAATAAGCTAACCAGAGAGTTGGTCAGGCAAACTCGGTGAGACCGATTACACAAACTCGGTGGGACTGATTTTGGTAATAAGCTAACCAGAGGATTTGCATTGTAATCTCGGTAGTACCGATTGCTCAAACTCGGTGAGACCGATTTTGGTAATGGACATACACAGAGAGATTACAATCCCATCTCGGTGAGACCGAGATCCCTATCGGTGAAACCAATTTGCTAGGGTTTGTGGCAGTGGCTATGACATCTGAAACTCGGTGGCGCCGGGTAGAAAGAATCGGTGGGGCCGAGTTTGACATTTGGTTTAGGTCATATGTGGATGTGGGAAGGTAGTTGAGGGTTTTGGAGCATATCACTAAGCACTTTGAGCAAGCAAGCCATTAAGCAACACCTCATCCCCTCTTGATAGTATTGGCTTTTCCTATAGACTCAATGTGATCTTGGATCACTAAAATAGAAAATGTAGAGTCTTGATCTTGAAGCTTGAGCCAATCCTTTGTCCTTAGCATCTTGAAGGGGTTCCACATCCTCTAGTCCATGCCACTCCATTGTTGAACTTATCTAAAATATACTAGGTAAAAGTGTTAGTCCAACAAGAGATATGTTGACATTAATTACCAAAACCACCCAGGGAGCACTTGTGCTTTCACGAACACAACCTCAAATCCCGAACATATAGACAACGTCGGGGCTCAGCCACCGAAATAACACCGTCGACCCATCTCATTATGGCAGTCATTTCCCCATGGACCGAACCCTTCTTGGCCTACATTAATAGGTAGGAGCTTCCCGACACCAGAATGAGGCTCGCCGCATTGTCAGGCGTTCGAAGGCCTAGAAGGTTCACGACGGAGAGCTCTACAAGAAAAGCACTACCGGAGTACTTCAAAGATGTATCTCCGAAGAAGAGGGGCGACAGCTTTTAGTGGAAATTCACGCTGGCCTCGGCGGACATCACGCCGCGGCTCGGGCCCTCGTTAGCAAAGCCTTCCGGGATGGGTTTTATTGGCCGACAGCCCGAGCGGACGCGCAGGACCTTGTCCAACGCTGCGTCAGATGCCAGCTCTTTGCCAACCAAAGCCACATGCCCCCAACTGCCTTGCAAACTATCCCCATTACTTGGCCTTTTGCGGTCTAGGGCCTGGATATGGTTGGACCCCTTAAAGGGGGAAGCCATAAGAAAAAATATCTGCTGGTCATGGTGTACAAATTCACTAAGTGGATAGAGGCTAAACCGGTCAAATCGGCTGAGTCCGGCCCGGTGATTGACTTCATATGCGGTGTTGTGCACCGTTATGGTGTCCCACACAGCATCATCACCGACAACGGCTCCAATTTCACAGCCGACAAGGTAAAAACCTGGGGTACTAATCTGGGTATTGAACTCGATTATGCCTCCGTCTACCACCCACAAACCAACGGTCAAGTCAAATGGGCCAATGGTCTTATTATGAGCGGCATCAAGCCCAGACTAGTGCGGTCTTTGAAAGAATCAGAAAAGCACTGGGTTGAGGAGCTCGTCTCCGTACTCTGGGGGCTGCGGACCACGCCCAACCGTACTACCGGATACACACCTTTCTTCATGGTGTATGGCACAGAGGCCGTATTGCCCTGCGATATTATTCACGACTCACCTCGAGTGCGTATGTACAAAGAGAGATAAGCCGAGCTTGATCGGCAGGACAGCCTAGATGCCCTGGAGGAGGAATGCTGTCGGTGTCAAAACCGGCGGATCTCGGGTAGGGGGTCCCGAACTGTGCGTCTAGGCGGATGGTAACAGGAGACAACGGACACGATGTTTTTACCCAGGTTCGGGCCATCTCAATGGAGGTAAAACCCTACTCCTGCTTGATTAATATTGATGATATGGGTAGTACAAGAGTAGATCTACCACGAGATCAAGGAGGCTAAACCCTAGAAGCTAGCCTATGGTATGATTGTTGTATGATGAAGTTGTCCTATGGACTAGAACCCTCCGGTTTATATAGACACCGGATAGGGTTAGGGTTACACAGAGTCGGTTACAATGGTAGGAGATCTTGAATATCCACATCGCCAAGCTTGCCTTCCACGCCAAGGAAAGTCCCATCCGGACACGGGACGAAGTCTTCAATCTTGTATCTTCATAATCCTGGAGTCCGGCTGAAGGTATTGCCCGGCTACCCGAACACCCCCTAATCCAGGACTCCCTCAGTAGCCCCTGAACCAGGCTTCAATGACGACGAGTCTGGCGCGCAAATTGTCTTCGGCATTGCAAGGCGAGTTCCTCCTCCAAGTTCTTCAATAAGATTTTAAACACCAAGGATAGTGTCCGGCTCTGCAAAATAAGTTTCCACATATTGCCATAGAGAGAATAATATTAACACAAATTTAATCTACTGACGTATTCCGCAGCGTGACATCACACTACGGCCAAGTCCTTTACTCGAATCGTTTTTGCTTTTCCATCTCAGCACGTTTTGCGAGTCGGTTTCCTTGGCATGTCTTGTCAAAGCAGAGATCGTGTGCCCCTTTTTACGGGATTCTCATTAATACGGATGTGGGTAACCCAATCGTGCCCGTTAGCACGTTTCCTCGATTAAAGGCGAGTCCCAAACGGTTACGGGGGGGGGCTCTTGGTATTCAACCTCTTATAAAGAGACCAAGGCCTTACTCCTTTTTCCAACCTCAAACGAGTTCGCCCGTCGCCTCGAGTTCCAACACCCTAGGCTCCAGATTCCAGGCGCTTCGGACCTTCGACCATGTCCGGTTCTGACCTTCAAGGCCGATGCACGCCCTCCTCCGTCACGGAAGAGGACGTGCTAAAGTTGAGAGATGCTAAGTTCCTGACCGGCAAAATTTCGCATAGGTTGCTTGTTCAAGGGCAGGCCATTCCCAGTCCCCAACCCGGTGAGAGCGTGGTGTTCATGTCTCACTTCCTTCGAGGGTTAGGCTTCCCAATGGATCCCTTTGTGAGGGGGCTGCTGTTTTATTACGGGCTGGAATTGCACGACTTAGCTCCGGAGTCCATCCTCCATATTTCCTCATTCATCGTCATGTGTGAAGCGTTCCTCCGTGTTACCCCTCACTTCGGATTATGGCTCAAGACTTTTAAAGTGGAGCTGAAGATGATCGAGGGACGGCACGCAGAGTGCGGAGGCGCTGTTATAAGCAAGAATGCTGATGCTCCATGGCCCGAGGGCTCTTTTCAAGAGGAGCTCGGTTTGTGGCAACAAGAGTGGTTCTATATCACCGCTCCCACGGGCACCAAGTGGTTTTTCCATCACAATTCGGACATGTACATCAATACATGCACACCTAGGGAAAGGAACCCTTAACGGAACTATTCTCTCTGGAAGATGTTTGTTATGATCTCAATGTAATATAACATAACTAGCAGAATGCAACTTGTCTGTTCAAGCAACTATGACCCCTACGCCTAGTTTTCCAGGCATATCTCGGCCTATTCAGTCGTGAGGGTATTCAGAAACACTCCGCACCCTCGGGTCAGGAGGTTGAAGCAAAAAGGTCTGCCATGACAAATGCTACACAATTCAGCTAGAACTACATAGGGCAAGGAAAGTACACAGTCACTTGGACTCAAACACTTCCCCCTCTATACCGTCCAACAAGCGGTCCAACTTACAATCCTGTTGGGAATATTTGGCGGCCACCTCTACTTGGTCATATACTAAACTAACGGGAATTTCTTCCCCATTTGACCCTAGCGGTCCAACTCGAGTCATGTGATTCGGGTCCAGCTTGGTATATCGCGTTTTCACCATGGCCCAGGCTTCTCGCGCACCCACTCGGCAGGCCGATGTCTTCCATAGTCAGATACGCCGCCGCGCTCCCTTGAACAGCTCTACAAGCTCCTCCGTACTTCCTGGAGGGGAGTCGGACGGCCATAAGGCCTTGGCCACGCTCCGCATGGCTAGCCGAGCATGCTCGTGCACTTGTGACAGCCTCTGCAGTAGATCACTTGATGATCCGGACACCTCCTCTTCAGGACGGCCCATCAGTACACCTGCAAACATGACTATGCCAGTCCCATTTACCTCTGAGCTACTTCACAAATAGTACGGACACATACTGAAGATACCGCCCGCAACTTTTTGTTCTCCTTCACAGAATCGGCTAGCTGGGCTCGAACATCTTTCAACTCTTCACCCAATGCAGTGTTGGAATCATGTAGCTTGTTTTTCTCGTCTCTGACGCGGGTCAACACACGCTCGCCTGCGGCATGTTGCCTTTTCGCCTCTTTTTCTCCCTCTTGGGCGATCTTCAACTTCTCCTCAAGTTGATTAGACGACCCTATTATGCGATCAGCAACAGCGTTAGCACAATTGATACACAATTATTGTTCCTCGGTGGAGGGGAACATTACCAGAAGACGACTTCTTGATGTTTTCCAGTTCGAGGGTAGCAGCTTTTAGCTGCGCCCGACACTGCTCCAGCGCTTGGGCTAGCAGGCCATTCTTCTCTGCGAGGACTTGGTTGTTCAACGATCCTTAAATCGGTTGTGCCAACTGCTTTCAGTCTCGGGGGCTACGGGCATATGGCTATCCTTTTTTGACAAGGAAAACTTACCTGCACATCGGTCAGATATTGCTTTGTGGCGATTCTAAGCCCGCCTCGAGCAGCCCGGATGTATGCGTCGCCCGAGCTAAAGGCATTGAATGCCTCATCCGAGAACTTCGGGTCTCGTAAAACAGCCCTGCAGCGCCGATGATTCATGGCGCTCTCTACCTCTGAGATGGTGACGGACATATTGTCCGAACCCTCGGCCGAATGGCAGTCCGGCACTGTTCCCACATTGGCCCCCGTCTCCCCGACTGGATCTAAATCCTGGTCATTGGGAGCACGGCCGGCCGGGCCCCCGGACATAGTTCGGCAAACCTTTTTCCTGTATCCAAACAAGTCACAGTCGGGTACAGTCGCTGAAAAACATATTTTTCTGTACCTCCTCAATGAAGGATCGGCTGCGTTTTCACGGGCCTTCCTCTTCGAAGGCTTGCCAGGCGCAGGAACCGGTCTCTTTGGAATCGTCAGACGCCTCCCCTCTGGAGCACGATACAGTGTGATGGGTGAGGCAGGATAAAAGCACCATTTTAGAGAAGGCGTTTCTGGATCACTTACATGTGAAGCAGGGAGAAGGCCAGGGTAGTCGGTGGTGATGGCCACTTCTGTGCCATCATAGCTCGCCTGGTAAAATACCCCCTCTGCGAGTATCACGAATATGTCCAGATCCTCCTCAAACCTGGGGTCAAGCTCCCGATTGTGGTTCTCCGGCTATGGGGCAGGACTATAAAGTCCTTCGGTGGCCTTCCGCTAGTGCTGTCATGACAGGCGGATTTGGAATTTATCAAAAATAATCTGGAGGTGAAATGAGTGAAACAGAGGGGTTGAGGCTTACCCAACTGGGAGGATTATACATAGAATACCCATCTCTGGGCTTAATGCAAAGAAATTGCTCTTCTTCTCCTTTAAACAGCTCGGCCAATATCTTGTCCAGAGCGGCGGAGGTGTCTGGCCCTTTCCGGCCGCAGCGGGAGGCGTCATCCTCTCCGTCATAGTGCCACATTGGTAGCCCTCTGTATTGAAGCGGCTGAACCCCTCGCACTATGGAAATCGCCATAACTTCGACTATTGTAAGTCCGAACTGAGAGAGCGTCTTTATCTTGTTCAGGAGCTGACGAACTTCAGCGTTGTCATCCTCTTCAAGACTCCGGGGACGCCAACTGTGGCGTTTCTTCAGCGGGACACTCGCGAATTCAGGAAGACCCTTTCGAACCGGGTCAGGTAGTGCGACGTCCTTAATATAGAACCATTCGGAAGGCCATTCTTCATATGCCTTCCTGGGTGTATCGGACGGATATCCGATATCGGCGATACGCCACACTTTGGCTCCGCCCACTTCAAATATTAACCCCTCATGATTGCGGGGGACAAGACTAAACAATTTCCTCCACAACTCAAAATGGGCTTCAATGCCCAGGAATAATTCGCATAAAGCGACATAACCTGCAATGTGCAGAATGGAGGCAGGGGTGAAGTTGTGCAGCTGGAGGCCATAGTATTCCAAAAGCCCTCGGAGGAACGGATGGAGGGGAAATCCAACGCCTCTTAGCAGGTAGGGGATGAAACATACTCGCTCTCCCCCGGATGGATTGGGGAAGTCCTCTGCCTGAATCTCACCATTGAAGAAGTCTAGCCCCACTCGGACAGGGACTAGATCTACTGGAGGAAGAAATCCCTGTGTTTGCAGCTTCGTCAATTGGATGTGAGGCACTGAACACCTCTCCCACTCGCCTCTCACTGGGCTGGAACGGGCGTAGGAGCTGGGGACGCTAGCCATCTGGAATGGTTTCTCTTGGACAGACTCCGGGGATTTTCTCTGCATGGTGCCCGATGGATCCAGGATCCAATCTCGTTAATAGGCACCCTTCCTTGCATGGACGGGGTGTTAAGTGCAAAAACACCCTGACCTTCCACCTTCGCTTGACGCGTGGAAGATGAAGTTATTCAGCGCACAGAAGCCGAGGGGAGCAACTTTGGATCAATGGCCGAATACTTTACTTGGAGATCATTAAAGGAGGAACCCGCCTTGCAATGCCGAAGATAATTTGTGTGCCGAACACCTCGCTATTGAAGACTGGTTCGAGGGCTACTGAGGGAGTCCTGTACTAAGGGGTCCTCGGGCATCCAACCTGTTATCCATGGGCCGGACTGATGGGGCTGTGAAGATATGAAGGCCGAAGATTGTACCCGTGTCCGGATTGGACTCTACTTGGCGTGGAAGGCAAGCTTGGCGACCGAAGATTCCTTCTTATGTAACCGACTCTATGTAAACCCTAGATCCCCCCGGTGTCTATATAAACCGGAGGGGTTAGTCCGGAAAGGGTACACATTACCATAGTCATATAGGCTAGACTTCTAGGGTTTAGCCATTACGATCTCGTGGTAGATCAACTCTTGTAATACTCATATTCATCAAGATCAATCACGCAGGAAGTAGGGTATTACCTCCATAGAGAGGGCCCGAACCTAGGTAAACATCGTGTCCCCCGTCTCCTGTTACCATTGATCCTAGACGCACAGTTCGGGACCCCCTACCCGAGATCCGCCGGTTTTGACACCAACAAACATCGCAAGATTGAACCTATCACAAAGCACCTCTCCCACTAAGGATAATTCAATCTAGTTAGCCAAACCAAACGGATAGATCGAAGAGAAATAAAAAGATATAATAATAATAAAGTTCAAAAAAGACTCAGTTACTTTCAATGAATAATCTAATCATAAACCCACAATTCATCGAATCCCGATAAACGCACCGCAAAAGAAGATTACATCGGATAGAACTCCAAGAAGATCGAGGAGAACATGGTATTGAAGATCAAAGAGAGAGAGAGAAGAAGCCATCTAGCTACTAGATATGGACCCATAGGTCGGTGGTGAACTACTCACGTATCATCAGTAGGGGAACAAGGTTGATGTAGGGGCCCTCCGTGATTGATTTCCCCTTCGATGGAATATCGGAAAAGACCTCGAGACGGGATCACGGAAGAACAGAGGCTTGCGATGGCGAAAAAAGATTTTCGGGTGTCTCTCTGTTGGTTTGGGAATATTTGGGAATTTATAGAGGTGGAATTAGGTCAAACAGAGTTGCGCGAGAGTCACGAGCTCAGGGGGTGTGCCCTGTGAGCTTGTGGCTCTCCCGTAAGGCTTTTCGCCTCCTCCCGAACCTTCCAGGGTCTCTTCTGGTCCAGAAAAAATCACCGTAAAGTTTAATCATGTTTGGACTTCATTTGGTATTGATTTTCTGAAAAGTAAAAAACAAGGAAAAAATAGGAAAAAGCACTGGGCACTGGGTTAATAGGTTTGTCCCCAAAAATGATATAAAATAGCATATAAAGTATCCAAGATTGATAATATAATAGCATGAAACAATACAAAATTATAGATATGTTGGAGACATGTCAGCCACGAAGGCCTGTTGGTGGGCCCACAAGCTCACATGGTGCGTCCCAGGGGGGCACCACCTGAGCTTATGGCTCACTGGTGGGGCCCCTCTTGGTGATTCTTCTTCCAGAATTTTTTATTAATTCCAAAATAAATCTCCGTAAATTTTCAGGTCATTTGGAGCTCCGGAGGATAGTTATCTTTGTTGTAGCTCTTTTCAGGTCCAGAATTCCAGCTGCCGGCAATTTCCCTCTTCATATAAAACTTGTAAAATAAGATAGAAAAGTCATTAGAATTGCCTTATGAAGTGAAATATTGACCCAAAACATCATAAATAACAGTAGGAAAACATGATGCAAAATGGACGTATCACCCCTCCTGCTACATATGCTGGACCAATTACTAGAGCTCACACACGCCAAATAAATTAGTAGGCACCTTTTGTTTCTTGGTAATAATTCTAATGTTCATGAGAATATGATGCTGCATAAATTGGATTCATTTGTTTTGCTTACAAATGTAGGGCCCAACGCGGAGAAGAATGATAAAAATTAGAGCATGATCATGCATGGAGAGGATGGTGTGCGCAAGGGGAACAAGAATGAATTTCAAGTGGAGTTTTCAGCACTTTGAAGCCACCATGATAACATATAAGTGTTGGAAAATGTAGTAGAAAACAAAAAAATCTCCCTACGATCGCCCAGGAACAATATGAAGATGCATATAGGGTTTGGATGAATGATTGTTACCAACTCCGGGAGTGCAACGGAAGTAGACGAGTTAGTGTAGATCGTACTTGGATTCCCTCAAACATCGATGACGATCCCGCGAACCGCCCTCAAACAGAAGACCGAAAGCACGGCCTCTCTACTTGGTTGCAAGCGTACGGTCTTCACGATCTGGCAGCGCTCCGCCTTCTAGAGCTAATCGTCGCCGGATAATTAGAGGGAGGATATTAGAACCACATGGGGCTTCTAATTGTGAGGATTAGAGGTGGCTAGTACAAGCTCTAATTAGTCAACTAGAACCAACTAGAACTAGAACTAGATCAACTAGAGGAGGCTCCAAAACTTGTGTATATCAATTGGGCACCAAACCTCACTATATATAGGTTAGAGGGGAGAGGGAGGGCTGCCACCAAGGAGGGTAAACCTCCTTGGGGTGTCCAGCTAAGGGGAGGAGGAGTAGGACTCCTCCCCTACTCCTATTCGGCCCCCTTCCTTAGGGAAGGGAGGCACTTTCCCGCTTGGGCCTTTTTGGCCCAAGTTTCCTTCCACCTCTTGGCCATATTAGGCCCATTGATATTAAATTAAATATATATTTGTTCTAAACATTTTCAGAGCATTATATATACAATTTAACATCTCTGGAAAAAATTTCACCTATATAATCGGTATTACCCGATATCCACCGAAACCCTTCAGGTGACCCCGAAACGCTTCCGGAACCTCTCGGAACTATTCCGGATATTAATGAAACAATTCCATAAATATCTTCTCATCACTCGTGTCACACTAACACTCAGCAGATCGTGATTACCTTAAGCTTGTGAACCCGTAGGTTCGGTAAACCATAGACATGAACGAAACCCCTTCGTTCAATGACCGATAGTGGAAGCATGGACATCCATATCGGTTCCTACGATTACACAAATGATATTCAAGTGAACCTTTGGTTATCATGTGATGTATCCTTTGCTTCGCGGTTACGAAACCCGGTGTGCATTGATATCCTCCTGAGTCATCTTCATGCTCACTATATCGTTGCTCCCGTTACCGGTTTTGTTCTTCTTTCTCGTTAACTAGTTCCGGCATCCTTGTGATGTAATCACCTATGTTCGGCCAGACGATGATGGATGTCATCACACCGAGAGGTCCCTAAGAATATCTCTCCATCGTTGGAGGAGCAAATCTCACTTTCGAGCTATCCGGTTACTTGTCAAACTTTCTGGCGAACCTGTAAGTTGTCATTATGATCACCTTGTTATAGATGCCATTTGAGCAACCCCAAAGCCCACCGTCTGGTAGGAAGTGACCGAGACACTCTCATGGTCCGAGTAACTAAAACACATGCTAACACTCCGTGCTATAACAAATGATTTCAGACGATATAATCACAAAGTATAACATACAAGTTTGGGTCGATTCAATATGATCATTCTTCTAACGTCATACCCTCAATGTTGTTTTAGGACTATCGTTACACTTAACGATATCCTAAGATCTGGAAAGCTTGATCATCACCAACACTTGAGCCAGTCTTAGAGGCTAGACTGGGAACCTATTGTTTACCGTTTATCACTTCACACGTGTGAGACGACTCCAATGTATCTATTATTTTTTATTGTTCCATGCTGTTATATTATCATTCTTGGATGTTTTACAATCATTTTATAGCAACTTTATATCATTTATTGGGACTAACCTATTGACATAGTGCCTAGTGCCAGTTGCTGTTTTTTTGCTTGTTTTTTACTTCATAGGAAATCAATACCAAACGGAGTCCAAACGCAACGAAACTTTTTGGAGAATTTTTCTGGGCCAGAAGACACAGGATGGGCCAAAGAAGTATCATAGGGGTGCCCTGAGGGGGGCACAACCCACCTGGACGCGCCTGGGGGCCCGTGCGCACCCTGGTGGGTTGTGCCCACCTCGGTGGCCTCCAGCACCGCCTATTTGCTCTATAAATACCCCAATATTCCAGAAACCTAGGGGAGTTGACGAAAATCAAATCCAGCCGCCACTAGTTCCAGAAACCATAGATACAATCTAGACACCATCACGGAGGGGTTCATCATCCTCATTGGTGCCTCTCCGATGATGCGTGAGTAGTTCATTGTAGACCTATGGGTCCGTAGTTAGTAGCTAGAATGCTTCCTCTCTCTCTCTTTTGATTCTCAATACAATGGTCTCTTGGAGATCTATTTTATGTAACTCTTTTTTCAGTGTGTTTGTTGGGATTCGATGAACTTTGAGATTATGATCAGATCTATGTTTTTATCTATGAAAGTTATTTGAGTCTTTTGATCTCTTATATGCATGATTACTTATAAAATTGTATTTCTTCTTCGAATATTTGGTTTAGTTAGGCCAACTAGATTGATTTTTCTTGCCATGGGAAGAGGTGCTTTGTGATGGGTTCGATCTTACCGTGCTTGATCCCAGTGACAGAAGGGGAACCGACACATATATATCGTTGCCATTAAGGATAACAAGACGGGGTCTATTTCTACATAAATAGATCTTGTCTACATCATCTCATCATTCTTATTGCATTACTCTATTTTCCCATGAACTTAATACAATAGATGCATGCTGGATAGCGATCAATGTGTGGAGTAATAGCAGTAGATGCACGCAAGAGTCGGTCTACTAATTGATACGTCTCGAACGTATCTATAATTTTTTATGGTTCCATGCTGTTATATTATCATTCTTGGATGTTTTACAATCATTGTATATCATTTTTTGGTACTAACCTATTGACATAGTGCCAAGTGCCAGTTGCTGTTTTCTGAATGTTTTTTACATCGCAGGAAATCAATACCAAACGGAGTCCAAACACATCACAAAATATTGTGTATTTTTTGGACCAGAAGACATCCAGTGGGATGGAGAAGCACCTGGGGGTGCTTCGAGGGGAGCACAACCCACCAAGGTGCGTCTGGAGGCCCAGGCGCGCCCTGGTGGGTTGTGCCCACCTCGGTGGCCTCCTGAACCGCCTCTTTACACTATAAATACCCCCAATATTCCAGAAACCCTAGGGAAGTCGACGAAAATCAATTTCAGCCGCCGCAAGTTCCAGAACCACCAGATCCAATCTAGACACCATCACGGAGGGGTTCATCATGTCCATTAGTGCCACTCCGATGATGCGTGAGTAGTCTTTTGTAGACCTTCGGGTCCGTAGTTAGTAGCTAGATGGCTTCCTCTCTCTCTTTTGATTCTCAATACAATGGTCTCTTGGAGATCCATATGATGTAACTCTTTTGCGGTGTGTTTGTTGGGATCCGGTGAACTTTGAGTTTATGATCAGATCTATCTTTTTATCCATGAAAGTTATTTGAGTCTTCTTTGATCTCTTATATGCATGATTGCTTATAGCATCGTATTTCTTCTCCGATATTTGGGTTTTGTTTGGCCAACTTGATCTATTAATCTTGCAATGGGAAGAGGTGCTTTGTAATGGGTTCGATCTTACGGTGCTTGATCCCAGTGACAGAAGGGGAACCGACATGTATGTATCGTTGCTATTTAGGATAACAAGATGGGGTCTATAACTACATAAATAGATCTTGTCTACATCATGTCATCGTTCTTATTGCATTACTTCGTTTTTCCATGAACTTAATGAAGGAAATATGCCCTAGAGGCAATAATAAAGTTATTATTTATTTCCTTATTTCATGATAAATGTTTATTATTCATGCTAGAATTGTATTAACCGGAAACTTAGTACATGTGTGAATACATAGACAAAACAAAGTGTCCCTAGTATGCCTCTACTTGACTAGCTCGTTTATCAAAGATGGTTATGTTTCCTAACCATAGACATGTGTTGTCATTTGATGAACGGGATCACATCATTAGGAGAATGATGTGATGGACAAGACCCATTCGTTAGCTTAGCATTATGATCGTTACAGTTTCATTGCTACTGCTTTCTTCATGACTTATACATGTTCCTCAGACTTTGAGATTATGCAACTCCCGAATACCGGAGGAACACCTTGTGTGCTATCAAACATCACAGCGTAACTGGGTGATTATAAAGATGCTCTATAGGTGTCTCCGATGGTGTTTGTTGAGTTGGCATAGATCGAGATTAGGATTTGTCACTCTGTGTATCGGAGAGGTATCTCTGGGCCCTCTTGGTAATGCACATCACTATAAGCCTTGCAAGCAATGTAACTAATAAGTTAGTTGTGGGATGATGCATTATGGAATGAGTAAAGAGACTTGCCGGTAACGAGATTGAACTAGGTATTGAGATACCGACGATCGAATCTCGGGCAAGTAACATACCGTTGACAAAGGGAACAACGTATGTTGTTATACGGTTTGACCGATAAAGATCTTCGTAGAATATGTAGGAACCAATATGAGCATCCAGGTTCCGCTATTGGTTATTGACCGGAGATGAGTCTCCGTCATGTCTACATAGTTCTCGAACCCGTAGGGTCCGCACGCTTAACGTTCGGTGACGATCGGTATTATGAGTTTATGTGTTTTGATGTACCGAAGGTTATCCAGAGTCCCGGATGAGATCAGGGACATGACGAGGAGTCTCTAAATGTTCGAGACGTAAAGATCGATATATTGGAAGGCTATATTCAGACATCGGAAAGGTTCTAAGTGGTTCGGGTATTTATCGGAGTACAGGAGAGTTATGGGAATTCGTCGGGGAGTATATGGGCCTTATTGGGCTTTAGGCGAGAGAGAGAGGGGCTGCCTAGGGAAGGCCGCGTGCCCCCCAAGGCCTAGACCGAATTGGACTAGGGGGAGGGGCGGCGTTCCCTCCTTCCTTCTCTTCTCCCTTCCCCTTCCTTCTCTCCTACTCCTACAACTAGGGAAGGAGGGTAATCCTACTCCCGGTGGGAGTAGGACTCTCCTTGGGGCGCGCCTAGGACGCCGGCCTCCCCCTCCTCCACTCCTTTATATACGGGGGAAGGGAGCACCCCGTAGACACAAGTTGATCATTGATCTTTTAGCCGTGTGCGGTGCCCCCTCCACCATAATCCACCTCGGTCATATCGTTGTAGTGCTTAGGTGAAGCTCTGTGCCGGTAACTTCATCATCACCGTCATCACGCCGTCGTGCTGGCGAAGCTCTCCCTCGAAGCTCTGCTGGACCGTGAGTTCGTGGGACGTCACCGAGTTGAACGTGTGCAGATCGCGGAGGTGTCGTACGTTCGGTACTAGGATCGGTCGATCGTGAAGACATACGACTACATCAACCGCGTTGTCATAACGCTTCCGCTTAAGGTCTACGAGGGTACATGGATAATACTCTCCCCTCTCATTGCTATGCATCACCATGATCTTGTGTGTGTGTAGGAATTTTTTTGAAATTACTACGTTCCCCAACAGTGGCATCCGAGCCAGGCTTATGCGTAGATGTTATACGCACGAGTAGAACACAAGTGAGTTGTGGGCGATAATAGTCATACTGCTTACCAGCATGTCATACTTAGATTTGGCGGTATTGTTGGATGAAGCGGCCCGGACCGACATTACGCGTACGCTTACGTGAGACTGGTTCTACCGACGTGCTTTGCACACAGGTGGCTGGCGGGTGTCAGTTTCTCCAAGTTTAGCTGAATTGAGTGTGACTACGCCCGGTCCTTTTTGAAGGTTAAAACATCACATACTTGACGAAAAATCATTGTGGTTTTGATGCGTAGGTAAGAATGGTTCTTGCTCAGCCCGTAGTAGCCACGTAAAACTTGCAACAACAAAGTAGAGGACGTCTAACTTGTTTTTGCAGAGCATGTTGTGATGTGATATGGTCAAGACATGATGGGATATAAATTGTTGTATGAGATGATCATGTTTTGTTAAAGTTATCGGCAACTGGCAGTAGCCTTATGGTTGTCTCTTTATTGCATAAGATGCAAGTGCCATGTAATTGCTTTACTTTATCGCTATGCGATAGCAAGAGTTGCAAAAGCAATAGCTGGTGAGACGACCATGTGACGACACGTTGATAAAAGATCAAGATTATGGAGATCATGGTGTCATGCCGGTAACAATGGAGATCATGACAGTACTTTGGAGATGGAGATCAAAAGCACAAGATGATGATGGCCATATCATGTCACATATTTTGATTGCATGTGATGTTTATCTTTTATACATCTTATTTTGATTAGTTCGGCACTAGCTTTATAAAATGATCCCTTACTAAAATTTCAAGGTATAAGTGTTCTCCCTGAGTATGCACCGTTGCGACAGTTCTTCGTGCCGAGACACCACGTGATGATCGGGTGTGATAAGCTCTATTTTCACATACAACGGGTGCAAGCCAGTTTTGCACAATACTCGGGTTAAACTTGACGAGCCTAGCATATGCAGATATGGCCTCGGAACACTGAGACCGAAAGGTCGAGCATGAATCATATAGTAGATATGATCAACATAGTGATGTTCACCAATGAAAACTACTCCATCTTGATAACCCACAAGTATAGGGGATCGATTGTAGCCTCTTTCAAAAGTAAGAGTGTCGAACCCAACGAGGAGCTAAAGGTAGAACAAATATTCCCTCAAGTTCTATCGACCACCGATACAACTCTACGCACGCTTAACGTTCGCTTTATCTAGAACAAGTATGAAACTAGAAGTACTTTGTAGGTGTTTTTGGATAGGTTTGCAAGAATATGAAGAGCGCGTAAATAAAAGGTAGCGATTGTTTAGATGAAGACACAATAAAGTAAATATAGCGAGTGTGGTAAAGTGGTGGTAGGAGTTGCGAAATTGTCCCTAAGCAATTGACTACTTTACTAGACCGATAGCAAGTTTTATGTGGGAGAGGCCACTGCTAGCATGTCATCCCTGACTTGGAATTCTGTGCACTTATGATTGGAACTATTAGCCAGCATCCGCAACTACTTACGTTCATTAAGGTAAAACCCAGCCATAGCATTAAGATATATTGGTCCCCCTTCAGTCCCGTATGCATCAATTTCTATGCTAGGTTGAAGCTTCTGTCACTCTTGCCCTCCAATACATAGTCCTATCAACATACAACTAACCCTATGGTGCGATCCACACGCGTGCTCATATGATGGGCACCAAAGGACAACAACATAACCACAAGCAAATTAAATCAATCATAGCAATTCACCAGCCACCGATAGGACAACGAAAATCTACTCAGACATCATAGGATGGCAACACATCATTGGATAATAATATGAAGCATAAAGCATCATGTTCAAGTAGAGGGTACATCGGGTTGCGGGAGAGTGGACCGCTATAGATAGATGGGGGAAGGTGATGGAGATGTTGGTGAAGATGGCGGAGGTGTTGGTGAAGATCGCGGTGATGATGATGGTGGCCACGACAGCGTTCCGGCGCCACAGGAAGAGAAGGGGAGAGGGGACCCCTTCTTCTTCTTCTTCCTTGACCTACTCCCTAGATGGAAGAAGGGTTTCCCCTCTGGTCCTTGGCCTCCATGGCGTGGGAGGGGCGAGAGCCCCTCCGAGATTGGATCTGTCTCTCTGTCTTTCTCTATTTCTGCGCTCTGGTCTGCTGCCCTTTCACCGTTTCGTATATATATGGAGAACTGTAACTCCGATTGGATTGAAACCTTCGCCCAGATTTTTCTTCAAAAATTAGCTTTCTTGCGGCAAAAGAATAGCAACAACCGCCTTATGAGGGGCCCACGAGGGTCAGGGGCGCGCCCCCTGCCTCGTGGCCACCTCGGGCATCGTCTCGCGTTGATTCTTCCTCCCATATTTCCCAAATATTCCAAAAATATTCTCCATCTGTTTTTATTCCGTTTGGATTCTGTTTGATATGGGGTTTCTGCGAAACATAAAACATGCAACAAACAGGAACTGGCACTGGGCACTGGATCAATAAGTTAGTCCCAAAAAATAGTATAAAAAATTGCCAAAAGTATATGAAAGTTGTATAATATTGGCATGGAACAATAAAAAATTATAGATACGACGGAGACGTATTAGCATCCCCAAGCTTAATTCTTTCTTGTCCTCGAGTAGGTAAATGATAAAATAGATATTTTTTTGATGTGGAATGCTACCTAGCATAATCTTGATCATGTAATCTAATCATGGCATGAATATTAAGACATGAGTGATTCAAAGCAATGGTCTATCTTTTGACATTCAGACAATAATACTTCAAGCATACCAACCAAGCAATTATGCCTTATCGAAATAACATAACCAAAGAAAGCTCATCCCTACAAAATCATATAGTCTGGTGATAACCCACAAGTATAGGGGATCGCAACAGCTTTCGAGGGTAGAGTATTCAACCCAAATTTATTGATTCGACACAAGGGGAGCCAAAGAATATTCTCAAGTATTAGCAGCTGAGTTGTCAATTCAACCACACCTGGAAACTTAGTATCAGCAGCAAAGTATTCAGTAGCAAAGTAATATGATAGTCGTGGTAACGGTAACAAAAGATTAATGAAAGCAAAGTAATATTTTTGGTGTTTTGTAGTGATTGTAACAACAACAACGGGAAAGTAAATAAGCGTAAACCAGTATATGGAAAGCTCGTAGGCACCGGATCAATGATGGATAATTATGATGGATGCGGTTCATCATGTAACAGTCATAAGATAGGGTGACACAGAACTAGCTCCAATTCATCAATGTAATGTAGGCATGTATTCCGAATATAGTCATACGTGCTTATGGAAAAGAACTTGCATGACATCTTTTGTCCTACCCTCCCGTGGCAGCGGGGTCCTATTGGAAACTAAGGATATTAAGGCCTCCTTTTAATAGAGAACCGGAACAAAGCATTAGCACATAGTGAATACATGAACTCCTCAAACTAAGGTCATCACCGGGAGTGGTCCCGATTATTGTCACTTCGGGGTTGTCGGATCATAACACATAGTAGGTGACTATAGACTTGCAAGATAGGATCAAGAACACGCATATTGTCGGTGTCAAAACCGGCGGATCTCGGGTAGGGGGTCCCGATCTGTGCGTCAAGGTCGGATGGTAACAGGAGACAAGGGACACTTTATTTTACCCAGGTTCGGGCCCTCTCGATGGAGGTAAAACCCTACTCCTGCTAGATTAATATTGATGATATGGGTAGTACAAGAGTAGATCTACCACGAGATCGAGGAGGCTAAACCCTAGAAGCTAGCCTATGGGTATGATGATGGTTATGATGTGTTCGTCCTACGGACTACAACCCTCCGGTTTATATAGGCACCGGATAGGGTTAGGGTTACACAGAGTCGGTTACATTGGTAGGAGATCTTGAATATCCGCACGCCTAGCTTGCCTTCCACGCCAAGGAAAGAACCTTCCGGACACGGGACGAAGTCTTCAATCTTGTATCTTCATAGTCCTGGAGTCCGGCTAAAGATATAGTTCGGCTATCCGAACACCCCCTAATCCAGGACTCCCTCAGTAGCCCCTGAACCAGGCTTCAATGACGACGAGTCCGGCGCGCAAATTGTCTTCGGCATTGCAAGGCGGGTTCCTCCTCCAAATTCTTCAAGAAGATAATAAACACCAAAAAATAGTGTCCGGCTCTGCAAAACAAGTTTCCACGTATTGCCATATAGAGAATAATACAAACACAAATCAAATCTGCTGACGTATTCCGCAATGCGTCATAACACTGCGACCAAGCCTTCCGTATGGATTATTTTTTGTTGTTCCACCGCAGCACGTTCAACGAGGCGGTTTCCTTGGCATGTCTTGTTGAAGCAGAGATCATGTGCCCCCTTTAACGGGATTCTCATTAATACGGACGTGGGTAACCCAATCGTGCCCGTTAAGCACGTCCTGCCTTGATTAAAGGCTAGTCCAAGACGGTTACGGGGAGGGCTCTTGATTTTCTGCCTCTTATAATGAGACCGAGACCTTGCTCCCCTCTTGTGTTCTCAAAACAAGCTCGCCCATAGCCTCGAGTTCCAACACCCCAGGCTTTTAGATTCTATGCGCACCGGACCATCGACAATGTCTGGCTCCGGCCTTCAAGGCCAATGGATGCCCTCCTCCGTTACGGAGGAGGACGTATCAAGGTTGAGGGAGGCTAGGTTCCTGACCAGCGAGATCCCGCACAGGTTGCCTGCTCAAGGACAAGCGATCCCAAGCCCTCAGCCTGGTGAGAGCGTAGTATTCATCTCCCACTTCCTTCGGGGATTAGGCTTCCCAACGGATCCTTTCGTAAGGGGGCTGATGTTTTATTATGGGCTGGAATTCCATGACCTAGCTCCGGAGTCCATCCTCCATATCTCCTCCTTCATTGTTGTGTGTGAAGCGTTTCTCCATATCACTCCTCACTTCGGATTATGGCTCAAGACCTTCAAGGTAGAACCGAAGATAATCGAGGGGCGTCATATAGAGTGCGGAGGTGCTGTTATAAAAAGGAATACCGATGCTCCATGGCCCGAGGGCACTTTTCAAGAGGAGCTCGGCTTATGGCAACAGGAGTGGTTCTACATCACCTCTCCTCGGGGCACCACTTGGGTAGCGCCTCCCGCCTTTCGCTCGGGCCCCCCACCACGTTTAACATCGTGGATCAACACAGGGTTAGACCGGGGCTTGCCCAAAGACGTTCCTCTGTTGCAGGGCCGCATAAAGGATCTCCTAAAAGGAGACCTCAACCTGGTCAAGGTGACACAAGTTATGCTGATTCGCCAGACACTGCCCGGCCAACGTCGCCCCCTCCGCTTGTGGGAGTTCAACCCAGAGGGGCCGCGAGTTCTCCAAAATTTCATGGGCGTGACGCCTACGGAGATGTATAGACTGTTCTTCGGACCACAAGGAGTGAGTTCGGATTTGACCGAGGATGCTGGTTTAAGCCGCAACCGCCCGGATACAGAAGTAGGTGACCTTGCGCCCGGACCTTCTATCCGTACAATTGACTTATTTTTTAACAGTACTTCTCCTTTTTACGCAGGAGTGGATAGCGAAGGCGAAGCTGGTCCGGTGTCCGGCTCCCCTTCCCGAGACCAGGCTAGATCCTGTGCTAGTCAGGATGTTGGAGGTGGCGCCTCTGGAGGAAAATGAAGGGGCGGACAAGGAAACCATGGCCTCTTCGAAAGGGGCCATCCCAAAGGGGGGAATCGACAACTCCTCTCAAAAGGGGAAGAAAAGGGCCGCCTCTGACGACCCGGGAGCCGTAGCTCCAAAGCGGGGGAAAGAATCCGCGTCAGAGGACCCGACGCCGGGGAGCCCCTCAGCCGAACTAAATCCTCAAAAGGAGCAGCCCTCCAACGATCCGTAAGTAGAAAGAGAGTCATTCTTTTAAGAGAAATCCTTAATTTATATCTGAGAAGTTTTAACCGAAACCTTACCTTGTAGTTCGGACCTCGACCCTTCTCGGCAGAGCTCGTCATCGGGGGATCTTCTTCCGGAGATGACGGAGAGCGGAACGCCTCCTCCTTCATCGCCTAGCAAGGCGGGCGACGCCGAAGTGTCGTCGCAGAGGATTTCTCCGAATCTGCCAGAGGCAGAAGGTGATCATGCGGCCCCCCGGGGTTCTCCGTGTCCGGCCTCCGAAGAAGGCCATGGGACGAGTCCGGCACCATCTGGTGTTCGGTCGGAGGAGCTGAAGGTTCTGCTGGGCCGAGCCTCTGTTTCAGAGGAGCATCGTGTGTTGATGCACACGGTGATTGAAAAGATTTCTTCCGCGGAAAGCGGACTGAACGAGGCCGTCAAGAGTTTACTGGCGGGCCTTGAGGTACGTTTTGAATAACGAACATTAGTGTTAATTGCGCATAATAACATGCGCCCTGTATAGATAGTAGCCCCTGAGACTCTGTGTGCCGCAAAGATTAGCGGCGCGCAGAGGATCTTAATCCCAGGTCCTTTAAGTGGCACCTTTGTGTAAAGCCCCGGATGTAACTTGCCATATTTGTATTCCAACTCTTGCCATTTTCGACATTGTGATATGATATTTCCTCCGTGGTTGGGTTTCCCTTCGTTTTGTATTTTGTTAATGTCATGCATTTCATATCATGTCATCATGTGCATCGCATTCGCATACGTGTTCGTCTCATAAATCCGAGTATTTTTCCCGTTGTCCGTTTTGCAATCCGGCGCTCCTATGTTCCCCGGCGTCCCCTTTTACATTTCTTCATGAGTGGGTATTAAACCTTCTCGGATTGGGCCGAGGTTTGACAAGCGGCACCGGTATAGCACCGGTAGACCGCCTGTCAAGTTTCGGGTCAATCGGAGGTCGTTTGATACTCCAACGGTTAACCGGGTAACCGTGAAGGCCTCGTGTGTGTTGCAGACCAACACCCCTTCAAAACAGCCCAATAACCCATCTAAGTCACTCCCATGTCCTCCGCCGTTCGATCACGATCGCGTGGCCGAAAACCGCTCTCCATTTGGAGCTTCCTAGCTCCTTCTACCTATAAATATGTGCCCCCTCCTCCAAATCCGGATCAAACCCTAGTCCAATTTCCCTCCCACCGCCGCCGGACGAAATCCGCCGGGACGGACACGTCCGCCCGCGCCACCGGGCGAACCGCGCGCCGCCACGTGGCATCCGGCCCACTTCGCCGCACCGCGCCGCGCCGGCCCGCCGGGGCCCAGGCGGGGCCCCCCAGCCCGAGCCGCTGCCGCGCCCGAGCCCCGCGCCGGAGCTCGCCGCCCGCCGCCGCGCGCGCCGTCGCCGCGCCTCCTCCCGGCGCGCCGGAGCCGCGCCCGCGCCGGCTCCCTCTCCTCCGCCCTCGCCCCGGTCCACCGCCGTCCGGCCCGCCACCGCGCCGCGCCGGACCTCCCTCGCCGCCCCGAGATCCCCCTCGCCGGAGTCCCGCCGCCCTCGCCGGAATCCACCTCGGGCCCGATCCAGATCTGAGCGCCCGTTGACTTTCTCCCCCTCTTTTTTTCTCTAAGTCCCGTTTATTTTTGCATCATCGTCACCTGTTCATCATGCCATAACTTTTCATCCGTAGCTCCGATTCGTGCGTTTGATATGTCAAATTGTTCGGCTCAAAGAGTACATCATTTCATCCCATTGCATCATTTTCATTTGAGGTCATCTTGATGCCCGAAATGCTGTTAGAAGAGGGCTATGTGATGTTAGTTGCTGGATCTTATCTGAACATGCATTTTTGTCATTTTTGCCATGATTGATGTGTACCTCCTATGAAGTTGAGTCCTGCATGAGTTTTGTAATATGCCATGTTAAATTTCGAGAGAATTATGCCATGTATTTTTGTGATCTTTGTGGTGACTAGCACAAACATACAAACTAGGGCACTTGATGTTGTTGATCTCAGAGACTTAGTAATTTCACTAAGTCCCTGATTGCTGTTATTTTCATGCCATGTATTCATGTTGTTTCCGAGAGATCCATGTATATTTTGAGCATGATCAGTACGGGTGTTTTGAACTTGAAGATTTGCTATATCCATACATGCCTTTGTTTGTATTTATGGAGTGACATAGCTTGAGTCAACCGAGCTCTACTTTTGCTTCAAAATGTTGGTGGCAGATTGTTTACATGTTATTCGATTTTGCCAAGCTTGGTGTAGTTGATCCCTGCATGCTATGATGTTATTCTTGCCATGTCTAGTTCCTATGCCATGTCTTCTTGATGTATGTATGCTTAGTTTATCATGCAATGCTCTGTAGTGAGTGCATCGAGCTCACGAACATGCCTACTCGTTATCTGTTTTTGACATGTCCAGTTTTCTGCTAAGTCTGAAACCTGTAACGAAACTTGCTTATTTGACATGGGTGTTATCACGTTTTCTGATCCTTTTTGGCTTATGGTCAGTAAGGGTATTTTGTCAAGTGCTTTGATTAGATTCATGCCATTCCTTACTTTGCTATGTCCTGATCCTGTAGCGTATTGTTTCATTGCTCTAAACATGTCATCCTGATGTTAATTTCTGCTATGTTGATATTTTCACTGTCTGAGAACCTGTTATCTTTTGCACTTTTGCCATGCTTGTTTGGACCTGTTGTGATGTGATTTAGCCGTAGCTCATTGTTCATCTTTTGTCGAGCATCTTGAGTAGATTACTGTCATATGCTTTGTTGATATGTTTGGGTGCAGTAGCTTAATTTCTTTTTGCTTGCTAAGTAGCATCATGCTGTTAATGGCAGATTATTGTCATTCTTGTTTTGCTTGTCATTTGCAAACCGTGCATCCGATTCCGGTGATCTTTGTATCGATTTCAACCGAAATCACCTCACCTATCCAGTGGCATACTTGGTTTGCCAAGATTATGCCTTGTTCATCTTTTCCCTTCCGGAGCATGCATATGCATTGCATATCACATCTCGCATATCATGCCTTGTTTTGCATCATGTTGCTTGCGCATTGCATCGTGGTTGATATTTGTTTCTTTGCTTGTGTTCTTGCTTTGGGTAGAGCCGGGAGACGAGTATGTGAACGAGGAACCTGTTGAGAACGCTTTCGAGGACCAAGCTTTTGACAACTCTGAGAACCTTGCAGGCAAGATGATCATACCCTCGAAATCACTTCTATCTTTGCTTGCTAGTTGCTCGCTCTTTTGCTATGCCTATGCTGTGATACCTACCACTTGCTATATCATGCCACCCATATTGCCATGTCAGCCCCTAACCATCCATGTCCTAGCAAACCGTTGATTGGCTATGTTACCGCTTTGCTCAGCCCCTCTTATAGCGTTGCTAGTTGCAGCAGAAGATGAAGTTTGTTCCTTGTTGGAACATGGACTTGTTGTTCCTTGTGGGAACATGTTTACTTGTTGGGATATCACAATACCTCTAATTTAATTAATGCATCTATATACTTGGTGAAGGGTGGAAGGCTCGGCCTTATGCCTGGTGTTTTGTTCCACTCTTGCCACCCTAGTTTCCGTCATACCGGTGTTATGTTCCCGGATTTTGCGTTCCTTACACGGTTGGGTGATTTATGGGACCCCCTTGACAGTTCGCTTTGAATAAGACTCTTCCAGCAAGGCCCAACATTGGTTTTACCATTTGCCACCACCTACTCCTTTTTCCCCCGGGTTTTCGCGAGCCCGAGGGTCATCTTTATTTTAGCCCCCCCGGACCAGTGCTTCTCTAAGTGCTGGCCCGAACTGAGCTGCCTGCGGGGCCACCGCGTGGAAACTCGAGGCCTGGTTTTACTCGTAGCTAGTCTCATTCGGATGTGCCCTGAGACCGAGATATGTGCAGCTCCTATCAGGATTTGTCGGCACAATCGGGCGGCTTTGCTGGACTTGTTTTATTACTGCCGAGATGTCTTGTAGTCCGGGATTCCGAGACTGATCGGGTCATCCCGGTAGAAGGTATATCCTTCATTGACCATGAGAGCTTATAATGGGCTAAGTTGGGACACCCCTGCAGGGTTTTATCTTTCGAAAGCCGTGCCCGCGGTTATGTGAAGATTACCTCACTTGCGACATTGCTTTCAATGCGTTTATGCCTCTAAGTCGTGCCTCGACACGTGGGAGATATAGCCGCATCGAGGGTGTTACAAGTTGGTAATCAGAGCCTTCCCCGACCTTAGGAGCCCCCACTGTTTGATCGTCTTTAGTGGCCGAGTTGTGTCTAGAAAAATGTTTTGAGTCATCTAGGAATTATATATCGGAGAGTTTAGGAATTCTTTTTACTTCTCAGTCTCCTCATCGCTCTGGTAAGGCATCCTGACGTAGAGTTTTGACTCTTCTCTTCTCAAATTTCACAAAAAAAAAATTAGGATCACGCGGGTATCTTACAATCGTTCCGATGGTTTTATGATGACAACATTGTCTTGGTTGCCTCCCGTCAGCAGGGGTTTTAGAGGAGGTGTCCCGGGGAGTTGAGCTCCTAGGTGTTGTCGTCATAATTTTATCATTGCGGTTTTGGAATACCTGAGTTTAGTACGCCGACATCGAAAATCTCTTTTGTACAGTTGTTGGTGAGATAACCCTGATAGCCCAGTACTGAGGCGAGTGCGGGAGTATTGCCATGACTTGTATAACGGATGCTTTTCGAAGGTTGAGGTAGATGATTTCCGAGAATTTCTTAGTTATGTGTTGAAGGATGGATACAGCTGGATCTAGGTATTGTTAGTTTGGGTGATATATTTTGTGTCCCCTGTATCCCCAACACCTGATTGCATAACCAGAAAGTTTCGGGAGCTTATAAGTGGGAATTCTTGTAGCTCTAGTATTTCTTCCGCAGATATTTGGTTTGTGATTGGGTAATCCTTACCAAGTATTTGTTCACATCCGTACCTTGTTGATTTTATTCCTTACCTTCTTCTAGGTGGCTTCTCAGCTTATGGAAGTGTGATGCTTTACTTTGGAATTCATTCATTCATTCTCATTCGGATGTTTATTATGAAGACTATATGTTGCAGTTTCGATCCTTTGATTCAGCTTCAATATATATCTGTCAAGATGCTAATGGATGTCACCCTCTTCAGGATGGCTCCGCCAACGCGTCAGAATCCGGAACGCAATGAAGGAAGTCAGGCTAACCCTCCGCCACCACCTCCGCCTCCGGAGGCATGGCAAGCCCTGATGACTGCCACAAATGCCAACGCTCAGATTCTGATTCAGCTCTTGCAAGATCGCAACCAAGGGCAAGGTAATCAAGAGAATCAAGGCCAAGGCAACAATCAGCCGCACTTCGCTTCACTCAACCAGTTCCTTGCTAATCAGCCAAAGACCTTCAGCTACTGTGTCGAGGCCACAGACGCCGATGATTGGCTAGTGGACATCAGCAAGCATTTCGAGTGCAACAATGTCAGACCTGAGGACTTTGTCAAGCTTTCCTCTTTTCAACTCAAAGATCAAGCTGTTGAATGGTTCCAGCAATACAAAGATTCCAGAGGAGGTCGTGTGATTACCTGGGATGATTTCCGCCGTGACTTCAAAGCTCACCACATTCCAGAAAGTGTTGTTGAGCTTAAGCGTGAGGAATTCCGCAATCTCAAGCAAGGCACCATGTCTGTCTATCAATACAACACTCAGTTCCAGAAGCTCTCTCGTTTTGCAAGGCAAGACATCCCTGATGAGAAGAGTATGATCTACCAGTTCAGGCATGGTCTCAGAGAAGATCTGCAACTTGCTCTCGTGCTTTTCGAGCCATTAAAGTATGATGAATTCTACAACATGGCACTGAAACAAGAAGCTGCTCAGCTCAAGTGTGAGGCATCTAAGAAGAGAGTCAGAGACGCAGTTCAGTCTTCTTCTTCTTCACTTGTGGCAGCTAAGCAACAGAAGTTCTGGTTTCCTCCTCCTCCTCTGTTCCGTCAGCCTTATCAGCAGAAGAACTCAAGTGGTTGTGGATCTTCCCACCCACCCAACCCTGGCTATCAGAACAAGTCTCAGAATCAAGCTCCAAGGCCAAGTGCTCCTTACCATCGTTCGCTCTCAGAGGTGACTTGTAACAAATGTCAGCAGAAGGGTCACTATGCGAACAAGTGCTTCAACCAAAGGCGCCTTCCGCCTCCTCCTCCTGTGAAATCTTCCAGCAATGCATTGGTCAAGCATAATCCTAAGTCTGCCAAGGTGAACATGATGAATGCAGCTCAAGCGGAGGATTCCTCTGAAGTGATCATGGGTAACCTTCCTGTTAATGATATTCATGCAAAAGTCTTATTCGATACCAGTGCATCGCATTCTTTCATGTCATATCCTTTTGCATCGAAGCACAATTTTGACACAGAGGTGTTACCTAAAGCTTTGCAAGTTGTTTCCCCGGCTAAACGTTTGAGTTCTACCATGTGCGTTCCGAATGTCGGTATCAAGATGGGCGACTATAGATTTCTGGTTAAGCCAATTATTCTTGGTGACTCTGATATTGATCTTATTCTCGGGATGGACTGGCTTTCTAAGCACAAGGCTCAGCTTGATTGTGTTGCCAGGGAAATTCAATTGACTCACTCTTCTGACGATGTGATCATCTATGCCTCTCATGATGATACCATTCGGTTGTTTTCTCTCAATGAGAATGGTGAATTGGATGCTATCTCTCAGATTCCAGTTGTTTGTGAGTACCAGGATGTCTTTCCAGAAGAGCTTCCGTGTAACGCCCCGAGACTGATGTGCCAGTTGTCCTCCCGTTATTCGCTGTTGTTGCTTTGTCTTTTGCTTGCGTGTCGCATCTTGCCATGTCATCATCCGCATTGCATCATCATGTTTTCAAAACTTGCATCCGTCCCGGTCTCTTTGTTCTCTCCGTTGTCCGTTCTGAGCCCACACACACTTGCACGCGTCCGTGGCACGTCCGAAATAGTATTATATAAGTGGCCGGAAAATGTTCTCGGAATGGGATGAAAGTTGGCGTGCGGTGTTGTTTTGATGTCAGTAGACCGCCTGCCAAGTTTCATCGCATTCGGAGTCTGTTTGACGCCCCAACGGATAAATATAGCGACATTATAGCCGGTCTAACGTCGGACGTTTTCGGTCTCCGGAAACCGTGTCGGGCTGCATCTCTCCCCTTTTCTCTCAGACCAAACCGCTCTTCACAATCCGCCAGACCCAACCTAACCTCTCTCGTCAGCCCGCGGACCTCCTTGCGCGCGCGTCCGAAAGTTGTCCCGGACCCGAACCGGACTGTCGCTACCGTTGTGTCCGGATCATCCCCTAACATCTACAAAACATCTCCGTTTTCTCAATTAGACTTCCTAACCTATTTATCCACAACCGTCCGATTAAAATCGGAGGGACTAGATCGCCCCTAACCTAACCCACCCGCTATTTATACTAGTCTAAACCGAGACCAAATCCCTAATTTCTAGGGATCCTCCTAGCCGCCGCCGCCACACTCTCCCGCATCCACCTCGGGATCCCCCTCCTCCTCTGTTTCTCCATCGGGCCAATCCCGCAGCCTCCTCCCGATCCACCAACCACCGCGCCTCGCACGCCTCTGCCTTTGCTGCCCGGAGCCACCTCACCGTCCTCGCATCTCCTGCAGCCTTCCTTCGCCGTGACCCCGTTTGCCTCCTCGAGCCGAAGCTCGCCGCCGCCGGCGACAGCAACAACAACCTCGTCTCGCGCCAGACCTGCCGCCGCTGCTGCCGTCCCCCTGCCTTGGCGCCTCGGTCTCCTCTGCTCCCGCACCTGAGGCCCCGAGCTCCTCCAGCTCGACCTGCTGCCGGCGACCTCGACTACCAGGCCGCCCCTCTGCTACCCCTACGCCCTTCCCTTCTTCTTCTCCTTATCTCTCTCGGTTCACATCTCTCTCTCCCTGTAGCTGCTGTAGCAAGGAGCCGCCGTCGCCAAGTTCTTGCCGAGGGCGTCGCTACCTGGATCCAGTGTTCCCACACCTGCGCCGCCTCTGGCCTTCCTCGCCGACCTTCCCTGCTACCGCGTCGTTGACCCTGTCCTCGCCGGCGCCCTGCTCGCCTCCTCTACATCGCGCGGCTTCCCCTGCTTTGAACGACAATGACGACGAAGCCGCCCTCCTGCGTTGACCGCGCCCTGCTTGAGTGCTCGTGCGGGCCTGCCAAGCCGCCTCTTCGCCAGGCCCAGCGTGCCCCCCTGCAGGCCTCCCGCACCACCGAGCCGGCCCAAGTGCCATGGTGAGCAGCCCCGCCCTCTGTATGCTCCTGTTGGCCCAGCCAGTTTCGGCCCGTGATGTTGTTTTCCATGCCAGGACGATTTTATCTAATTTCCAAGAGACTGCAGTTTTGCAGAAAAACCCTCATTGTCATGCATATAATAACTTATTAATCATGCATCATATGTAAATAATTTATATATGAAAAGTGCTTAGAAATTCATCTAGTTTCATGATATGCAACTTTCATCCATGTTTAAAATGTTTAAACATGCTGTTTGTTTAATTTGCATAAATGTCATGTTAAAATGATTTATTCCCTAACTAAATAACCGTAACTCGGAATTTATTAAACTTTATATGTAAATGGGGTAGAAAAATGCCTAGTTTAACATGATGCACTTTATTTCCTGTTTAACAACAATAAAATATGGTTTAGGGCAGAACAGTACCAAATTCATATTATGCACATGAGGATTTTCCGGAATTGTTCGTTGTTATTCCAGCCTCATTTAAACTTGTCTAGATAGGTAGTTTTTCATATGCTTCACCCCTTGCCATGTTTAATAGCATTTAATGTTGTTGGTTACATAAACGAGAGCGAACTAAATAAATGGATGTGGTGTTTCGTCGATATGCAACTCGTTGCATATTGAGCTCCATTTAATTTGTAGTGTTGTTTGTTGCACTTTGACATGCCATGCATATTTAAACGGACATGCATCATACTTGGTTGTGCATCATGCCATGTTTGTGCTTGTTGGTTTATCATGTTGTTTGTTTGTTTCCGGGTTGCTTCTCTCGTTAGCTTCGGTTTCGTCCCGGAGTTGTGAGGATTCGTTCGACTTCGTCCGTTTGTCTTCTTCATGGACTCGTTCTTCTTCCTTGCGGGATTTCAGGCAAGATGACCATACCCTCGAAATCACTTCTATCTTTGCTTGCTAGTTGCTTGCTCTTTTGCTATGCCTATGCTGCGATACCTACCACTTGCTTATCATGCCTCCCATATTGTTAAACCAAGCCTCTAACCCACCTTGTCCTAGCAAACCGTTGTTTGGCTATGTTACCGCTTTGCTCAGCCCCTCTTATAGCGTTGTTAGTTGCAGGTGAAGATGAACTTTGTTCCTTGTTGGGACATGGAGATGTTGTTCCTTGTTGGAACATGTTTACTTGTTGGGATATCACAATATATCTTATTTAACTAACGCATCTATATACTTGGTAAAGGGTGGAAGGCTCGGCCTTATGCCTGGTGTTTTGTTCCACTCTTGCCGCCCTAGTTTCCGTCATATCGCTGTTATGTTCCTGGATTTTGCGTCCCTTACGCGGTCGGGTGATTTATGGGACCCCCTTGACAGTTCGCTTTGAATAAGACTTTTCCAGCGAGGCCCAACCTTGGTTTTACCATTTGCCTCACCACCACCTACTTTTCCCTTGGGAGTCGCTCTCTCGAGGGTCATCTTATTTTAGCCCCCCCCCCCCGGGCCAATTCTTGTCTAAGTGTTGGCCCGAACCGAGCAGACTGCGGGGCCCCCTCGGGGAAACTCGAGGCTTGGTTTTACTCGTAGGATGTCTCATCCGGTGTTGCCCTGAGACCGAGATATGTGCAGCTCCTATCAGGATGTCGGCGCATCGGGCGGCTTTGCTAGACTTGTTTTATTGCTGTCGAAATGTCTTGTAGCCGGGATTCCGAGACTGATCGGGTCGTCCCGGGGAGAAGGAATATCCTTCGTTGATCGCGAGAGCTTATCATGGGCTAAGTTGGGACACCCCTGCAGGGTATTATCTTTTGAAAGCCGTGCCCGCGGTTATGAGGCAGATGGGAATTTGTTAACGTCCGGTTGCAGAAAACCCGAAGTTGATCTTAATTAAAATACATCAACCGCGTGTGTAACCGTGATGGTCTCTTCTCGGCGGGGTCCGGGAAGTGAACACGGTTGTTGGAGTTATGATTGACGTAAGTAGTTCAGGATCACTTATTGATCATAGTTGTTCGACCGTGCTTTGCCTTCTCTTCTCGCTCTCATTTGCGTATGTTAGCCACCATATATGCTAGTCGCTTGCTGCAGCTCCACCTCATACCTTTTACCCCTACCCATAAGCTTAAATAGTCTTGATCTCGCGGGTGTGAGATTGCTGAGTCCCCGTGACTCACTAGATACTTCCAAAACCAGTTTGCAGGTGCCGTTGAGTCCGTGCAGGTGACGCACCCGAGCTCAAGGAGGAGTTCGATGGAGATCTTGCCCTTTATGTTGTTTCGTTCTAGTCGGTCAGTAGTGGAGCCCAGTTGGGGTCGATCGTGGACCTTTGTCGCTTTTGGGGTTTCTTCTTATATTTTGGCTCCGTAGTCGGGCCCTGATTGTAACTGTATGATGTAATGTTTCATTCATGTATTTGTGTGAAGTGGCGATTGTAAGCCAACTATGTATCTCTTCCCTTATGTATTACATGGGTTGTGTGAAGATTACCTCACTTGCGACATTGCTTTCAATGCGGTTATACCTCTAAGTCGTGCTTCGACACGTAGGAGATATAGCTGCATCGAGGGCGTTATAAGTTGGTAATCAGAGCCTTCCCCGACCTTAGGAGCCCCACTGATTGATCGTTTTTAGCGGCCGAGTTGTGTCTAAAAAATGTTTTGAGTCATTTAGGAATTATGTATCGGAGAGTTTAGGAATTCTTTTTACTTCCCAGTCTCCTCATCGCTCTGGTAAGGCATCCTGACGTAGAGTTTTGTCTCTTCTCTCCTCAAATTTCACTATTTTTTTTAGGATCACGCGGGTATCTTACAATCGTTCCGATGGTTTTATGATGACAACATTGTCTTGGTTGCCTCCCGTCGGCAGGGGTTTTAGTGGAGGTGTCCCGGGGAGTTGAGCTCCGAGGTGTTGTCGTCATAATTTTATCTTTACAGTTCTGGAATACCTGAGTTTAGTACGCCGACATCGAAAATCTCTTTTCTACAGTTGTTAGTGAGATAACCCTGATAGCCCAGTACTGAGGCGAGTGCGGAAGTATTGCCATGACTCGTATAACGGATGCTTTTCTAAGGTTGAGGTAGACGATTTCCGAAGGTTTCTTGGTTATGTGTTGAAGGATGGATACAGTTGGATCTAGGTATGGTTAGTTTGGGTGATATATTTTGTGTCCCCTGTATCCCCAACACCTGATTGCATAACCAGAAAGTTTCGGGAGTTTATAAGTGGGAATTCAAGTATCACGTAGGAATTCTTTCCAACAGACACATGATACGATATGGGATCTATCATATGTTTGTTTCCGGCTTATTCTGCAAGCCAAATCCTTTGTTTTGTTTTATTTGCGGTATTCGAGTTGCTTCGATGTCAAGTGTTGATCCATACCTTCCCTAAATGGTGTTCTCATATTGCTATGTGAATACTAATCCTTCTTGATCATCGAGGTTGTCATGTTAATTCTTTTTCAACCGGTGTGTCTCTCTTCAAGTGGATCCGATCACTTCAACATTCGCAAGATCAATTATCAGTTCTTCTCAACGGTGTTTGCTTCATCCGTTCCAAGTTGTCTTTGTTTTTCCCGCCCTCCCACCCTTATTTCTTCAAGGACGCAGATTTCTTAATCAAGTATCCTTTTATTGATGGGAAGTCTCTCCATTCTTTTCCGTCAATGTTCTTATCCGGTGATTCTCAGGAAGATACTAACAGAGCCTTAACTTCATCATTATTCGTTCTCTTTCTTCTCCGGTGGATTCAATTTAAGCTTTGTCGATCATATCCCTTCCCCGTTTCAAATGTTTTCTCGTACTGGTGCACCTCTTAATCATCCACTTCTCGCTATTCATTTGTTCCGAAGTGCTGAAGATATCTCTGAAGATTCGTGTTTTTCACTCCGCATCAATTCTTACTATTTCGAAATTGCTATTTTATTCAAGCCATCTAAATCAACCGTTGCAACCTCCCTGTCAAGTAATCCTTTTCAACGGTGTATCTTTTGAGTGGGTCCTAACCCACAGGTCTTTTCCCAGGATCTTACCTGACTCTTCTAATTATCCCGAAGTTATTCTCAAATTCTTTTTAAAGTTCGACGTAAGAATGAATTTTCATCAGTCATATGTTTTTCTCCAAGATCTTTCAAATTCTTTTCATTATTGGTTCAACCTTTCCAATTTTGATTCCGGAGTGCCTCAACAATTCATGGTGGTGTTTCTCGTCATCATTCTCAACATTTGAAGACCGAAGAAGAGTTTCTCTTAAATCTTGCTCCATTCTCTTCAAGATTCATGGTTCTAGCTTTTGCCATCCTCTCATAATTGTTTTCGATTGTGAGAATAATTTTCACCCATCCGGAGCATTGCAGGAGTCTTTTCAGTTTCATTCTCCGGAGCTCATCATCTCAGAATTATTCATTCAAGTTTTCAGCTCTCATTCTCCAAATCATACCGGTGCATCATTCAATATTCTCTAATCAGTTCATGATCTCTTCGTTCTCATATATATCAAGTATCTTCAATTGTTTTCCAAGTCTTCCCGGTGAATTGTGCCTTTGCTACTTTCATTTTAATTCTTACGGTGGTTCGTTCAAGATTCCTCTCCTATGTTCTCATATTAATCTATTCATTGTTTCAATCCTACCGGTGGTCCGTTGAAGACATTCTCAAGTTTGCGCCATATCTCTCTTTAATCCTTTCTATGAGAATAAGTAGTATGCCAAATCCGTTGCTTGTCATCAATTTAAATTGGTGAGGGATACGCATAACGTAATTCTTATTATTGTTTCATCCAGGTGATCTAGTTTCTTCTTTCCAGAGTTGTTCATCTCTTCTTTCCGGAGTTTGTTCATCATATCACATTCTCGGTTCGAGATGCTTCATCTTTTCTTTCCGGAGTTCTTCATGAAGTTTCTTCATGGTGGTTCATAAAGGATTTAATTCATGCTCGAAGCGTTCTTCAAGATTCTTCTTGGAGGAGCTCAAGCATTCTTCATCTTGCATTTTAAAGTGCAATTCTTTCAACCGTATCATTCGAGATGGTATTATGTCATTCTTGATAATTTGAGTTCATGTCTCATGATTCACATGTTGTTAAGAATGAGGTATTTAAATCCATCAATCTCTTCTTTGGAGTTATCTTGGGTTTATACTTCACCTAAAGCCTTCTCTAAGGTTTGTTGCTATTATGGTGCTTATAAATGACCCAAGTTCTACTTTTATTCCCCCGGTGAGAAGTTTCACGACTCCTTGTTGATATCAGTCCAATCATTTGTTTCCGTTGGTGGCAGAAGCTCACCTCATAATTTTGAGTTCTCTTCCATAAGCCCACATCAAGCTTGTTCTTTCGTTGTTGATAATCCAACAACTCCGTTCTAGCAGTTGTTGTAAGCATGCTCTCTCAAGATCTTGTTTCTCTCCGTTCATATCATCCCATTCCTTCTTCCGGAGGCATTGCGATGTTATTCTCTTCACTCATCATCTCGATTCGTGAGCATCGTGTTCTTTTCATGCTTATCCATTTAACCGGAGTGTTGTGTCATCTTTTCAAGTTCTTTTCATCTTATCAAGTTTCGTATCACTTTTCAACCTGAGTGCTGTCTGAAATCCTTCTTACCCATTGTGCCATTTTTTCAATAGTTCTGGAGGCAGTGTGTTGTTGATCTCTTCAAGTATCCTCTCATCTTGTCAAGTTCATGTTCAATTCCTTCCATTTTCAGTCGAAGTGCTGCCCAAATTATATCATTCTTATTCCTTCTCTACCTTGTTTAACCGGAATGTTGGACTATCATTCCTCTTTTAACCGAAGTCTCATCCAAGTGCCTTCATTTTGCCAAGTTCAGATTCTATTCCTTCCATTTCCAACCGGGGTGTTGTATCATCTCTTCAATATCGTCTCATCTTATCAAGTTTTCTTCTCTTTTCTACCAAAGTGCTGTCAAATTATATCATTCTGATTCCTTCTCTATTTCGTTTTGGCCGGAATGGCTTCAATGTCAATCATGTCATTTAAGCTCGTCTTTTTCGCCGTATTTCTGGATCTTTGTCTAACGGAGTGTTTTCCACTTCGTTCATCTTCATTGTATTTCTTTTCTCTCAATTTGTTCAACCTTGCAAGGTTCATTGGTTTCACTCGTTTGTCAAAGAAGCAACTTAGTTTTACCGCTTATCTTCCTCTTCCGTTGTTTTCCCTCCGGTGTCATACTAGATCTCGGGACGAGATCCTCTCGTAGTGGTGGAGTGTTGTAACGCCCCGAGACCGATGTGCCAGTTGTCCTCCCGTTATTCGCTGTTGTTGCTTTGTCTTTTGCTTGCGTGTCGCATCTTGCCATGTCATCATCCGCATTGCATCATCATGTTTTCAAAACTTGCATCCGTCCCGGTCTCTTTGTTCTCTCCGTTGTCCGTTCTGAGCCCACACACACTTGCACGCGCCCGTGGCACATCCGAAATAGTATTATATAAGTGGCCGGAAAATGTTCTCGGAATGGGATGAAAGTTGGCGTGCAGTGTTGTTTTGATGTCAGTAGACCGCCTACCAAGTTTCATCGCATTCGGAGTCTGTTTGACGCCCCAACGAATAAATATAGCGACATTATAGCCGGTCTAACGTCGGACGTTTTCGGTCTCCGGAAACCGTGCCGGGCTGCATCTCTCCCCTTTTCTCTTAGACCAAACCGCTCTTCACAATCCGCCAGACCCAACCTAACCTCTCTCGTCAGCCCGCGGACCTCCTTGCGCGCGCGTCCGAAAGTTGTCCCGGACCCGAACCGGACTGTCGCTACCGTTGTGTCCGGATCATCCCCTAACATCTACAAAACATCTCCGTTTTCTCAATTAGACTTCCTAACCTATTTATACACAACCGTCCGATTAAAATCGGAGGGACTAGATCGCCCCTAACCTAACCCACCCGCTATTTATACTAGTCTAAACCGAGACCAAATCCCTAATTTCTAGGGATCCTCCTAGCCGCCGCCGCCACACTCTCCCGCATCCACCTCGGGATCCCCCTCCTCCTCTGTTTCTCCATTGGGCCAATCCCGCAGCCTCCTCCCGATCCACCAACCACCGCGCCTCGCACGCCTCTGCCTTCGCTGCCCGGAGCCACCTCACCGTCCTCGCATCTCCTACAGCCTTCCTTCGCCGTGACCCCGTTTGCCTCCTCGAGCCGAAGCTCGCCGCCGCCGGCGACAGCAACAACAACCTCGTCTCGCGCCAGACCTGCCGCCATTGCTGCCGTCCCCCTGCCTTGGCGCCTCGGTCTCCTCTGCTCCCGCACCTGAGGCCCCGAGCTCCTCCAGCTCGACCTGCTGCCGGCGACCTCGACTACCAGGCCGCCCCTCTGCTCCCCCTACGCCCTTCCCTTCTTCTTCTCCTTCTCTCTCTCGGTTCACATCTCTCTCTCCCTGTAGCTGCTGCAGCAAGGAGCCGCCATCGCCAAGTTCTTGCCGAGGGCGCCGCTGCCTGGATCCGGTGTTCCCACACCTGCGCCGCCTCTGGCCTCCCTCGCCGACCTTCCCTGCTGCCGCGCCGTTGACCCCGTCCTCGCCAGCGCCCTGCTCGCCTCCTCTGCATCGCGTGGCTTCCCCTGCTTCGAACGACAACGACGACGAAGCCGCCCTCCTGCGTTGACCGCGCCCTGCTCGAGTGCTCGTGCGGGCCTGCCAAGCCGCCTCTTCGCCAGGCCCAGCGTGCCCCCCCTGCAGGCCTCCCGCACCACCGAGCCGGCCCAAGTGCCGTGGTGAGCAGCCCCGCCCTCTGTATGCTCCTGTTGGCCCAGCCAGTTTCGGCCCGTGATGTTTTTTTCCCTGCCAGGACGATTTTATCTAATTTCCAAGAGAATGCAGTTTTGCAGAAAAACCCTCATTGTCATGCATATAATAACTTATTAATCATGCATCATATGTAAATAATTTATATATGAAAAGTGCTTAGAAATTCATCTAGTTTCATAATGTGCAACTTTCATCCATGTTTAAAATGTTTAAACATGCTGTTTGTTTAATTTGCATAAATGTCATGTTAAAATGATTTATTCCATAACTAAATAACCGTAACTCGGAATTTATTAAACTTTATATGTAAATGGGATAGAAAAATGCCTAGTTTAACATGATGCACTTTATTTTCCTGTTTAACAACAATAAAATATGGTTTAGGGCAGAACAGTACCAAATTCATATTATGCACATGAGGATTTTCCGGAATTGTTCGTTGTTATTCCGGCCTCATTTAAACTTGTCTAGATAGGTAGTTTTTCATATGCTTCACCCCTTGCCATGTTTAGTAACATTTAGTGTTGTTGGGTACATAAACGAGAGCGAACTAAATAAATGGATGTGGTGTTTCGTCGATATGCAACTCGTTGCATATTGAGCTCCATTTAATTTGTAGTGTCGTTTGTTGCACTTTGCCATGCCATGCATATTTAAACGGACATGCATCATACTTGGTTGTGCATCATGCCATGTTTGTGCTTGTTGGTTTATCATGTTGTTTGTTTGTTTCCGGGTTGCTTCTCTCGTTAGCTTCGGTTTCGTCCCGGAGTTGTGAGGATTCGTTCGACTTCGTCCGTTTGTCTTCTTCATGGACTCGTTCTTCTTCCTTGCGGGATTTCAGGCAAGATGACCATACCCTCGAAATCACTTCTATCTTTGCTTGCTAGTTGCTCGCTCTTTTGCTATGCCTATGCTGCGATACCTACCACTTGCTTATCATGCCTCCCATATTGTTAAACCAAGCCTCTAACCCACCTTGTCCTAGCAAACCGTTGTTTGGCTATGTTACCGCTTTGCTCAGCCCCTCTTATAGCGTTGTTAGTTGCAGGTGAAGATGAACTTTGTTCCTTGTTGGAACATGGAGGTGTTGTTCCTTGTTGGAACATGTTTACTTGTTGGGATATCACAATATATCTTATTTAACTAACGCATCTATATACTTGGTAAAGGGTGGAAGGCTCGGCCTTATGCCTGGTGTTTTGTTCCATTCTTGCCGCCCTAGTTTCCGTCATATCGGTGTTATGTTCCCGGATTTTGCGTCCCTTACGCGGTCGGGTGATTTATGGGACCCCCTTGACAGTTCGCTTTGAATAAGACTTTTCCAACGAGGCCCAACCTTGGTTTTACCATTTGCCTCACCACCACCTACTTTTCCCTTGGGAGTCGCTCTCTCAAGGGTCATCTTATTTTAGCCCCCCCCCCGGGCCAATGCTTGTCTAAGTGTTGGCCCGAACCGAGCAGACTGCGGGGCCCCCTCGGGGAAACTCGAGGCTTGGTTTTACTCGTAGGATGTCTCATCCGGTGTTGCCCTGAGACCGAGATATGTGCAGCTCCTATCAGGATGTCGGCGCATCGGGCGGCTTTGCTGGACTTGTTTTATTGCTGTCGAAATGTCTTGTAGCCGGGATTCCGAGACTGATCGGGTCGTCCCGGGGAGAAGGAATATCCTTCGTTGATCGCGAGAGCTTATCATGGGCTAAGTTGGGACACCCCTGCAGGGTATTATCTTTCGAAAGCCGTGCCCACGGTTATGAGGCAGATGGGAATTTGTTAACGTCCGGTTGTAGAAAACCCGAAGTTGATCTTAATTAAAATACATCAACCGCGTGTGTAACCGTGATGGTCTCTTCTCGGCGGGGTCCGGGAAGTGAACACTGTTGTTGGAGTTATGATTGACGTAAGTAGTTCAGGATCACTTATTGATCATAGTTGTTCGACCGTGCTTTGCCTTCTCTTCTCCCTCTCATTTGCGTATGTTAGCCACCATATATGCTAGTCGCTTGCTGCAGCTCCACCTCATACCTTTTACCCCTACCCATAAGCTTAAATAGTCTTGATCTTGCGGGTGTGAGATTGCTGAGTCCCCGTGACTCACTAGATACTTCCAAAACCAGTTTGCAGGTGCCGCTGAGTCCGTGCAGGTGACGCACCCGAGCTCAAGGAGGAGTTCGATGGAGATCTTGCCCTTTATGTTGTTTCATTCTAGTCGGTCAGTAGTGGAGCCCAGTTGGGGTCGATCGTGGACCTTTGTCGCTTTTGGGGTTCCTTCTTATATTTTGGCTCCGTAGTCGGGCCCTGATTGTAACTGTATGATGTAATGTTTCATTCATGTATTTGTGTGAAGTGGCGATTGTAAGCCAACTATGTATCTCTTCCCTTATGTATTACATGGGTTGTGTGAAGATTACCTCACTTGCGACATTGCTTTCAATGCGGTTATGCCTCTAAGTCGTGCTTCGACACGTAGGAGATATAGCCGCATCGAGGGCGTTATATTCCGGGTATGCCTCCCCGCCGGCCAGTTGATTTCGTTATTGATCTTGAGCCTGGCACGGAACCCGTCTACAAGCATCCTTACAAGCTTGGACCAGATGAGCTCAAGGAATTAAAGAAACAACTCGATGAACAAGAGCGTCTGGGTCTGATCAGACCGAGTTCTTCCCCTTGGGGTTGTGGTGTTCTTTTTGTCAAGAAGAAGGATGGCACGGACAGACTTTGCGTCGATTACCGTCCATTGAACAAGAAGACTATCAAGAACAAGTACCCACTTCCCAACATCAATGAGCTATTCGAGCAACTTAAAGGTGCTAAGGTGTTCTCCAAGCTTGACCTTCGTATGGGTTATTATCAGATTCGCATTCGTGAAGAAGATATTCCCAGGACAGCATTCAGAACAAGCTTTGGTTCTTATGAATATACTGTCATGTCTTTCGGCCTTGTCAATGCTCCTCCAGCATTCACTCGCTTGATGAATTTCATCTTCAACCCCTACATCAACGAATTTGTCTTGGTCTATCTTGATGATATTTTGGTTTTCTCCAAGAATAAGAAGGATCATGCCAAACATTTGCGATTGGTGCTCGACAAGCTCAGAGAGTATAAATTATATGCGAAGTTCTCCAAATGTGAATTCTGGCTTGATGAAGTTCTTTATCTTGGTCATATCATCTCTGCCAAGGGCATTGTTGTTAATCCAGAGAGGGTGTCTGCAGTTTTGAATTGGCAACCTCCTCAGAATGTCAAGCAGCTTCGCAGTTTTTCTTGGACTTGCAAGCTATTGCCGAAGATTCGTTGAGAATTTCTCTAAGATTGCTAAGCCTCTTTCCAATCTCCTCCAGAAGCATGTGAAGTATGTCTGGTCTCCTGAGTGTGACGTTGCTTTCAACACTCTCAAAGAGAAACTCGTCACTGCTCCAGTTCTGACTCCTCCTGACGAATCCAAGCCTTATAAAGTATTCTGTGATGCTTCTCTTCAGGGCCTCGGTGTCGTCTTAATGCAAGAGAAGAAGTTTGTGGCCTATACCTCTCGTCAGTTGAAGCCCAACGAAAGGAACTACCCCACTCACGATCTTGAGTTGGCGGCAGTTGTCCACGCACTAATAACATGGAGACATCTCCTGTTGGGAAGGAAAGTGGACATATTCACCGATCACAAGAGTCTCAAGTACATCTTCACTCAGCCCCACCTCAACCTCAGGAAAACTCGATGGGTCGAAATGATTCAAGAGTATAATCCGAGTATTGAATATACTCCAGGCAAGGCTAATGTGATTGTAGACGCTTTGAGCAGGAAGGCTTACTGCAACAGCTTAATCCTCAAGCCCTTTCAACCGGATCTCTGTGAGGCTTTCCGCAAGTTGAATCTCCAAGTTGTCCCTCAAGGTTTTCTTGCCAACCTCTTCGTCTCTCCTACTTTGGAAGATCAGATTCGTGAAGCTCAATTGTTGGATACCATGGTGAAGAAGGTGAAACGTGGTATTGACAAGGGCATTTCCAAATACAAGTGTTGTCGAGTTGATGACAGAGATACTCTTTTCTTCGAGGACTGGATTGTGGTTCCAAAGGGTGATCTTCGTAAAGTCATTATGAACGAAGCGCACAATTCTCTTCTGTCAATTCATCCTAGAAGTACAAAGATGTACCATGACCTCAAGCAGTCGTATTGGTGGACTCGAATGAAGCGAGAGATTGCTCAATTTGTGAATGAGTGTGATGTCTGCAGAAGGGTGAAAGCAGAACACCAACGACCAGCTGGTCTTCTCCAACCTCTTGCTATACCAGAATGGAAGTTTGATCATATTGAAATGGACTTCGTGACTGGTTTTCCTAAGTCCAAGCGTGGAAATGATGCTATCTTCGTCGTCATCGACAAGCTCACTAAAGTGGCTCATTTTCTTCCTATCAAAGAGTCTATCACAGCAGCGCAGCTGGCAGAGCTTTACACCTCCAGAATTGTCTCCTTGCACGGCATTCCACAATTGATCTCTTCAGACCGTGGCAGCATTTTTACCTCCAAGTTTTGGGATTCTTTTCAGAAGGCCATGGGCACCAACATTCGCTTCAGCACAGCTTTCCACCCTCAGACTAGTGGACAAGTCGAGCGTGTCAACCAAATTCTTGAAGATATGCTCAGCGCTTGTGTTATCTCTTTCGGCATGAAGTGGGAGGATTGCCTTCCTTATGCTGAGTTTTCTTACAACAACAGTTTTCAAGCCAGCTCGGGCAAAGCCCCATTCGAGATTCTCTATGGCAGAAAGTGTCGTACTCCTCTCAACTGGTCTGAGACGGGCGAACGCCAACTGCTCGGCAATGATTTAATCTCAGAGGCTGAGGCTATGTGCAAGGTGATTCGTGAGAACCTCAAAGTCGCGCAGTCGCGCCAGAAGAGCTATTACGATAGCAAGCATCGTGATTTGGCATTCGAGATCGGAGACCATGTCTACCTCCGCGTCTCTCCAATGAAAGGAACTCGTCGCTTCGGTATCAAGGGGAAACTTGCCCCCAGATACGTGGGTCCTTTCAAGATCATCGGCAAACGAGGCGATCTCGCCTATCAACTTGAGCTTCCCTCCAACTTTGCAAATGTGCACGATGTCTTCCATGTGTCACAGCTTCGCAAGTGCTTCAAGACGCCTGAGCGCACCATCAACTTCGAAGAGATTGATCTTCAAGAAGATTTGTCCTATCAAGAGCACCCCATTGCTATTCTTGAGACAACTAAGCGCAAGACTCGCAACAAGTCAATCAAATTCCTGAAAGTAAAATGGTCACACCATTCAGACCGGGAAGCCACCTGGGAGCGTGAGGACCACCTACGTTCCGAGTATACGGAGTTCTTTCAGTCCTAGATCTCGGGACGAGATCCTCTCGTAGTGGTGGAGTGTTGTAACGCCCCAGATGTAACTTGCCATATTTGTATTCCAACTCTTGCCATTTTCGGCATTGTGATATGATATTTCCTCCGTGGTTGGGTTTCCCTTCGTTTTGTATTTTGTTGATGTCATGCATTTCATATCATGTCATCATGTGCATCGCATTCGCATACGTGTTCGTCTCATAAATCCGAGTATTTTCCCCGTTGTCCGTTTTGCAATCCGGCGCTCCTATGTTCCCCGGCGTCCCCTTTTACATTTCTTCGTGAGAGGGTATTAAACCTTCTCGGATTGGGCCGAGGTTTGCCAAGCGGCCCCGGTATAGCACCGGTAGACCGCCTGTCAAGTTTCGGGTCAATCGAAGGGCGTTTGATACTCCAACGGTTAACCGGGTAACCGTGAAGGCCTCGTGTGTGTTGCAGCCCAACACCCCTTCAAAACAGCCCAATAACCCATCTAAGTCACTCCCATGTCCTCCGCCGTTCGATCACGATCGCGTGGCCGAAAACCGCTCTCCATTTGGAGCTTCCTAGCTCCTTCTACCTATAAATATGTGCCCCCTCCTCCAAATCCGGATCAAACCCTAGTCCAATTTCCCTCCCACCGCCGCCGGACGAAATCCGCCGGGACGGACACGTCCGCCCGCGCCACCGGGCGAACCGCGCGCCGCCACGTGGCATCCGGCCCACTTCGTCGCACCGCGCCGCGCCGGCCCGCCGGCGCCCAGGCGGGGCCCCCCGAGCCCGAGCCGCTGCCGCGCCCGAGCCCCGCGCCGGAGCTCGCCGCCCGCCGCCGCCCGCGACGCCGCGCGCCGTCGCCGCGCCTCCTCCCGGCGCGCCGGAGCCGCGCCCGCGCCGGCTTCCTCTCCTCCGCCCTCGCCCCGGTCCACCGCCGTCCGGCCCGCCACCGCGCCGCGCCGGACCTCCCTTGCCGCCCCGAGATCCCCCTCGCCGGAGTCCCGCTGCCCTCGCCAGAATCCACCTCGGGCCCGATCCAGATCTGAGCGCCCGTTGACTTTCTCCCCCTCTTTTTTTCTCCAAGTCCCGTTTATTTTTGCATCATCGTCACCTGTTCATCATGCCATAACTTTGCATCCGTAGCTCCGATTCGTGCGTTTAATATGTCAAATTGTTCGCCTCGAAGGGTACCTCACTTCATTCCATTGCATCATTTTCATTTGAGGTCATCTTGATGCCCGAAATGCTGTTAGAAGAGGGCTATGTGATGTTAGTTGCTGGATCTTATCTGAACATGCACTTTTGTCATTTTTTCCATGATTGATGTGTACCTCCTATGAAGTTGAGTCCTGCATGAGTTTTGTAATATGCCATGTTACCTTTCCAGAGAATTATGCCATGTATTTTTGTGATCTTTGTGGTGACTAGCACAAGCATGCAAACTAGGGCACTTGATGTTGCTGATCTCAGAGACTTAGTAATTTCACCAAGTCCCTGACTGCTGTTATTTTCATGCCATGTATTCATATTGTTTCCGAGAGATCCATGCATATTTTGAGCATGATCAGTAAGGGTGTTTTGAACTTGAAGATTTTCTCTATCCATAAATGCCTTTGTTGTATTTATGGAGTGCCATAGTTTGAGTCAATCGAGCTCTACTTTTGCTTCAAAATGTTGGTGGCAGATTGTTTACATGTTATTCGATTTTTCCAAGCTTGATGTAGTTGATCCCTGCATGCTATGATGTTATTCTTGCCATTTCTAGTTCCTATGCCATGTCTTCTTGATGTATGTATGCTTAGTCTATCATGCAATTCTCTGTAGTGAGTGCATCGAGCTCACGAACATGCCTACTCGTTATCTGTTTTTGACATGTCCAGTTTTCTGCTAAGTCTGAAACCTGTAACGAAACTTGCTTATTTGACATGGGTGTTATCACGTTTTCTGATCCTTTTTGGCTTATGGTCAGTAAGGGACTTTTGTCAAGTGCTTTGAGTAGATTCACGCCGTGCCTTACTTTGCTATGTCCTGATCCTGTAGCATGTTGTCTCATTGCTCTAAACATGTCATCCTGATGTTAATTTCTGCTATGTTGATATTTTCACAAAGTCTGAGAACCTGTTATCTTTTGCACTTTTGGCATGCTTGTTTGGACCTGTTGTGATGTTATTTAGCCGTAGCTCAGTGTTCATCTTTTGTCGAGCATCTTGAGTAGATTACTGTCATATGCTTTGTTGATATGTTTGGGTGCAGTAGCTTAATTTCTTGTTGCTTGCTAAGTAGCATCATGCTGTTAATGGCAGATTATTAACATTCTTGTTTTGCTTGTCATTTGCAAACCGTGCATCCGATTCCGGTGATCTTTATATCGATTTCAACCGAAATCACCTCACCTATCCAGTGGCATACTTGTTTTGCCAAAATTATGCCTTGTTCATCTTTTCCCTTCCGGAGCATGCATATGCATTGCATATCACATCTCGCATATCATGCCTTGTTTTGCATCATGTTGCTTGCGCATTGCATCGTAGTTGATATTTGTTTCTTTGCTTGTGTTCTTGCTTTGGGTAGAGCCGGGAGACGAGTACATGAACGAGGAACCTGTTGAGAACGCTTTCGAGGACCAAGCTTTTGACAACTCTGAGAACCTTGCAGGCAAGATGATCATACCCTCGAAATCACTTCTATCTTTGCTTGCTAGTTGCCCGCTCTTTTGCTATGCCTATGCTGCGATACCTACCACTTGCTATATCATGCCACCCATATTGCCATGTCAGCCCCTAACCATCCATGTCCTAGCAAACCGTTGATTGGCTATGTTACCGCTTTGCTCAGCCCCTCTTATAGCGTTGCTAGTTGCAGGAGAAGATGAAGTTTGTTCCTTGTTGGAACATGGACTTGTTGTTCCTTGTGGGAACATGTTTACTTGTTGGGATATCACAATACCTCTAATTTAATTAATGCATCTATATACTTGGTGAAGGGTGGAAGGCTCGGCCTTATGCCTGGTGTTTTGTTCCACTCTTGCCACCCTAGTTTCTGTCATACCGGTGTTATGTTCCCGGATTTTGTGTTCCTTACACGGTTGGGTGATTTATGGGACCCCCTTGACAGTTCGCTTTGAATAAGACTCTTCCAGCAAGGCCCAACATTGATTTTACCATTTGCCACCACCTACTCCTTTTTCCCCCGGGTTTTTGCGAGCCCGAGGGTCATCTTTATTTTAGCCCCCCCCCCGGACCAGTGCTTCTCTAAGTGCTGGCCCGAACTGAGCTGCCTGCGGGGCCACCACGTGGAAACTCGAGGCCTGGTTTTACTCGTAGCTAGTCTCATCCGGATGTGCCTTGAGACCGAGATATGTGCAGCTCCTATCAGGATTTGTCGGCACAATCGAGCGGCTTTGCTAGACTTGTTTTATTACTGCCGAGATGTCTTGTAGTCTGGGATTCCGAGACTGATCGGGTGTTTCCGGTAGAAGGAATATCCTTCGTTGACCGTGAGAGCTTATAATGGGCTAAGTTGGGACACCCCTGCAGGGTTTTATCTTTCGAAAGCCGTGCCCGCGGTTATGAGGCAGATGGGAATTTGTTGATGTCCGGTTGTAGAAAACCCGAAGTTGACCTTAACTAAAACACATCAACCGCGTGTGTAACCGTGATGGTCTCTTCTCGGCGGGGTCCGGGAAGTGAACACGGTGTTGGAGTTATGTTTGACGTAGGTTGTTCTAGGATCACTTCTTGATCACTTCTAGTTTCACGACCGTGCTTTGCTTCTCTTCTCGCTCTCTTTTGCGTTGTAGCCACCATATATGCTAGTCGCTTGCTGCAGCTCCACCTCACTATCCTTTCCTATCTATAAGCTTAAATAGTCTTGATCTCGCTGGTGTGAGATTGCTGAGTCCCCGTGACTCACAGATTCTATCACAACAGTTGCAGGTACCAACGATGCTAGTGCAGATGACGCGTCCGAGCTCACGTGGGAGTTCGACGAGGAACGTGGCCGTTACTATGTTTCTTTTCCAGATGATCAGTAGTGGAGCCCAGTTGGGGTGATCCGGGGATCTATGTAGCATTTGGGGTAGTCTTCTTTCATTTTGGTACCGTAGTCGGACCTTGAGTGTAACTTATGTGATGGATGTTTATTTATGTATTGTGTGAAGTGGCGACTGTAAGCCAACTATGTAACTCTTTCCCTTTATATATTACATGGGTTGTGTGAAGATTACCTCACTTGCGACATTGCTTTCAATGCGGTTATGCCTCTAAGTCGTGCCTCGACACGTGGGAGATATAGCCGCATCGAGGGCGTTACACTTTGTATGTAGGTGGCAGGTTGTCCGGAGTCGAGCCGGACTCGAGATTTTGCCGAAATGAAATGGCAACTCGATGAGGCAGAAGCCGACATCGTGCTTGTTAACAAGTGGCTTGATGATGCTCAAGGTATTGAGTTTATTTGGCGATTGTTAGTAAGAGGAGCTTTATGTCAATATCTTACCTTGTGTATGCTTGATGCAGATGGTGCGGCAGCCGTAGAAGGACTTAGGGCTGAGCTCGCCAAAGCAAAGGAACAAGCCAGAAAAAGCGATGCGGCTGCCGGAAGAGCCCGTGAAGAGCTAAAAGCCGAACAGCCTTCCCATTGCCGAAGCAAGGAGGAGATGGCTGATATAGCTGTGAAGTTGAAAAGTGCTACTGAACGTTGCAAACTTCTTGAAGAGGAAGGTCGAGCCCGGCAGACGGATTTAGAGAAGGCCGTCGCCGACGCCAAGGACGCCCGCTCTGGTATGAGAGCGTCAAGGGAAGAGCTGCGTCAAGCCGGACTAATTGCGGATGGAAAGCCCTTCCTGCTGCGGAGAAAATTCTGTGATCCGAAATTCGCCCCGTTGGACCGAGCGTGGAGCGTGGAGGACACCTATCTGGATTTGTCGGCTAGTGCCGCTGATGCGACCAGGTACTTTCAAGATAAGAAAGATCATGAAGTGGAAAAGCTCTTCTGGTCGCAGTTCACTAATCCAGAGCGTCCACTATCAGTGGATGATCGCCTGGCCCAATGGGCCGAGCTGAATAGGTTGTCCGGACTCGCCATGAAGTATGCCATGGACCGCCTATGTCCGGGGAGATCGAAGCCGAGAAGCTATTTCAGTTTGGTGCAGCAATTTCTTGACGTGGTGCCTCGGATTGAAGCTCTAAAGAGGTCCGCTTGCATAGAGGGCGCGCGGCTGGCTCTTGCCCGTGTCAAGACATACTGGGCAGATATGGAGCCCACCGTTGTTGCGTCCCGTGATTCGGATAAAAGCCGAATTCCTTCCGAGCACTATTTTGAGGAAGTCCTCGCGGACGCTCGTATAATAGAGACGCAGTGTTCGAAAGATGCTGTTTTATGACAGCATATGTAATCGTAGATCAATATTTTTATAAATTGTAATGGCGTAATTTAGACTTGTGCCTTCAAGTATTAATAACACCTCCTGTGCGGCCGTTTTAATATATAAATTCTGAAAGATTGCAGTCGTTGGCTTCAGCCCCCACGCACATAGTGCGGGGGTGCGCGCGGAGAACGCATTTTCACACTTAACCCAACGTCTTGGTCCTACAGAATTCGATAAATTCCTATAAGTCATTGAGTGGCGACCAGTCTCGCGCTACATCATGACAGTCGGTTTTCGGCTTTCTCTACTGAGGTGCTCACCCGGCCGAACCGGGGCACAATCGCAGTAGTTCTCCTGGTGCAACCTTAGCCGACAGAACGGAACGTAAGGTGGCCGAACTCAGGAGCCGGGCAACCCAACATGTGACCAAAATCATGACTCGGAGCTGATGCATATAGTGCCAAAACTCGCGACGCCGAACACTCCCTAAGGTGTTCGGTCTTTGTGGGTGCGTGTGAAACAACACCTTTGAAAAAGAAAAAAGCCCCTTGTGTCCAGGTACGAGCAAGAATTCTGGCGTGGCAACATGCCAAAACGCCAGTCTCCTCCATGGTTATAGTGAGGTAAACCAGGGGATGTATAGCAGCAAGAGACAGTAAAAAAGGTTTACGCAGGGTCTTAATCTAAGAAGAATCCTTTGGGGCGGGTCCCTACTGCACGTCTGCGCCTGTGTCTCCGCTGTGTCGTGTCCTGGACGGGCGCCGTACGACGTTCATCTGTAAAAGGGAAGAACTAAATTGAAAAATGGGTCGTGCGGATCAAAAAGAATAATAAATAAAATGTGAAGTGAGAAATAGATACGGTCGAGTTTTGTTGTCTCTGCGTACAGCCCCTGGTGAGGCGTACCAAGCCTATAACGAAAATGGGCTTGTGCCGAACTCATTGAGTCCGGGTCCGCGGCCTTTTGTGACTTACATCGAAAAAGTCTTTTGGTTGGAGAGGCCATTTTGTTGGGCGGCCGTTTAAGCGGCCGCACAATCCTCCGTTTAGAGGAGATGTAGTTTAGTATGCTCCCTTTAAAGAGATGATGCCTCGAGGACCGGGCATCTTTAGCGTGAGGGATGCATAATGCAGTATTGGGTTAAAGCGAGCGAAAGCTCCGCGTCCCATTAGTGCTTGATAGCGACTTGAAAACGGGACTATGTGGAAAATAAGTTTTTCGCGACGAAAGTTATTGGCAGAGCCAAATATGACCACAAGCCGGAGAAAACCCATACAGTGGGTGTCCGGGCCTGGTGCTACTCCTTGAAAGGAGGTTTTACTGTGATGGATTCGTGCTGGGTTTATGCCCATGCGGTGAATTGTATCCTGATATATCAGATTTAGTCCACTGCCACCGTCCATAAGGACGTTGCTAAACTGGAATCCGTCTATTATTGGATTAAGCATCAGGGCAGTCCGGCCTGCGTGTTTGATATTGCGAGAATAATCTAGCTGATCAAAAATGATTGGCTTTAGTGACCAGTGGCCAGACTCCTGAGGGATAGGCTTGAATGTGCGGACCTTTATGGGTGCCTCATGCCTTGTTATGTGAAGTGAGTTCACTGTTTTGACTTCTTGCGGGAAGTTCTTTTGCTTCCTGGTGTTCTGCTTTTGGGGTTCGTCCTCTTCCTCACTTGGTGTGTCGAGCCCCTTGTGTTCGGCGTTAAGCCTTCCGGATTGTTTGAAAACCCAACAGTCTCTGTGGGTATGATTAGCAGGCTTTCCAGGAGTACTGTGTATCTGACATATCCTGTCCATGATTCTCTTTAGACTGGACGGATCTTCCCTATTATCCTGAGGGGGTGATTTTGTCTGATTTTCCCGTGAGCCTTTGAATCTGGCATTGACTGTCGTGCTCTTCGGACTTTTTCTTTTGATTCGGCGAAGGTCCTTGTTTCGCCGTGGTTTCCCGTTTCCATCCCGGATTTCTGATGTACTTGGGTCGCTGGGGCTGCATCGTGCCAACCAGCTGTCCTCTCCTGCGCAAAAGCGGGTCATGAGGCTTGTGAGTGCGGCCATTGTTCTTGGCTTTTCCTGGCCGAGGTGTCTGGCGAGCCATTCATCTCGGACATTGTGCCTGAAAGCCGCTAGGGCTTCGGTGTCCGGACAATCCACTATTTGATTCTTTTTTAGTGAGGAATCTGTTCCAGAACTGCCGAGCTGATTCTCCGGATTGCTGAGTTATGTGACTGAGGTCGTCTGCGTCCGGGGGACGGACGTAGGTCCCTTGAAAATTTGCTCGGAAAGCGTCCTCGAGCTCTTCCCAACTTCCAATTGTGTTTTCGGGAAGGCTTTTAAGCCAGTGCCGGGCTGGCCCTTTAAGCTTAAGGGGTAAATATTTTATGGCGTGGAGATCATCTCCTCTAGCCATATGTATGTGGAGGATATAATCCTCGATCCAGACTCCCAGGGTCTGTTGTTCCATCGTACGCCTCTATGTTAACGGGTTTTAATCCCTCTGGGAATTCATATTCCAGGACCTCATCGGTGAAACATAGAGGGTGTGCGGCACCCCTATATTTGGGTGTGCCGGATTCTGATGGTGGATTTTTTGCATTGCTTGCGAGAGCTTGCTTTCTTGGCCCGTAAATGGACCTGGCTGGGCCATGATGCGAGTCTTTGATTGTGTCGCATGCCGCATTGAGTGCGGCGCCGTTTGCCGTATTGTAGTGGCCGAGAGGTCGTTTATTCGACCGTGTAGCCTTTTTGTTTTTCGAGTTTGGGGGCTCTAGGGCCTCCTGGTCGAATTCGGGCAGTAGCTTTCTCTTTGGATAGCTTTTGGTGCGGCGGCTGCCACCGTATTTGTCTGCGGTCTTGATTACTTTGCTCCATCTTGTTTTGAGTGCATCTTCCGCCGTCTTTAGCTTTTGCTTCTGCTTCTTCAGGCTTCGTGCTGTGGCGACGAGCCTTTCTTGGAGATTCTTCTGCTCCATGATTTTATCCGGCGTGGTATCGTCCGGAGTTCTGTTATGACCGGGGGAGGACTGTTCGTCCTCTCTGCCCATGTTACCCTGTTCGGACGGCTATTCTAGGATGCGTTCGTCATCTGCCGGCTCGTCCTGCTCTATGGCTGGGTCTTGATCGAGGCGGGGCTTCGCTCGGCGTTTACGTCGCCGCTTTGAGTGCTTTTCGGAGGGTTTACCCTTCTTTTCGCCCCCTTCTTCCTCATTGTGAGTTTTTTCAGGTGTATCCACCATGAATACGTCATTAAGTGGGGTGGAGGTCCAGTGCCCTATGGGCGCTGGTTCCCGTTCGTCTCCATCTTCATCGTCCATACCGTCGAAGTCTTCGGAGCCGAAGTCGAGCATATCGGTTAAATCATCGACAGTGGCTATTAAGTGGGTGGTGGGTGGGCTTTGAATTTCTTCGTCATCCGAATCCCAACCTCGCAGGCCATAGTTCGGCCCGGGCTCTCCTGACAAAGAGAGAGACTTGAGAGAATTCAGAATATCACCAAAAGGTGAATACTGAAAGATGTCTGCGGCGGTGAACTCCATTACAGGCGCCCAATCTGATTCGATCGGCGGGGGTACGGACGACCCGAAGTTCGGAGAAGAGTCCGGCTCCTTGGAGTCACAGGCCATGCGGAGCGCGGGGCTTGCGTTCGGCTCAATGGCCTTTAAGATCGCAGTCCCCGAGGTGACGTCCAACCGTTCATCTTCAAAGAACGCAGCGGGCTCCGAATCGAAGATCGGGGCCGGAGCGTATGCGGCCTCCAGGACACTGTTCGGAGGCAGAGTTATATCATGCCCCTCGAGATAGTGCGGCGCGCTTGGCTGTGGCTCGAATCCGTCGAAGATCAAGTCTCCGCGGATATCTGCCGTGTAGTTTAGGCTTCCAAACCTGACTTGATGGCCAGGGGCGTAGCTCTTGATCTGCTCCAGATGACCAAGCGAGTTGGCCCGCAGAGCGAAGCCGCCGAAGACGAAGATCTGTCCGGGGAGAAAAGTCTCACCCTGGACCTCATCGTTGTTGATGATTAAAGGAGCCATCGGGCCTAAAGGCGACAACACAGAGGAACTCTCAATGAAAGCACCAATGTCGGTGTCAAAACCGGCAGATCTCGGGTAGGGGGTCCCGATCTGTGCGTCAAGGTCGGATGGTAACAGGAGACAAGGGACACTTTATTTTACCCAGGTTCGGGCCCTCTCGATGGAGGTAAAACCCTACTCCTGCTAGATTAATATTGATGATATGGGTAGTACAAGAGTAGATCTACCACGAGATCAAGGAGGCTAAACCCTAGAAGCTAGCCTATGGGTATGATGATGGTTATGATGTGTTCGTCCTACGGACTACAACCCTCCGGTTTATATAGGCACCGGATAGGGTTAGGGTTACACAGAGTCGGTTACATTGGTAGGAGATCTTGAATATCCGCACGCCTAGCTTGCCTTCCACGCCAAGGAAAGAACCTTCCAGACACGGGACGAAGTCTTCAATCTTGTATCTTCATAGTCCTGGAGTCCGACTGAAGATATAGTTCGGCTATCCGAACACCCCCTAATCCAGGACTCCCTCACATATATTCATGAAAACATAATAGGTTCAGATCTGAAATCATGGCACTCGGGCCCTAGTGACAAGCATTAAGCATAGAAAAGTCATAGCAACATCAATCTCAGAACATAATGGATACTAGGGATCAAACCCTAACAAAACTAACTCGATTACATGATAAATCTCATCCAACCCATCACCGTCCAGCAAGCCTATGATGGAATTACTCACGCACGGCGGTGAGCATCATGAAATTGGTGATGGAGGATGGTTGATGATGACGACGGCGACGAATACCCCGCTCCGGAGCCCCGAACAGACTCCAGATCAGCCCTCCCAAGAGGTTTTAGGGCTTGGCGGCGGCTCCGTATCGTAAAACGCGATGATTTCTTCTCTTCTATTTTCTCCCCGAAAGCAAATATATAGAGTTGGAGTTGGCATCGGAAGGTGTCCAGGGGGTCCACGAGGTAGGGGGCGCCCCCCCCCCCACCCTCGTGGACAGGGTGTGGGCCCCCTGGTCTTCATCTTTGGCGAGGATTTTTTATTATTTATTGTAAGGTATTCCGTGGAGTTTCAGGTCATTCCGAGAACTTTTGTTTTCTGCACATAAAACAACAACATGGCAATTCTGCTAAAAACAGCGCCAGTCCGGGTTAGTTCCATTCAAATCATACAAGTTAGAGTCCAAAATAAGGGCAGAAGTGTTTGGAAAAGTAGATACGATGGAGACGTATCAACTCCCCCAAGCTTAAACCCTTTCTTGTCCTCAAGCAATTCAGTTGACAAACTGAAAGAGAAAAAGAAAAACTTTTACAAACTCTGCTTGCTCTTGTTGTTGTAAATATGTCAAGCCAGCATTCAAGTTTTCCGCAAAGATTATAACTAACCACATTTGCAATAATTCTTACGTCTCACAATTACTCATATCAATAGCATAATTAACTAGCGAGCCATAGTAATAAATCTCGGATGACAACACTTTCTCAAAACAATCATAATATGATATAACAGGATGGTATCTCGCTAGCCCTTTCTGAGACCGCAAAACATAAATGCAGAGCATCTTTAAAGATCAAGGACTGACTAGACATTGTAATTCATGGTAAAAGAGATCCAATCATAGTCACACCCAACATAGATTAATAGTGATGAATGCAAACGAAAGTTGTGCTCTCCAGCTAGTGCTTTTAATAAGAGGGTGATGACTTGACATAAAAGTAAATAGATAGGCCCTTCGCAAAGGGAAGCAGGGATTTGTAGAGGTGCCAGAGCTCGGTTTTGAAATAGAGATAAATAATATTTTGAGCGGTATACTTTCATTGTCAACATAGAAACTAAGAGATGGCGATATCTTCCATGTCACACACATTATAGGCGGTTCCCAAATAGAATGGTAAAGTTTATACTCCCCCTCCACCAACAAGCATCAATCCATGGCTTGCTCGAAACAACGAGTGCCTCCAACATACATCAGGTCCCAGGGGGAGTTTTGTTTCCAATTAATTTTGATTTAGTTTGCATAAAGCATGGGACTGGGCATCCCGGTGACCAGCCATTTTCTCGTGAGTGAGTAGCGGAGTCCACTCCTCTTGAGAATAACCCTCCTAACATGGAAGATAAGGGCAGCCTTGGTTGATACATGAGCTATTCCAGCATACAAAACAGAATGTTTATTTGAAGGTTTAGAGTTTGGCACATACAAATTTACTTGGAACGGCAGGTAGATACCGCATATAGGAAGGTATAGTGGACTCATCTGGAATAACTTTGGGGTTTAAGGGATTGGATGCACAAGCAGTATTCCCGCTTAGTACAGGTGAAGGCTAGCAAAAGACTGGGAAGAGACCAACTAGAGAGCGACAACAGCCATGTACATGCATTAAAATTAATAAACATTGGATGCAAGCATGAGTAGGATATAATCCACCATGAACATAAATATCGTGAAGGCTATGTTGATTTGTTTGAACTACATGCGTGAACATGTGCCAAGTCAAGTCACTTAAATCATTCAAAGGAGGATACCACCCCATCATACCACATCATAACCATCTCAATAACATGTTGGCACGCAAGGTAAACCATTATAACTCATAGCTAATCAAGCATGGCACAAGCAACTTTGATCTCTAATTGTCATTGCAAACATGTTTATTCATAATAAGCTGAATCAAGAACGATGAACTCATCATATTTACAAAAACAAAAGAGGTCGAGTTCATACCAGCTTTTCTCATCTCAGTCGGTCCATCATATATCATCATAATTGCCTTTCACTTGCACGACCGAACGATGTGAATAATAATAAGAGTGCACGTGCATTGGACTAAGCTAGAATCTGCGAGCATTCAATAAACAGGAGAAGACAAGGCAATATGGGCTCTTGGTTAAATCAACAATAATGCATATAAGAGCCACTTCAACAATTTAATCATGGTCTTCTCCTATTGACCCCCAAAGAAAAGAAAAGAAATAAAAACTATTTACACGGGAAAGCTCCCAACAAGCAAAGGAAGAACGGGAAATATTTTTGGGTTTTTCTTTTTAATTACTACTACAGCAGAAAAGTAAACTACTACTAATTTTTTTCTTAAGGTTTATCAAACACACAAGAAGAAAGCAGGAAAGATAAAATAAACTAGCATGGATATTACAGTGAAAGAGTATGAGCACCGACATCTAGCAATGAGTGTGTGTGAACATAAATGTAATGTCGGTGAGAAATACGTACTCTCCCAAGCTTAGGCTTTTGGCCTAAGTTGGTTTATTGCCAGGGATAGCCTGGCGGATACCCGTAGGTGTAGCTGGGATCGTACTGCGACGAGGAATAGTTGGGATCAAACTGTGATGAGGAAGACTCTGACTGCCATTGGCTGACAGCCATCTCTAGATCCCAAGAATAAACAGATTGTCGTGGAGGCTCCTCTTGTGGTTCCGGTTCCGGGGCTGGTGCAGGATTCCGGTAAGCTTGAACGGCAGCCCACGTAACAAGATAGGGTCCTACAAAATTAAACAAAGAAGGAGCATGCAAGGTAATAGTTTCAGGATGATGTTTATGAAAGAATAATTTATATTTGAGCTCTCATTCCCTGTCCTTAACAAGAAAATCATGCGCTATCATACTCTTATAATCTAAATAAGCACTAGGCAGCAATTTTTCTTCTTTCTCATGAAGCCTAATAGCTATGTTAAAATGTGCAGCGAGGCGTGAAGCATAAATGCCTCCAAAGATGGGACCCTTAGTACGGTTCATACTTAACTGTCTAGCAATAATTCTGCCCATACTAATAGTGTTATCGTGGTATAAACCATGGAACGAAATAAAAATATTAGGAAAACTAAGGTTCCCACAGTTCCCGCGACCAATCAAGCAACGACTAGCAAATAAGGCAAAATAGCGTAATACAGGAAAATGTATGCTAGTGATTCTTGCATCAGAAACCTTCCTGGTTTCTCCCACAGAGATAGTGTTAATAAACGCTTCCACCTCTTTACGGGGTGGTTCCTCTAAGATACCCTCAGGGGGTATGTTGCATACTTCGCAAAATTCAGACAATGGCATCTTTTTAACAACGTCATATAAATGAAACTCTACTGAAGGAGGTGATTCCTTAGGGAAAAAATAGAAGTTTTGCACAAAAGTATTTGTGAGTAAGAGATACTGAGGACGTTGGTCGCGGATGAAGTCGGTGAGGCTGGCATTCTCAATCAATGAGTAGAAATCCTCATAAATCCCGGCCTGTATCAAGAAATTATCGGAAGGCCATTCACACGGCCGGATCTCCGCGGTACGAGGAAAATTATATTTGGGCCTCTGTGCTTCTTCATTTTGCTTCTCCTTCGAGCTTCGGCTCAATGAGCCCCTCAATAGTCTCTTCATTATTTTCTGAAATAATCTGAAATTTTTAGTAACCTCAAATAAAAGTGAACCAACTTCAATAAAACTGATAGCAACAACTCCTACAAGTGCCTAGAGCCTATATCAAGCATTAGAACTACTTGGAACCATATAAATTTGACATGCAAGCTCAAGAACATGGTCACCTATGCAGCACAAATTTGCAAAGAATAGAGCACTAGAACAAACTAATTGGACCAATGGAGGAGTCACATACCAAGGAACAATCTCCCCAAGCAGTTTGCGAGAGGTGCTTTGAGCAAGGAGATCGAAAATCACAGCAAAGAGGGTTGGAACTCGTGCTTGAGTTGGTTTTCGTGTTTTTGTGAGGAAGAAGAAGAAGATGGGTGCAGGAATAAGTGGAGGAGGGCCACCGTGGGCCCAAGAGGCAGGGGGCGCGCCCAGGGGGTAGGGCGCGCCCTCCACCCTCGTGGCCAGGTGGCAGCTCCCCCCACGGTGATTTTTTCACCATAAATCCTCAAATATTCCCGAAAAATCATATTAAATTGGCATGTCATTCTCAGGACTTTTATTTTTGGGATATTTTTATATTGCATGGATAAACCAGGAAACAGACAGAAAAAATACTATTTTTACTTTATTTCTACTAAATAACAGAAAGTATAGAGAGGGTACATAAGGTTGTGCTTCTAGTTTCATCCATCTCATGCTCATCAAAAGGAATCCACTAACAAGGTTGATCAAGTCTTGTTAACAAACTCATTCCGATTAACATGAAACCGGAGAAATTCCGAATAACACTAGGTTACCTCAACGGGGATATGCACATCCCCAATAATAAGTATATCATATTTCTTTTTGACAGTAGGAAGAGGAAATTCAAAACCTCCAATAATAATCGATGGAGTTTTTCCAATAGAGTTGATACTATGGACTTGAGGTTGTTTCCTCGGAAAATGTACCGTATGCTCATTACCATTAACATGAAAAGTGACATTGCCTTTTTGCAATCAATAACAGCCCCTGCAGTATTAAGAAAAGTTCTTCCAAGAATAATATACATACTATCGTCCTCGGGAATATCAAGAATAACAAAGTCCGTTAAAATAGTAACATTTGCAACCACGACAGGCACATCCTCACAAATACCGACAGGTATATCAGTTGATTTATCAGCCATTTGCAAAGATATTTCAGTAGGTATCAACTTATTCAAGTCAAGTCTACGATATAAAGAGATAGGCATAACACTAACACCGGCTCCAAGATCACATAATGCAGTTTTAACATAATTTCTTTTAATGGAGCATGGTATAGTAGGTACTCCTGGATCTCCAAGTTTCTTTGGTATTCCACCCTTAAAAGTATAATTAGCAAGCATGGTGGAAATTTCAGCTTCCGGTATCTTTCTTTTATTTGTAACAATATCTTTCATGTATTTAGCACAAGGATTCATTTTGAGCATATCAGTCAATCACATACGCAAAAAGATAGGTCTAATCATTTCAGCAAAGCGCTCAAAATCCTCATCATCCTTTTTCTTGGATGGTTTCGGAGGAAAAGGCATGGGTATCTGAACCCAAGGTTCTCTTTCTTTACCATGTTTCCTAGCGACAAAGTCTTTTTTATCATAATGTTGATTCTTTGCTTGTGGGTTATCAAGATCAACACCAGGTTCAACTTCTACATCATTATCATTACTAGGTTGAGCATCATCATGAACATTATCATTAACATTTTCATTAGGTTCATGTTCATTACTAGATTGTGTTTCAGCACCAGACATAGAGATATCATTTGGATTATCAGGTGGTTCAGCAATAGGTTCACTAGAAGTTTGCACAGTTATATCATTTTTCTTTTTCTTCTTTTTAGAAGAACTAGGTGCATCAATATTATTTCTCTGAGAATCTTGCTCAATTCTCTTAGGGTGGCCTTCAGGATACAAAGGTTCCTGAGTCATTCTACCAGTTCTAGTAGCCACTCTAATAGCATAATCATTTTTCTTACTATTCATTTCATGGAGCAATTCTTTTTGAGCTTTAAGTACTTGTTCTACTTGAGTAGTAACCATAGAAGCATGTTTGCTAACAAGTTCAAGTTCACCCCTAATATTATCCATATAATCACCCAAGTGTTTAATCATATCGGAATCGTATTTCAATTGTCTACCAAAATAGGCATTAAAATTTTATTGTTTGACAATAAAGTTATCAAACTCTTCTAAGCATTGTCTAGCAGACTTATAGTGGGGAATATCACCTTCATAAAATCCATAGAGAGAATTTGCCTTTACTACCTGTGTCGGGTTATCGGAATCAGGAGGTTCTTCAATAGGTAATGGATCAAGATCATATGTTTCTTCAACAGGCGGTAAATTAAGACCATGTATTTCTTCAATAGGAGGTAATTTCTTAACATCTTCAGCTTTAATACCTTTTTCTTTCATAGATTTCTTTGCCTCTTGCATATCCTCGGGACTGATAAATAGAACACCTCTCTTCTTCGGAGTTGGTTTAGGAATAGGATCATTAATTGGAGCAGGAGCTGGCTCAGGAGGTGCCCAATTATTTTCATTTGTCAACATATTATTCAATAGAATTTCAGCTTCATCCGGTGTTCTTTCCCTGAAAAGAGAACCACCACAACTATCCAGGTAATCTCTGGAAGCATCGGTTAGTCCATTATAAAAGATATCAAGTATTTCATGTTTCTTAAGAGGATGATCAGGCAAGGCATTAAGTAACTTGAGAAGCCTCCCCCAAGCTTGTGGGAGACTCTCTTCTTTAATTTGCACAAAGTTGTATATTTCCTTCAAAGCAGCATGTTTCTTATGAGCAAGGAAATATTTAGCAGAGAAGTAATAAATCATATCCTGGGGACTACGCACACAACCAGGATCAAGAGAATTGAACCATATCTTAGCATCACCCTTTAATGAGAACGGAAATATTTTCAGTATATAAAAGTAGCGACATCTCTCATCATTAGTGAACAGGGTGGCTATATCATTTAATTTAGTAAGATGTGCCACAACAGTTTCAGATTCATAACCATGGAAAGGATCAGATTCAACCAAAGTAATTATATCAGGATCAACAGAAAATTCATAATCCTTATCAGGAACACAGATAGGTGAAGTAGCAAAAGCAGGGTCAGGCCTCATTTTATCTTTAAGAGATTCCTTGTTCCATTTAATTAATAGCCTTTTAAGTTCATGACGATATCTGCAAGCTAGAATAGCGGCAGAAGACTCCATATCAAAAACATAACCCTCAGGAATAATAGGCCTATCTTCATCATCACTTTCATCATTATAACCAGATTCAATAATTTCTTTCTCTCTAGCCCTAGCAATTTGTTCATCAAGAAATTCACTAAGGGGCACAGTAGTATCGGGCATAGAAGTAGTTTCATCATAAGTATCATGCATAGCAGAAGTGGCATCATCAATAACATGCGACATATCGGAACGAATAGCAGAAGCAAGTTTAGGTGTCACAAGCTTACTCATAACAGAAGGTGAATCAAGTGCAAGGCTAGATGGCAGTTCCTTACCTCCCCTCGTAGTTGAGGGATAAATTGTTGTCTTAGCGTTTTCCAAGTTCTTCATAGTGTCCAGCAGATATAAATCCCAAGTGACTCAAAGAATAGAGCTATGCTCCCTGGCAACGGTGCCAGAAATTAGTCTTGATAACCCACAAGTATAGGGGATCGCAATAGCTTTCGAGGGTAGAGTATTCAACCCAAAATTATTGATTCAACACAAGGGGAGCCAAAGAATATTCTCAAGTATTAGCAGCTGAGTTGTCAATTCAACCACACCTGGAAACTTAGTATCTGCAGCAAAGTGTTTAGTAGCAAAGTAATATGATAGTGGTGGTAATGGTAACAAAAGAGTAATGAAAGCAAATTAATATTTTTGGTGTTTTGTAGTGATTGTAACAGCAGCAACGGAAAGTAAATAAGCGTAAACCAGTATATGGAAAGCTCGTAGGCACCGGATCAATGATGGATAATTATGCCGGATGCGGTTCATCATGTAACAGTCATAACATAGGGTGACACAGAACTAGCTCCAATTCATCAATGTAATGTAGGCATGTATTCCGAATATAGTCATACGTGCTTATGGAAAATAACTTGCATGACATCTTTTGTCCTACCCTCCCGTGGCAGCGGGGTCCTATTGGAAACTAAGGGATATTAAGGCCTCCTTTTAATAGAGAACCGGAACAAAGCATTAGCACATAGTGAATACATGAACTCCTCAAACTAAGGTCATCACCGGGAGTGGTCCCGATTATTGTCACTACGGGGTTGCTGGATCATAACACATAATAGGTGACTATAGACTTGCAAGATAGGATCAAGAACACACATATATTCTGTTGGGGATCGTAGCAGAAATTAAAATTTTCCTACGCATCACCAAGATCTATCCATGGAGTATTCTAGCAACGAGGGGATAGGAGAGCATCTACATACCACTTGTAGATCGCAACGGAAGCGTTCAAGAAGAACTTGGATGATGGAGTCGTACTCGTCATGATCCAAATCACCGATGACCAGCGCCGAACGGACGGCACCTCCGCGTTCAACACACGTACGGTCGGGATGACGTCTCCTCCTTCTTGATCCAGCAAGGGGGAAGGAGAGGTTGATGAAGATCCAGCAGCACGACGGCGTGGTGGTGGATGCAGCAGAGTTCCAGCAGGGCTTCGCCAAGCGTCTACGGAGAGAGGGAGAAGTGTAACAGGGAAGAGGGAGGCGCCAAGGCTGCAGGGTACGGCTGCCCTCCCTCCCCCCACTTTATATAGGCCCCCTAGGGGGGGCGCCGCCCTGGAGATGCATCTCCAGGGGGGGCGGCGGCCAGGGGGAGCCTTGCCCCCCAAGGCAAGTGGGGGCGCCCCCTGCCCTAGGGTTTCCAACCCTAGGCGCAAGGGGGAGGCCCATGGGGGTGCACCAGCCCACTATGGGCTGGTTCCCTCCCCACTTCAGCCCACAGGGCCCTCCGGGATGGGTGGCCCCACCCGGTGGACCCCCGGGACCCATCTGGTGGTCCCGGTACAATACCGGTGACCCCCAGATCACTCCCTATGGCCGAAACGACACTTCCTATATATAATTCTTTACCTCCGAACCATTCCGGAACCTCTCGTGACGTCTGGGATCTCATCCGAGACTCCGAACAACCTTTGGTTTGCTGCATACTAATATCTTTACAACCCTAGCGTCACCGAACCTTAAGTGTGTAGACCCTACGGGTTCGGGAGACATGCAGACATGACCGAGACGATCTCCGGTCAATAACCAACAGCAGGATCTGGATACCCATGTTGGCTCCCACATGCTCCTCGATGATCTCATAGGATGAACCACGATGTCGAGGACTTAATCAATCCCGTACTCAATTCCCTTCATTTATCGGTACGATAATTGCCCGAGATTCGATCGTCGGTATACCGATACCTTGTTCAATCTCGTTACCGGCAAGTCTCTTTACTCGTTCCCGTAACACATCATCCCGTGAACAACACCTTGATCACATTGAGCTCATTATGATGATGTCTTACCGAGTGGGCCCAGAGATACCTCCCCGTCACACGGAGTGACAAATCCCAGTCTCGATTCATGCCAACCCAACAAACACTTTCGGAGATACCTATAGTGCACCTTTATAGTCACCCAGTTACGTTGTGACGTTTGATACACCCAAAGCACTCCTACGGCATCCGGGAGTTGCATAATCTCATGGTCTAAGGAATGATACTTGACATTCAGAAAAGCTCTAGCAAACGAACTATACGATCTTTTGTGCTATGCTTAGGTTTGGGTCTTGTCCATCACATCATTCTCCTAATGATGTGATCCCGTTATCAATGACATCCCCATGTCCATAGTCAGGAAACCATGACTATCTATTGGTCAACGAGCTAGTCAACTAGAGGCTTACTAGGGACACATTGTGGTCTATGTATTCACACATGTATTATGATTTCCGAACAATACAATTATAGCATGAACAATAGACAATTATCATGAACAAGGAAATATAATAATCCTTTTATTATTGCCTCTAGGGCATATTTCCAACAGTCTCCCACTTGCACTAGAGACAATAGTCTAGTTACATTGTGATGAATCGCACACCCATGGAATTTTGGTGCTGATCATGTTTTGCTCTAGGGAGAGGTTTAGTCAACGGATCTGCCACATTCAGGTCCGTATGTACTTTACAAATCTCTATGTCTCCATTTTGAACAGTTTCACGAATGGAGTTGAAGCGACGCTTGATATGCCTTGTCTTCCTGTGAAACCTGGGCTCCTTCGCAAGGGCAATTGCTCCAGTGTTGTCACAGAAGAGAGTCATCGGGTTCGACGCATTGGGTATGACTCCTAGGTCGGTAATGAACTCCTTCACCCAGACTGCTTCTTGTGCTGCCTCCGAGGCTGCCATATACTCTGCTTCACATGTAGATCCCGCCACGATGCTTTGCTTGCAACTGCACCAGCTTACTGCCCCTCCATTCAAAATATACACGTATCCGGTTTGTGACTTGGAGTCATCCCGATCTGTGTCGAAGCTGGCGTCGACGTAACCCTTTACAACGAGCTCTTCGGCACCTCCATAAACGAGAAACATATCCTTAGTCCTTTTCAGGTACTTCAGGATGTTTTTGACCACTGTCCAGTGTTCCTTGCCGGGATTACTTTGGTACCTACCTACCAAACTTACGGCAAGGTTTACATCGGGTCTGGTACACAGCATGGCATACATAATAGACCCTATGGCTGAGGCATAGGGGATGACACTCATCTCTTCTATATCTTTTGCCGTGGTCGGGCATTGAGCCATGCTCAATCGCACACCTTGCAATACAGGCAAGAACCCCTTCTTGGACTGATCCATTTTGAACTTCTTCAAAATCTTGTCAAGGTACGTACTTTGTGAAAGACCGATGAGGCGTCTCGATCTATCTCTATAGATCTTGATGCCTAATATATATGCAGCTTCTCCAAGGTCCTTCATTGAAAAACACTTGTTCAAATAGGCCTTTATGCTTTCCAAGAATTATATATCATTTCCCATCAATAGTATGTCATCCACATATAATATGAGAAATGCTACGGAGCTCCCACTCACTTTCTTGTAAACGCAGGCTTCTCCATAAGTCTGCATAAACCCAAACGCTTTGATCATCTCGTCAAAGCGAATGTTCCAACTCCGAGATGCTTGCACCAGCCCATAGATAGAGCGCTGGAGCTTGCATACTTTGTTAGCATTCTTAGGATCGACAAAACCTTCCGGCTGCATCATATACAGTTCTTCCTTAAGAAAGCCGTTAAGGAATGCCGTTTTGACGTCCATTTGCCATATCTCATAATCATAGTATGCGGCAATTGCTAACATGATTCGGACGGACTTCAGCTTCGCTACGGGAGAGAAAGTCTCATCGTAGTCAACCCCTTTAACTTGCCGATAACCCTTAGCGACAAGTCGAGCTTTATAGATGGTCACATTACCATCCGCGTCTGTCTTCTTCTTAAAGATCCATTTATTTTCTATGGCTCGCCGATCATCGGGCAAGTCATTCAAAGTCCATACTTTGTTTTCATACATGGATTCTATCTCGGATTTCATGGCTTCTAGCCATTTGTCGGAATCTGGGCCCGCCATCGCTTCTTCATAGTTCGAAGGTTCACCGTTGTCCAACAACATGATTTCCAGGACAGGGTTGTCGTACCACTCTCGTGCGGAATGTGTCCTTGTGGACCTACGAAGTTCAGTAGGAGCTTGATCAGAAGTATCTTGATCATCATCATTAACCTCCTCTCTAATCGGTGCAGGCACCACAGGAACATTTTCCTGAGCTGCGCTACTCTGATTTTCAAGAGGTAGTACTTCATCAAGCTCTACTTTCCTCCCACTTACTTCTTTCGCGAGAAACTCTTTCTCTAGAAAGGACCCGTTCTTGGCAACAAAGATCTTGCCTTCGGATCTGAGGTAGAAGCTATACCCAACAGTTTCTTTGGGATATCCTATGAAGACGCATTTTTCCGATTTGGGTTCGAGCTTTTCAGGTTGAAGTTTCTTGACATAAGCATAGCAACCCCAAACTTTCAGGAACGACAGCTTAGGTTTCTTTCCAAACCATAATTCATATGGTGTCGTCTCAACGGATTTAGACGGTGCCCTATTTAAAGTGAATGCGGCTGTCTCTAGAGCGTATCCCCAAAATGAGAACGGTAGATCGGTAAGAGACATCATAGATCGCACCATATCCAATAGAGTGCGATTACGATGTTCGGACACACCGTTACACTGAGGTGTTCCAGGCGGCGTGAGTTGTGAAACGATTCCACATTTTCTTAAGTGTGTGCCAAATTCATGACTTAAATATTCTCCCCCACGATCTGATCGTAAGAACTTTATTTTTCTGTCACGTTGATTCTCAACCTCACTCTGAAACTCCTTGAACTTTTCAAAGGTCTCAGACTTGTGTTTCATTAAGTAGACATACCCATATCTACTCAAATCATCAGTGAGAGTGAGAACATAACGATAGCCTCCGCGAGCCTCAACGCTCATTGGACCACACACATCTGTATGTATGATTTCCAACAAGTTGGTTGCTCGCTCCATTATCCCTGAGAATGGAGTCTTGGTCATTTTGCCCATGAGGCATGGTTCGCACGTGTCAAATGATTCATAATCGAGAGACTCTAAAAGTCCATCAGCATGGAGCTTCTTCATGCGCTTGACACCAATGTGACCAAGGCGGCAGTGCCACAAGTATGTGGGACTATCATTATCAACTTTACACCTTTTGGTATTCACACTATGAATATGTGTATTATCACGCACGAGATTCATTAAGAATAAACCATTGACCATCGGAGCATGACCACAAAACATATCACTCATATAAATAGAACAACCATTATTCTCGGATTTAAATGAGTAGCCATCTCGCATTAAACGAGATCCAGATACAATGTTCATGCTCAAACTTGGTACTAAATAACAATTATTGAGGTTCAAAACTAATCCCGTAGGTAAATGTAGAGGTAGCGTGCCGACGGCGATCACATCGACCCTGGAACTATTCCCGACGCGCATCGTCACCTCGTCCTTCGCCAGTCTCCGTTTATTCCGCAGCTCCTGTTTTGAGTTACAAATATGAGCAACGGCACCGGTATCAAATACCCAGGAGCTACTACGAGCACTGGTAAGGTACACATCAATTACATGTATATCACATATACATTTAGTATTGCCGGCCTTCTTATCCGCTAAGTACTTGGGGCAATTCCGCTTCCAGTGACCATTTCCCTTGCAATAAAAGCACTCAGTTTCAGGTTTGGGTCCATTCTTTGACTTCTTCCTGGCAACTGATTTACCAGGCGCGGCAACCTCCTTGCCGTCCTTCTTGAAGTTCTTCTTGCCCTTGCCTTTCTTGAACTTAGTGGTTTTATTCACCATCAACACTTGATGTTCCTTTTTGATCTCCACCTCTGCAGATTTCAGCATTGAATACAACTCGGGAATGGTCTTTTCCATCCCCTGCATATTGTAGTTCATCACGAAGCTCTTGTAGCTAGGTGGGAGCGACTGAAGGATTCGGTCAATGACCGCCTCATCCGGGAGATTAACTTCCAGCTGAGTCAAGCGGTTGTGCAACCCAGACATCTTGAGTATGTGTTCACTGACAGAGCTATTTTCCTCCATCTTACAGCTAAAGAACTTGTCGGAGACATCATATCTCTCGACCCGGGCATGAGCTTGGAAAATCAATTTCAGCTCCTCGAACATCTCATATGCTCCGTGTTGCTCAAAACGCTTTTGGAGCCCCGGTTCTAAGCTGTAAAGCATGCCGCACTGAACGAGGGAGTAATCATCAGTACGTGATTGATGGGCGTTCATAACGTCCTGGTTTTTTGGGAATGGTGGTTCACCTGGCGGTGCTTCTAGGACATAATCTTTCTTGGCTGCTATGAGGATGATCCTCAGGTTCCGGACCCAGTCCGAATAGTTACTGCCATCATCTTTCAGCTTGGTTTTATCTAGGAACGCGTTGAAGTTGAGGGTGACATTAGCGTGGGCCATTTGATCTACAAGACATATTGTAAAGATTTAGACTAAGTTCATGATAATTAAGTTCATCTAATCAAATTAATGAATGAACTCCCACTCAGATTTGACATCCCTCTAGTCATCTAAGTGATACATGATCCGAGTCAACTAGGCCGTGTCCGATCATCACGTGAGACGGACTAGTTATCATCGGTGAACATCTCCATGTTGATCGTATCTTCTATACGACTCATGTTCGACCTTTCGGTCCTCCGTGTTCCGAGGCCATGTCTGTACATGCTAGGCTCGTCAATCCAACCTAAGTGTATTGCGTGTGTAAATCTGGCTTACACCCCTTGTATGCGAACGTAAGAACCTATCACACCCGATCATCACGTGGTGCTTCGGAACGACGAACCTTAGCAACGGTGCACAGTTAGGGAGAACACATTTTTGATATTTTAATGAGGGATCATCTTATTTATGCTACCGTCGTTCTAAGCAAATAAGATGTAAAAACATGATAAACATCACATGCAATTAAATAGTGACATGATATGGCCAACATTATTTCGCTCCTTTGATCTCCATCTTCGGGGCGCCATGTTCATCGTCGTCACCGGTATGACACCATGATCTCCATCATCGTGTCTTCGTGAAGTTGTCACGTCAACTATTACTTCTACTACTATGGCTAACGCTTTAGCAATAAAGTAAAGTAATTACATGACGATTTAAGTTGACACGCAGGTCATAAATAAATAAAGACAACTCCTATGGCTCCTGCCGGTTGTCATACTCATCGACATGCAAGTCGTGATTCCTATTACAATAACAAGATCATCTCATACATCACATACATGATTCATCACAACTTCTGGCCATATCACATCACAAAGCACTTGCTGCAAAAACAAGTTAGACGTCCTCTAATTGTTGTTACAAGTTTTTACGTGGCTGTTTATAGGTTGCTAGCAAGAACGTTTCTTACCTACGTTAAAACCACAACGTGAATTGTCAATCTCTATTTACCCTTCATAAGGACCCTGTTCATCGAATCCGATCCAACTAAAGTGGGAGAGACAGACACCCGCCAGCCACCTTATGCAACTAGTGCATGTCAGTCGGTGGAACCGGTCTCACGTAAGCGTACATGTAAGGTTGGTCCGGGCCGCTTCATCCCACAATACCGCTGAATCAAGATAGGACTAGTAACGGCAAGAAGAATTGACAATTCGACGCCCACAACTACTTTGTGTTCTACTCGTGCATAGAAACTACGCATAGACCTAGCTCATGATGCCACTGTTGGGGATCGTAGCAGAAATTAAAATTTTCCTACGCATCACCAAGATCTATCCATGGAGTATTCTAGCAACGAGGGGATAGGAGAGCATCTACATACCACTTGTAGATCGCAACGGAAGCGTTCAAGAAGAACGTGGATGATGGAGTCGTACTCGTCGTGATCCAAATCACCGATGACCAGCGCCGAACGGACGGCACCTCCGCGTTCAACACACGTACGGTCGGGATGAGGTCTCCTCCTTCTTGATCCTGCAAGGGGGAAGGAGAGGTTGATGAAGATCCAGCAGCACGACGGTGTGGTGGTGGATGCAGCAGAGTTCCAGTAGGGCTTCGCCAAGCGTCTACGAAGAGAGGGAGAGGTGTAACAGGGGAGAGGGAGGCACCAAGGCTGCACGGTACGGCTGCCCTCCCTCCCCCCACTTTATATAGGCCCCCTAGGGGGGGCGCCGCCCTGGAGATGCATCTCCATGGGGGGCGGCGGCCAGGGGGGAGCCTTGCCCCCCAAGGCAAGTGGGGGCGCCCCCTGCCCTAGGGTTTTCAACCCTAGGCGCAAGGGGGAGGCCCATGGGGGGCGCACCAGCCCACTATGGGCTGGTTCCCTCCCCACTTCAGCCCACAGGGCCCTCCGGGATGGGTGGCCCCACCCGGTGGACCCCCGGGACCCATCTGGTGGTCCCGGTACAATACCGGTGACCCCCAGATCACTCCCGATGGCCGAAACGACACTTCCTATATATAATTCTTTACCTCCGGACCATTCCGGAACCTCTCGTGACGTCCGGGATCTCATCTGGGACTCCGAACAACCTTCGGTTTGCTGCATAATAATATCTTTACAACCCTAGCGTCACCGAACCTTAAGTGTGTAGACCCTACGGGTTCGGGAGACATGTAGACATGACCGAGACGATCTCCGGTCAATAACAAACAGCAGGATCTGGATACCCATGTTGGCTCCCACATGCTCCTCGATGATCTCATTGGATGAACCACGATGTCGAGGACTTAATCAATCCCGTACTCAATTCCCTTCGTCTATCGGTACGATACTTGCCCGAGATTCGATCGTCGGTATACCGATACCTTGTTCAATCTCGTTACCGGCAAGTCTCTTTACTCGTTCCCGTAACACATCATCCCGTGAACAACACCTTGATCACATTGAGCTCATTATGATGATGTCTTACCGAGTGGGCCCAGAGATACCTCTCTGTCACACGGAGTGACAAATCCCAGTCTCGATTCATGCCAACCCAACAAACACTTTCGGAGATACCTGTAGTGCACCTTTATAGTCACCCAGTTACGTTGTGACGTTTGATACACCCAAAGCACTCCTACGGCATCCGGGAGTTGCATAATCTCATGGTCTAAGGAATGATACTTGACATTCAGAAAAGCTCTAGCAAACGAACTATACGATCTTTTGTGCTATGCTTAGGTTTGGGTCTTGTCCATCACATCATTCTCCTAATGATGTGATCCCGTTATCAATGACATCCCCATGTCCATAGTCAGGAAACCATGACTATCTATTGATCAACGAGCTAGTCAACTAGAGGCTTACTAGGGACACATTGTGGTCTATGTATTCACACATGTATTATGATTTCCGAACAATACAATTATAGCATGAACAATAGACAATTATCATGAACAAGGAAATATAATAATCCTTTTATTATTGCCTCTAGGGCATATTTCCAACATATTCATGAAAACATAATAGGTTCAGATCTGAAATCATGGCACTCGGGCCCTAGTGACAAGCATTAAGCATAGCAAAGTCATAGCAACATCAATCTCAGAACATAATGGATACTAGGGATCAAACCCTAACAAAACTAACTCGATTACATGATAAATCTCATCCAACCCATCACCGTCCAGCAAGCCTACGATGGAATTACTCATGCACGGCGGTGAGCATCATGAAATTGGTGATGGAGGATGGTTGATGATGATGACGGCGACGAATCCCCCTCTCCGGAGCCCCGAACGGACTCCAGATCAGCCCTCCCGAGAGGTTTTAGGGCTTGGCGGCGGCTCCGTATCGTAAAACATGATGATTTCTTCTCTTCTATTTTTTTCTCCCTGAAAGCAAATATATAGAGTTGGAGTTGGCGTCGGAAGGTGTCCAGGGGGCCCACGAGGTAGGGGGCGCGCCCTAGGGGGGCGTGCCCCCCACCCTCGCGGACAGGGTGTGGGCCCCCTGGTCTTCATCTTTGGCGAGGGTTTTTTATTATTTATTGTAAGGTATTCCGTGGAGTTTTAGGTCATTCCGAGATTTTTTGTTTTCTGCACATAAAACAACATCATGGCAATTCTGCTGAAAACAGCGTCAGTCCGGGTTAGTTCCATTCAAATCATACAAGTTAGAGTCCAAAACAAGGGCAAAAGTGTTTGGAAAAGTAGATACGACGGAGACGTATCATCTGGCTATGCTCAATACATGAGCGCAAGCCATGGACATAACACTATAGGTGGAATAAAATATGATGATGGAGGTTGTGTGGAGAAGACAAAAAAAGAAGAAAGTCTCACATTGACGCAGCTAATCAACGGGCTATGGAGATGCCCATCAATTGACGTCAATGTGAGGAGTAGGGATTGCCATGCAAAGGATGCACTAGAGCTATAAGTGTATGAAAGCTCAAACTGGAAACTAAGTGGGTGTGCATCCAACTTGCTTGCTCATGAAGACCTCGGGCATTTGAGGAAGTCCATCGTCGGAAAATACAAGCCAAGTTCTATAATGAAAACTCCCACTAGTATATGAAAGTGATAACTCAATGAGACTCTCTATATGAAGAACATGGTGCTACTTTGAAGCACAAGTGTGGTAAAAGGATAGTAACATTGTCCCTTCTCTCTTTTTCTCTCATTTTTTTTGGTGGGCCTCTTTGGCCTCTTTTTTTTATTTGGGCTTCTTTGGCCTCTTTTATTTTGGTAACCTCACATGGGATAATGTTCTAATAATGATGATCATCACACTTTTATTTACTTACAACTCAATATTACAATTCGATGTCTAGAACAAAGTATGTCTCTATATGAATGCCTCTGCGGTGTACCGGGATGTGCAATGATCTAGCATAGCAATGACATCAAAAAAAAGGACAAGCCATGAAAACATCATGCTAGCTATCTTACGATCATGCAAAGCAATATGACAATAAATGCTCAAGTCATGTATATGATGATGATGGAAGTTGCATGGCAATATATCTCGGAATGGCTATGGAAAATGCCATGATAGGTAGGTATGGTGGCTGTTTTAAGGAAGATATAAGGAGGCTTATGTGTGATAGAGCGTATCGTATCTCGAGGTTTGGATGTACCGGTGAAGTTTGCACCAACTCTCGAGGTGAGAAAGGGCAATGCATGGTACCGAAGAGGCTAGCAATGATGGAAGGGTAAGAGTGCGTATAATCAATGGACTCACATTAGTCATAAAGAACTCATATACTTATTGCAAAAGTTTATTAGCCCTCGAAGCAAAGTACTACTACGCATGCCCCTAGGGGGATAGATTGGTAGGAAAAGACCATCGCTCATCCCCGACTGCCACTCATAAGGAAAGCAATCAAAGAACACCTCATGCTCCAACTTCGTTACATAACGGTTCACCATACATGCATGCTACGGGACTTGCAAACCTCAACACAAGTATTTCTCAATTTCACAATTACTCAACTAGCACGACTCTAATATCACCAACTTTATATCGCAAAACTATTGCAAGGAATCAAACATATCATATTCAGTAATCTACAAGTTTTATGTAGGATTTTATGACTAACCATGTGAATGACCAGTTCCTGTCATCTCTCTAAATAGATATAAGTGAATCAAGAGAGTTTAATTCTTTCCACAAAAGATATGCCCATGCTCTAACAAATATAAGTGAAGCAAAAGAGCATTCTACAAATGGCGGTTTTCTATGTGAAGAGAAACAGGCAATCCAAACTTCAAATGATATAAGTGAAGCACATGAAGCATTCTATAAATCCATACTCAAAAGATATAAGTGAAGTGCAAAGAGCATTCTATAAATAAACCAAGGACTATCTCATACCATCATGGTGCATAAAATAAAAGTGAAAACTAAATGCAAAAGACGCTCCAAGACTTGCACATATCGCATGAACGAAATGAATCCGAAAACATACGATACTTGTTGAAGAAAGAGGGGATGCCTTCCGGGGCATCCCCGAGCTTAGACGCTTGAGTCTCCTTGAATATTTACTTGGGGTGCCTTGGGCATCCCCAAGCTTGATCTCTTTCCTCTCCTTCTTATCCTCATATTGAAACATCCTCGATCTTCGAACACTTCATCAACACAAAACTTCAACAGAAAACTCGGTAAGATCCGTTAGTATAATAAAGCAAATCACTACTTGTCGGTGTCAAAACCGGCGGATCTCGGGTAGGGGGTCCCGAACTGTGCGTCAAGGCCGGATGGTAATAGGAGACAAGGGACACGATGTTTTTACCCAGGTTCGGGCCCTCTCGATGGAGGTAATACCCTACTCCTGCTTGATTAATATTGATGATATGGGTAGTACAAGAGTAGATCTACCACGAGATCAAGGAGGCTAAACCCTAGAAGCTAGCCTATGGTATGATTGTTGTGTATGGAGATGATTGCCCTACGGACTACAACCCTCCAGTTTATATAGACACCGGATAGGGTTAGGGTTACACAGAGTCGGTTACAATGGTAGGAGATCTTGAATATCCGCATCGCCAAGCTTGCCTTCCACACCAAGGAAAGTTCCATCCGGACACGGGACGAAGTCTTCAATCTTGTATCTTCATAGTCCAGGAGTCCGGCGAAGGTATAGTCCGGCTACCCAAACACCCCCTAATCCAGGACTCCCTCAGTAGCCCCTGAACCAGGCTTCAATGACGACGAGTCCGGCGCGCAGATTGTCTTCGGCATTGCAAGGCGGGTTCCTCCTCCAAGTCCTTCATAGAAGATTTATAAACACCAAGAATAGTGTCTGGCTCTGCAAAACAAGTTTCCACATATTGCCATAGAGAGAATAATATTAACACAAATCAAATTTGCTGACGTATTCCGCAGTGCATCATCACACTACGGCCAAGTCCTTTACACGAATCGTTTTTACTTTTCCACCTCAGCACGTTTTGCGAGGCAGTTTCCTTGGCACGTCTTGTCAAAGCAGAGATCGTGTGCCCTTTTTACGGGATTCTCATCAATACGGACGTGGGTAACCCAATCGTTCCCGTTAGCATGTTCCCTCGATTTAAGGCGAGTCCCAAACGGTTACGGGGAGGGCTCTTGGTATTCGACCTCTTATAAAGAGACCAAGGCCTTACTCCTTTTTCCAATCTCAAGCAAGTTCACCCGTCGCCTCGAGTTCCAACACCCTAGGCTCCAGATTCCAGGCGCTTCGGACCTTCGACAATGTCCGGTTCTGACCTTCAAGGCCGATGGACGCCCTCCTCCGTCACGGAGGAGGACGTACTAAAGTTGAGGGAGGCTAAGTTCCTGACCGACGAAATTTCGCATAGGTTGCCTGCTCAAGAGCAGGTCATTCCCAGTCCCCAGCCCAGTGAGAGCGTGGTGTTCATGTCTCACTTCCTTCAGGGGTTGGGCTTCCCAATGGATCCCTTTGTGAGGGGACTGTTGTTTTATTACGGGCTGGAATTCCATGACTTAGCTCCGGAGTCCATCCTCCACATCTCCTCGTTTATTGTCGTGTGTGAAGCGTTCCTCCGTGTTACCCCTCACTTCAGATTATGGCTCAAGACCTTCAAAGTGGAGCCGAAGATGATCAAGGGACGGCACGCAGAGTGCGGAGGCGCTATTATAAGCAAAAATGCCGATGCTCCATGGCCCGAGGGCTCTTTTCAATAGGAGCTAGGTTTGTGGCAACGAGAGTGGTTTTATATTACCGCTCCCCGGGGCTCCAAGTGGGTGGCGCCTCCTACCTTTCGCTCGGGTCCCCCACCACGGCTAGCGTCATGGGTCAAGAGAGGGTTAGATTGTGGTTTACCCAAAGATGTGCCTTTGTTGCAGGGCCGTATTAAGGATCTCTTGGAAGGAGACCTCAGCCTGGTCAAGGTGACGCAGGTCATGTTGATTCGCCGAATATTGCCCGGCAAACGTCGCTCCCTTCGCATGTGGGAGTTCAATCTAGAGGGACCGCGAGCTCTCCAGAATTTCATGGGCGCAACACCCGTGGAGATGTATAAACTGTTCTTCGGATCACAAGAAGCGTGTCCGGCTTTAACCGAGGACGCAGGCCTAAGCTGCAATCGCTCGGATACTCAAGTAAGTAACCTTGTGCTCGGACCTTCTATCCGTATAATTGTCATAATCTTGCCCCTAAAAGAGTTGTCCTTTTAAGCAGGAGTGGATAGCGAAGGCAAAGATGATCAGGTGTCCGGCCCCCCTTCCCGAAACCAGGCCGGATCCTGTACTTGTCAGGATGTTGAAAATAATGCCTTTGGAGCGAAGTACGGGGGAGGACAAGGAAACTATGGCCTCCTCGAAGGAGGCTGTTCCGAAGGGAGGAGTCAATGATTCCTCCCCTAAGGAAAACAAGAGGGCCGCCTCTGACGACCCGGAGACCACAGCCTCGAATTGGGGGAAAATCCTCGTTAGAGGGTCCAGCGCCGGGGAGTTCCTCGGCAGAACTGCGCCCTCAAAGGGATCAGCCCTCCAGCGAGCCGTAAGTAGAGAAAGATTTTCCTTTTGAGGGATGAGAGAAATCCTTGATTTTATATCTGAGAAGATTAACCGAAATTTTACCTTCTAGCTCGGACCTCAGCCCTTCTCAGCAGAGCTCATCTTCGGGGGATCTCCTTCCGGAGATGATGGAGAGCGGGACGCCTCCCCCTGCCGTGCCGCCTAGCGAGGCGGGCGACCCTGAGGTGTCGTCGTGGAGGGTTTCTCTGAGTCCGGCAGGGGCGGAAGATCGCTATGCGGCCCCCCGAGGTTCTCCGCATCCGGCCTTCGAAAGAGGCCGTAGGACGAGTCCAGCGCCGTATGGTGCTCGGCCGGAGGAGTTAAAGATTCTGCTGGGGCGAGCTTCTATCTCGGAGGAACACCGTGCATTGATGGGCACGGTGATTGAAAGGATCTCATCCGCAGACAGCGGATTGCATGAAGCCGTCAAAAGTTTACTGACTGGTTTTGAGGTACATTAGATAATGTACACTTTTGTCAGTTGCGCATAAATAAGATGCGCCCTGTGTAGATAGTAGCCCCTGAGACTCTGCGCGTCGTCAAGAAATGACGACACGCAGAGGATCGTAATCCCAGGTCTAAGATGTCGCCTTTGAATGTAGGCGGCAGGGTGTCCGGAATCAAGCTGAACTGATGATTTTGCCGTACTAAAGCGGCAATTGGACGTGGCCGATGCCGACATCGCGCTTGTTAACAAGCGGCTTGATGAGGCTCAAGGTATGTAATTCCTCGGGCGGCATTAGGTAAGAAGAGTTTAATGCCAGTGTCTTATGATGTATGTGCTTGACACAGATGGTGCGGCCGCCGTGGAGAGTCTTAGGGCAGAACTTGCCCGAGCTAAAGAACAAGCCAGAAAGAGTGATGCGGCTGCCAGGGAAGCCTTTGAAGAGCTGAGAGCCGAACAGGCTGCTCACTGCCGAAGCAAGGAAGAGATGGCCGAGATGGCTGAAAAGTTAAAGAGCGCTGCAGACCATTGCAGGCTTCTTGAGAAAGAAGACCAGGCGAAACAGACGGACCTAGAGAAGGCCGTTGCCGATGCCAAGGATGCGCGCTCTGCAATGAGAGCTGCGAAGGAGGAGCTGCGTCAGGCCGAACAGATTGCGGCTAGAAAGCCCTTTATGCTGCGAAGGAAATTTTGCGATCTGAAGTTTGCTCTGTTGGATCGGATGTGGAGTGTGGAGGATACCTATCTGGATTTGGCAGCGAATGCTGCTGATGCGACCGAACACTTTCGAGATAAAAAAGATCGCGAAGTGGAAAAGCTTTTCTGGTCGCAGTTTCACAATCCAGAGCGTCCACTTGCAGTGGACGGTCATTTGGCTCAATGGATCGAACTGAATAGGTTGTCCGGACTCGCCATGAAGTACGTCATGGGTCATCTGTGGCCGGGGAGATCGGAGCCGAAGAGTTACTTCAGCTTGGTGCAGCAATTCCTTGACGCGGTGCCGCGCATTAATGCAATGAAGTGGTCAGCATGCATAGAGGGCGCAAGGATGGCTCTTGCCCGTGTCAAGACATACTGGGCAGAGATGGAGACTACCGTTGTTGCGTCCCAAGATTCGGACAAAAGTCGAGTGTCCTCCGAGCACTATTTTCAGGAAGCCCTTGAAGGCGCTCGTGTAATAGAGACGCAGTGCTCGAAAGATGCTATGTCATTATAGCATATGTAATGATAGATTAATGTTTTGATAAACTGTAGTGGCCTTTTTATACTTGTGCCTTCAAGTATTGGGAACACCTCCTGTGCGGCCATTTTAAGATATATAGATATATACAAGATCTGAAAGATGGCAGTCGTTGGCTTCAGCCCCCACGCACATAGTGCGGGGGTGCTCGCAGAAGACGCATTTTCACACTTAACCCAACGTCTTGGTCCTACAAAGAAGGTGATAGCGCAGCGGGCCAGGCAACCGGACTATAATGCTTTAACACTTTCACTTAGCCATAGGAGCTTGACAGTGGGACTACTTAAGTAGCCGCTTTAGTGGCGACTGCGCTCGCCCGAGTTCGGGGCGCGTATGTTCCTGACCGAGAAGCGGCCCTTCGTTAAAGCGGAGGGATCCGATAGATTCCGATAGGTCATCGAGTGGCTGACCAGTCTCACGGTACATCATGACAGTCAGTTTTCGGCTTTCTCTACTGAGGTGCTCGCCCGGCTGAACCGGGGCACAATCGCAGTAGTTCTCCTGGTGCTACCTTAGTCGATAGAGCGGAACGTAAGGTAGCCGAACTCAGGAGCCGGGCAACCCAACATTTGATCAAAGACATGATTCAGAGCTGATGCATATAATGCCAAAACTCGCGACGCCGAACACTCCCTAAGGTGTTCGGTCTTTATGAGTGCGGGCGAAACAACACTCTTTGTTAAAAAAGCCCCTAGTGTCCAGGTACGTGCAAAAATTCTGATGTGGCCACATGCCAAGACGCCAGCCTCCTCCTTGGTTATATCGGAAAGAACCAGGGGATGTGTAGCAACAAAAGACAGTAAAAAAGGTTTACGCAGGGTCTTAATCTAAAAAGAATCCTTTAGGATGGGTCCCTACTGCACGTCTGCGCATGTGTCTCCGTTGTGTCGTATCCTGGACGGGCGCCACACAACGTTCATCTATAAGAGAGAGGAACTGAGTTGAAAAACGGGTCATGCCGAACAAAAGTTTGAAATAAACAAAGTATAAAGTAAAATATATAGGGTTGAGCTTTATTGTCTCTGCATGTAGCCCCTAGTTCGGGGGTATATGGCCACTAAGCCTGCATTAATGATGATTTTGTGTCGAACTCGTCTATCCGCGTTCGTGGTCTTTAATGACCTATTTCGAAGTTGTTTGGCCGGTGAGGCCATTTTACTGTGGGGCTGTAAAGGCGACCGTACAGTCCTCCGCTTGGGGCAGGCGCACATTAGTGCTTCCCCTTTAAAGAGATGATGCCTCGTGGACCGGGCATCTTAAGCGTGAGGGATGCATAATGCGGTATCGTGTTAAAGCGAGCGAAAGCTTCGCGCCCAGTAGTGCTTGATAGCGACTTGAGAACGGGACGATATCGAAGGTCAGCTTTTCGCAGCGGATGTTATCGGCAAAGCCGAATATAACTTCGAGTCGGAGAAAACCCATACAATGGGTGTCCGGACCAGGTGTTACCCCTTGAAAGGAGGTTTTGCTGCGGCGGATTCTTGCTGGGTTTATTCCCATGTGATGGGTTGTATCCTGATATATCAGGTTTAGTCCACTGCCACCGTCCATAAGGACATTTGAAAACTGGAGTCCGCCAATGATTGGATCGAGTATCAAGGCAGTCCAGCCTGCATCCTTGATACTTCTAGAATAATCTAGCTGATGAAAGATGATTGGTTTTGACAACCAGTGGCGGGACCCTTTGGGGATAGGTCGTGTGATGCGTGCCTTTATGGACGCCGCACATTTTGTTATGTGAAGTAAGTTCACTGTTTTTACTTCTTGTGGGAAGTTCTTTTGTTTCCTGGTGCTCTGCTTTTTGGGTTCGTCCTCATCTTCCTTCGTGTGTCGAGCCCCTTGTGTTCGGCATTGAGTCTGCTGGATTGTTTGAAAACCCAACAATCTTTGTGGGTATGGTTAGCAGGCTTCCCGGGAGTACTGTGTATCTGACATATCCTGTCCAGGATTTTATTTAAATTGGATGGATCATCCCTATTATCCTGGAGGGGCAGTTTTGTCTGATTTTGTCGTGAGCCTTTGAATCCGGCATTAACTGCCGTGCTCTTCGGACTCTTTTACTTAGTCCGGCGACGGTCCTTGTTGCATCGCGGTTTTCCGTTTCCATCCCGAATTTCGGATGTACTTGGGTCGCTGGGGCTGCATCTTGCCAGCCAGTTGTCCTCTCCTGCACAAAAGCGGGTCATGAGGCTTGTTAGTGCGGCCATTGTTCTTGGCTTTTCTTGGCCGAGGTGTCTGGCGAGCCATTCGTCTCGGACGTTATGCCTGAAAGCTGCTAAGGCTTCGGCATCCGGACAGTCGACTATCTAACTCTTTTTAGTGAGGAATCTATTCCAGAACTGCCGAGCTGATTCTCCGGGCTGTTGAGTTATGTGACTAAGATCGTCTGCATCCGGAGGGCGGACATAGGTCCCTTGAAAATTTGCTCGGAAAGCATCCTCGAGATCTTCCCAACTTCCAATTGTGTTTTCGGGAAGGCTTTTAAGCCCATGCCGGGCTGGCCCTTTAAGCTTAAGGGGTAAATATTTGATGGCGTGAAGATCATCTCCTCTGGCCATATGTATGTGGAGGATATAATCCTCGATCCAGACTCCAGGGTCTGTTGTTCCATCATATGCCTCTATGTTTACGGGTTTGAATCCCTCTGGAAATTCATAGTCCAGAACCTCATCGGTGAAACATAGGGGGTGTGCGGCGCCCCTGCATTTGGGTGTGCCGGATTCTGATGATGGCTTTATTGTATTGCTTACGAAAGCTTGCTTTCTTGGCCCATAAATGGACCTAACTGGGCCATGGTGCGAATCCTTAAGTGGGTCGCATGCCGATTTAAGTGCGGCGCGCTTGCCACTTTTTGGGGTTGTCTATCCGACCGTGTGGCTTTCTTATTTTTTGAATGTGAGGGCTCTAGGGCCTCTACGTCGAATTCAGGCAGTACTTTCTTTTCCGATAGCTTTTAGTGCGGCGACCATCGCCGTATGTATCTGCGGTATTGATTACTTTGCTCCATATGATCCGGAGTGCATCTTCCGCTGTTTTTAGCTTCCGCTTCTGCTTTTTCAGGCTGCGTGCGGTTGCAACGAGCCTCTTGTGGAGATTCTTCTACTCTATGGGTTTATCCGGCGTAAGGTCGTCCGGAATGCCGTTTTCGCCGGGGAAGGGATGTTCGGTTTCTCTGTCTGTGTTGCCCTGTTCGGACGGTTGCTCTGAGGCCTGCTCGTCGTCTACCGGCTCGTCCTGCTCTATGGCTGGGTTTTTATCGAGGCGGGGCTTGCGTTGGCATTTATGCCGACGCTTTGATTGCTTTCCGGGGGGTCGATCTCCCGTTCCATCCCCCTTTTCCTCGTTGTCGCTTCCTTTAGGGGTATCCACCATGTACACATCGTGAGATGGGGTGGTTGTCCAATGCATTATGGGCGTTGGTTCATCGGTATCTCCTGCATCGTCATCCATGCTGTCGATGTCTGCGGAGTCGAAGTTGAGCACGTCGTTTAAATTGTCGACAGTGGCTACAAAGTGCGGGGTGGGTGGGCTTTGAATTTCTTCATCATCCGTATCCCATCCTCGCTGACCGTAATCCGGCCAGGGCTCTCCTGATAGAGAGAGAGACTTGAGAGAATTCAGGATGTCGCCAAAAGGCGAGTGCTGAAAGATGTCCGCGGCAGTGAACTCCATTATCGGCGCCCAATCGGATTTGATTGGCAGGGCGCGGGGGGGTCGGAGTCCGGGGAAGAGTCTGGATCCTCGGAGTCATGAGTCACACGGAGTGCGGGGCTGGCGTTCGGCTCGATCGCCTTTGAAATCGCAGCCCCCGAGGTGACGTCCAACCGCTCATCCTCGATCGGCGCAATAGGCTCCGAGTTAAGGGTCGGAACCGGTGCGTGTGCGGCCTCCAGGACACTGTTCGGAGGCAGAGCTAGATCATGCCCCTCGAGATAGTGCGGCGCGCTTGGCCGTGGCTCGAACCCGTCGAAGATCAAGTCTCCGCGGATATCAGCCGTGTAGTTTAAGCTTCCAAACCTGACTTGATGGCCAGGGGCGTAGCTTTCGATCAGCTCCAGGTGGCCAAGCGAATTGGCCCGCAGAGCGAAGCCGCCGAAGACGAAGATCTGTCTGGGGAGAAAAGTCTCACCCTGGACCTCATCGTCGTTGATGATCAAAGGAGCCATCGGGCCTAAAGGCGACGACACAGAGGAACTCTCAATGAAAGAACCAATGTCGGTGTCAAAACCGGCGAATCTCGGGTAGGGGGTCCCGAACTGTGCGTCAAGGCCGGATGGTAACAGGAGACAAGGGACACGATGTTTTTACCCAGGTTCGGGCCCTCTCGATGGAGGTAATACCCTACTCCTGCTTGATTAATATTGATGATATGGGTAGTACAAGAGTAGATCTACCACGAGATCAAGGAGGCTAAACCCTAGAAGCTAGCCTATGGTATGATTGTTGTGTATGGAGATGATTGCCCTACGGACTACAACCCTCCGGTTTATATAGACACCGGATAGGGTTAGGGTTACACAGAGTCGGTTACAATGGTAGGAGATCTTGAATATCCGCATCGCCAAGCTTGCCTTCCACGCCAAGGAAAGTTCCATCCGGACACGGGACGAAGTCTTTAATCTTGTATCTTCATAGTCCAGGAGTCCGGCGAAGGTATAGTCCGGCTACCTGAACACCCCCTAATCCAGGACTCCCTCACTACTCTAAGTACTGTTGCAAACCAATTCATATTTTGTTTTTGCATTTTAGCTATTGTAATATAACTTTTCCATGGCTTAATCCATTGATATAAATCGATAGTTTCATCAAAACAAGCAAACTATGCATCAAAAACAGAATCTGCCTAAAACAGAACAGTCTGTAATAATCTGAACATTCACCATACCTCTGGTACTCCAAAAATTCTACCAAAATTAGGTAAAATAAACAATTTGTATAGAAATACAGTGCAAAAAGAATCGGAACCATTTGACATTCCAGTAAAACAATGCAAAATCGCGCACTACAGCCAAAGTTTCTGTCCTGCACCGCACAAACCAACAAGCATTGTAAACATCCTAAAGGCAAAACTTGGCACGTCATTTTTATAAAACAATGGAATACAAGGGGATGATTATTTTTATTGAAAAGTTTATGTAATTAAGATTCACAAAGTTTCCGTGAGCATGAACAGATTTCAAGGAGCTCCCCCACTTCAACAATGCTTGTCTTTCTCACTTTCACTTTTCCTTTTTGAAAAAGTTTTGGGTTCCCCTCTTTATTTTTTGTTTTTAAACTTTATAAAAGCACTCAACAGAAATAAATGACTCTCTAAAACTTCCGGGTTGTCTCCCTGGCAGCGCTTTCTTTAAAGCCATTAAGCTAGGCATACAGTGCTCAAGTAATGGATCCACCCGGATCCCGAGGTATATCAAAGCCAATTTTAATTAGCAATGATTTGTAATTTAGTAGTGAGCACAAAGTAACAAATATCATGTAATGATGAAGTCTAGCTCTCTTCCTATGCATCGGCATGTCATAAAAGAACAATTCATGCACACAAAGTAAAGGCCAATGCATAGTATAAACAGTTTCTTGCAATTTTATCATGTTGGAAACATAGAGAGGCGGAGATGTAGTTCCTCTCTCATAATAATTGCAAGTAGGAGCAGCAAGAACATGAATATTATATCTATCAAAATCATCATGTGTAGCGGTAAAAGGCAACCCATCTATATAATCCTTAATAAGTGCAAACTTCTCCAATATAGTGTAGTTTGGAGAATTCAAAAAGATAATGGGACTATCATGCGTGGGTGCAATGGCAACAATTTCATGTTTAACATAAGGAATTATAGCAAGTTCATCTCCATAAGCATAATTAATATTGGCATCTTGGCCACAAGCATAGCAAGCATCATAAAAAAGGGATATTTCAAAAGAATCAACGGGATCATAACAATTATCATAGCAATGATTCTCCAGTAAGCACGAAGGGAAATTAAATAATGTATGAGTTGAAGAGTTACTCTCATTAAAAGGTGGGCACGGGTGATCAATCCGCTCTTCCTCCTTTTGTTCTTCGCTCTCCTCCTCATCTTTTTCATCCAATGAGCTCACAGTTTCATCAATTTCTTCTTCCATAGACTCCTGCAAAATATTAGTCTCTTCTTGGACAGCGGAGACTTTCTCAATAAATGCATCAATATCAACATTGTATTCATAATTCTCATAGCAATATTTAAGGATAGATAAATTTTTAGATCTGTAAATAGCATCATAAAGATTTTCACTCTTTAAACAAACATTCAATTCCATAAGCACCCATAAAAGCAACGAATTCTTCTATTTGTTCCACATCATAGTAATCATATATACCATTAGCATAAGAAGCCAAGGTTTTATTATAATTAAATTTGCATAAAAAGGGAAGGTGTGGAGCCTTCATCCTAGAGAAACAAGTATAATCATAACTCAAGCATACTTGCCGAGCATACCACTTCAGTATATAAATTTGATCCCATAATAGTTTCCCTTTTTGAGTCAAGCGATAATCCCTAAAGTATTCACGTTGGTCCAACGTGTCTCCCATTACATAATTGAATGAGGTTTTCTCAGGATTATCAAAGTGGTACATAATATTTTTCACATAATGATCATCGAGGGTTTTATGAGGTTCCCCATCTCCATGAGTAGCAAGTACACCTAATTTTGTTGGTATTTCGTGTTCCATATCCATAACTAAAGATAAAGAACAACTAAGAAGAACAAACAAAAATTACTTAGTGATAAAGCAAACAAGCACACACGAGAATATTCACCCCACGCTATAACTCCCCGGCAATGGCGCCAGAAAAAGGTCTTGATAACCCACAAGTATAGGGGATCAATTGTAACCTCTTTTGATAAGTAAGAGTGTCGAACCCAACGAGGAGCTAAAGGTAGAACAAATATTCCCTCAAGTTCTATCGACCACCGATACAACTCTAGCACGCTTAAAGTTCGCTTTACCTAGAACAAGTATGAAACTAGAAGTACTTTGTAGGTGTTTTTGGATATATTTGCAAGAATATAAAGAGCGTGTAAATAAAAGGAAGGGGCTGTTTAGATAAAAACACAATAAAGTAAATATAGCGAGTGTCGTAAAGTGGTGGTAGGAGTTATCAAATTGTCCCTAAGCAATTGACTACTTTACTAGACCGATAGCAAGTTTTATGTGGGAGAGGCCACTGCTAGCATGTCATCCCTGACTTGGAATTCTATGCACTTATGATTGGAACTATTAGCAAGCATCCGCAACTACTAACGTTCATTAAGGTAAAACCCAATCATAGCATTAAGATATATTGGTCCCCCTTCAATCCCGTATGCATCAATTTCTATGCTAGGTTGAAGCTTCTGTCACTCTTGCCCTCCAATACATAGTCCTATCAACATACAACTAACCCTATGGTGTGATCCACGCGTGTGCTCATATGATGGGCACCAAAGGACAGCAACATAACCACAAGCAAATTAAATCAATCATAGCAATTCATCAACCACCGATAGGACAACGAAAATCTACTCAGACATCATAGGATGGCAACACGTCATTGGATAATAATATGAAGCATAAAGCATCATGTTCAAGTAGAGGGTACAACGGGTTGCAGGAGAGTGGACCGTTGTAGATAGAGGGGGAAGGTGATGGAGATGTTGGTGAAGATGGCGGAGGTGTTGGTGAAGATCGCGGTGATGATGATGGTGGCCACGGCAGCGTTCCGGCGCCACCGGAAGAGAAGGGGAGAGGTGCCCCCTTCTTATTGTTCTTCCTTGACCTCCTCCCTAAATGGGAGAAGGGTTTCCCCTCTGGTACTTGGCCTCCATGGCATGGGAGGGGCGAGAGCCCCTCCGAGATTGGATCTGTCTCTTTGTCTCTCTCTGTTTCTGCGTTCTCGTCTTCTGCCCTTTCACCGTTTCGTATATATATGGAGATCCATAACTCAGATTAGATTGAAACTTTCGCCTAGATTTTTCTCTGAAAATTAGCTTTCTTGTGGCAAAAGAATAGCAGCAACCGCCTTACAAGGGGACCATGAGGGTCAGGGGCGCACCCAGGGGGCAGGCGCGCCCCCTGCCTCGTGGCCACCTCGGGCACCGTCTCGCGCTGATTCTTCCTCCCATATTTCCCAAATATTGCAAAAATATTCTCCGTCCGTTTTTATTCCGTTTTGGATTCTGTTTGATATGGGGTTTCTGCGAAACATAAAACATGCAACAAACAGGAACTGGCACTGGGCACTGGATCAATATGTTAGTCCCAAAAAATAGTATAAAAAGTTGCCAAAAGTATATGAAAATTGTATAATATTGGCATGGAGCAGTCAAAAATTATAGATACGACGGAGACGTATCACATCTCACGTGATGATCGGACATGGTTTAGTTGATTTGGATCACGTGATCATTTAGACGACTAGAGAGATGTCTATCAAGTGGGAGTTCTTAAGTAATATGATAAATTGAACTTTAATTTATCATGAACTTAGTCCTGGTAGTATTTGCATATCTATGTTGTAGATCAATAGCTCGCGTTTAGCTCCCCTGTTTTATTTTTGATATGTTCCTAGAGAAAACTAAGTTGAAAGATGTTAGTAGCAATGATGCGGATTGGATCCGTGATATGAGGATTATCCTCATTGTTGCACGGAAGAATTATGTCCTTGATGCACCGCTAGGTGACAAACCAATTGCAGGAGCAGATGCAGACGCTATGAATGTTTGGCAAGCTCGATATGATGACTACTTGATAGTTTAGTGCACCATACTTTACGGCTTAGAATCGGGGCTTCAAAGACGTTTGGAATGTCACGGGGCATATGAGATGTTCCAAGAGTTGAAATTAGTATTTTAGTGTGACGCCCCCGATTCAATTGTACACTAATCATGCAGGCAAATGTGTATGATCAAGACCAGGGACTCACGGGAAGATATCACAACACAACTCTAAAACATAAATAAGTCATACAAGCATCATAATACAAGCCAGGGGCCTCGAGGGCTCGAATACAAGTGCTCGATCATAGATGAGTCAGCGGAAGCAACAATATCTGAGTATAGACATAAGTTAAACAAGTTACCATAAGATGGCTAACACAAACTGGGATACAGATCGAAAGAGGCGCAGGCCTCCTGCCTGGGATCCTCCTAACTACTCTTGGTCGTCGTCAGCGGGCTGCGCGTAGTAGTAGGCACCTCCAGTGTAGTAGGAGTCGTCGTCGAAGGTGGTGTTTGGATCCTGGGCTCCATCGTCTGGTCGCAGCAATCGGGTAGAGAAATGGGAAAAAGGGGGAACAAGGCAACCGTGAGTACTCATCCAAAGTACTCGCAAGCAAGGAGCTACACTACATATGCATGGGTATATGTGTAAAGGGCCATATCAGTGGACTGAACTGCAGAATGCCAGAATAAGAGGGGGGATAGCTAATCCTGTCGAAGACTACGCTTCTGGCAGCCTCCGTCTTTCAGCATGTAGAAGAGAGTAGACTGAAGTCCTCCAAGTAGCATCGCATAGCATAATCCTACCCGGCGATCCCCTCCTCGTCGCCCTGTTAGAGAGCGACCACCGGGTTGTATATGGCACTTGGAAGGGTGTGTTTTATTAAGTATCTGGTTCTAGTTGTCATAAGGTCAAGGTACAACTCCGGGTCGTCCTTTTACCGAGGGACACGGCTATTCGAATAGATAAACTTCCCTGCAGGGGTGCACCACATAACCCAACACGCTTGATCCCATTTGGCCGGACACACTTTTCTGGGTCATGCCCGGCCGCGGAAGATCAACACGTCGCAGCCCCACCTAGGCACAACAGAGAGGTCAGCACGCCGGTCTAAACCTAAGCGCACAGGGGTCTGGGCCCATCGCCCTTAGCACACCTGCACGTTGCGAGCGCGGCCGGCGAGCATACCTAGCAACCTCCATTACAAAGGAAGTCACGTTACGCGGTCCAACCCGGCGCGCGCCACTCAGTCGCTGACATCACGAAGGCTTCGGCTGATACCACGACGTCGAGTGCCCATAACTTTCCCACGTAGTTGGTTAGTGCGTATAGACCAAATGGCCAGACTCAGATCAAATACCTAGATCTCGTTAAGCGTGTTAAGTATCCGTGAACGCCGACCAGGGCCAGGCCACCTCTCTCCTAGGTGGTCTCAACCTGCCCTGTCGCTCCGCCACAAAGTAACAGTTGGGGGCCGTCGGGAACCCAGGCCCACCACTACCTGGGTGGAACCACCTGCCCCTTCAGCCCCCTTCTCCGAACAGTATCACAGGTAATGTAACATTGTAAAGTATATAGTATATGCCCGTGATCACCTCCCAAAGTGATCACGGCCCAGTAGTATAGCATGGCAGACGGACAAGAGTGTAGGGCCACTGATGGAACACTAGCATCCTATACTAAGCATGTAGGATTGCAGGTAAAGGTAACAACAGTAGTAGCAAGGGCAGGCTATGCAGCAGTATAGGATTAACTGAAAGCAGTAACATGCTACACTACTCTAATGCAAGCAGTATAGATAAGAATAAGTGATATCTGGTGATCAAGGGGGGGGGGGCTTTCCTGGTTGCTCTAGCAAGAGAGAGGGGTCGTCAACACCGTAGTCGTACTGGGTAGCAGCGGCATCGGTCTCGGTGTCTAGCGAGAGAGGAGGGGGAAGAAACAATGAATACAATGCAAACAGATGCATAACGATGCATGACAAAGCAAAGCGTGATGCTAGGCGTGCCCTAACGCGGTATGAGGTGATACCGGTGAAGGGGGGAAACATCCGGGAAAGTATCCTCGGTGTTTTGCGTTTTCGAACAGATGAACCGGAGGGGGAAAGTTGTGTGTTTGCTATGCTAGGGATGTGTGGCGGACAAACGGGCTGCGTATTCAGATTCGTCTCGTCGTTCTGAACAACTTTCATGTACAAAGCTTTACCATCTGAGTTATAGTTTATTTTATATTGATTTTAAAAATTAAAATCATTTTTAGCATTTATCTAATTATTTTAATTCAAAATGGGATTTATGACATCAGCATGATGTCATGCTGACATCAGCAGTCAACAGGTGTTGACTTGGTCAATCTGACGATGGGTCCCGCATGTCATTGACTCATAGTAATTAAACAGGGTTAATTAGCTTTAACTAAATGATTAGGTTAATCTAATCTGATTTAATTAAGTTAATTAATTCTTTAATTAATTAATTAATATTTTAATTATATATTTATTATTTATTTTTCTTCTTTTTTTAAACGTTCCGGGGGCTGGTCCCCATGTGTCAGGGAGTATTTAGGTTAGTTAATTAGCCAATTTACTTAAGTTGTGATTAATTAGAAGGCTGGTCCCAGCAGTCAGTGGCACTGGTGTCATAAGCGGCTGGGTTAAGCGGACACGTCAGCAGCACTGACGTTTAGTCGTCGGCGACCAAAACACGGCGACAACGCACGGGATGTCGCCGGAAATCGGTTACAGGCCACCAAAAACGGGCGTCGCTGGTCGCGTTCGAACGCGCGTGAAGTCCCGCGTCCAACGGTGCTAGGGGTGGGAGTGAGGCAGGTCCCAAGCGACGCCGACGACGAGCAATGGTGATGACCGGATCTCGGCGAGCTCGGTTTCAAGGTTGCAGCATATGGCGAGGCGACCAAAGGGCATCAGATGGTTCTTGGGAGTCCAGGAACACGAGGCAAAGCTCGGTCGTGAGTCCTGCGGGCTGTGGCCACGGTGGAGAGTCAAACGGCGGCGACGAGTTCTCGAACGCGGTAGCGGGGCTAGCTAGTGGGGGAGCCAGAGCTCAAGGGAAGAGGGGAGGATGTGGTGGGGGCTCACAGAGGGCCGGCAGGGGGCTCAGGGGAGCCAGGGGTGCCGGAGTCGAGAGGATCAACGGCGAGGTAGCGGCGTCGTCCGACGAATGGGATCAAGGCAGACGGTGGCGATGATGCGTACGTCGACGTGGTGGCCTGCCGGCCTCGATCCAGCGACGTAGACGAAGCAAGGGTCGGCGACGGTCCTCCCAGCGAGATTCCAGGCGGCAGGGTGAGTGCGCAGGCGGGCGAGGTCGACGGCGGCCATGGCGATGTGCGGTGGTGGAGTCAGGGCGGATCCCCTCGATCCAGATCGAGAAGAGGCAGAGGGAGTCCGGCGGGGAGGCGGCGAGGTGGTTCCGACGAGGGGGGCTCCTGGCAGCAGCGGTCGACGGGTAGTGCGAGGGGCAAGCGCCTCCTGTACGGCGCATGTCCTGCGTTAGTGGGAGGGTGGTGGCGCCAGGAGGGGAGCGAGGGGAGAGATGGGTGGAGTGGGGATCGTGGGGGTGTGGGCTAGGTCATATGAGGGGCACCGGATTGGGCCGATCGGACCTGGCGGGTTGCCTTGGCCATTTGGACCAAGTGGCCTAGGGGTCTTTTTCTTTCTTTCTTTTTGGTTTTTCTGTTTACTTTATTTCACCATTGCTTTCTATTTATTTCTGCTAGCAAACCAATTTTGTTAAAAGTGCCATTGGTCAAAACAAATACTATGTAGTATATAGTACTGCCACAAAAGTTTGGGAGTAAGATTATTTCATTTTAATTTTACTTAGATAGGAATGATTTAAACGGTGCTGTTTTGGGTTCTGTTTTGGATGCTAGGGTCAATTTGGGCATTTTAGTTATGTTGTTTTCCTAATCACAAATGGCTATGGAATATTTGCAGAAATATGAACTATTTAGTTTTGCAGTTTGAAGAAGTATTTTATTTGACTTAATTTTAAATTTGAATTTGAACTTGGTTTGAATCAACGCGGGCTTATCAATAGTAACCATGGTGACGTGGCATCATTAGTAGAGGGTTACTGTAGCTTAAATATCCGGGCGTCACAATTCTCCTCCACTACAAGAAATCTCGTCCCGAGATTTAAGAGGGGGTCTAAGGGGGAAAGGTTTGGTTACGAAATTCTAACGAATCTTCTCGGTCTTGGTTGCTCCTCTCGAAGTGGTCGATCCATTATATTGATGTCTTTATTTCTCTGCTTCAGGTCATCATGATGAAGTCAGCGTCCTTTCTTCAGGAACTGCATCATACTTATGAAAGAATAAGGGGGGTATTCCGGGAGAACGGAACTCAGGAAGGTTGTCTATCTGGTAGATAACATCGGGGAAGGTGGCGGAAAGTAACTCTTGAATTGAAACCTTAGAAAATATCGAGAGTAACGTAAGAAGGTATCATGAGAAGTTTCGAGCGGGCAGGCAATCGTTCAGTGCCTGAAAATAAGTATTGTGTCTGATACCAGAGTTGATGACCTCTCAAAAGGTAGCTCGTGAATTACATACGAAGCCACACATGACGAATAACTATGGAAACAGGGGTACAGGAGAGTCAGGTTTCGATCCTGTGAAACTGTGGGTTATGGGCCCACCATGTGGGTTAAAAGTGGAAAGGGCGGTAATGTCTTGCACGATCATGTAAGCAAGGCATGTCAGAGGATAGCATGTCTGTTATGTCGGCAACAACATCGGTACCGAGGGCAAGGGACGAAGAGAACCATTTTCCAGCTCGTTGAACGAGGCGGGCCAATAGGCAAAGTTCTCGTCCATCGGTGGTCACCAGAATGTCATCAACAATAGTAACAGGGTCTCACTGATAGAGTGGTACAATAAGGAGCTTACCTAAGCAGTGAATTATCACTGCTCAGATAAGTAGATTACAAGAAAGGTTTAATCAAACAATGGCAAGGAAAAAGCGATTATCCGATTAAACAAAACAATGGAAAGGAAAATGTGTTCAGGGGTATATCCTTCCCAAGGACAAGAAGAGCATGATATCCATGAGAGGATATAAGAAGAAAACCATTTAGGTAAGGGGAGAGAAATTCCATGAAATTACCCATACAACGGTGTTTGAATAATTGATAAAGGAAATTTAGCATGGTGCTTCAAAATGTTCTTATCGATGACCAGGGTGCCATAGACATGCTTTGAGATAGCATTAACATGGTCATCAATTAAGGTTCGGAATTTGGATGCATGAAGGATCCATCAGGAAAAACTTATTAAACAAGGCATTCAATTTCCTCATGGAAAAATGGTTAACCTTGTTAAAAAAAGAAACTATAACACTTGGTCCTCCGGTCAGGTGTGCATGGCATCACCTTACCGGGTCATATGAGGATCAATGTTATAACTCTTGAAAATATGTTCCAACCATCATATCTGACCGAGGTTCAGATCTAATTGGTGTCAAGATAACTCAGACACGGGATTCTTGAAAAGAAAAGGTGCAACACAAATTGACGAGATGACATTGTAAGATTCTCGGGAAATGGACTATGGAAGCAGGTCCCGAAACCAGAGTTTGGCTTTAAACCAAGGAGAGGATGACGAGGTGGCTGATGGACTCAGCGACATATCATCGAGATTTCCAAAAAGATGGATTTCCACAATTATGTGAACAAGGAGATAACATTTGTCATATCAAATGATATAATGATGTATGCTAGAGGAAAAACATACATAATTAAACTTTGGTTGAAAGATGTGCCCGAAATATGGGCATAGGTAGCCTGAGCAATTGTCAGACTGGTGATCCAATAACCGATAGGCTAAGAATGAACTGTTGATCATTAACTTCAAAGCAATAGGGTTGCTAGAAGTGCATAATCCAAACAGCACCGTGAAGGAAATATGCCCTAGAGGCAATAATAAAGTTATTATTTATTTCCTTATATCATGATAAATGTTTATTATTCATGCTAGAATTGTATTAACTGGAAACATAATACATGTGTGAATACATAGACAAACAGAGTGTCACTAGTATGCCTCTACTTGACTAGCTCATTAATCAAAGATGGTTATGTTTCCTAACCATGAACAAAGAGTTGTTATTTGATTAACGAGATCACATCATTAGTTGAATGATCTGATTGACATGACCCATTCCATTAGCATAGCACCCGATCGTTTAGTATGTTGCTATTGCTTTTATCCATGACTTATACATGTTCCTTTAACTATGAGATTATGCAACTCCCGTTTGCCGTAGGAACACTTTGTGTGCTACCAAACGTCACAACGTAACTGGGTGATTATAAAGGTGCTCTACAGGTGTCTCCGAAGGTACATATTGGGTTGGCGTATTTCGAGATTAGGATTTGTCACTCCGATTGTCGGAGAGGTATCTCAGGGCCTTCTCGGTAATGCACATCACATAAAGCCTTGCAAGCATTGCAACCAATGAGTTAGTTGCGAGATGATGTATTACGGAACGAGTAAAGAGACTTGCCGGTAACGGGATTGAACTAGGTATTGGATACCGACGATCGAATCTCGGGCAAGTAACATACCAATGACAAAGGGAACAACGTATGTTGTTATGCGGTCTGACCGATAAAGATCTTCGTAGAATATGTAGGAGCCAATATGGGCATCCAGGTCCCGCTATTGGTTATTGACCGGAGACGTGTCTCGGTCATGTCTACATTGTTCTCGAACCGTAGGGTCCGCATGCTTAAGGTTACGATGACAGTTATATTATGAGTTTATGAGTTTTGATGTACCGAAGGAGTTCGGAGTCCCGGATGAGATCGGGGACATGACGAGGAGTCTCGAAATGGTCGAGACGTAAAGATCGATATATTGGACGACTATATTCGGACATCGGAAGGGTTCTGAGTGGTTCGGGTATTTTCGGAGGTACCGAGGAGTTACGGGATTACGGGAGAAGTAATGGGCCTTGATGGGCTTTAGTGGGAAGAGGAAAAAAAGGCTGCTGCGCCCCCCCTCCCCTCTAGTCCGAATTGGACTAGGGAAAAGGGGGCCGGCCACCTTTCCTTCTCCTCCTATTCCTTCTCCCTTCCTCCCCTCTTGGTGGACTCCTACTAGGACTTGGAAACCTAGTAGGACTCCACACCCTGGCGCGCCTAACCCTAGGCCGGCCACCCCCTCCCTTGCTCCTTTATATACGGGGGCAGGGGGCACCCCAAAGACACACAAGTTGATCTACGGATCGTTCCTTAGCCGTGTGCGGTGCCCCCTTCCACCAAATTCCACCTCGGTAATATCGTTGCAGTGCTTAGGCGAAGCCCTGCGCCGATAACACATCAAGATCGTCACCACGCCGTCGTGCTGACGGAACTCTTCCCCGACGCTTTGCTGGATCGGAGCCCGGGGATCGTCATCGAGCTGAACGTGTGCCAAGAACTCGGAGGTGCCGGAGTAACGGTGCTGTGATCGGTTGGATTGCGAGGAGAACGTACGACTACTTCCTCTATGTTGTGTCAACGCTTCCGCTTCGGTCTACAAGGGTACGTAGACAACACTCTCCCCTCTCGTTGCTATGCATCACCATGGTCTTGCGTGTGCGTAGGAAAATTTTGAAATTACTACGTTCCCCAACAGTGGCATCCGAGCCTAGGTTTTTATGGTTTGATGTTATTTGCACGAGTAGAACACAAGTGAGTTGTGGGCGATACAAGTCATACTGCCTACCAGCATGTCATACTTTGGTTCAGCGGTATTGTTGGACGAGACGATCCGGACCAACCTTACGCGTACGCTTACGCGAGACCGGTTCCCTCGACGTGCTTTGCACATAGATGGCTTGCGGAAGACTGTCTCTCCAACTTTAGTTGAACCGAGTGTGGCTACGCCCGGTCCTTGAGAAGGTTAAAACGGAGTCTATTTGACAAACTATCGTTGTGGTTTTGATGCGTAGGTAAGATGAGTTCTTGCTTAAAGCCCGTAGCAGCCACGTAAAACTTGCAACAACAAAGTAGAGGACGTCTAACTTGTTTTTGCAGGGCATGTTGTGATGTGATATGGTCAAGACATGATGCTAAATTTTATTGTATGAGATGATCATGTTTTGTAACCGAGTTATCGGCAACTGGCAGGAGCCATATGGTTGTCTCTTTATTGTATGCAATGCAATCGCGATGCAATGCTTTACTTTATTACTAAGCGGTAGTGATAGTCGTGGAAGCATAAGATTGGCGAGACGACAACGATGCTACGATGGAGATCAAGGTGTCGCGCCGGTGACGATGGTGATCATGAAGGTGCTTCGAAGATGGAGATCACAAGCACGAGATGATGATGGCCATATCATATCACTTATATTGATTGCATGTGATGTTTATCTTTTTATGCATCTTATCTTGCTTTGATTGACGGTAGCATTATAAGATGATCTCTCACTAAATTATCAAGAAGTGTTCTCCCTGAGTATGCACCGTTGCGAAAGTTCTTCGTGCTGACACACCACGTGATGATCGGGTGTGATAGGCTCTACGTTCAAATACAACGGGTGCAAAACAGTTGCACACGCGGAATACTCAGGTTTAACTTGACGAGCCTAGCATATACAGATATGGCCTCGGAACACAGAGACCGAAAGGTTGAGCGTGAATCATATAGTAGATATGATCAACATAGTGATGTTCACCATTGAAACTACTCCATCTCACGTGATGATCGGACATGGTTTAGTTGATTTGGATCACGTGATCACTTAGAGGATTAGAGAGATGTCTATCTAAGTGGGAGTTCTTAAGTAATATGATTAATTGAACTTTAATTTATCATGAACTTAGTCCTGGTAGTATTAGCATATCTATGTTGTAGATCAATAGCTCGCATTGTTGCTTCCCTGTGTTTATTTTGATATGTTCCTAGAGAAAATTGTGTTGAAAAATGTTAGTAGCAATGATGCGGATTGGATCCGTGATCTGAGGTTTATCCTCATTGCTGCACAGAAGAATTATGTCCTTGATGCACCGCTAGGTGACGGACCTATTGCAGGAGCAGATGCAGACATTATGAACGTTTTGCTGGCTCAATATGATGACTACTTAATAGTTTAGTGCACCATGCTTAACTGCTTAGAATCGGGACTTCAAAGACGTTTTGAACGTCATGGAGCATATGAGATGTTCCAGGAGTTGAAGTTAATATTTCAAGAAAATACCCGAGTTGAGAGATATGAAGTCTCCAACAAGTTCTATAGCTAAAAGATGGAGGAGAATCGCTCAACTAGTGAGCATGTGCTCAGATTGTCTGGGTACTACAATCGCTTGAATCAAGTGGGAGTTAATCTTCCAGATAAGATAGTGATTGACAGAATTCTCTAGTCACCATCACCAAGTTAGTAGAACTACGTGATGAACTATAATATGCAAGGGATAACGGAAAATATTCCCAAGCTCTTCGCGATGCTAAAATCAGCGAAGGTAGAAATCAAAGAAAAACATCAAGTGTTGATGGTTGACAAGATCACTAGTTTCAATAAAATGGCAAAAGGAAAGAAGGGGAACTTCAAGAAGAACGGCAAGCAAGTTGCTGCTCAAGTGAAAAAGCCCAAGTATGGTCCTAAGCCTGAGACTAAGTGCTTCTACTACAAAGGGACTGGTCACTGGAAGCGGAACTACCCCAAGTGATTGGCGGATAAGAAGGATGGCAAAGTGAACATAAGTATATTTGATATACATGTTATTGATGTGTACTTTACTAGTGTTCATAGCAACCCCTTAGTATTTGGTACTAGTTCAGTTGCTAAAATTTAGTAACTCGAAACGGGAGTTGCAGAATGAACAAAGACTAGTTAAAGGACAAGGTGACGATGTGTGTTGGAAGTGGTTCCAAGATTGATATGATCATCATCACACACTCCCTATACTTTCGGGATTAGTGTTGAAACTAAATAAGTGTTATTTGGTGTTTGCGTTGAGCATGAATATGATTTGATCATGTTAATTGCAATACAGTTATTCATTTAAGTTAGAGAACAATTGTTGTTCTGTTTACATGAATGAAACCTTCTATGGTCATACACACCAATGAAAATAGTTCATTGGATCTCGATCGCAGTGATACACATATTCATGATATTGAAACCAAAAGGATGCGAAGTTAATAATGATAGTGCAACCTATTTGTGGCACTGCCGTTTAGGTCATATTGGTGTAAAGCGCATGAAGAAACTCCATGCTGATGGGATTTTGGAATCACTTGATTATGAATCACTTGATGCTTGCGAACCATGCCTCTTGGGCAAGATGACTAAAAACGCCGTTCTCCGGAACAATGGAGCAAGCAACAGATTTGTTGGAAATCATACATACTGATGTATATGATCCGATGAATATTAAGGCTCGCGACAAGTATCATTATTTTCTAACCTTCACAGATGATTTGAGCAGATATGGGTATATCTACTTAATGAAACATAAGTCTGAAACGTTTGAAAAGTTCAAAGAATTTTAGAGTGAAGTGAAAATCATCGTGACAAGAAAATAAGGTTTCTACGATCTGATCGCGGAGACAAATATTTGAGTTACGAGTTTGGTCTTCAATTAAAACAATGTGGAATAGTTTCACAAAATTCATGCCACCTGGAACACCACAGCATAATGGTGTGTCTGAACGTCATAACCGTACTTTATTGGATATAGTACAAACTATGATGTTTCTTACCGATTTACCAATATCATTTTGGGATCATGCATTAGAGACAGCTGCATTCACGTTAAAAGAGGCACCATCTAAATCCGTTGAGACGACACCGTATGAACTATGGTTTAGCAATAAACCTAAGTTGTCGTTTCTTAAAGTTTGGGGCTGCGATGCTTATGTGAAAAAGCTTCAACCTGATAAGCTCGAACCCAAATCGGAGAAATGTGTCTTCATAGGATATCCAAAGGAAACTGTTGGATACACCTTCTATCACAGATCCGAAGGCAAGACTTTTGTTGCTAAGTTCGGAAACTTTCTAGAGAAAGAGTTTCTTTCGAAAGAAGTGAGTGGGAGGAAAGTAGAAAACTTGATAAGGTAATTGTACCTTCTCCCTTATTGGAAAGTAGTTCATCACAGAAATCTGTTCTTGTGACTACTACACCAATTAGTAAGGAAGCTAATGATGATGATCATGTAACTTTAAGATCAAGTTACTACCGAATCTCGTAAGTAAACCAGAGTGAGATCCGCACCAGAGTGGTACGGTAATCCTGTTCTGGAAGTCATGTTACTAGACCATGACGAACCTGCGAACTATGAGGAAGCGATGATGAGCCCAGATTCCGCGAAATGGTTAGAGGCCATGAAATCTGAGATATGATCCATGTATGAGAACAAAGTATGGACTTTGATGGATTTGCCCGGTGATCGGCAAGCCATAGAATATAAATGGATCTTCAAGAGGAAGACGGACACTGATAGTAGTGTTACTATCTACAAAGCTAGAATTGTCGCAAAAGGTTTTCGACAAGTTCAAGGTGTTGACTACGATGAGAGTTTCTCACTCGTATCTATGCTTAAGTCTGTCCGAATCATGTTAGCAATTGCCGCATTTTATGAAATCCGGCAAATGGATAAACAAAACTACGTTCCTTAATGGATTTATTAAAGAAGAGTTGTATACGATGCAACTAGAAGGTTTTGTCGATCCTGAAGGTGTTAACAAAATATGCAAGCTCCAGCGATCCATCTATAGACTGGTGCAAGCATCTCGGAGTTGGAATATACGCTTTGATAAGTTGATCAAAGCATATAGTTTTATACAGACTTGCGGTGAAGCCTGTATTTACAAGAAAGTGAGTGGGAGCACTACAGCATTTCTGATAAGTATATGTAAATGACATATTATTGATCGGAAATAATGTAGAATTATTCTGTAAAGCATAAAGGAGTATTTGAAAGAAGTTTTTCGAAGAAGGACCTCGGTGAAGCTGCTTACATATTGAGCATCAAGATCTATAAGAGATAGATCAAGACGCTTGATAAGTTTTTCAACAAGTACATACCTTGAAAAAATTTTGAAGTAGTTCAAAATGGAACAGTCAAAGAAAGAGTTCTTGCCTGTATTACAAGGTGTGAAATTGAGTAAGACTCAAAGCCCGACCACGGCAGAAGATAGAAAGAGAATGAAAGTCATTCCCTATGCCTCAGCCATAGGTTCTATAAAGTATGCCATGCTGTGTACCAGACCTATTGTATACCCTACCCTGAGATTGGCACAGGAGTACAATAGTGATCTAGGAGTAGATCACTGGACGGCGGTCAAAATTATCCTTAGTGGAATAAGGATATGTTTCTCGATTATGGATGTGACAAAAAGGTTCGTCGTAAAAGGTTACGTCGATGCAAGTTTTGACACTAATCTGGATGACTCTAAAGTCTCAATCTAGATACATATTGAAAGTGGGAGCAATTAGCTAAAGTAGCTCCGTGCAGAGCATTGTAGACATAGAAAATTGCAAAATACATAACGGATCTGAATGTGGCAGACCCGTTGACTAAACTTCTCTCACAAGCAAAACATGATCACACCGTAGTACTCTTTGGGTGTTAATCACATAGCGATGTGAACTAGATTACTGAATCTAGTAAACCCTTTGGGTGTTGGTCACATATCGATGTGAACTATGGGTGTTAATCACATGATGATGTGAACTATTGCTATTAAATCACATGGCAATGTGAACTAGATTATTGACTCTAGTGCAAGTGGGAGACTGAAGGAAATATGCCCTAGAGGCAATAATAAAGTTATTATTTATTTCCTTATATCATGATAAATGTTTATTATTCATGCTAGAATTGTATTAACTGGAAACATAATACATGTGTGAATACATAGACAAACAGAGTGTCACTAGTATGCCTCTACTTGACTAGCTCATTAATCAAAGATGGTTATGTTTCCTAACCATGAACAAAGAGTTGTTATTTGATTAACGAGATCACATCATTAGTTGAATGATCTGATTGACATGACCCATTCCATTAGCATAGCACCCGATCGTTTAGTATGTTGCTATTGCTTTTATCCATGACTTATACATGTTCCTTTAACTATGAGATTATGCAACTCCCGTTTGCCGTAGGAACACTTTGTGTGCTACCAAACGTCACAACGTAACTGGGTGATTATAAAGGTGCTCTACAGGTGTCTCCGAAGGTACATATTGGGTTGGCGTATTTCGAGATTAGGATTTGTCACTCCGATTGTCGGAGAGGTATCTCAGGGCCTTCTCGGTAATGCACATCACATAAAGCCTTGCAAGCATTGCAACCAATGAGTTAGTTGCGAGATGATGTATTACGGAACGAGTAAAGAGACTTGCCGGTAACGGGATTGAACTAGGTATTGGATACCGACGATCGAATCTCGGGCAAGTAACATACCAATGACAAAGGGAACAACGTATGTTGTTATGCGGTCTGACCGATAAAGATCTTCGTAGAATATGTAGGAGCCAATATGGGCATCCAGGTCCCGCTATTGGTTATTGACCGGAGACGTGTCTCGGTCATGTCTACATTGTTCTCGAACCGTAGGGTCCGCACGCTTAAGGTTACGATGACAGTTATATTATGAGTTTATGAGTTTTGATGTACCGAAGGAGTTCGGAGTCCCGGATGAGATCGGGGACATGACGAGGAGTCTCGAAATGGTCGAGACGTAAAGATCGATATATTGGACGACTATATTTGGACATCGGAAGGGTTCTGAGTGGTTCGGGTATTTTCGGAGGTACCGGGGAGTTACGGGATTACGGGAGAAGTAATGGGCCTTGATGGGCTTTAGTGGGAAGAGGAAAAAAAGGCTGCTGCGCCCCCCCTCCCCTCTAGTCCGAATTGGACTAGGGAAAAGGGGGCCGGCCACCTTTCCTTCTCCTCCTATTCCTTCTCCCTTCCTCCCCTCTTGGTGGACTCCTACTAGGACTTGGAAACCTAGTAGGACTCCACACCCTGGCGCGCCTAACCCTAGGCCGGCCACCCCCTCCCTTGCTCCTTTATATACGGGGGCAGGGGGCACCCCAAAGACACATAAGTTGATCTACGGATCGTTCCTTAGCCGTGTGCGGTGCCCCCTTCCACCAAATTCCACCTCGGTAATATCGTTGCAGTGCTTAGGCGAAGCCCTGCGCCGATAACACATCAAGATCGTCACCACGCCGTCGTGCTGACGGAACTCTTCCCCGACGCTTTGCTGGATCGGAGCCCGGGGATCGTCATCGAGCTGAACGTGTGCCAAGAACTCGGAGGTGCCGGAGTAACGGTGCTGTGATCGGTTGGATTGCGAGGAGAATGTACGACTACTTCCTCTATGTTGTGTCAACGCTTCCGCTTCGGTCTACAAGGGTACGTAGACAACACTCTCCCCTCTCGTTGCTATGCATCACCATGGTCTTGCGTGTGCGGAGGAAAATTTTGAAATTACTACGTTCCCCAACACACCGTTCACTTGTTGGTACCCCGTTTAGGACCAACACAGGGACTAAGAAAGAATGATGATGGGGAGAAGTATTAATATACAAGAATTCTTAAGAGGTGGAGCAATCCTCACAACATTCTTGACATAAAAGATGGTAATACTCTAGTGTGAAGAAGAACAGATGTTGGATAGCAAGGAACTCAAGATACAACACAAAACAAGAACAAGTTTTGTGTTGGAGGGAATGCAATAATGTTGTCGATGATAACCCAAATCATCGAGGGCAAAGGATGGTATTTCTCATCAAGAATTTGATAGATATCTTGGAAGACCTCAGAATGTTGATGATGACCCTGACACATTTGTCGAGAGGTTTCGAGAAGATGTAACTGATCTGCAATGACATCAAGTCAACGGAATGATGAAGCAAAAGTTATTGGAACCATGGGTACGACACAAACTTGAAGTCAAGTTTGATGTTCAAGGAGAAATGATATGACGAGAAAGATCGACGTAGGACTAGCTCACCGTCGAATTTTGTGCTCTGAGAAGAAGAACCAGGTAGCACAGTTAAATTTAGCACGATGATGATGTAGCCGATCAAGCTAGGAATGACGTGATGGAGCATTAAACTTCTCAACAACAAAGTACTAGGAGTACTGAATTGCAGTGCGGATTCGATTCAATTCTCGGAGTCCTCGGTTGATGACAACCCAGAACCATTGGAGTGACTATGACAAGTAAAGGTACTACTTCACCAAAAATTCATAAGATGTAGTGCGATGGCATTATATCCTCGAGATACCTGGGGTAATACTCGAAGTTAGATCATAATAGAGGTCGGGCAAACGCGTTGATCTATAGAAGGCAAATGTTTTAACTTGTCCGAGAAATGGGATCAAAGAAGAACAATCATGGTCGGAACCACGGTTGCAAAGGATCAATTCACAGATACTAGATGATAGTTATCAAGGAAATAGTTATTTTTTTACAAGAAGCTTCCATGATAGGATCTACATCGTGTCCATGGGCATGAACACAAAGTTGAAGGTCGACTCCCACTTCTTTAATGCATAACCTTTCATTCACTTCTCGCCTTCGAAGAAGTTGCAGTATTGAAATTTATCTGGCGAGGCACCAGAAGAGTATGACTCGTGAAAACTTTCGGGTTCACACGGTCTTAGAGAAGGTATAGGTTCAACCCATCGGGGCATCTTTAGAAACATATACCATAAGCGTTAAGAGTAAATATCACCAGCACGAAAGCAGAGCAAGGTTGAGAAAGTAGATTATACAATTTACCAAAGGCATTATGTATCCAAGGGAAGGCTCACAAGGTTATTGAATATGAAGGACGTTGTCGGAAAAAATCCATTTAAGGATCTGCCGGTCCATAACAGAGCTGATGTGAGCATCGGCACACAACCAGAGGAAGTAACAATGCAAAGGCATTGGATTATAGAAACAACTGACTAATCCAAAGCTCAAATGCAAAGGAATTATGATTTTAAAATCAAGGGATCAGAAGCGATGTTCTGATTAGGGATGGATAAGTTGAATAGCCTTGGGGGTACAATCGACGGCAATTGGATTGGTTGAGAACTAGCTCATGTTTAAAATGACGTCTGAGCCGGAAGGATGAATTCTAAGATCTGATTGAGGATTGCGAGCATTCGCAACAAATTGAATCAATGGACTCAAAATGATAATGGCAAGAGATGCCAATAAGATTACGAGACTTATGGGATTAACCATAATGCAAGCAAGCAAGAATTTCAAGAGCAAGAGGATGCTCAGGATTCTTGGAAGATCGAATGTTATTTCGAAAACTTTTGTGAAACACATGAACAACTAGGAAAGAGCGGATACTCGATAAGTGCGAGGAATTATCCGTAAGGGTATTCATGAGGCAAGAACTGTAAAGCAGTAAGCTCAAAGGATTCTTGGAACAACGGAGAGCGGTTCGGGGCATCTTGTATTAACAAGATCAACTTGGAATAAAATTAAGAACGACGGGTGTAAGTACTTATCCATAGGGATAAATCAGTGGTAGGGGACTGCAAAAGCAACGAGCACAAAGTCTCGAGAACACCAGAGAGTATCTTCGAAATCCTTCGATGCACTAAGCAATCATCTGGAGAGAGGGGCTCTCCGGGAGGAAGTAGTTACGAGAACCTAGAGTCAGAGGTAGTAAAAATCATTTCACCTGAATAGAAGAGAGGTCAGAGTCCCAGAGTATAGGTCGAGGAATAAAAGATCCTAATACCACCCAATGGCGACGTGTGCCCGTAAGACACACAGCCATGTTAGTAAAAGTTTTGCAATGTCTAGACTCGACTTCGGCCAAGGAGTGTGGAAGGGGGATTCCTACAGGCAGTCGGCTCTGATACCAACTTGTGACGCCCCCAATTTGATCATACACTAATCATGCACGCAAATGTGTACGATCAAGATCAGGGACTCACGGGAAGATATCACAACACAACTCTAAAACATAAATAAGTCATACAAGCATCATAATACAAGCCAGGGGCCTCGAGGGCTCGAATACAAGTGCTCGATCATAGACGAGTCAGCGGAAGCAACAATATCTGAGTACAGACATAAGTTAAACAAGTTGCCATAAGATGGCTAGCACAAACTGGGATACAGATCGAAAGAGGCGCAGGCCTCCTGCCTGGGATCCTCCTAACTACTCTTGGTCGTCGTCAGCGGGCTGCGCGTAGTAGTAGGCACCTCCAGTGTAGTAGGAGTCGTCGTCGAAGGTGGCGTCTGGATCCTGGGCTCCATCGTCTGGTCGCAGCAATCGGGTAGAGAAATGGGGAAAAGGGGGGACAAGGCAACTGAGGGAGTCCTGGATTAGGGGGTGTTCGGATAGCCGAACTATACCTTCATCCGGACTCCAGGACTATGAAGATACAAGATTGAAGACTTCGTCCCATGTCCGGAAGGATCTTTTCTTGGCGTGGAAGGCAAGCTAGGCGTGCGGATATTCAAGATCTCCTACCATTGTAACCGACTCTGTGTAAACCCTAACCCTATCCGGTGTCTATATAAACCGGAGGGTTGTAGTCCGTAGGACAACCATCATCATACACAATCATACCATAGGCTAGCTTCTAGGGTTTAGCCTCCCTAATCTCGTGGTAGATCCACTCTTGTACTACCCATATCATCAATATTAATCTAGCAGGAGTAGGGTTTTACCTCCATCGAGAGGGCCCGAACCTGGGTAAAATAAAGTGTCCCTTGTCTCCTGTTACCATCCGACCTTGACGCACAGTTCGGGACCCCCTACCCGAGATCCGCCGGTTTTGACACCGACATTGGTGCTTTCATTGAGAGTTCCTCTGTGTCGTCGCTTTTAGGCCCGATGGCTCCTTTGATCATCAACAACGATGAGGTCCAGGGTGAGACTTTCCTCCCCGGACAAATCTTTGCCTTCGGCGGCTTCGCTCTGCAGGCCAATTCGCTTGGTCATCTGGAGCAGATCGAAAGCTATGCCCCTGGCCATCAAGTCAGGTTTGGAAGTTTAAACTACAGGCTGATATCCGTGGAGACTTGATCTTCGACGGGTTCGGGCCACAGCCAAGCGCGCCGCGCTATTTCGAGGGGCATGATATAGCTCTGCCTCCGAATAGCACCCTGGAGGCCGCACACGCTCCGGCCCCGATCTTTGACTCGGAGCCCGCTGCGTTTTCTGAGGATGAACGGTTGGACGTCACCTCGGGGGCTGCGATCTCAAAGGCGATCGAGCCGAACACCAGCCCCGTACTCCGCACGGCCCAGGACTCCAAGGGGCCGGACTCTTCTCCGAACTCCGAGCCTTCCGTGCCCCCGCCGATCGAATCTGATTGGGCGCCTGTAATGGAGTTCACCGCCATGGACATCTTTCAGTGCTCACCTTTCGGTGATATCCTGAATTCTCTCAAGTCTCTCTCTTTATCAGGAGAGCCCAGGCCGGACTATGGTCTGCGAGGTTGGGATTCGGACGACGAAGAAATTCAAAGCCCACCCACCACCCACTTAATAGCAACTGTCGACGATTTAACCGACATGCTTGACTTCGGCTCCGAAGACTTCGACGGTATGGATGACGAAGGAGGAGACGAACAAGAACCAGCACCTGTAGGGCGCTGGACCGCCACCTCGTCATATGACATATACATGGTGGATGCTCCAAAGGACGCGGATGGCGATGGAGCAGCGGAAGACGACAACTCGAAAAAACCGCAAAAACGTCGGCGCCAACGGCGCCGCTCTAAATCCCGCCACAGCAGAAACGGTGATTCCGGCACGGGAGATAATACTACCCCGGACAGCGCCGAAGAACACCAGAACCAGCAAGATTCGGCGCAGGAAGATGGAAAAGCCAGCCCTCAGGAGAGAGCGGCAGAGCAAGAGGTTGAGTATGATAACTACATGCCTCCCTCCGAAGACGAGGCAAGCCTCGACGACGACGAATTCGTCGTACCATCAGACCCCGCCGAACAAGAGCGATTTTAACGCAGGCTTCTACCCACGGCCAACAGCCTAAAGAAAAAGCAGCAACAGCTTAGAGCTGATCAAGATCTGCTAGCTGATAAATGGACTGAAGTCCTTGCGGCCGAAGAGTATGAACTCGTGCGCCCCTCCAAAAATTATCCTAAGCGCAAGCCGCTACCCCAATCAGAGGGGGAAGCATATGACATGGCAGACCGGCCACCCCGTGGCCGCGACAGAGAGGCCTGTCGAGCCCTTAGGCAAGCCATGCCCCGGTGCCGCTCAAATAAGGCACAGGAAAACGAGCCAGACCTGCGAGACGTACTGGAGGATAAAGCAAAGCAAACAAGATCGATCGATGGATCGCGCGGACGCCCGATGACACGTGATGATCGGCACTCCGGACACAATAAATCCGGCCGGGCCGAACACAGCAGGCACTGCTCTTCCGAGCTGCGTCGTGACATAGCCCAGTACAGGGGCGCCACACACCCACTATGCTTCACAGACGAAGTAATGGATCATAAAATCCCAGAGGGTTTTAAACCCGTCAATATCGAGTCGTACGATGGCACGACAGATCCGACAGTATGGATTGAAGATTATCTCCTTCACATCCACATGGCACGTGGCGATGATCTGCACGCCATCAAATACCTACCCCTTAAGCTTAAAGGACCAGCCCGGCACTGGCTTAACAGCCTACCAGTGGACTCAATCGGTTCTTGGGAGGACCTGGAAGCTGCATTCCTCGACAACTTTCAGGGGACCTATGTGCGGCCACCGGACGCCGACAACCTAAGCCACATAATTCAGCAGCCAAAAGAATCGGCCAGGCAATTCTGGACACGGTTCCTAACAAAGAAAAATCAGATAGTCGATTGTCCGGACACAGAGGCCCTAGCAGCCTTCAAACATAACATCCGTGACGAGTGGCTTGCCCGACACCTGGGACAGGAAAAGCCGAAAACCATGGCAGCCCTCACGACACTCATGACCCGCTTTTGCGCGGGCGAAGATAGCTGGCTAGCTCGCAGCAACAACTTATCGAAGAAGCCCGGTAATTCGGATACCAAGGACAAAAGTGGCAGGTCACGTCGAAATAATCAAAAGCGCCGCGTTAGCAGCGACAGCAATGAGGATACGGCAGTCAATGCCGGATTCAGAGGCTATAAATCCGGTCAGCGGAAAAAGCCATTTAAGAAGAATACCCAGGGCCCGTCCAGTTTGGACCGGATACTCGACCGCTCGTGCCAGATTCATGGCACCCCTGAAAGGCCAGCCAATCACACCAACAGGGATTGTTGGGTGTTCAAGCAGGCAGGCAAGTTAAGAGCCGAACACAAGGACAAGGGGCTGAACAGCAACGACGAGGAGGAGCCCAGGCCGCCGAACAACAATGGACAAAAAGGGTTTCCCCCACAAGTGCGGACGGTGAACATGATATACGCGACCCACATTCCCAAGCGGGAGAGGAAGCATGCGCTACGGGACGTATACGCGATGGAGCCAGTCGCCCCAAAGTTCAACCCATGGTCCTCCTGCCCGATCACTTTCGATCGAAGGGACCACCCCACTAGCATCCGTCACGGCGGTTTTGCCGCACTGGTCCTCGACCCAATCGTGGACGGATTTCATCTCACAAGAGTCCTCATGGACGGCGGCAGCAGCCTGAACCTACTTTATCAGGATACAGTGTGGAAAATGGGCATAGATCCATCAAGGATCAAGCCCACAAGGACGACCTTTAAAGGTGTCATACCAGGTGTAGAGGCCAATTGCACAAACTCGATAACACTTGATGTGGTCTTCGGATCTCCGGATAACTTCCGAAGCGAAGAGTTAATCTTCGATATAGTGCCGTTCCGCAGTGGCTATCATGCCCTGCTCGGACGAACCGCATTCGCTAAATTCAATGCGGTGCCGCACTACGCATATCTCAAGCTCAAGATGCCAGGCCCTCGAGGAGTAATTACGGTCAGCGGAAACATAGAACGCTCCATCCGTACGGAAGAGCACACGGCGGCCCTCGCAGCGGAAGTACAAAGCAGCCTTTCAAGGCAACTCTCCAGTCCGGCCGTCAAAAAACTGGACAATGCAAAGCGCGCCCGGTGTAACCTGCAACAAGACCACCTGGCATGATCAGAGCAAGCGTAGCAATACGGCCCCGACCCCAGCCATCGCAACATAGCGGAGCAAGTACCTCGAGTACACAATTACGCCCTTAAAATTCCATGGGCACAGGGGGAGGGGCACATTAACGGCATGCCTACAACACGGCGTCAAACGTACTAGGGGCTGCCGGATTTTTCTTTTTTACTTTCAGGACTCCATACTCTGGATAATCTGTTCGGCAGTGTTGCCGCACAGACGATGCAAGATCCAGGAAAGCAGACAAAGCTACGCCGCATTCCGGAACTCTCAGGTGGTCTCTATTTCGAGCGATATATCTGTTTCTAAATTCCGCGGCCTGCGCCTGGTCAGGACATGTTAAATAGTCTAATATCTTTTTTGCTTATCGCACTACTTGTATCGTTCGGCTTTGATAAATAGCCTCTTATAAACAATGCTTAGCTTTTTATCTATTTTTTGCATTATCCCCTTTGAATATATGTGTTTATTACATAACATGATCGCACCCGTACACCATGGTACGGCAAACCACGCCAGGGGCTTCATTACCCTTTTTATCTGGTGTGAGAAGTCCGTACACTTTCACAAGTGCGGCACCCCGAACTTATAGCACTATATGCATCGGCTCCGAGTCATGATTTTGGTCACACGTTGGGTTTGCCCGGCTCCTATGTTTTGGTACCTTACGTTCCGCTCTATCGGCTAAGGTAGCACTAGGAGAACCACTGCGATTGTGCCCCAGATCAGGTGGGTTGAGCACCTCAGTGGAGAAAGCTAAAGCAGACTGTCATGATAAGGCGTGAGACCGGTCGCTGTTCGAGAGGTTTTTCGAGTCCTTAAAGGCTTATGCCGCTTTGAGCGAGGAGCTGGCTATGTCCGGCCAAAGGCATGGATAGCGCCCCGAATTCGGCCTTCCGAACTAGGGGCTTCGCCGAAATTTAAAATTATAACGTTCTATGGCTAAGTGAGAGTGTTCAAGCATTATAGTCCGATTCCTGGTTCGTTGTGCTGAGCGCCTCCCTCGAAGGACCCAACTATGGGAACAAGAGCCCTCAGGTTTATCCCGAACACCCCAGCACTAGTGGCATGGGGGCAGAAGCCGACGACTCGCCATCTCTCAATTTTTGATAAACGGCCGCAAAGAAAATAATATTTTAAATTAAACAAGCATTGCATTGCGCATATGAACAAGTTTTCAGCGCACAGGATACAAACGAGCGAGTTCACTCAAATATTACATCTTTAGCACATTCATCCGCGACAAGGCGGGCTCCGGCGAGAATGTCCTTGTAGTAGTTCTCGGGCTTGCGATGCTCCTTCCCCTGCAGCGGCCCGTCCTTCACTAGCTTCTCTCCGTCCAGCTTACCCCAATGTACCCTTACACGGGCAAGGACCCTCCGGGCACCTTCAATGCAGACGGAGCGCTTGATGACCTCAAGCCGTGGACAGGCCTCCACCAGCCGCCGCACCAGCCCGAAATAGCTCCCAGGCAGGGCCTCTCCAGGCCACAGCCGAACTAGTAAGCCCTTCATGGCCTGTTCGGCCGCCTTGTGGAGCTCGACCAGCTGTTTCAGCTGATCGCTTAAGGGCACAGGGTGTCCGGCCTCAGAATACTGAGACCAGAACACACTCTCCGTCGAGCTGCCCTCTTCAGCTCGGTACGCGGCGGTGTCGGATACGCTGCGGGGAAGATCGGCAAACGCCCCTGGAGAACTCCGGATTCGGGTAAGTAATAGGTAGTTTACTTTTATATTCCTACTCTGCATTGAGAATGCCTTACCCGTTGCTATCTTTTTCACCTCCTCCAACTCTTGGAGGGCCTTTTGGGCTTCGGCCTTGGCACTCTTGGCGGTCTCGATGGCCGACGCGAGCTCGGATGCTTGCGCCTTCGCCTCAAGCTCCAAACCCTCATGTTTTTTCATGAGAGTTTGTAGCTCTTGCTGCACCTCGCCGACCTGAACCCCAAGCCTTTCTCGCTCGGCGCGCTCCTCGGTCGTTTTCTTTTCGGCCTCAGCCAGTGCCTGCTTCAGGGTTGTCACCTCGGTTGTGCCCCTACAATAAGCAGTACAATCCTGTTATTTCTTTCTGCAATCAAGCCTCTCTATAGGCGCCTTTTTTCTTCTTTTTATTTTTTTAGGTATTTCTTACCTTCCTTCTCCTCGAGCTGCCATTTGGCAAGGCCGAGCTCTTGCTCGGTCTGCCCGAGGTCCTTTTTAAGGACATCCACCTGCGCAGTCAGTGCGGCGGTGGACAGCAGTGAAGCCTGCATACGCATATTTGACCTTTTTTGTTAGACTCCTGCGAAAATCACTAGATCCTCTATCCGGCTTTTCTTTCCGAACACCGAACAGAGCATCAGGGGCTACTATCTATGCGGTAAATAATTTGACATATTTTTACTTACCTCGAAGCCTGTTAGAAGGCTAGCGCAAGCTTCATTCAGTCCGCTCTTGGCGGACTGAATCCTTTGGATCACCGTACTCATAACAGTACGGTGCTCCTCATCGATGGCGGCGCCCTTAAGCACCTCCAGCAGATTGTCCGGCGCCTCCGGTTGGACGGAGGCCGCCGGCTCAGATGGCTTACTCCTCTTGGAAGGAGTTCGCCCACCGCGGACCGGGACTGTCGAGTCCAGCGCGGTGTCCGGCACAAAGCCGGACTTGGAGCCCTGGGGGGTTTCATCCCCTTTACTCCTGGGGTCCAAAGGATTGCCTTGTGGCTCCTCCAGGACCACCTCCTCTTGCCCCGAAGCTTGGCGGGGCGCCACTTCGGCATCATCCGCCCCGCGGGGGGAGACCGCGGGCGGAATAGAGTTCACGTCCGACGAATCCAGGGAGCCGCTTGACGAGTCGTCGAGTTCGGCCCGGGGCGGACTACATAAAATACGTGTGATATCAGGGAAAGCCGCACACTAAAAGAATATCATATAAATACTTACGATTTCGCCGGACACTTGGTTCTGTCCGGCCACTCCTCTCTGCCCTCTTCGGCATCGTGGGAGTAGTCCGGCGGAGGGGTCTTCCTTTTCCTTGACCCCTCGGCCTCCCCCGTTGGGGTGGCCTTCTTCTTCTTTTCTCCCCTCGCTGGGGGGGAGAGCTTCCTTGTTCCTCCTCCTCGTTTTCGCGAGAGGAGGGCGTTGCAGACTCGTCAGATGACGAGTCCGACACCACCATGTTGCGGGAACTTTTTCGAGTCCCGGTGGTTTTCTTCTTCTTGGCCTTCCTCTCCGGCACCACGTAAGGTGCCGGAGCCATTAGCTTCACCAAGAGAGCCGGGGCCGGGTCTTCGGGCAGAGGAGCCGGACAGTTAATTGGTCCGGATATTTCCTGCCAAGTCTGTCAAAGGTAAAAGGGAGTTTAGATCCCGCATAGAGTCAATCTATGAAGAAAAGCTTAATGAACCTGTCAAAGGTATAGATAGCTTACCTCACTAGCGTTACGCTACGAACTATATCCGCGATCCTCGGAGGCGGATGTGGGGGACTCGGCGCCTTTGGTCAGCACCTTCCAGACGTCTTCATACGTCGTGTCGAAGAGCCTACTGAGGGTTTGGTGTTGCGCCGGGTCGAATTCCCACAAAGTAAAATCCCGTTCTTGGCATGGGAGGATCAGGCGAATGAGCATGACCTGGACTATGTTGGCAAGCCGGATTGGCTTGTTCACCAGGGACTGGATGCATGTTTGCAACCCAGTCACTTCTTCCTCGTTGCCCCACGACAGGCCTGTCTCTTTCCAGGACATGAGCCGCGTGGGGGTCCGGATCTAAACTCGGGGGCCGCGACCCATTTCGGATCGTGGGGCTCGGTTATGTAAAACCACCCAGCCTGCCACCCCTTTAGGGACTCCACGAGGGAGCCATCAAACCAGAGGACGTTGGCTATCTTGCCAACCATAGAGCCTCCGCACTCCGCCTGGGTGCCGGACACCACCTTGGGCTTGACGTTGAAGGTCTTGAGCCAGAGGCCGAAGTGGGGGCGGACGCGGAGAAAGGCCTCACACACGACGATAAACACCGAGATGTTGAGAACAAAGTTCGGGGCCAGATCGTGGAAATCCAGGCCATAGTAGAACATGATCCCCCGGACAAAGGGGTGAAGTGGAAAGCCCAGTCCGCGGAGGAAGTGGGGAAGAAAAACTACCCTCTCATGGGGCCTTGGGGTAGGAAGAAGCTGCCCCTTATCAGGAAGCCGATGCGGGATGTCCTTGGACAAGTATCCGGCTTTCCTTAACCCTTTTACTTGAGCCTCCGTAACGGAGGAGACCATCCACTTGCCTCCCGCTCCGGACATTGTTGGAGAAGGTTGAGGAAGGAAGAGCGGACTTGGGCGCTGGAGCTTGAGTGTGCGAGAGATGGATTGGCAAAGGAGGAAGAAGGCGTAGGTTAAAGAGGTGAATCCTTATCCCTTTATATAAGTAGGTACGGTTAGGCATCCCCGCCTACCTAATAAAACTCACTTGCCTCCCAAACGCCGTGGTAAATGGCGTGGTTGGGTCACCCACGTCCGTATTAATGAGAATCCCGTTAAAGGGGGCACATGATCTCTGCTTCGACAAGACGTGCTAAGGAAACTGCCTCGCTAAACGAGTTGAGGTGGAACAATGAAAACAATTTACATAAAGGGCTTGGCCGCAGTGTTATGACGCACAGCGGAATACGTCAGCAGATTTGATTTGTGTTAATATTATTCTCTATATGGCAATATGTGGAAACTTATTTTGCAGAGCCGGACACTATTTTGTGGTGTTTATAATCTTCTTAAAGAACTTGGAGGAGGAACCCGCCTTGCAATGCCGAAGACAATCTGCGCGCCGGACTCGTCGTCATTGAAGCCTGGTTCAGGGGCTACTGAGGGAGTCCTGGATTAGGGGGTGTTTGGATAGCCGAACTATACCTTCAGCCGGACTTCAGGACTATGAAGATACAAGATTGAAGACTTCGTCCCGTGTCCGGAAGGATCTTTTCTTGGCGTGGAAGGCAAACTAGGCGTGCGGATATTCGAGATCTCCTACCATTGTAACCGACTCTGTGTAAACCCTAACCCTATCCGGTGTCTATATAAACCGGAGGGTTGTAGTCCGTAGGACAACCATCATCATACACAATCATACCATAGGCTAGCTTCTAGGGTTTAGCCTCCCTGATCTCGTGGTAGATCCACTCTTGTACTACCCATATCATCAATATTAATCTAGCAGGAGTAGGGTTTTACCTCCATCGAGAGGGCCCGAACCTGGGTAAAATAAAGTGTCCCTTGTCTCCTGTTACCATCCGACCTTGACACACAGTTCGAGACCCCCTACTCGAGATTCGCCGGTTTTGACACCGACAGCAACCATGAGTACTCATCCAAGTACCCGCAAGCAAGGAGCTACACTACATATGCATGGGTATATGTGTAAAGGTCCATATCAGTGGACTGAACTGCAGAATGCCAGAATGAGAGGGGGATAGCTAATCCTGTCGAAGACTACGCTTCTGGCAGCCTCCGTCTTTCAGCATGTAGAAGAGAGTAGACTGAAGTCCTCCAAGTAGCATCGCATAGCATAATCCTACCCGGCGATCCCCTCCTCGTCGCCCTGTTAGAGAGCGACCACCGGGTTGTATCTGGCACTTGGAAGGGTGTGTTTTATTAAGTATCCGGTTCTAGTTGTCATAAGGTCAAGGTACAACTCCGGGTCGTCCTTTTACCGAGGGACACGGCTATTCGAATAGATAAACTTCCTTGCAGGGGTGCACCACATAACCCAACACGCTTGATCCCATTTGGCCGGACACACTTTTCTGGGTCATGCCCGGCCGCGGAAGATCAACACGTCGCAGCCCCACCTAGGCACAACAGAGAGGTCAGCACGCCGGTCTAAACCTAAGCGCACAGGGGTCTGGGCCCATCGCCCTTAGCACACCTGCACGTTGTGAACGCGGCCGGCGAGCAGACTTAGCAACCTCCATTACAAAGGAAGTCACGTTACGCGGTCCAACCCGGCACGCGCCACTCAGTCGCTGACGTCACGAAGGCTTCGGCTGATACCACGACGTCGAGTGCCCATAACTTTCCCATGTAGTTGGTTAGTGCGTATAGACCAAATGGCCAGACTAAGATCAAATACCCAGATCTCGTTAAGCGTGTTAAGTATCCGCGAACGCCGACCAGGGCCAGGCCACCTCTCTCCTAGGTGGTCTCAACCTGCCCTGTCGCTCTGCCACAAAGTAACAGTCGGGGGCCGTCGGGAACCCAGGCCCACCACTACCTGGGTGGAACCACCTGCCCCTTCAGCCCCCTTCTCCAAACAGTATCACATGTAATGTAACATTGTAAAGTATATAGTATATGCCCGTGATCACCTCCCGAAGTGATCACGGCCCAGTAGTATAGCATGGCAGACGGACAAGAGTGTAGGGCCACTAATGGAACACTAGCATCCTATACTAAGCATGTAGGATTGCAGGTAAAGGTAACAACAGTAGTAGCAAGGGCAGGCTATGCAGCAGTATAGGATTAACTGAAAGCAGTAACATGCTACACTACTCTAATGCAAGCAGTATAGAGAAGAATAGGCGATATCTGGTGATCAAGGGGGGGCTTGCCTGGTTGCTCTGGCAAGAGAGAGGGGTCGTCAACACCGTAGTCGTACTAGGTAGCAGCGGCGTCGGTCTCGGTGTCTAGCGAGAGAAGAGGGGGAAGAAACAATGAATACAATGCAAACAGATGCATAACGATGCATGACAAAGCAAAGCGTGATGCTTGGCGTGCCCTAACGCGGTATGAGGTGATACCGGTGAAGGGGGGAAACATCCGGGAAAGTATCCCCGGTGTTCCGCGTTTTCGGACAGATGAACCAGAGGGGGAAAGTTGTGTGTTTGCTATGCTAGGGATGTGTGGTGGACAAACGGGCTGCGTATTCAGATTCGTCTCGTCGTTCTGACCAACTTTCATGTACAAAGCTTTACCATGTGAGTTATGGTTTATTTTATATTGATTTTAAAAGATTAAAATCATTTTTAGCATTTATCTAATTATTTTAATTCAAAATGGGACTTATGACGTCAGCATGATGTCATGCTAACATCAGCAGTCAACAAGTGTTGACTTGGTCAATCTAACGACGGGTCCCGCATGTCATTGACTCATAGTAATTAAACAGGGTTAATTAGCTTTAACTAAATGATTAGGTTAATCTAATCTGATTTAATTAAGTTAATTAATTCGTTAATTAATTAATATTTTAATTATTATATTTATTATTTATTTTTCTTCTTTTTTTAAACGTTCTGGGGGCTGGTCCCCACGTGTCAGGGAGTATTTAGATTAGTTAATTAGCCAATTTACTTAAGTTGTGATTAATTAGAAGGCTGGTCCCAGCAGTCAGTGGCACTGGTGTCATAAGCGGCTGGGTTAAGCGGACACGTCAGCAGCACCGACGTTTAGTCATCGGCGACCAAAACACGGCGACGACGCACGGGATGTCACCGGAAATCGGTTACAGGCCACCAAAACGGGCGTCGCTGGTCGCGTTCGAACGCGCATGAAGTCCCGCGTCCAATGGTGCTAGGGGTGGGAGTGAGGGAGGTCCCAAGCGACGCCGACGACGAGCAATGGTGATGGCCGGATCTCGGCGAGCTCGGTTTCAAGGTTGCAGCATATGGCGAGGCGACCAAAGGGCATCCGATGGTTCTTGGGAGTCCAGGAACACGAGGCAAAGCTCGGTCGCGAGTCCTGCGGGCTGTGGCCACGGTGGAGAGTCAAACGGCGGCGACGAGTTCTCGGACGCGGTAGCGGGGCTATCTAGTGGGGGAGCCAGAGCTCAAGGGAAGAGGGGAGGATGTGGTGGGGGCTCACAAAGGGCCGGCAGGGGGCTCAGGGGAGCCAGGGGGTGCCGGAGTCGAGAGGATCGACGGCGAGGTAGCGGCGTCGTCCGACGAAGGGGATCGAGACAGATGGTGGCGATGATGCGTACATCGACATGGTGGCTTCCCGGCCTTGATCCAGCGACGTAGACAAAGCAGGGGTCGGCGACGGTCCTCCCAGCGAGATTCCAGGCGGCAGGGTGAGTGCGCGGGCGGGCGAGGTCAACGGCGGCCATGGCGATGTGCGGTGGTGGAGTCGGGGCGGATCCCCTCGATCTAGATCGAGAAGAGGCAGAGGGAGTCCGACGGGGAGGCGGCGAGGTGGTTCCGACGAGGGGGGCTCCTGGCAGCAGCGGTCAACGGGTAGTGCGAGGGGAAAGCGCCTCCTGTACGGCGCATGTCGTGCGTTAGTGGGAGGGTGGTGGCGCCAGGAGGGGAGCGAGGGGAGAGATGGGTGGAGTGGGGATCGTAGGGGTGTGGGCTAGGTCATATGAGGGGCACCGGATTGGGCCGATCAGACCTGGCGGGTTGCCTTGGCCATTTGGACCAAGTGGCCTAGGGGTCTTTTTCTTTCTTTCTTTTTGGTTTTTCTGTTTTCTTTATTTCACCATTGCTTTCTATTTATTTCTGCTAGCAAACCAATTTTGTTAAAAGTTCCATTGGTCAAAACAAATACTATGTAGTATATAGTACTGCCACAAAAGTTTGGAAGTAAGATTATTTCATTTTAATTTTACTTAAATAGGAATGATTTAAACGGTGCTGTTTTGGGTTCTGTTTTGGATGCTAGGGTCAATTTGGGCATTTTAGTTATGTTGTTTTCCTAATCACAAATGGCTATGGATTATTTGCAAAAATATGAACTATTTAGTTTTGCAGTTTGAAGAAGTATTTTATTTGACTTAATTTTAAATTTGAATTTGAACTTGGTTTGAATCAACGCGAGTTTATCAACAGTAACCATGGTGACGTGGCATCATTAGTAGAGGGTTACTGTAGCTTAAATATCCGGGCGTCACATTCAGACTCATGCCCATGTCGAAAGGTATGAGACCTTTGACAAGCACCTTACCTACAAGATGGAGGATAATTGCTCAGCTAGTGAGCATGTGCTCAGAATGTCTGAGTACTACAATCACTTGAATCAAGTGGGAGTTAATCTTCCAGACAGATAGTGATTGACAAAGTTCTCTAGTCACTATCACCAAGTTACTAGAACTTTGTGATGAAGTATAATATGCAAGGGATAACAGAAACGATTCCCAAGCTCTTCGTGATGCTGAAATCGACGAAGGTAGAAATCAAGAAAAGCATCAAGCGTTGATGGTTGACAAGACCACTAGTTTCAAGAAAAGGGTAAAGGGAAGAAGGGGAACTTCAAGAAGAACGGCAAGCAAGTTGGTTCTCAAGTGAAGAAGCCCAAGTCTGGACCTAAGCCTGAGACTAAGTGCTCCTAATGCAAAGGAACTGGTCACTGGAAGTGGAACTGCCCCAAGTATTTGGCGGATAAGAAGGATGGCAAAGTGAACAAAGGTATATTTGATATACATGTTATTGATGTGTACTTTACTAGTGTTTATAGCAACCCCTCAGTATTTGATACTAGTTTAGTTGCTAAGATTAGTAACTCGAAACAGGAGTGGCAGAATGAACAGAGACTAGTTAAGGGTGAAGTGACGATGTGTGTTGGAATTGGTTCCAAGATTGATATGATCATCATCGCACACTCCCTATACTTTTGGGATTAGTGTTGAACCTAAATAAATGTTATTTGGTGTTTGCGTTAAGCATGAATATGATTTGATCATGTTTATTGCAATACGATTATTCATTTAAAGTCAGAGAATAATTGTTGTTCTATTTACATGAATAAAACCTTCAATGGTCATACACCCAAGGTGAATGGTTTATTGAATCTTGATGGTAGTGATACACATATTCATAATATTGAAGCCAAAAGATGCAAAGTTAATAATGATAGTGCAACTTATTTGTGGTACTGCCGTTTAGATCATATTGGTGTAAAGCGCATGAAGAAAATCCATGCTGATGGGCTTTTGGAATCACTTGATTATGAATCAGTTGATGCTTGCGAACCATGCCTCATGGGCAAGATGACTAAGACTCCGTTCTCCGAAACAATAGAGCGAGCAACAGACTTGTTGGAAATAATACATACTGATGTATGCAGTCCGATGAGTGTTGAGGCTCGTGGCATGTATCGTTATTTTCTGACCTTCGCAGATGATTTGAGCAGATATGGGTATATCTACTTGATGAAACATAAATCTGAAACATTTGAAAGTTCAAATAATTTCAGAGTGAAGTGGAAAATCGTCGTAACAAGAAAAAAATTTTCTACGATCTGATCATGGAGGAGAATATTTGAGTTACGAGTTTGGTCTTCATTTGAAACAATGCGGAATAGTTTCACAACTCACGCCACCTGGAACACCACAGCGTAAAGGTGTGTCCGAACATCGTAACCGTACTTTATTAGATATGGTGCAATCTATGATGTCTCTTACCGATTTACCACTATCGTTTTGGGGTTATGCATTAGAGATAGCTGCATTCACGTTAAATAGGGCACCATCTAAATCCGTTGAGACGACACCATATGAACTGTGGTTTGGCAAGAAACCAAAGTTGTCATTTCTTAAAGTTTGGGGCTGTGATGCTTATGTGAAAAAGCTTCAAACTGATAAGCTCGAACCCAAATCAGAGAAATGTGTCTTCATAGGATACCCAAAGGAGACTGTTGGGTACACCTTCTATCACAGATCCGAAGGCAAGACATTCGTTGCTAAGAATGGATCCTTTCTAGAGAAGGAGTTTCTCTCGAAAGAAGTGAGTGGGAGGAAAGTAGAACTTGATGAGGTAATTGTACCTGCTCCCTTATTGGAAAGTAGTTCATCACAGAAATCTGTTCCTGTGACTCCTACACCAATTAGTGAGGAAGCTAATGATGATGATCATGTAACTTCATATCAAGTTACTACCGAACATCGTAGGTCAACCAGAGTAAGATCCGCGCCAGAGTGGTATGGTAATCCTGTTCTGGAAGTCATGTTACTTGACCATGACGAACCTACAAACTATGAGGAAGCAATGATGAGCCCAGATTCCACGAAATGGCTTGAGGCCATGAAATCTGAGATGGGATCCATGTATGAGAACAAAGTGTGGACTTTGGTTGACTTGCTCGATGATCGGTAAGCCATTGGGAATAAATGGATCTTCAAGAAGAAGACTGACACTGATGGTAATGTTACTGTCTACAAAGCTCGACTTGTTGCGAAAGGTTTTCGACAAGTTCAAGGAGTTGACTACGATGAGACTTTGTCACCCATAGTGATGCTTAAGTCCGTCCGAATCATGTTAGCAATTGCTGCATTTTATGATTATGAAATTTGGCAAATGGATGTAAAGACTGCATTCCTGAATGGATTTCTGGAAGAAGAGTTGTATATGATGCAACCTGAAAGTTTTATCGATCCAAAGGATGCTAAACAAAGTGTGCAAGCTCCAGCGATCCATTTATGGACTGGTGCAAGCATCTCGGAGTTGGAATATATGCTTTGATGAGTTGATCGAAGCATATAGTTTTATACAAACTTGCAGTGAAGCCTGTATTTACAAGAAAGTGAGTGGGAGCACTACAACATTTCTGATAAGTATATGTGAATGACATATTGTTGATCAGAAATAATGTAGAATTTTCTGGAAAGCATAAAAGAGTATTTGAAAGGAGTTTTTCAAAGGAAGACCTCAGCGAAGCTGCTTACATACTGAGCATCAAGATCTATAGAGATAGATCAAGACGCTTGATAAGTTTTTTCAATAAGTACATACCTTGACAAGATTTTGAAGTAGTTCAAAATGGAACAGTCAAGGAAAGAGTTCTTGTCTGTGTTACAAGGTGTGAAGTTGAGTAAGACTCAAAGCCCGACCACGGCAGAAAATAGAAAGAGAATGAAAGTCATTCCCTATGCCTCAGCCATAGGTTCTATAAAGTATGCCATGCTGTGTACCAGACCTATTGTATACCCTGCCCTAAGTTTGGCAAGGAAGTACAATTTTGATCTAGGAGTAGATCACTAGACAACGGTCAAAAATTATCCTTAGAGGACTAAGGAAATATTTCTTGGTTATGTAGGTGATAAAGAGTTCGTTGTAAAGGGTTACGTCGATGCAAGCTTTGACACCGATCTAGATGACTCTAAGTTACAATTCGGATACATATTGAAAGTGGGAGCAATTAGCTAAAGTAGCTCCATGCAAAGCATTGTAGACATAGAAAATTTGCAAAATACATACGGCTCTTAATGTGGCAGACCCGTTGGCTTAACTTCTCTCACAAGCAAAACATGATCACACCTTAGTACTCTTTGGGTGTTAATCACATAGCATTGTTAACTAGATTACTAACTCTAGTAAACCCTTTGAGTGTTGGTCACATGGCGATGTGAACTATGGGTGTTAATCACATGGTGATGTGAACTATTGGTGATAAATCACATGGCGATGTGAACTAGATTATTGACTCTAGTGCAAGTGGGAGACTGGAGGAAATATGCCCTAGAGGCAATAATAAAGTTATTATTTATTTCCTTATTTCATGATAAATGTTTATTATTCATGCTAGAATTGTATTAACCGGAAACTTAGTACATGTGTGAATACAACACTTTGATCATACCTTTTTACTACGCAGTTTTACTGCATTATATCAATCCTCAAACATTGCATGATTAGGATCTAATTAAATTGTGGGATGGGAAGTAGTTGAGGTAGTACCTATTACCTGATTCGTTATCAAACCTTTGGGAGTTACTTCTACATTTGCTTATATGCCATGCTATGATAGTAGACGTGGATTGGGTGAGTGATATCCATGACAGATGTGAGATTGTTAACTAATGGTTTATTTAAGGTGGCAACTTAAACACACATCTGGGTGGATTGAGGTACCTGGGTATTCCAGGATTGCCTGTTGTTTTTCTTTATGGACCGCCACCAAGGCTCAAAGGGATCATGAGATTATTCATACTAGAAACTTTCGTGTGCAGCCACAAGCTACTATGGGCTCTTGCATAGTTGATTAAGTCGTGCGAACTCTTACAGTGGTAGACTAGCAGATGTAGGGGAAAGTAGGTGTGACGGTCTACCCATTGTAAGGTGCTAGCGCTTCTGAAAGACTATGTCTCGGTCATCCGTTTCTCAAACACCATGTAGTGCGAGATATCCAATGGAGGAGATCGAGTCTTGTGGGGAAAAGTGCGCAGCCTCTTCAGAGTGTATAAACTAATCATGGTTAGCCGTGTCCCCAGTTATGGACGTTTTGAGTATCTAGTACTTGGATTATCATGTGAATCTCATCATGTTACTTTAATTAATTTTGTTGGGTTCTATAAATGATGATGCTTAATTGGGATTCAGGATGCTGTCAACCATTCTCAATGTTTAACAACCACCATGATAGTTAAATAAACTTTATTCCTTTGTAGTAGGGAAAAATTGGCTTTATGCAAAAACTGTAACCATAGAGCTTTCCACCAGCCATATATGCATATAGTATAGCCTATTGTTTTCATTACCCTCTATGTGTTACATTGCCAGCATATTCCATGTGTTGACCCGTTTTCGGGCTGCAACATTTCATGTTGCAGACTTTTCAGATGACGAGTAAGGTGGCTTTAGGTCGTGGTTCTATACTCAGTGATGTCGTTGGAGTTGATGGACTCGCTTATCTTCCAAGCCTTCCGTTGTTATCGTTATTAGATGGCCTTAAGCCATATTTATTGTAATAAGTTCTCTTTTGAGACATTCGATGTAATAAGTGTGTGATTGCTACTCTGTTATAAATCATTCAAGTACTCTGCGTGTCAGCATTACTGATCCAGGGATGACACTGATGCACAGAGATCAGACTGTTTGAGGTCTGGTCGCTACAAGATGGTATCAGAGCACACGCTGAATGTAGGACATGACCACTAAGCTAAAGCCCTAGATCACTACTCTCTTCTCATTTCTGACTCCTCAGCTTTTCTACTCTTTTAGGATGGCGGATGCAAGGAACAAGTTCACGCAACCGGATGAAGATACACCCTTTGGACGTTACCTGAAGGAAGCCACTAAGTACCTGAACATCGGAGTACCAAGCTTCACCGGGACTTACAACGCCACTTTACCCAAAGAGGAGCGCTGGATGATTCAAGTTCAAGTTCCAGGAAGGACGTTCGCACCAGCCACTGAACCCATAGAGTTTTTCTTTGATGCACCAACCTGGAGCCTAGGAAAGAGTATGGCAGCCCACATCACCATGGGACGCATTGGAGAAGTTTACCGCAATGATCTCAAGGATACTATCTACCAGATTTGTGGGCGCCGAGATGAGCATTGGGAGATGATCAGCACCAAGAAGGAACGATCAATTGCAGCTTTCATCCAGGAGTTAAACCAGCACATTCGACGCCAGGAGAACCAGATGTGCGCCGACATGATGGACGTGAAGAAAGCAAAGGCCAGAATTATCGAGCTAGAAGGAGAACTGAAGGCCACTCGCAAGGACTATATGGAGGAGATCGTCGCTCTAGTGAGATAGAACGGCGACCTAAAAGAGAGGATCGAAGTATTCTTGGGAGATTCAGCACCAGGAGGAGAGGATGACGGTTCCACTTGCCCGGAGAACTACATCATCATCGACGACACCGATTCCGATCCTAGTGATGATGACTTCGAAGACGAAGCTGGAGCAGATATCATGGAGTCTTCATCGGAGCAGTTTTTCTAGTAGACCACCATAACAGTAGTAGTGTTCCACCATGTATATAGCATAGTCCATGCACTTTTATGATAGTTCTAGACCGATTGTATGCCTTGTTTGATTGAATGAAGTGATTTTGTGTGCATTTGGGTAGTGTTTTCTCTTTAGACCTCATTCTATTCTTAATTCTCATCTGTTCTAGACCCTCAGATGCCTCCGAGACGTGACAACGGATTTGCTTTCCCACCGGATCTCACTCAGTTGATCCAGCAGAAGAATGCTTTGATGCAGTTACTAGTCCAGAACCAGAATCAGGGGAACAACAACAACAACCCACCACCGCCACCACCTGTTGATCACTTAACCCGTTTTCTTAGGCTGAATCCGTCGGTGTTCTCCAGTAGCACCGAGCCGATTGTTGCAGATGATTGGCTCCGTAAGACAGGAAGGGAGTTGACCACAGTAGGATGCACAGATGCGGAAAAGGTGAAGTTTGCCGCCCATCAGCTTGAAGGACCCGCAGCAGCATGGTGGGAGAATTTCACAGCCACTTACCCTGTAGACACTGTCACATGGGATCAGTTTCAGCAAGCTTTTCGTACTGCCCATGTTTCAGCAGGAGCTATGGCCATGAAGAAGCATGATTTTCGCAACTTGCGCCAAGGAGGACGCACAGTTGGCCAGTATGTGGATGATTTTAGTAAGCTAGCACGTTATGCTCCAGATGACGTTGCTACGGATGCAGCTAAGCAGGAGAAGTTCCTGGAAGGACTGAATGATGAGCTGAGCATGCAGTTGATGGTAGCAAGCTTCAACAACTACCAGGAGTTGGTAGATCGTGCTCTTATGATTGAGGGGAAGCAGCAGCAGATTGAAAACCGCAAGAGGAAGTATGGACAGGGGAAGTACAATTCTGGAGCTCAGCAGAAGCCACGTTTTACCCCTAAACCAGGGGGACCTTTCCAGCATACCCATGGAGGAGGTAGCTTGTACAACCATAATGGCCCCAAGAATGGTAATGGGAATGGAGGAAGCAACGGCCAGAACCGTACCAACCCATCGACCCCAGCCAAGAGAGACCTGAGCCAAGTCACTTGCTTTAAGTGTCAGAAGACCGTACATTATGCCAGTGAATGTCCTGAAGCTCAGAATGGAAATGGAAGCTCGGGGAAGAAGCCGAACCCTTTCAACAGGGGACAGGTGAACCACGTTAACGTGGAGGAGGTTGAAGCTCAGCCGGATGCAGTAATTGGTAAGTTTTTGGTTAAGTCATTTACTGCACTCGTTCTTTTGATACTCGTGCATCATATTCATACATCTCAAGGGGATTCGTTGATAAGTATAACCTGCCCACTAAGGTTCCTAGAACACCTATGTTAGTAAGCTCACCAGGAGCGGAGTATATGGCCAGTCAAGGATGTTTCCAAGTGCCATTAAGTATAGGAAGGCATGTTTTCCCTACGGATCTAATTATTCTGGAATCGCAAGGTTTGGACGTGATTCTAGGTATGGATTGGCTGTCAATGTATGGGGGAAACATCGATTGCGCCCGTAAGACAATTTTTCTTACGACGCCAGAAGGAAAAAGGATCAAGTATGTATCCCGGCATGTGCCGAAAAGGACTCAGGTAAATTCCTTATCAGGAGTTGTGCAGGTGGAAGTACCAGTGGTAAAGGATTTCCCTGACGTATTTCCAGAAGAGTTGCCAGGCATGCCACCGGATAGAGATATTGAGTTTTTGATTGAGCTTTTGCCAGGCACAGGACCAATATCAAAGAGACCATACAGGATGCCCGCAAAAGATTTGGAGGAGATTAAAAAGTAGATTAAGGAGTTACTGGATAAAGGTTATATTCGCCCAAGTTCTTCGCCTTGGGGATCGCTAGTACTTCTAGTGGAGAAGAAGGATGGATCCTTAAGAATGGTTGTTGATTATCGTGGATTGAATGAAGTAACAATCAAGAACAAGTACCCACTACCGATGATCAATGATCTGTTTGATCGATTGCAAGGAGCTAAGATGTTTTCAAAAATCGACCTACGATCAGGGTACCATCAGTTGAAGATTCGAGAGCAGGACATACCTAAGACAGCTTTCACCACAAGGTATGGGTTGTATGAGTATACCGTTATGTCATTTGGTCTGTGTCGGATCACGGGTTCCGGCGGACCCTTAAGGTTCGAACTCTGGGGTGCGCGCGGAGATCGTGCCCACTACCTCTCCGTCTCGCAAGGATCTAGACTACTGCAAAAACAACATAAGAGACACAAGGTTTATACTAGTTCGGGACACCATTGTGGTGTAATACCCTACTCTAGTTTGTGGTGGGTGGATTGCCTCTTGGGCTGATGAGGAAGAACAGTACAAGGAAGAACGACGTCGCGAGGGTCTGTTCTTGGCTAGGGGATGAACTGCTGGGGGGAGTTCGATCGCCCTTCCCTCTCTCTAGATGCTCGGTTCGATCCTAGCTTCTTCCCTCTAGATGCCTCTACTCTGGGGGTGGCTGGCCCTATTTATAGGCAAAGGCCCTGGGCCTCTTCCCAAATATTGAGCGGGAAGGGCGCCAACAATTGGCCAATTTGAAGGGGAACATCTGGTACACTTATCCTGACTAAAGTTGGTCTTCGCCTGCCAAAGGCTCTGGTGATGACGCCGGCTTGGGCTCCACAGTGACTTCCTCCTTGTCGCGGAGTTGGTCTTGGTCTCGTTGCACCGAAATGGGTGCCTTTGCTCGATCCTCTCGCCTGCGCTTGCCCCCTTTGCACCAAAGAGGAAAGGGAGGACACTGCGCGGGCTGGCGCCCGCCTGGCACCCTTGGTCGTCATGGCTTGCGTCATGGGCACCTCGTGAGGTACCCCACCTTGATGTCTCCGCCTCCTCACGAGCCAGCCTAAGGAGGCTGTGCTTGAGGAAGCGCCGTGTCGTCCGCCTCGCGAGGCTTGGCCCCTCACGAGGGTCTTGAGCCTTGTGTTGATGAAGATGGGCCATGTTGGCCCCCCAATCGAGCCACGCTGCAGGCCGCAGGCAGGCAAGTCTGGGGACCCCCGTTCCCAGGACGCCGACAGTAGCCCCCGGGCCCAAGGCGCGCACGGACTTGGTCGTGCCGAGGGGCGAAAGGGCAAGGGCGAAGCGCCGCGGGCCCTAACAGCCTGCGGCCTCGGGCGCCGCGTGGCGGTTGATTGGACGTGGGCGTCTCCACTTCCCCATGCTCCCTTATTCTGCGCCGCGCTAGGTTGCCCCGCAGTTGTACACAGCCACCCTTTTCCCTGTTGCTTGACCGTCTCCTGCTCTTCCTCCCTCCGAACTCTGATCCTCGCTTCCGATCCTATCTCGCATCTCCTCTCTTCCGCCCGCCGCCATGGCTCCAAGGAAAGAGAATGGGAAGAAGCCTGCGGCTCCATCTCGCCCGCTGCCGCCGGTGGCGCCTGCTGTCAGCCGCTCAATCATACTCAACCTAGAGTGCCTGGGCAAGCTCAATCTGGCTCTGGCCACCGCCTTCAACGAGTGCGGGAGGACGACGGCGTGGCCTACGTGTCACCTCCCCACTGATAGGATAATCACCGAGGTCCATTACTTTGTCGACGCCTTGTGGGCGGGTCTGGTGCCTCCCTTCTCCGATTTCTTCAACACCGTTCTTGATCATTATCAGATCCACATGATGCACATGGGTCCTGAGTCCATTGCTCTTCTTTCAGTCGTCGCATTTGTTTGTGAGGCGATGGTGGGCATCCCTCCTTCTGTTGCCCTGCTGCACCACTTCTTCTCCTTGCATCTTGTCGACCCCACGCAATGCTCGGCACGCGTGAGCTTCGTGGCTTCGTCCGAGACCGCAGCCTCTGGTATCGACTTCAACCTCCCTCCGCCTTCAGCCGAGTTCCGCGAGCGGTGGTTGTACATTGATGTCGGGGTGCCCAGCCCTCGGCTCGCGAAGCCGACATCGCCTGCTGTGCCTAATTCGGGCTGGGGCCAGGAGACGCTCGTAAGTCCCCAGCTCGCCTTCGTCTGGCATTGCTTCATGTCCTTGAAGAAGCTTGGCGTAACGGCACCCAAAGTGGTGAAGGAGTTCCTATTGCGCCGCATTGCCCCTCTCCAACGCCATTCTCGTAGAATGTGGGCCTTCAGCGGGCATGGCGACCGCATGAGGCTTCAGGGAGAAGACCTGACGCCCGAGGTGCTGAGGAGGGTGCTCTTGGTCCTGACAGGCGATCCCAACCCCGGGGGTGTCCGGCAGGGGGGAGCCTTGATGTACCTCTGCCACAATAGGGATGACTTCGTGAGGCAGATGCCCCCTTTCGACGAGTGGGGGCTACGCCCTGTCGGCCTCCAGGGGCCTCGCGAGAACCCTGTGGTGGTGATTTCCCTTCCGGTCGGCCTGGGAGAATCCTCCTCGAGTGGTGGCACAGGGAGGCAGGAGACAGCAGGGGTCGAGGGAGCCACGGACGATGCGACCGCACCTGGCAATGCTCTTGACGGGGCAGCTCACGAGGTCCGCGCCCGAGGCCACGGGTGAGGCGTCGCCGCCTCTGGTGCTTGAGGCCGAGGCTCCTGAGCCCCCTGCCGGGATCTCTGACGAGGCAACTGCCCGTGCGTTCGAGGCATGCGCCCTCAACGCGAGTGGCCTTGGCGCTCCGTCCTCTTCGCAGGCTGGTTCCTGTGCATCTCTCCTGGGCCGTTTCCGTGTGGACTTTGAGGCCCTCCGGAGAAAAAGGGAGGCCTTGGGTGATGACTTCCCCTGCCGCTTGCTGAAGCGCCGGAAGTACTTTGCTGTCGATGAGTAAGTCTTCTCCCTTTCTGTTCCTTATCTTGCTTGCCGCATCCGCTGATCCTTGCCCTGCAGGCCTCTGCCTACTGAGCTCGATGAAGTCGTCGGGCCGACGCCCTCCTTGACCCCGTCTCCTCCACCACCCCTGGGTGTCTCGAGCGGCACTGCCCTTGTGATTTGGGCAGGTGACAGCGCGGACCGCCGCGTAGTGCGCGGCGACTCTCCCGCCCCTGCGATCTCCTTCAGCGGGCCTTCCCTCGACATAGGCAGCCTGTCGTGGGCTCCCAATTTGGTCGCGGGCTGCGACCGGTTGAGGCACCTCCGGGGCCCTTCTCCTGAGGTCTGGTTGGACTCAAGTCGGGCTTCTGATGCGGCGCGGCCGTCCGTCGGGAAGGCGCCAGCCCCCAGCCCCCTGCCCGGGGCCGGAGCGATGATCCGAGGTTCTCGATGCCTGCTTGGGGCGGATGACGGCGCGGCAGACGTGCTTGAGCGTGCTCGGGAGCGCCGTGCCCGTCGTCACGAATTCCTTTGGAGGGCGAGTGGCGCCGTAGACCTGCTTGGGCAGGAGCTCGCTGAGGAAGACACGCGCCTGGAAGCTGAGGGCTTGCGCTTGGCTGTCGAGCGGCGCGAGCTGGAGGCAGCCGCTGCCCTCGCGCGTCGTCAGCGCGTCCTTGACGACGAAGAGGCGAAGGTGTCGCTGGAGGCTTCTCTAGCGGCTCGGTCCCAGGCCGTTGAGGAGGCCCGAGGAGCAGACCGACGGCGAGGAGCAGCAGAAGAACAGGCTTGGGAGCTCTTGGCCTGGTGTCGCTCGTTGGAGGAGCAAGCGGAGTTGCGCGAGGCAGCCCTTGCATCAATGGAGGTGGCTTCTGGCGACCCGGCTGAGCTTCGGAAGCGCGAGGAAGCGTTGGTGCTGGAGGCCGCCGAACACGCTCGCGAGCTCGAGCAGCTGGAGACGAGGGAGCGCCTGGTGACACAGGCGGAAAACGATGTCGCCGTGCGGGAGACGCGTGTCCTGGAGGAGGTCTGTCGTCGGGTGGCGACAGCACGCCAAGGCCTCGAGCGCGAGTTCGAGGGGAAGCTGGGGATGATCCGAGTCGAAGCTGAAGGTAGAACCGCCGCCTTGAGGGTCCAGCGGGATGAGGCGACGCGACGAGCGGACGCCTCCCGGGTCGCCCTTGAGACAGCGCAGAAAGAGCTGGCCTTCTCCCAGGCCGAGGTGCTCCGCCTACGCCAGCGTGTGGAAGAGGTCGTGGCTGTCGAGCGTCAGAATGCCGACGAGATACGCCAGCGGCAAGTCCTGGAGCACCAGCACGGCCCCATGCTCACCAAGCTCCGGGATAGGGCCAACATTGCCCTGGGCAACATCTGTGAGGCTGACGTGGGCGAGCCACACACGATCAACTACGCCGGCAACCTGCAGTTCTTCACCACCATGGTGACACAGCTGGAGGCACGGTCGGCCAGAGCCGATAGGTTGGTGGAGGAGAGGAGCCGCGCCCTGCTCGGGCGCGCCTTCTCCCGCGTCTTCAGCCATCTTCGAAACATGGATCCCCACTTCGACTTCGACGCCGCCATCGCCCCAGTTCCCCAAGCTGTTCGAGGCGACCTGGCTGAATGGGTGGAGAACAACGTAGATGCTCTCGTCCGGGCCTTCACTTCAAATGACGACGGCGTGGTCGTGGGCGTCGACGAAGGTGGCGTGGTGGAAGACCCCAATGCCGCTGATGGGGGCGCAGACAACGAAGGTGAGTTCAGCGACGCCAGCGACAGCTCGGGAGGCGCCTCTGAGGACACATTGGGGGACTTGTCAGATTGACCATGTACTATCCTCGTCTTTTTACCCTGCATAGATAGAACTCAGGCGTTTGGCCCGACGATTGTGAGAGCATTTTGGGAGGGGAAGCCCCTCATGTATGAACTTGTATCTAATGTATCTGCAGTGATTAAATCGTACACGCGTCCAACGGTAGGCTGGTTCGCCCTTGTTCCTTGCTGGCTCCGGAGCTGCCTTCTGGAGGGCGCCACGTCCCGGGCGCTGGGTAGTTGAAACCTCGGGAGGCGGGGTCGTTGTCGACAGGAAACCCCGCAGGCTTGGGCCGTCTTCGCAGGCTCCGTGCCCTTTCTCGAGCGAGACGTCTTCACAGGCGTTCGCCTTCTTCACAGGCTTTGGGCCTTCTCCCGAGAGGGATGTCTTCACAGGCATTCGCCTTCTTCACAGGCTCTGGGCCTTCTCCCGAGAGGGATGTCTTCACAGGCGTTCGCCTTCTTCACAGGCTCTGGGCCTTCTCCTGAGAGGGATGGCTTCACAGGCATTCGCCTTCTTCACAGGCTCCGGGCCTTCTCCCGAGAGGGATGGCTTCACAGGCATTCGCCTTCTTCACAGGCTCCGGGCCTTCATGAGAAAACGATCTCCGCAGGCACCAATGGTCACCTCGCGAGGGAGCGGCAGCGGCAATCTGGGCCGTGCTTAAGCTAGGCCTGGCCCGGCTCGCGAGGGGCTCGCGAGGGGAGGGGCAGCTGTGATGAGATGGTGACCAGAACGCGGGAAACGATTCAAACAAGACCAAACACCCCTTCCCCGGACGCACGCAAAGCTCAGATTCGAATTCAACTTAAAACGAGCGGGGGGAAAAGGTTACAACCAAAGGAAGAAGGCAATGAAAGCAAACAAAAAGGCCGCGTCCGGCACCTAATCTAGTCTTCGACGTCTTCTCACCAGCGCGGAGCTAAGTGCTGTCCACTGGGCGTGGGAGGGAGCCCCAGGGCCTGAGGCCGGCACCCCTGAGACTCCGGGGCGTGTACAGCCCCACTCATTATTACGTGAGAGTGTCACGGGGCGGCGAGCTTCATAGGCACTGGGCCTTCTTCACAGGAACCGGCCTTGCTTCATATCGCCAGACGAGGGCCCCGCCTTGCGCCACACTCTAGTGCCACCAACGACGACCGGAAACCAGGACGCCGCCGGTGGGGTAGAGCGGTCGCCAGCGGTTCCCCCGACGACCACGGGTCCTCCGCCAGGGGCAGGCCCTCAGGCGCCTCCCCAGCGGAGGGCCTATCTTCTAAGAACGCCTTGCTCCGAACGCCGCGGTGGTGATGTAGGATCTCTGCCCCTTTCCTGCAGCCCCCCTGCGTCCTCCTCCCGAGGGGTAGGAGACCGCAGGGGCGGGGCAGCTGCTTGTCGCGGCGACCTGCATCTCCTGTGACCCATGATTAGCGTATGCCTGCTCTTGAGGAATTAATGGTACCCGATAGTCGTTGCCTCCAGTGTGACTGACGGAGCCGTCATGGGGTTCCTGGAGAGGCTCGGCCTCTGGCGTCTCGTCCTCCCAGCTGGGGCTGAAGAGTGAGCCCTGTTCGCCCCCGTGAGCGTGCCCTTGGTCCATCATGTGGGGCACGTATTCCTTTGGCGCCGCCACCCCGAATGATGTGCTGTAGTGCTCCATGCGCCATGCAACGTTGCTTGTCATGCCCACCGCGGGGTGGTGGCGCGGTTGGCCGCTGGCGCCGTGGGCCGCACCGAGCCCCTCTCCTTCACGCGCCGGGGGCGGGGGTAGCGCCACCGCCAGTCTGGTGCCGGCGGATTCGGCGGTGTTGGGGTAGTCTTGAGGCCCGCGCGGGTGCGCGGGGCCCCCTCGTGCGCCGCCCTGAACTTGAGGCGGAAGCTGGACGCAGAAGGGGTGAGACCCCGAAGCGGCGAAGCCCAGGAGCTCGGCGACCCGCTCCAGCAGCACGTCGCAGCCGCCCTCCAATAACCTGCACTGCAACAGCTCCCGTGCTACCGTGAGCGCGGCCCTTGAGTTTGCCTGTTCTCGGCGGGTGTACGGTGTCGTAGCCGCGGCGTGGTTGGAGGCCCTCGCCGCCGACCGCGCTTGTCACGGTGTGAGGGTCACAGAAGCTTGCCCGCGTCGCCCGCGGCCCGCAGCACCCTGCGGACCGTGAGCTACCTGTGGCGCGGGGTCGCCCGGAGCGGGAGGCTCCGCGCAGATGCGCCACACCGCCCATGGGCCTTGGTTGCCCGCCTGGTCGCCGGACATGATGATGATGACGTAACGGGAGATGGAGCGATGGGAAGGCAGATTCCGGCGCACCCCTACCTAGCGCGCCAAATGTCGGATCACGGGTTCCGGCGGACCCTTAAGGTTCGAACTCTGGGGTGTGCGCGGAGATCGTGCCCACTACCTCTCCGTCTCGCAAGGATCTAGACTACTGCAAAAACAACATAAGAGACACAAGGTTTATACTAGTTCGTGCCACCATTGTGGTGTAATACCCTACTCTAGTTTGTGGTGGGTGGATTGCCTCTTGGGCTGATGAGGAAGAACAGTACAAGGAAGAGACCTCGCGAGGGTCTGTTCTTGGCTAGGGGATGAACTGCTGGGGGGAGTTCGATCGCCCTTCCCTCTCTCTAGATGCTCGGTTCGATCCTAGCTTCTTCCCTCTAGATGCCTCTACTCTGGGGGTGGCTGCCCTATTTATAGGCAAAGGCCCTGGGCCTCTTCCCAAATATTGAGCGGGAAGGGTGCCAACAATTGGCCAATTTGAAGGGGAACATCTGGTACACTTATCCTGACTAAAGTTGGTCTTCGCCTGCCAAAGGCTCTGGTGATGACGCCGGCTTGGGCTCCACAGTGACTTCCTCCTTGTCGCGGAGTTGGTCTTGGTCTCGTTGCACCGAAATGGGTGCCTTTGCTTGATCCCCTCGCCTGCGCTTGCCCCCTTTTCACCAAAGAGGAAAGGGAGCACACTGCGCGGGCTGGTGCCCGCCTGGCACCCTTGGTCGTCATGGCTTGCGTCATGGGCACCTCGTGAGGTACCCCACCTTGATCTCTCCGCCTCCTCGTGAGCCAGCCTAAGGAGGCCGTGCTTGAGGAAGCGCCGTGTCGTACGCCTCGCGAGGCTTGGCCCCTCGCGAGGGTCTTGAGCCTTGTGTTGATGAAGATGGGCCACGTTGGGCCCCCACTCGAGCCACGCTGTAGGCCGCAGGTAGGCAAGTCTGGGGACCCCCGTTCCCAGGACGCCGACAGTCTGACTAACGCACCTTCCTATTTTATGAACATGATGAACAAGGTGTTTATGGAGTTTTTGGATAAGTTCGTCGTAGTGTTCATTGATGATATTCTGGTTTACTCGAAGAATGAAGAGGAACATAAGGAGCATTTGCGATTGGTACTTGAGAAGCTCAGAGAACATCAGTTATATGCCAAGTTCAGCAAATGTGAGTTTTGGTTGAAGGAAGTAGGATTCCTCGGACACGTTATATCCGGAGAAGGAATAGCAGTTGATCCCACAAAGGTTGTCACTGTGACAAATTGGGAAGCACCAACAACAGTTGGAGAGATCCGGAGTTTCCTTGGACTCGCAGGATACTACCGGAGATTTATTGAGAACTTCTCGAAGATTGAAAAGCCTATGACGGAGTTTTTGAAGAAGGATACCAAGTTCATATGGACTAAGGAATGTGAGGCTAGTTTCCAGGAGTTGAAGAAACGTTTGGTTACCTCACCAGTGTTGATTCTGCCAGATCAGACCAAGGATTATGAGGTGTATTGCGACACTTCACGTCGAGGACTTGGAGACGTGCTTATGTAGGAGGGAAGAGTTGTTTCGTATGCTTCACGACAACTGAAACCTCATGAATTGAATTATGCCACGGATGATTTGGAGTTAGCAGTCGTAGTGCATGCATTGAAAACGTGGAGACATTTCCTCATTGGAAACCATTGTGAGGTGTACACGGATCACAAGAGTTTGAAGTACATTTTCACGCAGAAGGAGTTAAACCTCAGACAAAGGAGATGGTTGGAGCTCATCAAGGATTATGATATGAGATTGCATTATCATCCCGGAAAGGCTAATTTAGTAGCTGACGCATTGAGCCATAAGAGCCATGTCAATACACTAATGACGGGAGATTTACCAAAGGAGTTAGCCGAGGATCTTCGTGAACTATGTTTGGAGATAGTTCCGAGAGGCTATGTAGCAGCACTGGAGATTCAGTCAACTTTGATGGATAAAATCAGAGAAGCTCAGAACACTGACAAGGAGATTGCCTCTATAAAGGAGAAAATGAGCAAAGGAAAGGCTAAGGGATTTCGTGAGGATGAGCATGGTACCCTATGGTTTGAAGACCGTGTTTATGTGCCAAATGATCCAGAGAATAGGAAGTTAATTCTGCAAGAGGTCCATGATTCACCATATTCGATTCACCCAGGAAATACCAAGATGTATTTGGATTTGAAAGATACTTTCTGGTGGACTGGTATGAAGAAGGATATTGCGGAGTACGTAGAAGTTTGTGATGTATGTCAAAGAGTAAAGGCAGAGCATCAGAAGCCAGCAGGATTGCTACAGCCATTGCCAATACCCGAATGGAAGTGGGATAAGTTAGGCATGGATTTTATCACGGGATTATCCAGGACCCGTTCAGGCTATGACTCGATTTGGGTTGTAGTTGATCGATTAACGAAGGTAGCTCATTTCATCCCAGTAAAGACCACTTACACCAGTGCTAAGTTGGCAAAGATATACATGACCAGGATAGTATGTCTGCATGGTGTTCCGAGGAGTATCGTATCAGATAGAGGAACCCAGTTTACCTCAAAGTTCTGGAATCAGTTGCATGAAACTTTGGGTACCATGCTGGAATTCAACACAACTTTTCATCCGCAGACAGATGGACAGACTGAGAGAGTCAATCAAATTTTGGAGGATATGCTGAGAGCTTGTGCGCTAGATTATGGATCTAGTTGGGACGACACTTTGTCATATGCAGAGTTCTCTTACAACAACAGCTATCAAACTAGTTTGAAGATGGCCCCTTTCCAAGCTTTGTACGGAAGGAGGTGCAGAACCCCGTTGTCATGGGACGAAGTTGGAGACCGCCAGTTGTTTGGACCGGACTTAATCAAAGAGTCTGAACAGAAGGTGAAGTTGATTCACGATAGGCTCAAGGTAGCCCAGTCCAGGCAGAAGGGTTACGCAGATTCTAAACGCAAGGAGACGGTTTACAAAGTCGGAGACCGAGTTTATCTTCGAGTATCTCCACTTCGGGGAGTTAAGCGCTTTGGAGTTAAGGGAAAGTTAGCGCCACGTTTTGTAGGACCATACCGAGTTTTGGAGCGTATGGGAGAAGTGGCCTACAAGTTGGAATTGCCCGAAGGATTGTCAGGAGTTCATGATGTGTTCCATGTTTCCCAGTTAAAGAAGTGCCATGTGGAGATGGCTGACATACCACTGAGAGATACAGTGCCGTTGGAAGCGATTCAGTTGGACAGTGATTTGACCTACGAAGAGAAACCAGTTAAGATTCTTGAGTATGCCAGCCGAGTCACCCGCAGCAAGGTTACCAAGTTTTGCAAAGTTCAGTGGAGCCAGCACACAGAGGATGAAGCCACTTGGGAGCGAGAGGAGGATTTACTGAAAGACCACCCTCACCTATTTTCTAGCCAACCCGAATCTCGAGGGCGAGATTCATCTTAAGGGGGGTAGGTTTGTAACATCCCAAATTTTCAATTTGGAATGTTATACATTAGATCATCATTGCATATCATATTTTATTTGCTTTTGGTTTTGATCCTAGAAATTCTATGCAACTCAAGGACCCACGGAGAGAGTTGGGGATTTCGTTATTTTCATATTTGAGTTTTCTCAAATTCTGAGAATAGGATCATTTGATTTTTATTCTTTTATCTTCAATTATTTCTATTACAAAAATATGAGAGAGGGAATAAAATAACTTTACCAAAATAAATAGATATTGAGGATTTAATAATAAAATCAAATAAGATTTTATTTTAGAGTTTTTCGCTATTTTATTTGAATTTAGGAAAAATGTGCGTTTTTCAAAATTGCATTTAGGCCCCAAATAAATGTTCACTTTGTCCGCCTTGATTTTAGAAGTCGGTGAAAATTTATTTCAGGATTTTTGGAGTCCGTTTAGTATTTCTTTTGTTTTTTCTGAGCGTAATTATTTAAAAAAAACGCAACCGACTCTGGGCCGTAACCGGCCAGGACTCCTCTGGCCGGGGGCTTTATATAGCGCTGCCCGAGGCCCGAGCCAACCCTAGCCACGCCGCGCCCCAGCCGCCGCCCGCCGGACCCACCGCCCGAGGTTGACCTTGATCTCGCCGCCGGTTTTTCTCGAAAAACCGTTCGGTTTATCCATCGGTTTTTCATCGGTTTTTTTTTGTTTTATTTAGATTCGGTTTTTTACGGTTTAGGTTAATTAGTGAGCGTTTGCTCGTTCGTTCGTTTTAACGAACGTGTTCGTAGTTTAGATCCAGATAACTAACGCTCGTTCGTTAATCTGTTCGTCGTTTTTCTTTTTCTCGGATTTTTCCCCGATTATTTCTGATCGCGATTTCTGATCCGATTTTCGTTTTAGTATAACTTTTCGCTCGTTTATCGGAATCAGACGATTCAAGCGCCTGGAGTTTCATCTCGAAACCCTCTTTCCGTTTAACCAACTTAAACAAGTTTTTGCTTCTGTAAAATTTGACTTAGGTCTAGATTAGTAAAACGAAGTTTGTTTCTTTCGCCGTTTGACTTTCGTTGCTTTGTTCGATTTGATTCTTTTTGAAAACTAGAGTTCTTAAGTTGAACTTTCTAGTTAGATCTCTTATTTGAGTTTTACCTGTGCATTAGATGAGTACTTATTGTATGCTTGTTTGTTTGTTTGCGATAGAGTACCCGGAGTGTGCCGCCTATTACTTCGAATCTCTAGGTTTCGCGGATCCTCAGCAAGGCAATTAACACTTTGATCATACCTTTTTACTACCCAGTTTTACTGCATTAGATCAATCCTCAAACATTTCATGATTAGGATCTAATTAAATTGTGGGATAGGAAGTAGTTGAGGTAGTACCTATTACCTGATTCGTTATCAAACCTTTGGGAGTTACTTCTACATTTGCTTATATGCCATGCTATGCTAGTAGACGTGGATTGGGTGAGTGATATCCATGACAGATGTGAGATTGTTAACTAATGATTTATTTAAGGTGGCAACTTAAACACACATCTGGGTGGATTGAGGTACCTGGGTATTCCAGGATTGCCTGTTGTTTTTCTTTATGGACCGCCACCAAGGCTCAAAGGGATCATGAGATTATTCATACTAGAAACTTCCGTGTGCAGCCACAAGCTACTATGGGCTCTAGCATAGTTGACTAAGTCGTGCGAACTCTTACAGTGGTAGACTAGCAGATGTAGGGGAAAGTAGGTGTAACGGTCTACCCATCGTAAGGTGCTAGCGCTTCTGAAAGACTATGTCTCGGTCATCCGTTTCTCAAACACCATGTAGTGCAAGATATCCAATGGAGGAGATCGAGTCTTGTGGGGAAAAGTGCGCAACCTCTTCGGAGTGTATAAACTAATCATGGTTAGTCGTGTCCCCGGTTATGGACGTTTTGAGTATCTAGTACTTGGATTATCATGTGAATCTCATCATGTTACTTTAATTAATTTTGTTGGGTTCTATAAATGATGATGCTTAATTGGGATTGAGGATGCTGTCAATCATTCTCAATGTTTAACAACCATCATGATAGTTAAATAAACTTTATTCCTTTGCGGTAGGGAAAACTTGGCTTTATGCAAAAACTGTAACCATAGAGCTTTCCACCAGCCATATATGCATATAGTATAGCCTATTGTTTTCATTACCCTCTATGTGTTACATTGCCAGCATATTTCATGTGCTGACCCGTTTTCGGCTACAACGTTTCATGTTGCAGACTTTTCAGACGACGAGTAAGGTGCCTTTAGGTCGTGGTTCTATACTCAGTGATGCCGTTGGAGTTGATGGACTCGCTTATCTTCCAAGCCTTCCGCTGTTATCGTTATTAGATGGCCTTAAGCCATATTTATTGTAATAAGTTCTCTTTTGAGACATTCGATGTAATAAGTGTGTGATTGCTACTCTGTTATAAATCCTTCAAGTACTGTGCGTGTCAGCATTACTGATCCAGGGATGACACTGATGCACAGAGATCAGACTGTTTGAGGTCTGGTCGCTACAATATGGTATCAGAGCACACGCTGAATGTAGGACATGACCACTAAGCTAAAGCCCTAGATCACTACTCTCTTCTCATTTCTGACTCCTCATCTTTTCTACTCTTTTAGCCTCTGCACTTGGAGGCCCAACAGCGTCTACAAGAAGAAGGTTGTGTAGTAGACATCAAGCTCTTTTCGGGCACCGTTGCCGGGGAGGCTAGTGCTTGAAGGTATATCTTTAGATCTTGCAATCGAATCTTTTTGTTTCTTGTTTTATCACTAGTTTCGTCTATAAAAGAAAACTACAAAAAAAGGGAATTGACTTTACCTCACACGCTTCACCTTTTTAATATCTTTCATGAGTATGATGGAAAGGAAAATTGTGCCAAAGTGTTAGAAGAAGAATGCATTAAAATGTTTGGCACTAAATCTTTGAATGATGAGCATGATTGCAATGTTGTTAGTATGAATTCCTTGAATATCCATAGTACTAATGATGATTGCACTGGTTATGATGAAAATGCCTCCTATAAACATGTAAATTTTTGTGGAGTGCATTGGGTTAGTAAGTACACACCAAATAGGGAAGATAGATATTGCGAGAGGCATAAGTACTTAGAAACCAAATTGTTGCAAGAAGAGCTAGATGAATGTGCTGAAAATTCAATTTTTCTTAGCCCTACTTGTGAACTTTGCAATGAACGTGATCATTTTAGTACCCAATGCAAATTGTTTCATGATCGTATCGTGTCCAAAAATTGTGATGACTTGATTTCCCTTGCACATCATAATGAACTTAGTTTGCTCTTGGGTTATGAAGAAATTAAACGTAGAATTAAGGATATTCCAAAATTTGTCCTTGATAAAGTTCTTCATTTTAATCTAGAAGAAATTTATATGCATTGTGCGGTGAATTGCACTGAAAATCCTTATATTGCCAATTACATAAAGAAAAGAAAACTAATAGAAGATGAAGAGAATACTAATGAAAGGGAAGAGACTTCCCAATATTCTCCTATTATTTCTTATGATGAATCAGGAAACGAGGAGGAGCCTTCTATTCAACCAATCTCATTAATAAGGAGCTCCAAAAAGAGGATTGAACCCACACATGATGTGGTGAAGAAGAAGAAAAGAAAAAGGAAGAGAGGTAAAAATAGTTTATAAACCATAGAGAAGTTGGAATACAGTAGGTTAACACCAATATAAATAAAGAATGAGTTCATTACTGTACCTTGAAGTGGTGTTTTGTTTTCTTTCGCTAACGGAGCTTACGAGTTTTCTGTTAAGTTTTGTGTTGTGAAGTTTTCAAGTTTTGGGTAAAGATTCAATGGACTATGGAATAAGGAGTGGCAAGAGCCTAAGCTTGGGGATGCCCAAGGCACCCCAAGGTAATATTCAAGGATAACCAAGCGTCTAAGCTTGGGGATGCCCCGGAAGGCATCCCCTCTTTCGTCTTCGTTCATCGGTAACTTTACTTGGAGCTATATTTTTATTCACCACATGATATGTGTTGTGCTTGGAGCGTCATGTCATTTTATTTTCTTTAGCTTTGCTTGCTGTTTGAATAAAGTACCAAGATCTGAAATTATTAAATGAGAGAGTCTTCACATAGTTGCATAATTATTCGACTACTCATTGATCTTCACTTATATCTTTCAGAGTAGTTTGTCATTTGCTATAGTGCTTCACTTATATCTTTTAGAGCACGGTGGTGGATTTGTTTTATAGCAACTATTGATCTCTCATGCTTCACTTATATTATTTTGAGAGTCTTAAATAGCATGGTAATGTGCTTAATCCTAATATGCTAGGTATTCAAGATTAGTAAAAACTTTCTTATGAGTGTGTTGAATACAAAGAGAAGTTTGATGCTTGATGATTGTTTTGAGATATGGAGGTAATAATATTAAAGTCGTGCTAGTTGAGTAGTTGTGAATTTGAGGAATACTTGTGTTGAAGTTTGCAAGTCCCGTAGCATGCACGTATGGTAAACGTTATGTAACAAATTTGAAACATGAGGTGTTATTTGATTGTCCTCCTTATGAGTGGCGGTCGGGGATGAGCGATGGTCTTTTCCTACCAATATATCCCCCTAGGAGCATGTGCGAAGTGCTTTGATTTTTTATGGCTTGTAGATTTTTGCAATAAGTATGTGAGTTCTTTATGACTAATGTTGAGTCCATGCATTATACGCACTCTCACCCTTCCGTCATTGCTAGCCTTTTCGGTACCGTGCATTGCCCTTTCTCACATTGAGAGTTGGTGCAAACTTTGCCGGTGCATCCAAACCCCGTGATATGATACACTCTTTCACACATAAACCTCCTTATATCTTCCTCAAAACAGCCACCATACCGTTCTTCATGACACATTCATCATTGTCATATTGCTTAGCATGATCATGTAGTTGACATAGTATTTGTGGCAAAGCCACCGTTCATAATTCTTTCATACATGTCACTCTTGATTCATTGCATATCCCGGTACACCGCCGGAGGCATTCATATAGAGTCATACTTTGTTCTAGTATCGAGTTGTAATCATTGAGTTGTAAATAAATAGAAGTGTGATGATCATCATTCAATAGAGCATTGTCCCCCAAAAAAGAGAAAGGCCAAAAAAAAAAGAAGGCCCAAAAAAATAAAAAGAAAAAATATAAAATAAAAAGGGGCAATGCTACTATCCTTTTTTCCACACTTGTGCTTCAAAGTAGCACCATAATCTTCATGATAGAGAGTCTCTTGTTTTGTCACTTTCATATACTAGTGGGAATTTTTCATTATAGAACTTGGCTTGTATATTCCAACGATGGGCTTCCTCAAATGCCCTAGGTCTTCGTGAGCAAGCAAGTTGGATGCACACCCACTTAGTTTCTTTTGTTGAGCTTTCATACATTTATAGCTCTAGTGCATCCGTTGCATGGCAATCCCTACTCCTTGCATTAACATCAATCGGTGGGCATCTCCATAGCCCATTGACTATCCTTGTTGATGTGAGACTTTCTCCTTTTTTTCTCTTCTCCACATAACCCCCATCATCATAGTCTATTCCACCCATAGTGTTATATCCATGGCTCACGCTCATGTATTGCGTGAAGGTTTATAAAGTTTGAGATTATTAAAGTATGAAACAATTGCTTGGCTTGTCATCGGGGTTGTGCATGATGAGAGCATTCTTGTGTGATGAAAATGGAGCATGACTAAACTATATGATTTTGTAGGGATGAACTTTCTTTGGCCATGTTATTTTGAGAAGACATAATTGCTTAGTTAGTATGCTTGAAGTATTATTATTTTTATGTCAATATGAACTTTTGTCTATAATCTTTCGGATCTGAATATTCATATCACAATTAAGAAGAATTACATTGAAATTATGCCAACTAGCATTCCACATCAAAAATTATCTTTTTTATCATTTACCTACTCGAGGACGAGCAGGAATTAAGCTTGGGGATGCTTGGTACGTCTCCAACGTATCTATAATTTTTTATTGCTCCATGCTATGTTATCTACTGTTTTGGGCAATATTGGGCTTTATTATACACTTTTATATTATTTTTGGGACTAACCTATTAACCGGAGGCCCAGCCCAGATTTGCTGTTTTTTGCCTATTTCAGTGTTTCGAAGAAAAGGAATATCAAACGAAGTCGAAACGGAACGAAATCAACTGGAGAAGTTATTTTTGGAAGGAAAGCTACCGGATAGACTTGGACCCCACATCAGGAGCAAAGGAAGGTGCTCATGAGGGTGGGGGGCGCCCCCTAGGGCGCGCCCCCCTGCCTCATGGGGCCCTCGAAGCTCCACCAACGTACTTCCTGCACCCATATATACTCACGTACCCTAAAACTTCTAGAACAGAGAATAGATCGGGAGTTCCACCGCCGCAAGCCTCTGTAGCCACCAAAAACCTCTCGGGACCCTGTTCCGGCACCCTGCCGGAGGGTGGAACCCTCGCCGGTGGCTATCTTCATCATCCCGGAGCTCTCCATGACGAGGAGGGAGTAGTTCACCCTCAGGGCTGAGGGTATGTACCAGTAGCTATGTGTTTGATCTCTCTCTCTCTCTCTCTCTCTCTCTCGTGTTCTTGATTTGGCACGATCTTGATGTATCGCGAGCTTTGCTATTATAGTTGGATCTTATGTTTCTTCTCCCCCTCTACTCTCTTGTAATGGATTGAGTTTCCCCTTTGAAGTTATCTTATCGGATTGAGTCTTTAAAGATTTGAGAACACTTGATGTATGTCTTGCGTGGGACTCGTGGTGACAATGGGGTATTCTATTGATCCACTTGATGTATGTTTTGGTGATCAACTTGTGGGTTCCACCCATGAACCTATGCATAGGGGTTGGCACACGTTTTCGTCGTGATTCTACAGTAGAAACTTTGGGCACTCTTTGAGGTTCTATGTGTTGGTTGAATAGATGAATCTGAGATTGTGTGATGCATATCGTATAATCATACCCACGGATACTTGAGGTGACATTGGAGTATCTAGGTGACATTAGGGTTTTGGTTGATTTGTGTCTTAAGGTGTTATTCTAGTACGAACTCTAGGGCTGTTTGTGACACTTATAGGAATAGCCCAACGGATTGATTGGAAAGAATAACTTTGAGGTGGTTTCATACCCTACCATAATATCTTCGTTTGTTCTCCGCTATTAGTGACTTTGGAGTGACTCTTTGTTGCATGTTGAGGGATAGTTATATGATCCAAGTATGTTATTATTGTTGAGAGAACCTGCACTAGTGAAAGTATGAACCCTAGGCCTTGTTTCCTATCATTGCAATACCATTTACGCTCACTTTTACCGCTTGTTACCTTGCTGTTTTTATATTTTCAGTTTACAAAAACCTATATCTACCATCCATATTGCACTTGTATCACCATCTCTTCGCCGAACTAGTGCACCTATACAATTTACCATTGTATTGGGTGTGTTGGGGACACAAGAGACTCTTTGTTATTTGGTTGCAGGGTTGCTTGAGAGAGAGACCATCTTCATCCTACGCCTCCTACGGATTGATAAACCTTAGGTCATCCACTTTGCTACTGTCCTACAAACCTCTGTACTTGGAGGCCCAACAACGTTTACAAGAAGAAGGTTGTGTAGTAGACATTAGCATTATGAATGAATTCAACAATATAACCATCACATAAAGCATTACTTTCATGATCCATAGGCATACAAATTTTACTACTCTCCACATAAGCAAAACTCTTCTCATTCAGAATAGTGGGAGTATCATAAGAAACTCGAATACTATAAATTGTTTCCACACTAAAAGAATACTATTCAGATAAAGGGTAATCATAATTATGACAAGCTTTATAAATATAATCATCACTACTTTTTATAACATAAGTGTCATCAAAATAATCATCATAAGTAGCAACTTTGTTCTCATCATAATCAATTGAAACCTCTTCCAAGATAGTGGAATCATTACTAAATAAAGTCATGACCTCTCCAAATCCAATTTTATCATTATAATAAGATTCAACACCCTCCAAAATAGTGGGATCACTACTTCCTAAAGTTGGCACTCTTCCAAACCCACTTTCATAAATATAATCATCGTAAATAGGAGGCATGCTACAATCATGATGAATTTGCACATCAAAACTTGGGGGACTAAAAATATCATCCTCACTAAACATAGCATCCCCAAACTTGTGGCTTTGCATATCATTAGCATCATCAATATTCAAAGAATTCATAATAACAACATTGCAATCATGCTCATCATTTAATGACCAACATTTTAATGCATTCTTCTTCTAACACTTTGGCACAATTATCGAAATCCTTATTTTCATGAAAGATATTAAAAAGATGAAGCATATGAGGCAACCTTAATTCAATTTTTCTGTAGTTTTATTTTATAGACTAAACTAGTGATAAAACAAGAAACTAAAAGATTCGAATGCAAGATCTAAAGATATACTCCCTCCGTTCCAAAATAGATGACCCAACTTTGTACTAAAGTTAGTATAAAGTTGGGTCATCTATTTTGGAACGGAGGGAGTACCTTCAAGCACTAACCTACCCGGCAACGACGCCATAAAAGAGCTTGATGTCTACTACGCAACCTTCTTGTTGTAGACTCGTGTTGGACCTCAAAGCATAGAGTTTTGTAGGACAGTAGCAAATTTCCCTCAAGTGGATGACCTAAGGTTTATCAATCCGTGGGAGGCGTAGGATGAAGATGGTCTCTCTCAAACAACCCTGCAACCAAATAACAAAGAGTCTCTTGTGTCCCCAACACACCCAATACAATGGTAAATTGTATAAGTGCACTAGTTCGGTGAAGAGACGGTGATACAAGTGCAATATGGATGGTAGATATAGGTTTTTGTAATCTAAAAATATAAAAAACAGCAAGGTAACAAGTGGTAAAAGTGAGCGAAAACAGTATTGCAATGCTTGAAAACAAGGCCTAGGGTTCATACTTTCACTAGTGCAAGTTCTCTCAACAATGATAACATAATTAGATCATATAACAATCCCTCAACGTGCAACAAAGAGTCACTCCAAAGTCAATAATAGCAGAGAACAAACGAAGAGATTATTGTAGGGTACGAAACCACGTCAGTTATTATTTTTGATCAATCTATTGGGCTATTCCTATAAGTGTCACAAACAGCCCTGGAGTTCGTACTAAAATAACACCTTAAGACACACATCAACTAAAACCCTAATGTCACCTAGATACTCCAATGTCACCACAAGTATCCGCGGGTTTGATTATACGATATGCACCACACAATCTCAGATTCGTATATTCAAACCAACACAAAGAACTTCAAAGAGTGCCCCAAAGTTTATACCGGAGAGTCAAGACGAAAACGTGTGCCAATCCTTATGCATTAGTTCAGGTCACAGAACCCGCAAGTTGATCACCAAAACATACATCAAGTAGATCACGTGAATATCCCATTGTTACCACATATAAGCACATGCAAGACATACATCAAGTGTTCTCAAATCCTTAAAGACTCAATCCGATAAGATAACTTCAAAGGGAAAACTCAATCCATTACAAGAAGGTAGAGGGGGAGAAACATCATAAGATCCAACTATAATAGCAAAGCTCGCGGTACATCATGATCGTGCCAAATCAAGAACACGAGAGAGAGATCAAACACATAGCTACTGGTACATACCCTCAGCCCCGAGGGTGAACTACTCCCTCCTCGTCATGGAGAGGGCTGGGATGATGAAGATGGCCACTAGTGATGGTTTCCCCCTCCGGCAGGGTGCCGGAACGGGCTCCCGATTGATTTTTCGTGGCTACACGGGCTTACGGCGGCAAAACTCCCGATCTAGGTTCCGTTCTGGAGGTTTGTGGGTATATAAGAGGTGTTGGCGTCGAGAACAAGTCAGAAGAGTCCGCGAGGGGCCCACAAGATCGGGGACTCCTCTGGTGTATCTCTGGCACTCTGTAGGCTTCTTTTGGTCCAAAAATAATCGTCAGAAAGTTTCAGGTCAATTGGACTCCGTTTGATATTCCTTTTCTGCGAAACTCAAAAACAAGGAAAAAACAAAAACTGGCACTGGGCTCTAGGTCAATAGGCTAGTCCCAAAAATCATATAAAATAGCATATAAATGCATATGAAATATCCAAGATTGATAATATAATAGCATAAAACAATAAAAAATTATAAATACGTTGGAGATGTATCAAGCATTCTCAAGCTTAATTCCTGCTCGTCCTCGAGTAGGTAAATGATACATTGATGCGTGCACAAATACAATGGGGTCCAACCCAAAAATAGAATACTATGGAGCGAGATATATGGACTCGATGCCTAGTCAGTAAGTAAGTGCGCGCTAGCCCGTTGGTTAGTCGGCTATATCGCCTACAATTATTTCTTCCTCGCAAAAAATAACTATGAGTTTTTTAGATTAACTATGATTATTTGTTGTTACACTAAGGTTGGATTTGACATAGACATATAATACTAGTACTGTACTCCCTCCGTAGAAAAATATAAAAGCATTTAGAGGGTGTACATGTTAACCACACGAAAATTATGTATAATGATATAATCAAAATTTATTTACAATCTGACCACTGGCCCATCTTTTCAAAAGAAAAAAAAGATCTTGAAAAAGTTAGCCATTACTCCAGGACAAGAAAAAGGGAAAGGATTTGGACAAGTAGTAAAACACCACGCTTCGCCACTCGATTCCTCTTTTTATGCGCCCTCCTCTCCTGTTTGTCTGTCCGACGTTGCGATTGGAGTGCGTTCAGACCATTTTCTCTTCCCATCTCCATACATGCGCCACGCCTCCACCCAGAATTCCCAATTCCACGGCCTCCGGGCCTCCTGCCGCCGAAGCAAGCTCGCCGCCTCCACGGAATTCTTCTGCCCCCTTCCACCGGGCCGGCGTGCAGCCGAGATCCGTCCCCGCTGATTCGTTCTTCTGGTAAAGCCCTAGCCTTGTCGGATTTGCTCTGTTCTCTCTCGCCCGTGAGCAATCGAATCCAAACCCGCCCCTGAATTTGGGGCCAGCTAGGGGTGCTACTTAGATCTGCGTGGTGTTCGGGACCAATTTGGTGGATTGTCGTGTGGAATTACTCCTCAGGATCCCTGGATTTGCCATTCTTTCTTATGGTGCTCCGTAGACTTTTGATTTCTGTCTGCCCCGTTGGTTAATTTTGTTCTGACGCGTATTACTTAGTGCTGTTAGTGCCCGTGTCACTTTGACACGACGTCGCCCATTGCGTACTTAATCATGTAATGTGAATACCCGAGCAGGTTCAAGTGCGTTAAATCTTAGTCACAACGAAGAACTTATATCTTTATTTTTTCCCCAAAAGAAATTTATATCTTTATTTCTACCAGTTGGTTCGATCACCTTGTTTGAAACACGTAGCTGTCTTGCGATGCAACTACCCAAAAATAAAATAAACGTTTAACACTCTTGTTGCTTGGTCTGGTATTCTCTGTTGCTTCGTGGATCCTACTCATCAGAGTATGATTCGAGAACAATGGTCTGTTGGCTTCATTACTTCAAAAGAATTAAGGAATTTGGTGGGAAGCTGTGACCTTTATGGATCTAGGGAAATGAAACGATTGAATTTAAGTAGGGTTCTTTGTTTTTATTCCCTCTGTTTCCAAATATAAGGTGATTATTTTTTCAAAAAGTCAAATTTCTCTAACTTTGACCAAATTTATAGAGAAAATACCAATGTCTATAATATCATATCATTATTATTAGATTAACTATAAAAACATATTTTCATATTGTATTTTGTTAATAATTGTAGATGTTGATGTATTTTGCTATAAACTTGGTCAAGCATAGGAGCGTTTGACTTTTGGAAAAACTAATACACCTTATAGTTTGGAATGGGGGTAGTAACACAGGGAGAACTTGTTTTGAGGTCTCTACTACTTGCTGATGGAGTAGTTGAGTTGTGCTTTGATTCTTTAGCACAGAGAGCATGTTTGTGTACCTTATCCATCTCTGGCAGGCTGACAGCCTCACCTTTGTCCGCTCTGCGATGTGTCACCAACTCACCATGATGCTGTTGAGGCCCCTGCCGTTGACTATGCTGGCTGCACGAGTCAACCCCTTATCCACGCTATGCAAATTCTTTTGGGCAAAGGCTATCTTGACATTTCATCTCCCTTAATTTACATGGAAAATATGAGAGGCAAAAATTACTACAACTAATAAAACATAATAGCTGATGAATGATGACCCCATAATGCTAACCGCTAAATGCAGCTGGATGGATGTGCTGGATGATGATGGCACCCTAAGTTGTTACCTTAAATAGTTAACATCAACATCTACCAGTTACGCCTATATCTCATTGCCAGGACAACTTAAGAGTAAGCAGGAGCCCAATTAAGCAAATTATTGCACCGCCTAATAATTTTTGCTCTCAAAGTTCACCATCATGATGGTCTTAATATAGTTCCCATTATAGACTCTGATGATGAACCCTGTGATACTAGTCTGTAATGACAATCGCTTAATGGTGGTAATGCTTCTTATCTTATTGGATACTCGTGGTATAAATTTAATCATGCTATGGATAAAGATGTTTCATGTGCATTGCTAGTCTGGAACATTATAGTTATTGTTTATTTTTAGCAAGGTATAATTAGTGTTTCTATCCTTTTGTTTTTTTAGCAAATGTTATCAATACATTCTATGATATTCTATGTAATAAAGAAGAAAATTCGCTGTGGCATTGGCATTCAGGTCTGGTTAGAGATTCCATCGCTCCATCTACGAAACGAAGGACACATAAAAGAGCAAAGGTGCCTGTGGGTAGGAAGCTGCTACCTTTCCTTTATATGCTCGCCTTTTTATTTCACGGATTTCTTTCATGTATGCTAGATTTTTATAGTTCTGATTCACTTTTGGATTACCCGATGTTCTTGCAACGTCAAATTTCTATCTTTTGTATCACCATGATGTAGCCTCCTTGCTTGCCTATATATTTACTTTTTAATTTCACTCGGGCAAGAGGTAGATCTGGTTTAAGCACCATGAAAGATATAATTGAAGATGAAGCCATTAAGGCGAGTGATGTAAAGATCGCTTCTGAATTTTTGTGTGAGTGTTTTGTTTGTTTTTACTTAGAATGTGGTTTTTATTATGATTCACCCAAAGCCTCTCGCCCCTGCGGTATATATAGTGCCAGTAGAGTTGTAGTAATTCTGGTGAACATGATCGCTTATATGATGTATGGTAGGTGCACAATGTAGATCAAGCAACGAAAGTTGGTTCTGTGAATCACTGCATATGTATCTCTGAGTACATGAGTTGGAGAGTCAATGTGGTGTTGTGGTCTTGCTGTTGTTTGTGTACATTCGTCAAGTTTAGTAGTTTAAAACAAGAACTAACCTTTCTCGGCATTCCAAATCTCACAAGATCACTTGGGGTGATAAAATATACAGTATTTTAATGTTGAGTCATATTGGAGAGAATAGAATGAATTTTTAATTATACACATATTGCCGTAGATGCTCATTTTTTCCCCATAATAGCTGATTCTCAGAACTATTGTTTTCCATATAAGATTGAAAAGAGAAAGGACAGGCCTGGCGCAGTGGTGAAGTACTCCCCACTCGTGCCAAGAGATCCTGGGCTCGATGCGGCCTCTGCATTGCACTGTGCAGGGGCAAGGCTTGCCTCATATAATTCTTCCCAAGACCCCACCTGGCGTGGGAGCTTCTAGCACTGGGTCTGTCCTTTTTTTTTAGTTGATTGAAAAGCGCTAACCTGGTACATTACATGCTTTTCTCGTAAAATTGTACTTTTCCAGTTGAAACAGTTTTTGAGTGTTTAACAGCACTATCCGGATGTGACCCCTTGGTTGGTATGTAGGGTGTAGAATTTTCCACTTGACAGTGCTTCTACCTTTTGTAGGTCAGACCTAGATATTTCCAATGTACTTCTTATCTGCGTAGTGTCAATCTTCTTTGTTCTTTCTTCGCAGATAGGAGATGATTTTAATGTTAGTCTAGGTCCTTGATTTCAATAATCGTTGATTTCTGATGGACTTTATTATGTGTTGCCTATAGCCATCAACCCAAGTTTTTCTCTTGCTATAAAGGGAAAACCCTGCGTTACTTTTTGTAACTTAGGAGGTGAAAGGAAGAGAGGACTAGAAACGAGGAAATAATAATGGGAAAGGGAGATGTGGCCACTAGGTCCAAATCCCAGAAATCGTCGACAGCACAGGTCTGTGTGAACAAACTGAACTGCATGAGTAATTATTGTCACTATCTTACCTTGTTTTACTTGTTCCAGAATGAACAGAGTACACCTACTAATCCTCCTACAGCATATCCTGACTGGTCCCAGTTTCAGGTTCATAGAATGAGACTATCCCTCCTTTCTAATGATCTACTACCTTTATTATTATTATTATTATTATTATTATTATTATTATTATTATAACTAGCATACATCTTTAGGCATACTATAATGTCCCTGGTACGACTCAAATGACCCCGCCGGCTTATTTTCATTCAACGGTGGCTCCAAGTCCTCAGGGGCATCCATATATGTGGGGTCCACAGGTACATTATCTATATTTTTAGTGTTTAATTACTGTTATTTCGACATAATGTTGTAATCAATAACTGGATGGCTACTATCACTTAATCTGTTATTCAAGAATTATGCTAGTTAACTATGGATGTGCGAGTTAGGCAGATCCTTTAACCTTCGGTCATAGGGTTTGCTAATACTTACGAAGCACATTATTCGCTAGTACAACCTCTGAAAGTCTTGGAGAATTAGTATTCTAACATGTAATTTGAATTCATCCGCTGGCAGATGATGCCTCCTTATGGGACACCGCCACCATACGCAACAATGTATGCTCAAGGCACACCATATCAGCAGGCTCCTATGCCACCGGTAGTCCACTCTCTTTTATTTTACTTGGCTGTATAATTTTATCATGCTTCTGTATGGCTCTTAATGTTTCTACATCAGGGCTCACACCCATACAGCCCATATCCTGTTCAAGCACCAAATGGGACAGTTCAAACTCCTGTAAGTTATTGACATCTTTTAGCTGCTCTATTGCTCGGTAGAACAAAAGAACAATTTCACCTGATACTTTTCGGAAGTTTATTCTTAGAGTCTTTCTGTGTGTCCTTATATTTCGGGTCTGGAAACATTACTGTCAAACTTGTTACTTAACAATTATCACTATTCAATTATTGTGCTGCATAGGGATTCATGTTTTAAAATTTCCCTTTCTGTTTCATCATTATTAGACATCTGGCGCTGGAGGGTCGGAGACAGATAAGTCAAACAAAAATAAGCGGAAGACTCCCCTGAAGAGATCCAAAGGAAGCTTAGGTAGTCTGGATGTAGTTACAGTAAAAGATAAAACGCCACCTGCAAAACCTTTAGTGTCATCCTCCAATGAAGGTTCTTCACAAAGGTAATTCCTTTTATTCCGTTCATGTGTTTCTAATGGATGAATGACGAGTCCTCAATAATTTGATATGCAGCGAGAGTGGAAGCGGAAGTTATTCTGGAGGAAGCAGTACAAATTCTAAAAGTGTATGTAATTTCATCATATTTACCTTTTTTATGTTTATCTTCATTAAGTTCATTAGTATTCTGGTAGAGATTCCAAACAGTCTACTTTTTGTTTCACTGTTCTCCCAGTTGTAGGTCTTGTTTGGCATGAGAAACCACCAAACTTTCCGATTTTTTACTATTGCCAGATGACACCTGCACTGCCGATCCAGTACATATAGAGGTGCTATTTGGTAGCGTTGCACACTCGTTCTATATAGCAAAGAGGGAACTGACCAAATCAATTGGATTTTGCTTCTGGTCGGGGTGCAGGCCTTTTGCTAAATCCAGCAACCTCCTGGTTAAGAGGATACTGAACAATGATTACCAGCTCTATTTTTTGTGGCAATTCTGAAGAATTGAATGGTAGCCCTTCTATTTGAATTCTTGATGGTTACACAGCCAGCACCTTAACAGATGTGCTGATTATTATTAGTTTCTTACTATATTTGATTCCGTGTTAATATCAATTGCTGGTCACCCTCTTTATGCTGCATGCATCTTTGGTAGTTGTATAAGATTTATCATTGCCAATTTTGTTCATGTTGTTTGAAACACGTGCTTATCCTGCTAGTCGTTGGACAAACTAGATGCTTTCTTGTCCTGTATGGTCGATATTACCGTCATCATGCTTACCTAAGACCGACATAAACGAATAATTTGCCTGCAGGGTTCACACACAAAGGATGGTTCTGAGCACGGCCCGGCTAATGGTAGGTCCTAAAATCTCCTCTAGTGTAGTAATATTTAAAAATTGGTACTCAGCGCCTCATTGGGAAGTGGGGAGAAAAGGATTGAGGAAGTACTATGAATCTTATAAAATGCATGTATATTGAGTACTTGCCAAGTTATCTTTGTTAGGAAATAACTACAATCTGATTGTTTCTTTTGGTCAGATGCTAGCAATAAAGGAGTCACTGCTCAGGGCACAGCAGTTGAGCCCACACAAGTATCTTCTGGGCCTGTTGTGCTTAACCCTATGATGCCATATTGGCCTGTTCCCCCTCCCATGCCTGGCCAAGCAACTGGTGTAAGCATGGGAGTGGATTACTGGGGTGCTCCTACTTCTGTACCTATGCATGGCAAAGCTGTCGCTGCACCGACATCTGCTCCTTCATCAAATTCTCGTGATATTGTTCTTAGTGATCCGGTCATACAGGTCTGTTATTATTTAGGCTTTAGTTCTCCTGGTTATTTTATCCCAGGGCCCTGCCGTGTACTTCTTTTTTCTCAGGTATGCTTTTTTTGTTAATGTAGGATGAACGAGAAGTGAAGAAACAAAAACGGAAGCAATCAAACAGGGAATCAGCTCGTCGCTCTAGATTGCGCAAGCAGGTCTGTAGTTTTTGCATAATTCACATGAACGGTTCAGTGTTATTTGTGGGCACGTGCATCTTCAGGGTAGTTTGGACTGTTGATAGCTTATCTAGGAGAGATCAAGTTGTTGGAGAAAAGAACCAGTTGGTGATGGTTCTCTAGTTGCAGGCTGCAATAAGATGAGGAGATAGCTCAGGATTGACTTCAGATGGACTGCTTAAGACTGTATTTGGCATTGCGGTAGATTATGACAATCCCGTTTGCATAGGCAGCGTTTACCTATTTTACCATTTTGCTAACCAAGTCTTTCCTGCTCTCGTGGATTTTTTTTTACAACGGATTTTAAACAAAGTTCAGCGGAGTATAGTTCAACAACTGCAAGCGACCACTATCAGATCTGGTGTCTAGTTATTGTAGCGTACCTGGCCAGTATGAAGTTTTAAACTAGTGAATTGTACCTAAATTTAGCCTAAACAGCGGTGGATTTGGATATTGGCTGGACTTGTTTGAATTGACTCCATGGGAATATTTCTAATTATGCATGATCATTGTCGGCATGCATGTGTGCCTGCAAACTTCGCCAGTAGTCTAGAATGGTGATGTTTTTTTTTTCTGTAGCATCTTCAATGGATGGCATAATCTGAAATTTTGAAGAATAAATAAGTGTGCAAACATTGTCTGAAAAAATGTGGTTATCGAACCAGCATACATTTGTTCCTGAAAACTGGTACCTGCATTTTCGTAGGGCTAAAAGCAAATTACTTGAGACACATCTTCAACTTTTCACCATACATTTGTTCCTGAAGTCATGCGTGTAGATGAAAACATGATGAATATCCTGCCGATAAAAATTTAGGTCAACTATGTACTTATTTGGTTATTTCCTGGCTCTGATACCTGCATGATTCGTTCATAGTTGGTTGTTTTGGCTTACTGAGAACTTTCGCGCTGCTAGCGTACCAAGTTACCAACCATATCTACTTTTCCTGCTAAGGGTATTGGAAACTGCTGTACCCAAATTACGCCATGGCTGGGTGTACACGGGCTCAAATTAAATGTGTGATGTCATGCTATTTCTTTGGAAAGTGGTATATTTAGAATACAATAAGTTTACAAACACATGAATAGGAAAACCATGGGAATATTGGTGTAGGCATGCACACAGGAAAAAACTTCAAAACTATAGACACGAAGAATGCAGGAATTCTAGACACAGAAGAGAGAAAAACATGTAGTGTTAATCTTCCTCCAAATTCCTATGGAATAGGCCATTTCTCAGGGGAATCCTGATGAGCTAGCTATTCGTTTGTTCCAAACGGCACCATAGGAATTTTTCCTATAGGGACCCAATCCTCCAAAATTTGTACATACATTTCTTTTTTTTATGCCAAAAGGACGCCTTAATGGAGATTTACTATTTATTTGTGATGTATTATATATGTTGCCTTATAAATGGTGTTATACTACAGGCTGAATGGGAGGAAGTAGCCAGTCGAGCTGATTTGCTGAAGCAGGAGAATAGTTCACTGAAGGAAGAATTGAAACAACTTCAGGAGAAGTGTGATAACTTGACCTCAGAAAATACATCTTTACATGTAAGTTCTTCCTTGTGTTTTTATTGTGTAGATCCTCAAAGCTGATCTTTATTATATATGTGAGACGTTCCTAATGATTGCAGGAAAAGCTTAAAGCGCTTGATAGTGAGAAACCAAATGGAAACTTGTGAAGCAGTGAAGGCCGCTTCACTTTCTGACTGCTGATGTAAGGCATAGAACTACTTGGTACTAGCTTCCACTGCCATTACAGAGCACGAAACCTAATATTTCTTGCACCTTTTCAGATAAACTGGAGGTGACATGATAGGCCGGAGATAATTAGGAGGTATTCATGTGTGCGATTAGATTTTTGGCTGAGATGGTAGGATTGTATCATAGGATTCAACATGATGGCTACAGATTCTTCGTCTTCTTCGTCCAGACGTGGCGGCTGCCGCTCTATGGTGTTTTCTTTTCCTGCTTTTGTGTGAGATGCTACCTTAGCAGTATGTAAAGATCCCCAAGTTATATTTGAGACTTTGCGGGATTAGCTTATAAGATGCTTGTTGTAGAGCTGCTGGTTGACCAGAACTGATGCTTGTTATAGTTATGATTTATAACATTCGGAGTTACTAATGTGTCTGATGTACTGAGGCACTCCTGCTTGCATCATATTACCAAAGGATGGTTTTACAGGAATTAATTCCCCTTGATGTCGTTTCTGAAAATGTCAGTGGTTTGAGCTATACACAATTTTCATTGTAGTTTGCAAGTTTGTGTCAGATATTAGCGCATGTCGGCGGTTTCAGATGCATAATTCTCATCTATAGTATGCAGTTTTATGTGAAACATTGACGGTCATTTTCGTACCAATCTTGAACCGATTGTTGACCACGCAACCGTAGCTCTAGCTCAATCACTTTAGCTGATCTATCCACTCGTTTTCTTTCTGTGTTTTTTGGTCTCCAAACAACACTTTGGCAGCTTACATTCTCCTCTTTTCACCCGTCCGTTTACCAGAGTCTATCTCCAGTTGAAACAAAAGGTCTTCGCACCCATGATCCATCATCCTGTTCAAACATGAAGGGAAAAAAGGTTGCGGCAGCTGCCTTTTGATCTCTTTTGTTTGTCACCAGTCCGGCGCTTTTGTCAATCACGTGGGGGGATGGCCATGGCACGGCACGCTTTTGGTCTCTTTTCCAAACTGTTGTGTGAGCTGGTGGAGCATTTCGATGTCGTGTGTATGCGGTGACCAAACGGAATGAGATCATCGTGGCCAACACCACAGCATACACGTACATATATGGGGCAGCCGGGGGAGAGACTCCTCAAAACTTACCAACGACAGACAATGATGATCGTTGCCCATATCCGTTTGGCCGGCCAGCGCAACCTAGCAATCGGTGGATGGAAAGACCGACCACACCCCTCATGGTACATGAGGAGAGGTGGTCATGGGCAAATTTGACAATTTTGATCTGTGGATGAAATCAATTCACGGAATGAACTCCCCGTGAAACTATTTCACACGCCTGGCCTTTTTGTGTAGCGTCCGCCACGACGGCGCCACACCCTACTGTGCAGCGCCCAGCTCGGAGGCGTTGCACACCAGTCCACCGTGGCAGCCTCTGGGCCCGCACCCAGCCGTGCAGCGCCTCCGAGCTAGGCGCCACACGTGTAATGTGCAGCGCCTCCAAGTTAGGCGCCACACACTTAAAGTGCAACGCCCAGCGCGGGGGCGCTGCACTGTGACTTATCCAGCCACTTGGCTGCCCCCCCTCCCCCACCCCTCACACCACACACTCCAACCCGAGCTTTGCCCCCTCTCCCACTCTCTCCCCCTCTCAAATCCTCTCCCAAATCTTGCATATTCGAAGAATTTGTCCGTGGATTTCAAAGTCAAACCCTCCCTCAAGGTAATCTTCTTCGATCCCCTTGTTTTGATCCAAGTAAAGTTCTTCCATTGCTCATTTCTTGCTAGTTTGGGTAAACCCTAGTTTTGTTTGGATCTAGATATTTGCATGGAGATGTGAGATGTTTGTTTGCCAATTTCTATGATTAGGCTTTGTTAGTATGCTAGGGTTATTCTTATGGGTGTTCTTATGTTGGTGCTAGGGTTAGGTTTAGGGCTAGGGTTATGGTTATGGTTATTGTTAGGGTTAGGGTTAGGGTTATGATTAGGGTTAGGGTTGTTGTTTGATATATATATTAGGGTTTCTATTTCGTGTTAATCCTTGAATTAGTACTCATGGAAGCAATGTTACCTTGTGTTTCTTGGAATGCTTATAGGGATGGGAAGAACATGTGTGTTTGTTCATCATGGGGACAAAGACGCCTTTTTGAAAGGCAATATAGAACCGGACCCGGATGAGCTTGACATGGTGTTTGATAGTAGTCCAAGCTATGCGGAGCTCTTGCAACAAGTTAGGAAAGATTTGAATTGGATGGACCCTAGTGATATCATTGAGTTGGAGGGAAGGCATAATGTTAGTTTTGGAATGCACGTCCGTTAGAAGACAATGCGTGTCAACTCGGAGCAACGTTGGGTTGCATACGAGGAGACGGTGGCCGATTCACTAGACAAGGCTCTTGAGTTATTTGCAACGAGGAAGGTTGATTCAAGTTTGCATTTGGACTTGAACCGGAACCCCTCCCCTTTGGTTGCTAGTAGCCCCCCACCCTTGAAGCGAGATGAAATTGTTGAACCGAAGCGAGATGAAATTGTTGAACCTCTTTTGACCCAAGAAGTGAGGCCAACATTGAGCCCGTTTACAAACAACCAAGATGAAGTTTTGCAAGAGGACAATGATGAGTATGCGGACGATGACAATGAAGTTGATCTCCATGACAACAATGTGGGTGATCTCGACAGATATCATTTGTAAGAGACACTGGACCATTCCATTCCTTTTTCTCGTGCATATGCATCGGACTCGGATGATGATGGTCCCGATGAACAAGTTGATGCGGAGGGGTTCACTGTGAAGGAGGCCGAAACTTTTGAGAAGGTATTTCGTTGGGATCATCGGACTACATTGTTCAAGGATGTTAGTCTCGCGGATGAAGCCGTGGTAGATGGTGGCCAATGTGCACCTCTTGGGGTTAGGCCAAGCTCTCACCGTGATTTGGGAGACGACAAGAACCGGATTGCTAAAGGTTCTAAGTTCGACACCTTGTTGGAATTGAAAATGTGGCTCGACAACTACTCGGTTACGCATTATCGTCCACACAAGGTGGTGCACTCGGACGTCAATGTGCGCTACACGGTTGCATGTGCATGTGAAGATGAAATATGTCCGTGGATTGTGCGTGCAAGACCATGGAAAGGAGGTCCAAGTTGGCATGTAGTGAGTTGTGTGCCAACTCACATGTGCCAAGGCAAGAGGGTGGATGGCAAGATCGTGTCTCAAGACCACAAACAACTCACATCCGAGTTCATCGCTTACAGGCTCTCCAACTCAATATCTACACTTCCAACAATGAGCGTCCAACATGTCATTGACCTTGTGAAAGCCATCTTTCATTACAAGGTGAAGTACGGCAAGGCATGAAAGGCGAAGCAAGCCGCATTTAAGATGTTGTATGGTACATGGGAGGAAGCATACAACCGAATCCCTAGGTTGTTGTTAGCCATGGCCGCGACAAACCCGGGCATGGTTCATGTGGTCGAGCCTCATGGGCACCAAACAACGGTTCATGAAGGAAGGAAAGTCAGAGTATTTGGCTGTGCTTTTTGGGCATTCGAGCAATGTGTGAGGGCTTTCGAACATTGTAGACCGGCCATCGCAATTGATGGCACGTTCTTGATCGGACAATACAAGGGCACCTTGTTGGTTGCGATAGCAAGTGATGCCAATAACCGGGTGTTGCCTTGGCATTTGCTTTGGTTGAGGTGGAAAACAATGACAACTGGGAGTGGTTTCTGCATCTTTTGAGGACGAAGGTGTTACCCGCTTAAAGGGAAATTTGTGTCATATCGGATCGGCATCCAGGAATTCTTAACGCGGTGGAGATTGACATTCCCGGGCATGCTCCGTTGCATCAGAAGGCGCCACACTTGTCTGTAGCTATCCAGAGAGCAACAGAAGGTTGGACAAGTTACAGACCTGTGTGGCGCCTAGCTGTGAGGCGCCACACTCCATAGTGCACCGCCTTCCAGGTAGGCGTTGCACTGTGCAATGTGGCGCCTCCAAGCTAGGCGCTGCACAAACACTTAGTGTTTTTTTGGCATTCAGACTGTGTCATTTTTAGCCACAGTTCAACATTGCATATAGTAAACAGTAAGGTTCAAAAAGTGTTCAACAAAGACATCATTTGTTAGAAAGGACCATCACAATAAGTTCAAGTTTAACATAGAGCTACCATAACTACAAGTTTCACATAGAGAAACCACCACTCCAAGTTCAACGACATAACAAATTCCACATTACTAAGAGCTACCACCACTCTGGGTTGAACATTATAAATAAAGGACGATGACTAGTGCTTTCCGCGCTTGCTGGCTCCTACCCTCCTCTTGACGGCTATCTTCTTCACCTTCCTAGGAAGAGGAACCCGCTCCGGCTCCGGCTCCGGCTCCGGCACCTCCACGTCATCCACTTCGTCATCCAAATAGTCATCCAAAGCAGCCATCCGCGAGGTGCCGACCGTCCTTTTGCCTCTTTGGGCGAAGTCCTCAGGTGTGTATTTGTCGATTCCCTTCCTAGGCTTTAACTCGTATGCAGACCGAACCTTGTAGGTCCCCAAGACCATATCATCAGGAACCTATGCATCCACAAAAGATATGGAAAGACCGTGTGTGAGGATATAGTTAGCAATGCATCAACAATTGGATATATATCCTCATGCCATACCTCTTGGGTGACCACACCCACATCCTCATCCTCCAGAGGATCAGCGTTGCCAGAAGTTGGATCTGATGGTGTCGCCGACCTAGAACGTTCTGGTGATACATACTCGGGGTCACGACAACCGAAAAGGTTTGATAGCCGCCTTAACTTTTGGCCCTGGCGCTGCAACATGAACAAGTGAATGAGACATCGAACATAGCAACACATGTTAAGTGCTAGTTTGAAGGAGATGTGAACCTTAATGAATGCTCGAAGTGCACCTTCCCCATCGCTTTTGCCAGCCGGGGTTGTTTCCAGAATAGTGTCGGTCTCATCAGCTGCTTTCTTGATCCGGGCACGCTATGAACAGAAACGGTATTAACGTGTTAGGAAAGTGAAGATGTGAATAGTGCGAATGGAAAAGCAAAAGGGCAAATACCACAAAGTTCATCATTGGAGCTGAAGGGATCACTAAGTTGCCTTTCCTGACTAATGCGTTGTACTGGTGCTGGGCTACCTCATCAAAAACGGTGGGTTCTTCCAAAATCTCCTCGGCATACGCCGGCTTGCATACCTCCACACGGGTGCTTGCAAGAAACCATGTGAGATAGTTGTTGAACGCGATCGGGCAGTGCTGACAAAGCTGGGCTCGTTTTCCAGCCCGAGCTTGCTCCACAGCAAGCGTGAACTGTATGATATACTTGCTGTGATGCTTAGCCCAATCCTTGATCTTCCGCTGCTTTTTCTTATCCAACCTGCAAGTTAGAAATAGAATATTAGCATCATCGAAACCGCCGAGAAGCCGCTAAGTGCTCAAGGTTGATTATATCTTACGCGTGTAGCACTATGTCCGTGTCCTCCCACTCTGGCGGGTGTGGCTGGAACAAACCAAACTGGCGGAACACCCGATGTGGCAGGTGAAGCTCAACCGCCCAGTTGCATATGAGTGGACACCGCATATGCCAGAGATCCCTATCCCTAATGCACATCAGATTCAGCCTGAACTCTAGAGGGTTCCCAAAGCTATCTCCTTTTCCATACGGTTCCCATTCAACCTACAAAATGGGATAGAATGCAAAATTGATATCGAGTTACGATAGAAGCATCATAATCACTTATGCAATTTCGATTCACCTGCTCAGGCATGATCGCGTCCATCTCGCTCCTGTACAGCTTGTACATGACCGAGGGATCATCCGTCATCTCATTTAACACATCCCACTTGTAAGCCCAAGTGGGGAACCGTAGTGGGTCGCCTTTGTCGTCCCAATCCTCGTACTTCACGATCTTCGGTCGTCCAACCGGCAAACGCTCCCAGCTCCATATGGAAAGTGCGAGCAAACAACCACCAATACCTCCAGATAGCCTACAACAGGCTTCGTCCAACTGCACATAAAAAAGAACTTGGTTGAATTAACAGTAAGATTGGATTCATAATGTACCAATGAAGTGAAACAGAAACAACTTCATACATGTATATACAAGTAAGCCAGTGTCGCCGAACCCCAACTCCATTTGCTATCGAAAACGGTCAACGCCTTGAGCCACATCCATGGAGCATTCTTGCCTGTGCCATCAGCAAACATAGTCCTGGATATCACGTACCACATGTAGACACGAGCATATGTCTTCACCGTGTCCTCATTAGCATCCTCAGGGCAAATACTGAAGTTCGATACAATCCATGTGAAAGTAGCACCGGCTGCGACTCTAACCTTCTTCTTGCCTTCTTCTTCTGGTTCGCGAGGCTCTGGAGGAACCTTACCAATAAGGGAAAACATCTGCTCGCGCCACTCATCAGAATCGGTGCTCATACATAGAGGATTCCCATCAATAGGAAGACCGGTGATCATAGCTATATCCTGGAGCGTCATGGTCATCTCCCCGGTCCGAAGATGGAAAGTGTGTGTCTCCGGCCTCCAATGATCAATAAGCGTTGTGAGTGCTGGAGCATTGTTGGGTGGCGTCGACCGGCTGACCAACTGAGTGAAAGGGAGAAGTCCTGTCTCCCTAACATAGGGTGTGTACCGCTCATCATAGCGCATCCACCCAAGGTTGACCCCGTGAGCCCGAAGCTTCAGAGGTGCAAGCTCCTACAAGCAAACAAACAAATCATTACATATGGGGGGTATGTGTTTGAAAAAAAACACGAAATTCATAACACCGGCAACTTTTATTATTACCCGCTTCTCCACCGACATAGCGTACGACCGGTGTTGTTTGTCCCAGTGATCATTGATAAGCCAAACCATCCTAACAATTTGAAAGAAAGCTTTATTGTCAACACGATTATCTTTTGAATACAAAAGAAGTAAAGTACGGCTACTAGATGCAAAATACAAAGCATATGTATCCAAACCATTCTTGCCAATAGAAATGTAATTTCAATAAATTAAACTAAGCCTACCTCATGCAAGATTCAATACAAATATCTTTTCCATATAAATAAAATGTCAACCTATGTATCAAAATTATATAAATAACATGTCAACCTATGTATCCAAACCATATTCTAATCTAACAAAGGTTCCCCAAATCTAATACATGCAAGATTCAAACAAAAGTTCCCCAAATCTAATACATGCAAGATTCAAACAAGGGTTCCTCAAATCTTCAAAATACAATATTTTCTATGGATAGAAAGAAGGGGATCGGAAGAGAGTACCTTATAGGATGGATTGGTGAAGAAATGCACGGACCAAATCGTCGGATCTGAAGAATTTGGGAGAGGGGATTGAGAGGGGGAGAAGAGGAAGCCGTCGGCGCGCCCCTTCTGTAACTCCTGGAACGAATGGGTGGGGTGGGGGGAGGGGGAGCGGGCGCCTGGCATCTAAGTCACAGTGCAGCGCCTACGGGCCGGGCGCTGCACATTACATGTCTGACGCCTAGCTCGGAGGCGCTGCACTGCTGGGGTGTGGGTCCAGGGGCTGCCACGGTGGACTGGTGCAACGCCCCCGAGCTAGGCGCTACACCTCAGGGTGTGGCGCCGTCGTGGCGGGCGCTGCACAAAAAGGTCAGGGGTGTGAAATTGTTTTATGTACAGTTCATTCTGTGAATTGATTTCGTTCAGAGGTCAAAATTGTCAAATTTGCCGTGGTCATGCTCGTTCAACTCATCACTTGTGACCGTTTTTTTCCCAACAAAAGAAGGGATAAAGTGGGCGGTCGTTTTTTTTGGGGGCGATTGATTGGCTTGGGCATCATGTGGTGTCACTGCAATGCTGCTGTACACAATGTCACGCACTTGTTGCCGGGATAAACTTCAGATCTCTCCCTTCACTTTCTTTGCATTTCTCCACAAGAAAAGTTGCAAAAAAAAAACAGATCTTACATTTTGGGAGTGGTTGCATAGAAAGAAGTCTTGTCACAAGGATGGGGATGGCATCAGAGGAGTAGGAGCAGGAGCTTTCACAGGGCTGTCCCCCTTGCAACCATCGGGAGGAGATGGCATGGCAGTGGCAGTGGCAGTGCATGGGATCCATCAGAGAAGAGCAGGGCAAAGGACGGAGGCAGTGGGAGGAGCAGAGTTAACTTGCAGGCAGGCATGTTGTGCAGCACGCAGACGCAGGCGCAGAGGGAACGCAAAAGCCACACTCAAACTGCTTTCTGACAAGGAAAATAATTCACGCACTGCTCATGACCCCATGGCCCCATGACCATACCATTGGGCACAGCAGAGACGACAGAAGAAAAATAAAATAAATGAACGAAAGTACACCGGCCACCGCCCAAACAAACCCAAGCAAGTACACAAGGCGAGTAATAAACTGGGAGTCGGAGGCAGGCATGGCATGTCATGTTGCGCAACAACAAGAGAGCAATGCAATGCGCAACGGAAAAAGGGCACAATCCTGACTCACCCCTGACTAAAGTATCATGCCACCCTCTCCTCTGGTCCCCCTGCAACCAGTTCATACCTTGCACACACACCTCACGCGCATCATCATCCTTTTCAACTCCTCTTTTTAATTTTTTTACATACTAGTACTAGTACTATTTTGCTTCAGTTTTTTTTGCCCAACAGCGCACTTGATATACTCCTACCTAGTAATTATAATTATTATCGTGTACTGGATGGATGGGTAGATGGAGCACACTTAACCCTAGGAGTAAACAAGTGCTAGCTTAGCCTCAGCTAGACCAGGAAGGAAGGAGCGAGCAGGGCAGGAGCATAGCAGCCCCAGTCTCGATTGTCTAGCAATTGTGGGGCGCTTTCCCGCTGCTTTTCTCGGATGGTGGTGGCGCTAGTGGCCACCGATGGCCATGGTACAAGGGAAAGTAGAAAGGAAAGCCAGAAGTGTGTGTGTGTATGCCCAGTCTCATCTCATCTCATCTCATCCTTATGTTGTTGTTGTATCAACAGATACATCCTTTTCTTGTACCACTTCCGAGCTCTGACCACTGCCCGTCTGTCTCGCATCCCATCGCGTCGCGTCTCATCCCCGCCCTACCAGTAATTTACCAAACCTCTGCTGCATTCCTCCACAATTAAACACCACGGTGGGCTCGACTCCCAGTGGGGGTGCCACCACTTTAACTGAACACACCACCTTCCTGCCTGCCTGCCCTCCCCTCCTTCCTCCTCACTTCGCCTCTCCCCCTTCCTCCCCCCTTCGAGTCGGTGCGCGCAGGCGGCGCTAGGTCTTGGACGCGGGGAGCCATGGCCTGATCTTCGCTGCTCCCGGTGTTCCTTCTTCAAATCTTCTTCGCGAGTGGTGTGGGGTTGATCGGAGACGCAAGGAGGGGTGTGCTTGAGGTAATTAATTCGGTTCTTCTCCTTGCAGAAGCGCATGCATCTTTGCTGCTTTTCCTCTTCTTCTTTTTCTTCTTGATTCCGGCGTTTTCTTTTTTTACTTCATCCATTCTTGCCTTCGCGGTTCTGAGTAGGGTAATTCTTTGTGCATGTCTTGTTCGGCGGCTCAAGGGAGTTCGGCACAATTCGGTCTAGTCAAGATCAAGGGCTAGCCGAGATCTTTCATGTAAACTCTTTTGCTTTGATGGTTCATTCACCTCAAGCATGGTTTTTTTTGTTCTTTGTTACAAATATATTGCAGTGGTGTGAATCTAGTTCGTGTGCGCTCCAGTCCATGCCCACTCCTGTTCTGCCGGTTGGTAGCACGTCGCTCCATCAGGGTTTTGTTCTTTATACACACAAGAGTTGATGGGATTTGGCAGTCTCTTCTCTGAATAATTATGTTTTTTTTTTGCTTCATGTGTCTTGCCAAAATTGGCAAATCTCCTGGTCCAAGTGCCTCAATAATTTATATATCTCCTAAATAAGATACTCTACTCCATCACTAAGCTGTGGTGCACCACTTTTCCCAAAATTAATTCTTAGTATTATTGCTCCGGTTGCCATCGAGTAGTACCATGATGCATAATTCCAACCTATAGGATTGGTGTTGTTCAGCTTATTTGTAATGCAGTCTGGTAGTGGTGATCTGGTGATACTTGCAATGGCATGGACAAAAACAAGTCCAACCTAGTGGTCTTCAGAAACACCAGCATCAGATCACTTGTAGCAGGCACATAAAAAACACCACCAGGGAAGCCTTGTTTGTTGGGCCTCTTTGACAAAACAAAAAAGCATTCTTTGTTGGTGAATTTGGCGTAGCTGTCCAGCATTTATACTCGTGCTCTCATCAGATCTCCAGAAACACCACAGGGGTTTGGATGGGAACATCAGGGCTTCCATCTTTTCATGACAACAACTGAATGTGCTATTCCTGGGCCCTTTTCTTTCAGATAAGGTTCCGTTTTAGAGATTCCCGGACCAGAAAAGAGGCCACGCTTTTCGTCTGTTTGTCCTCTAATTTGGCATCAGATGTGGCATATCCAGGCTTAGCAATGGATCCGATACTTGTCTTGATCTGACTGCACTCCACATTCAGACACATTCAGTTATTCAGCACACATGAAGCTTGAAAAATTCTGCTTGTGCCCCTCTAGCAGCCCTTTAGTCATCTGGATAAATCTGAACTTGCTTAGATTCCTAAATCGACAGCATAATGAACTGTCGTCTTCGGAATCACGTAAGCCAGAAGCAATTTCGGAGAACAAAAGGTGTGTCAATTCAGACTCCATAGTGCTTATCCACAGGGCTATCTGATTGCAAGCACCCCCATTTCTAAGATTCAGTTTGTCATGATCACCGCACTGACAAGAGCAACACATGCTATTTTATCCTTGTACAACTGTAGTGAGTGAGTCAATGAGTGCAGCTGAGACTAGAAACAAGAGATCCTTTTCAGTTTTATGCATCAAATCATCTCACCAAGTACAGATCGACACATGCACTTGCTTACATGACTTGGCCTGTTCTCTGGACGCATGCAGGTGAGAGATAGATAAAGGAGCAAACGAAGTGCAGCGAGAGAAAGAAGACAGAGAGAGATTGTTGAGAGATGAAGAGCGGCAGCGTCCAAGAAGCGTGTGAGGATCAGGTGTCTGAGATCAGCAGCCAGGCGGCGTCCAACAACAACGAGGCGTCCAACACCTCCTCCCGCCCCAAGCTCGCCCTCGACCTGTCGCTCACCGTCACCGCCGCCGCGGCCACCACGACCGCCGAGTCGAGCACCACCGACAGCAACGGCGGCGGCGGGCAGGCCGTGCGCGAGCCGACGCGGGTGTTCACCTGCAACTACTGCCAGAGGAAGTTCTTCAGCTCGCAGGCGCTGGGCGGGCACCAGAACGCGCACCGGCGGGAGCGCACGCTGGCCCGGCGCGCGGTGCACCGGCTGGAGGCCTACCCCTACGGCTACGCCGACGTGGCCTCACTCCCGCTCTACGGCTCCCCCGGGCTGTACCCTATCGGCATCCAGGCGCACGCGTCGGCGCTCCAGGGCGCGGCGGCGCAGGCGGAGCGGCAGCAGCACCAGCAGCAGGACGCCGCCGTCCTCGCGGCCACGCCGGCGCGCGCGCGGGCGCTGCTGGGACCGATGCCGTTCCTCGTCGGCGGCGACGAGGAGGTCAGCTTCGGGTGGCCCGGCAGCTTCAGGCCACCGCCACCGGGCGCCGGCGTGCTCCCCCTCCTCCACTCAGGCCCCAACTTCGGCAGCAGCAGCGGCAGCGGCAGCATCGTGGTGCAAGCCGACGAGGAGCCCGACCTCACGCTTAGACTCTAGCCGCCGTCCGTACGCCGTCGATCGCTATGCCTAGGTTGGTGCAACTCGTCAGGCTCTCTTACGTCGATCAACAGACCATGATGGTAGACGACGACCCGTATTTGTTTCATGCGTGCGTACGTACGTACGTACGTGGAAGTATTTCTGTACAGTTTTGGTGCTCTTCTGTGGTATTGGTAGTAGCGTGTACCCTACAACTTCCCGCGGTATAAAGATTCATGTGATCAATCAATCATGTTGCTGCGTCCATGAACTCCAGAATGTTTTTTCCCTTTTCCTTGCTAATAATGTTGTCGTGTGAGACCTCCCGTCCCGGCCAGTGCGGCGTCGACACGCCTCCCCCGCCGTCGCTCTCGGCGGCGGAGCCGGAGTAGTACAACGGTGAGCGACGGGTTGAGGTCGAGGCCATCGCTGCTGCTGTCGGACCATGATGTCCTAACAGGAGTTGCGGCCTGTAGCTGTGACCAGGATCAGGGCCAACAACCGAACAAGAAAATCCACGCGGGATCACAACGCGCACACCAACAGTGTGGCCTGGCCTGCCCAGCGAAAAAACATAGAAAAAGAGAGGAGAAAATGACACGCTGGGAAGTTGAAATATTCTCATGACGAACGATGCCAATTATAGCATGGCACAGCATGGGGCTGAATGCACAGGTCATGACCCAACGACTGCACTCTGCACACCATCAGGCAATGAGCAAGCAACGAACTGAAAATGCTGTCAAGTTATATCCGCCGGCGCAAGGTTAGGCCTCCTCCGCTTATAACAACAGTTAATAACGGGTAGTAAAAAAGAGCAAATTACAGATGGAACACAACAGCTTTGGTTTCGAAACCATTCCACTCTAATGGACAACAACAACAGCGCATCTCCAGGCATTCAGGAGCAGCAGGTGGTGATTTTTTGTTTTTTTTTACCGGGGTTCCTCTCTACACCCACATCTTCTTTGTGGCCTCCATCCGCTCGAGCAGGCCCTGGATCTCGGTCTGCATCCGCAGCTTCATCTTGTGGTAGTCGTAGTGCGAGTTCTCCAGCGTCTTGAGCTCCTCCATCTTCTTCCTCCTCTTCTCCTCCGCCTCCTGGAAGCACAGCTTCGCCACCTTCGACGCGTACTCCTCCTCCATGCTCTGGATTCTGTTGCGAACCATCTGCCGGTAGTTCTCCACCTCCTTCCGGGCGTCGTCAGCCAGCTTCTGGAACAGTTTTGCTTCGGCTTCCTTGCACTTCACGACGGTCTCGAGGGTGGAGGCTTCGTCGTCCTTTGAGGTGGTGCTGAAATGGGGCTCGATAGAGAGCGGCTTCGGGCTGGCGCCGAAATGGGAATCAATGGACAGCGGCTTTGGGCTGGCGCCGAAACGGGAATCGACGGACAGCGGCTTCGGGCTGGCGCCAAAACGGGAATCGACGGACAGCGGCTTCGAGCTGGCGCCGAAACGGGGTTCAATTGCGAGCGGGTTTGAGCTGGAGCCAAAACGGGGTTCAATAGAGAGTGACTTTGGGCTGGTCTTGAGCGCATCAATCTGTGAGTCGAGAATGGAGGTGCTGGCATTGAAATTGAAGGATTTTGGTGGACTGATGGTCGGAGATAGAAGGGGAATCGTAGATTGGCTCGCCTGATTTGCTGCCAATATGCCTTTGGACTTGCTGCCAGTAACAGAGCAATCGGTAACGCCATCTGTGAAAACATAAAGATTAGTTAGAGCTGTGGTACCTGAGAAATTCTATAAAACTATGTCGGAATTATTTTCCATTGCTCTAAAAGAACATATATAATGACGCCAGATTTTAGTTGTATTTGGAGAGATGGGAGTATTATAATAGATTTAGTCTCAACAGAATATACATTTTGATTCTTACATCATGCCCAACATCGCATTTTGGAACCCTTAACTGTTCATGGTTCAGTAGGAGCAATATGTTTTCCAACAGAGTTCAAGAAAGCTACTGTTGACAAAAGAAAGATATTCAAGGTTAACTCATTCATTTAGAGCCATTGGCTTAATGCTATAATCATTTTTTTCCTTTCGAACTCACTTGAATCAAAGTCACTCAGCCAAAACACTATCCAGCTTTGCCCTTATTGCAATGCTAAATGACTGGAAGTTCATTGTGCATATCTACAGGTGTACCGATGATGTGGCCATGCATACATCCTTATGGCAAAGTGGTGAGTTGTAGTGCCACACAACAAATGGATATCCCAAATATGTGACAACCGGAAACAAATTGTGAACATCTAAACATGACTGGGCAATGCCAGAGTTGTAGTGCCACAGCAAATGGATTCCCCGAATATGGGACAAACAGAAGAAACTGTGAATACCTAACATGACTGACAGAGACGGTGTGTAGCACAAAATATACATAATGATCGTATTTCCAAACAGTTTAAAGGGGGGACCCACATGGAAAGTGTATGCAGATGTGACATGATCATGCTAACACAAATAATAAAGCAAGTAATAATTCATTTAGAGAACTCAAGTTTGTAACACCATGCTTTCGAATGCAAAGTAAAGAGATCTCACATTTGAAGAATTGCAGCATGTTGTTCAATGCATCCGGCAGGGAGATAACTTTCTTTGAAAGCATGCTGAGGACCTCTTCAGCCTTGGCATGAAGCCCCTTTCCCTCAAAATCATCACTAGCAGCAAATATCTTCCTGACAACATCTAGCTCTTTCATCAGCGTCTCAGCATTCCAGTTCTCTGCGCAGCAATTGAACACCTCCTTAACAAATCCAAACATCTCAGAAGAATGGCTGCAACCAAGACACTGGAACTGCATCTCAGTCGTCCCTATCGGCCCCTTGAGTGTCGGGCCTGGTCTGATCAAGTTCCTCTCCAGGCCGCACGCAGCATGGCACCAATGGCCGCAAACGTCACAACCGACCCAGCTGCAGGTATTTGCAGCGCAGTCAAACTTGTGGCACACCGGGCACATACATGCGCCACAGAAGCCTTTGTTGCTGGAGCAAATCTTGCACTCGCAATCGTCCACAGGCAGCATGCTCTTGCAGTTGAGGTTGCGGCACCGTGTCATGAGGAACATCTCCACGAGCTCGCTGCTTGGTACGCGGCCCTTGCCGGTGACAAACGCGGCCGAACCAGTCTTGATGGCCACCAGGATCTCCAACTGCGTCCTGTTGGCCCGCGCCAGTGCCTCGGCCGTCAGGTCCGACCGGCGCTCCAGCCTCCGCTGCAGGCTGGCCAGCTCGTCCCTCTTCTCCGGAGCGTCGACCATGCTCCGCACCGCCGCCCGCAGCACCTCCAGGGACTCGCTGGGGAACTCCTGCAGCACATGCGCCATGGCCGACACGGAGTCAGACACGATGTCCCGCAGGATCCTATCAGGCCGCGACGTATGCCCGGCGCGGCCGCCGTCAAAGCTGCCACCCGCGCTGGCCGCCGCCGCGGCCGCAGCTGCCGCCATCTTGGCGGCGGGGAGTTCGGTGGGGAAGAAGGAGGAGGTGCCCTCCTTCATCGGCGGCGTGGCGAAGGCGACGCTGCCGTCCCCCATGGGGCGGAAATTGAACCGGCTGTGCACGGAGCCGTTGGTGCCCTCCCCTGCGGCGTAGATGTCGGTGGAGTTGTGCGTGAGGGAGCAGCTGGGGTTGTGCGAGAACATGGAGTAGGAGTAGGACATGTCGTCGGAGTTGATGCTCCGGGTGCGGCCCGTGGTGGCGCTGTAGGTCCGCCTGGGGGGCGGCGCGGCGGCGGCGCCGGCCGACGCGGCCCGGAGATCTCCATCGGCGGCGGGGGCCGACGGGAGCTGCTGCTGCTGCTGCGCCTGCCCCTGCCCGGGCCCGTCGGACGGGAGGGAGAGCGAGAGCTGCAGGGAGTCGAGGCGGGGCTTCTTCCCGCCGACGACTGAGGAGTCGTCCCCGGGGGGATCGCCGCGCTTGGGCGCGGAGAGGTGGAGGAAGTCGCGCTCGACGCAGAGCTTGGCGTTGGCGGCGTCGGCCGCGGCGGCGTCGGCGGCGGGGTTGGGGTTGGGAGGCGAGGAGGGGCCCGGCGCTGCTGCCGATGCGGAAGCAGCGGCCTCGGCGGCGGCGGCGGATGCGAGGGTGGGCTTGTCGCAGAGGTAGCTGCTGAGGGTGAGCTCGCGGTTGGGGAAGGGCTGGTCGGCGGGCGGCGGCGCGGCGCCGGGGTCCTTGGATCCGTCGGAGTCGCCGAACATGGCCGCCGGATTCGCGGCGATTTCCTGCGGGCCGCGGTGCGCTCGGGGGTGGGTTGGGGTTGACTTCCGCACGCCGAGACGCGGAAATGGGGCGGACGGGACGGCGGGGAGTGGGAGGAAACTGTGAGCGCAACTATTTTTTAACCTCTTGCTTTTGGTCTGTCCCTCCCGAGGGCTTGCTTTCTTTTTCTTTTTCTCTCTCTCCCGTGAGATGATGAGATGAGAAGACCGCGGGCGCGTGGAAGGGGGAATGAATGTCTCGTCGCGGCAGAGGAGCTTCCTTCCGCTCCCGGTGGCTGGCTGGCGCCCGTGACGTTCAAAGCAGCAGCGGCGTCGCCTTGCCGGAGCTACGGACGCGTGAGGCTTTTGGCCGCTTGCCCGTCTTGGAAAAACGGACCGTAGCGCCAGCACAAGTCGCACTGTCTCTCTCTGACTATTTGAAACGCGGAGATATTTTGTACGGCGAAGCGTAGAGATATTTACGCACTGTTTTCACTCGCCGTCATTTCTTGTGCGTGAAAGTGGGGCAGTGGTAGACGGAGTAGCGTGGAGAAAAGCGACTCGTCGTCAGTCGTGCGTCGTCACCGGGACGACAAGAGGGGGTCAAACTGCATCGTGTGATTTCGGACAGCGACGACGAACGATCGATCGATCCCGTGTTTCTCTCGGAAAGACGATCGGACCATCTCCACTCTCGTGCAGGGTAAAGCAACCATCGGCTCATTTCCGTTCGCAAGAGAAAAAAAAACCCGGCTCGGTGCGAGCGGGTAGAAAGAAAGCGTGGGCCGTTTTGGTCTCGGTGGACTGCCGACGCGGCAGCAATCAGCAGTGGAGCACCCTCGGTGGGAGAATTTCTTAGCTTATCTCACGCCAGTCAGTGTGACGGCCTAGCTGTCTATCCAATATCCATCCGTCCATTGTTAATTGCGGCAACGACGCAATGCCAATAAGGGCATGTACAATGGTGGCATATGGATACATATGCATCATGACAAAAAGTAATTTGAGGCATCTACATTTATTTTTTCTTCTCAATGCAAACTATCACTAATGGGCTTTATTAAGAAAAAGAAAATAAAGACTCTAGTACACATGCATCTCTACTTTTCACTCCAATATTTTCAGCTTTTGTCACTGGACCACACTTTTTCTCTTCAAGCACCAGCCTCCTGAAGAGGATCCCGCTTCCCTATCCGAACATACTTTACGTCATATCCGATCCTATATGGCATGCGAGGCATCACCTTGAGGCTATGCATTGTACATGCCCTAACTTGATCTCTAAGGCTGGTCATAGTGGAGAGTAACTTAGACTAGTAACATACATATGTTACTAGTCTATGTTACCACCTTTATAGTGGGGAGTAACATGTATGTAGTATCATGCAACCATCATTTATTAAGATGTAGACTCATTTTGCCTTGGGATGTGTTATGTTACAGTAACATATTATGTTACTCCAACCATCTCTCTCCTCATTAAATACATGCCATGTAAGCAAATTTTTCTTAGGATGTGTTATGTTACTTGCTATGTTACTCCCACTATGAGCAGCCTAACATAATGCCCCATTGCTTCCATGTCGATATGGTCCCTCATATATAATGCCAGCCAGCCTGAACTGGTCTGCATTTGATCTGAAAAATGATCTTAAAGACTTGCACGACGAGAAATGAAATGCAGTGGTTGAGAACTTGAGATGGCACATGCCCACTGCTAACTGCTTGGTCAGATGAATTCCAAACGGGCATTCAATTGTCAATTGGGCTAACAGGGTGTGCTTGGTTTCAATGTCAACCCCACGCCGCCAGCCGCCCAGCTAACTCAGGTGATAAATTACGTCGAAAAACACAGGCTGTTTATGAATCCTCGCCGGTTGCCACCGGTTGACCGGCCGGGCATCTTCTTTTTTTTTTTTTTGGCGAGAATCTGTTTTTTTATACACCAATTTTCTCTGTCGATCCTACGCGTTCAAATCAAGCTGTGCTGCATCCCCGTCCCCTACGCCGCGGGCCCGTGGCAGTCAGCCCTGCCTCGTCTCGGGGTTTTGTCGACGGAGCTCTAGCTATGCCGAGACTGCGTAAACAGTCTGAACATTAGGCAGTATCCCACGGCGGCAAATTTTCGTGTTTTGACTCTTTTCTAAAGTTAATCGAGATCTGGCTCTATTTTATAAAAATTTCGGGATCTAACCCTTTTTTACCGCCGTCGTCTCCGGCGGTAGGATAAGACAGGCTACCGCCACAGTCATTGACGATAGCAATTGGTCAACACTAAAACGGCGTTTGTTATGTACAGAGGCCTACCGCCGTAGCTGACGGCGGTAGCCCTAGCTACCTTACCGCCAGACTTGATGGCGGTAGCCTCCAAGCCACTATTCCGGCCAATCTTTTAATTTATTTCTGGTGTTGCATGCATGCAAGTGTGGCTGCATCGATTTGGGTGATTGGGTCATAACCTCTCTGCCACTATTTAAGCACTCTAGTGATTTGCAGCACCCGCTGGACCGTGGCATACTTAGTAGAAGTATATCTCACCTTGGTATATTAGCACATATGCATATGCTTACATTGCATGATATCTTCTCTAGCGTAGCACGTGTGAGAACTGAAGGCATATACGCATGAATCATTTTTGACAACTTCTACGTGGTTTATTCGTTTGGAAAAACTATAATATAACTTATTATTGATAATAGAAATCACCAGAAATTTGTTTCTAAGTGAAAAATATTTATTTATGTTTACTTATTTATTTCTTAGTGAAAAATATATTTTCGAATGAAAATAAGCAGGAGACTTGCAGATAAAAATGGCAGACGCACACGGCAACTCTGGCAGCACCATCTGAGGAAACACTGATGAGCACGCGCTGGGCGCGGCCACGGGACGCTGACGAGCCCGTGATGGCCAGGGTTCAACCCTAGGTAGATCAAGGCCTCCCTTGTTGCCACGGTGACTCGGGCATTGGTTTTCTCCTGCTGTGCTGCGAAGAGGGCGACGACGGCCGCGACTTCGCCCCTTGCGTCCTGCGCGTGCCTCCGGTCCTTCCTCTTTGCCGACTGCATGACCCGCTTCTCGAGCGTCAACTTTTTCTTCTTGGGCGGCCGCGGTCTTGCGGGGGCGCACGGGGCTTGCCTTTCGCAGAGGCGACGGAGGTGATGAGGTCGAACGAGGCGAGGGAGGCGAGGCCGGCGGCAACATCGAGGGTCGGCGCGTCGTCGTCCATGGCCAGGAGCACGAGTGGGCGGGAGGGTTTTGCGAAAGTGGAGGGAAATGGTGGTCGCTGTGCCACCGACTGGCGGGCAAAGGGGAGAATCTGTTTACTGTCCGTGCCGACGCAAATGAGACTTAAATTTGAGCCGGGAATGAGTCGGCAAACGAACGAAAAGTGGACGTGCGTCGGTTTGGGTCGGTGCGCTGTGCTAATTTTTCTATCCGCGGTGATCCAAACAGACACACGACGACGAAATGGGTCGGCGCGTTAGAGTAGCTCTTAGCAATTGTGATTGTACCATGGGTGTTTATGAAGAATCATTGGCGTGTGCTGCGATTCACAAGACCGTGGGTGTCATTTCTCATTTGCACTATTCTGGATAGCATATTAAACTATGTAGTATGCACATGCATGTGTATTGAAGATGCCATGGATGCATGCTTGCGTGCATGTACTGCCAATAAATAAAGAGCAGCATGCATATTGTATCAACCACACCGAGAGTGATTAAACGATGGCATGGAGGCTACCGCCACCAAGTCTGGCGGGAGGGTAGCGAAGGCTACCGCCGTCAACTATGGCGGTAGGCCTCTGTACTTACCAGACGTCAACTATGGCGGTATACCAGACGTCGTTTTAACGTTGACCAATTACTATCGCCATTGACTATGGCGGTAGCCTGTCTTAGCCTACCGTCACAGACCCTGGCGGTAGTAAAAGGGTCAAATCCCGAAATTTTTATAAAGTAGGGTCAGATCTCGAATAACTATTAGAAAAGGGTCAAAACATGAAATTTAGCCTCCCACGGCGCGGGCAACGGTCGGTCATCGTCTCTGTTGTCCATTAGCTAGCGTTGCTTATTCGCTTTGGTTTTCTTTGTTTATACTCGTTTGGAAGGATGGATGAAAGGATGATACACGTGCGTACACCGGAAGGCATGAAACTTCTTCTGAAAGAAACGTAATCCCAATCTGTACTTTCTGCGGCAGTATGTGGATGTCTCTCTCGATTCCGCAATTTGGCTCCGCATCTCCGCACTCTACTCCACTGTTTCTTTTTAGGCAACTCCACTGCTTTTTCTGTAAAGCTCACGGATGGCGCAGTCCACTCGCCGATAAGCAAAGCAAAGAGCGCACTGAGTTCAGGCAGTATCATCGATCGACACAGGCTCCTCCACTTACAATTTCAGCAGATTTTTTTTGAGGGATTACAGTTTCAGCAGATGGGCTAAAAGTAAAACCCCGTTATATATGGGCTGAATCAGAAAGAGACCGTTCAATTAAATCCGAGAACATTTATATAATTTTTTTTATGAATTCATGAACATTTTGGTATTAATGAATATATTTTGAATACATGAATATATTTTAAATTATTGACTTCTTTAAATTTGGGAACTAATTTGAATTCATAAACATTTTTAATTCATGAATATTTTTTAAATTCGTGAACCTTTGTTCAATCCATGAAAAAAATCGAATGCATGAATTGTTTTTTTAATTCATGAATATTATTTAATGCGCAAACATATTTTGAATTCATGAACTTTTTAAAATTCACCAATAGTTTTTAAATTCATGATTTTTTCCAATTCATGGACATTTTTAAATTTCTTGAACATGTTTTAAATTTGTGGTCTTTCTGACATTTGTGACTTTTTTATGTTATAATTTTTCAGTTAATTATTTCTGTGGAACTCGTTATTGTTTCATTCCACGAACTTTTGGAAAACTAACAAAAAGTCAGTAGGTTGGGTTGTTTAGGAAGTTGAGCGGTTGACAAAGTTGAACAGGGAGTAGCTTTAGATTGAATGATTGGTGAGAGCTGGTGTCGTAACAATTTTTAAATTACAAAGAACATTTTTCAAATAATCAAACATTTTTAATCTGGAAATTTATGAACATTGTTTGTCAGTGAACTTTTTTCATTTTGCGAACATTTTTCAAAGTCACGACCAATTTTTATTTTTTTATTTTTTTTTGAATTCACAAACATTATTTAAATTGTCATACATTTTTTTAATTACTGAACATTTTTCAGTTCATATTCATGTTTTTCCTTCTGTGAACATTTTTAAATTCATGGCCTTTTTAAAAATTAACGAATATTCTAACCCCGCGAGTATTTTTAAATATGTGAGCCGTTAGAAATTCAAGAACATATTTCTAATTCATGTCCGTTTTTCAAATACATGAAATTACAGTATGCAAATATTTTTTTCTTCCTAATTGGCGATTTTTAAAGTATTTTTATCATTTTCCATTTCATGAACTATTTTTGAATGCTCAATACATTTTTTCTAATTTGCAAACATTTTTTAATTCTTGAACATTTTTAAATTTCTGAATATTTTTTACTGAGAATAAATGATTTCCTGAAAGCTATTGAGTGGACTAAAGTTTTCTATTCAACAATCATTTCCCATTTTATTTTTATTTTCTTACATCTTTTTCTCCCACCATGATAGACATAGCATAGACAAACGGGGCGTAGCTAATAGAAAAAAAGGTGTCGTGAGGAAAGAAGAAAAGGAAGCAGAATGGGAAACTTTGATCTTTGGAGCCTTGGGTAGAAAAGAACTCAATGAAGAAGGCACAAGAATATTGATAAAAACCAAGTGAAACTTGGCAGGATAGAAGATCAGGTCAATACAAGACTATGAAAGTTATTTGGGAAAATTTGGAGAAACTTTCCTATGGAAGTATCTCAAATACTTGGTTTCCGTAGAAACAAAATATGGATGGTTTGATCAATTTGATGCAAATGGAGTCCATTTTAAACCAAGAGGTTGTGGCACACGACCCAAATAAACCCACACATCCAAATCCCTGAAATCGTTACATTATACCACTGATCCCGGTTAAACGTAACCCTAAACCGCCCCTATACCTGTTAGGAAGGGCAATCCCGATTGGGATCGCACATTTCTCTCACTAACTACATGATCCGACATTCTCATGTTCATCTTCTTCCTCAATCTCCACCCGTCTCTCCTATCCACCATCTTCCTCAAAAAGCAAGTATATTTTTTGCTCATCCTGTTATTGTTGTACTAAATGAGCAGTGGAGCATTTGATTCAAGGCACGGCCATTGCCGGCTGAAATCACTGTTTTGACCCTTTCCACGAAGTTTAGCACGATCTGGCCCCGGTTGAAAAAACATCATGATCCATACTTTTTCCTACCGCCGTAGCCCTTAGCGGTAGGGTACACGACAAAAAAGACACATCCGTGACATTATGGCCCGAACAAAAACTTTTTCTGTCATGGCTATGACACTTCTATGACGATAATTGTGACAAAAACACGTATGATCATACATGTGGTGGTCTCCTACTTCTATGGCAAAAAGTATAATAGAAAATGGGATTTTTGTCCTGGGCGGGCCGGAGATGCACCTACATGGCATTCTTTGGGCCATCCATGACTTCGAAAATCATGCTAGAAGTGAGGGCGAGGAAAATTTCAGGGAGCTCTCGGTTACGGTGGGTGGTCGGGGCCTAGCTTGATGTAGTGTAGTTTGCGCGTTTTTCTCGTACATGCGTGTGTGTGAGGCGTTCACTAACTGAACCTGAGTGAAGCGTTCGCTAACTAAACCCGAGCGATCAAACTAGCTAGCTACTACTGAACACGAGGGATTGATCCCACTGCGTACTGAAGCCGATCGATCCCTTCGCTGCTTTGTTGCATCACCCTTTCCTCTTCAAGGGAAAAACCAACGCAAGCTCAAGAAGTAGCAGGAAGAATTTCTGGCGCCGTTATCGGGGAGATCTACGCCAAGTCAAGACATACCTAGTACCCATCATAAAACTCTCATATCTTGCATTACATTATTCGGCATTTGCCCCTTGTTTTCCTCTTCCCCACTTCTAAAACGATTTTCAAAAAGATTTGCCTTTTTTTTCTTTGCCCTTCTTTCGTTCGTATTTTCGTTTGCCCTTATGTCTTACTTCGTTTGTTTCCTCGATTTCTTGGTATAATTGTGTGTTTATTGAAAATTAGAAGTAAAGAGTTTGTGGATCCTCATCCACTTGCTAATCTTTTTAAAAGATCCAACTATGATGAACCAATTGCTAATGAGTTGAGTGCACTAGATTATCTTTATGATGTTTTGCTTAAAATCCGTAAATCTGGAAATTGTGATGAAGTACTTTATGAAGTGATTCACGATAGATCTTTGAATTAAAAGCATGGTTGCAATGATGTTATTATAAATTCTATTAATGTCCATTATGTTAATGATATGCAAAACCCTAAGCTTGGGGATGCTAATTTTGTTATGTCTACTACTTGTTGCAATGATCATGATTGGGGTGATTCTTCTTATGATCTTGAAAATTTATTTAAGAACCATGACGAATATGAGATTGAGAATAATGTTTGCAATAATATTGAAAGTGGGTTTGTAAGAGTGTCGACTTTAGATCCCACATATTTGGAGAATATTCAATCTTATGAAATTTTTGATAAAAGTGGGTTTGGAAAGGTCATGACTTTAGTTAATGATAATCCCACTATTTTGGAAGAGTGTCAACTTTGCATGCATGTGGTTCATGTTGAAAATAGTTTATATGATAGCTATATTGTTAAATTTCAATATGATCCCACAGGTAATTATTATGAGAGAGGGAAATACGGTTGTAGAAATTTTCATGTTGCTAAATTACCTCTCGTTATGTTGAGATTGCTATTGTTTCTTTCCTCTTCCTTGCATATGCTAGTCTTTGCTTGCTATGATAATTTGTTTGCCTATAAGATGCCTATGCATAGGAAGTATTTTAGACTTAGATGTTTTTTTCCACATGCTATATGATGCTCTCTTTGTGCTTCAATTCTTGTCTTTCATTTGAGCATCATCGAAATTATCAATGCCTAGCTAAAAGGCTTTAAAGAAAAGCGCTTGTTGGAAGACAACCCAATATTTTTATTTCTTGTTTTTTTAATAAATAATTAATCTAGCCTCTGGTTAGATGTGTTCGTTTTTGTGTTGTAATTAGTGTTTGTGCCAAGTAAGACCTCTGGGATAGCTTACGGTGATAGTTGATTTGATCTTGCTGAAAAACATAAACTTTTGGGCCCAATCCTAGAATTTTTAAAAATCATAGAAGTGTGATAAATTTTTGATATTTTTATGCAAGATTGATATACAAATTGCCTCTGTTGTCCTAATTTTTCAGAATGTTTGGAGTTACGGAAGTACTCGAAGTAACCAGATTACTACAGACTGTTCTGTTTTTGACAGATTTTGTTTTCTATGTGTTGTTTGCTTATTTTGATGAATCTATGGGTAGTATCGGGGGGGGGGGGTATGAACCATGGAAAAGTTGTAATATAGTAGATATTGCACCAATATAAATAAAGAATGAGTTCACAAAAGTACCAAAAGTGGTGATTTATTTTCTTATACTAACGGATCTTATGAGATTTTCTGTTGAGTTTTGTGTTGTGAAAATTTTCAAGTTTTGGGTAAAGATTTGATGGGCTATGGAATAAGGAGTGGAAAGAGCCTAAGCTTGGGGATGCCCCAGAAGGTATCCCCTCTTTCGTCTTCGTCTAACGATAACTTTACTCTAGGCTATATTTTTATTCACCACATGATATGTGTTTTGCTTGGAGCGTCTTGTATGATATGAGTCTTTACTTTTCAGTTTGCCACAATCATCCTTGTTGTACACACCTTTTGAGAGGGACACGCATGAATCGTGATTTATTAGAATACTTTATGTGCTTCACTTTTATCTTTTGAGCTAGGCAATTTTGCTCTAGTGCTTCACTTATATCATTTAGAGCACGTCGATGGTTTTATTTTGTAGAAATAATTGAACTCTCATGCTTCACTTATATTATCTTGAGAGTCTCTAAACAGCATGGTAATTTGATTTGGTTATAAATTTAGTCCTAGTATGATAGACATTCAAGAGGGATATAATAAAAACTTTCATATAAAGTGCATTGAATACTATGAGAAGTTTAATTCCTTGTGATTATTTTGAGATATAAAGATGGTGATATTAGAGTCATGCTAGTAAGTAACTGTGAATTGGAGAAATACTTGTGTTAAGGTTTGTGATTCCTGTAGCATGCATGTATGGTGAACCGTTATGTAACGAAGTCGGAGCATGATTCATTTATTGATTGTCTTCCTTATGAGTGGCGGTCGGGGATGAGTGATGGTCTTTTCCTACCAATCTATCCCCCTAGGAGCATGCGCGTAGTACTTTGTTTCAATGACTAATAGATTTTTTTTGCAATAAGTATGTGAGTTCTTTATGACTAATGTTGAGTCCATGGATTATATGCACTCTCACCCTTCCACCATTGCTAGCCTCTCTAGTACCGCGCAACTTTCGCCGGTGCCATACACACACCTATTAACTTCCTCAGAACAGCCATCATACCTACATATTATGGCATTTCCATAGCCATTCCGAGATATATTGCCATGCAACTTCCACCATTCTGTTTTATTATGACACGCACCATCATTATCATATTGCTTTGCATGATCATGTAGTTGACATCGTATTTGTGGCAATGCCATCTTTCATAAAATTTTTCATACATGCCACTTTTGAGTCATTGCACATCCCGGTACACCGCCGGAGGCATTCATATTTAGTCATATTTTCTTCTAAGTATCGAGTTGTAATTCTTGAGTCGTAAGTAAATAAAAGTGTGATGATCATCATTTTTAGAGCATTGTCCCATGTGAGGAAAGGATGATGGAAGCTATGTTTCCTACACAAGTCGGGATGAGTCTCCGGACTTTACAAAAAAATAAAAGAGGCCAAAGAAGCCCACATAAAAAATGAGAGAAAAGGGAGAAGGGGCAATGTTACTATCCTTTTTCCACACTTGTGCTTCAAAGTAGCACCATGATCTTCATGATAGATAGTCTCCTATATTGTCACTTTCATATACTAGTGGGAATTTTTCATTATAGAACTTGGCTTGTATATTCCAATGATGGGCTTTCTCAAATTGCCCTAGGTCTTCATGAGCAAGCGAGTTGGATGCACACCCACTTAGTTTTCTTTTGAGCTTTCATAAACTTATAGCTCTAGTGCATCCGTTGCATGGCAATCCCTACTCACTCACATTGATATCTATTGATGGGCAACTCCATAGCCCGTTGATACACCTAGTTGATGTGAGACTATCTCCTTCTTTTTTGTCTTCTCCACAACCACCATATTCTATTACACCTATAGTGCCATGTCCATGGCTCACGCTCATGTATTGCGTGAAAGTTGAAAAGGTTTGAGACTAAGTATGAAACAATTGCTTGGCTTGTCATCAGGGTTGTGCATGATTTGAATATTTTGTGTGATGAAGATGGAGCATAGCCAGACTATTTGATTTTGTAGGGATAGCTTTCTTTGGCCATGTAATTTTGAGAAGACATAATTGCCTTGTTAGTATGTGATACGTCTCCATCGTATCTATAATTTTTGATTGTTTCATGCCAATATTATACCACTTTCACATATTTTTGGCAACTTTTTATATGATTTATTGGACTAACCTATTGATCCAGTGCCCAGTGCCAGTTCATGTTTCTGCATGTTTTTTGAATCGCAGAAAATCCATATCAAACAAAATCCAAATGCAATAAAATTTTACAGAGAATTATTTGGAATATATGTGATTTTTTGGAGTTGGAATCACCGCAAATGGAGGCCCACACAGCCCACAAGACACCAGGGCGCGCCAGAGGCCCCTGACACCTAGTGGTGGGTTGTGCCCTCATCGAACGTCGGTTGGAGCTCTAGTTCGGGCGCAAGGAAGCTTATATCCAAAAAAAAATCTTAAAATCTCAGCGCAATCAGAGTTACGGATCTCCCGGAATATAAGAAACGGTTTTCGGCGAGATTTGGGGAGCGCGAAATAGAAGAGAACAGAGAGGGAGATCCAATCTCGTAGGGGCTCCCTCCCCTCCACTGCCATGGATACCAAGGACCAGAGGGGGAACTCTCCCCCATCTAGGGGGGAGGCCAAGGAAGAAGAATAAGGAGGGGGGCTCTCTCCCCCTCGCTTCCGGTGGCACGAAGTGCCGCCGGGGCAATGATCGGGACGGCGATCTATATCAACAATCTTGCTACCGTCAACACAAACTCTCTCCCCCTCTATGCAGCGGTGTAACACCCCTTCTCCCCGCTGTAATCTCTACTTAAACATGGTGCTCAACTCCATATATTATTTCCCAATGATCTATGGTTATCCTATGATGTTTGAGTAGATCCGTTTGTCCTGTGGGTTAATCATGATTTTGGTTGGTATGATTGTATATTTTATTTATGGTGCTGTCCTACGGTGCCCTCCGTTCTCGTGCAAACGTGAGGCCCCCCCGCTGTAGGGTGTTGCAATATGTTCATGGTTTGCTTATGGTGGGTTGCGAGAGTGACATAAGCTTAAACCCGAGTAAGTGGGGTATGACGTATGGGAATAAAGAGGACTTGATACTTAATGCTATGGTTGGGTTTCACAACCTTAATGATCTTTAGTAGTTGTAGATGCTTGCTAGGGGTCCAATCATAAGTGCATATGATCCAAGTAGAGAAAGTATGTTAGCTCATGCCTCTCCCTCATATAAAATTACAAGAATGATTGCCGGTACTTGTTGTCGATTGCCTAGGGACAAATAACTTTCTTGTTGACACAAACCCCTTTTTCTAAACATCTAACTTTTATTTCTTGCAAAGTACTTCTAGTTTTATTCTTGCAAAATAGTTCTAGCATCACACGTACAAAATAGTTTCATACTTGTTTTCGGTAAAGCAAACGTCAAGTGTGTTAGAGTTGTATCGGTGGTCGATAGAACTTGAGGGAATATTTGTTCCGCCTTTAGCTCCTCGTTGGGTTCGACACTCTTATTTATCGAAGAAGGCTACAAAGGATCCCCTATACTTGGGTTATCCAGACCTTTTTCTGGCGCCATTGCCGGGGAGGAATAGCGTGGGATGAATATTCTCGTGTGTGCTTGTTTGCTTTATCACTAAGTAGTTTTTATTTCCTGTCCTAAGTTATTCTCTATCTTTAGTTATGGATATGGAACACGAAACACAAAAAAAAAATAGTTGTACCAGCTACTCATGGAGATGGGGAACCTCCTAAAACCCTCGATGCTTGTTATGTGAAACATATTATGCACTACTTTGATAATCCTGAGAAAACCCCATTCAACTATATAATGGGAGTAACATTGGATCAACGTGAATACTTTAGGGATTATCACTTGACTCATAAGGGAAACTTTTATGGGATCTGATTTATATGTTGCATTGGTATGCTCGGGATTTATGCTTGAGATATGATTATACTTGTTGCTCTAGGATGAATGCTCCACACCCTCCCCTTTTCATGCAAATTTAATGATAATGAAACCTTGGCTTCTTATGCTAATGGTATATATGATTACGATGATGTGGAACGAATAGAAGAATTTGTTGCTTTTAAGGGTGCATATGAAATTGAATCTTTGTTTGAAAAGTTTGAAGATTTTGATGATTCAGTTTATAGACCTGAAAATCTTGCTATCCTTAAATATTGCTATGATAATTATAAATACAATTATGATATTGATGTATTTATTGAGAATAACTCTGTTGTCCAAGAAGACACTAAAATTTTGCAGGAGTCTATGGAAGAAGAAATTGATGAAATTGCAAGCTCATTGGATGAAAAAGATGATGAGGAGAGCGAAGAACAAATAGAGGAAGAACGGATTAGCTACCCGTGCCCACCTTCTAATTAGAGTAAATCTTGAACTCATACATTGTTTAATGTCCCTTCTGTTGGAAATATGCCCTAGAGGCAATAATAAAAGCATTATTATTATATTTCCTTGTTCATGATAATTGTCTTTATTCATGCTATAATTGTGTTATCCGGAAATCGTAATACATGTGTGAATAACAGACAACAACGTGTCCCTAGTAAGCCTCTAGTTGACTAGCTCGTTGATCAATAGATAGTCATGGTTTCCTGACTATGGGCATTGGATGTCAATGATAACGAGATCACATCATTAGGAGAATGATGTGATGGACGAGACCCAATCCTAAACATAGCATAAGATCGCATAGTTCGTTTGCTAGAGTTTTCCAATGTCAAGTATCCTTTCCTTAGACCATGAGATCGTGTAACTCCCGGACACCATAGGAGTGCTTTGGGTGTGCCAAACGTCACAACGTAACTGGGTGACTATAAAGGTATAGTACGGGTATCTCCGAAAGTGTCTGTTGGGTTGACACGGATCGAGACTGGGATTTGTCACTCCGCTTGACGGAGAGGTATCACCGGGCCCTCTCGGTAATGCATCATCATAATGAGCTCAATGTGATCAAAGTGTTTGATCACGGGATCATGCATTACGGTACGAGTAAAGTGACTTGCCGGTAACGAGATTGAACGAGGTATTGGGATACCGACAATCGAATCTCGGGCAAGTAAAATACCGATTGACAAAGGGAATCGTATACGGGATTAATTGAATCCTCGACATCGTGGTTCATCCGATGAGATCATCGTGGAGCATGTGGGATCCAACATGGGTATCCAGATCCCGCTGTTGGTTATTGCCCGAGAGCCGTCTCGGTCATGTCTGCATGTCTCCCGAACCCGTAGGGTCTACACACTTAAGGTTCGGTGACGCTAGGGTTGTGAAGATATGTATATGCAGTAACCCTAATGTTGTTCGGAGTCCCGGATGAGATCCCGGACATCACGAGGAGTTCCGGATTGGTCCGGAGGTAAAGAATTATATATAGGAAGTGCAGTTTCTGCCATCGGGAATGATCTGGGGGTCACTGGTATTGTACCGGGACCACCAGATGGGTCCCGGGGGTCCACCGGGTGGGGCCACCCATCCCGGAGGGCCCCATGGGCTGAAGTGGGAGGGGGGGCCAGTCCTTAGTGGGCTGGTGCACCCCCCAAGGCCCATCCCCTGCGCCTAGGGTTGGAACCCTAGGGTGGGGGGGGGGCGCCCACTTGCCTTGGGGGGCACTCCACCCCCCTTGGCCGCCGCCCCCTTGGGAGATTCAATCTCCCAGGGCGGCCCCCCAGGGGGCCTATATAAAGGGGGGAGGGGAGGGGGGCAGCCGCACCCCTTACCCTGGCGCCTCCCTCTCCCTCTCCAACACCTCCTCCTCCTCCATAGAGCTCGGCGAAGCCCTGCCGGAGTACTGCAGCTCCACCATCACCACGCCGTCGTGCTGCTGCTGGAGCCATCTTCCTCAACCTCTCCTTTGCCTTGCTGGATCAAGAAGAAGGATACGTTATGCTGACCGTACGTGTGTTGAACGCGGAGGTGCCGTTCGTTCGGTGCTAGGATCTCCGGTGATTTGGATCACGTCGTGTATGACTACCTCATCCCCGTTCCTTGAACGCTTCCGCTCGCGATCTACAAAGTGGTATGTAGATGCAATCTCTCTCCCATGACTCGTTGCTTAGATGAACTCATAGATGGATCTTGGTGAAACCGTAGGAAAAATTTTAATTTTCTGCAATGCTCCCCAACAGTGGCATCATGAGCTAGGTCTATGCGTAGTTCTCTATTGCACGAGTAGAACACAATTTGTTGTGGGCGTAGATGTTGTCAACTTTCTTGCCGCTACTAGTCTTATCTTGCTTCAGCGGTATTGTGGGATGAAGCGGCCTGGACCAACCTTACACGTACGCTTACGTGAGACCGGCTCCACCGACTAACATGCACTAGTTGCATAAGGTGGCTGGCGGGTGTCTGTCTCTCCCACTTTAGTTGGAGCGGATTCGATGAAAAGGGTCCTTATGAAGGGTAAATAGAAGTTGACAAACCACGTTGTGGCTTTCATGTAGGTAAGAAAACGTTCTTGCTAGAACCCTAATTCAGCCACGTAAAACTTGCAACAACAATTAGAGGACGTCTAACTTGTTTTTGCAGCAAGTGCTTTGTGATATGATATGGCCAAAGTTGTGATGAATGATGAATGATCTATATGTGATGTATGAGATGTTCATGCTATTGTAATAGGAATCACGACTTGCATGTCGATGAGTATGACAACCGGCAGGAGCCATAGGAGTTGTCTTTATTTTTTTTGTATGACTTGCGTGTCATTGAGAAATGCCATGTAAATTACTTTACTTTATTGCTAAACGCGTTAGCCATAGTAGTAGAAGTAATAGTTGGCGAGCAACTTCATGGAGACACGATGATGGAGATCATGATGATGGAGATCATGGTGTCAAGTCGGTGACAAGATGATCATGGAGCCCCAAGATGGAGATCAAAGGAGCTATGTGATATTGGCCATATCATGTCATGTTTATTATTTGATTGCATGTGATGTTTATCATATTTTGTATCTTGTTTACTTAGAACGACGGTAGTAAATAAGATGATCCCTCATAATAATTTCAAGAAGTGTTCCCCCTAACTGTGCACCGTTGCGACAGTTCGTTGTTTCGAAGCACCACGTGATGATCGGGTGTGATAGATTCTAACGTTCACATACAACGGGTGTAAGATAGATTTACACATGCAAACACTTAGGTTGACTTGACGAGCCTAGCATGTACAGACATGGCCTCGGAACACAGAAGACCGAAAGGTCGAGCATGAGTCGTATAGAAGATACGATCAACATGAAGATGTTCACCAATGTTGACTAGTCCGTCTCACGTGATGATCGGACACGGCCTAGTTGACTTGGATCATGTAATACTTAGATGACTAGAAGAGGGATGTCTATCTAAGTGGGAGTTCATTAAATAATTTGATTAGATGAACTTTATTATCATGAACTTAGTCTAAAACATTTACAATATGTCTTGTAGATCAAATGGCCAACGTAGTCCTCAACTTCAACGCGTTCCTAGAGAAAACCAAGCTGAAAGACGATGGCAGCAACTATACGGACTGGGTCCGGAACCTGAGGATCATCCTCATAGCTGCTAAGAAAGATTATGTCCTACGAGCACCGCTGGGTGACGCACCTGTTCTCCCTGCAGAACAAGACGTTATGAACGCTTGGCAGTCACGTTCCGATGATTACTCCCTCGTTCAGTGCGGCATGCTTTACAGCTTAGAGCCGGGGCTCCAAAAGCGTTTTGAGAGACATGGAGCATATGAGATGTTCGAAGAGCTGAAAATGGTTTTCCAAGCTCATGCCCGGGTCGAGAGATATGAAGTCTCCGAAAAATTCTTTAGCTGTAAGATGGAGGAAAATAGCTCTGTCAGTGAACACATACTCAAGATGTGTGGGTTGCACAACCGCTTGACTCAACTAGAAGTTAATCTCCCGGATGAAGCGGTCATTGACAGAATCCTCCAGTCGCTTCCACCTAGCTACAAGAGCTTTGTGATGAACTACAACATGCAGGGGATGGTAAAGACCATTCCTGAGGTATATGCTATGCTGAAATCAGCAGAGGTAGAAATCAAGAAGGAACATCAAGTGTTGATGGTGAATAAAACCACTAAGTTCAAGAAGGGCAAGGGTAAAAAGAACTTCAAGAAGGACGGCAAGGAAGTTGCCGCGCCTGGTAAGCAAGTTGCCGGGAAGAAGCCAAAGAATGGACCCAAGCCCGAGACTGAATGTTTTTATTGCAAGGGAAGTGGTCACTGGAAGCGGAACTGCCCCAAATACTTAGCGGACAAGAAGGCCGGCAAAACAAAAGGTATATGTGATATACATGTAATTGATGTGTACCTTACCAGTACTCTTAGTAGCTCTTGGGTATTTGATACCGGTGCAGTTGCTCACATTTGTAACTCAAAGCAGGAGCTGCGGAATAAACGGAGACTGGCGAAGGGCGAGGTGACGATGCGCGTCGGGAATGGTTCCAAGGTCGATGTGATCGCCGTCGGCATGCTACCTCTACATTTACCTACGGGATTAGTTTTAAACCTCAATAATTGTTATTTAGTGCCAAGTTTGAGCATGAACATTGTGTCTGGATCTCATTTAATTTGAGATGGCTACTCATTTAAATCCGAGAATAATGGTTGTTCTATTTATATGAGAGATATGTTTTATGGTCATGCTCCGATGGTTAATGGTTTATTCTTAATGAATCTCGTATGTGATGATACACATATTCATAGTGTGAATACCAAAAGAGTTAAAGTTGATAACAATAGTCCCACATATTTGTGGCACTGCCGCCTTGGTCACATAGGTGTCAAACGCATGAAGAAGCTCCATGCAGATGGACTTTTAGAGTCTCTTGATTATGAATCATTTGACACATGCGAACCATGCCTCATGGGTAAAATGACCAAGACCCCGTTCTCAGGAACAATGGAGCGAGCAACCAACTTATTGGAAATCATACATACTGATGTGTGCGGTCCAATGAGTGTTGAGGCTCGCGGTGGCTATCGTTATGTTCTCACCCTCACTGATGACTCGAGTAGATATGGGTATATCTACTTAATGAAACACAAGTCTGAGACCTTTGAAAAGTTCAAGGAATTTCAGAGTGAGGTTGAAAATCAACGTGAGAGAAAGATCAAGTTTCTACGATCAGATCGTGGAGGAGAATATTTGAGTCACGAATTTGGCACACATTTAAGAAAATGTGGAATAGTTTCACAACTCACGCCGCCTGGAACACCTCAGCGTAATGGTGTGTCCGAACGTCGTAATTGCACTCTATTAGATATGGTGCGATCTATGATGTCTCTTACCGATTTACCGCTATCTTTTTGGGGCTATGCTTTAGAGACTGCCGCATTCACTTTAAATAGGGCTCCGTCGAAATCCGTTGAGACGACACCGTATGAATTATGGTTTGGGAAGAAACCTAAGCTGTCGTTTCTAAAAGTTTGGGGATGCGATGCTTATGTCAAGAAACTTCAACCTGAAAAGCTCGAACCCAAGTCGGAAAAATGCGTCTTCATAGGATACCCTAAAGAAACTATTGGGTATACCTTCTACCTCAGATCCGAAGGCAAGATCTTTGTTGCCAAGAATGGATCCTTTCTAGAGAAAGAGTTTCTCTCGAAAGAAGTAAGTGGGAGGAAAGTAGAACTTGATGAAGTGTTACCTCTTGAACCGGAAAATGGCGAAACTCAAGAAAATGTTCCTGAGGTGCCTGCACCGACTAATGATGATGATCAAGATACTTCTAATCAAGCTCCTACTGAAATTCGAAGGTCCACAAGGACACGTTCCGCACCAGAGTGGTACGACAACCCTGTCTTAGAAATCATGTTGTTAGACAACGGTGAACCTTCGAACTATGAGGAAGCAGTGGCGGGCCCGGATTCCGACAAATGGCTAGAAGCCATGAAATCCGAGATAGGATCCATGTATGAAAACGAAGTATGGACTTTGATTGACTTGCCCGTAGAGCGGCGAGCCATAGAAAATAAATGGATCTTTAAGAAGAAGACATACGCGGATGGTAATGTGACCATCTATAAAGCTCGGCTTGTCGCTAAGGGTTATCGACAAGTTCAAGGGGTTGACTACGATGAGACTTTCTCACCGGTAGCGAAGCTGAAGTCCGTCCGAATCATGTTAGCAATTGCCGCATTCTACGATTATGAAATATGGCAACGTTAAAACGGCATTCCTTAATGGTTTCCTTAAGGAAGAATTGTATATGATGCAGCCGGAAGGTTTTGTCGATCCTAAGAATGCTGACAAGGTGTGCAAGCTCCAACGCTCGATTTATGGGCTGGTGCAAGCATCTCGGAGTTGGAACATTCGCTTTGATGAGATGATCAAAGCGTTTGGGTTTACGCAGACTTATGGAGAAGCCTGCGTTTACAAGAAAGTGAGTGGGAGCTCTGTAGCATTTCTCATACTATATGTAGATGACATACTTTTGATGGGAAATGATATAGAACACTTGGACAGCATTAAGGCCTACTTGAATAAGAGTTTTTCAATGAAGGACCTTGGAGAAGCTGCTTATATATTAGGCATCAAGATCTATAGAGATAGATCAAGACGCCTCATAGGTCTTTCACAAAGCACATACCTTGATAAGATATTGAAGAAGTTCAATATGGATCAATCTAAGAAGGGGTTCTTACCTGTGTTACAAGGTGTGAAATTGAGCTCAGCTCAATGTCCGACCACGGCAGAAGATATAGAAGAGATGAGTGCCATCCCCTATGCCTCAGCCATAGGTTCTATTATGTATGCCATGCTGTGTACCAGACCTGATGTGAACCTTGCCGTAAGTTTGGTAGGAAGGTACCAAAGGAATCCCGGCAAGGAACACTGGACAGCGGTCAAGAATATCCTGAAGTACCTGAAAAGGACTAAGGAAATGTTTCTCGTTTATGGAGGTGACGAAGAGCTCGTCGTAAAGGGTTACGTCGACGCTAGCTTCGACACAGATCTGGATGACTCTAAGTCACAAACCGGATACGTGTATATTTTGAATGGTGGGGCAGTAAGCTGGTGCAGTTGCAAGAAGAACGTCGTGGCGGGATCTACATGTGAAGCGGAGTACATGGCAGCCTCGGAGGCAGCACATGAAGCAATTTGGGTGAAGGAGTTCATCATCGACCTCGGAGTCATACCCAATGCGTCGGGGCCAATCAAACTCTTCTATGACAACACTGGAGCTATTGCACTTGCCAAGGAGCCCAGGTTTCACAAGAAGACCAGGCACATCAAGCGTCGCTTCAACTCCACTCGTGAAAATGTTCAAGATGGAGACATAGAAATTTGTAAAGTGCACACGGATCTGAATGTCGCAGATCCGTTGACTAAACCTCTTCCTAAGGCAAAACATGATCATCACCAGAACTCTTTGGGTGTTCGATTCATCACAATGTAACTAGATTATTGACTCTAGTGCAAGTGGGAGACTGTTGGAAATATGCACTAGAGGCAATAATAAAAGCATTATTATTATATTTCCTTGTTCATGATAATTGTCTTTATTCGTGCTATAATTGTGTTATCCGGAAATCGTAATACATGTGTGAATAACAGACAACAACGTGTCCCTAGTAAGCCTCTAGTTGACTAGCTCGTTGATCAATAGATAGTCATGGTTTCCTGACTATGGGCATTGGATGTCAATGATAACGAGATCACATCATTAGGAGAATGATGTGATGGACGAGACCCAATCCTAAACATAGCATAAGATCGCATAGTTCGTTTGCTAGATTTTTCCAATGTCAAGTATCCTTTCCTTAGACCATGAGATCGTGTAACTCCCGGACACCGTAGGAGTGCTTTGGGTGTGCCAAACGTCACAACGTAACTGGGTGACTATAAAGGTATACTACGAGTATCTCCGAAAGTGTCTGTTGGGTTGACACGGATCGAGACTGGGATTTGTCACTCCGCTTGACGGAGAGGTATCACCGGGCCCTCTCGGTAATGCATCATCATAATGAGCTCAATGTGATCAAAGTGTTTGATCACGGGATCATGCATTACGGTACGAGTAAAGTGACTTGCCGGTAACGAGATTGAACGAGGTATTGGGATACCGACGATCGAATCTCGGGCAAGTAAAATACCGATTGACAAAGGGAATCATATACGGGATTAATTGAATCCTCGACATCGTGGTTCATCCGATGAGATCATCATGGAGCATGTGGGATCCAACATGGGTATCTAGATCCCGCTGTTGGTTATTGCCCGAGAGCCGTCTCGGTCATGTCTGCATGTCTCCCGAACCCGTAGGGTCTACACACTTAAGGTTCGGTGATGCTAGGGTTGTGAAGATATGTATATGCAGTAACCCTAATGTTGTTCGGAGTCCCGGATGAGATCCCGGACATCACGAGGAGTTCCGGATTGGTCCGGAGGTAAAGAATTATATATAGGAAGTGCAGTTTCTGCCATCGGGAATGATCTGGGGGTCACTGGTATTGTACCGGGACCACCAGATGGGTCCCGGGGGTCCACCGGGTGGGGCCACCCATCCCGGAGGGCCCCATGGGCTGAAGTGGGAGGGGGGGCCAGTCCTTAGTGGGCTGGTGCACCCCCCAAGGCCCATCCCCTGCGCCTAGGGTTGGAACCCTAGGGTGGGGGGGGGGGGGGCGCCCACTTGCCTTGGGGGGCACTCCACCCCCCTTGGCCGCCGCCCCCTTGGGAGATTCAATCTCCCAGGGCGGCCCCCCAGGGGGCCTATATAAAGGGGGGAGGGGAGGGGGGCAGCCGCACCCCTTACCCTGGCGCCTCCCTCTCCCTCTCCAACACCTCCTCCTCCTCCATAGAGCTCGGCGAAGCCCTGCCGGAGTACTGCAGCTCCACCATCACCACGCCGTCGTGCTGCTGCTGGAGCCATCTTCCTCAACCTCTCCTTTGCCTTGCTGGATCAAGAAGAAGGAGACGTTACGCTGATTGTACATGTGTTGAACGCAGAGGTGCCGTCCGTTCGGTGCTAGGATCTCCGGTGATTTGGATCACGTCGTGTACGACTACCTCATCCCCGTTCCTTGAACGCTTCCGCTCGCGATCTACAAAGTGGTATGTAGATGCAATCTCTCTCCCATGACTCGTTGCTTAGATGAACTCATAGATGGATCTTGGTGAAACCGTAGGAAAAATTTTAATTTTCTGCAACGTTCCCCAACACCTTCGTTCTTACCGAAGGATGAATGCTATGATAATTGCTATGATCCCGTTGATTCATTTGAAATATCCCTTTTTAATGAACTTGATGCTTGTTATGCTTGTGGCCAAGATGCCAATATGAATTATGCTTATGGAGAAGAACTTACTATAGTCCCTTATGTTGAGAATGGAACTATTGCTATTGCACCCACACATGATTGTCCTATTATCTTTTTGAATTGTCCCGACTACACTATATCGGAGAAGTTTGCACTTATTAAGGATTATATTGATGGGTTGCATTTTGCCACTACACATGATGATTTTGATGAATATAATATGCATGTTCTTGCTTCTCCTACTTGCAATTATTATGAGAGAGGAACTATATCTCTGCCTCTTTATGTTACCAACACGATAAAATTGCAAGAAACTGCTTATGCTATGTATTGACCTTTACTTGATGTGCATGAATTGTTCTTGTATGACATGCCGATGCATAGGAAGAGAGTTAGACTTCGTCATTGCATGATTTATGTTGCTTTGTGCTCACTACTAAATTACAAATCATCGTTCATTCAAATTGGCTTTGATATACCTCGGGATCCGGGTGGATCCATTACTTGAGCACTTTGTGCCTAGCTTATTGGCTTTAAAGAAAGCGCTGCTAGGGAGACAACCCGGAAGTTTTAGAGAGTCATTTATTTCTATTGAGTGCTTTTATAAAGTTTAAAAAACAAAAAAATATAGAGGGGAACTTAAAAGTTCACAAAAAGAAAAAAGCGAAAGTGAGAGAGACGAGCATTGTGAAAGTGGGGGACGCCCTTGAACTTTGTTCATGCCCATGGAAACTTTATGAATCTTAATTATAGGAAATTTTCAACAAAAATAATTATCCCCTTGTGCAAATCCATTGTATTATAAAAACAATGTGCCAAGATTTGCTTTTAGGATGTTTAAATTATGTTTGATTTTACATTTTTTACTGGAATGTCGAATTGTTCTGAAACTTTTTGTACTGTCTTTCTATACAAATTTTTTATTTTGTCCTATTTTTTCAGAATTTTTAGAGTTACAGAAGTATGGTGGATGTTCAAATCTTTATAGACTGTCTTGTTTTCACAGATTGCTGTTATAGCTTCATTATTTGCGTATGTTTGAATTCTTGTTGAAGCCTCCTTGACTTGGGGCCATAGAATTGTGATAGCATACAGTGGGTAATGTTTGTTTATAATTATACAATAATGTTACAACAGTACATGATGGGATTTCATTGCCATATTCACTAACCTCGCCACTAAAAGTTCGATTAAGTTCTGTGTGGATGAAGTGTTCGAAGATCGAGGAGGTCTCGATGTGAGGAGAAGGAGGATAGGCAAGAGCTCAAGCTTGGGGATGCCCAAGGCACCCCAAGTAAATATTCAAGGAGACTCAAGCGTCTAAGCTTGGGGATGCCCCGTAAGGCATCCCATCTTTCTTCAACAAGTATCGGTATGTTTTCGGATTTGTTTCGTTCATGTGATATGTGCAAACCTTGGAGCGTCTTTTGTGTTTAGTTTTTCACTTTTATTTTATGCACCATGCTGGTATGAGATAGTCCATGGTTAATTTATAGAATGCTTCATGTGCTTCACTTATATCATTTGAAGTTTGGATTGCCTATTTCTCTTCATATAGAAAACCCTCGTTTGAAGAATGCTCTTTTGATTCACTTATATTTATTAGAGCATGGTATTTTGTAGAAAGAATTAAACTCTCTTGCTTCACTTATATATATTTAGAGAGTCAAAAGGAATTGGTCATTTGCATTGTTATTCATAAAATCCTACATAAAATTTATGGATCACTGAATATGATATGTTTGATTCCTTGCAATAGTTTTGCGATATAGAGATGATAATATGTGGGAGGTACTAGTAAACGGTTGTGGTTAGTAGGAATATTTGTGTTAAGGTTTGTGATTCCCGAAGCATGCACGTATAGTCTCTCGTTATGCTATGAAGTTGGAGCATGATTTATTATTGATTGTCTTCCTTATGAGTGGCGGTCGGGGACGAGCGATGGTCTTTCCCTACCAATCTATCCCCCTAGGGGCATGCATAGTAGTACTTTGCTTCGAGGGCTAATAAAATTTTGCAATAAATATATGAGTTCTTTATGACTAATGTGAGTCCATGGATTATGCACACTCTTACCTTTCCACAATTTGCTAGCCTCTACGGTATCGTGCATTTCCCTTTCTCACATCGAGACGTGGTGCAAACTTCGCAGGTGCATCCAAACCCAGTGATATGATACGCTCTATCACACATAATCCTTATTATATCTTCCTCAAAACAACCACCATACCTACCTACTATGGATTTTCCATGGCCACTCCGAGATTTATTGCCATGCAACTTCCACCACTTTTGTTTGATGACTTGTGCATTCATTGTCATATTGCTTTGCATGATCATATAGCTGACATAGTAGTTGTGGCTCAGCCACCGTTCATCATTTATACATGTCACGCTAGATCATTGCACATCCTGGTACATGCCAGAGTCATTCATATAGAGTCATACTTTGTCATAGATATCGAGTTGTAATTTTTATTTCTTTTGAGTTATAAGTAAATAGAAGTGTGATGATCATCATTTTTTATTTTTAGAGCAGTGTCCTAGTGAGGAAAGGGTGATGGAGACTATGATTCCCCCACAGGTCGGGATGAGACTCTGGACAATGAGAGAAAAAAAGAAAGAAAAAAAGAAAAAAAGAAAAAGAAAGAAAGAAAAGAGAAAAAAGAAAAAAAATAGAGAAGGGGCATTGTTAGTATCCTTTACCACACTTGTGCTTCAAAGTAGCACCATGTTTTTCATATGGGGAGTTTCCTATGTTGTTCTTTTCATATACTAGTGGGAATTTTTCATTATAGGATTAGATGCACACCCACTTAGTTTTCATATTGAGCTTTCATACACTTATAGATCTTAGTGCATTCGTTGCATGGCAATCCCTACTCCTCACGTTGATATCAATTGATGGGCATCTCCATAGCCTGTTGGTTAGCCGCGTCGATGTGAGACTTTCTTACTTTTTGTCTTCTCTATATTTACCCCTATCATCATACTCTATTCCACCTGTAGTTCTATATCCATGGCTTGCGCTCATGTATTGCGTGAGGGTTGAAAAAGCTGAAGCGCGTTAAAAAGTATGAACCAATTGCTCGGCTCATCATCGGGGTTGTGCATGATAAATACTTTGTGTTAAGAAGACAGAGCATGACAAGACTATACGATTTTGTAGGGACAACTTTCTTTAGCGTTGATATTTTGAAGGACATGATTGTTTGTTGGGATGCCTGAGTATTGATGTCTTTATGTCAAATTATAGACTATTGCTTTGAATCACTTATGTCTTAATATTCATGCCATGATTAGATATATGATCAAGTTTATGCTAGGTAGCATTCCACATCAATAATTATCCTTTTTATCATTTACCTACTCGAGGATGAGTAGGAATTAAGCTTGGGGATGTTGATACGTCTCCGTCGCATCTATAATTTTTGATTGTTTCATGCCAATATTATACCACTTTCACATATTTTTGGCAACTTTTTTTATGATTTATTGGACTAACCTATTGATCCAGTGCCCAGTGCCAGTTCCTGTTTTCTACATGTTTTTTGTATCACAGAAAATCGATATCAAACGAAGTCCAAATGCAATAATTTCTTTTACGGAGAATTATTTTGGAATATATGTGATTTTTGGGAGTTGGAATCACTGCAAACGGAGGCCCACACAACCAAGCCACCAGGGCGCACCTGAGGCTCCTAGTGCGTGGTGGTGGGTTGTGCCCTGCTCGAACGTCGGTTGGAGCTCTAATTCGGGCGCAAGGAAGCTTATATCCGAAAAAAAATCGTGTTAAAATCTCAGCGCAATCGGATTTATGGATCTCCCGGAATATAAGAAATGGTTTTCGGCCAGATCTGGGAGCGCAAAACAGAAGAGAACAGAGAGGGAGATCCAATCTCGGAGGGTCTCCCACCCCTCCTCCGCCATGGAGACCAAGGACCAGAGGGGGAAATCTCCTCCCATATAGGGGGGAGGCCAAGGAAGAAGAAGGAGGGGGCTCTCCCCCCCCTCGCTTCCGGTGGCGCCGGAGTGCCGCCAAGGGAATGATCGGGACGACGATCTACATCAACAATCTTGCTACCGTCAACACAAACTCTCTCCCCCTCTATGCAGTGGTGTAACACCCCTTATCCCTGCTGTAATCTCTACTTAAACATGGTGCTCAACTCCATATATTATTTCCCAATGATCTATGGTTATCCTATGATGTTTGAGTAGATCCGTTTTGTCCTGTGGGTTAATCGTGATCTTGGTTGGTATGATTGTATATTTTATTTATGGTGTTTTCCTACGGTGCCCTGAGTTCTCGCACAAACGTGAGGGCCCCCCGCTGTAGGGTGTTGCAATATGTTCATGGTTTGCTTATGGTGGGTTGCGAGAGTGATAGAAGCTTAAACCCGAGTAAGTGGGGTATGACGTATGGGAATAAAGAGGACTTGATACTTAATGCTATGGTTGGGTTTCACAACCTTAATGATCTTTAGTAGTTGCAGATGCTTGCTAGGGGTCCAATCATATGTGCATATGATCCAAGTAGTGAAAGTATGTTAGCTCATGCCTCTCCCTCATATAAAATTACAAGAATGATTACCGGTACTTGTTATCGATTGACTAGGGACAAAAAACTTTCTTGTTGACACAAACCCCTTTTTCTAAACGCCTAACTTTTATTTCTTGCAAAGTACTTCTAGTTTTATTCTTGCAAAGTAGTTCTAGCATCACACCTACAAAATAGTTTCATACTTGTTTTCGATAAAGCAAATGTCAAGTGTGCGTAGAGTTGTATCGGTGGTCGATAGAACTTGAGGGAATATTTGTTCCGCATTTAGCTCCTCGTTGGGTTCGACACTCTTATTTATCGAAGAAGGCTACAAACGATCCCCTGTACTTGGGTTATCAAGAGTATGCTTGAAGTCTTATTATTTTTTTGTCAATATTAAACTTTTCTTTTGAATCTTATGGATCTGAACATTCATGCCACAATAAAAAAATTACATGGATAAATATGTTAGGTAGCATTCCACATCGAAAAATCTGTTTTTATCACTTACCTACTCGAGGACGAGCGGGAATTAAGCTTGGGGATGCTTGATATGTCTCTAATGTATATATAATTTTTTATTGTTCCATGCTATTATATTATCTGTTTTGAATGTTTTATATTCATTAATATGCTATTTTATATTATTTTTGGGACTAACCTATTAACCTAGATCCCAGTGTTAGTTTCTTTTTTCCCCTTGTTTTTGAGTTTCACAGAAATGGAATACCAAATGGAGTCCAAACAGAATAAAACTTTCGCGATGATTCTTCTTGGACCAGAAGACACCCTGAAGACTTGGAGTTCAAGTCAAAAGAGCCACGAGGCGGTGACAAGGGGGAGGGCGCGCCCCCTACCTCGTGGGCCCCTTGGTGACCCCCTGACCTAGTTCTGCCTCCTATATATTCACATATCTTCCCAAACCACTAGAAGCATCCACGAAAATACTTTCCCATCGCCGCAACCTTCTGTTCCCGTGAGATCCCATCTTGGCGCCTTTTTCGGCATCCTGCCGGAGGGGGATTCGATCACGGAGGGCATCTACATCAACCCTTGCCCTTCCGGTGAAGCGTGAGTAGTTTACCACAGACCTGCGGGTCCATAGCTAGTAGCTAGATGGCTTATTTTCTCTCTTCGATTCTCAATACCATGTTCTCCTCGATGTTCTTGGAGATCTATCTGATGTAATCTTCTTTTGCGGTGTGTTTGTCGAGATCCGATGAATTGTGGATTTATAATCAGCTTATCCATGAATATTATTTGAATCTTCTCTGAATTCTTTTATGCATGATTTGATATCTTTGTAATTCTCTTCAAACTATCGGTTTGGTTTGGCCAACTAGATTGGTTTTTCTTGCAATGGGAGAAGTGCTTAGCTTTGGGTTCAATCTTGCGGTGTCCTCACCCAGTGACAAAGGAGGGGTAGCGAGGCACGTATTGTATTGTATTGTTGCCATCGAGGATAAAAAGATGCGGTTTAAACCATATTGCTTGAGTTTGTACCTCTACATCATGTCATCTTACTTAAGGCGTTACTCCGTTATTTATGAACTTAATACTCTAGATGCATGCTGGATAGCGGTCGATGTGTGGAGTAATAGTAGTAGATGCAGGCAGGAGTCGGTCTACTTGACACAGACGTGATGCCTGAAGGAAATATGCCCTAGAGGCAATAATAAAATTGTTACTTATATTTCCTTATATCATGATAAATGTTTATTATTAATGCTAGAATTGTATTAACCGGAAACTTAGTACATGTGTGAATACATAGACAAAACAGAGTGTCCCTAGTATGCCTCTACTTGACTAGCTCGTTAATCAAAGATGGTTAAGTTTCCTGACCATAGACATGTGTTGTCATTTGATGAATGGGATCACATCATTAGAGAATGATGTGATGGACAAGACCCATCCGTTAGCTTAGCATAATGATCATTAAGTTTTATTGCTATTGCTTTCTTCATGACTTATACATATTCCTGTGACTATGAGATTATGCAACTCCCGAATACCGGAGGAACACCTTGTGTGCTATCAAACGTCACAACGTAACTGGGTGATTATAAAGATGCTCTACAGGTGTCTCCGAAGGTGTTTGTTGGGTTGGCATGGATCCAGATTAGGATTTGTCACTCCGAGTATCGGAGAGGTATCTCTGGGCCCTCTCGGTAATGCACATCACTATAATCCTTGCAAGCAATGTGACTGATGAACTAGTTGCGGGATGATGCATTATGGAACGAGTAAAGAGACTTGCCGGTAACGATATTGAACTAGGTATGATGATACCGACGATCGAATCTCGGGCAAGTAACATACCAATGACAAAGGGAATAACATATGTTGTTATTGCGGTTTGACCGATAAAGATCTTCGTAGAATATGTAGGAACCAATATGAGCATCCAGGTTCCGCTATTGGTTATCGGTCGGAGATGTGTCTCGGTCATGTCTACATAGTTGTCGAACCCGTAGGGTCCGCACGCTTAACGTTCGATGACGATTTTTATTATGAGTTGTGTGTTTTTGGTGACTGAAGTTTGCTCAGAGTCCCGAATGAGATCATGGACATGACGAGGAGTCTCGAAATGGTCGAGAGATAAAGATTCATATATTGGAAGGTAGTATTCGAACATTGGAATGGTTACGAGTGGTTTGGGTATTTTACCGGAGTACCGAGGGGTTACCGGAATCCCCTGGGAGAATTAATGGGCCTACATGGGCCTTAGTGGAGAGAGAGGAGGGCCGCAAGGGGTGGCCGCACCCCCCATGGCAGTCTGAATTGGACTAGGGGAGGGGGCGGCGCCCCCCTTTCCCTCTCCCTCTCCTTCCTTTTTCCCTCTAGTGAAGAAAGGAAAGGGGGGGGGGGAATCCTACTAGGAGTGGAGTCCTAGTAGGACTCCCCCCCATGGCGTGCGCCTCCTGGCCGGCCACCTCCTCCTCTTTATATACGGGGACAGGGGGCACCCCATAGCACATCAATTGTTCTCTTAGCCGTGTGCGGTGCCCCCCTCCATAGTTTACTCCTCCGGTCATAGCGTCGTAGTGCTTAGGCAAAGCCCTAGGCGGATCACATCACCATCACCGTCACCACACCGTCGTGCTTACGGAACTCTCCCTTGAGCCTCTACTAGATCAAGAGTTTGAGGGACTTCATCGAGCTGAATATGTGCTGAACCCGGAGGTGCTGAACTCGGAGGTGCCGTACGTTCGGTACTAGATCGATTGGATCGTTAAGACGTCCGACTAGATCAACTGCGTTAACCTAACACTTCTGCTTTCAGTCTATGAGGGTATGTGGACACACTCTCCGCCTCTCGTTGCTATGCATCTCCTAGATAGATCTTGCGTGAGCGTAGGAATTTTTTCGAAATTGCATGCTACGTTCCCCAATAGTGGCATCCGAGCCAGGTCTATGTGTAGACGATATGCATGAGTAGAACACAAAGAGTTGTGGGCGATAATAGTGATACGTCCATTTTGCATCATGCTTTTATATCAATATTTATTGCATTTTGGGCTGTTATTACACGTTATGTCACAATATTTATGCCTATTCTCTCTTATTTTACAAGGTTTACATGAAGAGGGAGAATGCTGGCAGCTGGAATTCTGGGCTGGAAAAGGAGCAAATATTAGAGACCTATTCTGCACAACTCCAAAAGTCCTGAAACTTCACGGAGGCACGTTTTGGAATATATAAAAAATACTGGAGAAAGAATCCACCAGAGGGGGGCCACACCCTGGCCACAAGGGTGGGGGGCGCGCCCTACCCCCTGGGCGCGCCCCATGCCTCGTGGGCCCCCTGGCAGGCCTCCGGTGCCCATCTTCTGCTATATGAAGTCTTTTACACTGAAGAAAAAACAAAGGCAAGCTTTCGGGACAAAACACCGCCGCCACGAGGCGGAACCAATCTAGGGCTCCGGCGGAGCTGTTCTGCCGGGGAAACATCCCTCCAGGAGGGGGAAATCATCCCTCCGGGAGGGGGAAATCATCACCATCGTCATCACCAATGATCCATTCATTAGGAGGGGGTCAATCTCCGTCAACATCTTCACCAGCACCATCTCCTCTAAAACCCTAGTTCATCTCTTGTATCCAATCCTTGTCTCAAAACCTCAAATTGGTACCTGTGGGTTGCTAGTAGTGTTGATTACTCCTTGTAGTTGATGCTAGTTGGTTTATTTGGTGGAAGATCATATGTTCAGATCCTTAATGCATATTAATACCCCTCTGATTATGAACATGAATATGATTTGTGAGTAGTTATGTTTGTTCCTGAGGACATGAGAGAAGTCTTGCTATAAGTAGTCATGTGAATTTGGTATTCGTTCGATATTTTGATGAGATGTATGTTGTCTTTCCTCTAGTGGCATTATGTGAACATCGACTACATGACACTTGACCATTGTTTGGGCTTAGAGGAAGGCATCGGGAAGTAATAAGTAGATGACGGGTTGCTAGAGTGACAGAAGCTTAAACCCTAGTTTATGAGTTGCTTCGTAAGGGGCTGATTTGGATCCATATGTTTCATGCTATGGTTAGGTTTACCTTAATACTTATTTTGTAGTTGCGGACGCTTCCAATAGGGGTTAATCATAAGTGGGATGCTTGTCCAAGGAAGGGCAGCACCCAAGCACCGGTTCACCCACATACCAAATTATCAAAGTAACGAACGCAAATCATATGAGCGCGATGAAAACTAGCTTGACGATAATTCCCATGTGTCCTCGGGAGCGCTTTCCTTTATATAAGAGTTTGTTCAGGCTTGTCCTTTGCTACAAAAAGGATTGTGCCATCTTGCTGCACCTTATTTACTTTTATTACTTGTTACCCGTTACAAATTACCTTATCACAAAACTACCTGTTACCGATAATTTCAGTGCTTGTAGAGAATACCTTACTGAAAACCACTTGTCATTTCCTTCTGCTCCTCGTTGGGTTCAACACTCTTAGTTATTGAAAGGACTACGATAGATCCCCTATACTTGTGGGTCATCAAATAGTCATACTGCTTACCACCAACGTCTTATTTTGATTCGGCGGTATTGTTGGATGAAGCGGCCCGGACCAACCTTACATGACCATGTTCATGAGACCGACTCCACTGACAGACATGCAACTTGTTTTGCATAAAGGTGGCTGACGGGTGTCTGTTTCTCCAACTTTATTCGAATCGAATTTGACTATGGCCGGTCCTTGTTGAAGGTTAAAACAACACACTTGACGAAAAATCATTGTGGTTTTGATGCGTAGGTAAGAACGGTTCTTGCTAGAAGCCCGTAGCAGCCACGTAAAACTTGCAACAACAAAGTAGAGGACGTCTAACTTTTTCTTGTAGGGCATGTTGTGATGTGATATGGTCAAGACGTTTTGGGATATACATTGTTGTATGAGATGATCATGTTTTGTAGAAGTTATCAGCAACTGGTAGGAGCCTTATGGTTGTTGCTTTATTGTATGAAATGCGATCGCCATGTAATTGCTTTACTTTATCACTAAGCGGTAGCGATAGTCGTAGAAGCAATAGTTGGCAAGACGACAACGACGCTACGATGGAGATCATGACGGTGCTTTGGAGATGGAGATCGAAGGCACAAGACGATGATGGCCATATCATTTCACATATTTTGATTGCATGTGATGTTTATCTTTTATGCATCTTATTTTGCTTAGTACGATGGTAGCATTATAAGATGACCCTCACTAAATTTCAAGGTATAAGTGTTCTTCCTAAGTATGCACCGTTGCTATAGTTCATCGTGCCGAGACACCACGTGATGATCGGGTGTGATAAGCTCTACGTCCACATACAACGGGTGCAAGCCAGTTTTGAAGGAAATATGCCCTAGAGGCAATAATAAAGTTGTTATTTATATTTCCTTATATCATGATAAATGTTTATTATTCATGCTAGTATTGTATTAACCGGAAACTTAGTACATGTGTGAATACATAGACAAACAGAGTGTCACTAGTATGCCTCTACTTGACTAGCTCGTTGAATCAAAGATGGTTAAGTTTCCTAGCCATGGACATGAGTTGTCATTTGATTAACGGGATCACATCATTAGAGAATGATGTGATTGACTTGACCCATTCCATTAGCTTAGCATTTGCTATTGCTTTCTTCATGACTTATACATGTTCTATGACTATGAGATTATGCAACTCCTGAATACCGGAGGATCACTTTGTGTGCTACCAAACGTCACAACATAACTGGGTGATTATAAAGGTCTCTACAGGTGTTGTCGTGGAACTGTCACGGTAGATGTCCTAGCGAAAGGACTTAGTCGTGGAGCCATCGCAACTAGGAAGCAAGAAGGGGTTAATCGGGACAAAGGACACGAGGTTTATACTGGTTCGACCCCTTACGGTGAAGGTGATCCCCTTCCCTGAAAGAAAAATCTTGTGAAAGCTCATGAACTCATCTGTACTGGTTGCTAGGTCTAGATTTGTTTTTCTTTTCCTGACCAGTCGTTGATCCAAAATAATAGCCGCAGCCTGTGAAATCTGTTTATGTAACACTTAGGCAAAAATCTGTATTTATTAGATCCATCTAGCCATGGCGGCTCAAGCTGCCGACTTAACTTGAAACGCTCAATAGGCATCATCCAACTTATCATGGCAGCTTAAATAATTTGCACTGTTCCGGGCGGTTTATGTAATCTGACATAATTTAGCCATATACCATAAGGCCCTCTGTAAGCCGCCATCTTGAATATGCACTGTAATGTTGTTTCTTCTCCGGCTTAAATTTGAACCGGCAATTTTGCTTTTTGTTAGGCTTCTATCTTCATAATGCCGCCCAAAACACCCACTACGTGCAATTGGGTCAAGTCCATTGTCACAGACAGCACACTTGATGATTTTGTAAAGACTGGCTATCTACCAAAGAAGGAAATCATGTCCTACCGTGCCCCTGATCCAACCGAGGAAAAGCCTCAACCCAAAGAGGGGGAAGTTATTGTCTTCACTGATCACATGAACCGGGGCTTTTCTCCACCCGGCTCAAAGTTTTTTAGAGACGTCTTACACTTCTTTGACCTCCGTCCTCAAGACATTGGACCCAACTCCATATCTAATATTTGCAACTTTCAAGTTTTTTGTGAGGTATATCTTGGAGAAGAACCTAGCTTGCTGCTCTTCATAGAGTTATTTTACTTGAACCGCCAGAATGAACGTGCCAACGGCCCTAGCTTGGAACTTGGTGGGGTCTCAATCCAATGGAGGAGAGACGCTATTTTCCCTTATGCAAATCCACCGAGTCACCCCAAGGACTGGAACCAGACATGGTTCTATTGTCAAGATGCTTCTCCGGCTAACGAAAACCCTCTGCCCGGCTTTCGTGCCCTACGCCTTGAGTCTACTCATCCTCTACCAGACAAGTTATCCACTGCTGAACGCCAGAAGCTTGCCCCTACCATGGTTAAAGTGAGGGCTCTTTTGGGGAATGGTTTAAATGGTATTGACTTGGTCCGGGTTTGGCTTGCCTGGCGGATCATCCCATTGAGGCGCCACCCTGGTTTGATGTGCACATATACAGGTGAGAAGAATGATTCTTTGCGGCATAGCCCTGACGATTTACCTGATGACGTCATTGATAATATGACAAAGTCGCTTTTGAACGAGAGCTTAGCAGACTGTGGCAAGGTGGGCCTAAGACCTTTCTGCAAAGACTAAATTGAGAATTTTTACCTTCATTCGTGATGTTTTGTTTTTACTCAGACCTTTGCCAATTTTCACAGGCTGATGACAAATTTTGGAAAGTAAAATATGATCACGAAGCTACGAAGAGAGCCAGGAAGGCCAAGAGAGCCGCCATGAAAGCCGCCGTCAGGAAGAAAGGAAACAAGAGCAGCACTTCAGACATGTTTCGACTAGAAGATACCTCTGAGTCGGAGGTAGCCCTTGACTCTCTAGGCTCCTTTTTTTACCACCTTATTGACACTGATTATCATTAGGAGGACACGGGAATGAGTCACGGGGTGGATGAAGAGGTAACTATCATTTCCTCCGACTCTGAGCCTTTGCCAAGACAGAAAGTCCGAAGAGTAACCCGGAAAGTAAGATTTTCACATCCTTTAGCTTATCAAGATCCTCAATTTCTTTTGAAGCGACAGATTCATGAGAGCCGGAGGCGGACCTGGACCAGCAAGGATGCAGAACTCTCCTCCGGCTTACCAAATACACCAAGGAAGCGTCGGAACGAGGTCATCTCCAACTTAACTCCTTTTTATCCTTTGGCGGCTCTCACTCGTCAACAACTGAACTCTTCTGACTCAAATTATCAGGACACGTCGCCTTCCTCCGGTGACTCGCTCCAGTCCAACATGCCGGCTTTTAAGACCACTCCAGGGTAATGATAATTTACTTATCCTGTAGTAATTTTACTTTTTATACTTGTACTGATATCACGATCTTTCACAACGGACAAGCGAAGCCCAGCAAGAAGGTCAAAAAGAGTAAGCCGGCCGAAGAGCCATCCTTGAAAGAATCGGAACTCCAGACGACTGCGCCTGAGGCCTCTGTTCCTGAGTCGCCACTTGAATCGGCGCATGACACGCCAACATCAATTACTGACCCGCCTGCTGATCAAGCCGATGATTGCTTTGAGAACCCTAAAATCTCTAACCCGGCCAAGACAGACGGCCCACAAGATGCTAATATTGTAATCACCAAGACTAGCTACACTGAGCCGGGGAGACCTACAGTGCTAGCCAAGTGTTCTGCGAAAGAAGAGCTCCTGGAACGTCGCAAGGTCAGATTTGACGTTGCTGATTACACTCACATGAGCATTGGGGTAGTTTTTTCTATATATCTTAGCCAAGTGCACAGCAACCATGACCTCGAAGTTGATATGGTGAAACAAATGCATCAGAAGTTTGAGGTATAAATTCTTTCCCTTCTCTAAATTATCCTTACCATTCCAGCCCCCAAGTCTATTGCTTATGATGAATATGTTGTAGACTTAGAACAGATGTATAAGGTTTAATTATATCCTTTGATCAAACCCGTAGTCCCCGAGGGCCGGCTTAATCAACATGAATGATCTGGTCCTTCATATGCTTGTGCAAAATATAGGCCTTGTGTGGATTTGACAGCAATATGCATTAGCCCCCAAGTGCCAAGTACTCTTGCTTGCAAGATGCTTGGGACTTACTCTTATGAACCGTCACTTAGAAAAACCTTCGTTATACATTAGCCCCCAAGTCCAAGTGTTGTTGCTTGCAACAGGGCTTGGGACTTAGGATTACATGCTGATATTCATGACCTTTAACCCGGTATTTATAGGTCACAACCACTCAACTGCAATCAGAACTGTCTGAACTAAAGACCCGCCTGGAAGCTCAGGAGACTGAAACTCAAAAGGCCAACTCCAAATTTGAATTCAGCGTGGCTGAACAGGAGAAACTGAAATCTGAAGTTGAAGTTGAGAAAAAGGCCTGGGCTGAGGAAAAACTTGCCTTAACCCAACGAGATGAAGCAGGAGAAAAGGCTCTTGAAGAGGTGACCACTAAATTATCCGGTTTAAAACGCCATGTATCTCAAATGGTCTCAGCAATCTTTGGTAAGTCGGCCTGTAAGTGTTAAATAATGAATGTTTCCAGTCATTATATGAATTGAAATTTGACTCACCTGATATGTCTATGCAGGCCCCAGGAGCTCCAACCTCAACCAGGACATGCTGGTAAAGCTGAAGGCGGTTTATACACTTGTGGAACAACTTTATACTGGATCCCAGCGTGCCTTGGCTACAGTTGCCCTGTCCAATGAAGTCCCCACACTCCTGGCAGATGTGATAAAATGACTCTCTATGCTGCCTCAATGGTTCAATGAATTGAGGCGATCAGCTGCAAGAGCCGGAGCCATAACTGCTCTAAGCCGTGCAAAAGCATGGCTACCGGAGTTAGATCCGGCCGACATCGCCATTGGATATCCAAGCCTTAAAGAAGATGACACGCCATTTGAACAGGAGGACTTCACTGCTTGTGTGAAGGAAATACACCCTGTGGCTACCTTGATTGCTGATGACGCGGACCTCACCAAGTATCAAACGGGTTATGACGTGGAAAATAGGAGAATTCCAATGCCGCATTATAAAGTGACCTGCCTGATCCCTCCAATCCGTAAGCATACCTTCGCCCCTGAAGTTGACCCGGTCGGACTAATTGATGATGAAGCTGAATTTCAAGCTTTGAATGGCATTGACTAGTCATCATCAACCTTCCAGGACAGGGAACAGGACGGAGGAGCGGAAAGGGTTGATCCATAAGCGTCAGGCCAACAAGAAAATTGACCCGCCGGGCGACTCATACCTGTAACTTGCTGGAAAAACAATTTAATCATTTGGACTCGGCGAGTCATGTAATAGGGTAGAAATAACTTTGTTTTGTCGTGCCCTCGTGCATGTTTTGACACTCAACACTGTTAAGCCGCCGCCTTATATTCTCCCTGGTTAAAATTATCATCTGCTTTTGTTATGCACAATAAAAGTCTTTAAACTATCCTGTATACAGAGAATAGATCACAAGCACCCTTGGCGGCTTATGTAACATCATTAATAATGAAAAAGATAAAAAAAACATAGATAAGTCTGTTATGAATTATGGCTTTTTAAATACAACTATAACATCATACCTTTGATTCTGAATTTGTACTGCCGGTTCATGTAACCTGAACAGTAAGGGTAACAACCCAATCTTTTTGGAAGCCAACACTTCCACACATATGATGACTGTCACATGCTGGTGACTTATCTTCAAAACCAAGCCAGGTTAAATTTAAACCATACTTATAATTAGATCTGAACAGAAAGTCGCAAGTGAAAAACAAAGATTGCTTTCCAAAAAACTTAAGAAAAAATAGAAAGACATATTTGAGGCTTCTGATTCGAATACGATCAGTAAACCGAACCAAAGGGGTTAAGCTAGGATTCGAATACGATCATGTAGCCCCCAGTGGTTTTGGCGTTGCGCCGATCAAGAGGGTACCGACAGCTGTGCTCTCTTTGGTTCGAATACGACCTATGTTTGAGCAGGAAGCCCCGAAATGACCTTGAGAGGTTTTTAACGACCCTGTTCGAATAGGATCCAAGTCGGACCCAAAAGGGGTTAAGCTATGATTCAAATATGATCAAGAAGCCCCCTAGTGAGTTTGGCATTGTGCCGATCAAGAGGGTATCGACAGCTATGTTCTCTTTGGTTTGAATATGACCTATGTTTGAACATGAAGCCCCCTAGTGACCATAAGGTTTAACGGCTATATTCGAATACGATCGTAAGCCGGACCAAAGGGAAAGCCGGACTCGAATATGATCAGCCCCCCTTTTAGTCATTTTAAATTTTTATAATGAAGACATATGAACTTTGAGGATGAAAAGGACAGAGGTCCTGCTTTATTACTTGTCATAATACATACATCATCGAAATATGTACATCATGAGAGCCGGTGGCTCAAGTATAGTAAGGCCAAAGATGAGCGATATTCCACGGCCGGCGGGTCTCCTCCTCCGATTTACGTGAGTCTTTGTGCTCTCGAACATCAATGAGGTAATATGACATGTTGTTCAAGTTCTTGCTGACCACAAAAGGCCCTTCCCAAGGTGGGGATAATTTATGTACATTAGTTTGATCCTAGATGAGCCGGAGCACCAAGTCACCTTCTTGAAAGGTTCTTGTCTTAACCCGGCGGCTGTGATAACGGCGCAAGTCCTGTTGGTAAATCGCCGAGCGGGCTGCTGCCAAGTCACGCTTTTCATCTAACAGGTCAAGTGCATCCTGATGGGCTTGTTCATTATTAGCTTCAACATAAGCCGCCACGCGGGGCGAGTCATGACGAATGTCACTTGGTAGAACCGCCTTTGCTCCGTAAACCATGAAGAAAGGCGTATAACCTGTAGACCTATTAGGAGTGGTATTGATGCTCCAGATCAAAGAGGGTAACTCCTCCACCCAACAACCCGGTGTCCGTTGTAGAGGAACCAGAAGCCGGGGCTTGATGCCTTTCAAAATTTCCTGATTAGCTCTTTCCACTTGACCATTAGATTGGGGATGAGCTACTGATGAAAAATCAAGCCGGATATGCTCACGTCGACAGAGCTCCTCCATAGCGCCTTTGGACATATTAGTACCGTTGTCAGTTATGATGCTATGTGGAAAGCCAAAACGAAAGATCACCTTTTTCATGAATTGAACCACTGTGGCTGTGTCACACTTACTAACCGGCTCTGCCTCAACCCACTTTGTGAATTTATCAACCGCCACCAGAAGGTGTGTCTTTTTATCTTTGGACCTTTTGAAAGGCCCAACCATGTCAAGCCCCCAGACTGCAAACGACCAAGTAATTGGAATCATCCTCAATTCTTGAGCCGACACGTGAGCCCGTCATGAGAACTTCTGGCAACCATCACATTTACTGACCAGATCCCCCACATCAACATGAGCCGTCAGCCAATAAAAACCATGACGGAAAGCTTTGGCCACAAGAGACTTTGAACCGGCATGATGGTCGCAATCTCCCTCATGGATCTCACGAAGGGTTTCGTGACCTTCTTCATGAGAGACACAAAATTGAAATGCCCCAGTGACACTGCGATGATGCAAACTCACCATTGGCAATTGTCATTGACTTAGACCGCCGGGTTATCTGTCTGGCCAAGGTTTCATCCTCAGGCAATTCGCCCCATGTCATATAAGCCAAATATGGCACCGTCCAACCTGGGATAACGTGAAGATCCGCCACCAATTGAGCCTCCGGGTCTGGAACAGCCAAGTCTTCCTTTGTAGGTAACTTGACAGAAGGGTTATGCAGAATATCTAAGAAAGTGTTAGGTTGCACCGGCTTACGTTGAGACCCCAGCCGGCTTAAAGCATCAGCTGCCTGATTCTTTCTCTGATCAATGTGCTCCACTTGGTAGCCTTTGAAATGTCCAGCAATGGCATCAACTTCACAGCGATAAGCCACCATGAGAGGATCCTTAGAATCCCACTTGCCTGATACTTGTTGAGCCACCAAATCTGAGTCGCCAAAGCACCTTACCCGTCTTAAGCTCATATCCTTAGCCATCCGAAGACCATGGAGCAAGGCCTTATACTCAGCTGCATTGTTAGTATAGGGAAACATCAACCGTAGCACATAACAAAATTTGTCACCTCGAGGGGAGGTTAAAACAACTCCAGCCCCCGAGCCCTCCAATTGCCTGGACCCATCAAAATGAATAGTCCAATATGTGTTGTCTGGCTTTTCTTCAGGCATCTGCAGCTCTGTCCAATCGTTGATGAAGTCCACCAATGCTTGAGACTTGATAGCGGTGCGTGGCACATACTTCAAACCATGAGGCCCAAGTTCAATGGCCCACTTGACGACTCATCCTGTGGCTTCTCTATTTTGAATGGTATCTCCTAAAGGAGCAGAACTAACCACAGTGATGGGATGACCCTGGAAATATTGCTTAAGCTTCCGACTTGCCATGAACACCCCATAGACGAGCTTCTGCCAATGTGGATATCTTTGCTTGGACTCAATAAGCACCTCACTGACATAGTAAACCGACCGTTGAACCGGATATTCCTTGCCCGCCTCCTTGCGCTCTACGACAATGGCCACACTGACGACACGTGTGTTAGCAGCCACATATAACAATAACGGCTCCTTATCAATAGGAGCAGCAAGGACCGGCGACTCAGCGAGCTGTCTCTTCAAATCTTCAAAGGCAGTAATAGCAGCATCACTCCAGACAAAGTCATCTATCTTTTTCATCATCTGATACAGCGGTATGGCCTTCTCACCTAACCGGCTTATGAACCGGCTTAAAGCAGCAATACGACCCGCCAAACGCTGAACATCATTGATACATGCCGGTTTAGCCAAAGAAATGATTGCCTTGATCTTCTCCGGGTTAGCCTCGATGCCTCTATTAGAAACCAGAAAATCCAGAAGCTTGCCCGCTGGCACTCCAAAAACACATTTGGCCGGGTTAAGCATCATCTTGTAGACCCAGAGGTTATTAAAAGTTTCCTTCAGATCATCCACCAAGGTCTCCTTCTCTATAGACTTCACCACAATGTCGTCCACATAAGCATGAACATTGCGCCTAATCTGACTGTGTAGATAGTTCTGCACACATCGCTGATAAGTCGCTTGGGCACTCTTAAGCCAAAAAGGCATAGACACATAGCAGAAGGCTCCAAACGGAGTGATAAAGGTCGTCTTCTCCTGGTCCTTAACTGCCATCTTGATCTGATGATAACCAGAATAAGCATCCAAAAAACTCAAACACTCACAACCCGCCGTAGCATCAATGATTTGATCAATACAAGGGAGAGCGGAAGGATCAGCCGGACAAGCCTTGTTGAAGTCTGTGTAATCCACACACACGCCAGGTGCCGTTCTTTTTAAGCACTAGCACCGGGTTAGCCAACCACTCTGGATGAAAAACCTCAATAATGAACCCGACCGCCAAGAGCCGGGCCACCTCCTCACCAATGGCCTTACGCCTCTCCTCATTAAAACATCGAAGAAACTGCTTGACCGGCTTAAACTTTGGATCAATATTAAGAGTGTGCTCAGCGAGTTCTCTCGGTACACCCGGCATGTCAGAAGGTTTCCATGCAAAGATGTCCCGGTTCTCACGGATGAACTCGATGAGCGCGCCTTCCTATTTGGGATCCAGATTAGCGCTGATACTGAACTGCTTAGATGAGTTGCCTGGGACAAAATCAACAAGTTTGGTTTCATCAGCCGATTTAACCTTTAGCCTCGGCTCGTGTTCTGTGGTTGGCTTTTTCAAAGACGTCATGTCCACCGGGTCAACATTGTCCTTATAGAACTTCAACTCCTCTGTTGCACACACAGATTCAGCGTAGGTAGCATCACCTTCCTCACATTCCAAGGCTATCTTTCGACCCCCGTGCACTGTGATGGTGCCCTTATGACCCGACATCTTGACATGCAGATAAACATAACATGGTCGTGCCATGAACTTGGCGTAAGCCGGCCGTCCAAACAGAGCGTGATATGGGTTCTTGATTTTGACCACCTCAAAGGTTAACCTTTCAGCCCTAGAATCATGCTCATCTCCAAAGGCAACTTCCAGTTTGATCTTACCTACTGGGTACGCCGATTTACCAGGCACCACTCCATGGAAAACAGTGTTAGATGTCTTGAGGTTTTTATCAGTCAACCCCATGCGATGGAAGGTCTCGTAATATAGGATGTTGATGCTACTGCCTCCATCCATGAGCACCTTAGTGAATTTATATCCACCAACCTGAGGTGCTACCACCAAGGCCAAGTGACCTGGATTGTCAACCCGGGGAGGGTGATCTTGCCTACTCCACGGAATAGGCTGCTCAAACCATCTTAAATAGCGAGGAACTGTCAGCTGAACAGCGTTCACAGCCCTCTTATGAAGCTTCTGGTCTCGTTTGCACAAACTGGTGGTGAACACATGATACTGTCCACTGTTCAACTAGTTTGGATTGCTCTGATTTCCAGACTACTGCTGCTGTTGACCTCCCTGGCCGGATTGTTGATGATAGCCACCTTGGTTCCCTTGAGAGCCTTGAAAGTTGGAATTTGAACCGCCGTTTGGGCCATGAAAAGTGCCGCCACCTGAACCGCCGCCCGGCCCATGGTTGCTGTCGAACATGTTAGAGTTCTTGAATGCCTTCATGATCGTACAATCCTTCCATAGGTGAGTGGCCGGCTTTTCACGAGTACCGTGCCTTGGATAGGGTTCATTTAGCAACTGCTCAAGAGTGGGACCTGACCCACCAGACCGAGGCGGTGGCCTGCCCTTATGTCGTTGATTGTTACCCTGTGCATTGGTGTTAGCCACAAATTCCGGGCTACCGTTAGCCTTACGTTTATTGCCTCCCTGATTCGCTGGGTTATGCTGATGACCCTTGGTATTGCCATTCTTATTTCACTTCCCTATCTTATCCTCATCAGACTCGGGATCCTTGGTATTATCAGATTCGGCGTACTTGACCAAAGCCGCCATTAGCTGGCCCATGTCATTACAATCACGCTTGAGGCACCGCAGCTTCTGTTTCAGAGGCGTAAAACAATAATTCTTCTCCAACATTAAGACTGCAGAGCCGGCATCCATCTTATCAGATGAATGTATTATGGCCTTGACCCGGCGCACCCAATGGGTCGTGGACTCTCCTTCCTCTTTCTTGCAATTAGTCAAATCCACAATTGACATGGGCTGCTTGCACGTGTCCTTGAAATTGTGAATGAACCGGGCGTTCAACTCTGCCCATGAACCAATGGAATTAGGCGGCAGCCCCTTCAACCAAGTGCGGGCCGTTCCATCTAGCATCATGGTGAAGTACTTGGCCATCGCAAAATCACTGACCTCCAGTAGTTCCATGGCCATCTCATAGCTTTCAATCCATGCCCCGGGCTGTAAATCGGTCGTGTAATTAGGCACCTTTCGAGGACCCTTGAAATCCTTGGGTAAACGCTCATTACGTAGATCCGGCACCAAGCAAGGGACACCCCAGTCCTCGTTGCCACGCCTGCCTCAATAGAGGTCGTTGGATAAGCCAGAAAAGACTGTTAAGTTGCCCGCTGAGCCGCCTGCTGAGCCGCCCGCTCTGCCTCTTGACGTATCCTATCCTGATCAACCAAGTCGAGAGCTCCATCACGCGCCGGGTCATGCCCGCGGGGTTGGTCACGGCGTCGGGTGTTGCTTGAAACAGCCGCCGAATCCATATGCCTGCTATAACTTGGGCTCCGGCTTGGGCGAGGGGTTGAGTGGATCCTGTCTCGACTGTAAGAGTATGCCTCCTACTGCGCCAGAGCCATCTGAAGAAGTTCCCTAACCCTTCGTGTTTCAATCACTATCGGAGAGTCGCCCTCCACTGGGAGAGCCGCCACTCGTGCCGATGCAGCGATCAGGTTCTCCAAAGGGTTAGAAAAATGACCCGGTGGTGTTGGTATATAATGGGGTGGAGCTGTCACACCCTGATTTTCATGCCACAACACTTAAGCTAATAAATCATAATAAAATGTGGTTTGACAAAAACTTTTGAGTGTTTTGTCTTTGCTTTGATTGAATGTTTGACTGTTGTTGCTAGTGCTCTAAAAATCAAATAAATTATCCAACTCTTATACTCCTTCTCCTTGATCCAAAACCTTTTCACAATTATCATGCCATGTGTATAGAGCAATATAGTATTTTCTTACAAAAATAATTTGGCCAAAAAGTATTTTAAAAAATTAGTTTTCCAAAAACCCTTGAATTAAGGTTTGCACTGCAAGTACTTAATAAAGGGCAGTAAAAATCTTTCCAAAAATATATTTGACTCCTATTAGATATAGGATACCCAGAAAACACAAAAATATAATTTTAAAATTTATTTTCCTATTTTATTTAAAGGTTTTTTCTTAAGGCCAGAAATGGTCTTAAATAGGTTAAAATTATTTTAAAGCTTTAAAAATATTTGAGAAAAATTAGGGAGACTCAATGGACATATATTTTCCATATATATGAGTTTCAACACATGGTCATGATCAAAATATTGGACAAAACCTCCCAAAACCATTTCTGCTCATTTCAAGGATTTGAAAATTTTCTACAGGAAATATTTTCATAAAAATCCAAGAAACTTCTAACATGTCACATATGACATTTTTGATGATCTTGCCAAATACCATGTCATGGAGAACAGTATAACCCCATGAAACCCTCTCAAAACCACTTCTGTCCTTTTTCAAGTTTAAACAGCTTTGCACTGTCAAACATGTCCAAATGCTCTCAAACTTGGTGCACATTATCAAATGGTGTAATAATGAATCTAGACCAAATGGCACAAGTTGGAGAGAATTTTATCTTGATCAAAGTACCCCAAAACCCTCTCTGACCAGAATCAAATTTGAACAAGTTTGTATTGCCAACTTTTTCTCCTTGACCCCAACTTTTGTGAGCATGTTCACATGACCAAATGAGGCCACTACACCAAGTGGTGCATCAAGGAGAATTGATTTGCATGACTAAATCTTGTTAAAGCCATTTCTACTAATTTCTAGGGTTTACCAAAGTTACATTGGCAACTTTTCCCAAATGAGCTCAAATTTGGTGGCACACCCTATTTCTAAGTGTCATTCCATCCTGTTAAGTATCATAGCAATTGTAGTTCATTTTCTTGCCCAAACCAACAACAAACACCTTCTGCCATTTTTCCAAAAACACCATTTTGACCCCTTCCGCTAATCTCCATGGGCTCAACTTTGTTCCACAGCTAATCCTAGCCCCCTTATACCTTCAGTAACAATGGCAAGTCCTCAGATCAATTATTGGGGCGGGGGGGGGGGGGGGGGTAAAACCCCACTTCCTCTCTCTGGACATCCATTTTCTCTCTCTCCCTCAACCTCTCTCCTCTCCTACTGGCTCTCCAGGGCATCCAATGCCTCTCCACACTTCTTTACTACCCCCAAGCACGACCAGACATTAGTGGCCGCGCCCACATTGCCAAAAGAATGGCCATGCCGACCATTTGGGCGCTCTGGAGCGCGCTACAGTGCGCTCCCGCACTGTAGCCGCCCCCTTCCAACCACCTTCAGCCACCTCGGCTCTCCCCCTCATGCGAGCCGATGCTCCTTGACGTCCGCAACACGGCAGCTGGTCGGCCCCCTCCTCCTTCTCTCTCTCCCGCCCTTGCTCGCACGCGCACCATGGCCGCCCGAGAGCTCCAATGAGCATGCTCACACGCGCGCTGCCCTGATGCTTCCCCGCTCCTTCTCTCCCTCCCTCTGGGTGTAGACCACCCCTACAAACACCCCGAACACGCCCACGTGAGCCCCCGTGGCTTGCAGCAACGGCAACAGCCTCGCCGACGCACGGGTCTACGGTGAGCCGTGGCTCGCCTACTTAAAGGCCTCCTCGAGTCTTTCCCTCACCACCACTCGCTCCTAACCACTCCACATAGGCGCCCTGTGCCCTCCACTCTCTCCAAGAGCACCCGAGCTCGAGATCGAGCTCGAGCTCCGCCGCCTCGGATCACCGTCGATCCCACGGTATAGGCCTCCCCCGCTCCTCCTCTGCCTTGATCTGGATCCCCTGCAGCCCTCTGATCCTTTCCCCCTTGTTTCCCCTCTCTGTAGCTGCCGGAAACGGCCGGAACCATCAACGCTCGACACTCCTCCGCCGCGAACCTCATCGCCGGCGAACCCCTCCACCCCGGCGACCAACTCTGGCACCACCCGAACGGCGACACGACGAGGAGTCCAGTGGTGCCATCAGCTCACCCCGCCATGCCCGGAAACGTCGCCGGTGAGCTCGCCCCCCTCTCTGGCCTGGGGTTGAAGACAACGGCCGTGGGGCCCGTTGGTCAGCCTCACACTCTGACGGGTGGGCCCCACCCGTCAGGTTTAAACATGCACGCGCGCGCACCGGTTCGCTGCGTCGGCTGGTGGCGTATTTCCCAAATACGCCTTCGACGTGGCAGCCCTGCGCGGGCTGGATTCCCTCTGGGCCTGCTGCACTGTGGCCTTTCTGGCCCAGTGGCACAGTGCCACTTTTCTTTTCCTTTTTTTCTGTCTTATAAAAATTCCACAGGATAAAATATTTATCCAAATGGAATAATTCCAACTCCTAAAACCTTAGAAAAATCCCACCTATTTAATGGTGTAACTTTCATAAATATCCATCAAACTTTTCTGCACTGTTCAAATTTAAATTCAAATTTGAGCATTTATATTCCCCTCTGAAAATCCATTTCTCCTATTATACAACTCCAAATCCATAACCAGTAATTTTCCCCTTCTTAGAGTTCCCCCTAGTATTTATCAAAAATAAGTTGACATTTTTCTGAGCACTTTGGTTTTTCTGTTGCCTTATTTTCTCGTTATTTCTTGCGACGATTAGATCTCATATTAGACGAAGTTGCTGAAGAAGAAAGAGAAGGATTTGAAGAACTTGAAGACTTTGAAGACCAAGGCAAGCATCCCTTTGACCATGTCTATGAAACCCTTTTTATGCATGTCATATAGCACTTTATTAGTGTTGCTTCGGAATCATGATGAGATGGTAACCACTTTGGTGGGTTGCCTTCGTTACTTCCTTGTTGATACTTGCATTATGCATGACCCTACCTTCTTATGAGGGTTATGCCGGTGGGAGTAGATAGGATGCTAAAGTAGTTGCTACGCAAAAAGGGACGGGAATATGCATGGTGATGGAGACAAAGTATTTTCAAAGGACTTTTCGAAAACCCCATCGGGTACCACTTATGCCCGAGGGAGATGATGAGTCGGGTAGCCACTTGATGACGAAGTGGTGTACCGAGGCAAGTGTGTGTGTTGTTTTCAAAAACGGATTGGTTTAAGTTGCGACCGTTATTCCAACCTTACATGCACAACCACTCTATCCTTGTATGGGAAAGGGCATTATTGATTACCTAGGCCGATACTAGCTTGGAGCCCGCATTACTAGTAACGGGGGAGAGTTGGTGCTCTCTCTCGGGACGGGGTCGTGCCAGGTAGGGCGGCCATGACTGTTTTACAGGGCACCGGATACACCGTTGTGTCCCCTCTCGGATGTTACGATCTCGAGAGAGTCTCGTATGATGTACATCGTGAGGATACGGAACAACGAGTGGACTCTTTGTTAGTGTCGTCTAGGGAAAGATAGTGATCGGGTGCTTACCCCGGGTACTTGAGGTACCGCGGGTCGTGGATCACACGGAAGTTCCCCGGATCTTGTGGGTAAAGTGTGCAACCTCTGCAGAGTGTAAAACTATTCGAATAGCCGTGTCCACGGTCAAGGACAGTTGGGTAACCGCTCTTGGGCTACATCCACTTGTTTACAAACCAATGTGTATGGGAAGAACTACTTGGGTCAAGTCAAAGGACTTGACGTAGATGAGTTGGGTCGGAGCCCACTCCCTTTATGTTGATATCTGTAACCTGTCCTCTTGGTTACTTGAATTCTCCCGATGCATGCCTTACAAGTTGTTGAACATGTCATTGCACTCAAAACTAGCTTTCCGCAAAAATTTACCTATATCATGCATTGTTGTACCTTGAACCAAAACATGGGTTGCTTGCGAGTACATTCAAAGTACTCATTGGCTTGCCACTGGTTATTTTATTGGCCAGGCATGAAAGAACATGATATGAAGAAGAATACGGTGGTGACGAACATGCGAGCTAGGATGCTTCCCAGTCAGAATACCTGTAGGGTTAAGGCAGATGGCATGGGTCCAAGTTATCAACGAAGATTTCCGCTGCAATGTTATACTCAAGACTTGACCATAATGGTCCTACTTGTGTAATACTGTGTGTATGGATGTAAGACTCTTGTTATTGAGCTTCTGTGTGTTCAGTGAGCATTGATCTCTAGGATCACCGTACACGTGCATTCGGTGATCACGACTTATTAGTCGGGGTCCCCACAGGAGCAGTATTCACGCGAGGAGGCTCCATTACCCAGGGCTGCACCGGCGTCCTAACCACGGGGGTTATTACCCGATTCACCTCCGGCGGGTTACTAGGGCTGGCATCGGGTGTGTAGAAGAGGTTTCGAGGATCATAAGCCGGGGGCAGACATGATTGAGCTTTCTTGTGCCATCTCCTCATATCCTCATTTGATGCATTTAGATTCATCGTAAGTTGGAAAGCCTCTGATTGAATCTGTTGAGCCCGAGCATCAAAAGCCGTCCGCTCTGTTGCTAGCCTGATGTCCTCCGCTGCTAGGTTTCTTTGGCTTGTGCTACTTCCTCACGTAACCATGCCACCTCTGCATCATGTTGAGCCTGATCCGCCGGATTAATCATGGTAGTTAACAAGGCTGTCCATTTTTCTATGAGATCCATCAGCACTTGAGCCGGCGGGCGCGCAGGGTCTCCTGCCCCGGCTGCCGCTGACCCGGAGGTTATGGCTGGCGCTGCCGTAGAGATTTGAACGGGTTGCGTGCTAGCCATGAAGATCCCCACTCTGCTCGGCGGCTCAAAGGGGTCCGGAATACTGCTGCCATCGGAACAGCCCCCGAGCCCGCCGTCTTGTAATTGATACAATGAATCCGTCTCACCCATGGATGACTCACCATCAGAGTAGATGGCCGTCTCACCGTTAGATGCAGATCCTTCAGAAGTTCCCCTCCATGGATGCATCCCACGAAGGCACGCTTCATGGCAGGCTGAGCCAGGGCGGGTCTTGCACGCTGAGCCGTCTCGACGATGTCGGTGCAGATGTCCGTCTCAGGGCCTGGCTCGCCGATCCGGCCAATGAAGACGTGGATTCCGCCGAAGGAGACCCGATACCCGTTGTCGGTGTCAAAACTGGCCGATCTCGGGTAGGGGGTCCCGAACTGTGCGTCTAGACGGATGGTAACAGGAGACAAGGGACACGATGTTTTTACCCAGGTTTGGGCCCTCTCGATGGAGGTAAAACCCTACTCCTGCTTGATTAATATTGATGATATGGGTAGTACAAGAGTAGATCTACCACGAGATCAGAGAGGCTAAACCCTAGAAGCTAGCCTATGGTATGATTGTTCTTCTTCTGTCCTATGGGCTAAAACTCTCCGGTTTATATAGACACCGGAGAGGGCTAGGGTTACACAGAGTCGGTTACAACGGAAGGAGATCTACATATCCGCATCGCCAAGCTTGCCTTCCACGCCAAGAAAAGTCCCATCCGGACACGGGACAAAGTCTTCAATCTTGTATCTTCATAGTCCAGGAGTCCAACCAAAGGTTATAGTCCGGCTATCCGGACACCCCCTAATCCAGGACTCCCTCAGTAGCCCCTGAACCAGGCTTCAATGACGACGAGTCCGGCGCACAAATTGTCTTCGGCATTGCAAGGCGGGTTCCTCCTCCGAATACTTCGTAGAAGATTTCGAACACATGGATAGTGTCCGGCTGTGCAAAATAAGTTCCACATATTGCCATAGAGAGAATAATATTTACACAAATCTAATCTGCTGACGTATTCCGTAGCGTGACATCACACCACGGCCAAGCCTTTATTCGAGTCATTTTACTATCCCACCTCAGCGCGTTTTGCGAGGCGGTTTCCTTGGCATGTCTTGTCGAAGCAGAGATCGTGTCCCCTTAATTTACGGGATTCTCATCAATACAGACGTGGGTAACCCAATCGTGCCCGTGGTACGTTTCCTCGATCAAAGGCGAGTCCCGAACGGTCACGGGGAGGGCTCTTGGTATTCAACCTCTTATAAAGAGACCAAGGCCTTACTCCTTTCTTTTGATCTAAATCGATTTCACCCTTTGCCTCGAGCTCCAACACCCAAGGTCCTAGATTTCAGGCGCTTCGAACCTTCGACGATGTCCGGATCTGACCTTCGAGGCCGATGCACGCCTTCCTCCACTACGGAGGAGGACGTACTAAAGCTGAGAGAAGCCATGTTCTTGACCGGCGAAATTTCGCACAGGCTGCCTGCTCAAGGGCAGGTTGTTCCTACTCCCGAGCCTGGTGAGAGTGTGGTATTCGTGTCTCACTTCCTCCGAGGGCTCGACTTCGCGACGGATCCCTTCGTGAGGGGGCTCATGTTTTATTATGGGCTGGAATTTCACGACTTAGCTCCGGAGTCCATCCTCCACATCTCATCGTTCATCGTCGTGTGCGAAGCCTTCCTCCGCATTACTCCTCACTTTGGACTGTGGCTTAAGACCTTTAAAGTAGAGCCGAAGATGATCGAGGGAACGCACGCGGAGTTTGGAGGCGCTATTATAAGCAAGAACGCTGACGCTCCATGGCCCGAGGGCTCTTTCCAGGAGGAGTTCAGTTTATGGCAAAAAGAGTGGTTCTATATCACCGCTCTCAGGGGCACCAAGTGGGTGGCGCCGCCTGTTTTCCGCTCGGGTCCCCCGCCCCGACTAGCGTCATGGGTCAATAAGGGGATGGACTGGGGGCCGGCAAAAGACGTGCCCCTATTGCAAGGCCGCATCCGAGATCTCCTAGAAAGAGATATCGGTATGGTCGTGTTGACGTAGGTTATGTTAATTCGCCGAGTCCTGCCTCGCAAACGTCACCCTCTCCGACTTTGGGAGTTCAACCTTGAGGGACCGCGAGCTCTCCAACACTTTCTTGGTATGACGCCCGTGGAGATGTACAAATTGTTCTTCGGATCACAAGTAATGTGTCCGGATTCTACGGAGAACACATGACTAAGCTGCAATCGTCCGGATACTCAAGTAAGTAGCCATGTTTCCGGACACACCATCCATTCATTCATCACAACATCACCCTTAAAAGAGTTGTCTTTGAAACAAGAGTGGGTAGCGAAGGCGAAGTTAATCAGGTGTCTGGCCCCCCTTCCCGAGACCTCGCCGAATCCCGTGTTGACCAGGATGCTGGAGATTGTGCCTTTGGAAGAGAACGAGGAGGGGGACAAGGGAGATACCGCCTCCTCGAAGGAGTCTGTTGGGAAAGGAGGAATTAAAAATTCCCCTACCCAGGGGAAGAAGAGGAGCGCCTCTGAAGACCCGGAGACCATGGTCTCAAACCGGGGGAAGAAATCTTCGCTAGAGGGTCCTGCGCCGGGGGATACCTTGGCCGTACTGTGCCCCCAAGGGGATCAGCCCTCCACCAAGCCGTAAGTAGAGAGGGGAGTTTTAAAATGAGAAACACCCCTGTTTTATCCCTGAGGAAAATAACCGAAATTTTACTTTGTAGTTCGGATCTCAGCCCTTCTCAACAGAGCTCATCTTCGGGGAATCTTCTTCCGGAGATGATGGAGAGCGGAACGCCTCCCCTTGCCGTACCGCCTCACGAGGCGGACGACCCCGAGGTGTCATCACGGAGGGTTACTCCAAATCCGGCAGGGCCGGAAGGCAGTCATATGGCCCCCCAAAGCCATCCGTATCCGGCCTTTGAAAAAGGCCATCGGACGAGTCCGGCACCGTCCAACGCACGGCCGGAGGAGCTGAAGGATCTGCTTGGGCGAGCGTCTATCTCAGAAGAACACCGTACGTTGATGGGTATGGTGATTGAAAGGATTTCATCCGCGGAGAGCGGGTTGCACGAGGCCGTCAGGAGTTTACTGACAGGTTTTGAGGTACACGAGATGATGTACCTTTTGACAGTTCCGCATATATAAGATGCGTCCTGTGTAGATAGTAGCCCCTGAGACTCTGTGCAGTGTCAAAAGTGATGGCGCGCAGAGGATCATAATCCCAGGTATAATATGTCGCCTTTCATGTGTAGGTGGCGAAGTGTCCGGCGGCTAGCCGGACTGAAGAATTTGCCGAACTAAAGCGGCAACTTGACGTGGCAGATGCCGACATTGCGCTTTTCAACAAGCGGCTCGACGAGGCACAAGGTATGTAATCCCTCCGGAGACACCTGGTAAGCGGAGCTTGACGCCAGTATCTTATAGTGTCTGCACTTGATGCAGATGGGGCTGCCGCTGTGGAGGACCTTCGGGCAGAGCTTGCCCGAGCCAAGGAGCAAGCCAGAAAAAGCGATGCGGCTGCCCTAAAGGCGGTTGAGGAGTTGAAGGCCGAACAGGCTGCTCATTGCCAAAGAAAAAAGGAAATGGCCGAGATGGCTGCGAAGTTGAAGACCGCTGCTGACCGCTGCAAGCTTTTTGAGAAAGAAGACCAGGCGGAGCGGACAGACCTGGAAAAGGCCATTACGGTGGCCAAGGATGCTCGTTCTGTGATGAGAGCGATGAAGGAGGAGCTGCGTCAGGCCGAAGATATCGCGGCTGGAAAGCCCTTTATGCTGCGGATGAAGTTCGGGGATCCTAAATATGCTCTGTTGGACCGGATGTGGAGTTCGGCAGACGCATATCTGGATTTAGCGGCGAGTGCCGCTGATGCGGTCGAACACTTCCGAGATCAGGAGGGTCACGAAGTGGAAAAGCTTTTCTGGTCGTAGTTCCACAATCTAGAGCGTCCGCTTCCATTACCCGATCGTTTGGCCAAATGGGCTGAGCTGAATAGGTTATGCGGCCTCGCCATGAAGTATGTCGTGGATCATCTGTGGCCGAATAGGCCAAAGCCGAACAGTTATTTTAGCTTGGTGCAGCAGTTCCTTGGTGCAGTGCCGTATATCAACGCGATGAAGAGGTCAACGTGTGTGGAGGGTGCGCGGATGGCCCTTGCCCGTGTCAAGACATACTGGGCGGAGATGGAGGCCACCGCTGTTGCAGCCAAGATTCGGGCGAAAGCCGAGTACCTGCCAGCACTACTTTCAAGAAGTCCTGGAGGGCGCTCGTTTAATAGAGACGCAGCGCTCGAAGGATATTATGTTCGAATAACATGTATTTTTATTGAAAACAATATTTTGCTGAAATGTAGAAGCTTTTTATACTTGTGCTTGCAAGAATTATAATGCCTCCTGTGCGGCCGTTTACGTATATGTATATATAACCTGAAAGATTGCAGTCGTTGGCTTCAGCCCCCACGCATATAATGCGGGGGTGTTCGCAAAAGGCGCATCATCACACTTGATCCAACGTCTTGGTCCATTAAGGAGGTGGTAGCGCAGCGAACTAGGCAACCGGACTATAATGATTTATCACTTTCACTTAGCCATAGGAGTTTGACCATGGAGCTACTATATAGCCCCTGGTGGCACCACGCTTGTGGGAGTTTGGGGCGCGTGTGTGCCTGGTCGGGAAACGGCCCTTCGTTAATGTGGAGGAATCCCAAAGATTCCGATGGGTCATCAAGTGGTTGACCAGTCTCACGCTATATCATGGCAGTCAGTTTTCGGCTTTCTCTACTGAGGTGCTCACCTGGCTGAACCGGGGCACAACCGCAGTAGTTCTCCTGGTGCCGCCTTAGCCGATAGTGCGGAACGTAAGGCAGCAAAACACAGGAGCCAGGCAAACCCAACATTTGACCAAAGACATGATTCGGAGCTGATGCATATAAGGCCAAACTTGCGACACCGAACACTCCCTAAGGTATTCGGTCTTTATGAAAAACGAGCTGAGCAGTGCCCTTGATAATAAGCCCCTGGTGTCCAGGTACGCGCAAAATTCTGACGTGGCCACATGCCAAGACGCCAGCCTCCTCCTCGGCTATACTGAGAGTCCGGGGGATGTGTATCAACAAGAGACAGTAAAAAAGGTTTACGCAGGGTCTTAATCTAAAAAGAATCCTTGGAACGGGTCCCTGCTGCACGTCTGCGCCTGTGTCTCCGTTGTGCCGTGTCCTAGACGGGTATAGCATGGTGTTCATCTGAAAAAGAGAGGAACTTAGTTGAAAAAGGTCGTGCAAAATGTACGTTATACTAAATGAACAAAGTATAATTCAACATGGGTAGAAATTGAGCCTTATTGTCTCTTGTGTTACGTGCGCGGAGCCCCTTGTACAGGGGTATGCGGTTATTAAGCCTTTACCAATGGTATGTTTATGCCGGACTCGTCGAGCCGCGTCCGTGGTCTTAACGACCTGTTTAGGTGCTTTGATTGGTGAAGCCGTGTTAATGTGCGACTCTCAAGGCAGCTGCATATTCTTCCACGCGCGAGGAACGCTCGATATTTCCCTTTAGTGAGATGATGCCTCGTGCACTGGGCATCTTAAGCGTAAGAGATGCATAATGTGGTATCGCGTTAAAGCGGGCGAAAAGCCTCGTGCCCCAGTAGTGCTTGATAGCTACTTGAAAATGGGGCGATGTGGAAGGTTAGCCTTTCACGACGGAAGTTATCGGTAGAGCCGAACATAACTTGTACCGGGATAGAACCCGTGCAACGGGCATCCGGGCCTGGCGTTACTCCTTGAAGGAAGTGTTGCTATGGCGAATTTTTGTTGGGTCCAACCCCATTTTGCGGACTGTGTCCTGATATAGCAGGTTTAGACCACTGCCGCCGTCCATCAGGACTTGTGTGAAGTGGAGTCCTTCGATTATTGGATCTAATACTAAGGCGGTCCAACCTTCGTTCCGGATACTTCTAGAGTAATCCTGATGGTCGAAGGTGATCGCTTTTAACAACCAGTGGCGGGACTCCTTTGGGGTAGGCCGTATAGGCGCCACTCTATTTTTCCCTTTTGTCACGTGAAGTAAGTTTACTGTTTTGACATTGAGTGGGAAATTCTTTTGTTTCCCAGTGCTCTGCTTGTGGGGTTCGTCATCGTCCTCACTTGGTGTGTCGAGCCCCTTGTGTTCGGTGTTGAGTTGGCCAGATTGCTTGAACACCCAACATTCTCTGTGGGTATGGCTTGCAGGCTTCCCGGGTGTGCTGTGGATTTGACATATCTTATCCAAGATTTTGTTTAGGTTAGATAGCTCATCCCCGTTATTCTTGAGGGGCGGCTTGTTCTGATTCTGCCGAGAGCTTTTGAATCTGGCATTGACTGCCGTGCTCTTCGAGCTGCTTTCCTTATTCCGGCGCTATTCCTTACTGCGTCATGGTTTCTCGTTTCCATCCCTGACTTTGGACGTACTTGGGTCACTGGTGTTGCATCTTGCCAACCAGCTGTCCTCTCCCGCGCAAAAGCGGGTCATGAGGCTTGTTAGTGCGACCATTGTTCTTGGCTTTTCTTGGCCGAGGTGTCTGGCGAGCCATTCGTCTCGGACGCTGTGTTTGAAAGCTGCTAAGGCTTCGGCGTCCGGACAGTCGACTATCTGGTTCTTTTTAGTAAGAAATCTGTTCCAGAGTTTTCGGGCTAACTCTTCGGGCTGTTGAGTTATATGAATTAAATCGTCTGCATCCGGAGGTCGGACATAGGTTCCTTGAAAATTTGCCCGAAAATCCTCCTCAAGCTCTTCCCAACTTCCAATGGTGTTTTCGGGAAGGCCTTTAAGCCAATGCCGGGCCAGCCCTTTGAGCTTGAGGGGTAAGTATTTTATGGCGTGGAGGTCGTCTCCTCTGGCCATGTGTATGTGGAGGATATAATCCTCAATCCAGACTCCAGGGTCTGTTGTTCCGTCGTACGCCTCTATGTTTACGGGCTTAAATCCCGCTGGAAATTCATGGTCCAGCACCTCATCGGTGAAACAGAGGGGGTGTGCGGCACCCTTGTATTTGGGCGTGCCGTGTTGTTCGGATATGTGTTTTGTCGCATTGCTTACTAGAGCTTGCTTTCTTGGCCCGTAGAGAGACCTGGTTGGGCCATCCTTTTGATGCGAATCCTTGGGTGGATCGCGTGTTGGTCTGTGTGCGGCGCCATATGCTGTTCTGTGTTGGCCATGGGGTCGTCTATCCGACCTGGTGGCTTCCTTATTTTTTGATTTTGGGGGCTCTAGGGCCTCTTCATCAAATTCGGGCAGTAGCTTTCGCTTCGGGTAGCTCTTTGTGTGGCGACTATCGCCGTATTTGTCTGCGATGTTGAATACTTTGCTCCATCTGATTCGGAGTGCGTCTTCCGCGGTTTTGAGCTTCCGCTTCTGCTTTTTCAGGCTATGCGCCGTCGCGGCAAGCCTTTTGTGGAGGTTTTCCTGTTCTAGGAGTTTGTCCGGAGTGAGGTCGTCCGGACTGTTATCTTCGCCGAGGACGGGTTGTGCGGTTTGTTTATCCAAGGTGTCTTGTTCGGACGGTTGCTTGATGGCATGTTCGTCGACTGCTGGTTCGACCTGCTCTGTGGCTGGGTCCGTATGGCTGCTGTCTCTGTCAAGGCGGGGCTTGGAGCGGCGCTTACGTCGCTGCTTTGACTGCTTTTCGAGGGAACGATATCTCATTGTGTCCCTTTGTTCCTTGTTGTCGCTTCCTTTAGGTGTGTCCACCATGTATACATCGTGAGATGAGGTAGTTGTCCAGTGCCCTATAGGCGCTGGTTCTTGTTCGTCTCCTACATCATCGTCCATACCGTCGATGTCTTCGGAGTCAAAGTCCAGCATGTCAGTTAAATCGTCGATAGTGGCTACGAAGTGGGTGGTGGGTGGGCATCGAATTTCTTCGTCGTCCGCTTCCCAATCCCGCCGGTCATAATCCGGCCAGGACTCTCCTGACAAAGAGAGAGACCTTAGTGAATTCAGAATGTCACCGAAGGGCGAGTGTTGAAAGATATCTGCGGCAGTGAATTCCATGATCGGCGCCCAATCGGATTCGGTTGGCAGGGGCGCGGGTGGCTCGGAGTCCGAAGGAGAGTCCGGCTGTAACACCCCGGATGTAACTTGCCATATTTGTAACCCCAACTCTTGCCATTTTCGGCAATGTGATATGATATTGCCTCCGTGGTTGGGTTTCCCTTCAGTTTGCATTTTGTCCATGTCATGCATTTCATGTCATGTCATCATGTGCATCGCATTCGCATACGTGTTCGTCTTATGCATCCGAGCCTTTTCCCCGTTGTCCGTTTTGCAATCCGACACTCCTACGTCCTCCGGCGCCCGCTTTTACCTATTTCCATGTGCGAGTGTTAAACGATCTCGGAATGGACCGAGGTTTGCCAAGCGGCCTTGGTATAGCACCGGTAGACCGCTTGTCAAGTTTCGGGTCATTTGGAGGTTGTTTGATACTCCAACGGTTAACCGGGTAACCGCGAAGGCCTCTTGTGGGTTGCAGCCCAAAACCCCTCCAAAACAGCCCAATAACCCATCTAAGTCACTCCCATCCTCTAAGTCGTTCGATCACGATCGCGTGGCCGAAAACCGTGCTCAATTTGGAGCCTCCTAGCCCCTCCTACCTATAAATACACCCCTCTCTTGAAATTTTCGGATCAAAACCACCCCAAACCCTAGCCCCGCTCCTCTCCGCGCCGCCGGACACGTCCGGTCCGGCCGGACACCGTCCGCCACCGCCGCCTCGGCCAATCCGCGGCCGCCACATGGGCGCACCGCGCCCACATCGCCGCCAGCCCGCGAGCCCACGGCGGGCCCGCCGAGCCCGGCTCCGCCCCCGCGCTCCGCGCGCCTCGCCCGCGCCGCGCCTCCGCCGCCCCACCGCCTGCGCGCTCCGCCGCCGCGCCTGGTCGTCTTCTCGCCGGAATCCGGCCGGATCCGGCAAGATCCGGCCCAGACCCGCCGTCCCCGGCTGCCATCTTCGCCAACTCCGGCCGCCGGCACTGCAGATCCAGCGAGAACCGCCTCCGCATCGTTTTCCGTGCAACCCTAGGTTGACTTTCTTCTTCCCCCGAATTCTACTAAGTCATTTCCTGGCAGTATTTTTATGCATTTTCATCGCATCATAACTTTGCACCCGTGGATGCGTTTTGGGCGTATAGTATATCGAATTGTTCGCCTCGATGAGGGAATGATTTCATCTCATTGCACCATTTTCATTTGAGCTCATCTTGATGCCCGAAATGCTGTTAGAAGAGGGCTATGTGATGTTAGTTACAGATTCTTATCAGAACTTGCACTTTTGTCATTTTTGCCATGATTGATGTGTGCGTCCTATGAACTGGAGTCCTACATGTGTTTTGTAATATGCCATTCCATCTTTACAGGGGTGTATTCCATGTATTTTTTTGATCTTTGTGGTGACTAGAACAAGCATGCAAACTAGGGATCATATTGTTTCTGATTTCAGGGACTTAGTAATTTCACTAAGTCATGTCCTGCTGTTATTTTTATGCTATGTGTTCATGTTGTTACAGAGTGATCTATGCCCATTTTGAGCATGATCAGTAAGGGTGTTTTGAACATATGGATTAGTTCTATCCATACATGCCTTTGTCTGTAATTAGGGAGTGCCATAGCTTGAGCCAATTGAGCTCTTCTTTTGCTATGAAATGTTACTGGCAGAATTGTTTACATGTTATTCGATTTTGCCAAGCTTGTTGTAGTTGATCCTTGCATGATATGATGTTGTTCTTGCTATTTCTAGCCTTTATGCCATGTCTTGTTGATGGTTGTATACTTAGTTTATCATGCAATGCTCTGTAGTGAGTGCATCGAGCTCGTAAACGTGCCTACTTGCTATCTGTTTTTGACTTGTCCAGTTTTCTGCCAAGTTTGAAAACTGTAACGAAACTTGCTTAATTGACATGGGTGCTATTATATTTTCTGGTCCTTTTTGGCTCATGGTCAGTAAGGGACTTTTGTTCAATGCTTTGAGTAGATTCATGCCATGCCATATTTTGCTATGTATTGTTCCTGTAGCAGGATGTTTCCTTGCTCTAAACATGTCATCCTGATGTTAATTTCTGGCATGATAGTATTTTCACCAAGTCTGTGAAGCTGATATATTTTGCACTTTTGCCATGCTTGTTTGAACCTGTTATGGTGTGATTTAGCCGTAGCTCAGTGTTCATCTTTTGTCAAGCATCTTGAGTAGATCACTGCCATATGCTTTGCTGATATGTTTGGGTGCAGTAGCTTGATTTCTTGTTGCATGCTAAGTGGCATCATGCTGTTAAACGCAGAAATATGTCATTCTTGTTTTGGTTGTCATTTGCAAACCGTGCATCCGGTTCCGGTGATCTTTATATCAATTTCAACGGAAATCACCTCACCTTTCCAGTGGCATACTTGGTTTGCCAAGATTATGCCTTGTTTATCTTTTTCCTTCCGGAGCACGCATATGCATTGCATACCACATCTCGCATATCATGCCATGTTTTGCATCATGTTGATTGCGCATTGCATCGTGGTTGATAGTTGTTCCTTTGATTGTGTTCTTGTTTTGGGTAGAGCCGGGAGACGAGTACGTGAACGAGGAACCTGTTGAGAACACTTACGAGGATCAAGCCTTCGACAACTCTGAGAACCTTGCAGGCAAGATGACCATACCCTCGAAATCACTTCTATCTTTGCTTGCTAGATGCTCGCTCTTTTGTTATGCCTATGCTGCGATACTTATTACTTGCTAAATCATGCCACCCATATTGCCATGTCAAACCTCTAACCATCCTTTCCTAGCAAACCGTTGATTGGCTATGTTACCGCTTTGCTCAGCCCCTCTTATAGCGTTGCTAGTTGCAGGTGAAGATGAAGTTTGTTCCATGTTGGAACATGATTATGTTGGGATATCACAATATCTCTTATTTAATTAATGCATCTATATACTTGGTAAAGGGTGGAAGGCTCGGCCTTATGCCTGGTGTTTTGTTCCATTCTTGCCACCCTAGTTTCCGTCATACCGGTGTTATGTTCCTTGATTTTGCGTTCCTTACACGGTTGGCTGATTTATGGGACCCCCTTGACAGTTCGCTTTGAATAAGACTCCTCCAGCAAGGCCCAACTTTGGTTTTACCATTTGCCACCTAAGCCTTTTTCCCCCGGGTTTTCGCGAGCCCGAGGGTCATCTTTATTTTAACCCCCCCGGGCCAGTGCTCCTTCGAGTGTTGGCCCGAACCGAGCAGCCTATGGGGCCACCGCGGGGAAACTCGAGGCCTGGTTTTACTCGTAGCTTGACTTATCCGGATGTGCCCTGAGAACGAGATATGTGCAGCTCCTATCGGGATTTGTCGGCACAATGGGGCGGCTTTGCTGGTCTTGTTTTACCATTGTCGAAATGTCTTGTAGTCCGGGATTCCGAGACTGATCGGGCCTTCCCGGTAGAAGGAATATCCTTCGTTGACCGTGAGAGATTATAATGGGCTAAGTTGGGACACCCCTGCAGGGTATTATCTTTCGAAAGCCGTGCCCGCGGTTATGAGGCAGATGGGAATTTGTTGATGTCCGGTTGTAGAAAACCTGAAGTTGACCTTAATTAAAACACATCTACCGCGTGTGTAACCGTGATGGTCTCTTCTCGGCGGAGTCCGGGAAGTGAACACGGTGTTGGAGTTATGTCTGACGTAGGTTGTTCTAGGATCACTTATTGATCACTTCTAGCTTCACGACCATGCTTTGCTTCTCTTCTCGCTCTCTTTTGCGAATGTAGCCACCATATATGCTAGTCGCTTGCTGCAGCTCCACCTCACAACCCTATCCTACCTTTAAGCTTAAATAGTCTTGATCTCGCGGGTGTGAGATTGCTGAGTCCTCGTGACTCACAGATTCTACCAAAACAGTTGCAGGTGCCAACGATGCCAGTGCAGATGACGCATCCGAGCTCAAGTGGGAGTTCGACGAGGAACGTGGTTGTTACTATGTGTCTTTTCCTGATGATCAGTAGTGGAGCCCAGTTGGAACGATCGGGGATCTGTTTAGCATTTGGGGTAGTCTTCTTTCATTTTGGTTCCGTAGTCGGACCTTGAGTGTAATCTGGATAATGAATGTTTATTTATGTATTGTGTGAAGTGGCGACTGTAAGCCAACTATGTATCTCTTTCCCTTATGTATTACATGGGTTGTGTGAAGATTACCTCACTTGCGACATTGCTTTCAATGCGGTTATGCCTCTATGTCATGCTTCCACACGTGGGAGATATAGCCGCATCGAGGGCGTTACACCGGCACCTTGGAGTCACAAGTTTCGCAAAGGATAAGGCTGGTGTTCGGCTCGATCGTCGTAGGGATTGCAGCCCCCGAGGCGGGGTCCAGGCACCCGTCCTCGATTAGCGCAGTCGGCTCCGAGCTAAGGGTCGGAGCAGACACGGGTGTGGCCTCCGGGGCACTGTTCGGTGGCACAGTTAGGTCATGCCCATCGTGACAGTGCGGCGCGCCCGGCCGCGGCTCGAATCCGTCGAAGATCAAGTCTCCGCGGATGTCAGCCGTGTAGTTCAAGCTTCCAAATCTGACCAGGTGGCCGGGGGCATAGCTTTCAATCTGCTCCAGATGGCCAAGCGAATTGGCCCACAGTGCAAAGCCGCCGAATACGAAGATCTGTCCGGGGAGAAAAGTCTCACCCTGGACCGCATCGCTGTTGATGATCGGAGGAGCCATCGGGCCTAAAGATGATGACACAGAGGAACTCTCAATGAAAGCACCAATGTCGGTGTCAAAACCGGCAGATCTCGGGTAGGGGGTCCCGAACTATGCGTCTAGGCGGATGGTAACAGGAGACAAGGGACACGATGTTTTTACCCAGGTTCGGGCCCTCTCGATGGAGGTAAAACCCTACTCCTGCTTGATTAATATTGATGATATGGGTAGTACAAGAGTAGATCTACCACGAGATCAGAGAGGCTAAACCCTAGAAGCTAGCCTATGGTATGATTGTTCTTCTTCTGTCCTATGGACTAAAACTCTCCGGTTTATATAGACACGGAGAGGGCTAGGGTTACATAGAGTCGGTTACAACGGAAGGAGATCTACATATCCGCATCGCGAAGCTTGCCTTCCACGCCAAGGAAAGTCCCATTCGGACATGGGATGAAGTCTTCAATCTTATATCTTCATAGTCCAGGAGTCCGGCCAAAGGTTATAGTCCGGCTATCCGGACACCCCCTAATCCAGGACTCTCTCACCGGTACTTAATTGAGCTCGCGTCGGGGCCCCAGCCTGCGTCGTCGACGTAGATCTTGCCGCGACGACTCTTGGTCATCCGGCCCACAGCGTATCCCTTGAGCCCTTCGAAGTTGCCCTTCAAGAACTCAAATCCACCGTGCGCTGGCCCCATGGTGGGCGCCAACTGTCGTGGAATTGTCACGGCAGATGTCCTAGCGAAAGGACTTAGTTGTGGAGCCAGCGCAACTAGGAAGCAAGAAGGGCTTAATCGGGACAAAGGACACGAGGTTTATACTGGTTCGACCCCTTATGGTGAAGGTAGAAGCCTATGATCCAGTTTTGAGTGGGATTGCTTATGTCTCGATCACCAGGGAGCGAATCCACTTGACCTAACTATCGATTTGATGTTCCCTACCCTGAACCGCCGCCGGGTCGTCCCTCTATATACAGAGGTTGACGCCCAACGGTTCATAGAGTCCCGGCCGGCTCATAAACATTGTCCGGCTCGGTTTCTCTCTATTCCTGCCTTATAATACAAGTTACACACATAATGGCGATTTATCTCTACGGGTCTTAAGTCACCCTTTGGGCCTTGGGCCCTTAACTAACCCGCCATCTCCAGGAGTCGTTTTGGGCTTCATGAGTTGTCATAAGTATAACCCGGCCCCTCCCGGGTGGGTCATACTAATAGTTATATCCCCAACAGGTGTCTCCGATGGTACTTGTTGAGTTGGCATAGATTGAGATTAGGATTTGTCACACCGATTGTCGGAGAGGTATCTCTGGGCCCTCTCAGTAATGCACATCACTATAAGCCTTGCAAGCAATGTGACTAATGAGTTAGTTGTGGATGATGCATTACAGAACGAGTAAAGAGACTTGCCGGTAATGAGATTGAACTAGGTATTGAGATACCGACGATCGGATCTCGGTCAAGTAACATACCGATGACAAAGGGAACAACGTATGTTGTTATGTAGTTTGACCGATAAAGATCTTCGTAGAATATGTAGGAGCCAATATGAACATCCATGTTCCGCTATTGGTTATTGACCGGCGACGTGTCTCGGTCATGTCTACATAGTTCTCGAACCCGTAGGGTCCGCACGCTTAACATTCGGTGACGATCGGTATTATGAGTTTATGTGTTTTGATGTACCGAAGATAGTTCAGAGTCTTGCATGTGATCACGGACATGACGAGGAGTCTTGAAATGGTCGAGACATAAAGATTGATATATTGGATGACTATATTCGGACACCGGATGAGTTCCGGGGGTCAACGGATAATTATCGGAGTCCCGGGGGTTATCGGAACTCCCGGGGGGAACTATTGGGCCTACATGGGCCATAGGGAAGAGGGGAGGCAGCCCACAAAGGGCAGCCGCGCCCCCTCCCTCTAGGGAGTCCGAATTGGACTAGGGAGGGGGCGCGACCCCCTTTCCTTCTCCTCTCCCTCTCCTTCCTTCCCCCTTCCTCCTCCTAGTTGGACTAGGAAAGGGGGAGTCCTACTCCTACTAGGAGGAGGACTCCTCCCCCTCCTTGGTGCGCCCCAAGGGCCGGCCGGCCTCCCCCTTTCTCCTTTATATACGGGGGCATGGGGGCACCCTAGGACACACAAGTTGATCATTGATCTCTTAGCCGTGTGCGATGCCCCCCTCCACCATAATCCACCTCGGTCATATCATTGCAGTACTTAGGCGAAGCCCTGCGCCGGTAGCTTCATCATACCATCATCACACCGTCATGCTGATGAAGCTCTCCCACGACACTCTGCTGGATCGTGAGTTCGTGGGACGTCACCGAGCCGAACGTGTGCAGATCGCGGAGTTGGCGTACTTTCGGTGCTAGGATCGGTCGATCGTGAAGACATACGACTACATCAACCGCATTGTCATAACGCTTCCGCTTACACTCTCCCCTCTGTTGCTATGCATCACAATGATCTTGCGTGTGCATAGGATTTTTTTTTTGAAATTACTACGTTGCCCAAAAAGTTTTGCATGTGCAGAATACTCGGGTTAAACTTGACAAGCCTAGCATATGTAGATATGGCCTCGGAACACTGAGACCGAACTGGAGATGATCTGACCTAGTTTAGTTGATATGGATCATGTGATCATTTAGATGACTAGAGGGATGTCTATCTATGTGGGAGTTCTTAAGTAATCTATACCTATACTAATTAGCGACTCCCAAGAAATTACCACGTTAATAAGTAATTAGGAGCCGCTCATCTGGTGGGTCCAAGTTATAACGGTGTAGATTAAACCAAGTAACCCTCTAAAAAAATACCACATTAATCAGCAATTAGGAACCGCTCATCTGGTGGGTCCAACTTATAACGCTGTAGATTAAACCAAGTATCATGCCCAAATTTAATCATGGTGCACACATAGAAAGCTGGCCTGTAGCAATCGATGAGAACTTACCTAAAAAAAGCAATCGATGACAAGTCCTACTTAGCCGCTCCTTCGTAGAGAAAACGAAGTGCTCCTTTGTTCGTTTAAAAGAAAACTGACGGCCGGCAGAATTCATGTTAAAAAAAAATTGACGATAGAAACCATCGCACAAATTCCTATCTACTCTTACGGTTCCCTCAAAACTACTCCTATACGGCTCCGTCTCTTTCTGTAACTAACTACACGTACCACAAGGCATCTTCTTCCTTTCCCCTTCACGATCTATTCTTCTTCTTCATTATCTCTCTCTCCCCTCGACAAATCCATCCACGACCTCTTCCTCTCCATTATCTCCCTCGCCCTCACAGAAGAACAAATTGTAGGATGGATTCCGTGTCCTCAAGGAGTTTTTCCTAATTTATTAGATCCAAATTTTTACACACTATTTATTCTGAATTTGTTTTCTTGCAGGTTTGCAACAGAATCAACCATGGCTTCCCTTTGGATTTGGATTCAATTTTTGCCGTCTCCACGGATTGGATCCTGAATCTTCTCACGTGTAAATTTTGAATGCTTCATGGAGATCAGGTCGGAGCACAGGAACTATGCCCATCATGGCTGCTCAAGATTCTCCCACTCCGCACCAAGGTTGTCTCTGGTCGGTAGCTGTCATTGTGCAGGTTAGCGAATCGTCCTCCCACCCAATATTATTTGTTCGCTGGTTAGATGAAACATGTTTCTTACTTATTGCACGAAGAACTGACTTCATGTTACTCTCTTTTTTCCAATTATAAATCCTTGAATTTGGTAGCAGACTCCCTAAATTAGTTTTATAACACTAAATCAATTCACGAGATAGCAGCGCATGTACATGCAAAGCTAGCTTCAGAAGCTAGCAGACAGGTAGGCGGATGGATTTCCGCTACAGTCGCACTTACGAAGCTACAGCACACACGTAGCGCCGCCGGCTAGATGCGTGTACGACAGTACGTAAGGAGAAACATGATAATTTCCACTAGAAACACACGCACTCACACGACAGAGGAGCATACAACGATTTGATGGCCACATGACCATGTCGGTCCTCTTTGATTTTTTTTCTGTTGATCTCACTTATTCTGATATGCTTGATTCAATTAGCAAGTAAATGGATTAAATAGGAAATTATGACTTATAAAAGTTATTATGAATATGTAGGCTTCTTTGTATATCATAATGCATTGTATTTGCTTCACGCAAGGTAATGAAACATCGGTTAGCATGATATGGACATTGGGCTACCAAGCATCCGTTTACATGGTATCAAATTTTATGTTACAACTGTGTGGAATTTCCATATATTTGAAGGCGACAAGATACTGATTTTTTTTCCACATGATGAAAATTCATGATATAAAATGTCTAAAAAATCAGAATAACTGAACAAAGATGCACATTTTCTAGCACTGAAGTTCTTTCGAGCAAAGATGCGAGACGATTTACTTATCCGGTACAACTATATTTATTGAAATTATGAATTCATATGGTCTCTTCATATTAACACCGCTTTATATAGTAGATGTCGTTAGCATCGGAACTTATATCGGAAATACCGAACAAACACACAACTCATGTGATTCGAAGATTGAAGATGTTCTGCTCCGAATTGAGTGAGTATATTGAAAGGCACTAAATGAGTCAACGTAGAGTATACACTGATAAAACAAAAAGAACCATCAGGGTACTTTGGGCCCTGTTGATATGGTAATACCAATGACTCTCACGAAGATGACATGTCTATATTTATTAATGGGATATAAGAATGGCTATGAGTATATCTTTTTATTATATACAAAGTACAATATCAGTCCATGTAGACTACTCGCCCTAATTTATAGGTGTAACCAGAGTTTATATTCATTTGAATATCCGTGAGACGACTGCGTTCCAAATGAGGTGTAATAGCTCTCCTTCAATTGTATAAAGAAATATTTTTCTAGCACGTTCACCAGTAATTATGTAGATGCAGAAACATGTTTAGCTCCCAAAACGATGCTCTATAAAAGAAGAACATTAGAAGAAATAACTGAAATTACTTATGAATCTTAAAAAGGGAATTTCTTATCATTTTGTTTTACATTCCCTTTTTACATTTTCTTATATGCTAATTTAACGTTTTCCATTATTTGGGTAGTAATTCATCATGTACTGGCCTATATATGCCATATTATTTGTATGCACACACATGAGCTAGAGATATGTGATTTGGGTGCAACAAAAATCTGCACCATGTTTTGGGCAGAGCAAAAAATTGATTAAGAAATATGCAAAAATCTAGATAGATATGGATGATTGTGACATCAATAGACGACAAACAAATCCAGAAAATATGTGCAAAACAATTGGTAGATGCCTATACCTCAAGTATAGATACCAAGATTATTGTGTATATGATGCTCTATATTCTTCACTATCTACCACATGTCACACTATATATAATTATTATTTTGTGGTAACTAACAAAATTTGCTAAATTTTTGTATAAGCATGTTGCTGACAATAAGCTAATTGTGTAGGACACCAAAAAGACTAAGACGGGAACACATGTTGTATTTTATTCTAATGAAGAATTGGAAATAAGGGCATTAAGGATAGAGATGAATTCATATTCAAGGGATCAAGAACTAAAATAAAAGCGTACAATAACTCATAGATGTGGCAACATTTATATAATACCAAAAACTAATGCTAATGTTGAGCATTCAGAAACCATAGGAACTGGGATTATTCGAAGCTCAACATAAGTACTAGCACAAGCAAATTAAGTAATTGAATAGGATAAGTATATAAGCTTTCTTGGTTTATTTTCCTGTTTTTTCATAATATAAGTTAGCAACTAATACATTCTTTCAAAAACTTCAAACCAAGTGCTGATTGGTGATGAAGTCATTGTAAACCGGACAAAAAATATTAGGATAGGGAGCACAAGTAGTCGTGTTATGCATCTTGATGAAAAATCAAAAACTGACGGATGACATGAAATGAATGAATCAAAATTCATGGAATCAAGAACTATGATGAACCAGGCCACAAATCAAAGATGCAGCAGTATTCATCATAAGAAAAGAAAAAACAATCTTGATGGCGCAAAATCAAGAATCGAAGGTACTCAAAGTCATAAAGATACAAAACTAAGGACACTGTGTAATGGGGTTGATAAACAATCAATGACCCGAGACATTCCAAAACATGGTGCATCAAGGACTCAAAAAAACAAGTAGCGCATTGATAAATATTTAGTAACATTCAGGATTTAAAAACATATACAGACACACAAGATTTGTACTTTGTATATACTTTGGTTCTAATTACTAAAATGCCTATTAATCTGTCCTTAGTTTCTAAATATAAGTCTTTTTAGAGATTCAATACGGATTACATACAAATGTATATAGAAATATTTTAGAGTGTAGATTCACTCTATTTTGCTTCGTATGTAGTGCATATTCAAATCTCTAAAAAGACTTATATTTAGGAATGGATGGAGTAGATGTTTTGCTTATATTTTAATGTCTAAAACAATTAAATATTGAGCGCCCCTATTGCTCAGTAGACATGGTCAACATGCGTCGAACTTAGTGGAACAAATCAAAACAACAAAAGCTAATTGTTACAATAATACCATGAATTAATCATATACCCATTAATCTACCTAGATTATTTAATGACATTGAAATATAATATAGTAATATATCAGGTGACCAAACATTCCAAATGCGAAACTAAAACAAATACACAGGAAAAGGTTGCTACCTGAGCCACCAAGCTCCCAACTTGCAATACATGGTAGTCAATCTAACATCATTAGATCAGAAACAGAGGAAGCTATATGGAAAAGAAAGATATTCCATCTGGCATTCTCAATATGCTAGCCCGTGCGAATGCACGGGTTGACGACTAGTATGATCAATTGAACTTTAATTTATCATGAAATTAGTCCTGATAGTTTTTGCCTATCTATGTTGTTGTAGATCAATAGCCCGTACTACCGTTCCCTTGAATTTTAATGCGTTCCTAGAGAAAGCTAAGTTGAAAGATGATGGTAGCAACTACATGGACTGGGTCCGTAACTTGAGGATTATCCTCATTGCCGCACAAAAGAATTACATCCTATAAGCACCGCTAGGTGCAAGGCCCGCTGCAGGAGCAACTTCGGATGTTATGAACATCTGGCAGACTAAAGCTGATGACTACTCGATAGTTCAGTGTGCCATGCTTTACGGCTTAGAATCGGGACTTCAAAGACGTTTTGAATGTCACAGAGCATATGAGATGTTCCAGGAGTTGAAGTTAATATTTCAAGCAAATGCCCAAGTTGAGAGATATGAAGTCTCCAACAAGTTCTACAGCTGCAAGATGGAGGAGAATAGTTCTGTCAGTGAACATATACTCAGAATGTCTGGGTACCATAACCACTTGACTCAGCTTGGAGTTAATCTTCCTGATGATAGTGTCATTGACAGAGTTCTTCAATCACTGCCACCAAGCTATAAAGGCTTCGTGATGAACTATAATATGCAAGGCATGGAAAAGACAATTCCTGAGCTCTTCGCGATGCTAATGGCTGCGGAGGTAGAAATCAAGAAGGAGCATCAAGTGTTGATGGTCAACAAGACACCTAGTTTCAAGAAAAAGGGCAAAGGGAAGAAGGGGAACTTCAATAAGAATAGCAAGCAAGTTGCTACTCCCGGGAAGAAGCCCAAGTTTGGACCTAAGCCTGAAACTGAGTGCTCCTACTGCAAAGGGACTGGTCACTGGAAGCGAAACAACCCCAAGTTGAGCATGAACATTATACCTGGATCTTGTTTGATGCGAGACAGTTTTTCATTTAAATCAGAGAATAATGGTTGTTCTATTTATATGAGTAATATCTTTTATGGTCATGCACCCTTGATGAGTGGTCTACTTTTGTTGAATCTCGATCATAGTGATACACATATTCATAATATTGAAGGCAAAAGATGCGAAGTTAATAATGATGGTGCAACTTATTTGTGGCACTGCCGTTTAGGTCATATTGGTGTAAAGCGCATGAAGAAACTCCATGCTGATGGGCTTTTGCAATCACTTGATTATGAATCAGTTGATGCTTGCGGACCATGCCTCATGGGAAAGATGACTAAGACTCCGCTCCCCGGAACAATGGAGCGAGCCACTGACTTATGGAAATAATACATACTGATGTATACGGTCCGATGAGTGTTGAGGCTCGCGGCGGGTATCGTTATTTTCTGACCTTCATAGATGATTTAAGCAGATATGGGTATATTGATACGTCTCCAATGTATCTACTTTTCCTAACGCTTTTCCTCTTGTTCTAGACTCTAATTTGGATGATTTGAATGAAACTAACACTGTACTAATGTTGTTTCAGCAGAACTACCACAGTGTTGTTTTTGTGCAGAAATAAAAGTTCTCAGAATAGAACGAAAATTGCAAGGATTTTTTATACAATAAATAAGAATTTCTGGAGCCAAGATCCACCGGAGAGGGGCACCTGGGTGGGAACAACCTACCAGGGCGCGCCCCCTCTCCTGGCGTGCCCACGTGGGTTTTCCCCACCTGGTGGCCCCGCAGACCCTGAAACCGATGCTATAAAATCCTATTTTTCCAAAAAAATTCAGGGAGAAAGAATTATCGCGATCCACGAGACGGAGCGCTGTCACCTCCTGTTCTTCATCGGGTGGCCAGATCTGGAGTCCGTTTGGGGCTCCGGAGAGGGGGACCTTCGTTCTTCATCATCACCAACCCTTATCCATCACCGATTCCATGATGCTCCCCACCGGGAGTGAGTTATTCCTTCGTAGGCTCGCTCGTCGGTGAGGAGTTGGATGAGATTCATCATGTAATCGAGTTATTTTTATTAGGTCTTGATCCCTAGTATCCACTATGTTCTAAGATTGATGTTGCTATGACTTTGCCATGCTTGTCTTTTTGGGCCCGGGTGCCATGAACTCAAATATGAACAGTTTATGTTATCACAATTATTTCCATGTTCTAGATCCGATCTTGCAAGTTATAGTCACCTACTACGTGTTATGATCCGCCAACCCCGGAGTGACAATAGTCGGGACCACTCCCGGTGATGACCGTAGTTTGAGGAGTTCATGTATTAACTATGTGTTAATGCTTTGTTCCGGTTTACTATTAAAAGGAGGCCTTAGTATCCCTTAGTTTCCAATAGGACCCCACTGCCACGGGATGGTAGGAAAAAAGATATCATGCAAGTTCTTCCATAAGCACGTATGACTATTTACAGAATACATGCCTACATTATATTGACGAACTGGAGCTAGTGCTGTATTACCCTAGGTTATAACTATCTCATGATGAATATCATCCAACAAGTCACCGATCCAATGCCTACGAATTTATCCTATATTGTTCTTGCTAAGTTACTATTGCTATCATCACTGTTACATTTGCTAAAATTACTGCTATCACTGTTACCGTTACCGTTACTGCTGCTATTATTGTCAAAAATATCATATTACTTTGCTACTGATCACGTTGCTGCAGATAATTAATCTCCAGGTGTGGTTGAATTGAAAATTCAACTGCTAATACCTTCAAATATTCTTTGGCTCCCCTTGTGTCGAATCTATAAATTTGGGTCGAATACTCTACCCTTGAAAACGGTTGCGATCCCCTATACTTGTGGGTTATCAAGACCTTTTTCTGGCGCCATTGCTGGGGAGCATAGCTATATTTGTTGAGTCACTTGGGATTATTATCATATTATCACTATGAAGAATCTGAATGATGCTAAGACTAAGATATTTCCCTCAAGGACGAGGGGAGGTAAGGAACTGCGATCTAGTTTTGCTTTAGATTCACCTTCTGTTATAAGTAAACTTGCAACACCACCACATGCTATCAATTCTGATATGTTGCAAGTTATTTATGATGCTACTTCTGCTATGGATAATTGAGGGAGTCCTGGATTAGGGGGTGTTCGGATAGCCGAACTATATCTTCAGCCGGACTCCAGGACTATGAAGATACAAGATTGAAGACTTCGTCCAGTGTCCGGAAGGTTCTTTCCTTGGCGTGGAAGGCAAGCTAGGCGTGCGGATATTCAAGATCTCCTACCAATGTAACCGACTCTGTGTAACCCTAACCCTATCCGGTGCCTATATAAACCGGAGGGTTGTAGTCCGTAGGACAAACACATCATAACCATCATCATACCCATAGGCTAGCTTCTAGGGTTTAGCCTCCTTGATCTCGTGGTAGATCTACTCTTGTACTACCCATATCATCAATATTAATCTAGCAGGAGTAGGGTTTTACCTCCATCGAGAGGGCCCGAACCTGGGTAAAATAAAGTGTCCCTTGTCTCCTGTTACCATCCGACCTTGACGCACAGATCGGGACCCCCTACCCGAGATCCGCCGGTTTTGACACCGACATTGGTGCTTTCATTGAGAGTTCCTCTGTGTCGTCGCCTTTAGGCCCGATGGCTCCTTTGATCATCAACAACGATGAGGTCCAGGGTGAGACTTTTCTCCCCAGACAGATCTTCATCTTCGGCGGCTTCGCTTTGCGGGCCAACTCGCTTGGCCATCTGGAGCAGATCGAAAGCCACACCCCTGGCCATCAAGCCAGGTGGGGAAGCTTAAACTACACGGCAGATACCCTCGGAGAACTGATCTTCGACGGATTCAAGCCACAGCCAAGCGCGCCGCACTATCTCGAGGGGCATGATATAGCTCTGCCTCCGAACAGTGTCCTAGAGGCCGCATACGCTCCGGCCCCGATCCTCGATCCGGAGCCCGCTGCGTTCTTTGAGGATGAACGGTTGGACGTCACCTCGGGGGCTGCGATCTTAAAAGCCATTGAGCCAAATGCAAGCCCCGCACTCCGCATGGAACATGACTCCAAGGAGCCGGACTCTTCTCCGAACTCCGAACCTCCCGCGCCCCTGCCAATCGAATCAGATTGGGCGCCGGTAATGGAGTTCACCGCTGCGGACATCTTTCAGTATTCGCCTTTCGGTGATATTCTGAAATCTCTCAAGTCTCTCTCTTTTTCAGGAGACCCTAGGCCGAACTATGGCCTGCGAGGTTGGGATTCGGACGACAAAGAAATTCAAAGCCCACCCACCACCCACTTAATAGCCACTGTCGACGATTTAACCGACATGCTCGACTTCGGCTCCGAAGACTTCGACGGTATGGACGACGAAGACGGAGACGAACGGGAACCAGCGCCCATAGGGCACTGGACCTCCACCCCACTTAATGACGTATTCATGGTGGATACACCTGAAGAAACTCACAACGAGGAAGAAGGGGGCGAAAAGAAGGGTAAACCCTCCGAAAAGCACTCAAAGCGGCGACGTAAACGCCGAGCGAAGCCCCGCCTCGATCAAGACCCAGCCATAGAGCAGGACGAGCCGGCAGATGACGAGCGCATCCCAGAACAGTCGTCCGAATAGGGTAACACGGGCAGAGAGGACGAACAGTCCTCCCCCGGTCATAACAGAACTCCGGACGATACTATGCCGGAAAAAATCATGGAGCAGAAGAATCTCCAAGAAAGGCTCGTCGCCACAGCACGAAGCCTGAAGAAGCAGAAGCAAAAGCTAAAGACGGCGGAAGATGCACTCAAAACAAGATGGAGCGAAGTAATCAAGACCGCAGACAAATACGGCAGCAGCCGCCGCACCAAAAGCTATCCGAAGAGAAAGCTACTGCCCGAATTCGACCAGGAGGCCCTAGAGCCCCCAAACTCGAAAAACAAAAAGGCTACACGGTCAAATAAACGACCTCTCGGCCACTACAATACGGCAAACGGCGCCGCACTCAATGCGGCATGCGACACAATCAAAGACTCGCATCATGGCCCAGCCAGGTCCATTTACGGGCCAAGAAAGCAAACTCTCGCAAGCAATGCAAAAAATCCACCATCAGAATCCGGCACACCCAAATATAGGGGTGCCGCACACCCTCTATGTTTAACCGATGAGGTCCTGGAATATGAATTCCCAGAGGGATTTAAACCCGTTAACATAGAGGCGTACGATGGAACAACAGACCCGGGAGTATGGATCGAGGATTATATCCTCCACATACATATGGCTAGAGGAGATGATCTCCACGCCATAAAATATTTACCCCTTAAGCTTAAAGGGCCAGCCCGGCACTGGCTTAAAAGCTTTCCCGAAAACACAATTGGAAGTTGGGAAGAGCTCGAGGATGCTTTCCGAGCAAATTTTCAAGGGACCTACATCCGTCCCCCGGACGCAGACGACCTCAGTCACATAACTCAGCAATCCGGAGAATCAGCTCGGCAATTCTGGAACAAATTCCTCACTAAAAAGAATCAAATAGTGGATTGTCCGGACGCCGAAGCCCTAGCGGCTTTCAGGCACAATGTCCGAGACGAATGGCTCGCCAGACACCTCGGCCAGGAAAAGCCAAGAACAATGGCCGCACTCACAAGCCTCATGACCCGCTTTTGCGCAGGAGAGGACAGCTGGTTGGCACGATGCAGCCCCAGCGACCCAAGTACATCAGAAATCAGGGATGGAAACGGGAAACCACGGCGATACAAGGACCTTCGCCGAATCAAAAGAAAAAGTCCGAAGAGCACGACAGTCAATGCCGGATTCAAAGGCTCACGGCAAAATCAGACAAAATCACCCCCTCATGATAATAGGGAAGATCCGTCCAGTCTAAAGAGAATCATGGACAGGATATGTCAGATACACAGTACTCCTGGAAAGCCTGCTAATCATACCCACAGAGACTGTTGGGTTTTCAAACAATCCGGAAGGCTTAACGCCGAACACAAGGGGCTCGACACACCAAGTGAGGAAGAGGATGAACCCCAAAAGCGGAACACCAGGAATGTAACGCCCCAGATGTAACTTGCCATATTTGTAATCCAACTCTTGCCATTTCCGGCTATGTGTTATGATATTTCATCCGTGTTGGGTGTCATGCATTTCATATCATGTCATCATGTGCATCGCATTCGCATACGTGTTCGTCTCATAAATCCGAGCATCTTTCCCGTTGTCCGTTTTGCAATCCGGCGCTCCTATGTCTCCCGGCGTCCCCTTTTACATTTCTTCGTGAGCGGGTATTAAACATTCTCGGAATGGACCGAGGTTTGACATGTGGCCTCGGTATAGCACCGGTAGACCGCCTGTCAAGTTTCGGGTCATTCGGAGGTCGTTTGGTACTCCAACGGTTAACCGGGTAACCGCATAGGCCTTCTTTGTTGCAGCCCAACTTCCCTCTCTAAGTGGCCCAAAACCCACCTAAGGTTGTCCCATCGTCTCGGTCGTCAGATCGTGATCGTGTGGGCGAAAACCGCACTCCATTTGGAGCTCCCCAGCTCATCCTAGCTATAAAAACGTCCTCCCCTTCCAAATCTGAGAGAGAGACACCCCTAACCCTAAATCTTCGGCTCGAAATCCGTGCCACCAGCCTCTCCGCCGCACTGTTCATCCGCCGCCGCCGCCCGGGCCAACCGGGGCACGCCACGTGGCACTCCGCCGCCGCGCAGGCCCGCGCAGGCCCACGGCCGGCCCGCTCCGCCGCCGTCCGGGCCGCGCCCCCGCGCCCGCCTGCGCCAACCATCGCCGCCTCCCGCCTCTGACCGCGCGCCGCCCCTCGTCGCCGAGTCCCCGCCGGTGCCGCCGCCGCCGCGTCCTTCGCCGCTCGCCGGAGCCCCCCCTCGCCGTCCCCGCGCCGCGGTGCCCGCTCGCCGGAGCTCCCGCGCCGCCCGGACCTCCCCATCGCCGGCGCCGCCTCCTCCGCCCCGATCCGGGCCGGATCCGGCGAGATCCGGCCGGAGAGGGCCCAAATCCGGCCGTCCTCTTCCTCCCCGGCGCCCTAGCCCGGTGAACCTCGGCGTCCGTGCCCGAGAGGTTGACTTCGCCCCCTCCAGATTTTTGCTAAGTCCCCGAGATGCATCATTATCATGCCAATTTCAACATGCTATATCTTTGCATCCGTAGCTCCATTTCATGCGTATGATATGTCAAAATGTTCGTCTCGAAGTCTAGCTCATTTTGTTCCATTACATCATTTTCATTTGAAGTCATTTTGATGCCCGAAATGCTGTTATAAGAGGGCTAGTTGATGTTAGTGGCTGGATCTTATCTGAACATGCACTTTTGTCATTTTTGCCATGATTGATGTGTACCTCTTATGAAGTTGAGTCCTACATGAGTTTTGTAATATGCCATGTTACCTATCCAGAGGATTTTTCCATGTATTTTTGTGATATTTGTGGTGACTAGCACAAGCATGCAAACTAGGTCACTTGATGTTGCTGATTTCAGAGACTTGGTAATTTCACTAAGTCCCTGACTGCTGTTATTTTTATGCCATGTGTTCATGTTGTTTCTGAGAGATCTATGCATAATTTGAGCATGATCAGTAAGGGTGTTTTGAACTTGAGTATTTGCTTAACCCATCCGTGTCTTTGTTTGCAATTATGGAGTGCCATAGCTTGAGCCAACCGAGCTCTACTTTTGCTTCAAAATGTTGCTGGCAGATTGTTTACGTGTTATTCGATTTTGCCAAGCTTGGTGTAGTTGATCCTTGCATGATATGATGTTATTCTTGCCATGTCTAGTTACTATGCCATGTCTTATTGATATATGTATGCTTAGTTTATCATGAATTACTCTGTAGTGAGTGCATCGAGCTCACGAACATGCCTAGTCGTTATCTGTTTTTGACATGTCCAGTTTTCTGCTAAGTCTGTAACCTGTAACGAAACTTGCTTATTTGACATGGGTGTAATCATGTTTTCTGGTCCTTTTTGGCTTATTGTCACTAAGGGACTTTTGTCAAGTGCTACGAGTAGACTCATGCCATGCCTTGCTTTTCTATGTTCTGAACCTGTAGCATGTTGTTTCATTGCTCAGAACATGTCATCCTGATGTTAGTTTCTGCTTGTTGATATTTCACTAAGTCTGAGAACTTGTTATCGTTTGCACTTTTGCCATGCTTGTTTGAACCTGTTATGATGTGAATTAGCCGTAGCTTAGTGTTCATCTTTTGTCGATCATCTCGAGGAGATTACTGTCATATGCTTTGTTGCCATGTTTGGGTGCAGTAGCTTAATTGTTTGTTGCTTGCTAAGTAGCATCATGCTGTTTATGGGAGTTTCGTGTCATTCTTGTATTGCTTGCCATTTGCAAACCGTGCGTCCGATTCCGGTGATCTTTATATCGATTTCAACCGAAATCACCTCATCTATCCAGTGGCATGCTTGGTTTGCCAAGATTATGCCTTGTTCATCCTTGTCCTTCCGGAGCATGCATACGCATTGCATATCACCTCTCGCATATCATTGCCATGTTTTGCATCATATTGCTTGCGCATTGCATCGTGGTTGATATTGGTTCCTTTGCTTGTTCTCTTGTCTTGGGTAGAGCCGGGAGACGAGTACGTGAACGAGGATTCTGTTGAGAACGCTTACGAGGACCAAGCTTTCGACAACTCTGAGAACCTTGCAGGCAAGATGACCATACCCTCGAAATCACTTCTATCTTTGCTTGCTAGATTGCTCGCTCTTTTGCTATGCCTATGCTGCGATACCTACCACTTGCTATATCATGCCTCCTATATTGCCTTGTCAGCCCCTAACCATCCATGTCCTAGCAAACCGTTGTTTGGCTATGTTACTGCTTTGCTCAGCCCCTCTTATAGCGTTGCTAGTTGCAGGTGAAGATGAAGTTTGTTCCTTGTTTGAACATGGACTTGTTGTTCCTTGTTGGAACATGTTTACTTGTTGGGATATCACAATACCTCTTATTTAAATTAATGCATCTATATACTTGGTGAAGGGTGGAAGGCTCGGCCTTATGCCTGGTGTTTTGTTCCACTCTTGCCGCCCTAGCTTCCGTCATACCGGTGTTATGTTCCCGGAGTTCGCGTTCCTTACACGGTTGGGTGATTTATGGGACCCCCTTGACAGTTCGCTTTGAATGAGACTTTTCCAGCAAGGCCCAACATTGGTTTTACCATTTGCCACCTAGCCTTTTTCCCTTGGGTTCTGCAGACTCAAGGGTCATCTTATTTTAACCCCCCCGGGCCAGTTCTCCTTCGATTGCTGGTCCAAACTAGAGCACCGTGCAGGGCCGTCCCTTGGCAACTTGGGTTATGTTGGCTCTTGTACGCTTAGCTTATCCGGATGTGCCCTGAGACCGAGATATGTGCAGCTCCTATCAGGATTTGTCGGCACAATCGGGCGGTTTTGCTGGACTTGTTTTATTGCTGTTGAAATGACTTGTAGTCCGGGATTCCGAGATTGATCGGGTCTTCCCGGTAGAAGGAATATCCTTCGTTGACCGTGAGAGCTTATCATGGGCTAAGTTGGGACACCCCTGTAGGGTATTATCTTTCGAAAGCCGTGCCCGCGGTTATGAGGCAGATGGGAATTTGTTGATGTCCGGTTGTAGAAAACCCGAAGTTGACCTTAACTAAAACACATCAACCGCGTGTGTAACCGTGATGGTCTCTTCTCGGCGGGGTCCGGGAAGTGAACACGGTTGTTGGAGTAATGCTTGACGTAGGTCGTTTAAGGATCACTTCTTGATCATTTCTAGTTTCTCGACCGTGCCTTGCCTTCTCTTCTCGCTCTCTTTTGCGCTGTAGCCACCATATGCTAGTCGCTTGCTGCAGCTCCACCTCACAACCCCTTTTCCCACCTTTAAGCTTAAATAGTCTTGATCTCGCGGGTGTGAGATTGCTGAGTCCCCGTGACTCACAGATATTATCACCTCAGTTGCAGGTACCAACGATGCCAGTGCAGATGACGCGACCGAGCTCACTTGGGAGTTCGACGAGGAACGTGGCCGTTACTATGTTTCTTTTCCAGATGATCAGTAGTGGAGCCCAGTTGGGTGATCCGGGGATCTGTTTAGCATTTGGGGTAGTCTTCTTTCATTTTGGTACCGTAGTCGGACCTTGAGTGTATTCTGGATGTTGCATGTTATTTATGTACTTGTGTGAAGTGGCGATTGTAAGCCAACTATGTATCTTTCCCCTTTATTTATTACATGGATTGTGTGAAGATTACCTCACTTGCGACATTGCTTTCAATGCGGTTATGCCTCTAAGTCGTGCCCCGACAGGTGGGAGATATAGCCGCATCGAAGGCGTTACAAGGAAGCAAAAGAACTTCCCGCAAGAAGTCAAAACAGTGAACTCACTTCACATAACAAGGCATGAGGCACCCATAAAGGTCCGCACATTCAAGCCTATCCCTCAGGAGTCTGGCCACTGGTCACTAAAGCCAATCATTTTTTATAAGCTAGATTATTCTCGCAATATCAAACACGCAGGCCGGACTGCCCTGATGCTTAATCCAATAATAGACGGATTCCAGTTTACCAACGTCCTTATGGATGGTGGCAGTGGACTAAATCTGATATATCAGGATACAATTCACCGCATGGGCATAAACCCAGCACGAATCCATCACAGTAAAACCTCCTTTAAAGGAGTAGCACCAGGCCCGGACACCCACTGTATGGGTTTTCTCCGGCTTGTGGTCATATTTGGCTCTGCCAATAACTTTCGTCGCGAAAAGCTTATCTTCCACATAGTCCCGTTTTCAAGTCGCTATCAAGCACTAATGGGACGCGGAGCTTTCGCTCGCTTTAACGCAATACCGCATTATGCATCCCTCACGCTAAAGATGCCCGGTCCTCGAGGCATCATCTCTTTAAAGGGAGCATACTAAACTACATCTCCTCCAAACGGAGGATTGTGCGGCCGCTTAAACGGCTGCCCAACAAAATGGCCTCGCCAGCTGTCGGTGTCAAAACCGGCGGATCTCGGGTAGGGGGTCCCGATCTGTGCGTCAAGGTCGGATGGTAACAGGAGACAAGGGATACTTTATTTTACCCAGGTTCGGGCCCTCTCGATGGAGGTAAAACCCTACTCCTGCTAGATTAATATTGATGATATGGGTAGTACAAGAGTAGATCTACCACGAGATCAAGGAGGCTAAACCCTAGAAGCTAGCCTATGGGTATGATGATGGTTATGATGTGTTCGTCGTACGGACTACAACCCTCCGGTTTATATAGGCACCGGATAGGGTTAGGGTTACACAGAGTCGGTTACATTGGTAGGAGATCTTGAATATCCGCACGCCTAGCTTGCCTTCCACGCCAAGGAAAGAACCTTCCGGACACGGGACGAAGTCTTCAATCTTGTATCTTCATAGTCCTGGAGTCCGGCTGAAGATATAGTTCGGCTATCCGAACACCCCCTAATCCAGGACTCCCTGAGTAGCCCCTGAACCAGGCTTCAATGACGACGATTCCGGCGCGCAAATTGTCTTCGGCATTGCAAGGCGGGTTGCTCCTCCAAATTCTTCAAGAAGATATAAACACCAAAAAATAGTGTCCGGCTCTGCAAAACAAGTTTCCACGTATTGCCATATAGAGAATAATAGAAACACAAATCAAATCTGCTGACGTATTCCGCAGTGCGTCATAACACTGCGACCAAGCCTTCTGTATGGATTATTTTTTGTTGTTCCACCGCAGCACGTTCAACGAGGCGGTTTCCTTGGCACGTCTTGTCGAAGCAGAGATCGTGTGCCCCTTTTAACGGGATTCTCATTAATGCGGACGTGGGTAACCCAACCGCGCCATTTACCACGGCGCGTGAGCGGCAAGCGAGTTTTATTAGGTAGGTGGGGACGCATAACGACATCAGCCTATATAAGGGGATAAAGATCCACCTCTTTCACCTACGCCTTCTTCCTCCTTTGCCCATCCATCTCCTGCGCACTCAAGCTCCAACGCCCAAGTTCGCTCTTTCTTCCCCAACCTGCTCCAGCGATGTCCGGAGCGGGCGGCAAGTGGATGGCTTCCTCCGTTACGGAGGGTCAAATCAAAAAGCTTAGGAAGGCCGGATATCTTTCCAAGGACATCCCGCACCGGCTTCCCGAGGCGGGGCAGCTTCTTCCCACCCCAAGGCCCCATGAGAGGGTAGTTTTTCTCCCCCATTTCCTCCGCGGACTGGGTTTTCCGCTTCACCCTTTTGTCCGGGGGCTCATGTTCTACTACGGCCTGGACTTCCACGATCTGGCCCCGAACTTTATCCTCAATATCTCGGCGTTTATCATCGTGTGTGAGGCCTTTCTCCGCATCCGCCCCCACTTCGACCTCTGGCTCCAGAACTTCAACGTCAAGCCCAAGGTGGTGTCCGGCACCCAGGCGGAGTGCGGAGGTGCTATGGCCGGCAAAATGGCCAACGCACTCTGGTTCGATGGCTCCTTTGTGGAGTCCTTAAAGGGGTGGCAGGCAGGGTGGTTTTACATCACCGAGCCACGCGACTCGAAATGGGTCGCGGCCCCTGAGTTCCGATCCGGACCCCCCACACGGCTCATGTCCTGGAAAGAGACGGGCCTATCATGGGGCAACGAAGAAGAAGTGACCGGACTGCAAACTTGCATCCGGTCCCTGATGAACAAGCACATCCGGCGTGTCAACATCATCCAGGTCATGTTTGTTCGCCGGATCCTCCCGTGCCAAGAACGGGAGTTCAGTTTGTGGGAATTCGACCCGGCGCAGCACCAAACCCTCAATAGTCTCTTCGACACGACGTATGAAGACGTCTGGAAGGTGCTAACCAAAGGCGCCGAGTGCCCCACATCCGCTTCCGAGGACCGCGGATACAGCTCGCAGCGCAACGCTTGCGAGGTAGGCTATTTATACCTTTCACAGGTTCGTTAAGCTTTTCTACATAGATTAACTCTATGTGGGATCTAAAAACTCCCTTTGCCTTTGACAGGCGTGGCTGAAGATAGCTGGACCAATCAACTGTCCGGCTCCTCTGCCCGAAGACCCAGCCCCAGCTCTCTTAGAGAAGCTACTGGCTCCGGCGCCCTATGTGGTGCCGGAGAAGAAGGTCAAGAAGAAGAAGACCACGGGGACTCGAAAGAGTGCCCACAATGTGTGGTGTCGAGCTCGTCATCTGGCGAGTCTGCGACGCCCTCCTCTCGTGAAAACAAGGAGGAGGAACAAGGAATCTCTCCCCCTCCATCGAGGGGAGCGAAAAAGAAGAAGGCCGCCCCAACAGGGGAGGCCGAGGGGTCGAGGAAAAGGAAGACCCCTCCGCCGGACTACTCCCCCAACGCCGAAGAGGGCGGAAAGGAGTGGCCGGACAGAACCAAGCGTCCGGCGACATCGTAAGTATTCCCATACTAGAATGACTCATAGTATCTTCAAGTGCGCAGCTTACCCTAATGTCGAATGCTATTTGCGCAGCCCGCCCCGAGCCGCACTCGATGATTCATCGAGCGGATCCCTGGATTCGTCGGACATGAACTCTGTCCCGCCCGCAGTCTCCCCCAGTGGGGCCGACGACGCCGAAGCGGCGACCCGCCGAACAGGGCAGGAGGAGGTGGTCCTGGAGGAGCCGCAAGGCAATCCTCAGGACCCCAGGAGTAAAGGGGATGAAACCCCCCAGGGCTCCCAGTCCGGCTTTGTGCCGGACACCGCGCCGGACTCAACGGTCCTGGCTCGCGGTGGGCGAACTCCTTCCAAGAGGAGTAAACCGTCTGAGCCGGCGACCTCTGTCCAACCAGAGGCGCCGGATAGTCTGTTGGAGGCGCTTGAAGGCGCCACCATCGACGAGGAGCACCGTACTTTTATGAGTGCGGTGGTCCAAAGGGTTCAGTCCGCCAAGAGCGGACTGAATGAAGCTTGCGCTAGCCTTCTAACAGGCTTCCAGGTAAGCAAAAAATATGCTAAATTTATTACCGCATAGACAGTAGCCCCTGATGCTCTGTTCGGTGTTCGGAAAGAAAAGCCGAATAGAGGATCCAACAATTTTCGCAGGAGTCTAATAAAAAGTCTAATATGCGTATGCAGGCTTCCCTGCTGTCCACCGCCGCACTGACTGCGCAGGTGGAAGTCCTGAAAAAGGACCTCGAGCGGTCCGAGCAAGAGCTCGGCCTTGCCAAAAGGCAGCTCGTGGAAAAGGAAGGTAAGAAATACCCCTTAGAAGAAAAAAACAAAAAAAAGGTGCCTATAGAGAGGCTTCATTGCAAAAAGAAATAACAGGATTGTACTTCTTATTGTAGGGGCCACAATCGAGGTGGCAACCCTGAAGCAGGCGCTGGTTGAGGCCGAGCAGAAAGCGGCCGAGGAGCGCGCCGAGCGAGAAAAGCTTGGGGTCCAAGTCGGCGAGGTGCAGCAAGAGCTGCAAGCTCTCATGAAGAAACATGAGGGTTTGGAGCTTGAGGCAAAAACGCAAGCATCCGAGCTCGCGTCGGCTGTTGAGACCACCAAGAGTGCCAAGGCCGAAGCCCAAAAGGCCCTCCAAGAGTTGGAGGATGTGAAAAAGATAGCAGCGGGTAAGGCATTCTTAATGCAAAGTAGGAATATAAAGGTGAAATACCTATTACTTACCCGAATCCGGAGTTCTCCAGGGGCGTTCTTCGATCTTCCCCGTAGCGCATCCGACGCCGCTGCATTCTACCGAGCTGAAGATGACAGCTCAACGGAGAGTGTGTTCTGGTCTCAGTATTCTGAGGTCGGACACCCTTTGCCCTTAAGCGATCAGCTGAAGCAGCTGGCCGAGCTCCACAAGGCGGCCGAACAGGCCATGAAGGGCTTACTAGTTCGGCTGTGGCCTAGAGAGGCCCTGCCTGGGAGCTACTTCGGGCTGGTGCGGCGGCTGGTGGAGGCCTGTCCACGGCTTGAGGTCATCAAGCGCTCTGTCTGCATAGAAGGTGCCCGGAGGGCTCTTGCCCGTGTAAGGGTACACTGGGGCAAGCTGGACGGAGAGAAGCTGGTGAAGGATGGGCCGCCGCAGGGGAAGGAGCATCGCAAGCCCGAGAACTACTACAAGCAAGTTCTCGCTGGAGCTCGCCTTGTCGCGGATGAGTGTGCCAAAGATGTAATATTTCAATGAACTCGCTCGTTTGTATCCTGTGCGCTGAAAACTTGTTCATATGCGCTTAAGCAATGCTTTTTGAATTTAAAATATTATTTTCTGTGCGGCCGTTTATCAATAACTGAGAGATGGCGAGTCGTCGGCTTCTGCCCCCATGCAACTAGTGCTGGGGTGTTCGGGATAAACCTGAGGGCTCTTGTTCCCATAGTTGGGTCCTTCGAGGGAGGCGCTCAGCACAGCGAACCAGGCAATCGGACTATAATGTTTGAACACTCTCACTTAGCCATAGAACGTTATAATTTTAAATTTCGGCGAAGCCCCTAGTTCGGAAGGCCGAATTCGGGGCACTATCCACGCCTTTAGCCGGACTTAACCAGCTCTCCGCTCGAAGTGGCATAAGCCTTTAGGGACTCGAAAAATCTCTCGAACAGCGACCGGTCTCGCGCCTTATCATGACAGTCTGTTTTAGCTTTCTCCACTGAGGTGCTCACCCACCTGATCTGGGGCACAATCGCAGTGGTTCTCCTAGTGCTACCTTAGCCGATAGAGTGGAATGTAAGGCACCAAAACATAGGAGCCGGGCAAACCCAACATATGACCAAAATCATGACTCGGAGCCGATGCATATAATGCTATAAGTTCGGGGTGCCGCACTTGTGAAAGTGGACGGACTTCTCACACCAGATAGAAGGGTAATAAAGCCCCTGGCATGGTTTGCCGTACCATGGTGTACGGGTGCGATCATGTTATTTGAGTAAACTATGCATTATTTATGAGGAGGCTGTTTATTCAAGCCGAACGATACAAGTAGTGCGAAAAAAAATTTAGACTATTTAACATGTCCTGACCAGGCGCAGGCCGTGGAATTTAGAAACAGATATATCGCTCGAAATAGAGACCACCTGAGAGTTCCATGATGCGGCGTTGTTTTGTCTGCTTTCCTGGGTCATGTATCGTCTGTGCGGCAGCGAGGCCGAACACTGTATCCAGAGTATGGAGTCCTGAAAGAAAAGAAGAACCCGACAGCCCCTAGTACGTTTGACGCCGTATTGTTGGCATGCCGTTTTATCTGCCCCTTCCCCTATGCCCATGGAATTGTAAGGGCGTAATTGTGTGCTTGAGGTACTAGCTCCGCTATGTAGCGATGGCTGGGGTTGGGGCCGTACTGCTACGCGTGCTCTGAACACGCCAGTCGGTCTTGCTGCGGGTTACTCCAGGCGCATTTTGCTTTGTCCTGCTTTGTAGCGGCCGGACTCGAGAGCTGCCTTAACAGGCTGCTTTGTACCTCTGCTGCGAGGGTCGCCGTGTGTTCCTCCGTACGGATGGAGCGTTCGGTGTTTCCGCTGACCGTGATTACACCTCGAGGGCCTGGCATCTTTAGCTTGAGATATGCGTAGTGCGGCACCACATTGAATTTAGCGAATGCGGTTCGTCCAAGCAGAGCATGATAGCCACTGCGGAACGGAACTATGTCGAAGATTAACTCTTTGCTTCAGAAGTTGTCCGGAGATCCGAAGACCACATCAAGTGTTATGGAGCCTATGCAATTGGCCTCTACACCTGGGATGCCGCCTTTAAAGGTCATCCTTGTGGGCTTGATACTTGATGGATCTATGCCCATTTTCCGCACTGTATCCTGGTAGAGGAGGTTCAGGCTACTGCCGCCGCCCATGAGGACTGTTGTAAGGTGAAATCCGTCAACGATTGGGTCAAGAACCAATGCGGCGAAACCGCCGTGACGGATGCTAGTGGGGTGGTCCCTTCGATCGAAGGTGATCGGGCAAGAGGACCATGGGTTGAACTTTGGGGCGACTGGCTCCATCGCGTATACGTCCCGTAGCGCACGCTTCCTCTCCCGCTTGGGAATATGAGTCGCGTATATCATGTTCACCATCCGCACTTGTGGGGGAAACCCCTTCTGTCCGTTGTTGTTCGGCGGCCTGGGCTCCTCTTCGTCATCGCTGTCTAGCCCCTTGTTTTTGTGTTCGGCTCTTAACTTGCCTGCCTGCTTGAACACCCAACAATCCCTGTTGGTGTGATTGGCTGGCCTTTCAGGGGTGCCGTGAATCTGGCACGAGCGGTCGAGTATTCGGTCCAAACTGGACGGGCCCTGGGTATTCTTTTTGAATGGCTTTTTCCGCTGACCGGATTTATGGCCTCTGAATCCGGTGTTTACTGCCGTATCTTCATTGCTGTCGCTGCTGACGCGGCGTTTCTGTTTATTTCGTCGCGACCCGCCATTTTCGTCCTTGGTATCTGAATTACCTTGCTTCTTCCATAAGTTGTTGCTGCGAGCTAGCCAGCTATCTTCGCCCGCGCAAAAGCGGGTCATGAGTGTCGTGAGGGCTGCCATGGATTTTGGCTTTTCCTGTCCCAGGTGCTGGGCAAGCCACTCGTCACGGATGTTATGCTTGAAGGCTGCTAAGGCCTCTGCATCCGGACAATCGACTATCTGATTTTTCTTTGTTAGGAACCGTGTCCAGAATTGCCTGGCCGATTCTTCTGGCTGCTGAATTATGTGGCTTAGGTCATCGGCGTCCGGTGGCCGTACGTAGGTCCCCTGGAAGTTGTCGAGGAATGCGGTCTCCAGGTCCTCCCAAGAGCCGATCGAATCTGCGGGGAGGCTGTTAAGCCAGTGCCGGGCTGGTCCCTTAAGTTTAAGGGGTAAATATTTGATGGCGTGCAAATCATCGCCACGTGCCATGTGGATGTGGAGGAGATAGTCCTCAATCCATACTGCCGGATCTGTCGTACCATCGTACGACTCGATGTTGATGGGTTTAAAACCCTCTGGGATTCTATGATCCATTACTTCGTCTGTGAAGCATAGTGGGTGTGCGGCGCCCCTGTACTGGGCTATGTCTCGACGCAGTTCGGAGGAGCTGTGCCTGTTGTGTTTGGCCCGGCCGGATTTATTGTGTCCGGAGTGAAAACTATCACGTGCCGTCGGGCGTCCGCGCGATCCATTGATCGATCTTGTTTGCCTTGCTTTGTCCTCCAGGACGTCTCGCAGGTCTGGTTCGTGTTCCTGTGCCTTGGTAAAGCAGCTGCGGGGCATGGCTTGTTTGGATGTTCGACAGGCTTCTCTGTCGCGGCCGCGAAGTGGCCGATCTGCCATGTCTTGGGCTTCCTCCTCTGATTGGGGTAGCGTCCTGCCCTTAGGATAGTTTTTGGAGGGGCGTCCGAGCTCATGCTCTTCGGCCGCAAGGACTTCAGTCCATCTGTCAGCTAGCAAATCTTGATCAGCTCTAAGCTGTTGCTGCTTTTTCTTTAGGCTGTTCGCCGTGGCTAAAAGCCTGCGTTGAAAGCGCTCTTGTTCGGCGGGGTCTGATGGTACGATGAATTCATCGTCGCCGAGGCTTGCCTCGTCTTCGGAGGGAGGCATGTAGTTATCGTCCTCGACCTCTCGCTCTGCCGCTCTCTCGTGAGGGCGGTCTTCTCCATCTTCCTGTGCCGAATCCTGCTGGTTTTGGTGTTCTTCGGCGCTGTCCGGGGTAGTATTATCTCCCGTGCCGGAATCACCGTTTCTGCTGTGGCGGGATTTGGAGCGGCGCCGCTGACGTCGGCGTTTTGGAGGCTTTTTCGAAGTGCCATCCTCCGCTGTTCCATCACCATCTCCATCTTTTGGAGCATCCACCATGTATATGTCGTATGACGAGGTGGCGGTCCAGCGCCCTACAGGTGCTGGTTCTTGCTCGTCTCCTCCTTCGTCGTCCATACCGTCGAAGTCTTCGGAGCCGAAGTCGAGCATGTCGGATATAACGTCGACAGTGGCTATTAAGTGGGCGGTGGGTGGGTTTTGAATTTCTTCGTCGTCCGAATCCCAACCTCGCAGGCCATAGTTCGGCTCGGGCTCTGCTGACAAAGAGAGAGACTTGAGAGAATTCAGAATATCACCAAAAGGAGAATACTGAAAGATGTCCGCGGCGCTGAACTCCATTACCGGCGCCCAATCTGATTCGATTGGCGGGGGCGCGGGAGGTCCGGAGTTCAGAGAAGAGTCCAGCTCCTTGGAGTCATGTGCCATGCGGAGTGCGGGGCTTGCATTTGGCTCAATTGCTTTTAAGATCGCAGCCCCCGAGGTGACGTCCAACCGTTCATACTCAAAGAACGCAGCGGGTTCCGGATCGAGGATCGGGGCCGGAGCGTATGCGGCCTCCAGGACACTGTTCGGAGGCAGAGCTATATCATGCCCCTCGAGATAGTGCGGCGCGCTTGGCTGTGGCTCGAATCCGTCGAAGATCAAGTCTCCGCGGATATCTGCCGTGTAGTTTAGGCTTCCAAACCTGACTTGATGGCCAGGGGCGTAGCTCTCGATCTGCTCCAGATGACCAAGCGAGTTGGCCCGCAGAGCGAACCCGCCGAAGACGAAGATCTGTCCGGGGAGAAAAGTCTCACCCTGGACCTCATCGTTGTTGATGATCAAAGGAGCCATCGGGCCTAAAGGCGACGACACAGAGGAACTCTCAATGAAAGCACGAATGTCGGTGTCAAAACCGGTGGATCTCGGGTAGGGGGTCCCGATCGATGCGTCAAGGTCGGATGGTAACAGGAGACAAGGGACACTTTATTTTACCCAGGTTCGGGCCCTCTCGATGGAGGTAAAACCCTACTCCTGCTAGATTAATATTGATGATATGGGTAGTACAAGAGTAGATCTACCACGAGATCAAGGAGGCTAAACCCTAGAAGCTAGCCTATGGGTATGATGATGGTTATGATGTGTTCGTCCTACGGACTACAACCCTCCGGTTTATATAGGCACCGGATAGGGTTAGGGTTACACAGAGTCGGTTACATTGGTAGGAGACCTTGAATATCCGCACGCCTAGCTTGCCTTCCACGCCTAGGAAAGAACCTTCCGGACACGGGACGAAGTCTTCAATCTTGTATCTTCATAGTCCTGGAGTCCGGCTGAAGATATAGTTCGGCTATCCGAACACCCCCTAATCCAGGACTCCCTCACCAGCCAAAAGACTTTTTCGATGTAAGTCACAAAAGGCCGCGGACCCGGACTCAATGAGTTCGGCACAAGCCCATTTTCGTTATAGGCTTGGTACGCCTCACCAGGGGCTGTACGCAGAGACAATAAAACTCGACCGTATCTATTTCTCACTTCACATTTTATTTACTATTCTTTTTGATCCGCATGACCCATTTTTCAATTTAGTTCTTCCCTTTCACAGATGAACGTCGTACGGCGCCCGTCCAGGACACGGCACATCGAGACACAGGCGCAGACGTGCAGTAGGGACCCGCCCCAAAGGATTCTTCTTAGATTAAGACCCTGCGTAAACCTTTTTTACTGTCTCTTGCTGCTATACATCCCCTGGTTTACCTCACTATAACCATGGAGGAGACTGGCGTTTTGGCATGTGGCCACGCCAGAATTCTTGCTCGTACCTGGACACAAGGGGCTTTTTTCTTTTTCAAGGGTGTCGTTTCACATGCACCCACAAAAGACCGAACACCTTAGGGAGTGTTCGGCGTCGCGAGTTTTGGCACTATATGCATCAGCTCCGAGTCATGATTTTGGTCACATGTTGGGTTGCCCGGCTCCTGAGTTCGGCCACCTTACGTTCCGTTCTGTCGGCTAAGGTTGCACCAGGAGAACTACTGCGATTGTGCCCCGGCTCGGCCGGGTGAGCACCTCAGTAGAGAAAGCCGAAAACCGACTGTCATGATGTAGCGCGAGACTGGTCGCCACTCGATGACTTATAGGAATTTATCGAATTCCTCCGTTTTGATGAAGGGCCGCTTCCCGGTCAGGCACATATGCGTCCCGAATTCGGGTAAACGCAGTCGCCATTAAAGGGCTACCTAAAGAGTCCCACTGTCAAGCTCCTATGGCTAAGTGAAAGTGTTAAAGCATTATAGTCTGGTTGCCTAGCCCGTGGCGCTATCACCTCCTTTGTAGGACCAAGACGTTGGGTTAAGTGTGAAAATGCGTTCTCCGTGCGCACCCCCGCACTATGTGCGTGGGGGCTGAAGCCAACGACTGCAATCTTTCAGAATTTATATATTAAAACGGCCGCACAGGAGGTGTTATTAATACTTGAAGGCACAAGTCTAAATTACGCCATTACAATTTATAAAAATATTGATCTATGATTACATATGCTGTCATAAAACAGCATCTTTCGAACACTGCGTCTCTATTATACGAGCGCCCGCGAGGACTTCCTCAAAATAGTGCTCGGAAGGAATTCGGCTTTTATCCGAATCACGGGACGCAACAACGGTGAGCTCCATATCTGCCCAGTATGTCTTGACACGGGCAAGAGCTAGCCGCGCGCCCTCTGTGCAAGCGGACCTCTTTAGAGCTTCAATCTGAGGCACCACGTCAAGAAATTGCTGCACCAAACTGAAATAGCTTCTCGGCTTCGATCTCCCCGGACACAGGTGGTCCATGGCAAACTTCATGGCGAGTCCGGACAACCTATTCAGCTCGGCCCATTGGGCCAGGCGATCATCCACTGATAGTGGACGCTCTGGATTAGTGAACTGCGACCAGAAGAGCTTTTCCACTTCATGATCTTTCTTATCTTGAAAGTACCTGGTCGCATCAGCGGCACTAGCCGACAAATCCAGATAGGTGTCCTCCACGCTCCATGCTCGGTCCAACGGGGCGAACTTCGGATCACAGAATTTTCTCCACAGCAGGAAGGGCGTTCCATCCGCAATTAGTCCGGCTTGACGCAGCTCTTCCCTTGACGCTCTCATACCAGAGCGGGCGTCCTTGGCGTCGGCGATGGCCTTCTCTAAATCCTTCTGCCGGGCTCGACCTTCCTCTTCAAGAAGTTTGCAACGGTCAGTAGCACTTTTCAACTTCATGGCTATATCAGCCATCTCCTCCTTGCTTCGGCAATGGGAAGCCTGTTCATCTTTTAGCTCTTCACGGGCTCTTCCGGCAGCCGCATCGCTTTTTCTGGCTTGTTCCTTTGCTTTGGCGAGCTTGGCCCTAAGTCCTTCTACGGCCGCCGCACCATCTGCATCAAGCATACACAAGGTAAGATATTGACATAAAGCTCCTCTTACTAACAATCGCCAAATAAACTCAATACCTTGAGCATCATCAAGCCGCTTGTTAACAAGCACGATGTTGGCTTCTGCCTCATCGAGTTGCCGTTTCATTTTGGCAAAATCTCGAGTCTGGCTCGACTCCGGACAACCTGCCACCTACATACAAAGGTGCCACTTAAAGGACTTGGGATTAAGATCCTCTGCGCGCCGCTAATCTTTGTGGCACACAGAGTCTCAGGGGCTACTATCTATACAAGGCGCATGTTATTATGCGCAATTAACACTAATGTTCGTTATTCAAAACATACCTCAAGGCCCGCCAGTAAACTCTTGACGGCCTCGTTCAGTCCGCTTTCCACGGATGAAATCTTTTCAATCACCGTGTGCATCAACACACGATGCTCCTCTGAAACAGAGGCTCGGCCCAGCAGAACCTTCAGCTCCTCCGACCGAACACCAGATGGTGCCGGACTCGTCCCATGGCCTTCTTTGGAGGCCGGACACGGAGAACCCCGGGGGGCCGCATGATCACCTTCTGCCTCTAGCAGATTCGGAGAAGTCCTCTGCGACGACACTTTGGCGTCGCCTGCCTTGCTAGGCGACGAAGGAGGAGGCGTTCCGCTCTCCATCATCTCCGGAAGAAGATCCCCCGATGACGAGCTCTGCCGAGAAGGGTCGAGGTCCGAACTACAGGGTAAGGTTTCGGTTAAAACTTCTCAGATATAAATTAAGGATTTCTCTTAAAAGAATGACTCTCTTTCTACTTACGGCTCGTTGGAGGGCTGCTCCTTTTGAGGATTTAGTTCAGCCTAGGGGCTCCCCGACATCGGGTCCTCTGACCCGGATTCTTTCCCCCGCTTTGGAGCTACGGCTCCCGGGTCGTCAGAGGCGGCCCTTTTCTTCCCGTTGGAGAGGAGTTGTCGATTCCCCCCTTTGGGATGTCCCCTTTCGAAGAGGCCACGGTTTCCTTGTCCGCCCCTTCATTTTCCTCCAGAGGCGCCACCTCCAACATCATGACTAGCACAGGATCTAGCCTGGTCTCGGGAAGGGGAGCCGGACACCGGACCAGCTTCACCTTCGCTATCCACTCCTGCGTAAAAAGGAGAAGTACTGTTAAAAAATAAGTCAATTGTACGGATAGAAGGTCCGGGCGCAAGGTCACCTACTTTTGTATCCGGGCGGTTGCGGCTTAAACCAGCATCCTCAGTCAAATCCAGACTCACTCCTTGTGGTCCAAAGAACAGTCTATACATCTCCGTAGGCGTCACGCCCATGAAATTTCGGAGAACTCGCGGCCCCTCTGGGTTGAACTCCCACAAGCGGAGGGGGCGACGTTGGCCGGGCAGTGTCCGGCGAATCAACATAACTTGTGTCACCTTGACCAGGTTGAGGTCTCCTTTTAGGAGATCCTTTATGCGGCCCTGCAACAGAGGAACGTCTTTGGGCAAGCCCTGATCTAACCCTGTGTTGATCCACGATGTTAAACATGGTGGGGGCCCGAGCGAAAGGCGGGAGGCGCTACCCAAGTGGTGCCCCGAGGAGAGGTGATGTAGAACCACTCCTGTTGCCATAAGCCGAGATCCTCTTGAAAAGTGCCCTCGGGCCATGGAGCATCGGTATTCCTTTTTATAACAGCACCTCCGCACTCTACGTGACGCCCCTCGATTATCTTCGGTTCTACCTTGAAGGTCTTGAGCCATAATCCGAAGTGAGGAGTGATATGGAGAAATGCTTCACACACAACAATGAAGGAGGAGATATGGAGGATGGACTCCGGAGCTAGGTCATGGAATTCCAGCCCATAATAAAACATCAGCCCCCTTACGAAAGGTTTAGTTGGGAAGCCTAATCCCCGAAGGAAGTGGGAGATGAATACTACGCTCTCACCAGGCTGAGGGCTTGGGATCGCTTGTCCTTGAGCAGGCAACCTGTGCGGGATCTCGCTGGTCAGGAACCTAGCCTCCCTCAACCTTGATACGTCCTCCTCCGTAATGGAGGAGGGCATCCATAGGCCTTGAAGGCCGCAGCCGGACATTGTCGATGGTCCGGTGCGCCTAGAATCTAAAAGCCTGGGGTGTTGGAACTCGAGGCTATGGGCGAGCTTGTTTTGAGAACACAAGAGGGGAGCAAGGTCTCGGTCTCTTTATAAGAGGCAGAATATCAAGAGCCCTCCCCGTAACCGTCTTGGACTAGCCTTTAATCAAGGCAGGACGTGCTTAACGGGCACGGTTGGGTTACCCACGTCCGTATTAATGAGAATCCCGTTAAAGGGGGCACACGATCTCTGCTTCGACAAGACGTGCCAAGGAAATCGCCTCGTTGAACGTGCTGCGGTGGAACAACAAAAAATAATCCATACAGAAGGCTTGGTCGCAGTGTTATGACGCACTGCGGAATACGTCAGCAGATTTGATTTGTGTTTGTATTATTCACTATATGGCAATACGTGGAAACTTGTTTTGCAGAGCCGGACACTATTTTTTGGTGTTTATTATCTTCTTGAAGAATTTGGAGGAGGAACCCGCCTTGCAATGCCGAAGACAATTCGCGCGCCGGACTCGTCGTCATTGAAGCCTGGTTCAGGGGCTACTGAGGGAGTCCTGGATTAGGGGGTGTTCGGATAGCCGAACTATATCTTCAGTCGGACTCCAGGACTATGAAGATACAAGATTGAAGACTTCGTCCCGTGTCCGGAAGGTTCTTTCCTTGGCGTGGAAGGCAAGCTAGGCGTGCGGATATTCAAGATCTCCTACCAATGTAACCGACTCTGTGTAACCCTAACCCTATCCGGTGCCTATATAAACCGGAGGGTTGTAGTCCGTAGGACAAACACATCATAACCATCATCATACCCATAGGCTAGCTTCTAGGGTTTAGCCTCCTTGATCTCGTGGTAGATCTACTCTTGTACTACCCATATCATCAATATTAATCTAGCAGGAGTAGGGTTTTACCTCCATCGAGAGGGCCCGAACCTGGGTAAATAAAGTGTCCCTTGTCTCCTGTTACCATCCGACCTTGACGCACAGATCGGGACCCCCTACCCGAGATCCGCCGGTTTTGACACCGACAATAATGCTTATGATGATGCTACTACCTTGCTTGATAATGATGATGTGCCACTTGGTGTCTTTCTTGATAAACAAATTGCTAGAGTAATACAACATGATGTTGTTGAATCTTATGATGAGCTTGAAACTTAAACTCCTGGAACGCCTGCTAGAAGTAGCCCTCCTATATATGAATTGCCTAAGGTACCGGAAGGTTATGTTATGAATGAGGAGACAACTAGAGATATTCTTGCTTGCAGAGATAGATATGGTCTAGAGAAATTATTATGCAAGTATAAAGAAAAATCTCTGAATGCTAGAATGAAATATGATCCTAAGTTTGCTACTTCACCTATCTTTATTGATGATAAGGATTATGAATTCTTTGTCGACCCAGAGTTAATTACTTTGGTCGAATCTGATCCTTTCCATGGTTATGAAACCGAAAATGTTGCGGCACATCTTACTAAGTTGAATGACATAGCCACCGTTTTTACTCATGATGAGAAAACTCACTATTACTTTATTCTCAAATTATTTCCGCTCTCATTAAAGGATGATGCTAAAGCTTGGTACAATACTCTTGTCGGATTTCGGGTTCCGGCAGACCCTTGAGGCTCGAACACTAGGGTGCGCACGAAGATTTCGCCTTCTACCTACCTGTACCCCACCACCTCGCTAAGATCTAAGCTATGGAAAGAACAGCACAAGAGACACAGGGTTTATACTGGTTTGGGCCACCGTTGTGGTGTAATACCCTACTCCAGTTTGTGGTGTGGTGGGTTGCCTCTTGGGCTGATGATGATGAGCAATACAAGGAAGAACAGCCTCGCGAGGGTCTGTTCTTGGCTGGGACAATGAACTGCTAGGAGGAGTTCAGTCACCCTTCTCTCTCTCTCTCTCTCTGTGATGCTACTCGACCGATTCTGATCTGCCCTACCCTGGGGGTGGCTAGTCCTATTTATAGGCAAAGGCCCTGGACCTCTTCCCAAATATTGAGCGGGAAGGGCGCCAACAATTGGCCATTTTGAAGGGGAACATCTGGTACACTTATCCTGACTAAAGTTGGTCCTCGCCTGCCAAAGGCTCTGGTGGTGACGCCGGCTTGGGCTCCACAATGACTTCTTCCCTACCGTTGGGCTGGTCTTGGTCTCGTTGCACCGAAACGGGTGCCTTTGCTTGATGCTCTCGCCTGCGCTTGCTCCCTTTGCACCAAAGAGGAAAGGAGGACACTGCGCGGGCTGGCGCCCGCTTGGCGCCCTTGGTCGTCATGGCTTGCGTCACGGGCACCTCATGAGGTACCCCGCCTTGATCTCTCCACCTCCTCGCGAGTCAGCCTGATGAGGCCGTGCCTGAGGAAGCTCCGTGTCATCCGCCCCGCAAGGCTTGGCCCCTCGTGAGGGTCTTGGGTCTGTGTTGATGAAGATGGGCCGTGCTGGGGCCCCCTTTGAGCCACGTCGCAGGCCGCAGGCAAGTGTGGGGACCCCCATTCCCAGAACGCCGACAGTAGCCCCCGGGCCCAAGGCGCGCCCGGACTTGGCCGTGCAGGGAGGCGAAAGGGCAAGGGCGAAGCATCGCGGGCCCTAACAGCCTGCGGCCTTGGGCGCCGCATGGCGGTTGATTGGACGTGGGCGCCTCAGCAACCGCACGAGTTGATAAAGGAGTGGCATCTGCCTAGGCTTTGCTTTTTGGCTTTCTCCGGTTGCTGCTCAGATCCCCTTTCTTGCGCCTCTCCTTCCTTCCTCCAAAATTTCCAGATCTACTTCGACCACGTGACCTTGGAAGCCATGGCTATCAGTGTCAAAACCGGCGGATCTCGGGTAGGGGGTCCCGAACTGTGCATCAAGGCCGGATGGTAACAGGAGACAAGGGACACGATGTTTTTACCCAGGTTCGGGCCCTCTCGATGGAGGTAATACCCTACTCCTGCTTGATTAATATTGATGATATGGGTAGTACAAGAGTAGATCTACCACGAGATCAAGGAGGCTAAACCCTAGAAGCTAGCCTATGGTATGATTGTTGTGTATGGAGTTGATTGTGTCCTACGGACTAAAACCCTCCGGTTTATATAGACACCGGATAGGGTTAGGGTTACACAAAGTCGGTTACAATGGTAGGAGATCTGAATATCCGCATCGCCAAGTTGCCTTCCACGCCAAGGAAAGTCCCCTCTGGACACGGGACGAAGTCTTCAATCTTGTATCTTCATAGTCCAGGAGTCCGGCTGAAGGTATAGTCCGGCTATCCGAACACCCCCTAATCCAGGACTCCCTCAGTAGCCCCAGAACCAGGCTTCAATGACGACGAGTCCGGCGCGCAGATTGTCTTCGGCATTGCAAGGCGGGTTCCTCCTCCAAGTCCTTCATAGAAGATTTATAAACAGCAAGAATAGTGTCCGGCTCTACAAAACAAGTTTCCACATATTGCCATAGAGAGAATAATATTAACACAAATCAAATCTGCTGACGTATTCCGCAGTGCATTATCACACTACGGCCAAGTCCTTTACTCGGATCATTTTTACTTTTCTACCTCAGCACGTTTTGCGAGGCGGTTTCCTTGGCACGTCTTGTCAAAGCGGAGATCGTGTGCCCTTTTTACGGGATTCTCATCAATACGGACATGGGTAACCCAACCGCGCCATTTACCATGGCGCTTGGGAGGCAAGCGAGTTTTATTATTCAGGTGGGGACGCATAACCGCATCCGCCCATATAAGGGGATAAGGATCCACCTTTTTTACCTACGCCTTCTTCCTTCCCACCTCAACCTTCTCCAGCAATGTCCGGAGCGGGAGGCAAGTGGATGGTCTCCTCCGTCATGGAGGTCCAAGTAAAAAAGCTGAGGAAGGCCGGATACCTGTCCAAGGACATTCCGCACCGGCTTCCCGAGAAGGGGCAGCTTCTCTCCACCCCAAGGCCCCATGAGAGGGTAGTGTTCCTTCCCCACTTCCTCCGCGGACTGGGTTTTCCACTCCACCCATTCGTCCGGGGACTCATGTTCTACTACGGCCTGGATTTTCACGATCTGGCCCCGAACTTCATCCTCAACATCTCGGCGTTTATCGTCGTGTGTGAGGCTTTCCTCTGCGTCCGCCCCCATTTCGGCCTTTGGCTCAAGACTTTCAACATCAAGCCCAATGTGGTGCGCGGCAGCGAGGCGGAGTGCGGAGGCGCCATGGCGGGCAAGATGGCCAACGTCCTATGGTTCGAGGGCTCCTTCGTGGAGACCCTAAAGGGGTGGCAAGCCGGGTGGTTTTACATCACTGAGCCACGCGATCCGGAATGGGTCGCATCCCCCGAGTTTCGATCCAGACCCCCCATGCGGCTCACGTCCTGGAAAGAGACGGGCCTGTCGTGGGGTAACGAAGAAGAGGTGACCGGACTAAAAACATGCATCCAGTCCCTGGTGAACAAGCCAATCAGGCTTGTCAATATAGTCCAGGTCATGCTCGTTCGTCTAATCCTCCCGTGCCAACAACAGGACTTTAATTTGTGGGAGTTCGACCCGGCGCAGCACCGAACCCTCAACAGGCTCTTTGACACGACGTATGAAGACGTCTGGAAGGTGCTAATCGAAGGCGCCGAGGCTCCAACATCCGCTTCCGAGGACCGCGGATACAGCTCACAGCGTCACGCTAGCGAGGTAAGCTATTTCTACCCTTCACGGGACTTTTAAGCTCTTTTTCATAGTTTGAGTCTATGCAGGATCTAAACTCCCTTACCTTTAATAGGCTTGGCAGGCGATATCCGGACCAGTTAACTGTCCGGCTCCCCTGCCCGAAGACCCAGCCCCTGCTCTCTCAGTGAAGCTGCTAGTTCCCGCACCTTATGTGGTGCCGGAGAAGAAGACCACGGGGACTCGAAAGAGTGCCCGTAACATGGTGGTGTCGGACTCGTCATCCGACGAGTCCGAGATGCCCTCCTCCCGTGAAAATGAGGAGGAGGAGGAAGAACAAAACTCTCCCCCCCCAGCGGAGGGAGGAGAGAAGAGGAAGGCTGTCCCAACGGGGGAGACCGAGGGGTCTAGGAAAAGGAAGACCCCTCCGCCGGACCACTCCCCCGACGCCGAAGAGGGTGAAGAGGAATGGCCGAACAGAGCCAAGCGTCCGACGAAATCGTAAGTTCGGATATCAGATTAACTCATGATGTTCCTTTGCTGCACATCTTTCCCTAATGTCGAGCGTAATTATGCAGCCCGCCCCGAGCAAAATTCAACGAATCGTCGGGCGGCTCCTTGGACTCATCGGACATGAACTCAGTTCCGCCTGCTGTCTCCCCCCACATTGCAGACGACGCCGAAGTGGCGTCGCGACAAACTCCGGGGCAGGAGGAGACGGTCCTGGAGGAGCCTCAAGGCAACCTCTCGGACTCCAGGAGTGAAGGGGATAAGGCCCCCAGGGTGCCAAGTCCGGCTTTGAGCCGGACACCGTGCCGGAATCTCCAACGGTTCCGAACCGCGGTAGGCGAACTCCTTCCAAGAGGAGCAAGCCCTCTGAGCTGGCGGCCTCCATCCAACCGGAGGCGCCGGACAATCTGCTGGATGTGCTTGACGGCGCCTCCATCGACGAGGAGCATCGTACTATTATGAGTACGGTGGTCCAGAGGGTTCAGTCCGCCAAGAGCGGACTGACTGAAGCTTGCGCTAGCCTTCTGACAGGCTTCGAGGTAAGCAAAAAATATGCAAGAATATAACCGCATAGACAGTAGCCCCTGATGCTCTTTTTGGCGTTCGGAAAGAAAAGCCGAATAGAGGATCTATTAAATTTCATAGGAGTCTAACAAAAAAGAGTCAATATGCGTATGCAGGCTTCGCTTCTATCCACCGCCGCACTGACTGCGGAGGTGGGTGTCCTGAAACAGGACCTCGGGCGGACCGAGCAAGAGCTCGGCCTTGCCAAGCGGCAGCTCGAGGAAAAAGAAGGTAAGAAATGCCTTACAAAAAAGGTGTCTATAAAAAGGCGTGATTCCAAAAAATAACAGGATTGTACTGCTTATTATAGGGGCCATGACTGAGGTGGCGACCCTCAAGCAGGCGCTGTCTGAGGCCGAAAAGAAAACGGCCGCGGAGCGGACCGAGCGAGAGAGACTTGGGGCTCAGGTCGGCGAGGTGCAGCAAGAGCTTCAGGCTCTCATGAAAAAACATGAGAGTTTGGAGCTTGAGTCAAAGGCGCAAGCATCCGAGCTCGCGTCGGCCCTTGAGACCGCCAAGTCTGCCAAGGCCGAAGCCCAAAAGGCCCTCCAAGAGTTGGAGGAGATGAGGAAGATAGCAGCGGGTAAGGCATTCTTTATGCAAAGCAGAAATATAAAAATAAACTACTTGTTACTTACCCGAATCCGAAGCTCTCCAGGGGCATTCGCAGATCTTCCCCGCAGCGTATCCGATGCCGCCGCATTCTACCGAGCTGAAGAGGGCAGCTCGACGGAGAAGGTGTTCTGGTCTCACTATTCTCAGGCCGGACACCCTGTGCCTTTGAGCGACCAGCTGAAACAGCTGGTCGAGCTCCACAAGGCGGCCGAACAGGCCATGAAGGGCTTCATAGTTCGGCTGTGGCCCGGAGAGGCCCTGCCTGGGAGCTATTTCGGGCTGGTGCGGCGGCTGGTGGAGGCCTGTCCAAGGCTTGAGGTCATCAAGCGCTCCGTCTGCATTGAAGGTGCCCGGAGGGCCCTTGCCCGTGCAAAGGTGCACTGGGGTAAGCTGGACGGTGAGAAGCTTGTGAAGGACGGGCCGCCGCCGGGGAAGGAGCATCGCAAGCCCGAGAACTACTACAAGGATGTTCTTGCAGGTGCCCGCCTTGTGGCGGATGAATGTACCAAGGATGTAATTTTTGAATGAACTCGCTCGTGTTTATCCTGTGCGCTGAAAACTTGTTCATATGCGCTAAGCAATGCTTATTGAATTTAAAATATTATTTTCTGTGTGGCCGTTTATCAAAAATTGAGAGATGGCCAGTCGTCGGCTTCTGCCCCCGTGCCACTAGTGTTGTTCGGGATAAACCTGAGCGCACTTTTTCCCATGGTTGGGTCCTTCGAGGGAGGCACTCAGCACAACGAACCAGGCAATCAGACTATAATGCTTGAACACTCTCACTTAGCCATAGAACTTTATAATTTTAAATTTCGGCGAAGCCCCTAGTTCGGAAGACCGAGTTCGGGGCGCTATCCACGCCTTGGCCGGACAAAGCCAGCTCCTCGCTCGAAGCGGCATAAGTCTTTAGGGACTCGAAAAACCTCTCGAAAATCGACCGGTCTCTCGCCTCATCATGACAGTCAGTTTTAGCTTTGTCCACTGAGGTGCTTAACCCAGCTGAACCGGGGCACAATCGCAGTGGTTCTCCTAGTGCTACCTTAGCCTATATAGCGGAACGTAAGGCACCAAAACATAGGAGCCGGGCAAACCAAACTATTGACCCAAATCATGATTCGGAGCCGATGCATATAGTGCTATAAGTTCGGGGTGCCGTACTTGTGAAAGTGTACGGACTTCTCACACCATAATGAGGGGTACTGAAGCCCCTGGCTTGTTTGCCGTACCATGGTGTACGGGTGCAATCATGTCTTTTAATAAACATATATATGAAAATAGGATAATGCAAAAAATAGACAAAAAGCTATGCATTGTTTATAGAGGGGCTGTTTATCAAAGCCGAACGATACAAGTAGTGCGATAAGCAAAAAGATATTGGACTATTTAACATGTCCTGACCAGGGGCAGGCCGCGGAAAGTAATTCAAAACAGGTATATTGCTCGTAACAGAGACCACCTGGGGGTTCCATAATGCGGCATGGTTTGTCTGCTTCCCTGGATCTTGATCGTTTGTGCGGCAGTCGAATTGCCGAACAGGTCGTCCGAAGTGTGGAGTCCTGAAAGTAAGAAAAAAAGAATCCGGCATCCCCTAGTACGTTTTAAGCCGTATTTTGGGTGTGCCGTTATTGTGCCCCTTCCCCTGTGCCCATGATATTTCAAGGGCGTAGTTATGTACGCGAGGTACTGGTTTCGCTATGTCGCGAGGGCTGGGGTTGGGGCAGCATTGCTACGCCTGCTCAGAACGTGCCAGGCGGTCTTGTTGTAGGTTACTCCGGGCGCGCTTGGCAGTGTCCGGCTTTTTAACGGCCGTGCTGGAGAGTTGCCTAAGAAGGCCTCTTTGTACTTCCGCTGCGAGAGCCGCCGTGTGCTCCTCCTTACGGAGGGAGCGTTCGGTGTTTCTGTTGACCGTGATTACTCCTCAAGGGCCTGGCATCTTGAGCTTGAGATATGCGTAGTGCGGCACCGCATTGAACTTTGCGAATGCGGTTCGTCCGAGCAGGGCGTGATAGCCACTACGAAACCGGACTATATCGAAGATTAACTCTTCGCTTCGGAAATTATCCGGAGATCCGAAGACCACGTCAAGTGTTACTGAGCCTGTACAGTTGGCTTCTACACCTGGTATAACGCCTTTAAAAGTCGTTTTTGTGGGCTTAATCCTTGAGGGATCTATGCCCATTTTTCGCACTGTATCCTGGTAAAGCAGGTTCAGGCTACTGCCGCCGTCCATGAGGACTCTTGTGAGATGAAATCCGTCGATGATTGGGTCGAGAACCAATGCGGTGAAGCCGCCATGACAGATGCTAGTGGGATGGTCCCTTCGATCAAAGGTGATCGGGCAGGAGGACCATGGGTTGAACTTTGTGGCGACTGGCTCCATCGCATATACGTCCCGTAGCGCACGCTTCCGCTCCCTCTTGGGAATGTAGGTTGCGTATATCATGTTCACCGTCCGCACTTGTGAGGGAAAACCCTTCTGTCCATTGTTATTCGGCGGCCTGGGCTCCTCCTCGTCGTCGCTATGCAGCCCCTTGTCTTTGTTTCGGCTCTTAACTTGCCTACTTGCTTGAACACCCAACAATCCCTGTTGGTGTGATTGGCTGGCCTTTCGGGGGTGCCATGGATCTGGCACAAGCGGTCGAGAATTCGGTCCAAACTGGACGGGCCCTGAGTATTCTTCTTGAATGGCTTTTTCCGCTGACCGGATTTATAGCCTCTGAATCCAGCATTAACTGTCGTATCTTCATTACTGTCGCTGCTAACGCGGCGTTTTTGCTTATTCCGACGTGTCCTGCCACTTTTGTCCTTGGTATCCGAATTACCAGGGTTCTTAGCTAAGTTATTACTGCGAGCTAGCCAGCTATCTTCTCCCGCGCAAAAGCGGGTCATGAGTGTCGTGAGGGCTGCCATAGATTTCGACTTTTCCTGTCCAAGGTGCCAGGCAAGCCACTCGTCGTGGATGTTATGCTTAAAGGCTGCTAGGGCCTCTACGTCCGGACAGTCGACTATCTGGTTTTTCTTTGTTAGGAACCGTGTCCAGAATTGCATGGCCGATTCCTCTGGCTGCTGAATTATGTGGCTTAAGTCGTCGGCATCCGGTGGTCGCACGTAGGTGCCCTGGAAGTTGTCAAGGAATGTGGCTTCCAGGTCCACCCAAGAACCGATTGAGTCTGCTGGCAAGCTGTTAAGCCAATGCCGGGCCGGTCCTTTAAGTTTGAGCGGGAGGTATTTGTCGGATCACGGGTTCCGGCAGACCCTTAAGGTTCGAACTCTGGGGTGCGCGCGGAGATTATGCCCTCTACTTCTCCGTCTCGCAAGGATCTAAACTACAGAAAGAACAGCACAAGAGACACAGAGTTTATACTGGTTCGGGCCACCGATGTGGTGTAATACCCTACTCCAGTGTGGTGTGTGGATTGCCTCTTGGGCTGATGATGATGATGAACAATACAAGGGAGAACGGCCTCGCAAGGGCCTGTTCTTGGCTAGGACGATGAACTGCTAGGAGGAGTTTAGCCGCCCTTCTCTCTCTTTTTCTACTTGTTCTCTGCTTGCTCAGACCCTAGGTTCTGCTGGCCTGATTGCCCGATGCTAACTTGCTAGACTCCTCGATCTCTAGATGCCTCTATCTCCATCTCTCTCTCTCTCTCTCCCTCTTGGGGGTGGCTAGTCCTATTTATAGGCAAAGGCCCTAGGCCTCTTCCCAAATATTGAGCGGGAAGGGCGCCAACAATTGGCCAATTTGAAGGGAAACATCTGGTACACTTATCCTGACCAAAGTTGGTCCCCTCCTGCCAAAGGCCCTGTGGTGACGCCGTCCCGAGCTCCACGATGAGCTCATTCCCACTGTTGGACTGGTCTTGGTCTCGCTGCACCGAAATGGGTGCCTTTGCTTGATCCTCTCGCCCATGCTTGCCCCCTTTGCACCAAAGAGGAAAGGGAGGACACTGCGAGGTCTGGCGCCCACCTGGCACCCTTGGTCGTCATGGCTTGCGTCATGGGCACCTCGCGAGGTACCCTGCCTTGATCCCTCCGCCTCCTCATGAGCCAGCCTGACGAGGCCGCGCCTGAGGAAGCGCCGTGTCGTCCGCCCCGCGAGGCTTGGCCCCTCGCGAGGGTCCTGGGTCTCGTGTTGATGAAGTTGGGCCGTGCTGGGCCCCCTTTGAGCCACGCCGCAGGCCGCAGGCAGGCAAGTCTGGGGAGCCCCGTTCCCAGAACGCCGACAGTAGCCCCCGGGCCCAAGGCGCGCCCAGACTTGGCCGTGCCGAGAGGCGAAAGGGCAAGGGCGAAGCGCCGCGGTCCCTAATAGCCTGCGGCCTTGGGCGCCGCATGGCGGTTTGACATGACGTGGGCGTCTCCGCTTCCCCACGACGCCTTGGCAACTGCGTGACTTGACTAGTCCCTGCATGCGTAGATACGGGTCATTATTACCTACGATCGTGGTGCTCGACGGTTGGCCCTTTCCGGCTATAAGTACGGGGCCGCGTGAGCTCTGCCAGTCCGCCCCTTCCTGCTTCTCTTCTTCTTCCTCTCTTTTGCCGCCCGCCGCCCGCATGGCTCCAAAGAGGTTCTCAGCCGCGGAGAAGGGGAAGGCTAGTCGGGCGGGGCCTGACTCCCCCCGGCCAAGCGCGGCCGGGGTCGTCCCCGCAAGCATCCCGCGGCCCCTGCTGCGGCTCCCCGTGGCCACAGGGATGGTTCTCCGCGTGGTGGTGAGCGCTCGACTGCTAAGGGGAGGCAGGCTATGACTGCGCGGCCCCCCAGGCCGCGCTTTCGCTGGGCGGAGGTGCTGTCGGAGTTTGTCGTGTGGTCGGCAGACCCTACCAACACCTGGCTCCAGCTCCCTCGCTTCTTCATCGGCGAGCTGCCGGCCAGCGCCCGGTGCGGCTTCTGGCTTCAGGCCGACGGTTGCTGCAGCAGGGCCTCCTGGGTTTTGCTCGAGGTCTCCCCTTCTGGGAATGGGGCCCTGACCCGCGGCTGGCAAACGTTTGCCCGCGCGCGCGGCCTGGGCCAGCGGTGCACCCTGCACTTCAAGTTCGACGGCGACGGCACCCTCTATGTGAGGGTGTTTGGGGAAGATGGTCGCCGCGCAGGATGCTGCCCCGAGGGCGACGACCATGGCCAGGGGCCTCGCCCCGGCGACGATGGAGGAGACAGCGCCCGCTCCGATGGCGGCGCCCGATGCTCCCCAAGCTCCACCAACTCTTCTTCGGGCGGCTCCTCCAGCGGTGGCTGCAGCCAGCCCCCTCGCCGTCGTGCTTGCTTGGGGGGTGGCTGTTCATCCGCCCGTCGCCGCGCCCTAGTGAAGCGCGAGAGGGAGTCCGCCTGAGCCTCGGAGGCATCCCGTGTCGCCTCTGCAGGCCGATGTGAGGCGGGCCGCGCTGGGCTCGCCTTTTCCTTTTCCTTCCTGTGTAAGACAAAACAGCTGCATGGAGCCCTGCGGGGCGTGTTGAGAATCATTGCCGTTGTAGCTATTACCTTGACTTTGTTGTTGCGCTTCCCAACTATTTGCCCTCGCGTAGGTAGTTTTCGGCCCCAGCCGGGGGGGGGGGCACCGACCCAGTCCCTGTGCGCGTGTCGCGGTGCCCGAGGGGCACGGACTAGAGGGGTGCTCCTGAAGAGAGCCCGGGCCGTGAAACCTTTAAGCGGCTAGGGCGGAAACGCTTGCGAGGGCATTCGAGTTCCATCCCTCGCGAGGCATTTCATGAGAGAAATCAAAACGAGGAGCGAAAATCAACAAACCACAAATCGACGACGACAATAGTTTCGATAAGATTTCAGATGCAAATAAACACGTCAACTGCGGAAAGCAAATAAAAAAGCCGCGTTCGGCACCTAATCTAGTCTTCGACGTCTTCTCACCAGCGCGGAGCTAAGTGCTGCCACTGGGCGTGGGAGGGAGCCCCAGGGCCTGAGGCCGGCGCTCCTGAGACTCCGGGGCGTGTACAACCCCACTCATTATTACGTGAGAGTGTCACGGGGCGGCGAGCTTCACAGGCATTGGCCTTCTTCACAGGCTTCGGGCCTTTCTTCCTAGAGGTGATCAGCTTCACAGGCACTTGCCTTCTTCACAGGCTCTGGGCCTTTTCCAAAAAGGGAAGGTCTTCACAGGCGTTCGCCTTCTTCACAGGCTCTGGGCCTTTTCCAAAAAGGGAAGGTCTTCACAGGCGTTCGCCTTCTTCACAGGCTCTGGGCCTTTTCCAAAAAGGGAAGGTCTTCACAGGCGTTCGCCTTCTTCACAGGCTCTGGGCCTTTTCCAAAAAGGTAAGGTCTTCATAGGCGTTCGCCTTCTTCACAGGCTCTGGCCTTTTCCAAAAAGGCAAGGTCTTCGCAGGCGTTCGCCTTCTTCACAGGATCTGGGCCTTTTAGGGGTAGAACCTCCGGAGGTGCTGGATGTTCCACGCGTTCTGGATCGGCTCCCCCTCTTGAGTCTCCAAGCGCACGGAGCCTGGCCTAGAAACATGAACAACCTTGAACGGGCCCTCCCACATGGGAGAGAGCTTGTGCAACCCCTCCCAGGAGAGAACCCGTCTGAGCACGAGGTCTCCTACCTCGAGGGTCCTGGGGCGGATGTTGCGGCAGTGATATCGTCGTAGCGCCTGTTGGTACCTCGCCGCTTGCAACGCGGCTTCCCGGCGGCGTTCCTCCCCCAGTACGAGGTCCATCCCCCGCATGGCGTCCTACTGTGCTTCGTTGAACGATAGGACCTGCGCGGAGCGACGCCTGACCTTGTGAGGGAGGACTGCTTCAGCTCCATAGACCAGGAAGAACGGGGTCTCCCCAGTTGTTTTGGTCGCGGTCGTGCGGATGGACCACAACACGGACTATAGCTCGTCATACCAACCTCTGCCGCAAGCCTCCAGCTTCTTCTTGAACGTCCTGGTCTTGAGGCCTCTCAGGACCTCCGCGTTGGCCCGTTCGGCCTGCCCATTGCTTCGCGGGTGTGCCACCGAAGCATAGCATATCTGCGTTCCAAGGTTAGCACAGTATGTTTTGAAGAGATTACTGGTGAACTGCGAACCGTTGTCTGTGATGATGTGGTTCGGCACCCCGAACCGGCTCACGATACCCCTGATGAACTTGACCGCGGAACCAGCGGGGATGGTACGGACGGCCTCCACTTCTGCCCACTTGGTGAACTTGTCAATGGCGACGTAGAGGTAGCGGTAGCCCCCTGGCGCCCGAGGGAATGGGCCCAGAATATCCAACCCCCAAATTGCGAATGGCCACGAGAGGGGTATAGTCTGCAGGCCCCCGCCGGTTGATGGATCTGCTTGGAATGAAACTGGCAGGCCTCACAAGCCTTTACTAATTCGACTGCGTCGTTGAGCGTGGTGGGCCAATAGAATCTGCTGCGGAATGCCTTGCCGACGAGGGTTTGTGATGATGAGTGATGCCCACAGTCTCCGCCGTGTATGTCCTCCAGTAGTTCCTTTCCTTGCTCCCGGGAGATGCAGCGCAGAGATACATCATTTCATCGCTTTCGGTAAAGCTCTCCATCTCTGGTGCAGTATGCCGTGGCCTTCCGCGCCACACACTCCGCTTCCTCTTCCTTTTCCGGTAGGGTCCCTTGTGTTAAATAGCTCTGGAGTTCTATGATCCAGCACTCCTCCCGAGGTTCCATCGTCAGAAGTAGACGCGCTCCTGAGGTCGGTCCACAGATTGGGGCCCCCGAGGCTGGCGGCTGAGGGAGCTCCTCTCGAGGCTGAGCGACGTTTGATAACGTTGGCTGTGCTGAGGGTTTGAAGAGCCGCTCTTCGAAGACGCCTGGTTCCTGTGGCAACAGCTTGGATGCCCGTCTGGCTATGTCGTCGGCTTCCTGATTGGTGCCACGGGGCACGTGCTTCAGTTCCAATCCCCAGAACTGCTTTTCCATCCTGCGGACTTCCGCTAGATAGGCCTCCATATGCTCGTCCTTCGGTTCATATACCTTGTTGGAGAAGTTGACAAGGAGCTGCGAGTCGCCCTTGACGGTGAGGCGCTTCACCCCCAGAGCTACTGCTGCCTTTAATCCGGCTATCAGACCCTCATACTCTGCTATGTTGTTGGAGACCTTTTCACCTTGCTGGAAACAGAGCTGTACGGCATAGTAGAGCTTATCCCGAGTGGGTGATATCAGCACCGCGCCAGCCCCCTCGCCGTGCCTGGAGAACGCCCCATCGAAATGCATGACCCAGCCTTCCGGCGCCTCACTCCCTAGAGAGAGGGACCGATCCTCGTTGTCCTTGAGGCCTGGTGCATCCGCCCATTCAGCCACGAAATCCGCTAATGGTGCTCCTTTGATGACCCTAGTTGTGCTGAACTCGAGTTGAAACGCCTGCAGCTCTATGTTCCACTCGGCGACCCTTCCAGCTGAGTTAGGGCTCCTGAGCGAACACCTTCTTATTCGCGCACAGGAACCTGACCAAGCCCCCCTTCTGCTCAGGCTCAAGGTTGCCACCTATGGTGAAAGTGGCACTGGAGGACCCGTCCTCGTCAACGGGTATCTGCTTGGTTTCTGCCTTGTCCTGGGTGAACAACTGCTTTTTCTTGGCGAGCGCAGCCCCCTTGAGGCTCAGGGGTCTCCGCATCGGCGGGCCATGCCAATGCCGCCGTCTTGAAGGCGAGCTTGAGTACTCGCAGGGCGTCCCCGGTGTCTCCATGCACGGTGAGGGTATCGCTGCTCCCGGGCATCTTCACGAGGTTGTACGCCGGGTGCATGGCGGCCATGAACTGAGCCAGCGCCGGGTAACCGAGGATGGCATTGTAAGGGAGGCCGATGGGGGCGATGTCGAAGTCGACCATCTCCGTGCGGAAGTTGTCGTAGGTGCCGAAGGTTACCGGGAGCCGGATCTGTCCCAAGGAGTCGGACGATCCTCCCCCGATGCCCGAGAAAGATCGACTGGGCCGCAGCCGCTCCCGGGGTATGCAGAGGAGATTGAAGGTCTCGACCGAAAGCACACTGAGGCCCGCGCCACCATCGACGAGGGTTCTGGTGACGGCCACCTAGCAGATGGTGGGGGTGCACAACAGGGGGAGCGCGCCCGAGCCGGCCAAGTTGGTGGGGTGGTCCTCCGAGCTGAAGGTCAGATCGTCCTCGCGCGCCGCCCGGTCTGAGGAAGCCCCCTGCCGCGCGGAAACGGTGCTGACCCGGCGGGCAAACGGCTTGACATGGCGACTCGTGGGCGGCGCTTGCGAGCCGCCCAGGAGGGCCGTAACGACCGGAGGTGTCGACGTTGTGGCGTAGTCGCCCCGTCGCATAGGCGGATGCTGGGGTGGTGCTTGCTGTTCGTTTCCCGCCGGGCGGGTGGCGGTGCTGATGGCGGGCGATGGGGGACGACGAGGACGCCCACCGGCGAGGGCTGCTGGGGCGACGCGGGCCCGTCCGGCGCCGTAAATGGGTGCGGCGGCTGGAGAAGGACGGAGCGGTGGAAGACAGATTCCGGCGCACCCCTACCTGGCGCGCCAAATGTCGGATCACGGGTTCCGGCAGACCCTTAAGGTTCGAACTCTGGGGTGCGTGCGGAGATTATGCCCTCTACCTCTCCGTCTCGCAAGGATCTAAACTACAGAAAGAACAGCACAAGAGACACAGAGTTTATACTGGTTCGGGCCACCGATGTGGTGTAATACCCTACTCCAGTGTGGTGTGTGGATTGCCTCTTGGGCTGATGATGATGATGAACAATACAAGGGAGAACGGCCTCGCGAGGGCCTGTTCTTGGCTAGGACGATGAACTGCTAGGAGCAGTTCAGCCGCCCTTCTCTCTCTTTTTCTACTTGTTCTCTACTTGCTCAGACCCTAGGTTCTGCTGGCCTGATTCCCGATGCTAACTTGCTAGACTCCTCGATCTCTAGATGCCTCTATCTCCATCTCTCTCTCTCCCTCTTGGGGGTGCATGTCCTATTTATAGGCAAAGGCCCTGGGCCTCTTCCCAAATATTGAGCGGGAAGGGCGCCAACAATTGGCCAATTTGAAGGGAAACATCTGGTACACTTATCCTGACCAAAGTTGGTCCTCGCCTGCCAAAGGCCCTGTGGTGACGCCGTTCTGGGCTCCACGATGAGCTCATTCCCACTGTTGGACTGGCCTTGGTCTCGTTGCACCAAAATGGGTGCCTTTGCTTGATCCTCTCGCCCGCGCTTGCCCCCTTTGCACCAAAGAGGAAAGGGAGGACACTGCGCGGTCTGGCGCCCGCCTAGCACCCTTGGTCTGCGCGGTCCTCGTGAGCCAGCCTGACGAGGCCGCGCGTGAGGAAGCGCCGTGTCATTTGCCCCGCGAGGCTTGGCCCCTCGCGAGGGTCCTGGGTCTCGTGTTGATGAAGTTGGGCCGTGCTGGGCCCCCTTTGAGACACGCCGCAGGCTGCAGGCAGGTCCTGGGTCTGCCGCTCTCTCATGAGGGCTGGCTTCTCCATCTTCCTGCGCCGAATCTTGATGGGGTAGGTGTTCTTCGGCACTATCCGGGGTAGTATTATCTCCCGTGCCGGAATCACCGTTTTTTGCTTTGGCGGGATTTAGAGCGGCGCCGTTGACGCCGGCGCTTTGGCTATTTCTTGGAGGGGTCGTCCCCCGCTGTTCCATCGCCATCTCCATCTTTTGGAGTGTCCACCATGTATATGTCATATGACGAGGTGGCCTTCCAGCGCCCTACAGGTGCTGGTTCCTGTTCGTCTCCTACATCGTCGTCCATACCGTCGATGTCTTCGGAGCCGAAGTCGAGCATTCGGTTAAATCATCCACAGTGGCTATGAAGTGGGTGGTGTGCGGGCTTTGAATTTCTTCATCATCCGTATCCCATCCTCGCTGACCGTAGTCCGGCCAGGGCTCTCCTGACAAAGAGAGAGACTTGAGAGAATTCAGGATGTCGCCGAAAGGCGAGTGCTGAAAGATGTCCGCGGCGGTGAACTCCATTATCGGCGCCCAATCGGATTCGATTGGCAGGGGCGCGGGGGGTTCGGAGTCCGGAGAAGAGTCCGGATCCTCGGAGTCATGAGTCACACGGAGTGCGGGGCTGGCGTTCGGCTCGATCGCCTTTGAGATCGCAGCCCCCGAGGTGACGTCCAACCGCTTATCCTCGATCGGCGCAATAGGCTCCGAGTTAAGGGTCGGAACCGGTGCGTGTGCGGCCTCCAGGACACCGTTCGGAGGCAGAGCTAGATCATGCCCCTCGAGATAGTGTGGCGCGCTTGGTCTTGGATCGAACCCGTCGAAGATCAAGTCTCCATGGATATCAGCCGTGTAGTTTAAGCTTCCAAACCTGACTTGATGGCCAGGGGCGTAGCTTTCGATCTGGTCCAGGTGGCCAAGCGAATTGGCCCGCAGAGCGAAGCCGCCGAAGACGAAGATCTGTCCGGGGAGAAAAGTCTCACCCTGGACCTCATCGTTGTTGATGATCAAAGGAGCCATCGGGCCTAAAGGCGACGACACAGAGGAACTCTCAATGAAAGCACCAATGTCGGTGTCAAAACCAGCGGATCTCGGGTAGGGGGTCCCGAACTGTGCGTCAAGGCCGGATGGTAACAGGAGACAAGGGACACGATGTTTTTACCCAGGTTCGGGCCCTCTCGATGGAGGTAATACCCTATTCCTGCTTGATTAATATTGATGATATGGGTAGTACAAGAATAGATCTACCACGAGATCAAGGAGGCTAAACCCTAGAAGCTAGCCTATGGTATGATTGTTGTGTATGGAGTTGATTGTGTCCTACGGACTAAAACCCTCCGGTTTATATGGACACCCGATAGGGTTAGGGTTACACAAAGTCGGTTACAATGGTAGGAGATCTGAATATCCGCATCGCCAAGCTTGCCTTCCACGCCAAGGAAAGTCCCGTCCGGACACGGGACGAAGTCTTCAATCTTATATCTTCATAGTCCAGGAGTTCGGCTGAAGGTATAGTCCGGCTATCCGAACACCCCCTAATCCAGGACTCCCTCAATGGCGCCTCGTCAGTCCCCGGCCGGAGCTTGGTACTCGTCTGCCCTGGACTCGCCGAACGTGTCGGAGGCGAGCCTCGCCTGGTTGCGCCGGGTGGTGGCGGCGCAGGGCATCGACGGGGCGAAGGTGTTCAAGGCCGGCTCCGCCACCCCTGAGGGCAAAGGGAGCACCTTCTATCCGTTCTTTGTAAGCGTCATTGCTACTGGCCTGGTGCCTCCCTTCTCCGAGTTCTTCTTCTCCGTCCTCCGCCATTATAAGCTACAGGCTCTGCATCTCCACCCCAACTCCGTCCTTCTCCTGGCAATCTTTGCCTACTACTACGAGGCCCACGTAGGGGTGCAGCCCTCAATGGCCTTGCTGCGCCACTACTTCTACCTTCGGACCTCCCGCGGTCCTGCTTCCGCGTGCGCGAGCTTCATCACGTACGGTGGCGCTATTGCCATTTCGAACCCCGGGAAAAGGATTGAGGGCTTCAGGAGCAAGTGGGTCTTGGCAGATGCTGCGCGCATCCACCCTCGGCTGATCCTGCCCATGGAGCAACCCATGAGCTCCAGCGATTGGGGTCGAGCGGAGCTCGCGGACCCCCGCGCGAAGCTGGTGTTGGAGAAGATGGACGCGGATCTGAGGCCGGCCAACATGGAGGCGGCGAAGCTGACCGGCGCGTCGCTGCTGAGGGAATTCCTGGAGCACCAGCTGGCTCCGCTTCGGCGGTACTCACTTCCGATGTGGAGGCCCCATCCGAGCCCCGCGACCTTGGCCAACGACGATCTGGCCGCGGTCCTCCATGTTGGGGAACGTAGTAATTTCAAAAAATTTCCTACGCACACGCAAGATCATGGTGATGCATAGCAACGAGAGGGGAGCGTGTTGTCTATGTACCCTCGTAGACCGAAGCGGAAACGTTGACACAACGCAGAGGAAGTAGTCGTACGTTCTCCTCGCGATCCAACCGATCACAGCACTGTTACTCCGGCACCTCCGAGTTCTTGGCACACGTTCAGCTCGATGACGATCCCCGGGCTCCGATCCAGCAAAGCGTCGAGGAAGAGTTCGGTTAGCACGACGGCGTGGTGACGATCTTGATGTGTTACCGGCGCAGGGCTTCGCCTAAGCACTGCAACGATATGATCGAGGTGGAATTTGGTGGAAGGGGGCACCGCACACGGCTAAGGAACGATCCGTAGATCAACTTGTGTGTCTTTGGGGTGCCCTCTGCCCCCGTATATAAAGGAGCCAAGGGGGAGGGGCTGGCCGGCCAAGCCAGGCGCGCCAGGAGAGTCCTACTCCCTCTGGGAGTAGGATTCCCCCCCAATCCTAGTTGGACTAGGATTCTCCAAGGGGGAGAGAGAGAGACGGGGCGCCCACCTCTCCTAGTCCTAATAGGACTAGGGGAAGGGGGGAGGCGCGCAGCCCATGAGGGCATCCCTCTCACCTCTCCTCCAAGGCCCATGTTGGCCCATTATGCTCCCGGGGGGTTCCGGTAACCCTCCCGGTATTCCGGTAAAATCCTGATTTCACCTGGAATGCATCCGATGTCCAAACATAGGCTTCCAATATATAATTCTTTATGTCTCGACCATTTCGAGACTCCTCGTCACGTCTGTGATCACATCCGGGACTCCGAACTCCTTCGGTACATCAAAATGCATAAACTCATAATAACTGTCATCGTAACGTTAAGCGTGCGGACCTTACGGTTCGAGAACAATGTAGACATGACCGAGACACGTCTCCGGTCAATAACCAATAGCGGGACCTGGATGCCCATATTGGCTCCTACATATTCTACGAAGATCTTTATCGGTCAGACCGCATAACAACATACGTTGTTCCCTTTGTCATCGGTATGTTACTTGCCCGAGATTCGATCGTCGGTATCCAATACCTAGTTCAATCTCGTTACCGTCAAGTCTCTTTACTCGTTCTGTAATACATCATCTCGCAACTAACTCATTGGTTGCAATGCTTGCAAGGCTTTATGTGATGTGCATTACCGAGAAGGCCCTGAGATACCTCTCCGACAATCGGAGTGACAAATCCTAATCTCGAAATACGCCAACCCAATATGTACCTTCGGAGACACCTGTAGAGCACCTTTATAATCACCCAGTTACGTTGTGACGTTTGGTAGCACACAAAGTGTTCCTACGGTAAATGGGAGTTGCATAATCTCATAGTAAAAGGAACATGTATAAGTCATGGATAAAAGCAATAGCAACATACTAAACGATCGGGTGCTATGCTAATGGAATGAGTCATGTCAATCAGATCATTCAACTAATGATGTGATCTCGTTAATCAAATAACAACTCTTTGTTCATGGCTAGGAAACATAAGCATCTTTGATTAATGAGCTAGTCAAGTAGAGGCATACTAGTGACACTCTGTTTGTCTATGTATTCACACATGTATTATGTTTCCAGTTAATACAATTCTATCATGAATAATAAACATTTATCATGATATAAGGAAATAAATAATAACTTTATTATTGCCTCTAGGGCATATTTCCTTCAGTCTCCCACTTGCACTAGAGTCAATAATCTAGATTACAAAGTAATGATTCTAACACCCATGGAGTTTTGGTGCTGATCATGTTTTGCTCGTGGAAGAGGCTTAGTCAACGGGTCTGCAACATTCAGATCCGTATGTATCTTGCATATCTCTATGTCTCCCACCTGGACCAAATCCCGGATGGAGTTGAAGCGTCTTTTGATGTGTTTGGTTCTTTTGTGAAATCTGGATTCCTTTGCCAAGGCAATTGCACCAGTATTGTCACAAAAGATTTTCATTGGACCCGATACGCTAGGTACAACACCTAGATCGGATATGAACTCCTTCATCCAGACTCCTTCATTAGCTGCTTCCGAAGCGGCTATGTACTCAGCTTCACATGTAGATCCCGCCACGACGCTTTGTTTAGAACTGCACCAACTGACAGCTCCACCGTTTAATGTAAATACGTATCCGGTTTGCGATTTGGAATCGTCCGGATCAGTGTCAAAGCTTTCATCGACGTAACCGTTTACGACGAGCTCTTTGTCACCTCCATAAATGAGAAACATATCCTTAGTCCTTCTCAAGTACTTAAGGATGTTCTTGACCGCTGTCCAGTGATCCACTCCTGGATTACTTTGGTACCTGCCTGCTAAACTTACAGCAAGGCACACATCAGGTCTGGTACACAGCATTGCATACATGATAGAGCCTATGGCTGAAGCATAGGGAACATTTTTCATTTTCTCTCTATCTTCTGCGGTGGTCGGGCATTGAGTCTTACTCAACTTCACACCTTGTGCCACAGGCAAGAACCCTTTCTTTGCCTGATCCATTTTGAACTTTTTCAAAACTTTGTCAAGGTATGTGCTTTGTGAAAGTCCTATTAAGCGTCTTGATCTATCTCTATAGATCTTAATGCCCAATATGTAAGCAGCTTCACCGAGGTCTTTCATTGAAAAACTCTTATTCAAGTATCCCTTTATGCTATCCAGAAATTCTATATTATTTCCGATCAGTAATATGTCATCCACATATAATATCAGAAATGCTACAGAGCTCCCACTCACTTTCTTGTAAATACAGGCTTCTCCAAAAGTCTGTATAAAACCAAATGCTTTGATCACACTATCAAAGCGTTTATTCCAACTCCGAGAGGCTTGCACCAGTCCATAAATGGATCGCTGGAGCTTGCACACTTTGTTAGCTCCCTTCGGATCGACAAAACCTTCTGGTTGCATCATATACAACTCTTCTTACAGAAATCCATTCAGGAATGCAGTTTTGACATCCATTTGCCAAATTTCATAATCATAAAATACGACAACTGCTAACATGATTCGGACAGACTTAAGCATCGCTACGGGTGAGAAAGTCTCATCGTAGTCAATCCCTTGAACTTGTCGAAAACCTTTTGCAACAAGTCGAGCTTTATAGACAGTAACATTACCATCAGTGTCAGTCTTCTTCTTAAAAATCCATTTATTCTCAATTGCTTGCCGATCATCGGGCAAGTCAACCAAAGTCCACACTTTGTTCTCATACATGGATCCCATCTCAGATTTCATGGCCTCAAGCCACTTTGCGGAATCTGGGCTCACCATCGCTCCTTAATAGTTCGTAGGTTCATCATGGTCTAGTAACATGACTTCCAAAATAGGATTACCGTACCACTCTGGTGCGGATCTTACTCTGGTTGATCTACGAAGTTCAGTAGAAACTTGATCTGAAGTTTCATGATCATTATCATTAGCTTCCTCCCTATTTGATGTAGGTGTCACAGAAACAGATTTCTGTGATGTACTACTTCTCAATAAGGGAGTAGATACTGTTATCTCATCAAGTTCTACTTTCCTCCCACTCACTTCTTTCGAGAGAAACTCCTTCTCTAGAAAGTTTCCGACTTTAGCAACAAAAATTTTGCCTTCGGATCTGTGATAGAAGGTATACCCAATAGTCTCCTTTGGGTATCCTATGAAGACACATTTTTCCGATTTGGGTTCGAGCTTATCAGGTTGAAGCTTCACAAGCATCGCAGCCCCAAACTTTAAGAAACGACAACTTTGGTTTCTTGCCAAACCACAGTTCATAAGGCGTCGTCTCAACGGATTTTGATGGTGCCCTATTTAACGTGAATGCGGCCGTCTCTAGAGCATAACCCCAAAAAGATAGCGGTAAATCGGTAAGAGACATCATAGATCGCACCATATCCAGTAAAGTACGATTACGACGTTCGGACACACCATTACGTTGTGGTGTTCCGGGTGGCGTAAGTTGCGAAACTATTCCGCATTGTTTCAAATGTAGACCAAACTCGTAACTCAAATATTCTCCTCCATGATCAGATCGTAGAAACTTTATTTTCTTGTTACGATGATTTTCCACTTCACTCTGAAATTCTTTGAACTTTTCAAATGTTTCAGACTTGTGTTTCATTAAGTAGATATACCCATATCTACTTAAATCATCAGTGAAGGTGAGAAAATAACGATATCCGCCACGAGCCTCAACATTCATTGGACCACATACATCAGTATGTATGATTTCCAATAAATCTGTTGCTCTCTCCATAGTACCGGAGAACGGTGTTTTAGTCATCTTGCCCATAAGGCACGGTTCGCAAGTGCCAAGTGATTCATAATCAAGTGACTCCAAAAGTCCATCAGTATGGAGTTTCTTCATGCGTTTTACACCGATATGACCTAAACGGCAGTGCCACAAATAAGTTGCACTATCATTATCAACTCTGCATCTTTTGGCTTCAACATTATGAATATGTGTATTACTACTATCGAGATTAAGTAAGAACAAACCATTCTTTAATGGTGCATGACCATAAAAGATATTACTCATATAAATAGAACAACCATTATTCTCTGATTTAAATGAATAACCGTCTCGCATCAAACAAGATCCAGATATAATGTTCATGCTCAACGCTGGTACTAAATAACAATTATTTAGATCTAATATTAATCCCGAAGGTAGATGTAGAGGTAGCGTGCCGACCGCGATCACATCGACTTTGGAACCATTTCCCACGCGCATCGTCACCTCGTCCTTAGCCAATCTTCGCTTAATCCGTAGCCCCTGTTTTGAGTTGCAAATATTAGCAACATAACCAGTATCAAATACCCAGGTGCTACTGCGAGAATTAGTAAGGTACACATCAATAACATGTATATCATATATACCTTTGTTAACCTTGCCATCCTTCTTATCCGCCAAATACTTGGGGCAGTTCCGCTTCCAGTGACCAGTTTGCTTGCAATAGAAGCACTCAATTTCAGGCTTAGGTCCAGACTTGGGTTTCTTCTCTTGAGTAGCAACTTGCTTGCTGTTCTTTTTGAAGTTCCCCTTTTTCTTCCCTTTGCCCTTTTTCTTGAAACTAGTGGTTTTGTTAACCATCAACACTTGATGCTCCTTTTTGATTTCTACCTCCGCGGCTTTTAGCATCGCGAAAAGCTCGGGCATAGTTTTGGTCATCCCTTGCATATTATATTTCATCACGAAGCTCTTGTAGCTTGGTGGCAGTGATTGGAGAATTCTGTCAATGACGCAATCATCCGGAAGATTAACTCCCAGTTGAATCAAGTGATTGTTATACCCAGACATTCTGAGTATATGCTCACTGACAGAACCGTTCTCCTGCATTTTACAGCTATAGAACTTATTGGAGACTTCATATCTCTCAATCCGGGCATTTGCTTGAAATATTAACTTCAACTCCTGGAACATCTCATATGCTCCATGGTGTTCAAAACGTCGTTGAAGTCCCGGTTCTAAGCCGTAAAGCATGGCACACTGAACTATAGAGTAGTCATCAGCTTTGCTTTGCCAGACGTTCACAACATCTGGCGTAGCTCTTGCACCAGGCCTGGCACCCAGCGGTGCTTCCAGGACGTAATTCTTCTGTGCAGCAATGAGGATAATCCTCAAGTTACGGACCCAGTCCGTGTAATTGCTACCATCATCTTTCAACTTTGCTTTCTCAAGGAACGCATTAAAATTCAACGGAACAACAGCACGAGCCATCTATCTACACAACATAGACAAGCAAGATACTATCAGGTACTAAGTTCATGATAAATTTAAGTTCAATTAATCATATTACTTAAGAACTCCCACTTAGATAGACATCCCTCTAATCCTCTAAGTGATCACGTGATCCAAATCAACTAAACCATGTCCGATCATCACGTGAGATGGAGTAGTTTCAATGGTGAACATCACTATGTTGATCATATCTACTATATGATTCACGCTCGACCTTTCGGTCTCCGTGTTCCGAGGCCATATCTGTTATATGCTAGGCTCGTCAAGTTAAACCTGAGTATTCCGCGTGTGCAACTGTTTTGCACCCGTTGTATTTGAACGTAGAGCCTATCACACCCGATCATCACGTGGTGTCTCAGCACGAAGAACTTTCGCAACGGTGCATACTCAGGGAGAACACTTCTTGATAATTTAGTGAGAGATCATCTTATAATGCTACCGTCAATCAAAGCAAGATAAGATGCATAAAAGGATAAACATCACATGCAATCAATATAAGTGATATGATATGGCCATCATCATCTTGTGCTTGTGATCTCCATCTTCGAAGCACCGTCATGATCACCATCGTCACCGGCGCGACACCTTGATCTTCATCGCAGCATCGTTGTCGTCTCGCCAATCTTATGCTTCTACGACTATCACTACCGCTTAGTAATAAAGTAAAGCATTACATCGCGATTGCATTGCATACAATAAAGCGACAACCATATGGCTCCTGCCAGTTGCCGATAACTCGGTTACAAAACATGATCATCTCATACAATAAAATTTAGCATCACGTCTTGACCATATCACATCACAACATGCCCTGCAAAAACAAGTTAGACGTCCTCTACTTTGTTGTTGCAAGTTTTACGTGGCTGCTACGGGCTTTAAGCAAGAACTCATCTTACGTACGCATCAAAACCACAACGATAGTTTGTCAAATAGACTCCGTTTTAACCTTCTCAAGGACCGGGCGTAGCCACACTCGGTTCAACTAAAGTTGGAGAGACAGTCTTCCGCAAGCCATCTATGTGCAAAGCACGTCGAGGGAACCGGTCTCGCGTAAGCGTACGCGTAAGGTTGGTCCGGATCGTCTCGTCCAACAATACCGCTGAACCAAAGTATGACATGCTGGTAGGCAGTATGACTTGTATCGTCCACAGCTCACTTGTGTTCTACTCGTGCAAATAACATCAAACCATAAAACCTAGGCTCGGATGCCACTGTTGGGGAACGTAGTAATTTCAAAAAAATTTCCTACGCACACGCAAGATCATGGTGATGCATAGCAACGAGAGGGGAGCGTGTTGTCTACGTACCCTCGTAGACCGAAGCGGAAACGTTGACACAACGCAGAGGAAGTAGTCGTACGTTCTCCTCGCGATCCAACCGATCACAGCACTGTTACTCCGGCACCTCCGAGTTCTTGGCACACGTTCAGCTCGATGACGATCCCCGGGCTCCGATCCAGCAAAGCGTCGAGGAAGAGTTCGGTTAGCACGACGGCGTGGTGACGATCTTGATGTGTTACCGGCGCAGGGCTTCGCCTAAGCACTGCAACGATATGATCGAGGTGGAATTTGGTGGAAGGGGGCACCGCACACGGCTAAGGAACGATCCGTAGATCAACTTGTGTGTCTTTGGGGTGCCCTCTGCCCCCGTATATAAAGGAGCCAAGGGGGAGGGGCTGGCCGGCCAAGCCAGGCGCGCCAGGAGAGTCCTACTCCCTCTGGGAGTAGGATTCCCCCCCAATCCTAGTTGGACTAGGATTCTCCAAGGGGGAGAGAGAGAGAGGGGGCGCCCACCTCTCCTAGTCCTAATAGGACTAGGGGAAGGGGGGAGGCGCGCAGCCCATGAGGGCATCCCTCTCACCTCTCCTCCAAGGCCCATGTTGGCCCATTATGCTCCCGGGGGGTTCCGGTAACCCTCCCGGTATTCCGGTAAAATCCTGATTTCACCTGGAATGCATCCGATGTCCAAACATAGGCTTCCAATATATAATTCTTTATGTCTCGACCATTTCGAGACTCCTCGTCACGTCTGTGATCACATCCGGGACACCGAACTCCTTCGGTACATCAAAATGCATAAACTCATAATAACTGTCATCGTAACGTTAAGCGTGCGGACCTTACGGTTCGAGAACAATGTAGACATGACCGAGACACGTCTCCGGTCAATAACCAATAGCGGGACCTGGATGCCCATATTGGCTCCTACATATTCTACGAAGATCTTTATCGGTCAGACCGCATAACAACATACGTTGTTCCCTTTGTCATCGGTATGTTACTTGCCCGAGATTCGATCGTCGGTATCCAATACCTAGTTCAATCTCGTTACCGTCAAGTCTCTTTACTCGTTCTGTAATACATCATCTCGCAACTAACTCATTGGTTGCAATGCTTGCAAGGCTTTATGTGATGTGCATTACCGAGAAGGCCCTGAGATACCTCTCCGACAATCGGAGTGACAAATCCTAATCTCGAAATACGCCAACCCAATATGTACCTTCGGAGACACCTGTAGAGCACCTTTATAATCACCCAGTTACGTTGTGACGTTTGGTAGCACACAAAGTGTTCCTACGGTAAATGGGAGTTGCATAATCTCATAGTTAAAGGAACATGTATAAGTCATGGATAAAAGCAATAGCAACATACTAAACGATCGAGTGCTATGCTAATGGAATGGGTCATGTCAATCAGATCATTCAACTAATGATGTGATCTCGTTAATCAAATAACAACTCTTTGTTCATGGCTAGGAAACATAACCATCTTTGATTAATGAGCTAGTCAAGTAGAGGCATACTAGTGACACTTTGTTTGTCTATGTATTCACACATGTATTATGTTTCCAGTTAATACAATTCTATCATGAATAATAAACATTTATCATGATATAAGAAAATAAATAATAACTTTATTATTGCCTCTAGGGCATATTTCCTTCACTCCAATCTCTAGTCGGGGGCGATGTGGCGAGGTTGGAGGGCGCTCCTACGCCCTTGTTCCTCCGCGACGACTGGGAGCATGTAGTGGAGTCCATGCCCGTCTTCAACGGGGACGGGCCCGTGCCCACGGAAGCTCCCGAGGACCCGGTGGACGTGTCCTCCGACGACTCCAGCGAAGAAGAGGAAGGAGGTGAGCGGGAAAGAGGGCCTGACTCCGAGGCGACTGACGGAGAGTCGAGGGCTCCCCTCCCCCGGTGCAGGCCCCGTGGCCTCCGCCTCTCTCCGAGCGATGACGACAAGGATGATGACGAGCAGGGCAGCGGGAGCTTGCCCCCGATCCCGAAGAAGGACAGGACCAGGCTGATCTCCCGCGGGTCTGCCCCGGCCCCGAGGCGGACCGCAGACGCGCCTTCCGCTCCCGAGCTTCCCGAGGTTAACCCTTCCAGCCGGCTTTCGGGCTTCAAATTTGGCCGGAGGCTGCTTGAGCCCGCTGGCGACGACCTGTAAGCGTTTGATTCTTGTCTTTATTTCTTGTTGTGCTGCTGAGGCTTGACGTCCGCATCTCTTGGATAGGCTGGCGCCCGCAGCAAAGAAGCCGAAGGGAGCTCCTAAGGTTCCATCCGGGGCAGCGCCTCTACCCGCGAAGGAAGGTGACCGCAATGCACGGGCCTCTCCTACCCGGTCGTCCTCGCGAGGCCTGGCTGAGCCGGCTGGGGCGAGCTCAGCCCCCATGGCCCAAGCGACTCCCGAGGTGCCTTTGCCTGCTGCCGCCACCACAACCATGGGGGCGCAGCAGGCTCCGCCTCAGGATGCTGCGGTCGTGCTGCCGCCTTCTCCTCCTACTCCACCGACTGCTGTCTCTCCGACTCCTCCTGCCGTTCTGGATCGTGCTGCTGCTGAGCTGGACCGGCTACGGCAGGATCTTTTTGGCGCCGACCCTCGCTTGGTGGCCGGGCGCTTGGAGCTGGCTTCAGGATGGATTCGCTCTGACGCTTCGATTCGGGCGGCGCTGGTCCCGGCCTCGACGGCTTGCGATGAGGAGAGGCAGGCCGTCCTTGAGGCGAAGGCTGCTTGTGACGCAGCCCTAGGGGAGGTGGTCGACGTCCGTGGTCGCTGCAAGGCGCTGGAGGACGAGCTGCATGGCCTGCGGGACCAGCTCGCGAAAGAGGCCCGCCTTCGCCAAGAGCAGGAAGAAGGCGTGAAGGCTCGCGAGGCGGCCGTCAAGGCCGGGAGGCCAAGCTCAAGAAGCGCCATGACCGCCTAGGCGCGCTGGAGCAGGAGTTGGGGGCGAGGAAGGTCGAGCTGGACGACAAGGACCAGGTTCTTGCCGAGGACCGCGTGGCCTTCGCGGAGATGGAGGCGAAGGCTCGCTCCTTGCTGAGGACGCTTTACGACAGCGGCCTGGAGAGCCCGCTGGCCGGCGCCGAGGACGGCCCCGCCAAGCTGCTTCCCTTCCTGGTTCGCGCTCTTGAAGATGTCGCTCTTGGCCTTGGCCCACGGCCGAGGCCGAGGCGCGTGTCCTGTCTTCTACAGCGCTGACGCGGGTCCTCACCCACATCTACCTTCGCGATCCCAGCGTCGACCTCGACAGCCTGCTGGAGCCAGCAAGCGGCGAGCGTGCCACTGTCGCTGCCGAGGCCGTGAAGGGTCGCGCGGAGGCTCTGCTAGGGATGTTTCGGGCCTTCAGCACCAAGCCGAAGCGAGGCTCTGCCGACCCTGCTGCTCCATGAGGCGAACCCACTCCGCGTTGCTCCACCGCCGTCAAGTGATTCCGTTGTGGCTCCTGTCCTGCCTTTAATTCCTGCACATGTACCATGCCTCGGGGAGGCGTTTAAACTTGCGTCTGGTATTGAGATAACAGTGTGGACTGTAATATTTGCTTTTGAATTCGTTGAAATTTACGCTTTCCCTTCCTACTTGCTTATGATCTACACCGGCAGAGCCCGGCCCCGCGCGTACCTCACCCAGCATTAGCCCCGACCGGAAACCAGGACGGGACCAAGGACTGAGGGGCTACGTGACAAGTTAGGCTCCTGAGTCGCGATGCTCAGGAGTCCCCCTTGGCGCACGAACAACAAGTAGGGAGGTGATCCTTGAAGTTTACGCTTTTCCTTCCTACTTGCTTATGTTCTACGCCGGCAGAGCCCGGCCCCGCGCGTACCTCACCCAGCATTAGCCCCGACCGGAAACCAGGACGGGACCAAGGAGTGAGAGGCTACGTGACCAGTTAGGTTCCTGAGTCGCGATGCTCAGGAGTCCCCCTTGGCGCGCGAACAGCAAGTAGGGAGGTGATATGTGGGTGGATCTACCGTTCTACGTCTGCAGAGCCTGGCCCCGCGCGTACCTCACCCAGCGTTAGCCTTTCGGAACTAAGGAGTGAGGGGCTACGAGACCAGTTAGGATCCTGAGTCGCGATGCTCAAGAGTCCCCCTTGATGCTCGAACGGCCTTCGTACCTTGGCTCCGCTCAGGGAGAGACGCGCGACGAACCAGGCCCAGGGGGGCCTGGCTGGGTGGTGTGCGTCTGGGCGTGACCCAGGCGCAGCCCCCGTGCCCAGCCCCCTCGCGCGGCACTCCCGAGGGGAGGCGTTAGGATGAGGCTAGACACTGAGCTCTGGGTTCCCTGAGGTTGATGCGGCCCGGGGGCCACCCTCAGTTGTTTATCACCAGCGCGGAGCATAGCGCTTCGGTATGTGTACGGGCATAGCCGCTCCTCGGCAGTGTCGTCAGCCAGCGCGGAGCATGGTGCTTCCACTGGTATGTGGGAGGGGGCTCCCCTCCGGGAGGAGCCCCCGGGGCGTGTACAGCCCCACCCTGACACGTGGCTGGCACGGTAGGGCCTGGCGAGGTGTATCTGGGCACCCGTGAGCCAGCGCGGGACTCATGGGGCCCTAACTCTAGGCGGGTTGCGCCTGGCACTGGTGTAACGCCCCAAGACCGACGCTCCAGATGCCTTCCTTGTTTTGCGTGTCAGCTGTGTTAATTATTTGTTTGTTGCATTCATCATCGCATCATACGCATTGCATCCGCATGTTTCTTAAACTCGTAGTCGTTCACGGTTGTCGTTTCCCTCTTTGTCTCAGTTGACCTTTTGTCAGGCCTCTTTGTCTTGTCAACCTCTCTCAGACCCCTCGCGCATGTCCGAAGCTGTTCCGAACCAGACCCGAGCTGTTATGACCGATGAATCTGGATCATCCTCAAACATCCCTAAAACATCACCGGTTTCTCATTTGGACTCTCCTAGCCTATTTTATCTCGATCGTTCGATTACGATCGGAGGTAGTCGGTAGCCCCTACCTAATACCCACTTGCTATTTAAACAGATAACCCTAGCCCTAGCCCGTCCAATCCATCCAATCCTCCTCGCGCCGCCACACACTGTTTTCTCCACCTGGCCTCCCCTTCCTCGGGATCTGTCTGATCCTTCCACCCACCCCTCCTCGATTTCAGCCACCGGCCAGTCGGCTTCGAACCTACCCAACCGGCGCTCTCCTCTGGATCCCCTCGATCCACCAACCAGCGACAGAAACACCCGCAGGAGAGAGCCAGGGGCTCGATCCCCTGCTCATGCCCGAGCTTCTCCAACCTCTGTCGTCGGCGTCCGAACCTTCAGCGAGCAAGATGGGCACCACCGCGCCCTTCCCCCACCACTTCTCCTTCTGTCTCTCTCTCCCTCCGGTCTCTCATCTCTCTCTGGTTGCTGCAGGGAGTTGGAGCAGCCATGGCGCCTGAGCGCCTCAAGTTCGTGACCCGCCATCCGGCCAGGGCCTCCACCGCCCGGATCCGTGCCCTGCCTCCATTCCCGCACCGTCCCGCCGTGTCCCTGCTGCGTCGCCGTTTCCTTGCCGGGCCGCCAAGTCCCTCGACTCGCTGCCTCGTCGTCGCGGCAACAACAGAAGTTCGTCAAGTCCAACCGCAGCCTCTTCTGTTCGCCGCCTCCTTCAGGTCGCTGCGCCCGCACGCCAAGTTCCTGCCGGAGTTTCGTCCGCCACCGTTGCCTGGAACCGAGGCCGGACGACTCGATCCGCCCGTTCGGTCCTCCTCTGCTTCGAACCCCGCCGGCGACCCCGAGCTTTAGAGGACGTGTGCCGCCTCCTTCAGCGCCGCCCATGGCCTCGTCTTCGGCCAGTCCGAGCCGTCCCCGACCTCCACCTCGTCGCTCACGCAGTCGCCTTGCTCCGCCCTCGCCGTCGTCCCGCCGGTGAGCAGCACCAGCAGGTCGTCCTCGCCGCACCTGCTCCCTTCCCCTTTCTCTTCTTTGTTGAATCTTCCGCGCTCTCACACGACCCTCTCTCTCGCTGTCCTGTGTTACAGCTCCCGGATCCGCACCTTCCTTCATTCCCTGCACCGCCGCGTCGCCGGAGCAGGAGCTCCATCCGTCGCCGCGCCCTGCATCGACTGAAACCGCCCCGCGTCTCGCCTCCTCTGTCTGCTTCCTCTGCATCGAGCGAGGCCAGGCAACCGCGCCCGCGTTGACTTCTCGTCGTGAGGCTCCAGTCAGCCTCGTCCCGATCTCCAGGCCCACATCTGCCAGCCCGCGTCCAGCCTCCCCACCGAGCCGGCCCATGAGGCCTCGTGAGCTTCAGATCCAGCGCCCTCACTCTGTGCACTCTTGGGCCAGCTAGATTCGGCCCGATGTGGTTTTTTTCCGTCTGTGAATTTGTCTAATTTTCCAGAGATGACAGATTTGTAGAAAAACCCTCATGTTCATGCATTTAATATCTCACAAACCATGCATCGGATTAAAACAACTTATATATGGAAAATGCTTAGAATTCTATCTAGTTTCATAATATGCTGCTTTCATGCATGTTTAAAATGTTTAAATTGCTGTTTGTTTAATTTTGCTCAAATGCCATGTTAAAATGATTTATTTCATAACTAATTAACCGTAGCTCGGTTTTAGATAAACTTTATATGTAAATGGGGTAGAAAAATGCCTAGCTTAACATGTTGCACTTTGTTTCCCTGCTTAACAACATTAAAATTGTGTTTAGGGCAGAACAGTACCAAATCAAAAGTATGCACATGAGGATTTTCCGGAATCGTTGTTTGTTATTTCTGGCCTCATTTAAACTTGCCTAGATAGTTAAGTTTACTTATGCTTCACATCTTGCCATGTTAATCAACATTTAACATTGTTGGGTACATAAACAAGAGGGAACCAAATAATCGAATGTGGTGTTTCGTCAATATGCAACTCGTTGCATACTGAGCTCCACTTAACTTGTAGTATTGTTTGTGCACTTTGCCATGCCATGCCTCTTTAAACCGTACATGCATCATCCTTGGTTGTGCATCATGTCATGTTTATGTTGGTTGTGCATCATGCCATGTTATTGTGATGGTTGTTTACTATGTTGTTTGCTTCTTTCCGGTTTGCTTCTCTCGTTAGCTTCGGTTTCGTTTCGGAGTTGTGAGGATTCGTTCGACTTCGTCCGTTTGTCTTCTTCATGGACTCATTCTTCTTCCTTGCGGGATCTCAGGCAAGATGAACATACCCTCGAAATCACTTCTATCTTTGCTGGCTAGTTGCTCGCTCTTTTGCTATGTCTATGCTGCGATACCTACCACTTGCTTATCATGCCTCCCATATTGTTAAACCAAGCCTCTAACCCACCTTGTCCTAGCAAACCGTTGTTTGGCTATGTTACCGCTTTTGCTCAGCCTCTCTTATAGCGTTGCTAGTTGCAGGTGAAGATGAAGATTGCTCCATGTTGGATTATGTTTTATGTTGGGATATCACAATATCTCTTATATTATTAATGCATCTATATACTTGGTAAAGGGTGGAAGGCTCGGCCTTATGCCTGGTGTTTTGTTCCACTCTTGCCGCCCTAGTTTCCGTCACATCGGTATTATGTTCCCAGATTTTGCGTCCCTAACACGGTTGGGTGATTTATGGGACCCCCTTGACAGTTCGCTTTGAATAAGACTCCTCCAGCAAGGCCCAACATTGGTTTTACCATTTGCCTACCACCTATCCCTTTCCCTTGGGTCGGCCAGCCCGAGGGTCATCTTATTTTAGCCCCCCCGGGTCAGTGCTTCTCTAAGTGCTGGTTCGAACCGAGCCGCCTGCGGGGCCACCTCGGGGAAACTCGAAGCCTGGTTTTACTCGTAGCCTGTCTCATCCGGTGTTGCCCTGAGGACGAGATATGTGCAGCTCCTATCGGGATTGTCGGTGCATCGGGCGGTCTTGCTGGTCTTGTTTTATTACTGTCGAAATGTCTTGTAGCCGGGATTCCGAGACTGATCGGGTCTTCCCGAGGAGAAGGAATATCCTTCGTTGATCGCGAGAGCTTATAATGGGCTAAGTTGGGTGCCCGCGGTTATGTGGCAGATGGGAATTTGTTAATGTCCGGTTGTAGAAAACCCGAAGTTAATCTTAATTAAAATACATCAACCGCGTGTGTAACCGTGATGGTCTCTTCTCGGCGGAGTCCGGTAGGTGAACACGGTGTTGGAGTTATGCTTGACGTAGGTTGTTCTAGGATCATTTCTTGATCATAGTTGTTCGACCGTGCTTTTGCCTCCTCTTCTCGCTCTCTTTTGCGTATGGTAGCCACTAGACATGCTAGTCGCTTGCTGCAGCTCCACCTCACTACCCTGTCCTACCTTTAAGCTTAAATAGACTTGATCTCGCGGGTGTGAGATTGCTGAGTCCCCGTGACTCACAGATACTTCCAAAACCAGTTTGCAGGTGCCGATGAAACCGTGTAGGTGACGCACCTGAGCTCAAGGAGGAGCTCGATGAAGATCTTGTTCATTGTGTTGTTTCATTTCAGTTGATTAGTAGTGGAGCCTAGTTGGGACGATCAGGGATCTGTGTAGCATTTGGGGTAGTCTTCTTTTATTTTGGTTCCGTAGTCGGACCTTGATTGTATCTGTTTGATGTAATGCTCTACTCATGTATTGCGTGAAGTGGCGATTGTAAGCCAACTATGTATATCTTTCCCTTATGTATTACATGGGTTGTGTGAAGATTACCTCACTTGCGACATTGCTTTCAATGCGGTTATGCCTCTAAGTCGTGCTTCGACACGTGGGAGATATAGCCGCATCGAGGGCGTTTCAGGTTGGTAATCAGAGCCATCCCCGACTTAGGAGCCCCCTGCTTGTTTGAATCGCTGCCTTTGTTGAGTCTAGAACAAAATGTTTTGAGTCTTAGGATTATATATATCGGGGAGTCGGATTCTTTTTACTCCTCAGTCCCTTCGTCTCTGGTGAGGCCCCCTGACGTAGATGTTTTGACTTTCCTCTCCTCAAATTTCACTAATTTTTTTAGGATCACGCGGGTATCTTGGAATCATTCCGATGGTTTTGTGATGAGAACATTGTTCTTGGTGCCTCCTGACATTTAGGGGTTGTGGCAGTGTCCCGGGGAGTTGAGCTCTGAGGTGTTGTCGTCACAATTTTATCATTGCAGTTCTGGAATACCTGAGTTTTGCCGACATCGAAAATCTCTTTTATGCAGTTGTTGGTGAGATAACCTCGACGCCACCCAGTACTGGGGAGTTCGGGAGTATTGCCATAGCTTGTATAATGGATGCTTTTCGGAGTTTTCTTGGTTATGTGTTGAAGGATGGATACAACTGGATCTAGGTATTGTTAGTTTGGGTGATATATTTTGTGTCCCCTGTATCCCCAACACCAGATTGCATAACCAGAAAGTTTCGGGAGTTTATAGGTGGGAATTCAAGTAGCTCCTAGAATATCTTTCCGACAGATGCATGATATGGGATTGGGTAAATCTCTATCATATGTATTTGTTCCGGCTTATTCTGCAAACCAAATCCTTTGTTTTTGTTTTGTTTTGTGTTATTTGAGTTGCTTCAATGGCAAGTGTTGATTCCATACCTTATTCTAAGCGGTGTTCTCATATTTCTATGTGAATACTAATCCTTCATGATAATCGAGAATGTCATGTCAATTATATTTTCCAACCGGCGTGCTTCTCTTCAAGTGGATCCGATCATTTCAACATCCGCAAGATCACCTCTCAGTTTTTTTTCTCAACGGTGTTTGTTTCATCTGACCCAAGTTGCCTTTGTTTTCCCGCCCTCCCACCCTTTTTCTTCAAGGACTCAGATTTCTTAATCAAGTATCCATTTATTCATGTGAAGTCTCTTCATTCTTTTCTTTCAATGTTCTTATCCGGTGATCTCCCTTGAAGATGCTCAACAGTTTCAAGTTCATCATCCTTCATTGTTGTTTGTTCTCCAGTGGATCCAATTCAAGCTTTCGATATTCATCATATTCCTTTCCTCGTTTCTAATGCTTTCTCATGCCGATGCACCTCTTAATCATTCACTTCTTCCTATTCATTTGTTTTGGAGTGCTGAAAATATCTCACAAGACTTGTGTTTCCATTCTCAATCCGTTCAAGATATTTCAAGGTTGTTATCCCATTCAAGCCATTTAATTCAACCGGTGCAACCTCTCTTTAAAATTGGTCAACGGTGTTTTCTTTTGAGTGGGCCCTAACCCACAGGTCTTTTCCTAGGATCTTACCTGCCTCTTCTAATTGCCCGGAGGTATTCTCAAATTCTTTTTGAAATATGATGTAAGTATGGATTTCATCAGTCAGATGCCTCCTCCAAGATCGCTTTCAAAATTCTTTCATGTTCGGGTCAATCTTTCTCTTTTCATTCTCCCCGAGTATCTCAACAATTTTTGAGGTTGTTTCTCGTCATCATTCTCAATATTTGAAGACCGAAGAAGAGTTTTCCTCTAAATCTTGTCCGTTCTACCGGAGATTTGCGGTGCTAGCTCGATGTTATCCTATCAAATTGTTTCCAATTGTGCAATTATTTTCATCCATCCGGAGTATTTCAGTAGTTGTTTTCACTCTCGATCATCCGGAGGTCATCTTTTCGGAATATTTCTTCGTTCTAAGTTTTCAGCTTCGTTCGTTCCATAGTTGTACCGGTGCCTCGTTCAAGCTTTCTTCAATCTGTTCACGATCTCTTCGTTCTCTTTTCTCTAAATTCCCTCAAGTACCTTTGTGCTTTTCTAATTCCTCCCGGTGATTCATTCTCTTCTCTTCGTTCACTTTCATTTTCACGGTGGTTCGCTGAAGATTCCTTTTCCGTTCTCATCATATCAATTCATTCGTTCTTTCCAGTCCTACCGGTGGTTCATGTAGATTTTCCCAAGTGTTGCGGTATATCTCCCCTTAATCTCTTCCCAAGGTGAATAAGTGGTATGCAAATCCATTGCTTCGCATCAATTTAATTGGTGGAGGATAAGCATAACGTAATTCTTATTCTTCTTTCATCAAGTTGTTTAATTGTTTTTGTCGGAGATTGTTCATGTCGAATAATTTCCCCGTTTCAAGTTGTTCATCTTTTTCTTCTCCGGAGTTCCAAGATTCTCGCTTGTCTCGATCCGAAGCCCCATCTAAACCATAGCAAGGCTTAGTCCTTATTCTTTCCATCTCTCAATTTTACCTCATCATCCTTTTGTTACCGGTGTTCTTCATGGTGGCTCGTCATGATTTAATTCAACCCTCAAGTGTTCATCAAGATTTTGTAAGCGAAGCTCAACTATTTTTCTTCTTGCTTCTTGAAGTGCAATTAATTCTCCGCGTTCTTTTGAGGTGGAGTTTTGCATTTGTTCGTTCTTCTCAGCTATGCAATCATTTCCGCTTGTGGTCGGTTAGCACCTCAAAATTTTGAGATGTTATCCATAAGTCCATAACAAGCAATTCTTTTGTTGTTGAATTTCCAACAACTCCATTCAATCCTTCCTTCTATGGATGCTCTATATTCCATTCGTGGTAGAAGTTGTCATTTTCTTCTATGTTCTTTTCATTCCACTCTTTCAATTCTTCCGGTGGCATGGTGTTGTTCCTCTCGTCAAGTGTCATGCCATCTTATCAAGTTCATGCTCTATTCTTTCCTTGTTTAGCCGGAGTGCTGTCAATTCCTTCATCCTTATTCCTTTTCTATCTTGTTCTAACCGGAGTGCTTTCAGAGTCTATCTCGTTCCTCGAGCTTTTGGTTCTTGTCATATCGTAATTCCTCTTTTCTACTCGAGTGTTCTTGTCTTTGTTCTTTTTTTCCATCTAGCGTTTTTATTTCACCTCAAGTTTTGAGATGTCTCCATAAGCCCACGAGGATCATATTGTTTCGTTGTTGGTTTTCCAACAATTTTGCTCTAACCTTCTTTCAAGGATGCTTTTCAAATTAAATTGTGGTAGAAGTTATCATTTCCTTCTCCGTTCTCTTATTCCGACGATCTATCTTCTGTTCGTCCGTCCCGGAGGCATTGCGATGTTGCTCTCTTTAACCCATCGTATCATTTTGTCAAGATCATGTTCTTTTCGTGCTTATCCACTTAACTGGAGTGTTGGGCCTATCATTCCTCTTTTAATCAGAGTCTCATCCAAGTGCTTTCATTTTGCCAAGCTCATATTCTATTCCTTCCATTTCCAACCGGAGTGCTTGCATGTACTTCTCATCCATTGTTCTCGTCATTCATAGCTTTGCAAACTCCAAGGTTCACATGGTGTTCCTTGTTTCTCTTTTCTACCGGTGTGCTTTCATATTCCTTTTGATCTGTTAAGCTCTTATTTCCATGTCTTTCAATCTACAAGGTTCTCGTGATGTTCCTTGTTCCTCTTTGCTAACAGAGTGTTTGCAATCTCGTTCATCTCCATTGTATTCTTTCTTTCAATTTGTTCAACCTCTCAATATTCGTTGGTTTCACTCTTTTGTTAAAGAAGCAATTAGTTTTACCTCTTCTCTTCCTCTTCCGTTTCTCTCCGGTGCCATCCTTAGATCTCGGGACGAGATCCTCTTGTAGTGGTGGAGTGTTGTAACGCCCCAAGACCTCAGTGGCCTTGCTGCGCCACTACTTCTACCTTCGGACCTCCCGCGGTCCTGCTTCCGCGTGCGCGAGCTTCATCACGTACGGTGGCGCCATTGCCATTTCGAACCCCGGGAAAAGGATTGAGGGCTTCAGGAGCAAGTGGGTCTTGGCAGATGCTGCGCGCATCCACCCTCGGCTGATCTTGCCCATGGAGCAACCCATGAGCTCCAGCGATTGGGGTCGAGCGGAGCTCGCGGACCCCCGCGCGAAGCTGGTGTTGGAGAAGATGGACGCGGATCTGAGGCCGGCCAACATGGCGGCGGCGAAGCTGACCGGCGCGTCGCTGCTGAGGGAATTCCTGGAGCACCAGCTGGCTCCGCTTCGGTGGTACTCACTTCCGATGTGGAGGCCCCATCCGAGCCCCGCGACCTTGGCCAACGACGATCTGGCCGCGGTCCTCCAATCTCTAGTCGTGGGCGATGTGGCGAGGTTGGAGGGCGCTCCTACGCCCTTGTTCCTCCGCGACGACTGGGAGCATGTAGTGGAGTCCATGCCCGTCTTCAAGTTCTTCAAGAAGATGAATAACACCAAAAAAGTGTCCGGTTCTGCAAAAAAAGTTTCCACGTATTGCCATATAGAGAATAATGTTAACACAAATCAAATCTGCTGACGTATCCCGCGGTGCATCATAACACTGCGGCCAAGCCTTCTGTACGGAATATTTTTACTGTTCCACCACTACACGTTTAACGAGGCGGTTTCCTTGGCACGTCTTATCGAAGTGGAGATCGTGCGCCCCTTTCAATGGGATTCTCATTAACATGGACGTGGGTAACCCAACCGCGCCATTTACCACGGCGTTTGAGAGGCAAGTGAGTTTTATTAGGCAAGTGGGGACGCATAACCGCATCTGCCCATATAAGGGGATAAGGATCCACCTTTTTACTTACGCCTTCTTCCTCTTCTGCCTATCCATCCTTTGCGCTCTCGAGCTCCAGCGCCCAAGCTCGCACTTCCCATCTCGGCCTACTCCAACAATATCCGGAGCGGGTGGCAAGTGGATGGCCTCCTCCGTCACGGAGGATCAAGTAAAAAAGTTAAGGAAAGCCGGATACCTGTCCAAGGACATCCCACATCGGCTTCCTGAGGAAGGGCAGCTTATTCCTACCCCAAAGCCCCATGAGAGGGTAGTCTTTCTTCCCCACTTCCTCCGCGGACTGGGTTTTCCACTTCATCCATTCGTCCGGGGTCTCATGTTCTACTACGGGCTGGATTTCCACGATCTGGCCCCGAACTTTATCCTCAACATCTCGGCGTTTATCGTCGTGTGCGAGGCTTTTCTCCGCATCCGCCCCCACTTCGGCCTTTGGCTCAAGACTTTCAACGTCAAGCCCAAGGTGGTGTCCGGTACCCAGGCGGAGTGCGGAGGTGCTATGGTCGGCAAGATAGCCAACGTCCTCTGGTTCGAGGGCTCTTTTGTGGAGACCTTAAAGGGGTGGCAAGCTGGGTGGTTTTACATCACCGAGCCACGCGATCCGGAATGGATCGCAGCCCCCGAGTTCAGATCCGGACCCCCCACGCAGCTTATGTCCTGGAAAGAGATGGGCCTGTCGTGGGGTCACGAAGAAGAAGTGACCGGACTGCAGACATGCATCCGGTCCCTGGTGAACAAGCCAATCAAGCTTGTGAATGTAATCCAGGTTATGCTCGTTCGCCGGATTCTCCCGTGCCAAGAACGGGAGTTCACTTTGTGGGAATTCGACCCGGCGCAGCACCAAACCCTCAATAGGCTCTTCAACACGACGTACGAAGACGTCTGGAAGGTGCTGACCAAAGGCGCCGAGTGCCCCACATCCGCTTCCGAGGACCGCGGATACAGCTCACAACGCAACGCTGGCGAGGTAGGCTATTTATACCTTTTACAGGTTCATTAAGCTTTTCTACATAGATTAACTCTATGTGGGATCTAAAAACTCCCTTTGCCTTTGACAGGCGTGGCTGAAGATAGCCGGACCAATCAACTGTCCGGCTCCCCTGCCCGAAGACCCAGCCCCAGCTCTCCTAGAGAAGCTGCTGGCTCCGGCGCCCTATGTGGTGCCGGGGAAGAAGGTCAAGAAGAAGAAGACCACCGGGACTCGAAAGAGTGCCCGCAATGTGGTGGTGTCGAGCTCGTCATCTGGCGAGTCTGCGACGCCCTCCTCTCGTGAAAACGAGGAGGAGGAACAAGGAATCCCTCCCCCTCCAACGGGGGAAGGAAAGAAGAGGAAGGCCGCCCCAGCGGGGGCGGCTACGGGATCCAAAAAGAGGAAGACCCCCACGCCGGACTACTCCCCCGACCCCTACGAGGACGAGGAGGAGCGGCCGGAAAGGACCAAGCATCCGGCAACATCGTAAGTATTCGGATACCAGAGTAACTCATGACATCCTTTCATTTGCACAGCTTTCCCTTATGTTGAATGCAATCGTGCAGGCCGCCCCGGGCCGAACTCGACGATTCGTCGAGTGGTTCCCTGGATTCATCGGACGTGAACTCTGTTCCGCCCGCTGTCTCCCCCCGCTGGGTAGACGACGCCGAAGTGGCATCCCACCGAACTCCTGGGCAGGAGGAGGTGGTCCTGGAGGAGCCGCAAGGTAACCTCCCGGACTCCAGGAGTGGAGGGGACAAGTCCCCCCAGGGTACCAAGTCCAGCTTTGTGCCGGACACCGCGCCGGACTCAACAGTCCCGGCCCGCGGTAGGCGAACTCCTTCCAAGAGGAGCAAGCCGTCTGAGCCGGCGACCTCTGCCCAACCAGAGGCGCCGGACAACTTGCTGGAGGCGCTTGAAGGCGCCACCATCGACGAGGAGCACCGTACTGTTATGAGTACGATGGTCCAAAAGGTACAGTCCGCCAAAAGCGGATTGAATGAAGCTTGCGCTAGCCTTTTAACAGGCTTTCAGGTAAGTAATTATTATGCTAAATTCGTTGCCGCATAGACAGTAGCCCCTGATGCTCTGTTCGGTGTTCGGAAAGAAAAGCCGGATAGAGGATCTAATAATTATCGCAGGAGTCTAACAAAAAAGTCAAATATGCGTATGCAGGCTTCACTGCTGTCCACCGCCGCATTAACTGCGCAGGTGGATGTCCTTAAGAAGGATCTTGAGCGGTCCGAGCGAGAGCTCGGTCTTGCCCGAGGGCAGCTCGAGGAGAAGGAAGGTAAAAAAGACCGTTAATAATAAAAATTTGCCTATGGAGAGGCTTGATTACAGAAATTAACAGGTATACACTGCCTAATGTAGGGGCCGCGACAGAGGTGGCCACCCTGAGGCAGGCGCTTACCGAGGCCGAAAAGAAGACGGCCGAGGAGCGCATCGAACGAGAAAAGCTTGTGGTTCAATGCGGCGAGGTGCAGCAGAAGCTGCAAGACCTCATGGAAAAACATAAGGGTTTGGAGCTTGACGCGAAAACGCAAGCCACCGAACTCACCTCTGCCGTTGAGGCCACCAAGATTGCCAAGGCCGAAGCCCAGAAGGCCCTCCAAGAGTTGGAGGATGTAAAAAAGATAGCAGCGGGTAAGGCATTCTCAATGCAAAGTAGGAATATAAAAATAAAATACCTGTTTCTTACCCAAATCCGGAGTTCTCCAGGGGCATTTGTCGATCTTACCCGCAGCGCATCCGACGCCGCCGCGTTCTACCGAGCTGAACAGGGCAGCTCGGCGGAGAGTGTGTTCTGGTCTCAGTATTCTGAGGCCGGACACCCTGTGCCCTTGAGTGATCAGCTGAAGCAGCTGGTCGAGCTCCACCAGGCGGCCGAACGGGCTATGAAGGGCCTTCTAGTTCGGCTGTGGCTTGGAGAGGCCCTGCCTGGGAGCTACTTTGGGCTAGTGCGGCGGCTGGTGGAGGCCTGTCCACGGCTTGAGGTCATCAAGCGCTCTGCCTGCATCGAGGGAGCCCGGAGGGCCCTCGCCCGTGTGAGGGTACACTGGGGTAAGCTGAACGGCGAGAAGCTGGTGAAGGACGGGCCGCCGCTAGGGAAGGAACATCGCAAGCCCGAGAACTACTATGAAGAAGCTCTTGCCGGAGCCCGCCTTATTGCGGATGAATGTGCTAAAGATGTAATATTTCCATGAACTCATTCGTTTGTATCCTGTGCGCTGAAAACTTGTTCATATGCGCATTAAGCAATGCTTTGAATTTAAAATATTATTTTCTGTGCGGCCGTTTATCAGTAATTGAGAGATGGCGAGTCGTTAGCTTTCTCCCCCCATGCAACTAGTGCTGGGGTGTTCGGGATAAACCTGAGGGCTCTTGTTCCCATAGTTGGGTCCTTCGAGGGAGGCCCTCAGCACAACGAACCAGGCAATCGGACTATAATGCTTGAACACTCTCACTTAGCCATAGAACTTTATAATTTTAAATTTCGGCGAAGCCCCTAGTTCGGAAGGCCGAATTCGGGGCGCTATCCACGCCTTTAGCCAGATTTAACCAGCTCTCCGCTCAAAGCGGCATAAGCCTTTAAGGACTCGAAAAACCTCTCGAACAGCGACCGGTCTCACGCCCTATCATGACAGTCTGTTTTAGCTTTCTCCACTGAGGTGCTCACCCACATGACCTGGGGCACAATCGCAGTGGTTCTCCTAGTGCTACCTTAGCCGATAGAGCGGAACGTAAGGCACCAAAACATAGGAGCCGGGCAAACCCAACATATGACCAAAATCATGACTCGGAGCCGATGCATATAGTGCTATAAGTTCGGGGTGCCGCACTTGTGGAAGTGTACGGACTTCTCACGTCCAGATAAAAGGGTAATGAAGCCCCTGGCGTGGTTTGCCGTACCATGGTGTACGGGTGCGATCATGTTATGGGATAAACATATATATTCAAAGAAGGTGATGCAGAAAATAGACACAAAGCTATGCATTGTTTATAAAGAGGCTATTCGAAGCCGGACGATACAAGTAGTGCGATAAGCAAAAAAAACTGGACTATTTAACATGTCCTGGCCAGGCGCAGGCCGCGGAAATTTGGAAACAGATATATCGCTCGAAATAGAGACCACCTGAGAGTTCCGTAGTGCGGCGTATCTTTGTCTGCTCTCCTAGGCCTTGTATCGTCTGTGCGGCAACAAGGCCGAATAGGTCATCCGGAATGTGGAGTCCTGAAAGTAAAAAAAGAAAAAGAAAAAATCCGGCAGCCCCTAGTACGTTTAAGGCCGTATTGTAGGCATGCCGTGAAAATGCCTCCTTCCCCTATGCCCATGGAATTTTAAGGGCATAACTGTGTACTCGAGGTACTAGCTTCGCGATGCTGCAATGGCTAGGGTCGGGGCCGTATTGCTACGCATGCTCCGAACATGCCAAGTGGTCTTGTTGCAGGTTACTCCGGGCGCGCTTTGCATTGTCCGGCATTTTAGCGGCCGGACTGGAGAGTTGCCTTGAGAGGCTACTTTGTACTTCCGCTGCGAGGGCCGCCGTGTGCTGTTCCGTTGTGATGGAGCGTTCGGTGTTTCCGCTGACCCTAATTACTCCTCGAGGGCCTGGCATCTTGAGCTTGAGATATGCATAGTGCGGAACCGCATTGAATTTAGCAAATGCAGTTCGTCCGAGCAGGGCGTGATAACCACTGCGGAACGGGACTATATCGAAGATTAACTCTTTGCTTCGGAAATTATCCGGAGATCCGAAGACCACATCAAGTGTTATCGAGCCTGTGCAATTGGCCTCTACACCTGGGATGACGCCTTTAAAGGTCGTCCTTGTGGGCTTGATCCTTGATGGATCTATGCCCATTTTCCGCACTGTATCCTGGTAAATCAGGTTCAGGCTACTACCGCCGTCCATGAGGACTCTTGTAAGATGAAATCTGTCGATGATTGGATCGAGGACCAGTGCGGCAAAGCCCCCGTGACGGATACTAGTGGGGTGGTCCCTTCGATCGAAAGTGATCGGGCAAGAAGACCAAGGATTGAACTTTGGGACGACTGGCTCCATCGCGTACACGTCCCGTAGCGCACGCTCCCTTTCCTTCTTAGGAATATGGGTCGCGTATATCATGTTCACCATCCGCACTTGCGGGGGAAACCCCTTCTGTCCTTTGTTGTTCGGCGGCCTGGGCTCCTACTCGTCATCGCTGTCCAGCCCCTTGTTTTTATGTTCGGCTCTTAACTTGCCTGCCTGCTTGAACACCCAACAATCTCTGTTGGTGTGATTGGCTGGCGTTTCGGGGGTGCCATGAATCTGGCACGAGCGGTCGAGTATTCGGTCCAAACTGGACGGGCCCTGGTTATTCTTTTTAGATGGCTGTTTCCGCTGACTGGATTTATAGCCTCTGAATCCGGCATTTACTGCCGTATCCTCATTGCTGTCGCTGCAAACGCGGCGCTTTTGATTGTTTCGGCGTGACCTGCCATTTTTGTCCTTGGTATCCGGATTACCGGTCTTCTTTGATAAGTTGTTGCTACGAGCTAGCCAGCTGTCTTCGCCCGCGCAAAAGCGGGTCATGAGTGTCGTGAGGGCTGCCATGGTTTTTGGCTTTTCCTGTCCTAGGTGCCGGGCAAGCCATTCGTCGCGGATATTATGCTTGAAGGCCGCTAGGGCCTCTGCGTCCGGACAGTCGACTATCTGATTTTTCTTTGTTAGGAACCGTGTCCAGAATTGCCTGGCCGATTCGTCTGGCTGCTGAATTATGTGGCTTAGGTCATCAGCGTCCGGTGGTCGCACATAAGTGCCCTGGAAGTTGTCAAGGAATGTGGCTTCCAGGTCTTCCCAAGAACCGATTGAATTTGCTGGCAAGCTGTTAAGCCAATGCCGAGCTGGTCCCTTAAGCTTGAGTGGGAGATATTTGATGGCGTGCAGGTCGTCGCCGCGTGCCATATGGATGTGAAGGAGATAATCCTCGATCCAAACTGCTGGATCTGTCGTGCCATCGTATGACTCGATGTTGATGGGTTTAAAACCCTCTGGTATTTGATGATCCATTACTTCGTCTGTGAAACATAACGGGTGTGCGGCGCCCCTGTACTGGGCTACGTCACGACGCAGCTCGGAAGAGCTGTGCTTGTTGAGTTCGGCCCGGCCGGAGTTATTGTGTCCGGACTGAAAATCGTCACGTGTTGGGCGTCCGCTCGATCCATAGATCGATCTTGTCCGCCTTGCTTTGTCCTCCAGTATGTCTCGCAGGTCTGGCTCGTTTCTTTGTGCCCTAGCCAAATGGGCCCGGGGCATGTTTGGCTTGCAATTTCGACGGGCCTCTCTGTCGCGGCCACGAGGTGGCCGGTCTGCCATGTCATTTGCTTCCTCCTCTGATTGGGGGAGCGGCCTGCGCTTAGGGTAATTTTTGGAGTGGCGCCCGAGTTCGTACTCTTCGGCCGCAAGGACGTCTGTCCATCTGTCAGCTAGCAAATCTTGATCAGCCCTAAGCTGTTGCTGCTTTTTCTTTAGGCTGTTGGCCGTGGCAATAAGCCTGCGTTGAAAACGCGCTTGTTCGGCAGGGTCTGATGGTATGACGAATTCACCGTCATCGAGGCTTGCCTCGTCTTCGGAGGGAGGCGTGTAGTTATCGTCCTCAACCTCTTGTTCTGCCGCTTCCTTATGAAGGCCGGCTTGTCCATCTTCCCGTGCTGAGTCTTGTTTTGGTTGGTGTTCTTCGGCGGTATTCGGGGTAGAATTATCCCCCGTGCCGGAATCACCGTTCTTGCTTTGGCGGGATTTAGAGCGGTGCCGCTGACGCCGGCGTTTGGGAGGCTTTCTCGAGGTGCCATCCACCGCTATTCCATCGCCATCTCCGTCTTTCGGAGCGTCCACCATGTATATGTCATATGACGAGGTGGCGGTCCAGCGCCCTTCAGGTGCTGGTTGTTGTTCGTCTCCTCCTTCGTCGTCCATACCGTCGAAGTCTTCGGAGCCGAAGTCGAGCATGTCGGTTAGATCGTCGACAGTGGCTATTAAGTGGGTGGTGGGTGGGTTTTGAATTTCTTCATCGTCCGTATCCCAACCTCGCAGACCATAATCCGGTCTGGGCTCTCCTGATAAAGAGAGAGACTTGAGAGAATTCAGGATGTCACCAAAAGGTGAGCACTGAAAGATGTCCGCGGCGGTGAACTCCATTATAGGCGCCCAATCAGATTCGATCGGCAAGTAGGGAGGTGATATGTGGGTGGATCTACCGTTCTACGTCTACAGAGCCTGGCCCCGCGCGTACCTTACCCAGCGTTAGCCTTTCGGAACTAAGGAGTGAGGGGCTACGAGACCAGTTAGGCTCCTGAGTCGCGATGCTCAGGAGTCCCCCTTGACGCTCGAACGGCCTTCGTACCTTGGCTCCGCTCAGGGAGAGACGCGCGACGAACCAGGCCCAGGGGGGCCTGGCTGGGTGGCGTGCGTCTGGGCGTGACCCAGGCGCAGCCCCCGTGCCCAGCCCCCACGCGCGGCACTCCCGAGGGGAGGCGTTAGGATGAGGCTAGACACTGAGCTCTGGGCTCCCTGAGGTTGATGCGGCCCGGGGGCCACCCTCGGTTGTTTATCACCAGCGCGGAGCATAGCGCTTCCGTATGTGTACGGGCATAGCCGCTCCTCGGTAGTGTCGTCAGCCAGCGCGGAGCATGGTGCTTCCACTGGTACGTGGGAGGGGGGTCCCCTCCGGGAGGAGCCCCCGGGGCGTGTACGGCCCCACCCTGACACGTGGCTGGCACGGTAGGGCCTGGCGAGGTGTATCTGGGCACCCGTGAGCCAGCGCGGGACTCACGGGGCCCTACCTCTAGGCGGGTTGCGCCTGGCACTGGTGTAACGCCCCAAGACCGACGCTCCAGATGCCTTCCTTGTTTTGCGTGTCAGCTGTGTTAATTATTTGTTTGTTGCATTCATCATCGCATCATACGCATTGCATCCGCATGTTTCTTAAACTCGTAGTCGTTCACGGTTGTCGTTTCCCTCTTTGTCTCAGTTGACCTTTTGTCAGGCCTCTTTGTCTTGTCAACCTCTCTCAGACCCCTCGCGCGTGTCCGAAGCTGTTCCGAACCAGACCCGAGCTATTATGACCGATGAATCCGGATCATCCTCAAACATCCCTAAAACATCACCGGTTTCTCATTTGGACTCTCCTAGCCAATTTTATCTCGATCGTTCGATTATGATCGAAGGTATTCGGTAGCCCCTACCTAATACCCACTTGCTATTTAAATAGATAACTCTAGCCCTAGCCTGTCCAATCCATCCAATCCTCCTCGCGCCGCCACCCACTGTTTTCTCCACCTGGTCTCCCCTTCCTCGGGATCTGTCTGATCCTTCCACCCACCCCTCCTCGATTTCAGCCACCGGCCAGTCGGCTTCGAACCTACCCAACCGACGCTCTCCTCTGGATCCCCTCGATCCACCAACCAGCGACAGAAACACCCGCGGGAGAGAGCCAGGGGCTCGATCCCCTGCTCATGCCCGAGCTTCTCCAACCTCTGCCGTCGGCGTCCGAACCTTCAGCGAGTAAGATGGGCACCACCGCGCCCTTCCCCCTCCACTTCTCCTTCTGTCTCTCTCTCCCTCCGGTCTCTCATCTCTCTCTGGTTGCTGCAGGGAGTTTGAGCAGCCATGGCGCCTGAGCGCCTCAAGTTCGTGACCCGCCATCCGGCCAGGGCCTCCACCGCCTGGATCCGTGCCCTGCCTCCATTCCCGCACCGTCCCGCCGTGTCCTTGCTGCGCCGCCGTTTCCTCGCCGGGCCGCCAAGTCCCTCGACTCGCTGCCTCGTCGCCGCGGCAACAACAGAAGTTCGTCAAGTCGAACCGCAGCCTCTTCTGTTTGCCGCCTCCTTCAGGTCGCTGCGCCCGCACGCCAAGTTCCTGCCGGAGTTCCGTCCGCCACCGTTGCCTGGAACCGAGGCCGGACGACTCGATCCGCCCGTTCGGTCCTCCTCTGCTTCGAACCCCGCCGGCGACCCCGAGCTTTAGAGGACGTGTGCCGCCTCCTTCAGCGCCGCCCATGGCCTCGTCTTCGGCCAGTCCGAGCCGTCCCCGACCTCCACCTCGTCGCTCACGCAGTCGCCTTGCTCCGCCCTCGCCGTCGTCCCGCCGGTGAGCAGCACCAGCAGGTCGTCCTCGCTGCACCTGCTCCCTTCCCCTTTCTCTTCTTTGTTGAATCTTCCGCGCTCTCACACGACCCTCTCTCTCGCTGTCCTGTGTTACAGCTCCCGGATCCGCACCTTCCTTCGTTCCCTGCACCGCCGCGTCGCCGGAGCAGGAGCTCCATCCGCCGCCGCGCCCTGCATCGACTGAAACCGCCCCGCGTCTCGCCTCCTCTGTCTGCTTCCTCTGCATCGAGCGAGGCCAGGCAACCGCGCCCGCGCTCACTTCTCGTCGTGAGGCTCCAGTCAGCCTCGTCCCGATCTCCAGGCCCACATCTGCCAGCCCGCGTCCAGCCTCCCCACCGAGCCGGCCCATGAGGCCTCGTGAGCTTCAGATCCAGCGCCCTCACTCTGTGCACTCTTGGGCCAGCTAGATTCGGCCCGATGTGGTTTTTTTTCCGTCTGCGAATTTGTCTAATTTTCCAGAGATGACAGATTTGTAGAAAAACCCTCATGTTCATGCATTTAATATCTCACAAACCATGCATCGGATTAAAACAACTTATATATGGAAAATGCTTAGAATTCTATCTAGTTTCATAATATGCTGCTTTCATGCATGTTTAAAATGTTTAAATTGTTGTTTGTTTAATTTTGCTCAAATGCCATGTTAAAATGATTTATTTCATAACTAATTAACCGTAGCTCGGTTTTAGATAAACTTTATATGTAAATGGGTAGAAAAATGCCTAGCTTAACATGTTGCACTTTGTTTCCCTGCTTAACAACATTAAAATTGTGTTTAGGGCAGAACAGTACCAAATCAAAAGTATGCACATGAGGATTTTCCGGAATCGTTGTTTGTTATTTCTGGCCTCATTTAAACTTGCCTAGATAGTTAAGTTTACTTATGCTTCACATCTTGCCATGTTAACCAACATTTAACATTGTTGGGTACATAAACAAGAGGGAACCAAATAATCGAATGTGGTGTTTCGTCAATATGCAACTCGTTGCATACTGAGCTCCAGTTAACTTGTAGTATTGTTTGTGCACTTTGCCATGCCATGCCTCTTTAAACCGGACATGCATCATCCTTGGTTGTGCATCATGTCATGTTTATGTTGGTTGTGCATCATGCCATGTTATTGTGATGGTTGTTTACTATGTTGTTTGCTTCTTTCCGGTTTGCTTCTCTCGTTAGCTTCGGTTTCGTTCCGGAGTTGTGAGGATTCGTTCGACTTCGTCCGTTTGTCTTCTTCATGGACTCGTTCTTCTTCCTTGCGGGATCTCAGGCAAGATGACCATACCCTCGAAATCACTTCTATCTTTGCTGGCTAGTTGCTCGCTCTTTTGCTATGCCTATGCTGCGATACCTACCACTTGCTTATCATGCCTCCCATATTGTTAAACCAAGCCTCTAACCCACCTTGTCCTAGCAAACCGTTGTTTGGCTATGTTACCGCTTTTGCTCAGCCTCTCTTATAGCGTTGCTAGTTGCAGGTGAAGATGAAGATTGCTCCATGTTGGATTATGTTTTATGTTGGGATATCACAATATCTCTTATATTATTAATGCATCTATATACTTGGTAAAGGGTGGAAGGCTCGGCCTTATGCCTGGTGTTTTGTTCCACTCTTGCCGCCCTAGTTTCCGTCACATCGGTATTATGTTCCTGGATTTTGCATCCCTAACGCGGTTGGGTGATTTATGGGACCCCCTTGACAGTTCGCTTTGAATAAGACTCCTCCAGCAAGGCCCAACATTGGTTTTACCATTTGCCTACCACCTATCCCTTTCCCTTGGGCCGGCCAGCCCGAGGGTCATCTTATTTTAGCCCCCCAGGCCAGTGCTTCTCTAAGTGCTGGTTCGAACCGAGCCGCCTGCGGGGCCACCTCGGGGAAACTCGAAGCCTGGTTTTACTCGTAGCCTGTCTCATCCGGTGTTGCCCTGAGAACGAGATATGTGCAGCTCCTATCGGGATTGTCGGCGCATCGGGCGGTCTTGCTGGTCTTGTTTTATTACTGTCGAAATGTCTTGTAGCCGGGATTCCGAGGCTGATCGGGTCTTCCCGGGGAGAAGGAATATCCTTTGTTGATCGCGAGAGCTGATAATGGGCTAAGTTGGGACACCCCTGCAGGGTTTGAACTTTCGAAAGCCATGCCCGCGGTTAAGTGGCAGATGGGAATTTGTTAATGTCCGGTTGTAGAAAACCCGAAGTTGATCTTAATTAAAATACATCAACTGCGTGTGTAACCGTGATGGTCTCTTCTCGGCGGAGTCCGGGAGGTGAACACGGTGTTGGAGTTATGCTTGACGTAGGTTGTTCTAGGATCACTTCTTGATCATAGTTGTTCGATCGTGCTTTTGCCTCCTCTTCTCGCTCTCTTTTGCGTATGGTAGCCACTAGACATGCTAGTCGCTTGCTGCAGCTCCACCTCACTACCCTGTCCTACCTTTAAGCTTAAATAGACTTGATCTCGCGGGTGTGAGATTGCTAAGTCCCCGTGACTCACAGATACTTCCAAAACCAGTTTGCAGGTGCCGATGAAACCGTGTAGGTGACGCACCCGAGCTCAAGGAGGAGCTCGATGAAGATCTTGTTCATTGTGTTGGTTCATTTCAGTTGATTAGTAGTGGAGCCCAGTTGGGACGATCGGGGATCTGTGTACCATTTGGGGTAGTCTTCTTTTATTTTGGTTTCGTAGTCGGACCTTGATTGTATCTGTTTGATGTAATGCTCTACTCATGTATTGCGTGAAGTGGCGATTCTAAGCCAACTATGTATATCTTTCCCTTATGTATTACATGGGTTGTGTGAAGATTACCTCACTTGCGACATTGCTTTCAATGCGGTTATGCCTCTAAGTCGTGCTTCGACACGTGGGAGATATAGCCGCATCGAGGGCGTTTCAACTGGGCCTTATCTTGTGATGTGTTCCTGCAAATTTGGTTAGATACCGGCACTCTACATCATCGGGTCCCGGCCCTCGAGCTGGTCTCAGCCGTCGCTGGTATGCCAGGTCGCGATGCCGTGGACAAGGCCAGAGGGTGAGGGTTGGAGAGCCAGTAAGAGCCCTAAGTCACGATGCTCAGGTAGCCCCCCTTTAACGTGCAAGTGGTCGACATGGAGAAGAAGAGGTGCCGTGGACCGGCATCAAATAATCAAGCATGGTAGGTCGAACGCATAGCCGGAAATAAACGCAAAAGGGATGCATGCCGCTGGGTCTGGCCCGAGCGACTTGGGGATGATGCAGCCCGAGGGGCGCCCCTAACAAAGTAAGCTAACAACATGAAATAAAACGGATACATGCCGCAGGGACGGACCCACGCGGCCTGGGAATAATGCAGCCCTGGGGGGCGCTCCCAGCTGGAAATGAAACTTGAAAGATGTCACCTGATGATGTTGAGGACGAATGAGTGTTGGTGTAGCAGACTCGGTGGTCTGGGGAAGCCGATCCTCACGAGCCCCCAGGTCCAGGGGTCTCGGGAGGCTCCGGAGGCGCTGGTGGCTCTTCGCGGACCATCTCCATCTCAGCCAAGGCTGTGGAACGCCTGGCCTCTTGAGCCTCCGTGATGCCCCTCATGAGGCGCTGGTACGTGGCAGCCGCATTCGGCAAGCCGTAAGGCATGCGAATGTAGTTGTGGGGTGGACCTTCGCAGCGCCCCACTCGCGAGGGCCAGAGGCGCTCCAGAGAGGCGACTCGATTGAGCCCTGGTATGTCGATGCAGACGCGCAGCCCACCATCCTCGCCTGCATGGGGAGCCACGGCGGGTAGGGGCGGCCGCCTCTCACGACTCTTGACTCCTGTAGCTCCTGAATGGCCTTGCTGACGAACTCCTGAGGGCCTGGCCCTCCTTGCCTTACTCCTTCTTGAGGGAAGCATGCTTCGAAACACGCCTCCAGGTGGTGCCCAAGCGCCTCCCTCGTGACATAAGCTCGGTCGGTGGCCCTCCAGGGGAGAGCCCCTGAGCCCTGCCCGAGGAGGGCGCCGGGCGCACTTTCCTATGCAATGGAAGGAGGTTCCCCCTGGGCAGGCGCGGGCCCTGAGGGGCCTGCCTCCTGAGGGGCCGGGCCGGACGATGTCTTCTTCTTCTTGGGGGTGGTCTCGGGAAGCCTCCTGCTTCCGCGATCCGGGTCTTCCAGTGATGCGGCCTGAAAGGCTCGTTCCAGGGAACACACCGCGTCCTTCTCTTCACAGGGTACCGTGATGACCCCGCCACTTCCTGGCATCTTGAGGACGTTGTAGCCGTGGTGAGTTACGGCCATGAACTTGGCCAACGCCGGGTACCCAAGGATGGCGTTGTACGGCAGGCGAATGTGAGCGACGTCGAAGTCGATGAGCTCTGTGCGGTAGTTGTTGCGTGTCCCGAAGGTGACAGGGAGGCGGACCTGCCCAATCGGGACTGTGGAGCCGTCCGTGACTCCGGAGAAAGGCTTGGTTGGCTGAAGCTGGTCGTAGGGCACTTGGAGATTGTTGAATGTTTCCACGGACATGACGTTGAGCCCTGCCCCGCCATCGATGAGGGTCCTGGTGACCAGCACGTTGCTGATGATTGGGGAACAAAGCATCGGGAGGACTCCGGCTGTGGCTGCACACTTGAGTTGATCCGCTGAGCTGAACGTGATGGTGCACGCCAACCACCTGAGGGGGCGCGTGGCTTCGAGCTTGGGGAGGACTGCATTTACTTCGCGGGCGAACTGCTTGAAGATGCACTGAGAGGCTGGGGCTTGAGCCCCGCCCAGGATGCAGGCGATCGCGCGCGGCTCCTGGAAGCCCCCAGCCCCCTCGTCCTGATGGCGGTCCTCATTTCTCCTTAGCTGCGGCGGCAGTGGAGGGAGGCCTGCGTTGCCTTGCGGGCGATCCTCGCGAGGCTGATCCCTCCAGTCTCCCTCGCGAGGCGGGTCTTGCCAGTGGTCCTCGCGAGGTCGATCGCGCCACCCTTGGCGTGGGCCGTGGTCTTCCCAGCGTTCTGCGTTCCTTCCTCCTCCTCGACCGTAGCCTCGGTCACCGCGGTCAGGACGACGGCTGATCCTTCCTTCTCGCACGGCTCGGAGCTCTTGACATTCTTTGGTGTTGTGGGTGTGGAGGTTGTGGTACACACAGTACCGACTGCCCTTGGAAGACTCGGGCTGATCTCTGCCCCGCTTGGTGTCCGGTTCTGCCACGAGCACGACAGCCCCCTTGCGCTTCACATCCTTGGCCTTGGGCTTCTTCTCTTCTGGACCTGCGGCAGGCAGCTCGAGGAGGGAGAGACGCCCTTCCTCAGCCCTGGCGCACTTGGTTGCCAAGTTTAACAGCTCCAAGGAAGTGCACAGGTCTTCATGCATCGCCAGCTCCTCCTTCATCTTGACGCCGCGCACGCTGTCGGAGAAGGCTGAGATGATGGCCTCCTCGGTCACCTTGGGAAACTTGAGGCGTGCGTTGTTGAAGCGCTGGATGTACTTCTGCAGGGTCTCCCCGGGTTGTTGCTTGATTCGGCGCATGTCTCTCACGGCGGGTGGCCGGTCGCGAGTACCTTGGAAGTTGGCGATGAAGCGGGTGCGCATCTCGTCCCAGGAGGAGATCGTGCCTGGAGCCAGGTTTAGGAGCCAGGTGCGGGCCCCGTCCTTGAGCGCCATGGGAAACCAGTTCGCCATGACCTTCTCGTCTCCGTTGGCAGCTTCGATGCCCAGCTCATAGAGCTGGAGGAACTCCGCAGGGTCGGCCGTGCCGTCGTAACGAGGAGGCAGGTCTGGCTTGAACTTGCCAGGCCACGTGACGCTGCATAACTCGGTGGTGAAGGCACAGCAGCCTGCTGTGGACAGGGAGGCTTTGGGTGACGGAGAGCTTGGTCTTGCAGGTCCCCATGCGCTACAGCTGGGAGCAGCGCGGGGTCTTGACGTGCGGGAGTAGGGAGCGCCCGGGCAGCTTCTTGCGGGCGAGGGACTTCTTGGCAGCTCTGCTCTTGCCACGCTGGCACCTGACGGAGCGGGTTCTGCCCAGGGGCCACGCGCCTTGGAGCCAGGGCGCCTTCTTGAGGAGGAGGCGGCTGGGGCGCCTCCGGAGCTTCGTCGCCCGCGCGGGGCGGTGTGTGGTGCAACGGAAAGGACGGCGCAGGAGAGCCCCCTGCGGCGCGGACGAGCTCGGCGACGCGGTCGAGCCATTCTTCGTAGACGTCGTCGACGGGACGGTAGCGCAGGAGATCGTTTGCCGCCATGAGCGCAGCTCAAGCCTCGATGGGTGCGTGGAGCGCGCGGGACGAAGAACCAGCTGGGGTGAGCAAGGGAGTAGCGGTGCGGCCGTCTTGCCGCACAGGCGGATGCTGAGATGACGCTTGCTGCTCGTTCCCCGCCGGGCCGGTGGCGGCGTTGACGGCAGGTGACGGGGAACGGCGAGGACGCCCGCCGACAGGAGCCGTCTGGGCGACGCGGGAAGCGAGAGCGGCTCGGCGCTCGGCGCGGGCCCGACGAGCATCAGACATGGACGCGATGGTCGGAGGAGAATGGGGCGGTGGAAGATGAATTCCGGCGCACCCCTACCTGGCGCGCCAAATGTCGGATTTCGGGTTCCGGCAGACCCTTGAGGTTCGAACACTGGGGTGCGCGTGGAGATTTCACCTTCTACCTACCTGTACCCCACCGCCTCGCTAAGATCTAAGTTATGGAAAGAACAGCACAAGAGACACAGGGTTTATACTGGTTCGGGCCACCGTTGTGGTGTAGTACCCTACTCCAGTTTGTGGTGTGGTGGATTGCCTCTTGGCTGGGATGATGATGAGCAATACAAGGAAGAACAGCCTCGCGAGGGTCTGTTCTTGGCTGGGACGATGAACTGCTAGGAGGAGTTCAGTCACCCTTCTCTCTCTCTCTGTGTGATGCTACTCGATCCGATTCTGACCTGCCCTACCCTGGGGGTGGCTAGTCCTATTTATAGGCAAAGGCCCTGGACCTCTTCCCAAATATTGAGCGGGAAGGGCGCCAACAATTGGCCATTTTCAAGGGGAACATCTGGTACACTTATCCTGACTAAAGTTAGTCCTCGCCTGCCAAAGGCTCTGGTGGTGACGCCGGCTTGGGCTCCACAATGACTTCTTCCCTGCCGTTGGGCTGGTCTTGGTCTCGTTGCACCGAAACGAGTGCTTTTGCTTGATGCTCTCGCCTGCGCTTGCTCCCTTTGCACCAAAGAGGAAAGGAGGACACTGCGCGGGCTGGCGCCCTCCTGGCACCCTTGGTCGTCATGGCTTGCATCACGGGCACCTCGTGAGGTACCCCGCCTTGATCTCTCCGCCTCCTCGCGAGTCAGCCTGATGAGGCCGTGCCTGAGGAAGCTCTGTGTCGTTCGCCCCGCGAGCCTTGGCTCCTCGCGAGGCTCTTAGGTCTGTGTTGATGAAGATGGGCCGTGCTGGGGCCCCCTTTGAGCCACACCGCAGGCCGCAGGCAGGCAAGTCAGGGGACCCCCGTTCCCAGAACGCCGACAATTCTGCTCCTGGTTGTGTGTGTAGTCCCTAGGATATGATTTATCACTTCTCTGAGAAATATTTCCCTACTCATAAGAAACAAGCTGCTTTACAGGAAATATTTAACTTTGTGCAAATTAAAGAAGAGAGTTTCCCACAAGCTTGGGGGAGGCTTTGCCAGTTACTTAATGCTTTGCCTGATCATCCTCTTAAGAAAAATGAAATACTTGATATCTTCTATAATGGACTAACCGATGCTTCTAGGGATTTCCTAGATAGTTGTCCTGGTTGTGTTTTCAGGGAACGAACTATTGGGCAAGCTGAAGAATTATTAAATAATAAATTGAAAAATTATGATTATTGGACTCTTCCTGAACAACCGGTTAAACCCACTCCGAAGAAGAGGGGTATATTATATCTTAGTCCTGAAGATATGCAAGAGGCAATGAAATGAATGAAGTAAAAAGTATTAAAGCGGAGGATCTTAAAATTTTACCTCCTATTGAAGAAATTGTAGGATCCAGAAGTAGGTGTGTCTAGAGGGGGGTGATTAGACACTTAGTGCTAAAGTTTCTATTTTTAAACTTTTTCGGTTTGAGTGGAGTTTTAGGCACAATTTCAACATACACAATACATATCAAGCAAGCATGCAAAGAGTATATGAGCAGCGGAAAGTAAAGCATGCAACTTGCAAGACTGTAAAGAGAAGGGTTTGGAGAATTCAAACGCAAACGAAGACAAGGATGTTTTTCCCATGGTTTGGATAGGTGGTGCTATCCTACATCCACGTTGATGGAGACTTCAACCCACGAAGGGTAACAGTTGCGCGAGTCCACGGAGGGCTCCACCCACGAAGGGTCCACGAAGAAGCAACCTTGTCTATCCCACCATGGCCATCGCCCATGAAGGACTTGCCTCACTAGCGGTAGATCTTCACGAAGTAGGTGATCTCCTTGCCCTTACAAACTCCTTGGTTCAACTCCACAATCTTGTCGAAGGCTCCCAAGTGACACCTAGCCAATCTAGGAGACACCACTCTCCAAGAAGTAACAAATGGTGTGTTGATGATGAACTCCTTGCTCTTGTGCTTCAAATGATAGTCTCCCCAACACTCAACTCTCTCTCACAGGATTTGGATTTGGTGGAAAGAAGATTTGAGTGGAAAGCAACTTGGGAAAGGCTAGAGATCAAGATTCATATGGTAGGAATGGAATATCTTGGTCTCAACACATGAGTAGGTGGTTCTCTCTCAGAACATATGAGTTGGAAGTGTAGTTGTGTTCTGATGGCTCTCTCCACGAGTGAAGAGGAGGTGGAGGGGTATATATAGCCTCCACACAAAATCCAACCGTTACACACAATTTACCAATCTCGGTGGGACCGAATCAACAAACTCGGTCGGACCGAAATAGTAAACCTAGTGACCGTTAGAGATTTTCGGTGGGAGTGACACGCAACTCAGTAGGACCGATATGGTTAGGGTTAGGGCATAACGTAATCTCGGTGAGACCGATTACTCAAACTCGGTGAGACCGATTTTGGTAATTAGCTAACCAGAGAGTTGGTCAGGCAAACTCGGTGGGACCGATTACTAAACTCGGTTGGACCGATTTTGGTAATAAGTTAACCAGAGAGTTTGCATTGTAATCTCAGTAGTACCGATTTCTCAAACTCGGTGAGACCGATTTTGATAATGGACATACACAGAGAGATTACAATCCCATCTCGGTGAGACCGAGATCCCTATGGTAGAACCGATTTGCTAGGGTTTGGTAGTGGCTTATGACATGTGAAACTCGGTGGCGCCGGATAGAAAGAATCGGTAGGTCCGAGTTTGGCTTAGGGTTTAGGTCATTTGTAGATATGGGAAAGTAGCTGAGGATTTTGGAGCATATCATTAAGCACATGAAGCAAAAGGCTCATTAAGCAACACCTCATCCCTCCTTGACAGTATTGGCTTTTCCTATGGACTCAATGTGATCTTGGATCACTAAAATGTAAAATGAAGAGTCTTGAGCTTTTGATCTTGAGCCAATCCTTTATCCTTAGCATCTTGAAGGAGTTCCCACATCCTTTAGTCCATGCCACTCCATTGTTGAACTTATCTGAAACATACTAGATAAAAGTGTTAGTCCAACAAGAGATATGTTGACATTAATTACCAAAACCACCTAGGGAGCACTTGTGCTTTCAATCTCCCCCTTTTTGGTAATTGATGGCAACATACATCAAAGCTTTTAGATAAAGATACAAAGAATAGCAAGTAAAGCTTTGGGAGAACATGTAACAATCATAGGCTCCCCCTACATGTATGCAATCATGTGAATATAAAATATAGAAGCATGTGAGAGCATAATCATGACAGAGTAGGCAACGTGTTACATGTATCTTGGCCATATGCATCAGAGCAAAAGATTATTAAAGAAAATACCTTCATGCTTATGAGTCCTTCTTGCAAACAGTATGTACATAAGAAAGAATTTCTCATACTCATGATTTTGATGCATATACTTACCTTGTAGTCTTGAGTTGGCTTAGGATGGAATGAACCTGCACAAACAAGGTTAGATAACACAGGTACATCCACTAGCCAGAGCAAACCAAAAGAAACCACAAGAATACCAAGACTGGGATGGCATGTAGAGAGTGAGTACAGGGTACCACATTGGATTAGACATGTCCCCAAGAATAAAGATGTGCAATGAATTTTGAGTTATTTCTTTCCCTTAAATGTCTTGCTCCCCCTGAATCTGATATGAGATATTGGGAGAAGATAGGGAACAAAAAATCAGAGCTGAAAGATATAAGTGGATAGAACTTAATGTATATAAGCTCATATGAACATGTCTTTCCCCCAAAAAGACATGTGGCATCTCTCCTCTAGAACATCAAGCATCTGGGATCCTTGAGTATTCTCTCCCCCTGGAGATCTCTTTCTCCCCCTTAATACTTCCTCCTTTGTAGGTGATAAGCTTTGATGTGATCTCTCTCTCCCCCTTTGACATCAATTTCCAAGAAGGGCTTTCTGGAATCTGTCGAATGGGTTTGGTCCTTGAGACTCAGCACAAAGCAATGGATAAAACTGTGATGCTTGTAGAGGACAAGATTCATTGAGTGGAGCTGGATCAGAAGAAATATAGAACAAGTGGCAAACTGTTTTTCCTGTTGTGAAATCGGTGGCACCGAGTGGCATGTGTCTGTGGTACCGAAAGGATTCGGTTGGAACGAAAACTACAACTCGGTGAAGCCGAGTTCATCACAGAGAAAAACACTTGTCACCTCAGCTCACTAGTCAAATAAGATCTTCACAAAGATTTGCAATGAATTAACTGAAGGATTTGCAAGGAATTTGATGCAGAATATGCAGAACAAAGAAAAATAGAAAAGAATGAAAGTTCTAGATGAAGTTTTTTTTTTAGAAAAAGAGGGAAACAAATATGCAAGGGACAAATGCAATAACACTGAAAAGAACACAAGAGAACTTCATCTAGAATTGGGCGGTGACATAGTCACCTATGTTAGAGTATATTGACTTAGGAGTCAAGTGAGAACACTTAATCATAGCTCATACTCATCGTTTAAGCTCAAAATGGGGTTACCATTTTTTGTTTAAGCATCTTGATGTATTCACATCTTGTTGAGTTGCTTTGACTCATGACTTGGAGTAACGCTTCTTCTAAGATGGAATATCATACCTTGGGTGGTGGTGTGGATCTTTCTCATGTAGTTGAACTTGTGTGGGTGCTCAAAGTTGATGTAGCTCATCATGAGTTGGGAGCACCACTTGGAATTTGAGTTCATCTACCTACATGGGTTAGTTCTTGCAAGGAATAGCACTTGTATATCCAAAAATGACAATCATGAAGCTCAACATAGAATTTGTCAAAGGATATGTTTGAATGGTTGTGTGCTTCCTTGTCGTCAACCACCGTTGTGTAGAGACTCGGTGATGTAGAGATTGCTCAAGATGCGAGTGAGTTGCAATCTCATAGAATTAGATTCAACCAAGTACCTACATGGGTTAGATAACATACAAGGTACAAATATATCCCAGACATAAGATAGTCATCGTAAGAGATATATCATGGATTAGTCATAAGCTCATGTCTTGCATGTATCAAATGGAGTTCCTAATCCAAGTTTGAAGCATCAATGATGTTCAATTCTCCTCTCAACCTGCAAAACACTTTATCATCAAGTGGTTTAGTGAATATATCAGCTAATTGCTTATCAGTGCGAACATGTTTAAGATCAATGTCACCCTTAGCAACATGATCTCGAATGAAATGATGACGAACTTCAATATGCTTAGTTCGAGAATGTTGTACAGGATTATGACCAATTTTGATAGCACTTTCATTGTCACAAAGCAATGGAACATGTTTCACATAGATCCCATAATCTTTAAGAGTTTGGGTCATCCAAAGTAATTGAGCACAACATGAACCAGCGGCAATGTATTCCGCTTCGGCAGTTGATAAGGATACCGAGTTTTGTTTCTTGGAAGACCAAGACACAAGAGATCTACCAAGAAATTGACAAGTACCCGAAGTGGACTTTCTATCAACCTTGTCTCCGGCGTAATCCGAGTCGGAATAGCCAACAAGATCAAAAGAGGACCTCTTAGGATACCAAATGCCAAAATTTGGTGTATGAATTAAGTATCTCACTATCCTTTTCACAGCCTTAAGATGACATTCTTTAGGAGCAGCTTGATATCGTGCACATATGCACACACTTAGCATAATGTCGGGACGTGAAGCACATAGGTATAGCAATGAACCAATCATAGAGCGATAAACCTTTTGATCAACCGGTTCACCATCTTTGGTCAAATCATTATGTCCACTAGTAGGCATGGGTGTAGGCATACCTTTGCATTCTTGCATATTGAACTTCTTGAATAAGTCTTTGGTGTACTTCGTTTGAGAGACAAATGTACCTTCCTTAGTTTGCTTGATTTGCAAGCCGAGAAAGAATTTGAGTTCACTCATCATAGACATCTCAAACTTCTTCGACATTAGCTTTCCAAACTTTTCACTAAAAAGAGGGTTAGTTGAACCAAATATGATATCATCGACATAAATTTGGCATACAAATAGTTATCCATTAACTCTTTTAGTAAAAAGTGTGGAATCAATTTTTCCAATTTCAAAACCACTTGCAATAAGAAACTTGGTCAAGCATTTTTACCATGCTCTAGGAGCTTGTTTAAGACCATAAAGGGCTTTGTGAAGTTTGTAAACATGATTTGGTTTCTTAGGATTGACAAAGCCGGGAGCTTGTTTGACATAAACTTCCTCCTCTCTTTCACCATTTAGAAAAGCACTTTTAATGTCCATTTGGTACAAGGTGATATTATGGTGATTAGCATAGGCAAGTAAGACGCGAATGGACTCAAGTCTAGCAACGGGAGCATATGTCTCACCATAGTCCATACCTCCGACTTGTGTGTACCCTTGGGCGACTAGACGTGCTTTGTTGAGAACCACTTGTCCATCTTCATCTTGCTTGTTGCAAAACACCCATTTGGTACCAATGATGTTGTGGTTGTTGTCGGGCTTCTCAACCAATGTCCAAACTTGGTTTCTCTCAAAGTTGTGTAGCTCTTCATGCATAGCGTTTATCTAGTCCAGGTCTTCCAATGCTTCTTCAACCTTCATAGGTTCAATGCTAGAGATGAATGAATAGTTTTCACAAAAGTTAGCTAAACGATTTTTTGAGCGAGTAATTCTCCCGGTTTGAATATCATTGTAGATTTGCTCGACGTGATGATCTTTGGCGATTCTTGCTCGAACTCGTGAAAGCTTTTGCTTGGGTCTTCTTTGAACATCTTCTTCATCTTGTTCTTCTTCTTGGCCTTCTTCATTGTTGACGTTGTCGTTCTCTTGTTGTGGTGGAGAAGGAGGTTGTTGAGGTCCGTATTGATGCATTTCCTCGTCTTCTTCATCTTGGTGTGTCCCACTTGTGGATGCTTCCGTGTCGAATCTTGGTTCGCCTTGTCGTGAAGTAGAAGCTTCCACTTGGACCGATGAAGTACTCTCCTTCACCTCCGTTGGACGAACTTTGCCAATGGACAAGTCTTGGATTGCTTCTGAAGGGTCTTTGTCTCCTACATCAATTGGCAATTGCTCTACTTGCGAGCCGTTAGATTCATCAAACTTCACATCTACCGTCTCTTCAACCTTTCGGGTGAAATTGTTGTAGACACGGTAAGTGTGAGAGTTTGAGCCATAACCAAGTAGGAAACCTTCATGAGATTTAGGAGCAAACTTTGAACGACGATGCTTATCAAGAATGTAGCACATTGAGCCGAATACTCGAAAGTATCCAACTTGTGGTTTGTTACCGGTGAGGAGCTCGTATGCCGTCTTGCCGAGTAGCTTGTGAACATACAAGCGATTTGTTGCATGACAAGTTGACTCAACCGCTTCTGCCCAAAAGTGCTTCGGCGTCTTGTACTCATCAAGCATCGTTCTCGCCATTTCGATGAGCGTCCGGTTCTTCCTCTCAATAACTCCATTTTATTGAGGTGTGTACGTGGCCGAGAACTCGTGTGAAATCCCTTCTTCGTCAAGAAAGGTGTCCACATTTGCATTCTTGAACTCCGTTCCGTTGTCACTCCGAACCTTCTTGATCTTCACGTCAAACTGATTTTGGGCCTTCTTAGCGAAGTTTTTGAAGATCTTTTGGACCTGCGATTTATCATCAAGAAAGAACACCCACGTAAATCTTGAAAAATCATCAACTACAACAAGACCAAAAGAATTTCCACCGAGACTCTTGTTGGCGTTGGGACCAAAAAGATCCATATGAAGTAGCTCGAGTGGCCTCCTTGTGGTCATGATGTTCTTCACGGGATGCCTTCCTCCAACCTGTTTACCTTCTTGACAAGCGCTGCAGAGTCTATCCTTATCAAATATAACATCGTTAACTCCAAGGATATGATTTCCTTTAATAAGCTTGTCAAGGTTTCTCATGCCAACATGACCTAGTCGTCTATGCCACAACCAACCTTTTGAGGACTTAGCGATAAAGCAAGTTTTAGGTTGTGCCTTTTTAGAGAAATCGACAATGTAAAGATCACCTCTACGTATACCGGTAAAGACCATCTTATGATTGTCTCGACGAAACACTTGGCAATCTACCTCAGTAAATAGGACATTCAAACCGAAATCAGCAAGTCTAGATACTGAAAGTAAGTTGTAACCGAGAGATTCAACGAGCATGACATTTTGAATGGAGCTATCATGTGAGATGGCCACCTTACCAAGGCCAACCACCTTACCCTTTGAATTATCACCAAAAGTGACGTATTTTCGAGGGCCGTCGTTTTCAGCAAGCCACGGAACATCTCTTCATCTCCGGTCATATGATCAGTACATCCACTGTCAAGAACCCATTCCTTTCCTCCTGACACATATCCCCGAAGATTAGCCATAAGACCAAAGTGTCTCATTGCATCATCAAGATCGAAGTCACTATCATCATCTTCATCATAGTATCCATGTTCAACATGATCTTGTGACTCATCATTTCCTAGAGAGAGTGATTCATTAGATAAATTATCATCAAAGTGGTCACCTTTATGAATTCTTATAGCTTCGGATATAATATCACTAATGATTCCAACATTTCCTTTAGCATGCATGAGATTAGTAAGCTCAAATAGACAATCACCAAAACTAGGATCACTAGAGTTCATCTTACTCAAGGCAATAGATTTATGGAGAATTTCATCTAGATTTTTCAAGGAATAATCGAGAAATCGTTCCTCAAGAAATTTCCATATAGTATAGGCACAATTTAGAGTAGTTAAACTAGCAATCAAGTTTTTGGGCAATCCTCTAATGATGAGCTCAACGGTTCTAAGATTGCGAATCATGTCAATATCTTCATCTAGGGTGGGATACATAGGATCAACATGAGGTGCACAAGGACTAGCAATATACTTGTTCAAATGATATTGATTGAAAATTATAAGCATCTCATTTTTCCACTCATGAAAATACTCTCCATCAAGAATAGGCACTCTATGTCTAAGACTCCCTAAAGTAGACACATCCATCTTCCTCCAATGGTGATTAAACCAAGGCAATGGAGACCAAAGCTCTAATACCACGTGTAGGATCTAGAAGTAGGTGTGTCTAGAGGGGGGTGATTAGACACTTAGTGCTAAAGTTTCTATTTTTAAACTTTTTCGGTTTGAGTGGAGTTTTAGACACAATTTCAACATACACAATACATATCAAGCAAGCATGCAAAGAGTATATGAGCAGCAGAAAGTAAAGCATGCAACTTGCAAGAATGTAAAGAGAAGGGTTTGGAGAATTCAAACGCAAGCGAAGACAAGGATGTTTTTCCCGTGGTTCGGATAGGTGGTGCTATCCTACATCCACGTTGATGGAGACTTCAACCCACGAAGGGTAACGGTTGCCCGAGTCCACGGAGGGCTCCACCCACGAAGGATCCACGAAGAAGCAACCTTGTCTATCCCACCATGGCCATCGCCCACGAAGGACTTGCCTCACTAGCGGTAGATCTTCACGAAGTAGGCGATCTCCTTGCCCTTACAAACTCCTTGGTTCAACTCCACAATCTTGTCGGAGGCTCCCAAGTGACACCTAGCCAATCTAGGAGACACCACTCTCCAAGAAGTAACAAATGGTGTGTTGATGATGAACTCCTTGCTCTTGTGCTTCAAATGATAGTCTCCCCAACACTCAACTCTCTCTCACAGGATTTGGATTTGGTGGAAAGAAGATTTGAGTGGAAAGCAACTTGGGAAAGGCTAGAGATCAAGATTCATATGGTAGGAATGGAATATCTTGGTCTCAACACATGAGTAGGTGGTTCTCTCTCAGAACATATGAGTTGGAAGTGTAGTTGTGTTCTGATGGCTCTCTCCACGAGTGAAGAGGAGGTGGAGGGGTATATCTAGCCTCCACACAAAATCCAACCGTTACACACTATTTACCAATCTCGGTGGGACCTAATCAACAAACTCGGTCGGACCGAAATCGTAAACCTAGTGACCGTTAGAGATTTTCGGTGGGACTGACACGCAACTCAGTAGGACCGATATGGTTAGGGTTAGGGCATAACGTAATCTCGGTGAGACCGATTACTCAAACTCGATGAGACCGATTTTGGTAATTAGCTAACCAGAGAGTTGGTCAGGCAAACTCGGTGGGACCGATTACTAAACTCGGTTGGACCGATTTTGGTAATAAGTTAACCAGAGAGTTTGCATTGTAATCTCGGTAGTACCGATTGCTCAAACTCGGTGAGACCGATTTTGATAATGGACATACACAGAGAGATTACAATCCCATCTCGGTGAGACCGAGATCCCTACGGTAGAACCGATTTGCTAGGGTTTGGTAGTGGCTTATGACATGTGAAACTCGGTGGCGCCGGATAGAAAGAATCGGTAGGTCCGAGTTTGGCTTAGGGTTTAGGTCATTTGTAGATATGGGAAAGTAGCTGAGGATTTTGGAGCATATCATTAAGCACATGAAGCAAAAGGCTCATTAAGCAACACCTCATCCCTCCTTGACAGTATTGGCTTTTCCTATGGACTCAATGTGATCTTGGATCACTAAAATGTAAAATGAAGAGTCTTGAGCTTTTGATCTTGAGCCAATCCTTTGTCCTTAGCATCTTGAAGGAGTTCCCACATCCTTTAGTCCATGCCACTCCATTGTTGAACTTATCTGAAACATACTAGATAAAAGTGTTAGTCCAACAAGAGATATGTTGACATTAATTACCAAAACCACCTAGGGAGCACTTGTGCTTTCAGAAATACATGGGCTTAATATACCACCACTGCCTAAGGTGGTAGAGGTAAATTATTTAATGATAATGACAATCCTCACAATATGCATCCTAGCCAATGCCTTTATGAGTTTGAAAACTATATTAGAAAACAAGATCACTTCAATGCAAATGTTATGAAACAATTGAAATATAATTCTGATATGATTGCTCGCTTGAGTGACTTGTTTTTTAGAATATCAAATGATGTTAGAGGTGTTGGAAAACATGCTTCTACGGTTCAGACTTAGTTAGAACAAGTTTCTAAATCACAAAGAGAGTTGCTTGATGAAATGAATAATAATAATATACATGACTTTGCTGTTAGAGTTGCAACTAGAGGATGTAAAATGATTCATGAACCACTTTATCTTGAGGGACACCCTAAAAGAACTGAACAAGATTTACAAAGAGCTAACACTGATGCACCTAGTACTTCTAGAAAGAAAAAGAAGAAGAAAAATGATAGGACTTTGCATACTTCTAGTGAACCTGAAATAGAAAAACCTCATGATAATGATAATGATACTTCTATCTCAGATGCTGAAACACAATCTGGCAAGTAACACTCACCTAGTGATAATGAAAAATATAATGATGAGGTTCATGAGAATACTCAAACAAATAATAAAGAACCAGACAATGATGTTGAGATAGAACCACCTGTTGATCTTGATAACACACAACCTAAGAATAAAAGAGACTTCATTGCTAGAAAACACGGTAAAGAAAGAGAACCGTGGGTTCAAAAAGCTATGCCTTTTCCACCCAAGTCAACCAAAAAGAAAAATGATGAAGAATTTGAACGCTTTGCTGAAATGCTGAGGCCAGTCTTTTTGCGTACTCGCTTGATTGATATCTTGAAAATGCCTCCTTATGCAAAGTATATGAAAGACATCATCACAAATAGAGAAAATACCGGAAGATGAAATCTCCACTATGCTTGCTAATTACACTTTTAAAGATGGAGTACCTAGAAAACTTGAGGATCCGGGAATACCAACTATACCTTGCTCTATCAAAAAGAATAATGTGAAAACTGCCTTATGTGATTTCGGAGCTGGTGTTAGTGTTATGCCTTTCTCTCAATGCAGAACAACTATACCAAGAATAGGTTCATGCTTGGCTCGTGCAGAACGCTGCCCCAAACAATGCGCCGCCTGAAGGTCTGGCAGCACCTGGCAATGCTAATCAAGGTTGGGGCGCATGGCCCGAGCCTCCTGCTCCTCCCATGCCACCGTTTCTGATGAATTACCAAGCGTGGCTGGCTGAACAAGGACTCTCAGTGCAAGATGGATTAGTCCCTGACAACAATACAGTGGATAGTGCTACTCAAACTTGGAACAATTCCATCATTGTTTCCGATGATTCTAGCTCTGAACACTCCCTGGCTCTGATAGTGCCGCCTAGTGACATCGAATCACCCACTGCTAGCTGTCGAACGCATCAATGTGTCCGTGGAAATACATGCTCAAGGGATTCGTTTTGGTTTATCCACTCAAGGTGAGCAGCTTATGGCACTCCTGCTGGACGATCCGGTGCCTCATCAGCAACTGAATGCCACTATCTTTGCGGCGTTGCGCCCGCTCATGGCGTCAGTTGGGCCCTGGAATGGTGGCTATGGTTTCAGGAATGACAATCTTCATGTGGAGATTCAAGTGGACCTTGGGAGCACGGGGATTCAGTTTACACAACTACCAATTCCAGGACACTCAGCTCCAGAGAATACAGTGCACATCTCTGAACTGACTGAACCAACAATCAACAACAACAACTTGCTGTCACTGCCTGCTCTGGTGGATACACCACTTGGTAACATCGGTGCTGATATTCAGGAAGCCTCCGAGAGCAACTCTTTGGACACATCTCAGCAACAATCCAATGCTGAGCTTGCTTTCTCTAAACCTGGCTCCTCTGCTCTATCTGCTGACAGCAACACCTCTCTAGAGGAAGTTCAGTCTGCCGTTGATAGTGCAATGCCTGAAGCTAGCAGCAGAGCTAACAAGCAGCGTAAAGGGAAGCTTCCAGTTCCTGTGGACACCTCGTCGCTTCGCCGCAGCAACAAATCAACCAAGTACGATGGATTCCGGGTTCCCCAACCTTCTGACACACGTCTGCCTAAATCCAAGGTGAAGCCACACATTAACTCTGCTGCTCTAGTTACTTCAGAGGACAGCCTCCCTCAAGTGCAAGATGCAGAGATCCCACCACCAACGACAATTGAGTCAATGCAAGCTATCGGCACACAGCTGTGTGCTATTCCAGCAGAGGAACTGACGGTTACTGCGCTCTCCAAGCCGGCGGATGGATCGACTTCCTCGATCTAGTTATCCTCTAGTATCTTTACTTTTATGCCTCTTTTGCAAAACTGGAACATACTATTTGGAACATCCGTGGTCTTAATTCGCCAAACAAACAACTAGCTCTCTCTAATGCAATCAACGTTAGTGGCTGTGCGGTTATATGTTTCCAAGAATAAAAAATGCATTGCTTTGATGATTCCTCCCTTAAAGCTTTATGCCCCAAACGTTTCGATAAGTTTGCTTATATTCCATCGCGCGGTGCTTCTGGTGGTATTATTACAATATGGAATAGTCATCTTTTTGCGGGACGGGTTTTCTTATCTCTGGGAGTCGAATTTACGTCAATCCAATTAGGCCATCGTTGGAAACTAGTAAATGTATATGGTCCTTGTCAAGGGGAGCAAAGATCCACATATACACAATGGCTTTTTGACCTACATATCTCCGCGACAGAAGACTGGCTCATTTTGGGTGATTTTAATTATATACGCTCACCGGACAATCGTAATTAACCAGGAGGAGACATCCACGATATGTTCACTTTCAATGACTTTATCCGTGAACAAAATTTCACTGAGCTACCTATAAAGGGCAGAAGATATACATGGTCTAACATGCAACAAAACCCTCTGTTGGAATAACTCGATTGGTTTTTTACCTTGTTAAACTGGAATGCCACATTTCCAAACACCACTGTGACCCCCCTGGGTAAGCCAGTCTCTGACCATGTCCCCTGCTCTGTGGCCATTCAGACCACCATCCCACGCAGTAAGATATTTAGGTTTGAAACCTACGGATTGCGCACCCAGGGTTTATGGATGTTGTGTCCCTAGCCTTGAATAAACCGATCAAATACAACAAAAATACTAATGCAACATCTCATCTGTGTCAAAAACTCAAAGTAGTCCTTCATGCCCTCAAACACCGGAGCCGTCATATCTACAGACTGAAAATTGCGATTGAGAACACCAACAAGGCTCTGGTTGAACTAGACAATATTGCAGATCGGCGAACCCTCACTTTGCCAGAGACATACTCAAAAAACACTTACTTCGCCTTCTACAATACCAAAAAGAACATTAGGAAAAACGATGCACCATTCGATGGATTCAACTCGGTGATGAGAATTCCAAATTTTTTCAAGCTGTGGGCACTGAAAGATACAGAAAGAACTGTATCAAAACCTTGCAAGATAACAATGGCGTTGAGGTTGAAGATCACACAGCAAAAGAGGCAATTCTGTTTGATACATACAAAGACAGACTAGGATCATACAACCCACAACCAATGAAGTTCAACCTATCAAAAATGCTCCGAAAAGAGGTAGATTTTCACAGCCTGATTACCCCATTTACACATGCAGAAATAGACGCGGTAGTCAAAGAAATACCACCAGATAGGGCCCCAGGACCGGATGAGTTTAACGGTGCATTCATCAAAGCATGCTGGCCTATTATAAAACATGATATCTATCAGCTATGTGAAGAATTCCATGGGGGAACTTTGAATCTGGAGAGCATCAATTATGGGCACATCACTCTGATACCTAAGACTAATGCTCCTATGGCAGTAAACGATTTTCCTCCGATCACGCTCCTGAATTGCTGTCTTAAGCTTATAACCAAGATCCTTGCCAATTGCCTTCAGAGAATTATTCTGCAGATCGTTCATCGCAACCAGTATGGCTTCCTCTGTGGACATTCCTGTCAGGACCCCGATTCCAAGTCACATTGATCTAGTCGGTAACACCTCATATCACTTTGCGGCCTCACGCACGGTATTGCCACGGGTGTCGCCTTACCAGGGCCCGGGACCATTTGCGCCTTTTGGCTCACGTATATGATAGTGTCGCTAGCATCCATATGACAGAGAACCCGGGCCGACGTGACTAGTCGTGAACCCAAAGTGGCAATAACTTACGGGGACAGGCATACATGAATCAACATCGAGCATGTCGGTCAACAGTGTGCGAATCAGGGCTGCAGCACTGGGCTAATAGGACTCCAAGAACCCGGGCTATAGCAGGCTAGGCAGGACTCCGGATGTCACCGCGTGACATTTCCCCGAAAGGACAGACACAGGAACAAAGTGAATCACATGCCGGCCAGTCAAGTGTTCCGGAGCAATAGTGCTGGGCTAGCAGGACTCCGGTGAACCGGGCTATAGCGGACTACTATGGCTCATGGAAGCACACGACAACATTTCCCCATAAGAGAGGCTACCAAGGATAGACAACTAGGTCGTCGGATCCCACACAAACCAAGAATTTCAATCATACACACAATATGCTCGATATGTGTAAATACAACATGGCATCACAACATAACTCTACGACTCAAGTATTTATTCAATAGGCTCCGAGGAGCGAGATATTACAAACATGGGTCTCATGACCCAACATTCAGAGCATACAAGTCAAAGCACATGCGGAAGCTTAACATGTGGGAGTACAGACATCTATAAATGAAAAAGGTTGAGAAGCCTGACTATCTACCAGATCCTGCCGAGGGAACAAGATCGTAGCTGAGGTAACAAGCTAAACGTCGAAGTCCACACGAATCTACTAGCGAGACTCACGTCTCTCTGCAAAACATAAAATAGGAAAACATGAGTACAAATGTACCCAGCAAGACTTACATCAGAACTAGCTACATATGCATGAGTATCAACAAAGGGGGTGGTGGAGTTTGACTGCAGCAAGCCAGCTTTGACTCAGTGGCTATCCTCAACTATGACTGCAAGCAACTCTTTTGAGGTGGCGCACACGAGTCCACATATTCACCATAGCAATACACCACTATGAATTCGCTCCCGTCTCCCTATGAGAACGCCATCCATAGCACTCACGCTTATCTTGCGCATTTTAGAGTATCCACTTTCACTTGTCTATGAACTGTTATAGGCAACCCCTAAGTCCTTTACCGCGGACACGGCTATTCGAATAGATCATTTATAACCCTGCAGGGGTGTACTTCTTCACACATGTTTCCACCACTTAGCGTCTGCACACGACATGTGCTCGGCACACTTCAAGCGAAAGCCGACGTGGGTGTATACCATGACCTAACTAACCACACAAGTCTCTAGTCCAGGTTTATCGCCTATTCGGGTTCCATCCGCGAGGAGATCCGGCCAGGGTTTCGCTCACAGCCCCAAACGATGTGTGCAGGGTTCCCGAGATACCAAACGGGCGCCCGGTACACCGTGCCATGGTGTATCTACTGCATCATAGCCCACCCCTAGGGTCAGCGCTACGCACGACCTCCAACACATATCCTACAAACACCAGAAACTAGTTGCAACTCCTGGACAGAGGACAGGGCGGTTAATAAGTCGAGCGGGGTCATATTTCAGGGCCCAACGTGTGGTAGTAGCTGTTCATGGATCACAAACACAGAACTCAGTTCCTGAGGACGGCTTCAATGAGACAACCCACCATGTACTCCTAGATGGCCTCTCACCGATACCTTTACCAAATCGTGTTCACACACTTAGCTCTCAACAGTAGGACATGTTCACACACCTCCGATTCATCCCCGATGAATCAGACCTGACACAACTCTGAGCAATAGCAGGCACGACAAACAAGCATGAATGAGTAGGCACATCAGGGCTCAAACAACTCCTACTCATGCTAGTGGGTTTCATCTATTTACTGTGGCAATGACAGGTCATGCAGAGGATAAGGGGTTCAACTACCGCAGCGAGTAACAGATGAATCGTTGTTGTCCTAATGGAGTAAAAGAGAGTAGGAGCGAGAGAGTGGGATTGTATCGGAATGAACAAGGGGGTTTTGCTTGCCTGGCACTTATGAAGATAATATAGTTCTTCATCGGTGTCATCGAACTCATCGTCGGAACCACGTCTATCGAGAGGGAACAAATACCGGCAACAGAGAAAGAAACACAATCAAGGCAACGCACAATATGATGCATGATCATGACATGGATAAAACGAGTGTGTTGGGCTAATGCAACTACAACGAGATGGTCTTGAGCTAGTTTGAACCAAAGATTCAAAGTTCAAACTCATTTGTGATCTTAAATAGTGCTTTATCATGTTTTGCACTAAACATCAAGTTAACTTGTTTAAACATGCATGAAACAAGTACAAATGAATAGATTGGATTTTTCTGATCATTTCTGATATATAAATTATTTCATTCTGAGCTATGGTTGATTTTCTATGGTTTTTAGAAGTTTTGGCTATTTTTTGGAATTTCCTGTATAAGAATAAATCCAGAAAAAGAGTTACTGCGTCAGCACTACGTCACTGTGACGTCAGCAGGTCAACAGGGCTGGTCTGGGTCAAACCTGACCAGTGGGGCCCACTGGTCAGTGACCCAGGGCTGGTTTGTGTGGCTGACAGGTGGGCCTAGTCAACTGCCGCGTCAGCAAAGTCAATGCTGACGTGTGGGTCCCGCTAGGTTATAACTAATCTAAACATGAAAGTAAACCCGGGGTTAATTAGGTGTGGGGTCCATCCGTCAGTGAGCTAGGGGTTAGTTTAGTGGCGTCATTAGCCACTAATGATGGTGCCACGTCGGCACGGCCGAAGTTAAACCGCCGGCGGGGGCTCGCCGGACTTGAGCTACAGGCGACGGCTGGACTCGCGGAGACCACCGGGGCGTAGTCCGTGCTCTCCCGCATCCAGAGGAGTAGGTGGGTGGCCGCGGGGGCGCTGGAGCTCACCGGAACGAAGCTCGCGGCAGTGGCCGGGGTTCGGGCGAGGTCGGAATTGGTGCTACGGTGCACGGGAGGGCGAGTGGGTGTGTGCGTTAGGCTCCTAGGGGCTTCCTGAGCACGGTGAGGTGCTCCGTTGTGAGCTTGCGCGGTTGTGGCCACTGCTGCGCCATGGCTGGCGGCGAGAAGCTCTCGGCCACGGTGGGAAATGGAGCTAGGGGACGGGCGCGAGCTTGAGAGAGGAGGGGAGAGGAAGAGGGGCTCACGGCGGACTCGCAAAGCAGCTCAATGGCTTAGGGAAGCTTTGGTTGAGGCGGATCGATGGCGACGAACCGCGACGGCCGAGGACGAAGACGACGATGGTGGTGACGTTGTAGAGCGCCCAAGGATGCGTGGCTCGTCTCGGATGATGCGGACGACGAGGCGGAGCCGATGAACACGACGGTTGGTCGAGGGACGGGCGGTGAGCGCGGTGGGAGTGAGCGGCGGCGACAGACGTGTTCGGGTCCGAGGTACGGAGGCGAGGGAGAGAGCAGGGGGAGAGTGAGAGAGGTCGGGCGGATCGGGACGACTCCGGGTGTTCACCCACGCGTCCAGAGGCTCGGCGGCAAGCAGGAGGAGGCGTGGCGCCTTGCGCGCGCGCTATCCCGCCTCTGCCTACTGGCAGAGGTTAGGGATGACTGGCACCAGGCCAGGTGGGCTGGGCCAGCACAGGTGAGGCCCAGGTGGGTTTCTCTCTCTCTCTCTCTCTCTCCTTTATTCTGTTTCAGTTTTCTATTTTATTTCTCTGTTTTGAATTAGTAAAAATACTAATTCATTTTGTAAAATCCTGATAGGGGTAATACTCCGAGGTAGAACAGAACAAAAGCTGGATTGGCATTTTGATCTGCGGAATACAACTACTTTGACCACTCCAAGAAATGGATGAGGTGCTGGAGTTTGTTTCTCCTAGTCATTCTGGAATAGAATGGCTTGACGGACCACAAGAATCATAGGCATCGATAACAGGAATGCACAACTAGTCCTGACTATCAATTGATAGACAGAGGTCAGAATACAACTAAAGAGAGACAACTCAAAGGAACATACGATTATTCTGAGCTGTGGATGCATAGGTTGGTATGTCGAACAAGTTCAACATATTTCTTCCGGATAACCCATGCAGAAAGGTAGGATTGGCAGAGTCACAATATGAATGGAGTACTCCTCAAGAGCACCCTGGTTGTGATCTTTTGGTTCAAAAGAACTTCTGCCATAAGCAGTTCATGGTATTTGGAAGAAGGAAATACCATGGACCTCGAGGACTGTCGCAAGGTTACTAATATCCTAAAGGTATGAGTAACACTATCACCATAAGGTAAGTAGAGTGAATCTTGGGCTTAAGAACCCAGAAATAGAAGGCCTACTAACTAAATGGCATCACGGGATGCTTTCAAGAATGGGGGCCAGAATCACCACACTGGAAACACAAAACATTGCTAGATTACTGAGGGGTACTCGAAGACACCTAGGGTCATAATACTAACTTCAACATACATGTCAAGGCAACGGAAGTACCTCAACAGACCGATTAGTGTGCTTAATCTGGCCCAAAGAAACATCGAAAATGGGAAGAAGGGATTTACAAATGTATCGGATTGTTTAGAAAGCTGGGATGACTCGGACAGCATAATGGCTGTAAATGCTCAAAATATTTGAGACATCCTGCAAAAAATGTGGCATAACCACTCAACATCACAATATCAAGGTTCTGAAACCAACTATGAACACACGGAAGGAGTAGAAACTGAACTGTGCTTAAATCCATCAATCCTATAAGTCTCTATCATAGTAACTCGTCATCCTGATAGATAGATGAGAAGGCCTAGTTCTTAATCCCCGTAGAAGAGAAGAGGATGACTCAGATCAGAAGGCATAAGGTAAAGGAGTAAAAAGAGCCTTACGTTCCCTTCCACAATCAATTCCCTTACATAACTAAAGAATTTCTAGACTCCACTTCGACCAGTTTGGCTTGGTAATCCTATAGGAAGTCAGGCTCTGATACCAACGTTGTCAGGACCCCGATTCCAAGTCACATCAATCTAGCCAGTAACACCTCATATCACTTTGCGGCCTCATGCACGGTATTCCCACGGGTGTCGCCTTACCAGGGCCGGGAACATTTGCGCCTTTTGGCTCACGTATATGATAGTGTCGCTAGCATCCATATGACAGAGAACCAGGGCCGACATGACTAGTCGTGAACCCAAAGTGGCACTAACTTACGGGGACAGGCATACATGAATCAACATCGAGCATGTCGGTTAGCAGCGTGCGAATCCGGGCTGTAGCACTGGGCTAACAGGACTCCGGGAACCCAGGCTGTAGCAGGCTAGGCAGGACTCCGGATGTCACCGCGTGACATTTCCCTGAAGGGACAGACACATGAACGAAGTGAATCACATGCCGGCCAGTCAAGTGTTCCGGAGCAGTAGTGCTGGGCTAGAAGGACTCCGGTGAACCGGGCTGTAGCGGACTACTATGGCTCATGGAAGCACAAGACTACATTTCCCCATAAGAGAGGCTACCAAGGATAGACAACTAGGTTGTCAGATCCCACACAAACCAAGCATTTCAATCATACACACAATATGCTCGATATGTGTAAATACAACATGGCATCACAACATAACTCTACGACTCAAGTATTTATTCAATAGGCTTCGAGGAGCGAGATATTACAAACATGGGTCTCATGACCCAACATTCAGAGCATACAAGTCAAAGCACATGCGGAAGCTTAACATCTGGGAGTACAGACATCTATAAATGAAAAAGGTTGAGAAGCCTGACTATCTACCAGATCCTGCCGAGGGAACAAGATCGTAGCTGAGATAACAAGCTAAACGTCGAAGTCCACACGAAACTACTAGCGAGACTGATGTCTCTCTGCAAAACATAAAATAGGCAAACGTGAGTACAAATGTACCCAACAAGACTTACATCAGAACTAGCTACATATGCATCAATATCAACAAAGGGGGTGGTGGAGTTTGACTGCAGCAAGCCAGCTTTGACTCAGTGGCTATCCTAAACTATGACTGCAAGAAACTCTTTTGAGGTGGCGCACACGAGTCCATATATTCACCATAGCAATACACCACTATGGATTCGGTCCCGTCTCCCTACGAGAACGCCATCCATAGCACTCACGCTTATCTTGCGCATTTTAGAGTATCCACTTTCACTTGTCTATGAACTATTATAGGCAACCCAGAAGTCATTTACCGTGGACACGGCTATTCAAATAGATCATTTATAACCCTGCAGGGGTGTACTTCTTCACACATGTTTCCACCACTTAGCGTCTGCACACGACATGTGCTCGGCAGACTTCAAGCGAAAGCCGACGTGGGTGTAGACCACGACCTAACTAACCACACAAGTCTCTAGTCCAGGTTTATCTCCTATTCGGGTTCCATCCGCGAGGAGATCTGGCCAGGGTTTTGCTCACAGCCCCAAACGATGTGTGCAAGGTTCCCGAGACACCAAACGGGCGCCCGGTACACCGTGCCACGGTGTATCTACCGCATCATAGCCCACTGTCGGTGTCAAAGCCGGCGGATCTCAGGTAGGGGGTCATGAACTGTGCATATAGGCGGATGGTAACAGGAGACAAGGGACACGAAGTTTTACCCAGGTTCGGGCCCTCTCGATGGAGGTAAAACTCTACGTCCTGCTTGATTAATATTGATGATATGGGTAGTACAAGAGTAGATCTACCACGAGATCAAGGAGGCTAAACCCTAGAAGCTAGCCTATGGTATGATTGTTGTATGTTGTGTTGTCCTACGGACTAAAACCCTCCGGTTTATATAGACACCGGATAGGGTTAGGGTTACACAAAGTCGGTTACAATGGTAGGAGATCTAAATATCCGCATAGCCAAGCTTGCCTTCCACACCAAGGAAAGTCCCATCTGGACACGGGACGAAGTATTCAATCTTGTATCTTCGTAGTTCAGGAGTCCGGCTGAAGGTATAGTCCGGCTAGCCGGACACCCCCTAATCCAAGACTCCCTCAGTAGCCCCTGAACCAGGCTTCAATGACGACGAGTCGGGCGCGCAAATTGTCTTCGGCATTGCAAGGCGGGTTCCTCCTCCAAGTTCTTCATAAAATATTGTTAACACTAAGGATAGTGTCCGGCTCTGCAAAATAAGTTTCCACATATTTCCATAGAGAGAATAACACAAATCTAATCTGCTGACGCATTCTGTAGCGCGACATCACACTACGGCCAAGCCTTTATTCGAATCGTTTTCACTTCCCCACCTCAGCGCATATTGCGAGGCGGTTTCCTTGGCACGTCTTGTCGAAGCAGAGATCATGTCCCTTATTTACGGGATTCCCATCAATACGGACGTGGGTAACCCAACCGCGCCATTTATCACGGCGCTTGGTAGATAAGCGAGTTTTACCAGGCGGGTGGGAACGCATAGTCGCATCCGCCCATATAAGGGGATAAGGATCCACCTTTTTACCTATGCCTTCTTCCTCCTTTGCCTATCCATCTTCCGCGCACTCGAGCTCTAGCGCCCTAGCCCGCACTTCCCACCTCAACCTTCTCCAGCCATGTCCGGAGCGGGAGGCAAGTGGATGGTCTCCTCAGTCACGGAGGGCCATATCAAAAAGCTGAGGAAGGCCGGATACTTGTCTAACGACATCGCGCACCGGCTTCCCGAAAAGGGGCAGCTCCTCCCCACCCCAAGGCCCCATGAGAGGGTTGTATTCCTTCCCCATTTCCTCTGCGGACTGGGCTTTCCTATCCATCCGTTCGTCCGCGGGCTCATGTTCTACTATGGCCTGGATTTCCACGATCTGGCCCTGAACTTCGTCCTCAACATATCGGCGTTTATCATCGTGTGTGAGGGCTTCCTCTGTATCCGCCCCCATTTCGGCCTTTGGCTCAAGACCTTCAACGTCAAGCCGAAGGTGGTGCGCGACAACCAGGCGGAGTGCGGAGGCGCCATGGCGGGCAAGATACCCAACGTCCTATGGCTCGAGGGCTCCTTTGTGGAGACCCTGAAGGGGTGGCAATCGGCATGGTTTTACATCACCGAGCCGCGCGACCTTGAGTGGGTCGCAGCCCCCGAGTTCCGATTCGGACCCCCAACGCGGCTCACGTCCTGGAAAGAGACGGGCCTATCATGGGGCAACGAGGAAGAAGTGACTGGACTGCAAACATGCATCCAATCCCTGATGAACAAGCGGCTCAAGCTTGTCAATGTAGTCCAGGTTATGCTCGTCCGCCTGATCCTCCTGTGTCAACAACGGGCCTTCAACCTGTGGGAGTTCGACCCGGCGCAGCACCAAAGCTTGAGTAGGCTCTTCGACACGACGTACGAAGATGCCTGGAAGGTGCTATTCAAGGGCGCCGAGGCTCCGGCATCCGCTTCCGAGGATCGCGGATTCAGCACACAGCGTCAAGCTAGTGCGGTGAGTTATCTTTTACCTTTTATAGGACATTTGTTTCTCATAGTTTGACTCTATGCGGGATCTAAACTCCCTTACCTTTGACAGGATTGGCAGGCGAAGTCCGGACAAATCGACTATCCGGCTCCTTCGCCCGAAGACCCAGTCGATGCTCGTCTAGCGAAGTTGCTGGCTCCGGCACCTTACGTGGTGCCGGAGAAGAAGGCCAAGAAGAAGGCCACGAGGACTCGAAAGAGTTCCCGGCGCCAGGAGGTGTCGGATTCTTCATCCGATGAATCCGAGACGCGCTCCTCCCGTGAAAACAAGGAGGAGGAAGAAGAAACCTCTCCCCCTCCAGCGGGGGGGAGGAAACAAGAGGAAAGCCGCCCCAACAGGGGAGGCCAAAGGGTCCAAGAAGGGGAAGACTCTCCCTCCGGACTACTCCACCGACGTCGATGAGGGCGAAGAGGAGTGGCCGCACAGGGCCAGGTGCCCAGCGGCATCGTAAGTATTTGGACACTAGAGTAACTCATAGCATTCCTTTGTCGCACAGCTTTTCCTTATGTCGAATATAATTATGCAGTCCGCCCCAGGACAGGTTCGATGAGTCATCGAGCAGCTCCCTGGATTCGTCGGACGTGAATTCAGTTCCGCCCGCTACCTCCCCCCGCACTGCGGCCGACGCTGAAGTGGCGTCGCAACAAGCTCCGGGCCAAGTGGGGTTGGTCCTGGAGGAGCCGTGAGGCGACCTCCCGGACTCCAGGAGTGAAGGGGACAAGACCCCCCAGGGCTCCAAGTCCGGCTTTGAGCCGGACACCGCTCCGGAATCTTCAACTGTTCTGGACTATGGTAGGCGAACTCCTTCCAAGAGGAGCAAGCCTTTTGAGCCGGCGGCCCCCGTCCAACCGGAGGCGCTGGACAATCTGCTGGAGTTGCTTAACGGCGCCTCCATCGACGAGGAGCACCGTACTATTATGGGTACGGTGATCCAAAAGGTTCGGTCCGCCAAGAGCGGACTGACTGAAGCCTGTGCCAGCCTTCTAACAGGCTTCGAGGTAAGTAAAAAATATGTAGAAGTATTACCGCATAGACAGTAGCCCCTGATGCTCTGTTTGGCGTTCGAAAAGAAAAGCCAAATAGAGGATCAAATAATTTCGCAGGAGTCTAACAAAAAATGAGACAATATGCGTGTGCAGGCTTCGCTGCTTGCGACCGCCGCACTGACTGTGGAGGTAGGCACCCTGAAGCAGGGTCTCGAGCGGTCCGAGCAAGAGCTCGGCCTTGCCAAGTGGTAGCTCAAGGAGAAAGAAGGTAAGAGATACCTTATAGAAAAATATATAAAAAGATGCAATTGCGGAAAATGACAGGATTGTGTTGCTTATTGCAAGGGCCACAACCGAGGTGGCAACCCTCAAGCAGGCGATGTCCGAGGCCGAGAAGAAAGCGGCCTCGGAGCGCATCGAGCGAGAGAAATTTGAGGCGCAGGTCGGTGAGGCGCGGCAAGAGCTTCCAGCTCTCATGAAAAAACATGAGAGTTTGGAGCTTGACTCGAAGACGCAAGCGTCCGAGCTCGCGGCGGCCATCAAAACTGCCAAGTCCGCCAAGGCCGAATCCCAGAAGGCCCTCCAGGAGTTGGATGCGGTGAAAAAGATAACGGCGGGTAAGGCATTTTTTATGCAAAGCAGACATACAAAAGTAAGCTACTTGTTACTTACCCGAGTCCGGAGCTCTCCAGGGGCATTCGCAGATCTTCCCCGTAGCGTATCCGAGGCCGCCGCATTCTACCGAGGCGAGGAGTGCAGCTCGACGGAGAAGGTGTTCTGGTCTCAGTATGCTAAGGCCGGACACCCAGTGCCCCTGAGCGACCAGCTGAAGCAGCTGGTCGAGCACCACAAGGCGGCCGAACAGGCTATGAAGGGCCTCATAGTTCGGCTGTGGCCTGGGGAGGCCCTGCCTGGGAGCTATTTCGGACTGGTTCAGCGGCTGGTGGTGGCCTGTCCAAGGCTTGAAGTCATCAAGCGCTCCGTCTGTATCGAAGGTACCCGGAGGGCCCTTGCCCGCGCTAAGGTGCACTGGGGCAAGCTGGACGGTGAGAAGCTTGTGAAGGACGGGCCACCGCCGGGGAAGGAGCATCGCAAACCCAAGAACTATTATAAGGATGTTCTGAAGGGTGTCTGCCTTATGGCGGATGAATGTACCAAGGATGTAATTTTTGAATGAACTCGCTCGTGTTATCCTGTGCGATGAAAACTTGTTCATGTGCGCTAAGCAATGCTTTTGAATTTAAAATTTTACTTTCTGTGCGGCCGTTTATCAAAAAATTGAGAGATGGCCAGTCGTCGGCTCCTGCCCCCATGCCACTAGTGCTGGGGTGTTCGGGATAAACCTGAGCGCTCTTTTTCCCATGTTTGGGTCCTTCGAGGGAGGCGCTCAGCACAACGAACAAGGCAATCAGACTATAATGCTTGAACACTCTCACTTAGTCACAGAACTCTATAATTTTAAATTTCGGCGAAGCCCCTAGAATTCGGAAGACCGAGTTCGGGGCGCTATCCACGCCTTGGCCTGATAAAGCCGGATCCTCGCTCGAAGCGGCATAAGTCTTTAGGGACTCGAAAAACCTCTCGAACAGCGACCGGTCTCTCGCTTCATCATGACAATCAGTTTTAGCTTTCTCTACTGAGGTGCTCAGCCCAGCTCAACTGGGGCACAATCGCAGTAGTTCTCCTAGTGCTACCTTAGCCGATATAGCGAAACGTAAGGCACCAACACTACAGGAGGACAGAGCTTTTGTAACATGGACTTGTGTTATTACATGTCCAAAAAACTGTTACTGCGCCATGTAGTAACGCATTTTGAGATGTGTTACGTTAGGCCGTGTTACTACGATGTATCTATTGTCACACATGATATTTGTCCCAACACGTTAAAAATTGTGTTACAATTCTGCTATCGTAACATGTATCATTTGTGTTACTAAGTGCACCAGTAACACGTTTTTATAACTATAGCAACACGAGTTGTAACATATTTTCATAGATATAGTAACAGCAGGAGTAACACATTTTTCTAACTCCCGTAACATAATTGGTAACATATTATTTTAGCTCTAGTAACACATTTAGTAACATAATTTCCCGTAAACTGGAACACAATAATTGATGGTGGTCAATCACCCTAGTAACACATTTGTTATTACAAAATAGTAGGCCTAATACTATGCTAGAGCACATAGCTGCCATTTTGCATTCGCTAAACATAGGCGGGTCAAGGTTCAAATTTCCCACCTAAGAAAGTGAGGAAGACACACACCTCCACTTCATTCTGACAAATATAAAAGTAGGTTTTACAATTCATAAAGATATTCCAGAGATCAAATGCACATACACATATATATTGCACATAATAATAAGATTAATGTTGAAAGTCAAATGAATACAAGTGCATTATTAACAACAGAATCAGATTTGAACACAGATACATCATCCTGCATATCAAATCTACTTGTATACATCGGTATCTTCCACAACTTTAAATGAACATTAGCTTCCTCCGCCACAAAGTTGTCCAGTTCGCATATTCCATTTCATTGTTGCTATTATAACGACAACTTCTGCCACCTCCTGAAAATTCCGGTGAAACCAACAATCATTCACATCATTATAATATTCCCTGTCAGAGCAACATAAATACACAACTCAAACTTTGAAAACAATATGAAAATAAAAATATATCATTAACTGGAAGGAAGAACCATGCTTTACTTGGAATACTCACGACAATAACAAGTTCATGTGTTCAACGACGAAGAACAATACATACACAATTTTACTAAAATATAAAACCTCCAAGTTTATGTTATTGATTAAGATGCACATAATAAGTAACACCTCTAATTAAGAGCATGTCATTTTCGAAAAAAATTGCGAACAGTTTATTGTACATTAAAGTACCATTCTAGACTGGCAACCATAGCTGCTACTAAGTGACTCAAAGTTGTGCATAAGTGGAAGAAGCCTAAGCTTGGGTTTGCTTCAGCGGACTACTAGTAGGAGTACCTCAGAAAAGTGATCCCACGCCTGTGATCTTTTCTTCATCTGCCTTCTTCGAGGTTGTTCATCCATCTGCTTCTTTTTTCTGTTCATGCTCCTCCTTTCTTTCTTTCTTCTTCATAAACTTGTAACTCCTCTTCAGTCATCTCAACATCACCAACTCCACCAGGTTCAACCATCTAAAAATCAGGAACATAATTAGAATTCATGGGATCATTCTTCGATGCGCAATAAGAATTAACAATAATTCCAAAATACAAGTTACAATTAACATCAGTAAAATACAAATACTAGTAGAACCCTGGTTCTCCACTAACATCATATGAACATCTATGCAGAATACACAAAAGTAAAACAACAAGTCACTAACAATACAGAACAGTGCATCCAAGTTGGGGGCTTATTACGTTGACTGATTGCCCAGTTTCTACCGTGGAAGATGCGGTGGCGAACTGGAGAAGACGCCGCCGAGATGCCGAGGTGGACCGGGGTCGCTGATGAGTTGCCGATGTGGAGTGTTGGGACTATGTCGAAGCCTCGAAGATCGAATCGAAGGTGTGTGGACGCTGGGCGACGGCGGGTCCTTGTCCTCCTCTAGTCCTCTCCTTCCCTTGCGTGCAATGAGTCCAACGACGGCGCGATGGCCGGCGGTCAGTGAGAAGGCGAGGGCGGAGATGAGGGAGATGCCAGTCGCCGCGGAAGTCGGTGTCGGGGGTGGCTGGGCGGGGGAGAAGAAGAAGATGGCAGTGGCGCCGACGGCGTCTCAGCAGCTCAGATGAGTACCAGCGGCGGCGGCTGAGTCGGGGTGGTAGGGCAGGCGGTTAGGTCTTCGTGTGTGCGGTGCGGGGCTGTGGGCGTGGGTGCTGGCTAGATCTAGGCCGCATGGGGTTGGGTGGGCTAGTATTGGGCCGAAGGCAGCGAGGGTCTGGGATAATTTCGACCATTTCGGTTTGACCGAGAATCTGGCTCGGTTAGGCCTTTTTTTTGCGGGTGACTCGGTTAGGCCTTGTACAATGGTGCTTAGGAAAGGTGCCTAAAAAATCCCCTAAAACAATCAATATGTTTTTAAGCACCGATGCTTATTTATAATGGATAGACACTTAATTAGGTACCCCTCCTGTAGAAATAGACAATGATGTTTTAGAAAAACCGGTATATTTCTCTAAGCACATTTCCAAGCACCTAAAATTGTACAAGGCCTTAGTAGCCCAGCTAACCGAATTTTCTTAAACCAAAAAATTCGGTTTATTTGGTTTTGTTTTTGATTGATCGTTTTTCATGCTCAATCCTATTCATATCTTCTATTAGAAATTAAATCAACAGACAATTAATAGATATACTCAGTAGTGGCTTAGGTGCAGACTCATCTTGGCATCCATGTCGAGAACACGAGAACGGAGGTAGAGCGGCAACCTACTCCCTATATTTCAACGATCTCGCGTTGCTGGTCCGAAGAGCACCGCCAAACCAAGGACAAGCCCAGCATCAGCAACATCGGAGGTAAACATAGATCAAAAAGCAGATGTTGCCTTCCTCGCCGAGACCCGCGTCACCGGTGCGCCATCTCTGGAGATCTAGGTCAGGTCTATTGAGAACGAGGAAGAAGAGATTGACGGGGTTGTGCTCTATGAGAGAACCGTGACTCTCCGTCTTTGACGGATCCGGACGACAACTTGCGGGGCGGTGACGATGCTGGAGGCTCGGTGAGGAGTAGGGGAGTGAGGATGTGGGGCGGCAACGATGGGAGAGACGGCGCACAGAGTGGGGGGCGGGACGAGTTAGGTCTTGGGGTTCAATGCGGGGTTAAATACATCAATTTTTTTATGTAGCATAAAAAAAATCGATCGGCAATTTTGACACTCCATGCATGAGACTGAAAATTTTGCCTCCTCGGCTCTCAGCACGTCCTTCACATTGACAGTTTGTCCGCCCCTAGCGTCTACTGGCCCGACGTGACATAATCCATGCAACATTTGATTACTTATAGTAGAAACAAAACACTTAAATGAACCTTGGAAAACCATAGAAAATTTAGAGTCGGTATAGTTGCGCTCACAAACAATTAATTTTTCCAATTATATTGTGATTATGACCTAAGCTTGTACATAGGTCCTAAATGTATTTTTAAATATTATTGAGATACATATTGTTTTTGTTCTACCAAGAAACATCGAAACACACGTAGTCGCAACATAATATGAGTAGATTGTGCGTTTGCCAACCTTCGCTTGACCTTATAAGAAGGTCGTACACTGACAAGCATTGATACAAGGATGTTTCTTTTTTGCATATGCTTCGTCACCTCGTTGGATCACTACTTAGTCCTATATTGAGGTAGTGTCAAGGGAGGCTTGGTAGAAGGCCGCAGGTCGTAATCCAGTGGCAATTTAAATTCATATTTGTCAATACAAATAAGGTGAAAGAAAGGTGTAGTTCAAATTTGAAGTGAAAAAAATAATAAAAAATCCTGTAATACAGACTTATTAGTTTGAGTTGAATGCTATAGTACTTATTCAAACATGTTCCCATTTGCAAATAATGTATGTTCCAACTTCTGGAAAAATATTATGATTTCTTTATGGTGACACCGTGTACCAATAATATGAATACATGTCAATTTCCCAGAATGTTTGACAATATTTACATATTATTTTTTTAATCAAAATGATGCAAAATCAAGTTAACCATTGCACTAAAATAATAATTGAAATGTTCAACTAACTTTGGCATATGAATAGGAGGCCATGTGAAAAAATGGCCATCAAAACTGAATGATACTAACAAATTTTTCTATTTTAAGAAGGGAATGAAACTATCTATGGCGATGTATCAATGAAAGGTCACACAAAGCAATGACGGGGAAATTATTCAAATCATGCATATAAATGTGTGGTAATGGTGAGGATGTTTTGAACACTCTACAAGGACCCTTATCATATGAGGCTCCAACGCGAATGGGTTATCCCGTTAATTTGTTATGCGGTTTGTCGGTTTGTGTTCTCCTATTTTTTTGTATTTTATTTTCTTTTCTCTTTTATTTTCTCTTTTGCATCTTATATTTCCCTTTTTTAAATACACATATTTTTTAAAACGCACAATGTTTTGTCCAAATAATAAACAATTTTTGAATCGATGAGCTTTTTTGACAATAAAACATTTTCAAAAATTGTGGACATTTGTTAGTGAAAGAATATTTCATGAAACTTGCGATCATTTTTTCAAATTCACGAACATATTTTTGAAATTAGTAAACATTTTTGGAACCCAAGAATAGTTTTTAACTTCATAGTTTTTTTAAATTCACGAACAATTTTTTAAAGTAGTGAGCGTTTTTCCAACTCACTAACATTTTTTATATTCATGATATTTTTTGCATTTCTGAATTTTTTTCAATGCACAAACATATTTTTGATTTGCGAACTGTGTTTTCAAATTCTTGGACATTTTTCGAATTTGCAAAGATTGTTTTGAAATCACAAATATTTTTAAAATTCACAAACTATTTATGATTTTTTTACTTTGCAAATATATTTTTGAATTTGAGAAGATTTTTTAAAGTTTCCCAAACATATTTTGAATTCCTTCTAAAATTAAAAGGTCAAGAAAGGAAAATTAAAAGAGAAAAAGAAATAAAGGAACGAAAAAAAATGTGTCGCCCCGCACAGGGCCGGCCTAAAACGCGCGCGGGGGATGAGGGGGTGAGCTATTTTGTGCCAGGTCCCGTACTGGGCCTGGCCAGACTAGTCGGACCACTTAGCTTTTAGGCGCTGGCCCATCCGCGGAGGAAAAAATATAGATGGCTCAACTACCGTACTTTGAATTGTATATAGAAACTAATAACATGTCATTTGAACAGCAATTACTGACTGGCCTGATGGTTAGTTTGCTTGCTGCTGAGCAATAGATCCCTGTTTCGATTCCTATTGGCCGCATTTTTTTTCTGCCCTTTGAATTATCACCTGTCCTGTTGGTCCTATATGGGTTCAAGTTGATGGATTCATAAAAAATATAAATAAACAATTTAATGCTGACAAGGGGGGGCCTATGTGTTATGATGATGAAGATTTATTAATGCACTTCATCAAATTCTATGTTTTTCCTTAAGAATTTGTAACGCTAGCTTACATACAATTATGTGTTACTATAATCACATAAGGTAACACATCAACAGTAACATGAACCTATATGTTACTGGTGAAGTATCCTTGTAACACCTTTTCAGATCTGTCCGAGTATGTGTTACCGTCAACCCTTGCAACACAAATGATATGTTACTTCATTTTTACTTGTAACACGTCTTGTCATTTGTTACACCATTGTGTTACTTAACATCTGTCTTGTTGTAGTGCAAAACATAGGAGCCGGGCAAACCCAACTATTGACCCAAGACATGATTCGGAGCCGATGCATATAATGCTATAAGTTCGGGGTGCCGCACTTGTTAAAGTGTTCGTACTTCTCACACCATATTGAGGGGTACTGAAGCCCCTGGCATATTTGCCGTTCCATAGTGTACGGGTGCAGTATGTTATTAATGAACATATATTTGGAAAAAAGGTAATGCAAAAAATAGATAAAGACTATGCATTGTTTAAAAGGGCTGCGATCAAAGCAGAACGATACAAATAGCGCGATAAGCAAAAAGTTGGACTATTTAACATGTCCGGTCCAAGGGCGGGCCGCGGATCTTATATGCAAAACAGGTATACTGCTCGTGATAGAGACCACCTGGGAGTCCATAATGCGGCATGGCTTGTCTGCTTCCCTGGTTCTTGCATTGTTTGTGCGGCAGTTGAATTGCCGAACATGTCGTCCGAAGTATGGAGTCCTGAAAGTAAGAGAAGATAAAGAAAGAATTCGGCAGCCCCTAGTACGGTTTAAGCCGTGTTTTGGGCGTGCCGTGATGGTGCCCCTTCCCCTGCGCCCATGGTATTTTGAGAGCGTAGTTATGTACGCGAGGCGCTGGTTTCGCCATTTTGCGAGCGCTGGGGCCGCATTGCTACGCCTGCTCAGAACGTGCCAGGCGGTCTTATTGTAGGTTACTCCGGGCGCGCTTGATAGTTTCCGGCCTTTTAACGGCCGGACTAGAGAACGGCCTAGATAGGCTGCTTTGTACTTCCGCTGCGAGGGCGGCCGTGTGCTCCTCCATTCGGAGGGAGCGTTCGGTGTTTCCATTGACCATAATTACTCCTCGAGGGCCTGGCATCTTGAGCTTGAGGTATGTGTAGTGCGGTACCGCATTGAACTTTGCGAATGCGGTTCTCCCGAGCAGTGCGTGATAGCCACTGCGAAACGGGACTATGTCGAAGATTAACTTTTCGCGTCGGAAATTATCCGGAGATCCGAAGACCACTTCAAGTGTGACTGAGCCTGTACAGTTGGCCTCTACACCTGGTATGACGCCTTTAAAGGTCGTTTTGGTAGGCTTAATCCTCAATGGATCTATGCCCATTTTCCGCACCGTGTCCTGGTAAATTAGGTTCAGGCTGCTGCCACCGTCCATGAGGACTCCTGTAAGATGAAATCCGTCAATAATTGGGTCTAGAACCAATGTGGCGAACCCGCCATGACGGATGCTTGTGGGGTGGTCCCTTCGTCCAAAAGTGATCGGGCAGGAGGACCATGGGTTGAACTTTGGGGTGACTGGCTCTATCGTGTATACGTCCCGTAACGCACGCTTCCGTTCCTTCTTGGGGATGTGGGTTGCGTATATCATGTTCACCGTCCGCACTTGTGGGGGAAAACCCTTTTGTCCACTGCTGTTCGGCGGGCTGGGCTCCTCCTCGTCGTTGCTACGTAGCCCCTTGTCTCTATTTTTGGCATTGAACTTGCCTGCCTGCTTGAACACCCAACAATCCCTGTTGGTGTGATTGGCTGGCTTTTCGGGGGTGCCATGTATCTAGCACAAGCGGTCGAGTATTGGGTCCAAACTGGACGGGCCCTGAGTATTTCTTTTGAATGGCTTTTTCCACTGACCGGATTTGTAGCCTCTGAATCCGGCATTGACTGCCGTATCCTCGTTGCTGTCGCTGGTAATGCGGCACTTTTGCTTGTTCCGACGCGACCTACCACTTTTATCCTTGGTATCTGAATTACCAAGGTTCTTGGGTAAGTTGTTGCTGCGAGCTAGCCAGCTGTCTGCTCCCGCGCAGAAGTGGGTCATGAGTGTCGTGAGGGCTGCCATAGATTTCGGCTTTTCCTGTCCAAGGTGCCGGGCAAGCCACTCGTCGCGGATATTATGCTTGAAGGCTGCTAGGGCCTCTGCGTCCGGACAGTCGACTATTTGGTTTTTCTTTGTTAGGAACCTTGTCGAATTGCCTGGCCGATTCCTCTGGCTGCTGAATTATGTGGCTTAGGTAATCGGCGTCTGGTGGTCGCACATAGGTACCCGGGAAATTGTCGAGGAATGCGGCCTCCAGGTCCTCCCAAGAACCGATTGAATCTGTTGGCAAGCTGTTAAGCCAATGCCGGGCCGGTCCCTTAAGTTTGAGCGGGAGGTATTTGATGGCGTGTAGATCATCGCCGCGGGCCATGTGGATATGAAGGAGATAATCCTCGATCCATACCGCAGGATCTGTTGTGCCATCATATGATTCGATGTTCACGGGTTTGAAACCCTCAAGGATTTTATGATCCATCACTTCATCTGTGAAGCGTAGTGGGTGTGCGGCGCCTCTGTATTGGGCTATATCACGATGCAGCTCGAATGAGCTTTATCTATTGTGTTCGGCCCGGCCGAATTTATTATGTTCGGAGTGACGATCCCCGTCACATGCCGTGGGGCGCCCACGCGATCCGTAGATCGATCTTGTTTGTCTTGCCTTGTCCTCCAGTATCTCTCGCATGTCTGGCGCATTTTCCAGTGCCTTAGTATGTTTTGGGCGGCGCCGGGGCACGGCTTGGGTAGAGGGCCGAGAGGCCTCTCTGTCACGGCCACGAGGTGGCCGGTCGGCCATGTCATGCGCTGGTGATGTAGGTGCTTCCTCCTCTAATTGGGGTAGCAGCCTGCACTTTGGGTAATTTTTGGAGGGGCGTTCGAGTTCATACTCTTCGGCCGCAAGGACTTCAGTCCATCTGTTGGCTAGCAAATCTTGATCAGCTCTAAGCTGTTGCTGCTTTTTCTTGAGGCTGCTTGCCGTGGCCCTAAGCCTGCATTTAAAACACTCTTGTTTGGCGGGATCCTCTGGCATGACGAATTTGTCGTCGTCGAGGCTTGCCTCGTCTTCTGAGGGAGGCATATAATTATCATCCTCAAACTCTCTGTCTGCCGCACTCTCGTGAGGGATGGCTTCTCCATCCTCCTGTGCTGAATCTTGCTGGAGGGGGTGTTCTTCGGCGCTATCCGGGGTATTATTATTTCCCGTGCCGGAATTACCGTTTTTGCTTTGGCGGGATTTAGAGCGGCGCTGCTGACGCCGGCGCTTCGGTTGTTTCCCGGAGGTGTCATCCCCCGCTGTTCCCTCGGCATGTCCATCTTTTGGAGTGTCCACCATATATATGTCGTACGACGAGGTGGCATTCCAGTGCCCTATAGGTGCTGGTTCTTGTTCGTCTCCTGCATCGTCGTCCATATCGTCGATGTCTTCGGAGTCGAAGTCGAGCATGTCGGTTAACTCATCGACAGTGGCTACAAAGTGGGTGGTGGGTGGGCTTTGTATTTCTTCATCGTCCGTATCCCAACCTTGCTGACCGTAGTCCGGACAGGGCTCTCCTGGTAAAGAGAGAGATTTTAGTGACTTTAGGATGTCGCCGAAGGGCGAGTGCTGGAAGATGTCCGCAGCGGTGAACTCCATGATCGGCGCCCAATCGGATTCGATTGGCAGGCGCGCGGAGGGCTTGGAGTCCGGAGAGGAATCCGGCCCCTCGGAGTCACGGGCCTTGCGGAGTGCGGGGCTGGTGTTCGGCTCAATCACCCTTGAGATTGCAGCCCCCGAGGCGGCGTCTAACTGCTCATCCCCGATCGGTGCAGCCGGCTCTGAATTAAGGGTCGGATCCGAAGCGTGTGCAGCGTCCAGGGCACTGTTCGGCGGCAGAGCTAGATCATGCCCATCGAGACAGTGTGGCGCGCTCGGCTGTGGCTCGAATCCGTCGAAGATCAAGTCCCCGCGGATGTCAGCCGTGTAGTTTAAGCTTCCAAACCTGACCTGATGGCCAGGGGCGTAGCTTTCGATCTGCTCCAGATGGCCAAGCGAATCGGCCCGCAATGCGAAGCCGCCGAAAATGAAGATTTGTCCGGGGAGAAAAGTCTCACCCTGGACTGCATCGTTGTTGATGATCGAAGGAGCCATCAGGCCTAAAAGCGACGACACAGAGGAACTATCAATGAAAGCACCAATGTCGGTGTCAAAACCGGCGGATCTCGGGTAGGGGGTCCCGAACTGTGCATCTAGGCAGATGGTAACAGGAGACAAGGGACACGAAGTTTTACCCAGGTTCGGGCCCTCTCGATGCAGGTAAAACCCTACGTCCTGCTTGATTAATATTGATGATAAGGGTAGTACAAGAGTAAATCTACCACGAGATCAAGGAGGCTAAACCCTAGAAGCTAGCCTATGGTATGATTTTTGTATGTTGTGTTGTCCTACGGACTAAAACCCTTCGGTTTATATAGACACCGGATAGGGTTAGGGTTACACAAAGTCGGTTACAATGGTAGGAGATCTAAGTATCCGCATCGCCAAGCTTGCCTTCCACGCCAAGGAAAGTCCCATTCGGACACGGGACGAAGTCTTGAGTCTTGTATCTTCATAGTCCAGGAGTCCGGCTGAAGGTATAGTCCGGCTACCCGGACACCCCCTAATCCAGGACTCCCTCACCCACCCCTAGGGTCAGCACTACGCACGCCTCCAACACATATCCTACAAACACCAAAAACTAGTTGCAACTCCTGGACAGAGGACAAGGCAGTTAATAAGTCGAGCGGGGTCATATTTCAGGGGCCAACGTGTGGTAGTAGCTGTTCATGGATCACAAACACAAAACTCAGTTCCTGAGGGCGGCTTCAATGAGACAACCCACCATGTACTCCTACATGGCCTCTCACCGATACCTTTACCAAATCGTGTTCACACACTTAGCTCTCAATAGTGGGACATGTTCACACACCTCCGATTCATCCCCGATGAATCAGACCTGACACAACTCTGAGCAATAGCAGGCACGACAAACAAGCATGAATGAGTAGGCACATCAGGGCTCAAACAACTCCTACTCATGCTAGTGGTTTTCATCTATTTACTGTGGCAATGACAGGTCATGCAGAGGATAAGGGGTTCAACTACCGCAGCAAGTAACAGATGAATCGTTGTTGTCCTAATGCAGTAAAAGAGAGCAGGAGCAAGAGAGTGGGATTGTATCGGAATGAACACGGGTTTTTGCTTGCCTGGCACTTCTGAAGATAATATAGTTCTTCATCGGTGTCATCGAACTCATCATCGGAACCACGTCTATTGAGAGGGAACAAATACCGGCATCAGAGAAAGAAACACAATCAAGGCAATGCACAATATGATGCATGATCATGACATGGTAAAAACGAGTGTTGGGCTAATGCAACTACAACCAGATGGGCTTGAGCTATTTTGAACCAAAGATTCAAAGTTCAAACTCATTTGTGATCTTAAATAGTGCTTTATCATGTTTTGCACTAAATAGCAAGTCAACTTGTTTAAACAAGCCTGGAACTTGTACAGATGAATGGATTGGATTTTTCTGATCATTTTTTATATATAACTTATTTCATTCTGAGCTACGGTTAATTTTCTATGATTTTTAGAAGTTTTGGCTATTTTCTGGAATTTCCTGTATAAGAATAAATCCAGAAAAAGAGTTAGTGCGTCAGCACTACATCGCTGTGACATCAGCAGGTCAACAGGGCTGGTCTGGGTCAAACCTGACCAGTGGGGCCCACTGGTCAGTGACCCAGGGCTGGTTTGTGTGGCTGACAGGTGGGCCTCGTCAACTGCCGCGTCAGCAAAGTCAATGCTGACGTGTGGGTCCTGCTAGGTTATAACTAGTCTAAACAGGAAAGTAAACCCGGGGTTAATTAGGTGTGGGGCCATCCCTCGGTGAGCTAGGGGTTAGTTTAGTGGCATCATTAGCCACTAATGATGGTGCCACGTTGGCACGACCGGAGTTAAACCACCGGCGACCAAAACAACGACGGAGGTTAGCCGGACTTGAGCTTTAGGCGGCGGCTAGACTCGCAGAGACCACCGGGGCGTACCTCGTGCTCTCTCGCATCCAGAGGAGTAGGTGGGTGTCCGCGGGGGCGCCGGAGCTCGCCGGAACGAAGCTCGCAGCGGTGGCCGGGGTTCGGGCGAGGTCGGGATTGGTGCTACGGTGCACGGGAGGGCGAGTGGGTGTGTGTGTTAGGCTCCTGGGGGCTTCCTGAGCACGGTGAGGCGCTCCATTGTGATCTTGCGCGGTTGTGGCCACGACTTCACGATGGCCGGCAGCGAGAATCTCTCGGCCGCGGTGGGAAATGGAGCTAGGGGACGGGCGCGAGCTTGAGAGAGGAGGGGAGAGGAAGAGGGGCTCACGGCGGACTCGTAGAGCAGCTCAATGGCTCGGGGAAGCTTTGGTTGAGGCGGATCAACGGCGACGAACTGCGGCGGCCGAGGACGAAGACGACGATGGTGGCGACGTTGTAGAGCGCCCAAGGATGCGTGGCTCGTCTGGGATGATGCGGATGACGAGGCGGAGCCGATGAACATGGCGGTTGGTCGAGGGATGGGCGGTGAGCGCGGTGGCAGTGAGGGGCGGCGACGGACGTGTTCGGGTCCGATGTGCGGAGGCAAGGGAGAGAGTAGGGGGAGAGTGAGAGAGGTCGAGCGGATCGGGACAACGCCAGGGCGTTCACCCATGCATCTAGAGGCTCGGCGGCAAGAAGGAGGAGGCGTGGTGCCTTGCGCGCGCGTGCGCTATCCTGCCTCTGCCTGCTGGCAGAGGTTAGGGATGACTGGCACCAGGCCAGGTGGGCTGGGCCAGCACAGGTGAGGCCCAGGTGGGTTTCTCTCTCTCTCCTTTATTCTGTTTCAGTTTTCTATTTTATTTCTCTATTTTGAATTAGTAAAAATACTAATTCATTTTGTAAAATCCTGAAAATAATTGTGGGCACTTTTGAAAATATTTCCAACAGCCCAAAAACACCTTCAAGATTATTTGGGTATTCTAAAATATTTATAGGTTTTAAATTGCCCAAATGCAAATACTTATGGCTTGGTGCAAAAATCCTGAATAGCCTCCAAAAATATGAAACCATTTTTGGCAGAGGGTTTAGCCACGACCAAAGATGGTGAACATTTATGAAGGGCATTTTGGGTTCATTGAAATCCCAATTGTTGGAACCTAGTATTTCAAAGGGGGTGTTGGGGTTTGTTAGTCCCCATTTCAAGTTTAAGAAAAATTTTAGACACGATGCACACATGAAGCTATCCTAGTATAATGCCAGAAGCTAGGGATGTGACAGTTCCATTCATGACTGCCTTGCCTGGGCTTTCGAATATATTCATCAGTGCCAAGCGTCCAAACGTGAGGTCGTACTATTGAAACTAGACTTCGCGAAGGCTTTTGATACGATCCAACACACTGAAATGCTGATAATTATGAAACAAATGGGCTTCCCAGCCCAATGGTTAACCTGGATGGAAAATATCTTCTCATCAGGAAAATCCTCGATGCTTCTCAACGGGGTACCAGGTCGAGAATTTCTCTATAAATGTGGAGTGCGTCAGGGAGATCCTCTGTCACCATTGCTATTTGTGTTAGCAGCTGACCTGCTCCAAACCGCTCTTAATGAGGCACTTAAAACCCAGGCCATCCAACACCCAATCCAGCCAAAAGGAAATGACCAATACCCTATGATCCAATACGTTGACGACACAATAATTGTCCTTCCTGCATGCATCAACCAGGCCGCCAAGATCAAACAGATACTTGAGGATTATGACACTTCAGTGGGACTCAAAATCAACTTTCATAAATCAACTTTGGTTCCCATCAACACTCCTCAGGACAAATGTGATGCGTTGGCAGTGATTTTTGGTTGTGTTCAAGCAACCATACCATTTACTTACCTTGGACTGCCCTTAGGTACTTCTCGACCTTCGGTCGTGGATTTGACACCATTTGTTTGCAAGGCAGGAAGAAAAGTCACTACGGCTATGTCACTCATGTCTCATGCGGGTAGACTAGCTCTTCTAAATTCCCTCATTACGTCCCCGGCTATCTACCCGATGGGTACATTAAGACTCCCTCCAAAAATTATTGCACAATTGGACAAAATAAGACGATACTGCCTCTGGAATAAGAAAACGGAGAATGGAGACAAATGTAACTCGTTGGCAGCATGGTCCATGGTCTGCCGCTCAAAAAAGAGTGGTGGATTAGGGATACTGGACCTACATGTTCAAAACAACGCCCTGTTGCTCAAACTCCTACACAGGTTCTACAATCAGCATGACTCGCCTTGGGTTAACCTCATCTGGAATACATACTAACAGAGGCTATACCCCATGCAGCAGAACCCTGCGACTCCTTTTGGTGGCGGGATCTCATCCAATTAATGCCAATCTATCGGGAAGTGACCCAAACCAATGTGCACAACGGCAGCTCAGCCCTGTTCTGGAAAGACGACTGAAACCATTCTATATATGAGGAAAAGTACCCAAGAGCATTTTCTTACTGCAAATTTGGAGACATTTCAGTTTAGGCCTTCCTCAACACAACCGATCTGGCCACAACCTTTCATCTCCCACTTTTAGTACAAGCCCACGATGAGCTGAGGTAGATTCAAAGAGAGGTAACCGACGTGGAACTCACTAACACGAATGATACATGGACCTGCTGTTGGGGTGCACACAGTTTCAAAACGACGCCGTACTACATCTACTACTTCAGAGAGATAACTGCACATGTGGCATTCAAATGGCTATGGAAAACTAAGTGCACGGCTAGGATAAAGGTCTTCGGGCGGCTGCTACTATCTGACCGTCTCAATACAAGGAACATGGTAAAACGGAGACATTACAACATTGGGACCAATCTGGACTGTTTATTATGTGGTCAACACATTGAAGAAACGGTGGAACACTTCTTCTTCCACTGCACCTTTAGCCAGTCCTGCTGGAGGATACTAAACATTACTTGGAGTGACGACCAACATCGCCTCCAGCTGGTTGAGAGAATGAAAGAAAGACACAACCACAAAATGATCATGGAGATTTTCCTTCTGGCAGCTTGGAGCTTGTGGAAGGAACGCAACAACAATTACTTTAGAAAAGTGCTGCCCTACATGGACTCATGGAAAAGGAGGTTCAAAAATGACTTTCAAGACCTCTTCCACAGACTACCTGACCACAAAAAACAACTTGTGCACGATACTTTGGCAGCTATACACTGAACCTACATATAGAGGTAGCCATAGAGGGATCCTTATTAAGGATATTGCCTCCACCTTGTACATTAGCTATGTAGTTATTCCCCCCCCCCCTCTCCCCACTCTGTGCATATGTAACAACACTTTTACTTCATGGTAATATACAAGCAGTAGGAGCCGTTCCTACTGTCCTAACCTTCAAAAAAAGGTACATTTACATCTATGCCCTTAACTCGAACCCACTACTCAGTTTTGCCCCTCCGTCGTTAGTTTCACTTATAGAAATGCCCTTCTATGTAGTTACCGTCCGGTCAAAGGGCTTTGACCATCCTGAAAAAATAGCAAAAAAACAAAAAAAAAATGAAACTTTGTGGGATCAAAGATACTCATGTCTGCAAGGTGTGTACAAATTTTCATGCCATTCGGACATCCTGTGATCTCGTGGCAAAGGAAAACATAAATTTTGTACCCATGTGAACAGTAAGTTCAAAAAATAGAAAAATATATATATAATTTTGTGGGATTGAAGATACTCAGGTGCGCAAGATGTGTGCACATTTTTGTTGTGTTTGGACATTGTAGGAGCTCGTGGATAAAAAAACAAATTTTAGCTCAGAAAAACTTTGAAAAAATGGACTATTTTGTTTTCTTTTCTCTAGAGCACCTCGTACATCATTTGATCACCAAAACTTGCAAGCACCATGTGCACTCAAGCCTCTTTGAAGCCATTTTTTTAATTTTGTTGCTATTTGTTTTTCGAATTTACGGTTTATAGGCATAAATTATTTCGTTTTCTTTTGCCACAAGCTCCAAGAGTGTCCAACCAACACAAAAATTTGCACGCGTCTTGCGGACATGACTATCTTCGATTCCACAAAATTTCAGCTTTTTTTGCTATTTTTTTCTGGATGGTCAAAGTCCTTTGACCGGGCGGTAATGGCGCAAAAGGGCATTTCTATAAGTGAAACTAACGACGGAGGGCAAAACTGAGCATACCTGAAATTTAGGGGCAAAACTGAGTAGTGGGTTCGAGTTAGGGGCAAAACTGGAATTGGCCCTTATATAAAAGACTTGACTTGAATAAACTCACACCTACTGAAATCTTTGCAAATGGCTGACAAATCAACTACCATACCTACCGGTATCTGTGAGGATGTGCGCGTTGTTGTTGCTAATGTTACTATTTTGACTGACTTTGTTATACTTGAGATGCCCGAGGACGACAATATGTTGATTATCTTTGGTAGACCCTTCTTGAATACTGCAGGGGTTGTTAATGATTGCAATAAAAGCAAGTCACTTTTCATATCAATGGTAATCAGCATACGGTGCACTTTCCGAAGAAACAATTCCAAGTGAATGGTATTAATGTTATTGAAAAATCTCCGACAATCACTACTGAAAGTTTTCAAATACCTCTACCTACTGTCAAACAGAAATATGAAATGCTTATTATTGGGGACATTCATATCCCCATTGAGGTAATTTAGTGATTTACAAAAGTTCTTCAGTTTCATACTAATCGAAAGTGGTTGTTAATAAGGCTTGATCAACCTTATTAATGGATCATTTTTGAGCGGTATGAAGTTGATGAATTTAGTAAGCACTACCTTCTGTCCCTATTTTTATCTTCTGTTTTTATTATTTAAATGAAATAAAATGCCATGTTTTGTCTGTTTTCTGATTTCCCGTGCAATAAAAAATAACCCAAAAATAAAAGTTCACAGAATGCCCTGAAAATTTAATACGATTTTTTTCTGAATATTTCTGAATTTCTGGTGCAAATAATATAAGAGGGAGGTGCACCAGGTGGGCACAACCCACCTGGGCGCGCCAGGACCCCCAAGCGCGCCCTGGTGGGTCGTGGTCCCCACGTGGCCCCCCTCACTTATCTCTTCACACCACATCAGTGTTGGGGAACGCAGTAAATTCAAAAAAATTTCTACGCACACGCAAGATCATGGTGATGCATAGCAACGAGAGGGGAGAGTGTTTGTCTACGTACCCTCGTAGACCGAAGCGGAAGCGTTGACACAACGTAGAGGAAGTAGTCGTATGTAGAGGAAGTAGTCGTACGTTCTCCTCGCGATCCAACCGATCTAAGCACCGAACGTACGGCACCTCTGAGTTCTGCACACGTTCAGCTCGATGACGATCCCCGGGCTCCGATCCAGCAAAGCGTCGGGGAAGAGTTCCGTCAGCACGACGGCGTGGTGACGATCTTGATGTGTTACCGGCGCAGGGCTTCGCCTAAGCACTGCAACAATATGATCGAGGTGGAATTTGGTGGAAGGGGGCACCGCACACGGCTAAGGAACGATCCGTAGATCAACTTGTGTATCTTTGGGGTGCCCCCTGCCCCCGTATATAAAGGATCCAAGGGGGAGGGGCTGGCCGGCCAGGTTTGGTGCGCCAGGAGAGTCCTACTCCCTCTGGGAGTAGGATTCCCCCCCCCCCAATCCTAGTTGGACTAGGATTGCTCCAAGGGGGAGAGAAAGAGAGAGAGGGGGCGCCCACCTCTCCTAGTCCTAATAGGACTAGGGAAGGGGGGGGGAGGCGCGCAGCCCCTAGGGCTGCCCTCTCACCTTTCCTCCAAGGCCCATGTTGGCCCATTATGCTTCCGGGGGGTTCCGGTAACCCTCCCGGTATTCCGGTAAAATCCTGATTTCACCCGGAATGCATCCGATGTCCAAACATAGGCTTCCAATATATAATTCTTTATGTCTCGACCATTTCGAGACTCCTCGTCACGTCCCCGATCTCATCCGGGACTCCGAACTCCTTCGGTACATCAAAACTCATAAACTCATAATATAACTGTCATCGAAACCTTAAGCGTGCGGACCCTACGGGTTCGAGAACAATTTAGACATGACCGAGACATGTCTCCAGTCAATAACCAATAGCGGGACCTGGATGCCCATATTGGCTCCTACATATTCTACGAAGATCTTTATCGGTCAGACCGCATAACAACATACGTTTGTTCCCTTTGTCATCGGTATGTTACTTGCCCGAGATTCGATCGTCGGTATCCAATACCTAGTTCAATCTCGTTACCGGCAAGTCTCTTTTCTCGTTCCGTAATACATCATCTCGCAACTAACTCATTGGTTGCAATGCTTGCAAGGCTTATGTGATGTGTATTACCGAGAAGGCCCTGAGATACCTCTCCGACAATTGGAGTGACAAATCCTAATCTCGAAATACGCCAACCCAACATGTACCTTCGGAGACACCTGTAGAGCACCTTTATAATCACCCAGTTACGTTGTGACGTTTGGTAGCACACAAAGTGTTCCTACGGTAAACGGGAGTTGCATAATCTCATAGTTAAAGGAACATGTATAAGTCATGGATAAAAGCAATAGCAACATACTAAACGATCGGGTGCTATGCTAATGGAATGGGTCATGTCAATCAGATCATTCAACTAATGATGTGATCTCGTTAATCAAATAACAACTCTTTGTTCATGGCCAGGAAACATAACCATCTTTGATTAATGAGCTAGTCAAGTAGAGGCATACTAGTGACACTCTGCTTGTTTATGTATTCACACATGTATTATGTTTCCAGTTAATACAATTCTAGCATGAATAATAAACATTTATCATGATATAAGGAAATAAATAATAACTTTATTATTGCCTCTAGGGCATATTTCCTTCAGTCTCCCACTTGCACTAGAGTCAATAATCTAGATTACAAAGTAATGATTCTAACACCCATGGAGTCTCGGTGCTGATCATGTTTTGCTCGTGGAAGAGGCTTAGTCAACGGGTCTGCAATATTCAGCTCTGTATGTATCTTGCATATCTCTATGTCTCCCACCTGGACCAAATCCCGGATGGAGTTGAAGCGTCTCTTGATGTGTTTGGTTCTTTTGTGAAATCTGGATTCCTTTGCCAAGGCAATTGCACCAGTATTGTCACAAAAGATTTTCATTGGACCCGATACGCTAGGTACAACACCTAGATCGGATATGAACTCTTTCATCCAGACTCCTTCATTAGCTGCTTCCGAAGCGGCTATGTACTCAGCTTCACATGTAGATCCCGCCACGACGCTTTGTTTTGAACTGCACCAACTGACAGCTCCACCGTTTAATGTAAATACGTATCCGGTTTGCGATTTAGAATCGTCCGGATCAGTGTCAAAGCTTGCATCGACATAACCGTTTACGACGAGCTCTTTGTCACCTCCATAAATGAGAATCATATCCTTAGTCCTTCTTAAGTACTTAAGGATGTTCTTGACCGCTGTCCAATGATCCATTCCTGGATTACTTTGGTACCTTCCTGCTAAACTCACAGCAAGGCACACATCAGGTCTGGTACACAGCATTGCATACATGATAGAGCCTATGGCTGAAGCATAGGGAACAATTTTCATTTCCTCTCTATCTTCTGCGGTGGTCGGGCATTGAGTCTTACTCAACTTCACACCTTGTGCCACAGGCAAGAACCCTTTCTTTGCCTGATCCATTTTGAACTTTTTCAAAACTTTGTCAAGGTATGTGCTTTGTGAAAGTCCTATTAAGCGTTTTGATCTATCTCTATAGATCTTAATGCCCAATATATAAGAAGCTTCACCGAGGTCTTTCATTGAAAAACTCTTATTCAAGTATCCCTTTATGCTATCCAGAAATTCTATATTATTTCCGATCAGCAATATGTCATCCACATATAATATCAGAAATGCTACAGAGCTCCCACTCACTTTCTTGTAAATACAGGCTTCTCCAAAAGTCTGTATAAATCCATATGCTTTGATCACACTATCAAAGCGTTTATTCCAACTCCGAGAAGCTTGCACCAGTCCATAAATGGATCGCTGGAGCTTGCACACTTTGTTAGCTCCCTTCGGATCGACAAAACCTTCTGGTTGCATCATATACAACTCTTCTTCCAGAAATCCATTCAGGAATGCAGTTTTGACATCCATTTGCCAAATTTCATAATCATAAAATGCGGCAATTGCTAACATGATTCGGACAGACTTAAGCATCGCTACGGGTGAGAAAGTCTCATCGTAGTCAATTCCTTGAACTTGTCGAAAACCCTTTGCAACAAGTCGAGCTTTATAGACAGTAACATTACCATCAGCGTCAGTCTTCTTCTTAAAAATCCATTTATTCTCAATTGCTTGCCGATCATCGGGCAAGTCAACCAAAGTCCACACTTTGTTTTCATACATGGATCCCATCTCAGATTTCATGGCCTCAAGCCACTTTGCGGAATCTGGGCTCACCATCGCTTCTTCATAGTTCGTAGGTTCACCATGGTCTAGTAACATGACTTCCAAAATAGGATTACCGTACCACTCTGGTGCGGATCTTACTCTGGTTGATCTACGAAGTTCAGTAGAAACTTGATCTGAAGTTTCATGATCATTATCATTAGCTTCTTCCCTATTTGATGTAGGTGTCACAGAAACAGATTTCTGTGATGTACTACTTCTCAATAAGGGAGTAGATACTGTTATCTCATCAAGTTCTACTTTCCTCCCACTCACTTCTTTCGAGAGAAACTCCTTCTCTAGAAAGTTTCCGACTTTAGCAACAAAAATTTTGCCTTCGGATCTGTGATAGAAGGTATACCCAATAGTCTCCTTTGGGTATCCTATGAAGACACATTTTTCCGATTTGGGTTCGAGCTTATCAGGTTGAAGCTTTTTCACATAAGCATCGCAGCCCCAAACTTTAAGAAATGACAACTTTGGTTTCTTGCCAAACCACAGTTCATAAGGTGTCGTCTCAACGGATTTTGATGGTGCCCTATTTAACGTGAATGCGGCCGTCTCTAGAGCATAACCCCAAAAAGATAGCGGTAAATCGGTAAGAGACATCATAGATCGCACCATATCCAGTAAAGTACGATTACGACGTTCGGACACACCATTACGTTGTGGTGTTCCGGGTGGCGTGAGTTGCGAAACTATTCCGCATTGTTTCAAATGTAGACCAAACTCGTAACTCAAATATTCTCCTCCACGATCAGATCGTAGAAACTTTATTTTCTTGTTACGATGATTTTCCACTTCACTCTGAAATTCTTTGAACTTTTCAAATGTTTCAGACTTGTGTTTCATTAAGTAGATATACCCATATCTGCTTAAATCATCAGTGAAGGTAAGAAAATAACGATATCCGCCACGAGCCTCAACATTCATTGGACCACATACATCGGTATGTATGATTTCCAATAAATCTGTTGCTCTCTCCACAGTACCGGAGAACGGTGTTTTAGTCATCTTGCCCATAAGGCACGGTTCGCAAGTGCCAAGTGATTCATAATCAAGTGACTCCAAAAGTCCATCAGTATGGAGTTTCTTCATGCGTTTTACACCGATATGACCTAAACGGCAGTGCCACAAATAAGTTGCACTATCATTATTAACTCTGCATCTTTTGGTTTCAACATTATGAATATGTGTGTTACTATTATCGAGATTAAGTAAGAACAAACCACTCTTTAATGGCGCATGACCATAAAAGATATTACTCATATAAATAGAACAACCATTATTCTCTGATTTAAATGAATAACCGTCTCGCATCAAACAAGATCCAGATATAATGTTCATGCTCAACGCTGGTACTAAATAACAATTATTTAGATCTAATATTAATCCCGAAGGTAGATGTAGAGGTAGCGTGCCGACCGCGATCACATCGACTTTGGAACCATTTCCCACGCGCATCGTCACCTCGTCCTTAGCCAATCTTCGCTTAATCCGTAGTCCCTGTTTTGAGTTGCAAATATTAGCAACAGAACCAGTATCAAATACCCAGGTGCTACTGCGAGAATTAGTAAGGTACACATCAATAACATGTATATCACATATACCTTTGTTAACCTTGCCATCCTTCTTATCCGCCAAATACTTGGGGCAGTTCCGCTTCCAGTGACCAGTCTGCTTGCAATAGAAGCACTCAGTTTCAGGCTTAGGTCCAGACTTGGGTTTCTTCTCTTGAGTAGCAACTTGCTTGCTGTTCTTTTTGAAGTTCCCCTTTTTCTTCCCTTTGCCCTTTTTCTTGAAACTAGTGGTTTTGTTAACCATCAACACTTGATGCTCCTTTTTGATTTCTACCTCCGCGGCTTTTAGCATCGCGAAGAGCTCGGGCATAGTTTTGGTCATCCCTTGCATATTATAGTTCATCACGAAGCTCTTGTAGCTTGGTGGCAGTGATTGGAGAATTCTGTCAATGACGCAATCATCTGGAAGATTAACTCCCAGTTGAATCAAGTGATTGTTATACCCAGACATTCTGAGTATATGCTCACTGACAGAACCATTCTCCTCCATTTTACAGCTATAGAACTTATTGGAGACTTCATATCTCTCAATCCGGGCATTTGCTTGAAATATTAACTTCAACTCCTGGAACATCTCATATGCTCCATGGTGTTCAAAACGTCGTTGAAGTCCCGGTTCTAAGCCGTAAAGCATGGCACACTGAACTATAGAGTAGTCATCAGCTTTGCTTTGCCAGACGTTCATAACATCTGGCGTAGCTCTTGCACCAGGCCTGGCACCCAGCGGTGCTTCCAGGACGTAATTCTTCTGTGCAGCAATGAGGATAATCCTCAAGTTACGGACCCAGTCCGTGTAATTGCTACCATCATCTTTCAACTTTGCTTTCTCAAGGAACGCATTAAAATTCAACGGAACAACAGCACGAGCCATCTATCTACACAACATAGACAAGCAAGATACTATCAGGTACTAAGTTCATGATAAATTAAAGTTCAATTAATCATATTACTTAAGAACTCCCACTTAGATAGACATCTCTCTAATCCTCTAAGTGATCACGTGATCCAAATCAACTAAACCATGTCCGATCATCACGTGAGATGGAGTAGTTTCAATGGTGAACATCATTTATGTTGATCATATCTACTATATGATTCACGCTCGACCTTTCGGTCTCTGTGTTCCGAGGCCATATCTGTATATGCTAGGCTCGTCAAGTTAAACCTGAGTATTCCGCGTGTGCAACTGTTTTGCACCCGTTGTATTTGAACGTAGAGCCTATCACACCCGATCATCACGTGGTGTCTCAGCACGAAGAACTTTCGCAACGGTGCATACTCAGGGAGAACACTTCTTGATAATTTAGTGAGAGATCATCTTATAATGCTACCGTCAATCAAAGCAAGATAAGATGCATAAAAAGGATAAACATCACATGCAATCAATATAAGTGATATGATATGGCCATCATCATCTTGTGCTTGTGATCTCCATCTTCGAAGCACCGTCATGATCACCATCGTCACCGGCGCGACACCTTGATCTTCATCGCAGCATCGTTGTCGTCTCGCTAATCTTATGCTTCTACGACTATCACTACCGTTTAGCAATAAAGTAAAGCATTACATCACGATTGCATTGCATACAATAAAGCGACAACCATATGGCTCCTGCCAGTTGCCGATAACTCGGTTACAAAACATGATCATCTCATACAATAAAATTTAGCATCACGTCTTGACCATATCACATCACAACATGCCCTGCAAAAACAAGTTAGACGTTCTCTACTTTGTTGTTGCAAGTTTTACGTGGCTGCTACGGGCTTTAAGCAAGAACTCATCTTACCTACGCATCAAAACCACAACGATAGTTTGTCAAATAGACTCCGTTTTAACCTTCTCAAGGACCGGGCGTAGCCACACTCGGTTCAACTAAAGTTGGAGAGACAGTCTTCCGCAAGCCATCTCTGTGCAAAGCACGTCGAGGGAACCGGTCTCGCGTAAGCGTACGCGTAAGGTTGGTCCGGATCGTCTCATCCAACAATACCGCTGAACCAAAGTATGACATGCTGGTAGGCAGTATGACTTGTATCGTCCACAACTCACTTGTGTTCTACTCGTGCAAATAACATCAACCATAAAACCTAGGCTCGGATGCCACTGTTGGGGAACGCAGTAAATTCAAAAAAATTTCTACGCACACGCAAGATCATGGTGATGCATAGCAACGAGAGGGGAGAGTGTTTGTCTACGTACCCTCGTAGACCGAAGCGGAAGCGTTGACACAACGTAGAGGAAGTAGTCGTATGTAGAGGAAGTAGTCGTACGTTCTCCTCGCGATCCAACCGATCTAAGCACCGAACGTACGGCACCTCCGAGTTCTGCACACGTTCAGCTCGATGACGATCCCCGGGATCCGATCCAGCAAAGCGTCGGGGAAGAGTTCCGTCAGCACGACGGCGTGGTGACGATCTTGATGTGTTACCGGCGCAGGGCTTCGCCTAAGCACTGCAACAATATGATCGAGGTGGAATTTGGTGGAAGGGGGCACCGCACACGGCTAAGGAACGATCCGTAGATCAACTTGTGTATCTTTGGGGTGCCCCCTGCCCCCGTATATAAAGGATCCAAGGGGGAGGGGCTGGCCGGCCAGGTTTGGTGCGCCAGGAGAGTCCTACTCCCTCTGGGAGTAGGATTCCCCCCCCCCCCAATCCTAGTTGGACTAGGATTGCTCCAAGGGGGAGAGAAAGAGAGAGAGGGGGCGCCCACCTCTCCTAGTCCTAATAGGACTAGGGAAGGGGGGGGAGGCGCGCAGCCCCTAGGGCTGCCCTCTCACCTTTCCTCCAAGGCCCATGTTGGCCCATTATGCTTCCGGGGGGTTCCGGTAACCCTCCCGGTATTCCGGTAAAATCCTGATTTCACCCGGAATGCATCCGATGTCCAAACATAGGCTTCCAATATATAATTCTTTATGTCTCGACCATTTCGAGACTCCTCGTCACGTCCCCGATCTCATCCGGGACTCCGAACTCCTTCGGTACATCAAAACTCATAAACTCATAATATAACTGTCATCGAAACCTTAAGCGTGCGGACCCTACGGGTTCGAGAACAATGTAGACATGACCGAGACATGTCTCCAGTCAATAACCAATAGCGGGACCTGGATGCCCATATTGGCTCCTACATATTCTACGAAGATCTTTATCGGTCAGACCGCATAACAACATACGTTTGTTCCCTTTGTCATCGGTATGTTACTTGCCCGAGATTCGATCGTCGGTATCCAATACCTAGTTCAATCTCGTTACCGGCAAGTCTCTTTTCTCGTTCCGTAATACATCATCTCGCAACTAACTCATTGGTTGCAATGCTTGCAAGGCTTATGTGATGTGTATTACCGAGAAGGCCCTGAGATACCTCTCCGACAATTGGAGTGACAAATCCTAATCTCGAAATACGCCAACCCAACATGTACCTTCGGAGACACCTGTAGAGCACCTTTATAATCACCCAGTTACGTTGTGACGTTTGGTAGCACACAAAGTGTTCCTACGGTAAACGGGAGTTGCATAATCTCATAGTTAAAGGAACATGTATAAGTCATGGATAAAAGCAATAGCAACATACTAAACGATCGGGTGCTATGCTAATGGAATGGGTCATGTCAATCAGATCATTCAACTAATGATGTGATCTCGTTAATCAAATAACAACTCTTTGTTCATGGCCAGGAAACATAACCATCTTTGATTAATGAGCTAGTCAAGTAGAGGCATACTAGTGACACTCTGCTTGTTTATGTATTCACACATGTATTATGTTTCCAGTTAATACAATTCTAGCATGAATAATAAACATTTATCATGATATAAGGAAATAAATAATAACTTTATTATTGCCTCTAGGGCATATTTCCTTCAATCAGCACTCACCTCCAGAAAAAATTCTCCATTGCTCTCTCTCCCGTGTTCTTGCTCTCGAACCCGCGGATTTCAATATCTTTGCTCGAATCTCCGTTTCCAAAACTGTTTCGGGGGATTGTTGCTTGGTGTGTGGCTCCACCGTTTGTCCAGTTAGTTTTTGTTTTTAGTGGTTTATATTTTGAATAATTAACTACTCTTGATGCTGTTGTAGATGATCTTGCATGTTGAATTCTTAGAGTTCTAAGTAGTTTGAATGCTTGCTATGGCCTCTATGTATCCCTATGAGTACTTGGTATCATTTTTGTGAAGTTTTGTTGAGAAAATTTTGTGGGCTAATAAATTTCAGAATTTTTGTTCATAGGAAAACCATGAATATCTTTAGGAAGTTTGGCTCTAAGAAGAACTCCAAGGGTGTTATTGGGGAGTCATCTGATACTAATCTCCATCCTCGGAGGTTGGCGGAAGTACGGCCGTGTGAATGGTCGCACACCCCGTTCCTAGAAGAGGCTGGAATCCTTCAGGAGTTCACACAATATGCTGCTAATGCCGGCCTCACTGACTTCATCGCAGATGAGTGTGAACCGCATCAAATCCTCACAAACATCTTTGTTCAAAGCTTTACTTTCCTTCCTAGGAATACTCCTCCTGAAGTGAGTTTTGATTTATATGCTCAAAACCATCAGATACCACTTACTGAATTTTGTAACATATGCATTATCCCTTCTGATGGGAGCTTAGCCGAGCCTAGGCTGGCGGAGTTTGAGACCTTTTATCGCACCTTGACAGTGGGAGATGAGAGAGGGGTGTCAGCTATCACTGCCGCTGGCTTGCATTTTCCTGCTGTTCATTACTTTACTCTTCTCATTGCAAAATGCTTGCTCGCTAGAGAGAAGGTGGGTGCGCTCAGCTGACCAGACCTTGCTATTTTGCGTCGTGCATTAGAGGACGACAACACCTATAGCTTGGGAGCTATTGTGGCTCGTCGCCTCCACATTAATAAGTCCAAGGGTAAAATACATGGTGGGATTTTTGCTACTCGTTTAGCAGCTCACTTTAATGTTGACCGCGCAACCATGGAACACCACCTTTTTATTGCAAAAGATTACCTTGACATCCCTATTCCTTATAACCTAGTTTTTAGCATTGAAACTCGTGATATTATTCCGTTGCCTTCTCCTGTTTTGTTAGATTCTGTTGCCAGGAGCGGATATAGGATCATGCCTGCGGACATCATCGCCTACTGGAATGCTCAGGCTGCTATAGAGGCAGAGGAGGAGCCTCAGCAGTGGGATGAGTGGATGCCCTCTCCTCAGTACCCCTACTACCATCCAGGCTAGTGATCGACTACCAAGTTAGGCCAAAAGCCTAAGCTTGGGGGAGTACGTGTTTCCCACCAACAATACATTCATGTTCACTTATTCCATTAGTTGGTGTTCACACTTTTTCGTTGTATCATCCACGCTTAGATTTATTTTCTTGCTTTCTTCTTGTGTGTTTGAAAAACTTTAGAAAAAACAAAAAAACGAGTTGTAGTTAGTTTACTTTCTATGCATGCTTAGTAGTAATATTAAAAAGAAGACCCAAAAATATTTCCTTGTTCTTCTTTTGCTTGTCGGGAGCTTTCCCATGTAAATAGTTTTTCTCGTTTTTGCTTTTCCCTTTTATTTATTTGTTCAAGAAAACCCAAAACTCCAAAAATATTTCAGTGTGTTTCTCTCAATTTCTTTTCTTTTTGTTCAAGTTGTACCGAGGAGAAGACCACGATGAAAATGTTGAGTGGCTCTCATATGAATTATTGTTGAACTAATAAAGAGCCCATTTTACCTTGTCTTCTCCCGTTGAATAAATGTTTGCAGATTCCAGCTTAGTCCATGGCACTCTTCCACTATTATTATTTTCATATCGTTCGGTCGTGCAAGTGAAAGGCGATAATGACGATATTCGATGAACTGGCTGTGGCAGAGAGAAACTGGTATGAACTTGACTTGTTCTGTTTGTGTAAATATGTTTAACCTAGTATCCATGATTCAACCCATTATGATTAAACATGTTTGAAATGACAATTATAGATTATAGTTTCTCATGCCATGCATACGTAGCTGGGAGTGGATAATGATTTATCTTGGATAACAACATTGCGTTAAAATGATTGTGATGTGGTATGATCGTATGGTATCCTCCTCCGAATGTTTGAGTGGCTTGACTTGGTACATGTTCAGGCATGTAGTTGAATCAAAACCAACATAGCCTCTATGATATTTATGTGCATGGTATTCATATCCTACTCATGCTAGTGTCCAATGTTACTTATGCATAATGCATGTTCATGACCGTTGCTGCTCTCTAGCTGGCCTCTTCTCAATCTAATTGCTAGCCTTCACGTGTACTAAGTGGGAATTCTTTGTACATCAAAAACCTTGAACCCAAAGTTATTCCAGATGAGTCCACCATACCTACCTATATGCGGTATTACCCTGCCGTCCTAAGTAAATTTGCATGTGCCACCTCTAAAAAACTTCTAAATAAATATCCTTTTTGTGTGCATGGATCGTTCATGGAATGACAGGAGGTGGTCGGTATCTTCCATGCTAAGCGGGTTATTCTAAGGTCGAGTGTTTATTCACTCGGCATCACATGAGAAAAGGGCGGTAATAAGCATTCCCAGTCCCGAACTAAAAAATGCAAATAATTAAACAAAACTCCCCCAGGACTATTGTTGGTTTGGACGGCACCCGTTGTTTCGGACAAGCTGTGGAATGTGATTGTTGGTGGAGGGGGAGTAAACCTTTACTTTTATAGGTTGGGAACCGCCACTAGCGTGCTTAGCATGGCAGATATTGATAACTGATGGCCGTGAAGTAAATGAGAAGGGTGCATGTCTCAAAATATCATTTACCTCTGTTTAAAAAAAATTGAGCTCTGGCACCTCTGCAAATCACTGCTTCCCTCTATGAAGGGACTATCCTTTTACTTTTATGTTGTGTCATCACCTTCTAAAACAAGCGCTAGAACATGAGAGCACAGTTGTCATGACTTATGCATTGTGTGTAGCTAATGTTGAGTGCATCATGACTGGATCTTTTCTACCATGAATTACAATGTTTAGTCGCTGCTTGAACTTTGGAGGTGCTCTGCATTTATGTTTTGCAGTGTCAGAAAGGGCTAGCCAGATACCACTATTGTCATATTATATCATCGTTGTTTTGACAATGTGTTGCCATTTGAGATATCTTATTATTGCTCGCTAGCTGATTATGTCATTGATATGAGTTAATATAATATTTAAGAGTTATTGTTGGCATGGTTAGTTATAATGTTGGCTGAAAACCTGGGTGCTATTTAAGCTTATTTATGCAAACAAGAGCAAAAGAGTTCGTAAAAGTTTTTCTTTTTCACTTTCAGTTTATCAACTAAATTGCTTGAGGACAACCAAAGGTTTAAGCTTGGGGGAGTTGATACGTCTCCAACGTATCTACTTTTCCTAATGCTTTTCCTCTTGTTTTGGACTCTAATTTGGATGATTTGAATGAAACTAACCCCGGACTGACGCTTTTTTCAGCAGAACTACCATGGTGTTGTTTTTGTGAAGAAATATAAGTTCTCGGAATGGAACGAAACTTTGCAAGGATTTTTTATACAATAAATAAGAATTTTCGGAGCCAAGATCCACCGGAGAGGGGACCTGGGTGGGCACAACCCACCAGGGCGTGCCCCCCTCTCCTAGCGCGCCCAGGTGGGTTGTCCCCACCTGGTGGCCCCGCGGACCCTGAAACCGACACTATAAAATCCTATTTTTCCAGAAAAAAACAGGGAGAAAGAATTATCGCGATCCACGAGTTAGAGCCACAGTCACCTCCTATTCTTAATCGGGAGGCCAGATCTGGAGTCCGTTTGGGGCTTCGGAGAGGGGGATCTTTATTTTTCGTCATCACCAACTCTTCTCCATCGCCAATTCCATGATGCTCCCCACCGGGAGTGAGTAATTCCTTCGTAGGCTCGCTGGTCGGTGAGGAGTTGGATGAGATTCATCATGTAATCGAGTTAGTTTTGTTAGGGCTTGATCCCTAGTGTCGGTGTCAAAACCGGCGGATCTCAGGTAGGGGGTCCCGAACTGTGCGTCTGAGGTCGATGGTAACAAGAGATAGGGGACACAATGTTTACCCAGGTTCGGGCCCTCTCTATGGAGATAATACTCTACTTCCTGCTTGATTGATCTTGATGAATATGAGTGTTACAAGAGTTGATCTACCACGAGATCGTAATGGCTAAACCCTAGACGTCTAGCCTGTATGACTAGGATTATGATGATTGGTCTCTACGGACCTAGCCCTCCGGCTTATGTAGGCACCAGAGGGATCTAGGTTTACATAAGGTCAGTTACAAAGAAAGCAATCTTCATATTTGGCCGCCAACCTTGCCTTCCACGTCAAGGAGAGTCCCATCCGGACATGGGAGAGAGTCTTCGGTCTTCATATCTTCACGACCCATCAGTCTGTTGGAAATATGCCCTAGAGGCAATAATAAAAGGATTATTTTTATATTTCCTTGTTCATGATAATTGTCTATTATTCATGCTATAATTGTGTTATCCGGAAATCGTAATACATGTGTGAATAAATAGACCACAACATGTCCCTAGTGAGCCTCTAGCTGACTAGCTCGTTGATCAACAGATAGTCATGGTTTCCTGACTATGGGCATTAGATGTCATTGATAACAATATCACATCATTAGGAGAATGATGTGATGGACAAGACCTAATCCTAAGCCTAACACAAGATCGTGTAGTTCGTCTGCTAAAGCTTTTCCAATGTTAAGCATCATTTCCTTAGACCATGAGATCGTGTAACTCCCGGATGCCGTAGGAGTGCTTTGGGTGTGCCAAACGTCACAATGTAACTGGGTGACTACAAAGGTATATTACAGGCATCCCCGAAAGCATCTGTTGGGTTGACACGGATCGGGACTGGGATTTGTCACTCCGTATGACGGAGAGGTATCTCTGGGCCCACTCGGTAATGCATCATCATAATGAGCTCAATGTGACCAAGTGGTTGGTCACGGGATCATGCATTACAGTACGAGTAAAGTGACTTTCCGGTAATGAGATTGAACGAGGTATTGGGATACCGACAATCGAATCTCGGGCAAGTAACGTACCGATTGACAAAGGGAATTGTATACGGGATTACTTGAATCCTCGACATCGTGGTTCATCCAATGAGATCATCGTGGAGCATGTGGGAGCCAACATGGGTATCCAGATCCCGCTGTTGGTTATTGACCGGAGAGTCGTCTCGGTCATGTCTGCATGTCTCCCGAACCCGTAGGGTCTACACACTTAAGGTTCGTGACGCTAGGGTTGTAGAGATATGAATATGCAGTAATCCGAAAGTTGTTCGGAGTCCCGGATTATATCCCGGACGTCACGAGGAGTTCCGGAATGGTCCGGAGGTGAAGAATTATATATAGGAAGTGCAGTTTCGGCCATCGGGAAGGATTCGGAGTCACCGGTATTGTACCGGGACCACCGGATGGGTCACGGGGGTCCACCGGGTGGGGCCAGCCATCCCGGAGGGCCCCGTGGGCTGAAGTGGGGAGGAGAACCAGCCCTAGTGGGCTGGTGCGCCCCCCTTGGGGCCCCCTGCGCCTAGGGTTGGAAACCCTAGGGTGGGGCGCCTCCACTTGCCTTGGGGGGCAAGCCTCCCCCTTGGCCGCCGCCCCCCCAAGGAGATCCCATCTCCTAGGGCCGACGCCCCCAGGGGGCCTATATAAAGGGGGGAGGGAGGGAAGCCTCACCCCAAGTCTTGGCGCCTCCCTCTCCCCTGCTACACCTCTCCGTCTCGCAGAAGCTCGGCGAAGCCCTGCTGCGATCACTGCTGCATCCACCACCACGCCGTCGTGCTGCTGGATCTCCATCAACCTATCCTTCCCCTTGCTGGATCAAGAAGGAGTAGACGTCTTCCCCAACCGTACGTGTGTTGAACGCGGAGGTGTTGTCCGTTCGGCACTTGGTCATCGGTGATTTGGATCACGGCGAGTACGACTCCATCATCCCCGTTCTCTTGAACGCTTCCGCTCGCGATCTACAAGGGTATATAGATGCACTCTCCTCTCGTTGCTAGTTGACTCCATAGATTGATCTTGGTGAAACGTAGGATTTTTTTTGTTTCCTGCAACATTCTCCAACAGTGGCATCATGAGCTAGGTCTATGCGTAGTTCTCTTTGCACGAGTAGAACACAAATTTGTTGTGGGCGTAGATGTTGTCAACCTTCTTGCCACTACTAGTCTTATTTTGCTTCAGCGGTATTGTGGGATGAAGCGGCCCGGACCGACCTTACACGTACGCTTACGTGAGACAGGTTCCACCGACTGACATGCACTAGTTGCATAAGGTGGCTAGCGGGTGTCTATCTCTCCCACTTTAGTTGGAGCGGATTCGATGAAAAGGGTCCTTATGAAGGGTAAATAGAAGTTGGCAAATCACGTTGTGGTTCTTACATAGGTAAGAAAACTTTCTTGCTAGAACCCTATTGCAGACACGTAAAACATGCAACAACAATTAGAGGACGTCTAACTTGTTTTTGCAGCAAGTGCTTTGTGATGTGATATGGCCAAAAGTTGTGATGAATGATATATGTGATGTATGAGATGATCATGTTATTGTAATAGGAATCACGACTTGCATGTCGATGAGTATGACAACCGGCAAGAGCAATAGGAGTTGTCTTAATTTATTTATGACCTGCGTGTCAACATAAACGTCATGTAATTACTTTACTTTATTGCTAAAGCGTTAGCCATAGTAGTAGAAGTAATAGTTGACGTGACAACTTCATGAAGACACGATGATGGAGATCATGATGATGGAGATCATGGTGTCATGCCGGTGACGAAGATGATCATGGCGCCCCGAAGATGGAGATCAAAAGGAGCAATATGATATTGGCCATATCATGTCACTATTTGATTGCATGTGATGTTTATCATGTTTTTTATCTTATTTGATTGAAGAACGACGGTAGTAGATAAGATGATCCCTCATATCAATTTCAAGAAAGTGTTCCCCCTAACTGTGCACCGTTGCGAAGGTTCGTTGTTTCGAAGCACCACGTGATGATCGGGTGTGATAGATTCTAACGTTCGAATACAATAGGTGTAAGCCAGATTTACACACGCAATACACTTAGGTTAACTTGACGAGCCTAGCATGTACAGACATGGCCTCGGAACACGGAAGACCGAAAGGTCAAACATGAGTCGTATAGAAGATACGATCAACATGGAGATGTTCACCGATGATGACTAGTCCGTCTCACGTGATGACCGGACACGGTCTAGTCAAGTCGGATCATGTATCGCTTAGATGACGAGTGGGATGTCTAATCTGAGTGGGAGTTCATTAAATAATTTGATTAGATGAACTTAATTATCATGAACTTAGTCTAAATAAACTTTGCAGTATGTCTTGTAGATCAAATGGCCCACGCTAATGTCAACCTCAACTTCAACGCGTTCCTAGTGAAAACCAAGCTGAAAAATGATGGCAGCAACTATACAGACTGGGTCCGGAACCTGAGGATCATCCTCATAGCTGCCAGGAAACAATATGTCCTAGAAGCACCGCTAGGTGAAGCACCCATCCCAGAGAACCAAGACGTTATGAACGCTTGGCAGCAGCGTGCTGATGATTACTCCCTCGTTCAGTGCGGCATGCTTTACAGCTTAGAACCGGGGCTCCAAAAGCGTTTTGAGCAACACGGAGCATATGAGATGTTCGAAGAGCTGAAAATGGTTTTCCAAGCTCATGCCCGGGTCGAGAGATATGATGTCTCCGACAAGTTCTAAAATTGTAAGATGGAGGAAAATAGTTCTGTCAGTGAGCACATACTCAAAATGTCTGGGTTGCACAACCGCTTGACTCAGCTGGGAGTTAATCTCCCGGATGACGCGGTTGTTTGACAGAATCCTTCAGTCGCTCCCACCAAGCTACAAGAGCTTTGTGATGAACTTCAATATGCAGGGGATGGAAAAGACCATTCCTGAGGTATATTCAATGCTGAAATCAGCGGAGGTGGAGATCAAAAAGGAACATCAAGTGTTGATGGTGAATAAAACCACTAAGTTCAAGAAAGGCAAGGGTAAGAAGAAGGGCGGCAAGGGAGTTGCCGCGCCCGGCAAGCCAGTTGTCGGGAAGAAGCCAAAGAATGGACCCAAGTCTGAAACTGAGTGCTTTTATTGCAAGGGAAAGGGACACTGGAAGCGGAACTGCCCCAAATACTTAGCAGACAAGAAGGCCGACAACACTAAAGGTATATGTGATATACATGTAATTGATGTGTACATTACCAGTACTCGTAGTAGCTCCTGGATATTTGATACTGGTGCGGTTGCTCATATTTGTAAGTCGAAACAGGAGCTGCGGGATAAACGGAGACTGGCAAAGGACGAGGTGACGATGCACGTCGGGAATGGTTCCAAGGTCGATGTGATCGCCGTCGGCACGCTACCTCTACATTTACCTACGGGATTAGTTTTAAACCTCAATAATTGTAATTTAGTGCCAACTTTGAGCATGAACATTGTATCTGGATCTCGTTTAATGCGAGATGGCTACTCATTTAAATCCGAGAATAATGGTTGTTCTATTTATATGAGAGATATGTTTTATGGTCATGCCCTGCTGGTGAATGGTTTATTCTTAATGAATCTCGAACGTAATGTTACACATATTCATAGTGTGAATACCAAAAGATGTAAGGTTGATAATGATAGTCCCACATACTTGTGGCACTGCCGCCTTGGTCACATAGGTGTCAAACGCATGAAGAAGCTCCATACAGATGGACTTTTGGTGTCTCTTGATTTCGAATCATTTGACACGTGCGAACCATGCCTCATGGGGAAGATGACCAAGACTCCGTTCTCCGGAACAATGGAACGAGCAACCAACTTATTGGAAATCATACATACTGATGTGTGCGGTCCAATGAGTGTTGAGGCTCGCGGTGGCTATCGTTATGTTCTCACTCTCACTAATGACTTGAGTAGATATGGGTATGTCTACTTAATGAAACACAAGTCTGAGACCTTTGAAAAGTTCAAGGAATTTCAGAGTGAGGTTGAGAATCAACGTGACAGAAAAATCAAGTTCTTACGATCAGATCGTGGGGGAGAATATTTAAGTCACGAATTTGGTACGCACTTAAGGAAATGTGGAATCGTTTCACAACTCACGCCGCCTGGAACACCTCAACGTAACGGTGTGTCCGAATGTCGTAATCGCACTCTATTGGATATGGTGCGATCTATGATGTCACTCACTGACTTAACGCTATCATTTTGGGGATACGCTCTAGAGACAGCTACATTCACTTTAAATAGGGCACCGTCTAAATCCGTTGAGACGACACCGTATGAATTATGGTTTGGGAAGAAACCTAAGCTGTCATTTCTAAAAGTTTGGGGATGCGATGCTTATGTCAAGAAACTTCAACCTGAAAAGCTCGAACCCAAGTCGGAAAAATGCGTCTTCATAGGATACCCTAAGGAAACCATTGGGTATACCTTCTACCTCAGATCTGAAGGCAAGATCTTTGTTGCCAAGAACGGGTCCTTTCTAGAGAAAGAGTTTCTCTCGAAAGAAGTAAGTGGGAGGAAAGTGGAACTTGATGAAGTATTAGCTCTTGAACCGGAGAGTAGCGCAGCTCAAGAAAATGTTTCTATGGTGCCTCCACCGATTACAGAGGAGGTTAATGATGATGATCATGAAACTTCAGATCAAGTTGCCCCTGAACTTCGTAGGTCCACAAGGACACGTTCCGCACCAGAGTGGTACGGCAACCCTGTCCTGGAAATCATGTTGTTAGACAACGGTGAACCTTTGAACTATGAAGAAGCAATGGCGGGCCCAGATTCCGACAAATGGCTTGAAGCCATGCAATCCGAGATAGGATCCATGTATGAAAACAAAGTATGGACTTTGACAGACTTGCCCGATGATTGGCGAGCGATAGAGAATAAATGGATGTTTAAGAAGAAGACAGACGCGGATGGTAATGTTACCATCTATAAGGCTCGACTTGTCGCTAAGGGTTATCGACAAATTCAAGGGGTTGACTACGATGAGACCTTCTCACCCGTAGCGAAGCTGAAGTCTGTCTGAATCTTGTTAGCAATTGTCGCATACTATGATTATGAGATATGACAAATGGACGTCAAAACGGCATTCCTCAAGGGCTTTCTTACGGAAGAATTGTATATGATGCAGCCGGAAGGTTTTGTCGATCCTCAGAATGCTAACAAGGTATGCAAGCTCCAGTGCTCCATTTATGGGCTGGTGCAAGCATCTCGGAGTTGGAACATTCGCTTTGATGAAATGATCAAAGCGTTTGGGTTTGTGCAGACTTATGGAGAAGCCTGCGTTTATAAGAAAGTTAGTGGGAGCTCTGTAGCATTTCTCTATGTGGATGACATACTTTTGATGGGAAATGATATAGAACTTTTGGACAGCATTAAGGCCTATTTGAATAAGTGTTTTTCAATGAAGGACCTTGAAGAAGCTGCTTATATATTAGGCATCAAGATCTATAGAGATAGATCAAGACGCCTCAAAGGTCTTTCACAAAGCACATACCTTGAAAAGATATTGAAGAAGTTCAATATGGATCAGTCCAAGAAGGGGTTCTTGCTTGTGTTGCAAGGAGTGAAATTGAGCTCAGCTCAATGTCCGACCACGGCAAAAGATAGAGAAAAGATGAGTGTCGTCCCATATGCCTCAGCCATAGGGTCTATCATGTACGCCATGCTGTGTACCAGACCTGATGTAAACCTTGCCGTAAGTTTGGTAGGAAGGTACCAAAGTAATCCCGGCATGGAACACTGGACAGCGGTCAAGAATATCCTGAAATACCTGAAAAGGACTAAGGACATGTTTCTCATATATGGAGGCGACGAAGAGCTCGTCGTAAAGGGTTACGTCGACCCTAGCTTCGACACAGATCTGGATGACTCCAAGTCACAAACCGGATACATGTTTATTTTGAATGGTGGGGCAGTAAGCTGGTGCAGTTGCAAGCAAAGCGTCGTGGCAGGATCTACATGTGAAGCGGAGTACATGGCAGCCTCGGAGGCAGCGCATGAAGCAATATGGATGAAGGAGTTCATCATCGACCTAGGAGTCATACCCAATGCGTCGGGGCCAATCGCTCTCTTCTGTGACAACACTGGAGCTATTGCACTTGCCAAGGAGCCCAGGTTTCACAAGAAGACCAGGAACATCAATCGTGAAAATGTTCAAGATGGAGACATAGATATTTGTAAAGTGCACACAGATCTGAATGTCGCAGATCCGTTGACTAAACCTCTTCCGCGAGCAAAACATGATCAACACCAGAACTCTATGGGTGTTCGATTCATCACAATGTAACTAGATTATTGACTCTAGTGCAAGTGGGAGACTGTTGGAAATATGCCCTAGAGGCAATAATAAAAGGATTATTATTATATTTTCTTGTTCATGATAATTGTCTATTGTTCATGCTATAATTGTGTTATCCGGAAATCGTAATGCATGTGTGAATAAATAGACCACAACATGTCCCTAGTGAGCCTCTAGTTGACTAGCTCGTTGATCAACAAATAGTCATGGTTTCCTGACTATGGGCATTAGATGTCATTGATAACGAGATCACATCATTAGGAGAATGATGTGATGGACAAGACCCAATCCTAAGCCTAGCACAAGATCGTGTAGTTCGTTTGCTAAAGCTTTTCCAATGTTAAGTATCATTTCCTTAGGCCATGAGATCGTGTAACTCCCGGATGCTGTATGAGTGCTTTGGGTGAGCCAAACGTCACAACGTAACTGGGTGACTATAAAGGTATATTACAGGCATCCCCGAAAGCATCTGTTGGGTTGACACGGATTCAGACTGGGATTTGTCACTCCGTATGACGGAGAGGTATCTCTGGGCCCACTCGGTAATGCATCATCATAATGAGCTCAATGTGACCAAGTGGTTGGTCATGGGATCATGCATTACAGTACAAGTAAAGTGACTTGCCGGTAACGAGATTGAACGAGGTATTGGGATACCGACGATCGAATCTCGGGCAAGTAACGTACCGATTGACAAAGGGAATTGTATACGGGATTACCTGAATCCTCGACATCGTGGTTCATCCGATGAGATCATCGTGGAGCATGTGGGAGCCAACATGGGTATCCAGATCCTGCTGTTGGTTATTGACCGGAGAGTCGTCTCGGTCATGTCTGCATGTCTCCCGACCCGTAGGGTCTACACACTTAAGGTTCGTGACACTAGGGTTGTAGAGATATGAATATGCAGTAATACGAAAGTTGTTCGGAGTCCCGGATGATATCCCGGACATCACGAGGAGTTCCGGAATGGTCCGGAGGTGAAGAATTATATATAGGAAGTGCAGTTTCGGCCATCGGGAAGGATTCGGAGTCACCGGTATTGTACCGGGACCACCGGATGGGTCCCGGGGGTCCACCGGGTGGGGCCACCCATCCCGGACGGCCCCGTGGGCTGAAGTGGGGAGGAGAACCAGCCCCTAGTGGGCTGGTGCGCCCCCCCTTGGGCCCCCTGCGCCTAGGGTTGGAAACCCTAGGGTGGGGGCGCCTCCACTTGCCTTGGGGGGCAAGCCTCCCCCTTGGCCGCCGCCCCCCAAGGAGATCCCATCTCCTAGGGCCAGCGCCCCCTAGGGGCCTATATAAAGGGGGGAGGGAGGGCAGCCGCACCCCAAGTCTTGGCGTCTCCCTCTCCCCTGCTACACCTCTCCCTCTCGCAGAAGCTCGGAGAAGCCCTGCTGCGATCACTGCTGCATCCACCACCACGCCGTCGTGCTGCTGGATCTCCATCAACCTCTCCTTCCCCTTGTTGGATCAAGAAGGAGGAGATGTCTTCCCCAACCGTACGTGTGTTGAACGCGGAGGTGCTGTCCGTTCGGCACTTGGTCATCGGTGATTTGGATCACGGCGAGTATGACTCCATCATCCCCGTTCTCTTGAATGCTTCCGCTCGCGATCTACAAGGGTATGTAGATGCACTCTCCTCTCGTTGCTAGTTGACTCCATAGATTGATCTTGGTGAAACGTAGGAATTTTTTTTGTTTTCTGCAACGTTCTCCTATACAGTCTGGCCCATGCATAACAGGTTGGACGCCCGAGGACCCCTTAGTCCAGGACTCCCTAAGTAGCCCCTGAACTAGGCTTCAATGATGAGGTGTCCGGCGTGCAGATTGTCTTCGACATTGCAAGGCGGGTTCTTGTTCCAACGACTTCAAAGTGATGTATTCGGCCTTCCATTTAATGTCGCACCCCTCGGCTTCCGTGCATTAAAAATTTCAGCTTTCACGTGTCGAGCGAATGTGAGAGGTCAGAGTGTTTTTACACATAACACCTTGGCCGTGCAAGGAGGAATGTCTATTTAAAGGGATTGGATCTCAGATCCATTCAGCACCACGCGAAAAAAAATCCTCAGAGCTCGCTAGGAAAGGCCACTCCCATATGGCTAGCGCTCCCAGCTCTTCCTCCCGTCCCTGCATCCGATAAAAAGGCGTTTGGGAGAAATGCTCCATATCCCACGGTCAACTAGTGAAGCTGCAAACACAGGGATTTCTTCCCCCTGCGGATCTGGTTCCTGTTCGGGCAGGGTTGACCTCCTTCAATGACGAGGCCCAGGCGGAGAATTTCCCCAACCCATCTAGGGGGGAGCGAGTGTGCTTCGTCCCTTATCTGCTAAGAAGTGTCGGATTTCCAATTCATCCGTTCCTCCGAGGGCTTCTGGAGTATTATGGCCTCCAACTGCACAACTTCACTCCCGCCTCCATCCTGCACATCGCGGGTTACGTGGCTCTTCGTGAGCTTTTCCTGGGTTGTGAGGCCCATTTTGAATTGTGGAGAAAGCTCGTCTGTCTCGTCCCGCGTAACTATGAGGGATCCATATTCGAAGTGGGCGGAGCCGAGGTATGGCGCATCGCCGAGACCGGATACCTGTCCGGCACACCGAAGAAAGCATCCGAAGAATGGCCTTCCGAATGGTTCTATATCGAGGACGTCGCACTTCCTGACCCAGTTCGGAGGGGTCTTCCCGAGTTCACAAGTGTTCCTTTGAAGAAACGCCATAGTTAGCACCCTCGAAGCCTCAAGGAGGAAGATAGTGCGGAAGTTCGTCAACTCATGAGCAAGATAAAGACGCTCGCCCAATCCGGATTTTCAATAGTCGAGGTAATGGCGACGTCCATAGTGCAGGGGGTTCAACCACTCCAATACAAAGGGCTTCCTATGTGGCACTAAAATGGGGAGATGACGCCTCCCGCTGCGGCCGGAAGGGTCCAGACACCCCCGCCGCTCTGGCCAAAATATTGGCCGAACTGTTCAAAGGGGAGGAGGAGGAATTTCTTCGTATCAAGCGCAGAGATGGATTTTCCATGTACGATCCTCCTAGATGGGTAAGTCCCCACCCCTCTGCTCTACTCACTCCACTCCCTGAACCATTTTCAATGAATACTGATCCGTCCATTCATAACAGCACTGGCGAAAGGTCTCCGAGGGGCTTCACAGCCCCGCTCCGCAGCCGGAGGGCCACAACTGGGACCTTGACCCTGATTTGAAGAGGATCCGGATATATTCGTGGTGCTCGAGAACGGAGTGTTTTACCAGGCGAGTTATGACGGCACGGAAGTGGCCATCGCCGCCAATTACCCCGGCCTTCTCCCTGCTTCACACGTAAGTAATCAGGAGACATCTCCTCCGAAAGAGTTCTCTTGTTTTGCCTCACCCACTGCACTGTCTCGTGCTCAAAAGAGGAGGCGTTCGGCGCGCCATGCTACCCAAGAGGCGACTCCAAAGGGAGCGGCCCCTACACCGGCAAACCTGCGAAGAGGAAGGCTAACGAAGACGTGGCCGAGCCTTCATCAAAGAGGTATTGATTAGTGAATATGCCCCTTGGCAGTCACATCCAACTGTGGCATTATCTGGTGTGTTTTATTAGGAAAAGCGTTCGCCGGACTATGTCCGGGGATCCCGCCGGCCATGCCTCCACGAGTCAGGTTCCTGAACCTGCTTTAAAGGCAGGGGCTAATACATGAGTGACGCTGGATTGTCCTTCGGCGGAGGAGTCGGATTATGTATCCGTCACAAACTCGGAAGTGGAGAGCGCCATGAATCATCGGCGCCGGAGAGCCATTCTACGTGGCCCTGGCTTTATGAACAAGGCATTCATTGCCTTCAGCTTGGCTGATGCATATATCAAGCTGCTCGAGATGGACTTGCCAGAGCCACCGACCAACATTTAAAATATATGCGGGTAAATTTTATTTTAGACAAAACTGATAATCATATACCAGTAGTCCCCGAGACTTTAAGCAATTGATAGAACAGACTTAAGGATCATTGTATAACCAGGCGCTTTCGGAGAAGAACAACCTGTTGTCTCAGGAACTAGAAAAGTGTCGGACCCAGCTAACTGGTGCTACCGCCGAACTGGAGGAATCCAAGAAGGCATCAACTAGTAATATTCCCCTCCATCGAGAAAACATAATTATATACCGGCAATGCTAACAATGTTGCTCATTATATGGCAGGATCGTCAAATCAAATGAAGGAGCAACTAAAAGCCGCCCAAGCGGAAGGACAAGAAGCCAAAAGACTGCTGGCCGCGGGCAAACATGTGCTGGCACGAGTCCGAGCTGAGAAGAACAAGATGCAGGACGCCCACACCCAGCTGGGAGAAGAATTGAAAGATGTACGGGCCCAGCTGGCTGATTCCGTAAAGTCAAATAAGAGGCTACGCGGTGGCATATTTGGTATGTGGTCACATTTAACTCCGTGTAGTTAGGAGATTAAAGGGACTGACAGAATTATATCTGTAGGTATGTTGACCGGCCATCCCGAAGAGGAGATGTCCAGAGTCTCAGGCGATCTGCTACAAGAGCTGTCGCAAATGCACGAGCAAGCTCGGCAGGCGATGCAAAGTGTTGCCAAGGCCTTGTGGCCATCCGCCTCCTCTCTAGGAAGGATGGAGGAGCTTATAGAGCTATTCAAGGGAGCGCGGCGGCGCTTCTGATTATGGAAGATATCGGCCTGCCTGCAAGGTGCACGAGAAGCCTGGGCCATGGCAAAAACACGGTATACCAAGCTTGATCCAAATCATATGGCCCAAGACGGACATCTAGGGTCAGATGGGAAAGAAATTCCCGTGAATTTGGTATATGACCAAGTAGAAGTAGCCGCCAGATATTCTCAATAGGATTGTAAGTTAGACAGCCTGTTAGACTGTATAGAGGAGGAAATTTATGAGTCCAAGTGACTATGTACTTTCCTTGACTTATTTATCCCTAGCCGGACTGTAAAACGATTGTCATGGCAGACCTTTTCGCTTTGACCTCTGGACCCGAAGGTGTAGAGTGTTTCCGAATACGTGGGCGACAAAATATACCAGGGTATGCATGGAAACCAGGCGTAGGGGTCATAGTTGCTTGAATAGACAAGTTGTATCCGGCTAGCTATGTTATATTACATTGTGATTGTAAGAAACATCTTCCAGAGAGAATAGTTCCGTTAAGGGTTCCTTTCCCTGGGTATACGTGCGTTAATGTGCACGTCCGAACTGTGATTGAAAAAATCGAAGTATATTCAACATTTGGGGTTTCATATTTTAATGACTGTAAAAACATCTTTAGTTCACCGACCGAATATTCCCTTAAGAATGCTAGCTTTCGGCTTCACCCAGTCTGAGGTACACATCCGGATGACCCGACAGTAACAATCCCATAGGTGCTCCCTTTATGCCCTAGCCGAACTAACGAGAATGTAGGGCATAAGAACAAGAGCCAGGCAACCCAGCTTGGCCAAAACTTCAGTCATATCGATGCATATAATGGTGAATAAAAGGTACATATGGGGAAAATGCACATATGTGATGAGCTTGATGCTCAAAAAATAACAATAATAAGCTTCTATCAAAGAAGCCCCCCAGGTATAATTGACTCTTTGTATATCATAAGCGCACGGTTTAGCCGCACGAAAAGCTTTAAGGTTAAGAAAGGAAAAAAGCGAAAAGAGAGTCAAAAATAATGGAAACAATAGGGAGAAGGGGACGAACAAAGAGTCCGACACTAGGCATAGAATCTTAAGAGTCTGGCCACGTTCCAGGGGTTCGGCTCTAGGCGATTGTCAGACGCATAGCGCAGGCGGTACGCTTCTCTGGTGAGAACTTCATCAATGATGAAGGGACCCTCCCACTTGGTCTTGAGTTTGTCCTTTTTCTTCTCCGGGAGGCGTAGAACGAGTTCGCCAACATTATAAGTCTTGGCCCGCACTTCCCTGCTTTTGTACCTGCGAGCCTGCTGTTGAAATGCGGAACAGGCTTTTGCAATGTCGCGCTCCTCCTCCAGGGCATCTAAGCTATCCTGTCGATCAAGCTCGGCCTCTCTCTCTTCATACATGCGCACTCGAGGTGAGTCATGAATAATGTCGCAGGGTAACACAGCCTCTGCGCCGTACACCATGAAGAAGGGTGTATATCCGGTAGTGCGATTGGGTGTGGTCTGCAGCCCCCAGAGTACGGAGTCGGGCTCCTCTACCCAGTGCTTGTCTGATTCTTTCAAAGACCGCACCAGTCTAGGCTTGATGCCACTCATAATGAGACCATTGGCTCGTTCGACTTGACCGTTTGTTTGTAGGTGATAGATGGAGGCGTAATTGAACTTAATGCCTAGATTGGCACAACAGTTTTTCACCTCATCAGCTATGAAATTGGAGCCGTTATCAATGATGATGCTGTGTGGGACACCATAACGGTGTACAATGCCTGATATAAAGTCTATCATTGGCCCGGCCTCAGCCGTTTTAACTGGCTTGGCCTCTATCCACTTAGTGAATTTAACCACCATGACCAGCAGATATTTTTTCTTATGGCTTCCTCCTTTAAGGGGTCCAACCATATCAAGCCCCCAGACCGCAAAAGGCCAAGTGATGGGGATTGTTTGTAGAGCGGTGGGTGGCATGTGAGTCTGCTTGGCGAAGAGCTGACATCCGACACAATGTTGGACAAGGTCCTGTGCGTTTGCTCGGGCCGTCGGCCAATAGAAACCTGCATGGAAGGCCTTGCTTACAAGGGCCTGAGCCGCGGCATGGTGACCACCGAGGCCGGCATGAATTTCAGCCAAGAGCTGCCGCCCCTCTTCCTAGGAGATACATCTTTGGAGTACTCCGGTAGCGCTTTTCTTGTAGAGTTCCCCATCGTGGACCTTGTAGGCTTTAGAGCGCCGGACAATCCGGCAAGCCTCATTCTGAACCATAGGGAGTTCTCGCCTATTAAGGTAGGCCAAGAAGGGTTCAGTCCATGGGGCAATGACTGCCATTATGAGATGGGCTGAAGGTTTTATTTCAGTGGCCGAGCCCCCGATGATATCGGTGTGTTCGGTATCTGAGGTTATAGTTGGGTCTGGACTGTTGTTGCCGCTTTCCCCTTGCCACACCACGGACGGCTTGAAAAGCCTTTCTAGAAAGATGTTAGGTGGGACAGGGTCGCGCTTGGCGCCGATGCGAGCAAGGATGTCCGCGATTACTTTCTCGAGCCCTGTGATGGAACTCGAGCCCCTCGAAACGGGCCGAGATTTTGAGAACGGCATTGCGGTAAGCTGCCATTTTCGGATATTTGGCATCGAAGTCTCCATTTATTTGAGATATTGCAAGGTCTAAGTCCCTGTGCACTTCCCGGTGTTGTATGCCCATGGAGACAACCATCCGAAGCCCATGCAACAAGGCCTCGTATTCGGCTGCATTGTTGGAGTCTGTGTATAATATTTGGAGTACGTACTGAACTACGTCTCCGGTGGGGGACGTTAGGACAACGCCTGCCCCTAGCCCCGCCAGCATTTTGGAACCATCGAAGTACATAACCCAGTTGGAATATGTGCAGTACTCTTTAGGGAGTTCGGCCTTTGTCCATTGGTGACAAAGTCAGCCAGTACTTGGGATTTGATGGCCCGGCGCGATTTGTATGTTATGTCGAATGGAAGGAGCTCAATGGCCCACTTAGCAATCCGTCCTGTCGCATCACGGTTGTTTATTATGTCATTGAGTGGTACTTCGATGGCCACCATGATCGAGCACTCTTGAAAGTAGTGACATAGCTTCCGGGATGCCACGAAGACCGCGTATGCTATTATTTGTTAATGAGGGTACCGGGATTTGCATGGTGTGAGGACAGTGGATACATAGTATACCGGTTTTTGGAGTGGGAACTTATGTCCGTCCTGCTCTTGTTCGACAACGAGCACGGCACTGACCACGTAGTGTGTTGCCGATATGTATAATAACATGGGTTCACCGACGTTCGACGCGGCCAGGATTGGGTTGCTCGCTGAAAGGGCCTTTATTTCCTCCAGTCCGGCCGTTGCCGCATCCATCCACTCGAAGTGGTCGATGCGTCGGAGAAGGCGGTAGAGTGGCAATGCTTTTTCTCCGAATATGGAGATAAAGTGGCTTAGAGCTGCCACGCACCCCGCAAGTTTTTGGACCTGTTTAAGGTCTGTTGGCGTAGCCAATTGTGACAAAGCTCGTATTTTGGCTGGATTTGCCTCAATTCCTCTATTGGAAATGATGAAGCCTAGCAGTTTTCCGGCTGGGACACCGAAAACACACTTTTTCGGATTGAGCTTGATGTCATCTGTACGGAGGTTGTTGAATGTAAGACGTGGATGGTCTATCAATGACTCGACATGCCTGATTTTGATGACGACATCATCCACATATGCTTCAACTGTCTTGCTGATCTATTTCTCCAAGCATGTTTGAATCATGCGTTGGTAAGTGGCGCCAGCGTTTTTGAGCCCGAAAGGCATAGTGTTAAAGCAGAAAGGCCCATATGGGGCAATGAATGCCGTTGCGGCTTGATTGGACTCCTTCATCTTGATTTGATGGTATCCGGAGTACGCGTCGAGGAAACACAGTGAGTCATGTCCTGCGGTTGCATCGATAATCTGATCAATGCGAGGGAGGGGAAGGGATCCTTAGGGCAGGCCTTGTTAAGGTCTTTGAAATCGGCACACATGCGCCAGGATTTATTCCTCTTTGGTACCATCACCAAGTCTGCTAGCCAGTCCGAGTGTTTTATTTCTCCGATGAATCCGGCCTCCAGTAAGTTGGCTAGCTCCTCCCCCATGGCTTGTCGTTTAGGCTCAGAAAAATGCGGCAATGCTTGCTTGACTGGTTTATATCCCTTCAAGATATTAAGGCTGTGTTCGGCCAACATGCGTGGGATTCCTGGCATATCAGAAGGGTGCTAGGAGAATATGTCCCAGTTCTCGCGCAGGAACTCTCGTAGCGCGACATCGACCGTTGGTTCGAGTTGATGCTGTCGTCTTGGGGTCCGTCGGGTGGACTTGAAATTTGATTATTTCGTCTGCTGGTTTAAAGGAGGTGGATTTGGGTCACTTGTCTAGGATTACGTCATCCCTATCCACGGTGGAGCACAGCGCGGTCAGCTCTTCGGTCGCAAGGGCTTCAGACAATACCTTGAGGGCCAGGGATGCGGTTTTATTTTTGGCGCGTAGTGCTATGTTCGGATCATTGGCAAGAGTGATGGTGCCGTCGGGCCCGGGCATCTTGAGCTTCATATACCCGTAGTGAGGTATAGCTTGAAAGCGTGTGAATGCGTCTCGCCCCAGTAGGGCGTGATATCCGCTGTTGAAAGGGGCCACTTGGAAGGTTATTTCTTCTGACCGATAATTCTCCGGCATGCCGAATACCACGTCGAGCGTGATTTTTCCAGTGCATCGCGCCTCCTAACTGGGAATGATTCCTCTGAAGGTCGTGCTACTTTGCTCAATGCGGTTCCTATCTATTTCCATTTTTATGAGTGTGTCCTCGTAGATGAGGTTGAGTCCGCTGCCGCCGTCCATGAGCACTTTGGTGAGCCAGAAGCCGTCCACAATCGGATTGAGGACCAAGAAGGCTGGTGCTTGAACTGTTCTGAATTTTGGTTCGTCATCGGCATTGAAAGTTATGCCCGTATCGTTCTAGGGGTTTGTTGCTGCAACTTGGCAGACTTTGGCGAGGTCGCGGAGTGCCCTTTTGCGCTGATTTTTTGAAGCAAATGTATCGAAGACCATCAATACTCTGAGGTCATCGTCCTCTGGGGGTTGTTGTTTTGGGGGTTTTTTGGTGAGGAGATCTTCGCCGCTCTTGGCCACTTGCCAGAGTATCCAACATGCCCTAAGGCTGTGGGTGGGTATGGTATCCGGTGTTGCATGTATTTTTCATGTGATTAATACCAATAGTTCACATTGCCATGTGATTAACACCCATAGTTCACATTGCCATGTGACCAATACCCAAAGGGTTTGCTAGAGTCAATAATCTAGTTCACATCGCCATGTGATTAATACCCAAAGAGGACTATGGTGTGATCATGTTTTGCTTGTGTGAGAGGTTTAGTCAACGGGTCTGCCATATTCAGATAATTGCTCCCACTTTCAATATGTATCCAGATTGAGACTCAAAGTCATCCGGATCAGTGTCAAAGCTTGCATCGACGTAACCCTTTACAATGAACTCTTTGTCACCTCCATAACCGAGAAACATTTCCTTAGTCCTCTTTAGGCACCTAAGGATAATTTTGACCGCTGTCCAGTGATCTACTCCTGGATCACTATTGTACCCCGTTGCCAAACTCATGGCAAGGTACACAAATAGGTCTGGTACACAACATGGCATACTTTATAGAACCTATGGCCAAGGCATAGGGAATGACTTTCATTCTCTCTCTATCTTCTGCCGTGGTCGGGTTTTGAGTCTTACTCAACTTCACACCCTGTAACACAGGCAGGAACCCTTTCTTTGACTAGTCCATTTTGAACTTCTGTAAAACTTTGTCATGGTATGTGATTTGTGAAATTCCTATTAAGCGTCTTGATCTATCTCTATAGGTCTTCATTCCCAATATATAAGCAGCTTCACCGAGGTCTTTGATTGGAAAACTCTTTAAAGTATCCTTTTATGCTTTCCAGAAATTCTATATCATTTCCAATCAACAATATGTCATCTACATATAATATCAGAAATGCCACATAGCTCCCACTCACATTCTTGTAAATACAGGCTTCACCATAAGTTTGTATAAAACCATATGCTTTGATCACCTCATCAAAGAATATATTCCAACTCCGAGATGCTTGCACCAGTCCATAGATGGATCGCTGGAGCTTGCATTCTTTGTTAGCACCTTTAGGATCGACAAAATCTTCTGATTGCATCATATACAACTCTTCTTTAAGATATCCATTAAGGAATGCAGTTTTGACGTCCATTTTCCAGATTTCATAATCATAAAATGTGGCAATTGCTACCATGATTCGAACAAAATTAAGAATCGCTACAGGTGAGAAAGTCAAATCATAGTCAACCCCTTTAACGTGTCAAAAACCTTTCGTGACAAGTCAAGCTTTGTAGATGGTGACATTACCATCAGTGTTGTCTTCTTCTTGAAGATCCATTTATTCTCAATGGCTTGCCGATCATCGGGCAAGTCCACCAAAGTCCACACTTTGTTCTCATACATGGATCCTATCTCAGATTTCATGGCCTCAAGCCATTTTCCGGAATCTGGGCTCATCATAGCTTCTTCATAGTTCGTAGGTTTGCCTTGGTCTATTAACATGACTTCCAGGACAGGATTACCGTACCACCCTGGTGCGGAATGTGTTGTCATTGACCTATGAAATTCAGTAGTAACTTGATCTGAAGTTTAATGATCATCATCATTAGCTTCCTCTCTAGTTGGTGTATGCATCACGAGAACGGTTTTCTCTGATGTGCTACTTTCCAATTCGAGAGAAGGTACAATTACGTCATCAAGTTCTATTTTCCTCCCACTCACTTCTTTCTACAAAAACTCCTTATTTAGAAAGGATCCATTCTTAGCAACGAAGATCTTGCCTTCGGATCTGTGGTAGAAGGTGTACCCAATTGTTTCCTTAGGGTATCCTATGAAGACGCACTTCTCCGATTTGTGTTCAAGCTTATCAGGCTGAAGCTTTTGACATAAGTGTGAAAGGATCGAGAAGAGGTGTCTAGAGGGGGGAGTGATTAGACCCTCAACAAGGAAAAGTAGCACTTTTAAGTTCTTCAACTTAAGGTTGAGTTTTAGCACAAGTTTAAACATTCACAATACATTTCAAGCAAGCATGGCAAGAGTATATGAGCAGCGGAAAATAAAGCATGCAAGTTGCAAGAAAGTAAAGGGATGGGTTGGAGTGTGCAAACGCAATTGGAGACACATAGATTGTTTGCATGATTCTGATAGGTGGTGCTATCGTACATCCACGTTGATGGAGACTTCAAGCCATGAAGGGTAACGGTTGCGCGAGTCCATGCAGGGCTCCACCCACGAAGAGCAACCTTGTCTATCCCACCATGGTCGTCGCCCTCAAAGGACTTGCCTCACTTGGGTAGATCTTCACGAAGTAGGCGATCTCCTTGCCCTTACAAACTACTTGGTTCAACTCCACAATATTGACGGAGGCTCCCAAGTGACACCTAACCAATCTAGGAGACACCACTCTCCAAAAGGAAATAGGTGGTATGTTGATGATGAACTCCTTGCTCTTGTGCTTCAAATGATGGTCTCCCCAACACTCAACTCTCTCTCACAGATTTGGATTTGGTGGAAAGATGATTTGAGTGGAAAGCAACTTGGGGAAGGCTAGAGATCAAGATTCTTGTGGTTGGATTGGAATATCTTGGTCTCAACACATGAGTAGGTGGTTCTCTCTCAAAAAATGAATGCTGGAAGTGTAGGCACGTTCTGATGGCTCTCTCCACGAATGAAGGATGGGTGGAGGGATATATATAGCCTCCACACAAAATCTAGCCGTTACACACAATTTACCAAACTCGGTGGGACCGAATCGAGAAACTCGGTCAGACTGATTTAGTTCAAAATGTGAACGTTAGAGTTTTCGGTGGGACCGATATGATCCACTCGATGGGACCAATGTGCTAGGGTTTGGGTAAAACCTCAATTCAGTTTGACCGATTACACAAACTCGGTGAGACCGATTTTGGTAATAAGCAAAATAGAGAGTTCGTCAAACAAACTCGGTGGGACCGATTGCATATCTCGGTGAGACCGAAATAGTTGCAACAGGCAACAGAGAGTTCGCAAGCCCATCTCGGTGAGACCGAGGTCCCATCGGTGAGAACGAACTGATTAGGGTTTCTGGAAGTGGCTATGTCAAGTGAACTCGGTGGCGCCGGATAGATCAAATCGATGGGGCCGAGTTTGACTTTAGGTTTGGGACATATGTGGAAATGAGAAAGTGGTTGAGGGCTTTGGAGCATATAATTAAGCACTTTGAGCAAGCAAGCCATTAAGCAACACCTCATCCCCTTTTAATAGTATTGGCTTTCCTATGGACTCAATGTGATCTTGGATCACTAAAATGAAAACGAAGAGTCTTGAGCTTTTGCTAATCCTCGTCCTTAGTTTCTTGAAGGGGTTCCACATCCTCTTGTCCATGCCACTGAACTGTTGAACTCATCGGAAATATACTAGATGAAAATATTAGTCCAACAAGAGATATGTTGACATTAATTACCAAAATCACCCAGGGAGCACTTGTGCTTTCAATCTCCCCCTCTTTGGTAATTGATGACAACATACATCAAAGCTTTAGATAAATATATGAAGAATAACAAGTAAAGCTTTGGAAAGACTTGTAACATGCATATGCTCCCCCTACATGTATGCAATCATGTAAATATGGAATGTAAGATCATGTGAATGCATAAGCATGACAGAGCAAGCAATGAGTTACATGTATCTTGGCTATATGCATCAGAGCAAATGATGTAGATACAGGAAATATACCTTCATGTTCACGAGTCCTTGCAAACAATATGTACATCATTAAGAGATCATCATGCACATGAGTGTGATGCATATACTTACCTTGTGGTCTTGAGCTGACTTCGGAAGAGACGAACCTGAGTAAACAAGGTTAGATAACACAGAAATATCTACTAAACAGAGCAAGAACAGCAAACCACAAGAGCACCAAGATTGGGATGACATGTAGGGAGTGAGTACTAGGTACTCTGTTGGATATAGACATGTCCCCAAAGAGTAAATATATGCAATGAATTCGAAGGTTTCCTTCCCTTAGATGTCTTTCTCCCCCTGAATGTTATATAGGATAATGGGAGAAGGTAGGGCAAAACAAAATCAGAGCAAAAGAATCATAACACATACTAACATGTCTTTCCCCTCTTGAAGACATGCGACTTCTCTCCTCTTTGAATACCAAGCATCTGGGAAGACTAAGAAATCTTTCCTTCCCATAGGGTCTCTCTCTCCCTTTGATGTGATTAAGCTTTGATGTGATCTCTCTCTCCCCCTTTGACATCAATTTCCAAGAAGGGATCTTCTAGAGTGTGAGTCGGATAGGTTTGGTCCTTGAGTCACATAAGAAAGCAACATATAGAATGTGATGCAGGTAGAGGACAAGAATCATTGAGTGGAGCTGAAACAAATATGCAGGATGCAAATGGCAAAGTGTCTTCTCAGCATTGAAGTTGATAACACCGAGTTGTTTTTTTGTGGCACCGAGGTGGTTCGGTTTGGCCAGAAGAAACAAACCGGTGAGTCTGAGTTCAATCATAGAGCGAGAACATTTGTCATCTCAGCTCACTTAGGCAAATAAGATCTCACAAAGATTTGCAAGGAATTAACTAAAAGACTTGCAATGAATTGCATGCAGGGAATGCAGAAAATAACAGAGAAAAAGAAAAGAGATCTAGATGAAGGTTTTTTGTATGAAAAGGGAAACAAACATGCAAGAGAAAAATGCAGGAACACAGAGAAAAACTAGAGAACTTCATCTAGAATTGGTTGGCGACAAAGTCACCTATGTTAGAGTATATTGACTGAGGAGTCAAGTGGGAACACTTGATCGTAGGTCATACTCATCGTTTAAGCTCAAAATGGGGTTACCATTTTTCATTTAAGCATTTTGATGTATTCGCATCTTGTTGAGCTGCTTTGACCCATGACTTGGGGTAAAGCTTCTCTAAGATGGAATAACATATCTTGGGTGGTGGTTGTCGGATTTCGGGTTCCGGCAAGACCCTTGAGGTTCGAACACTGGGGTGCGCACGAAGATCTCTCTCTCCCTAGATCGCTCTCGCAACTATCGCAAGGCCTAGCTAGACGAACCGAAAGAACGAGAGACACAAGAGTTTATACTGGTTCGGGCCACCGATGTGGTGTAATACCCTACTCTAGTGTGGTGTGGTAGATTGCCTCTTGGGCTGAGGATGAACAGTTACAAGGGAAGAACAGCCTCCTGAGGAGAGGTGCTCTTGTGCTTGTGTGTGGCTATGGATGGAATGGCTCCGATCCAAGATGAGATGAGATGGGATGAGATGAGATGAGATGCCTCCTGTGGTGGTGGCTAGTCCTATTTATAGAGGCCCTAGTTTCTCCCCAAATATTGAGCGGGAAGGGATCCAACAATGGCCAAATTCGAAGGGAGACAACTAGTACAAGTTATCATGACTAAAGTTGGTCTTCGCCTGCCAAAGGCTCTGTGGTGATGCCATCTTGGGCTCCACAGTGACCTCCGTCCTGTCATCCTGCTGGTCTTGGTCATGTTGCACCGATATGGAAACCTTTGCCTGATGCCTCGGGACTCCTTGCCTGCGCTTGCCTCTTTAGCACCAAAGAGGAAACGAGGACACTGCACGCGCTGGCGCCCGCTTGGCTCCAGTCGTCATGGCTTGCATCACAGAAACCTCGCGAGGTGTCCCTTGCCTTGATCTCTTCGCCCATCGCAAGCCGGCCTGGTGAGGTCGTCCCTGAGGAGGTCTTGTGTCGTCCACCTCGCGAGGCTCGGCCCCTCGCGAGGGTGTTGAGTGTTTGCTGGTGAAGATGGGCCATACAAGGCTGCTGGTGGAGCCACGCCATGGGCCGCAGGCAGGCAAGTATGGGAACCCCCGTTCCCAGGATGCTGACAGTAGCCCCCGGGCCAAAGGCGCGCTCGAACATGGCTTTGAGGTGAAGCCAAAGGGCAAGTGCGGAGCGCCGCGGGCCCCAATGGCCTGCGGCCCCGCTTGACGCATGGCGATTGATTGGACGTGGGTGTCACCGCTTCCCCACGCCGCCTCAGCAACTGCTCGTCTGACAAAAGGCTGGCGCGGGTAATGCTTGCCTTCATTGCTTTCCTTCGTCTTGCTCCAGATCCCCTTTCTTGCCCCTTGCTTCCGAAATCTCCAGATCTGCTCCAATTCCCTTCCAAGCCAGCGACCAATGGTGCCCTGAAAGGTCAAGGCCGCTTTGCCACCCGCCTGGTATGAGCCGGCTCTGGATGCGCCCAATGTCTCAGAGAAGAACCTTGCCGCCATGCGTCTGCTGACGGCGGGGGAGAACAACGAGAAGGGGAAGACCGAGCTCTGGGCTGGCTCCGCCGAGCCGGAGGCTTCGGGGAGCACCTTCTACCCCTTCTTTATGAGCAGCGTCGTTGCGGGGCTGGTTCCCCCTTCTCCGACTTCTTCTACGCCGTCCTCAGCCATTACAAGCTGCAGGCCCTTCATCTCCATCCCAACTCTGTTCTCCTCCTGTCAATCTTCGCCTTCTACTGCGAGGCATACGTTGGGGTGATGTCGTCCGGGGCTCTGCTCCGCCACTTCTTTGTCACATCCCTAGTTCTGACAATGCTTAGTGCTAGCATCTGGTGTTGCATCATGTTTAAATTTTCCAGAAAGTTGAAATGGGGATTACAGTACCCCCAGCACCCCCCTGAAAACAACTAGGGTTTACTAAAATCTTTTTCAATGAACATGAAATGCCCTTCTAAAATGTCCATCACTTTTGTCTTGGTCCAGAACCTCTGCCAAAATTGGTTCACATTTTTCTAGGACACATAAGGTCACTGAATTAAATCATATGCTATTTGCAATTGGGCATTTAAATGCTATATATTATTTTAAGTGCTCAATTAATTCTGAACTTAAGTAAACAACAACAACAACAACAACAACAACAACAACGACAACAACAACAACAACGACAACAACAACGACAACAACAACAACAACAACAACAACGACAACAACAACGACAACAACAACGACAACAACAACGACAACAACAACGACAACAACAACGACAACAACAACAACAACAACAACAACAACAACAACAACAACAACAACAACAACAACAACAACAACAACAACAACAACAACAACAACAACAACAACAACAACAACAACAACAACAACAACAACAACAACAACAACAACAACAACAACAACAACAACAACAACAACAACAACAACAACAACAACAACAACAACAACAACAACAACAACAACAACAACAACAACAACAACAACAACAACAACAACAACAACAACAACAACAACAACAACAACAACAACAACAACAACAACAACAACAACAACAACAACAACAACAACAACAACAACAACAACAACAACAACAACAACAACAACAACAACAACAACAACAACAACAACAACAACAACAACAACAACAACAACAACAACAACAACAACAACAACAACAACAACAACAACAACAACAACAACAACAACAACAACAACAACAACAACAACAACAACAACAACAACAACAACAACAACAACAACAACAACAACAACAACAACAACAACAACAACAACAACAACAACAACAACAACAACAACAACAACAACAACAACAACAACAACAACAACAACAACAACAACAACAACAACAACAACAACAACAACAACAACAACAACAACAACAACAACAACAACAACAACAACAACAACAACAACAACAACAACAACAACAACAACAACAACAACAACAAAGCCTTTAGTCCCAAACAAGTTGGGGTAGGCTAGAGGTGAAACCCATAAGATCTCGCAACCAACTCATGGCTCTGGCACATGGATAGCAAGCTTCCACGTACCCCTGTCCATAGATAGCTCTTTGGTGATACTCCAATCCTTCAGGTCTCTCTTAACGGACTCATCCCATGTCAAATTCGGTCTACCCCTCCCTCTCTTGACATTCTCTGCACGCTTTAGCCGTACGCTATGCACTGGAGCTTCTGGAGGCCTGCGCTGAATATGCCCAAACCATCTCAGACGATGTTGGACAAGCTTCTCCTCAATTGGTGCTACCCCAACTCTATCTCATATATCATCATTCCGGACTCGATCCTTCCTTGTGTGGCCACACGTCCATCTCAACATACACATCTCCGCCACACCTAACTGTTGAACATGTCGCCTTTTATTCGGCCAACACTCCGCGCCATACAACATTGCGGGTCGAACCGCCATCCTGTAGAACTTGCCTTTTAGCTTTTGTGGCACTCTCTTGTCACAGAGAATGCCAGAAGCTTGGCACCACTTCATCCATCCGGCTTTGATTTGATGGTTCACATCTTCATCAATACCCCCATCCTCCTGCAACATTGACCCCAAATACCGAAAGGTGTCCTTCCGAGGTACCACCTGGCCATCAAGGCTAACCTCCTCCTCCTCACACCTAGTAGTACTGAAACCACACATCATGTACTCAGTTTCAGTTCTACTAAGCCTAAACCCTTTCGATTCCAAGGTTTGTATCCATAACTCTAACTTCCTATTTACCCCTGTCCGACTATCGTCAACTAGCACCACATCATCTGCAAAGAGCATACACCATGGGATATCTCCTTGTATATCCCTTGCGACCTCATCCATCACCAATGCAAAAAGATAAGGGCTCAAAGCTGACCCCTGATGCAGTCCTATCTTAACCGGGAAGTCATCAGTGTCGACATCACTTGTTCGAACACTTGTCACAACATTATCGTACATGTCCTTGATGAGGGTAATGTACTTTGCTGGGACTTTGTGTTTATCCAAGGCCCACCACATGACATTCCGCGGTATCTTATCATAGGACTTCTCCAAGTCAATAAACACCATATGCAAGTCCTTCTTTTATGGGTGGTAACTTGCCGCGGCAAACGCCTTGCCGCGGTGGATGTCTTGTCGCGCCGGGGAGCTTGTCGCTCACCGGGCCTTGCCGGAGCGCGGGACGCGCCGTGGCAAGGTCCTTGTCGTGCCGTGGTTGGCCTTCCCGACAAGCTCCTCCTGTCGGGGTCTTGTGCTTCGAGCGGTCGTCCCGGCAAGCTCCTCTTGCCGGGGCCTAGCTCTCTTCGGGTGGCCTTCCCGGCAGGCTCCTCCTGCCGGGGCCTTGGCTCAAATACTGTGTTCTTGGATGGCCCAAAAAGGGACCACGGAGAGTCTTGGCGATCGCCTGCCAAGCCTTGCCGCGGGGTGCTACGACTGCCCGTGCACAAGTTCGGGATACTAAGGTACCCCTACTTTAGTACACCGACATGCCGTGCCCAAGAGCTCCGCGCGTCGTCTGCTTCGTCGAGCTAGCCGAGCCCCGGTCGCTCGCACGCTCTGATTCTTCTTCTTCGACCTCGTCTTCACCGAACGCCACCGGAGATCCCCTTCGCCGTCGCCGCCGCACCAGCTCGTCCCCGACATCGCCGTCTGCTCCGCCGTGACTGCACCAAGCTCGGCCGCATCCGCCGCCGCCACCACACGTCGTCGTCGTGGCCACAACAACGTTGGCTCGATTCCGAGCACGCCATCATCTCCGCCGAACTCGCAGGAGCCCGTAGAACTCCCCACGCTCCTCGTCGGCCCCCCTAGCATCGGGGCCGACCTCGCTCGAACTCCGGCGACCGCCAAGGTCGTCGCCAGCGACGTTTCCGGCCACCCCAGCTCCACCCACCGCCACCACCCGACGCGGCTCACTCCCCGCATAACGTAGATGTGCTCCGCCGTCGTTTTGGTCGCCGGAGCACGAATCCCGCACTGCCCCGCTGCGTTTTGCCTCGCCGGCAGCTAAAAGTGGCGAGTTGATCCCGCGAACCCCGTTTGACCCTGGGTGGGCCCAGTTTGACCTCCCCTGGGTCTATGACAAGTGGGACCCGCCTCCTAATTAAGTTAGAATTAGGACTAACTAAAAATTAGTTAAACTAATGACACTGACACGCGGGACCCACTGGTCAGGTTTGACCTGGACCGTTCCTGTTGACTGCTGATGTCACCCTGACGCACTCTGACGCAATAAAGCATTTACTGGATTTATTCTTATATAGGAAATTCCAGAAAATGTTGCAGACTTAAAAAATTCATAGAAATTAATCTGTAACTCCAAATGAAAAGATTTATATATGAAAATTGATCATAAAAATCCAATCTTTCCATCTGTAATGGTGTCAGGCATATCAGAACAATTTAACCTTGCTGTTTAAGTGAAACAAGTTAATGCACCTTTATGACTTCATAAAATGGGTTTGTATTTGAATCTTTGGTTCAAATGGACTCATTTCAATCTATTCTAGCTTGCATTAGCCCAAAACACATTCATATTGCCATGTCATGATCATGCATCATATTGTTGCATTGCATTGATTGTGTTCCCTCTCTGTTGCCGGTAATTGTTTCCTTTAGTACACGTGGTACCGATGATGAGATCGATGACACCGATGAAGAGCTATTATTATCTTCAGAAGTGCCAGGCAAGCAAAACCCCCTTGTTCATTCAGATACACTCCCACTCTCTCACTCCTGCTCTCTTTTACTGCATTAGGACAACAACGATTCAACTGTTACATGATGCGGTAGTTGAACCCCTTTCCTCAACATGACCTGTCATTGCCACAGTAAAAAGATGAAATCCACTAGCATGAGTAGGAGTTGTTTGAGCCCTGGTGTGCCTACTCATTCATGCTTGTTGTCATGCCTGCTACTGCCTAGACTTGAGTCAAGTCTGATTCATCGGGGATGAATTGGAATGGTGATGAACTTGTCCTACTATCTGTGAGCTAAGTGTGTGAACATGATTTGGTAAAGGTAGCGGTGAGAGGCCATGTAGGAGTACATGGTGGGTTGTCTCATTGCTGCCGTCCTCAGGAACTGAGTTGTACATTTGTGATCCATGAACAGCTACTACCACGTATTGGAATGCTTAAGTGCCCCTCTCAACTTATTAATCGCCTTGATATCTGTCCAGGAGTTGCAACTAGTTTCTGGTGTTTGTTGGATATGTGTTGGGGCCGTGCGTAGCGCTGACCCTAGGGGTGGGCTATGTTGCCGTAGAGACACGAGGCACGGTGTACCGGGACGCCCGTTTGGTGCCTCGGGAACCCTGCTCTCATCATTTGGGGCCGTGAGCGACACCCCGGCCGGATCTCCTTGCGGATGGAACCCGAATAGGCGATAAACCTGGACTAGAGACTTGTGTGGTTAGTCAAGTCGTGGCCGACTCCCTCGCCAGGCTTCCGCTTGAAGGGTGCCGAGATACACGACATGTACATGGTAGTAATTGGCGAGAGCGTGTGTGAAGAATTACACCCCTGCAGGGTTATAAATGATCTATTCGAATAGCCATGTCCGCGGTAAAGGACTTCTGGGTTGCCTGTACAGTTCATAGACAAGTGAAAGTGGATACTATAAAACTCTCAAGATAAGCGTGAGTGCTATGGATGGCCTTCTCGTAGGGAGACGGGAGCGGATCCATAGTGGTGTATTGATATGGTGAATATGTGGACTCGTGTGTGCCACCTCAAAAGAGTTACTTGCAGTCATAGTTTAGGATAGCCACTAAGTCAAAGCTGGCTTGCTGCAGTCAAACTCCACCACCCCCTTTGTTGATACTGATGCATATGTAGCTAGTTCTGATGTAAGTCTTGCTGGGTACATTTGTACTCATGTTTGCCTATTTTATGTTTTGCAGAGAGACATCAGTCTCGCTAGTAGTTCCGTGCGGACATCGACATTTAGCTTGATACCTCAGCTACGATCTTGTGCCCCCGGCAGGATCTGGTAGATAGTCAGGCTTCTCAGCCTTTTTCATTTGTAGATGTCTGTACTCAGACATGTTAAGCTTCCGCATGTGCTTTGACTTGTATGCTCTGAATGTTGGGTCATGAGGCCCATGTTTGTAATATCTCGCTCCTCGGAGCCTATTGAATACATACTTTGAGTCGTAGAGTTTGGTTGTGATGCCATGTTGTATTTACACATATCGAGCATATTATGTGTATGATTGAAATGCTTGGTATGTGTGGGATCCGACAACCAAGTTGTTTATCCTTGGTAGCCTCTCTTATGGGGAAATGTAGTCTTGTGCGTCCATGAGCCATAGTAGTCCGCTACAGCCCCGTTCACCGGAGTCCTGCTAGCCCAGCACTACTGCTCCGGAACACTTGACTGGCCGGCATGTGATTCACTTCGTTCATGTGTCTGTCCCTTCAGGGAAATGTCACGCGGTGACATTCGGAGTCCTGCCTAGCCTGCTACAGCCCTGTTCACCGGAGTCCTGTTAGCCCAGTACTACAGCCCGGATTTGCACGCTGTCGACCGACATGCTCGATGTTCATTCATGTATGCCTGTCCCCGTAAGTTAGTGCCACTTTGGGTTCACGACTAGTCATGTCGGTCTGGGTTCTCCGTCATATGGATGCTAGCGACACGATCATATACGTGAGCCAAAAGGCGCAAACGGTCCCGGGCCCTGGTAAGGCGACACCCGTGGGAATACCGTGCGTGAGGCCGCAAAGTGATATGAGGTGTTACCGGCTAGATCGATGTGACTTGGAATCGGGGTCCTGACAGCGTTGGATTAGAGCCTGACTGCCTGTAGGATTACCAAGCCAAACTGGTCGAAGTTGAGTCTAGAAATGCTTTAGTTATATAAGGGAATTGATTGTGGAAGGGAACGTAAGGCTCTCTTTACTCCTTTACCTTATGCCCTTCTGATCTGAGTCAACCTCTTCTTTTCTACGGGGATTAAGAACTAGGCCTTCTCATCTATCTATTAGGATGATGAGTTACTATGTTAGAGACTTATAGGATTGTTGGTTCAGGCCTCAATTCAGTTTCTACCACTTTTAGTATGTTGTCAGTTGAACCAGAACTTTGATATTGGGATGTTAAGTGGTTATGCCACCATTTTGCAGGATGTATCAAATCATTTTGAGCATTTGCAGCCGTTATACTGTCCAAGTCATCCCAGGTTTCTAGATAGTCTGATGCATTTGCAAATCCCTTCTTTCTGTTCCTGATGTCCCTTTGGGCCAGTTAAACCACACTAATCGGTGAGTTGAGGTACCCTACTGCCTCGGTATATATGTTGGAGCTACTAATATGACCCTAGGTGTCTTACGGAGTCACCTAGTAATATAGCAATGCTTTGTATTCCCAGTGTGATGAATCTGGCCATTATTCTCGAAAGCATCCCGTGATGCCATTTAGTTAGTAGGCATTCTATTTCTGGGTTCTTGAACCCAAGATTCACTCTACTTAATTCGTATAGATAGTGTTGCTCGTTCCTTTAGGATATTAGTGACCTTGTGATAGTCTTCGAGGTCCGTGGTATATCATTCTTCCAAATACCATGAACCATCCTTGGCAGAAGTTCCTCGTTGAACCAAAAGATCACAACAAGAGTGCTCTTGATGAGTTCTCCATTATACTTGTGACTCTGCCAGTCCTACCTTTCTGCATGCATTATCTGGAGGAAATATGTTGAACTCGTTCGACATGCTAATCTATGCACCCACAACTCATAAAATCGTATGTTCCTTTGAGTTGTCTCTCTTTAGTTGTATTCTGACCTCTGTCTATCAATTGATAGTCAGGACTAGTTGTGCATTCGTGTTATCAATGCCTATTATTCTTGTGGTCCGTCAAGCCATTCTGTTTCGGAATGACTAGGAGAAACAAACTCCAGCACCTCATCCATCTCTTGGACTGGTCAAAGTAGTTGTATTCCGCAGATCAAATGCCAAACCAGCTTTTGTTCTGTTCTACCTTGGAGTATTACCCTATTTATGTCAAGAATATCATAGGAATTGCACCATCTCTTATGAATTCTTGGTGCAGTGATACTTCCCACCATTATCATTCATTCCTCGGTCCTCGTGTTGTCGTAACTGGTAAGCCGACAAGTGAATGATGATGTGCAAAATCAATACTCCAAGCAACCGTGTGGCTTGGTAGTTAATGGACATTGGTGTCATTCTTAGTGTATTGGTTATCGAATCACTATTCTAGGATTGATCGTGCTACCTTGTCCTTATTTCTAGTGCATTCCTCGATCTTTGAGTTAGGATTGAATCCCTCACTCTTTTGATCGTATCATCTTGCCTTGAAAGGCAAGATTGTTCTCGAGCTTAGTAACATATCGGTGGTTCGTGATTTTATGGATATCTTCATGGAAGTATCACTAGGTTCTCCCCTGGCCGTTATATTGAGTTCGTGATCAAATTGGTTTTTCCCTAAACCACCCCTTCTCCAAGAATTTGTGTTGGGTACCCCTGAGCTAGTTGGTTAAGCTGACAACAACTTGAAGAGTTGGAAGATAAATGCTTTGCCTGACTTAGTTCATTCCAAAGGGATATCCTTGTGTGTGTGTTGAAGAAAGATGATATCTTCATTGGTTGATCCTCGTGATCGGTTAATGGACCTATCATCTTATCTAATCTTTGATTTGAGTATGGGCTATCATCAAATCAAGTTAGAACCAACGATATTTGTAATGTTGTGTTACTCGTGGTTGATTCCCCAAGCATACACCATTACATCTTTTGGTCTGACCAATACTATCACATTGTTCACATAATGGTGGAAGTCCAGTGATATGGAAATTCTGATGAGTTGATGTTGAGCCCATCAATAGCATCTTGTCTCCCCCATGATCTGTTTTAAACATTAATCTAGTGTTGGAAACTTTGTAAACAATGCCATCCTGTTCCGCTCATGAAGCATATGTTTGGTTGAAAGATGTGACTTCCTCTAATTCATGTGCATCTGATGCAAGTTGCCGCCGTGGATTCAAGAAAGCTTGTTTTGCTTCCTATGGAATCATCCCAAGTCGGTCATGCATGTGCGAAGTACTCTATGGTTTGATAGGTTGGCCGCCTCCACTCCATAGGTGTTTTGTCACACCCTGATTTTCATGCCACAACATTTAAGCTAATAGATCATGATAAAATGTGGTTTCACAAAAACTTTTGAGTGTTTTGGACTTTGCTTGATTTGATTTTTGTGTGTTGTATGCAAGTGCTCTAAAATCAAATAAATCCTCCAACTCTTATACTCCTTCTCCTTGATCCCAAAACCTTTTTCCCAATGATCATGCCATGTGTATAGAGCAATATAGTATTTTCTTACAAAAATAATTTGGCCAAAAAGTATTTTCAAAAATTAGTTTTCCAAAAACCCCTGGATTGAGGTTTGCACTGCAAATACTTAATTAAGGGCAGTAAAAATATTTCAAAAGGTATATTTGAAACCTATTAGATATAGGATAAACATAAACCACAAAAACATAATTTTAAAAGTTATTTTCCTATTTTATCTAAAGGCTTTTTCTTAAGGCCAGAAATGGTCTTAAATAGGTTAAAATTATTTTTAAGCTTTAAAAATATTTGAGAAAAATCAGGGAAACTCAGTGGACATATATTTTCCATATATATGAGTTTCAACACATGGTCATGATCAAAATATTGGACAAAACCTCCCAAAACCATTTCTGCTCATTTCAAGGATTTGAAATATTTCTACAGGAAATATTTTCATAAAAATCCAAGAAAATTCTAGCATGTCACATATGACATGTTGGATGATCTTGCCAAGTATCATGTCATGGAGAATAGTATAACCCCATCAAACCCTCTCAAAACCATTAGTGTCCTTTTTCAAGTTTGAATAGCTTTGCACTGTCAAACATGTCCAAATGCTCTCAAACTTGGTGCACACTCTCAAATGGTTTAATAATGCATCTATACCAAATGGTACAAGTTGGAGAGAATTTTATATTGATCAAAGTACCCCAAAACCCTCTCTGACCAGAATCAAATTTGAACAAGTTTGTACTGCCAACTTTTTCTCCTTGACCCCAAATTTTGTGGACATGTTCAAATCCTAAAATGATGACACTACACCAAGTGGTGCATCAAGGAGAATAGATTTGCATGACTAAATCTAGGTAAAGCCATTTCTGCTGATTTATAGGGTTTACCAAAGTTACATTGGCAACTTTGCCCAAATGAGCTCAAATTTGGTGGAACACCCTAATTATATGTGACATTTCACTCTGTGGAGTCTCATTCCAAATGGAGTTCATTTTCTTGCCCAAACCAGCATCAAACACCTTCTGCATTTTTAACTAAAACCCTGTTTGGGCCTCTTCCACTAATCCAAATGAGTTCTCCTCTTTACCACACCTCCTCCTAACCTCCCTCTACCTCTGGCATTCAGCACAAGTCAATGCATATTGATCAAGGGGATGGAACCACCAATTTTCTATTCTGGACAGCCCCATTTCCACTCTTCTCCTTCCTCTCTCTTCACCCACTAGCCATCCTAAGCATCCAAGGCCAAGATCCCTTCCTTAGCACCCCCCAAATACTACTGGACATGCAAGGGCGCGCCCACAAGCATAGAAAATGGCCTGGCATGCCATTTGGGCGCTCTGGAGCGCGCTACAGTGCGCTCCCGCACTGTAGCCGCCCCCTGCCAACCGCCTCCGACCACCTCGGGCCTCCCCAGCATGTCTCACGAGGCCGCCTCGGCGTCTGGGACATGGCAAGCTGCCGGCCCCCTCCAGAACCTCTCTCCTCTCCCCTCTATGAGCTCACTCGAGCGCGTCCATGGGTGCTGTCCACGATGCACCGCGGCCGTGCCCATATAAGCCCCTCCTGACCTCTTCTATGGTCTCTCCCCGCTCTTCCTCTCCCCTAGCAACCCCTCAGACATCCTCCTTCTCCCCCTCGTGCCCTCCAGCACCTTCCATGGCCGGAGTGCCGCCGCCGGCCTCCAATCCGATTCGGGCAAGGGCAGGCTTACCCCTCCTCCTCTCCTCACCAGGAATGATCCCCGTGGTCCGGCGAACCTCCCCACCTCCTCGAACCGTCGCAGGAATGCTCAAACGCCGAGAGCCACGGATGGCCGACGACCTCCCCCCGCCACCGTCAAAGCTGTGGTCACCTTGGACCCCTCCGGCGGCCGTGACCTGCACCAGCAGATGTGCTGCTCCGCGCTGAGCTCGCCCATAGGCGAAGCGCCGCGGGAGACGGCCGGAGGCGCCGGCTATCGCCGGACGAGCGCCGGCGTGCGCTCTGCCTCCCCTGCTCTGCCTCGAGCGGGAGGTAGAGGACGACCGCCCCGCCAGCTGGCAGGGGGGCCCACCCGTCAGCGGCAGAGGCGACCGAGCCGGCCCACCAGTCGGGTTAAGTGGAAACGGCTTCGGCCCGTCCGCTTGCCCCGCTGGGTAGCGCCTTCCCGCAGTACGCCTTCGACGTCGCCTGGTTTGCCCCGCAGCCGAGCCGCTGGGCCGGCCCAGTGCGCTGTGGTGCTAAACTGCGCGCTGTGCACAGTTTAGGTATAACCCAAATATTCTTCTTTTTCTTTTTCCAGTCAACTTCAAAAATCCATAGATTATTTATTCTAAGTCCAAATTTAATGATTCAAATTTCTTATGACTCCATAAATCATGATCTTTCACATGGTGCTATTTGCACATTTTTCTAGAAACTTTCTATTCATAAATATTTATCAAAACCCCAATTTCCATTTCTGTGATGAACTTTAGAAAATCACAGAGAGCCCATTTTCTATCCAAATTCCATGATTCAAATTCCTAGGTGTTCCTAAGTTCATAACTTAGTTTATGAACATTTAATTAATACTTTCTGTACCACATAAATTATTGAGCCATTTCTTCACATTTATCAACTTTGCAAATTCATAGGAAATTCATTTGAACTCCAAATCCAGTGAAACCAATTCCTAGATGCTTCCAAAAACATCGTTTGTTAAATGGGTGCCTTTGCTCATTTTTCAAAAATATTTTTCTACACACTTCTTGCAATTCCATAAACCCCTTGATTCCATCATATCAAAATGTTTAGAAATATCCACTGACCCAATTCCAATGAAACCACTCTGGTTAATTTTCATATAACCAGAGATGTCCTAGAAAAGTCAAATCAATATTTTTAGAGCACTTTTATTTTTGCCTTGTGGTGTTGCTTATTATGATTGTTTCCGACGTTAGTTGACGAAGTAGACGGAGTACTTGGAGAAGGACCAGAAGACTTGAAGACTCAGATGAACCAGGCAAGCAGCCCTTTGACCATGTCTATGAAACCCTTTTTATGCATGTCATATAGCACTTTATTAGTGTTCCTTCAAAATCATGATGAGATGGTAACCACTTTGGTGGGTTGCCTTCGTTACTTCCTCGTTGATACCAGCATTATGCATGACCCTACCTTCTTATGAGGGTTATGCCGGTGGGAGTAGATAGGATGCTAAAGTAGTTGCTACGCAAAAAGGGACGGGAATATGCATGGTGATGGAGACAAAGTATTTTCAAAGAACTTTTCGAAAACCCCGTCGGGTGCCACTTATGCCCGAGGGAGATGATGAGTTGGGTAACCACTTGATGACAAAGTGGTGTACCGAGGCAAGTGTGTGTGTTGTTTTTCAAAACGGATTGGTTTAAGTTGCGACCGTTATTCCAACCTTACATGCGCAACCACTCTACCCTTATATGGGAAAGGGCATTATTGATTACCTAGGCCGATACTAGCTTGGAGCCCGCATTACTAGTGACGGGGGAGAGTTGGTGCTCTCTCTCGGGACGGGGTCGTGCCAGGTAGGGCGGCCATGACTGTTTTCACAGGGCACCGGATACACCGTTGTGTCCCCTCTCGGATGTTACGATCTCGAGCGAGTCTCGTATGATGTACATCGTGAGGATACGGAACAACGAGTGGACTCCTTGTTAGTGTCGTCTAGGGAAAGATAGTGATCGGGTGCTTACCCCGGGTACTTGAGGTACCGCGGGTCGTGGATGACACGGAAGTTCCCCGGATATTGTGGGTAAAGTGTGCAACCTCTGCAGAGTGTAAAACTATTCGAATAGCCGTGTCCACGGTCAAGGACAGTTGGGTAACCGCTCTTGGGCTACGTCCACATGTTTACAAACCAGTGTGTGTGTTTGGATAAGTGGGAAGAACTACTTGGGTCAAGTCAAAGGACTTGACATGATTGAGTTGGGTTGGTGCCCACTCTATTTATGTTGATATCTGTAACCTGTCCTCTTGGTTACTTGAATTCTCATGATGCATGTCTTACAAGTTGTTGAACATGTCATTGCACTCAAAACTAGCTTTCCGCAAAAATTTACCTATATCATGCATTGTTGTACCTTGAACCAAAACATGGGTTGCTTGCGAGTACATTCAAAGTACTCATTGGCTTGCCACTGGTTATTTTATTGGCCAGGCATGAAAGAACATGATAGGAAGAAGAATACTTCGGTGACGAACATGCGAGCTAGGACGCTTCCCAGTCAGAATGCCTGTAGGGTTAAGGCAGATGGCATGGGTCCAAGTTATCGACGAAGATTTCCGCTGCAATGTTATACTCAAGACTTGACCATAATGGTCCTACTTGTGTAATACGGTATGTATGGATGTATGACTCTTGTTATTCGGCTTCTGTGTGTTCAGTGAGCATTGATCTCTGGGATCACTGTACACGTTCATTCGGTGATCACGACTTATGAGTCGGGGTCCCCACATGTTTCCTAGCACACCAAGCCACTGATTGACTTCTTCAAGGAAAAGAAGTCTATGCTTGGGATCTAATCCATGGACTTGCGTAAGACTTCAAAATCCTTGATGATGGATCCTAACCAGAATTCGATAGTGTTTTATTGCAAGACTACCACATGGTCATGCTTGTCTGGGACATCGTGTTCACATGTGTTTAGTAGAACCTGCTCATGTTTTGGAGCTTGCTATCGTAGTTCATCTCCCGAGAATCTCGCAATGTCATCTCATCGGTTGTGTTGCAAACTTTCCTTTTCAGGCACGTGGATGTCTGGAATATCCCTTTACCAACCAGATCTGAATCTCAGGCAGATATGATGGTTGGAACATTACCAGCATTTGCATTTTATCCCCAGCTTGCACCGCCATTTTACCAAATTTCCATGGGCTGCACTTCTCAGTAATTGTTGCTCAGGATCATCTTCAAAAGTGGTCCTACCATGGGTCCCATCCACTTTCGATGATAAGCAAAAATCATCCATTGCGTTGTCTTCAACAAGGTAGTCCACATCATCCATTCTAGTCCGAGTATGCCATTCCTCTGAACTCCGCCAAACGATTGTTGGTGAATTGCCTTAGGCTGGTATAAAGAGTTTCAATGATCTCTGAATCAAAAGTAATTCTTTTTGCCACTTAAGGGAATATTTCCGCGAGTCACCTTCCACAAGATGTCTCGTTATGATATCATGGCAACTCAACTCCTCGCTTCGTTGACAACCGTTCACCACCCTCTTAAGTGTGGAATTGTTGTCTACCTAGTGAACCTTCGTCATCTGTTACACCCCATCCCCCCTGAATGTATGTTCCATGTCTCAGCTCAAGAGATGTTTTATATCTCATGCCAAGAGTTGATCCTGAGTTGTTCGATCTTTGAGAAGATCGATTCTTCTAGAGTTTTCCCTTTCCTATCTTTGTCATGTTATGTTGGAGTTCTCAGAGCAAGACGTCAAGACAAAGATAGTGATTGAATCAACGTTCTCATGAGATGCAACCTGGATCGTGAAGATTGTGTTAGTTTGTGTCCCCCTTCATCTTACCCTACGCTTGAATCTCGGGACGAGATTCTTGTTTAGTGGGGGTGAGTTGTCACATCCCTAGTTCTGACAATGCTTAGTGCTAGCATCTGGTGTTGCATCATGTTTAAATTTTCCAGAAAGTTGAAATGGGGATGACAGAACCCCCAGCACCCCTGAAAGCAACTAGGGTTTACTAAAATCTTTTTCAATGAACCTGAAATGCCCTTCCAAAATGTCCATCACTTTTGTCTTGGTCCAGAACCTCTGCCAAAATTGGTTCACATTTTTCTAGGACACATAAGGTCACTGAATTAAATCATATGCTATTTGCAATTAGGCATTTAAATGCTATATATTATTTTAAGTGCTCAATTAATTCAGAACTTAAGTGAGGGCTGTTAGGAATAATCCAAACAGAGCCCACAATTATCTTCACGATTTTTGAAAATGTTTTGGTATTTTTAATAAAGCTTAGAAGTTGCAGAAAAATAAAAAAACAGAAAATAAAGGAAACTAACTTACCTGGCAAAGCCACCAGCCGGCTCACCTGGCGGCCCAGCATTGTGCTGGCCCATGCCAGCCAGCTGCTTCGTCCCCGCCAGGCAGGCAGGGAGGTGACGCTGGCGTGCACGAGCTCGCCACGGCGCCAGCTGCTTGCCGCCCGTGCCCCTGGACACCTGGGCGAGCTCCACGTCGTTGCCCCGGCCCTGCAGACACCTCGCTTAGTCCCCTGCCTCTCTCCCTCGCCCTCTCCCACCTTGGCCGATGCTGCCGTGCTCGCGTCACCGTGAAACTCGTGTCAACCATCGTCCCCGCACTGTGCTACCGTGCCCAAGAGCTCTGCCGTCGTCTGCTGCGTCGAGCTAGCCGGGCCCCGAGCGCTCACACGCTCTGCTTTGTCTTCTTCGACCTCTTCTTCACCGAACGCCGCCGGAGATCCCCTTCGCCGTCACAGCCGCACTAGCTCATCCCCGACCTCGCCGTCTGCTCCACCGTGACCGTTGTGAGCTCAGCTACCTCCCCATCCTTCCCGTTCTCGCTCTCGAGCCCTGCATCAACTGCGCCGAGCTTGGACGCACCCGCCGCAGCCACCGCACGTCGCCGTCGTGGCCACAACCACGTTGGCTCGATTCCAAGCACGCCATCATCTCCGCCGCACTCGCATGATCCCGTAGCACTCCCCGCGCACCTCGCCGGGCCCCCTAGCGTCGGGGCCGACCTCCCCAAACTCCGGCGACCGCCAAGGTCATGCCGGCGATGTTTCCGGCCACCCCAGCCCACCCACTACCACCACCCGACGCACCTCACTCCCCGCATCACGTAGATGTGCTCCGCCGTCGTTTTGGTCGCCGGAGCACGAATCCCGCACTGCCCCGCCTCGTTTGGCCTTGCTAACGGCTAAACGCCAGCGAGTTGACCCCGGGTGGGCCCAGTTTGACCTCCCCTGGGTCTATGACAAGTGGGACCCGTCTGCTAATTAAGTTGGAATTAGGACTAACTAAAAATTAGTTAAACTAATGACACTGACATGCGGGACCCACTGGTCAGGTTTGACCTGGACCGTTCCTGTTGACTGCTGACGTCACCCTGACGCACTGCTGACGCAATAAAGCATTTACTGGATTTATTCTTATATAGGAAATTCCAAAAAATGTTGCAAACTTCAAAAATTCATAGAAATTAATCTGTAACTCCAAATGAAAAGATTTATATATGAAAATTGATCAGAAAAATCCAATCTTTCCATCTGTAAAGGTTTCATGCATATCAGAACACTTTAACCTTGCTATTTAAGTGCAAATTAATGCACCTTTATGACTTCATAAAATGGGTTTGCATTTGAATCTTTGGTTCAAATGGACTCATTTCAATCTGTTCTAGCTTGCATTAGCCCAAAACCCATTCATATTGCCATGTCATGATCATGCATCATATTGTTGCATTGCATTGATTGTGTCCCCTCTCTGTTGCCGGTAATTGTTTCCTTTAGTAGACGTGGTACCGACGATGAGATCGATGACACCGATGAAGAGCTATTATTATCTTCAAAAGTGACAGGCAAGCAAACCCCCCGTGTTCATTCCGATACACTACCACTCTCTTGCTCCTGCTCTCTTTTACTGCATTAGGACAACAATGATTCAACTGTTACATGATGCGGTAGTTGAACCCCTTTCCTCTGCATGAAGTGTCATTGCCACAGTAAATAGATGAAACCCACTAGCATGAGTAGGAGTTGTTTGAGCCCTGATGTGCCTACTCAGTCATGCTTGTTGTCATACCTGCTACTGCTTAGAGTTGAGTCAGGTCTGATTCATCGGGGATGAAATGGAATGGTGATGAACTTGTCCTACTGTGTGTGAGCTAAGTGTGTGAACACAATTTGGTAAAGGTAGTAGTGAGAGGCCATGTAGGAGTACATGGTGGGTTGTCTCATTGCAGCCGTCCTCAGGAACTGAGTTCTGTGTTTGTGATCCATGAACAGCTACTACCATGCATTGGAATGCTTAAGTGCCCCTCCCGACTTATTGATCGCCTTGATATCTGTCCAGGAGTTGCAACTAGTTTCTGGTGTTTGTTGGATATGTGTTGGGGCCATGCGTAGCGCTGACCCTAGGGGTGGGCTATGTTGCGGTAGAGACACGAGGCACGGTGTACCGGGACGCCCGTTTGGTGCCTCGAGAACCCTGCTCTCATCATTTGGGGCCGTGAGCGACACCCCGGCCGGATCTCCTTGCGGATGGAACCCGAATAGGCGATAAACCTGGACTAGAGACTTGTGTGGTTAGTCAAGTCGTGGCCGACTCCCTCGCCAGGCTTCCGCTTGAAGGGTGCCGAGATACACGACGTGTACATGGTAGTAAGTGGCGAGAGCGTGTGTGAAGAATTACACCCCTGCAGGGTTATAAATGATCTATTCGAATAGCCATGTCCGCGGTAAAGGACTTCTGGGTTGCCTGTACAGCTCATAGACAAGTGAAAGTGGATACTCTAAAACTCGCAAGATAAGCGTGAGTGCTCTGGATGGCCTTCTCGTAGGGAGACGGGAGCGGATCCATGGTGGTGTATTGATATGGTGAATATGTGGACTCGTGTGCGCCACCTCAAAAGAGTTACTTGCAGTCATAGTTTAGGATAGCCACTAAGTCAAAGCTGGCTTGCTGCAGTCAAACTCCACCACCCCATTTGTTGATACGGATGCATATGTAGCTAGTTATGATGTAAGTCTTGCTGGGTACATTTGTACTCACGTTTGCTTATTTTATGTTTTGCAAAGAGACGTCAGTCTCGCTAGTAGTTCCGTGTGGACTTCGACGTTTAGCTTGATACCTCAGCTGCGATCTTGTGCCCCCGGCAGGATTTGGTAGATAGTCAGGCTTCTTAGCCTTTTTCATTTGTAGATGTATATACTCAGACATGTTAAGCTTCCGCATGTGCTTTAACTTGTATGCTCTGAATGATGGGTCATGAGACCCATGTTTGTAATATCTCGCTCCTCAGAGCCTATTGAATAAATACTTTGAGTCGTAGAGTTTGGTTGTGATGCCATGTTGTATTTACACATATCGAGCATATTGTGTGTATGATTGAAATGCTTGGTATGTGTGGGATCCGACAACCTAGTTGTTTATCCTTGGTAGCCTCTCTTATGGGGAAATGTAGTTGTGTGACGATGCTGCCTCCTCCTCCTTCTGCCGCACTGCTGACACCGGGTCCTTCTGCCTCCTCTGGCGTCCTAGAGCGCGCTCTTTCTGCGATGACCCTGCTGCGAGACGATCTTCAAGGCGCCGACCCCCACCTGGTAGCCCGGTGCTTGGAGCTGGTCTCTGGCTGGCTTCACTCAGACGTGTCCATTCGGGCGATGCTGAGCCAGGCGGCAGCAACCTTCGAGAAGGACAAGCAGGTCGCTACTCAGGCTTCTGCTGCTCGCGAGGTGGCGCTGAAAGATGTCGAGGCCGCCCAGGATCGTTGCCGGTGGTGGAGGCCGAACTGAAGACTCTACACGGTTAGCGTGCGGAAGAAGCTCGAGGCCGCAAGGCGGAGGAGGAGAGGATGGAGGCCCGGGAGGATGCCATCAAGGGCCACGACGACGAGCTGGAGATGTTGGTGAAGGCGCAGGCCGTGGAGTGCAGCCGGCTGGAGGAGCTGGAGCGGAGAAGGACGAACTTGACGCCAAGGCGAAGGTCCTGGCCGAGGACCGCGCGGTCTTCGAGCTCCTCGAGCAGAGGTCTCGCAAGGTGCTGCGGTCTCTCTATGAGAAGGGCTTGGAGGAGCCGCTGGCTACCGCCAACGAGGGCCCCATCCAGCTTCTTCCTTATCTGGTCGATGCGCTTGAGGAAGTCATGAGCGGTATCGGCCCCTTGGCAGAGGCAGAAGCCCGTGTTCTTTCCTCGGCCGCGCTAACACGTGTCTTCAGCCACCTTCATCTTCGCGATCCCACAACCCACCTTGACGAGCTGCTGGAGCCCATGGACGCCGAGCACTGCGCAGCTGCTGCTGAAGCCATGAAGGGTCAGGTGGAAGCCTTGGTGAAGAAGTTCCGCGCCTTCGAATGGCAGTGCTGCTGATCCTGTGACTCCGATGGGTGGTGCAGGTGAGGGCAACGCCGTCGAAGAAGAGGCATCCCTTGCGGGCAACGGCGGCGATGTCCGGGGGTGACGAGATGACTTGCTGGCGACTCCTTTCCCATTTAGTTTCTGCAAAATGCACCATGCCTCATGGAGGCGTTTAAACTTGCGTTTGGTATTGCGAGAACAATATGTCTTGTAATATTTGCTTGAGATTTTACGATTTCCTTCCCATTTGCTTTACGTTCTACGTCGGCAGGGCCGACCCCACGCATACCTCAGCCGCCGTTGGGTCGTCCGGATCACCAGGACGAGACCAAGGGATGAGGGGCTACATGGCCAGTTAGACTCCTGAGTCACGATGCTCAGGAGTCCCCCTTGACGCGTAAACAGCTTATGGAAACAAAATGCAGGAATAGGTCTAGTGTTCTACGTCGGTAGGGCCCGACCCCGCGCATACCTGGACCGCCGTTGGGTCGTCCGGATCACCAGGACGAGTCCAAGGAGTGAGGGGCTACGTGGCCAGTTAGGCTCCTGAGTTGCGATGCTCAGGAGTCCCCCTTGACGCGCAAACGACCTCCATACATTTCCCCTCGCTGAGGCTCGACTTGGGAGGGGTGCGCAACGGCCAGGTCCGGGGGGCCTGGCATGGTGGAAAACTCTTGGGCGTAACCCGAGCGCAGCCCCCATGCCTAGCCCCCTCGCGCGACTCTCCCAAGGGGAGGTGTTGCAATGAGGCCAGACATTGAGCTCAAGGGCTCCCTGAGGTTGATACGGCCATGAGGCCGCCCTCAGTTGTTTATCACCAATGCAGAGCATAGCGCTTCCGCACTTGCACGAGCATAACCGCTCGTTGGTAGTGTCGACTGCCAGCACGGAGCATGGTGCTTCCACTGGTGCGTGGGTGAGGGCTCCCTCTGAGTGGATCCCCCGGGGCGTGTACAACCCCGCCCTAACACGTGGCTTGCACGGCAGGGCTAGACGAGGTGTGTCTGGGCACTCGTGAGCCAGCGCGGGACTCACGAGGCCCTACCTCAAGGCAGGTTGCACCCGATCTTGGTTCTTGTTAACTGCGGTGGTCCTGCGAGATGGTTAGGCAATCCTGCGCCGAATGTATCTCCTGAGGTTATCGCATGAGAAGGCCAAGTACCAACGACCCAGGAGGTGACGTGAACGGGACCAGCCCGCCAGACAGAGCTCAGCCGTTGGATTTATCGACGCTGCAGGGACGGGCCCGAGCACAGACACCGTACCTGGCCTTCTTATGCGGAGGGTCCTGAAGAAAGACAATCGGCGCGTGGCTCCTGTGGTGGATGACAATCAAGCATGTGACAACCATAGATAGATAATGCATAGAAAGCGAACTAGCTTAGGTAAATGCAAGAACGATACATGCCACTGGGTCGGACCCGAGTGGCCTCGGGATGATGCAGCCCGAGGGGCGCCCCCAGCAGAGTAAGCTAAAGACGTAAAAGGATACATGCCGCAGGGACAGGCCCACGCGGCCTGGGAATGATGCAGCCTTGGGGGCGCTCCTAGCAAAATAAACTAGGAAAATGTCACCTGGTTCCATTGTCGAAGGGATGTTGGGGTAGCTGAAGATGCGTGGCGAAGGGTTTGCTCCTCATGAGCCACCGGGACCCCGAGTCTCGGGCGGCTCTGGGGCCCCCGCGGCTCCTGAGAACCGTCTCCATCTCCGCCAGGCCTACGTGATGCCCGGCCTCCTGAGCCGCCAGGATGCTCCACAGGTTGCTCTGGAAGGCGGTTGCCATGCTCGTCAGGCCAAACGGCATGCGAACATAGCTGTGAGTTGGGCCCTCGCAACATCCCACGCGCAAAGTCCAGAAGGGCTCCTGATATGCGGCCCTGTTGAGCCCTGGGATGTCGACGCAGACACGCAGCCCACCATCCTCGCCTAGATGGGGGGCTGCACCAGGTGGGCGGTGGTTTTTGCGCATGGCTCTTGCATCCTGCAGCTCCTGAGTGACCTTGGTGATGAACTCCTTAGCATCGGGCGCTCCTCGCCCGGTGTTCTCCTGCGGGAAACATGCCGCAAAGCACGCCTCCATGTGGTGCCCGAGCGCCTCCCTCGTGATGTTGGCTAGGTATGAGGCCCTCCAGAAGAGAGCCCCCGAGCCCTGCCCGAGGAGGGCGCCGGGCGCGCCTTCCTATGCGAGGGAGGGGGGCGCCCCAGGTGTCGGTGTCAAAACCGGCGAATCTTGGGTAGGGGGCCCTGAACTGTGCGTCTAAGGTCGATGGTAACAAGAGACAGGGGACACAATGTTTACCCAGGTTCAGGCCCTCTCTATGGAGGTAATACCCTACTTCCTGCTTGATTGATCTTGATGGATATGAGTATTACAAGAGTTGATCTACCACGAGATCATAATGGCTAAAACCCTAGAAGTCTAGCCTGTTTGACTAACGTAATGAGTCTCTCCTCCTCCGCACTAAGTCCTCCAGTTTATATAGACGCCGGGAGGATCTTGGGTTACACAAGGTCGGTTACAAAGAAAGGAATCTACATATTTGGTCGCCAAGCTTTCCTTCCATGTCATGGAGAGTCCTATCCGGACAGGGGTGCAGTCTTCGGTCTTCGTATCTTCATAGCCCATCAGTCCGACCCATGGTTAACAGGCCGGACGTCCGAGGACCCCTTAGTCCAGAACTCCCTCAGTAGCCCCTAAACCTGGCTTCAATGACGAGGAGTCCGGCGTGCGGATTTGTCTTTGGCATTGCAAGGCGGGTTCCCTTCTTTCCTTATACTTCACAATGGTCTTTTGACAATCGAGTTCGACTCTGCAACAAGAGTAGCATATACTTCCACAGAGGGCATAATAATTTATAAGTCCAATCGTCTGGCAACTTTTTACAATATGATATCATGTCAGTCCAGTCATTATTTCGCACCGTTGTTTCGCCTGCGGCCCCACGTCCCAAGACGCAGTTGTCATTGGCACGTCTTATCCAAGAAGAGATTGTGTCCCCTTATTAAGAGATTCCTTTATCGACACAGACGTGGGTAACCCAACCGTCCGTAGGGTACAACTCCTTGGGAATAGGCAAATTTTAAGGCCCGGGAGGAGGCGTTCGATACTCTCAGCCTTTATAAAGGGGCACAGACCCGCCTTTCCTCTCCACGCTTGCTTCTTCCTCGACTCTTACTACCTCGAGTTCCAGCACCCAGGTTTCACCCTCCGTAAACCCCAGTCATGTCCGGATCCAGCCGTCAAGGCCGGTGGGTGGCTTCTTCTGTCACAGAGGAGGATATCGCGAAGCTTCGGGCGGCAAGATATCTGACCGCAGAAATCCTCCATCCGCTTCTCACGGAGGGGTAGGTTATCCCTACCCCCATATCCTTTGAGAGGATCGTGTTTGTTTCCCACTTCCACCGAGGATTAGGGTTCGCCCTTAATCCCTTTGCCCGGGGGCTCATGTTCTATTATGGACTAGATTTTCACGATCTCACCCCGAACTCTGTTCTTCTCATCTCGGCGTTTATCGTCGCGTGTGAAGCCTTCCTCCAAACTCCTCGACACTTCGGCTTGTGGCTCAAGACCTTCATTGTGAAGCCGCAAGTGATAGAGGGGGAGCAGGCCGAGTGCAGTGGTGCCTCAGTGAGCGAGCTAACCAGCGCTATTTGGCTAAAAGGATCCTTCAAAGAATCCTCCAACTTATGGCAGTAGGAGTGGTTCTATATCACCGAGCCCCGTGGTTCCAAGTGGGCAGCTGCTCATGCGTTCCAATCCAGCCCCCCAATTCAGCTTGCATGATGGATTAATAAGGGGTTGGACTGGGGATCAGTTGACGAAGTGTGAACTCTGCAGAATCGCATCCGGAGCCTCGTTGAGAAGAATATCGATCTTGTCAATGTTATTCAAGTAATGCTAGTCCTCCGAACCCTGCCGTGCCAACGACGGCCTCTCCGCATGTGGGAGTTTAACCCAGAAGGACCACAGACTCTTCAGCACTTCTCCGGCACTATGCACGAAGGAATGTGGAAATTATTTTTCGGGAAACGGAAACAATGGCCGGACACCACCGAAGATACCGGCCTAGACCGTAACCACCCGGATACCAAGGTAAGTACTCGTCCGCTGAACACCTCATAATCAGATATCCTATGGTAAGACACTGAGCAAACCATCTTTTTCCAGGGCTGGATAGAAAGCGGAAAGGATTAGGTGTCCGGCCCCGCTTCCCGAAGACTCACCGGACCCCGTGTTAACAAGGATGCTGGCACCAGCACCGTACAAGGCGCCGGTAGGGGAGGGCAAGGTGGAGAGTGAGAAGACAAGGGGTGACCGTTCCGGTGGTAAATTAGATACTGAGTCCGTAGAAATCGACATTTCCTCGCCCAAAGACAAAGGCGAAAGAGAAGAAAGTCTCCATTTAGGAAGAAAAGGGCCGCCTCCGAAGGTTGGGAGGGGCGGTCTCCTAAGAGGGGCAAGATGCCACTGTCGAGTGGCTCGGGACTGGAAGGCGACGCAGTTGAACAACTCCGTTGTGAGGACAAGCCCTCAACCAAATCGTAAGTGAATCCGGGGTGATTTGATAGCATCCCGTTCATTTCCTGTTACCGAAGAGACATGTAACGTGCCTGTGTATTTTTACAGTTCGGCATAGAGTTTTTCTGGGCAATCCTATTCTTCGGGAGATCTCCTCCCATAGATGATGAAAAGCGAGACGCCTCCCCCGACCTCCTCTCCCAATAAGGCGGTCGACTCCGAAGTGTCATCTCGGAGGTTTTTTCTTGATCAACAAGTGGTGCGGGGGATGAAAGAGGCAGTACCCAAAGGTGGACCTCCGATCGTCAGGGATTCAGGGGCCAATAATGAAGGCCCCGGACTATCTGATTTTCCGCCAACGATGATTCTGGAGACGGGTGAACGGGTTCCTTAAAAGGATGTTCATGCTCCTACAGGGGCTTCTGGAGACCCGGCGGCGCCGAATATGTTGAGGGATATGCTACGAAAAGCATATGTCTCGGGTGAACAACGTACCTTGATGGGTGCGGTGGTTGAGAACATTCTGTCCGCGAAGAGCGGACCGAATGAAGCCTTCATGAGCCGGCTAAGATGCTTCGAGGTTTGTGATGTAATGTTTTCAACTATATTTTATTTGCAAAGATGCACCTGTGTATAGGTAGTAGCCACTGAGACTCGAGTTGGCTTCCCAGGGGAGGCGAATGGAGGATCAAGAAGAAATACTAAAGGACTAATCTGATTAATTTGAACACAGGCTGCTTCCCCCTGGCTACTTCCCGGATTACGGATATTACCGAGCTGGAGCGGAAGCTTGATGTGGCAGGGGATGACATTGCGTTAATCAATATGCGTCTTGGCGAGTCTCAAGGTATGTATTCGGAGCAGTTGAGGGAGTCTTGGATTAGGGGGTGTTCGGATAGCCGAACTATACCTTCAGCCGGACTCCAGGACTATGAAGATACAAAGTTGAAGACTTCGTCCCATGTCCGGAAGGATCTTTTCTTGGCGTGGAAGGCAAGCTAGGTGTGCGGATATTCGAGATCTCCTACCATTGTAACCGACTCTGTGTAACCCTAAACCCTATCCGGTGTCTATATAAACCGAAGGGTTGTAGTCCGTAGGACAACCATCATCATACACAATCATACCATAGGCTAGCTTCTAGGGTTTAGCCTCCTTGATCTCGTGGTAGATCCACTCTTGTACTACCCATATCATCAATATTAATCTAGCAGGAGTAGGGTTTTACCTCCATCGAGAGGGCCCGAACCTGGGTAAAATAAAGTGTCCCTTGTCTCTTGTTACCATCCGACCATGATGCACAGTTCGGGACCCCCTACCCGAGATCCGCCGGTTTTGACACCGACATTGGTGCTTTCTTTGAGAGTTCCTCTGTGTCGTCGCTTTTAGGCCCGATGGCTCCTTTGATCATCAACAACGACGAGGTCCAAGGTGAGACTTTCCTCCCCGGACAGATCTTCGTCTTCGGCGGCTTCGCTCTGCGGGCCAATTCGCTTGGTCATCTGGAGCAGATCGAAAGCTACGCCCCTGGCCATCAAGTCAGGTTTGGAAGCTTAAACTACACGGCTGATATCCGCGGAGACTTGATCTTCGACGGATTCGAGCCACAGCCAAGCGCGCCGCGCTATCTCGAGGAGCACAATATAGCTCTGCCTCCGAATAGCACCCTGGAGACCGCACACGCTCCGGCCCCGATCTTTGACTCGGAGCCTGCTGCGTTCTCTGAGGATGAACGGTTGGACATCACCTCGGGGGCTACGATCTCAAAGGCGATCGAGCCGATCGCCAGCCCCGTACTCCGCACGGCCCAGGACTCCAAGGAGCCGGACTCTTCTCCGAACTCCGAGCCTTCTGCGCCCCCGCCGATCGAATCTGATTGGGCGCCTGTAATGGAGTTCACCGCCGCGGACATCTTTCAGTGCTCACCTTTTGGTGATATCCTGAATTCTCTCAAGTCTCTCTCTTTATCAGGAGAGCCCAGGCCGGACTATGGTCTGCGAGGTTGGGATTCGGACAACGAAGAAATTCAAAGCCCACCCACCACCCACTTAATAGCCACTGTCGACGATTTAACCGACATGCTTGACTTCGGCTCCGAAGACTTCGACGGTATGGACGACGAAGGTGGAGACGAACAAGAACCAGCACCTGTAGGGCGCTGGACCGCCACCTCGTCATATGACATATATATGGTGGATGCTCCAAAGGATGCGGATGGCGATGGAGCAGCGGAAGACGACACATCGAAAAAAACCGCAAAAACGTCGGCGCCAACAGCGCCGCTCTAACTCCCGCCACAGCAGAAACGTTGATTCCGGCACGGGAGATAATACTACCCCGGACAGCGCCGAAGAACACCAGAACTAGCAAGATTCGGCGCAGGAAGATGGAAAAGCCAGCCCTCAGGAGAGAGCGGCAGAACAAGAGGTTGAGGATGATAACTACATGCCTCCCTCCGAAGACGAGGCAAGCCTCGACGACGACGAATTCGTCGTACCATCAGACCCCGCCGAACAAGAGCATTTTCAACGCAGGCTTCTAGCCACGGCCAACAGCCTAAAGAAAAAGCAGCAACAACTTAGAGTCGATCAAGATTTGCTAGCTGATAGATGGACTGAAGTCCTTGCGGCCGAAGAGTATGAACTCGGGCGCCCCTCCAAAATTTATCCTAAGCAGAGGGGGAAGCATATGACATGGCAGACCGGCCACCCCGTAGCCGCGACAGAGAGGCCTGTCGAGCCCCTCAGCAAGCCATGCCCCGGTGCCGCTCGTATAAGGCACGGGAAAACAAGCCAAACCTACAAGACGTACTCGAGGATAAAGCAAAGCAAACAAGGTCGATCTATGGATCGCGCGGACGCCCGACGACACGTGATGATCGTCACTCCGGACACAATAAATCCGGCCGGGCCGAACACAGCAGGCACAGCTCTTCCGAGCTGCGTCGTGACATAGCCCAGTACAGAGGCGCCGCACACCCACTGTGCTTCACAGACAAAGTAATGGATCATAAAATCCCAGAGGGTTTTAAACCCGTCAATATCGAGTCGTACGATGGTACGACAGATCCGGCAGTATGGATTGAGGATTATCTCCTTCACATCCACATGGCACGTGGCAATGATCTGCACGCCATCAAATACCTACCCCTCAAGCTTAAAGGGCCAGCCCGGCACTGGCTTAACAGACTACCAGCGGACTCAATCAGTTCTTGGGAGGACCTGGAAGCCGCATTCCTCGACAACTTTCAGGGGACCTATGTGCGGCCACCGGATACCGACGACCTAAGCCACATAATTCAGCAGCCAGAAGAATCGGCAAGGCAATTCTGGACACGGTTCCTAACAAAGAAAAATCAGATAGTCGATTATCCGGACGCAGAGGCCCTAGCAGCCTTCAAACATAACATCCGTGACGAGTGGCTTGCCCGGCACCTGGGACAGGAAAATTGCAGACTAAGGCATAGCCTAGTGGTGGGGAGGGGTCGATGCCTTCCCACCCACCCAAGTTCAAGGCTTGGTACTTGCAATTTGGGTTTGTTGCACCAATTATACTGTAAGGGGTTCCCTTACAGTCTTTCTATAAAAAAACCTGGGACAGGAAAAGCCGAAAACCATGGCAGCCCTCACGACACTCATGACCCGCTTTTGCGCGGGCGAAGATAGCTGGCTGGCTCGCAGCAACAACTTATCAAAGAAGCCCGGTAATTCGGATACCAAGGACAAAAGTGGCAGGTCACGTCAAAATAATCAAAAGCGCCACGTTAGCAGCGACAGCAATGAGGATACGACAGTCAATGCCGGATTCAGAGGCTATAAATCCGGTCAGCAGAAAAGGCCATTCAAAAAGAATACCCAGGGCCCGTCCAGTTTGGAACGGATACTCGATCGCTCGTGCCAAATTCATGGCACCCCCGAAAGGCCAGCCAATCACATCAACAGGGTTGTTGGGTGTTCAAGCAGGCAGGCAAGTTAAGAGCCGAACACAAGGACAAGGGGCTGAATAGCGACGATGAGGAGGAGCCCAGGCCGCTGAACAACAATGGACAGAAAGGGTTTCCCCCACAAGTGCGGACGGTGAACATGATATACGCGACCCACATTCCCAAGCGGGAGAGGAAGCGTGTGCTACGGGACGTATACACGATGGAGCCAGTCGCCCCAAAGTTCAACCCATGGTCCTCCTGCCCGATCACTTTCGATCGAAGGGACCACCCCACTAGCATCCGTCACGGCGGTTTTGCCGCACTGGTCCTCGACCCAATCGTGGACGGATTTCATCTCACAAGAGTCCTCATGGACGGCGGCAGTAGCCTGAACCTGCTTTATCAGGATACAGTGCAGAAAATGGGCATAGATCCATCAAGGATCAAGCCCACAAGGACAACCTTTAAAGGCGTCAAACCAGGTGTAGAGGCCAATTGCACAGGCTCGATAACACTTGATGTGGTCTTCGGATCTCCGGATAACTTCCGAAGCAAAGAGTTAATCTTCGATATAGTGCCGTTCCGCAGTGGCTATCATGCCCTGCTCGGACGAACCGCATTCGCTAAATTCAATGCGGTGCCGCACTACGCATATCTCGAACTCAAGATGCCAGGCCCTCGAGGAGTAATTACGGTCAGCGGAAACACAGAACGCTCCATCTGTACGGAAGAGCACACGGCGGCCCTCGCGGCGGAAGTACAAAGCAGCCTTTCAAGGCAACTCCCCAGTCCGGCCGTTAAAAAACCGGACAACGCAAAGCGCGCCCGGAGTAACCTGCAACAAGACCACCTGGCACGATCAGAGCAAGCGTAGCAATACGGCCCCGACCCCAGCCATCGCCACACAGCGGAGCAAGTACCTCGAGTACACAATTACGCCCTTAAAATTCCATGGGCACAGGGGGAGGGGCACATTAACGGCATGCCTACAACACAGCGTCAAACGTACTAGGGGCTGCCGGATTTTTTCTTTTTTAATTTCAAGACTCCATACTCTGGACAACCTGTTCGGCAGCGTTGCCGCACAGACGATGCAAGATCCAGGAAAGTAGACAAATCTACGCCGCATTCTGGAACTCTCAGGTGGTCTCTATTTCGAGCGATATATCTGTTTCTAAATTCCGGGGCATGTGCCTGGTCAGGACATGTTAAATAGTCTAATATCTTCTTTTCTTATCGCACTACTTGTATCGTTCGGCTTTGATAAATAGGCTCTTTATAAAACAATGCATAGCTTTTTATCTATTTTTTGCATTGTCCCCTTTGAATATATGTGTTTATGATATAACATGATCGCACCCGTACACCATGGTACGGCAAACCACGCCAGGGGCTTCATTACCCTTTTATCTGGTGTGAGAAGTCCGTACACTTCCACAAGTGCGGCACCCCGAACTTATAGCACTATATGCATCGGCTCTGAATCATGATTTTGGTCACATGTTGGGTTTGCCCGGCTCCTATGTTTTGGTACCTTACGTTCCGCTCTATCGGCTAAGGTAGCACTAGGAGAACCACTGCGATTGTGCCCCAGATCAGGTGGGTTGGGCACCTCAGTGGAGAAAGCTAAAACAGACTGTCATGATAAGGCGCGAGACCGGTCGCTGTTCGAGAGGTTTTTCGAGTCCTTAAAGGCTTATGCCGCTTTGAGCGAGGAGCTGGCTATGTCCGGCCAAAGGCGTGGATAGTGCCCTGAATTCGGCCTTCCGAACTAGGGGCTTCGCTGAAATTTAAAATTATAAAGTTCTATGGCTAAGTGAGAGTGTTCAAGCATTATAGTCCGATTGCCTGGTTCGCTGTGCTGAGCGCCTCCCTCGAAGGACCCAACTATGGGAACAAGAGCCCTCAGGTTTATCCCGAACACCCCAGCACTAGTGGCATGGGGGCAGAAGCCGACGACTCGCCATCTCTCAATTTTTGATAAACGGCCGCACAGAAAATAATATTTTAAATTAAACAAGCATTGCTTAGCGCATATGAACAAGTTTTCAGCGCACAGGATACAAACGAGCGAGTTCATTCAAATACTACATATTTGGTACATTCATCCGCAACAAGGCGGGCTCCGGCAAGAACGTCCTTTTAGTAGTTCTCGGGCTTGCGATGCTCCTTCCCCTGCGGTGGCCCGTCCTTCACCAGCTTCTCTCCGTCCAGCTTACCCCAGTGTACCCTTACACGGGCAAGGGCCCTCCGGGCACCTTCAATGCAGACGGAGCGCTTGATGACTTCAAGCCGTGGACAGGCCTCCACCAGCCGCCGCACCAGCCCGAAATAGCTCCCAGGCAGGGCCTCTCCAGGCCACAGCCGAACTAGTAAGCCCTTCATGGCCTGTTCGGCCGCCTTATGGAGCTCGACCAGCTGTTTCAGCTGATCGCTTAAGGGCACGGTGTGTCCGGCCTCAGAATACTGAGACCAGAACACACTCTCCATCGAGCTGCCCTCTTCAGCTCGGTATAACGCGGCGGCGGCGGATACGCTGCGCGGAATATCGGCAAACGCCCCTGGAGAACTCCGGATTTGGGTAAGTAATAGGTAGTTTAATTTTATATTCCTACTCTGCATTGAGAATGCCTTACCCGTTGCTATCTTTTTCACATCCTCCAAATCTTGGAGGGCCTTTTGGGCTTCGGCCTTGGCACTCTTGGCGGTCTTGATGGCCGATGCGAGCTCGGATGCTTGCGCTTTCGCCTCAAGCTCCAAACCCTCATGTTTTTTCATGAGAGTTTGCAGCTCTTGCTGCACCTCGCCGACCTGAACCCCAAGCCTCTCTCACTCGGCGCGCTCGTCGGACGTTTTCTTCTCGGCCTCAGCCAGCGCCTGCTTCAGGGCTGTCACCTCAGTTGTGGCCCCTACAATAAGCAGTACAATCCTGTTATTTCTTCCTGCAATCAAGCCTCTCTATAGGCACCTTTTTCTTCTTTATTTCTTAGGTATTTCTTACCTTCCTTCTCCTCGAGCTGCCGTTTGGCAAGGCCGAGCTCTTGCTCGGTCCGCCCGAGGTCCTGTTTCAGGACATCCACCTGCGCAGTCAGTGCGGCGGTGGACAGCAGTGAAGCCTGCATACGCATATTTGACCTTTTTGTTAGACTCCTGTGAAAATCATTAGATCCTCTATCCGGCTTTTCTTTCCGAACACCGAACAGAGCATCAGGGGCTACTGTCTATGCGGTAAATAAATTGGCACATTTTTTACTTACCTCGAAGCCTGTTAGAAGGCTAGCGCAAGCTTCATTCAGTCCGCTCTTGGCGGACTGAATCCTTTGGATCACCGTACTCATAACAGTACGGTGCTCCTCGTCGATGGCGGCGCCCTCAAGCACCTCCAGCAAACTGTCCGGCGCCTCCAGTTGGACGGAGGCCGCCGGCTCAGATGGCTTACTCCTCTTGGAAGGAGTTCGCCCGCCGTGGACCGGGACTGTCGAGTCCGGCGCGGTGTCCGGCACGAAGCCGGACTTGGAGCCCTGGGGGGTTTCATCCCCTTCACTCCTGGGGTCCGGAGGATTGCCTTGTGGCTCCTCCAGGACCATCTCCTCCTGCCCCGAAGCTTGGCGGGGCGCCACTTCGGCGTCGTCCGCCCCGCAGGGGGAGACCGCGGGCGGAACAGAGTTCATGTCGGACGAATCCAGGGAGCCGCTCGACGAGTCGTTGAGTTCGGCCCAGGGCGGGCTGCATAAAATGCGTGCGATATCAGGGAAAGCCGCACACTAAAAGGAGTATCACGAGTTACTCTGGTATATAAATACTTACGATTTCACCGGACGCTTGGTTCTGTCCGGCCACTCCTCTCCGCCCTCTTTGGCGTCGTGGGAGTAGTCAAGCGGAGGGGTCTTCCTTTTTCTTGACCCTTCGGCCTCCGCCGTTGGGGTGGCCTTCTTATTCTTTGCTCCCCTCGCTGGAGGGGGAGAGCTTCCTTGTTCCTCCTCCTCGTTTTCACGAGAGGGGGGCGTTGCGGACTCGTCGGACGACGAGTCCGACACCACCATGTTGCGGGAACTTTTTCGAGTCCCGGTGGTTTTCTTCTTCTTGGCCTTCCTCTCCGGCACCACGTAAGGTGCCGGAGCCATTAGCTTCACCAAGAGAGCTGGGGCCGGGTCTTCGGGCAGAGGAGCCGGACGGTTAATCGGTCCGGATATCTCCAGCCAAGCCTGTCAAAGGTAAAAGGGAGTTTAGATCCCGCATAGAGATAATCTATGAAGAAGAGCTTAACGAACCTATCAAAGGTATAGATAGCTTACCTCGCCAGCGATACGCTGCGAGCTGTATCCGTGATCCTCGAAGGCGGACGTAGGGGACTCGGCGCCTTTGGTCAGCACCTTCCAGACGTCTTCATACGTCGTGTCGAAGAGCCTACTAAGGGTCTGGTGCTGCGCTGAGTCGAATTCCCACAAAGTAAAATCCCGTTCTTGGCACGGGACGATCAGGCGAACGAGCATGACCTGGACTATGTTGGCAAGCCGGATTGGCTTGTTCACCAGGGACTGGATGCATGTTTGCAACCCAGTCACTTCTTCCTCGTTGCCCCACGACAGGCCTGTCTCTTTCCAGGACATGAGCCGCGTAGGGGGTCCGGATCTGAACTCAGGGGCCGCGACCCATTTCGGATCGCGGGGCTCGATGATGTAAAACCACCCAGCCTGCCACCCCTTTAGGGACTCCACGAGGGAGCCATCGAACCAGAGGGAGCCATCGAACCAGAGGGAGTTGGCTATCTTGCCAACCATAGCGCCTCCGCACTCCGCCTGGGTGCCGGACACCACCTTGGGCTTGACGTTGAAGGTCTTGAGCCAGAGGCCAAAGTGGAGGCGGACGCGGAGAAAGGCCTCACACACGACGATAAACGCCGAGATGTTGAGAACGAAGTTCGGGGCCAGATCGTGGAAATCCAGGCCGTAGTAGAACATGAGCCCCCGGACAAATGGGTGAAGTGGAAAGCCCAGTCCATGGAGGAAGTGGGGGAGAAAAACTACCCTCTCATGGGGCCTTGGGGTAGGAAGAAGCTGCCCCTTCTCAGGAAGCTGATGCGGGATATCCTTGGACAAGTATCTGACTTTCCTTAGCCTTTTTACTTGAGCCTCCGTAACGGAGGAGACCATCCACTTGCCTCCCGCTCCGGACATTGTTGGAGAAGGTTGAGGAAGAAGAGCGGACTTGGGCGCTGGAGCTTGAGTGCGTGAGAGATGGATTGTCAAAGGAGGAAGAAGGCGTAGGTTAAAAAGGTGAATCCTTATCCCTTTATATAAGCAGGTACGGTTAGGCGTCCTCACCTACCTAATAATACTCACTTGCCTCCCAAACGCCGCGGTAAATGGCGTGGTTGGGTTACCCACGTCCGTATTAATGAGAATCCCGTTAGAGGGGGGCACACGATCTCTGCTTCGACAAGACGTGCCAAGGAAACTGCCTCGCTATATGTGCTAAGGTGGAACAATGAAAACAATTTATATAGAAGGCTTGGCCGCAGTGTTATGACGCACTGCGGGATACGTCATCAGATTTGATTTGTGTTAATATTATTCTCTGTATGGCAATATGTGGAAATTTATTTTGCAGAGCCGGACACTATTCTGTGGTGTTTATAATCTTCTTGGAGAACTTCGAGGAGGAACCCGCCTTGCAATGCCAAAGACAATCTACGCGCCGGACTCGTCGTCATTGAAGCTTGGTTCAGGGGCTACTGAGGGAGTCCTGGATTAGGGGGTGTTCGGATAGCTGAACTATACCTTCAGGCGGACTCCAGGACTATGAAGATACAAAGTTGAAGACTTCGTCCCGTGTCCGGAAGGATCTTTTCTTAGCGTGGAAGGCAAGCTAGGTGTGCGGATATTCGAGATCTCCTACCATTGTAACCGACTCTGTGTAACCCTAAACCCTATCCGGCGTCTATATAAACCGGAGGGTTGTAGTCCGTAGGACAACCATCATCATACACAATCATACCATAGGCTAGCTTCTAGGGTTTAGCCTCCTTGATCTCGTGGTAGATCCACTCTTGTACTACCCATATCATCAATATTAATCTAGCAGGAGTAGGGTTTTACCTCCATCGAGAGGGCCCGAACCTGGGTAAAATAAAGTGTCCCTTGTCTCCTGTTACCATCCGACCTTGACGCACAGTTCGGGACCCCCTACCCGAGATCCGCCGGTTTTGACACCGACAACAGTCCTTTCACTTACATTTTTGTAATATAAGCATGATGCTGAAAGTTATATCACTACAAAAAAAGACACATCCGTGACATTTTGGGCCGAACGAATTTTTTTCCTGTCATACATATGACACTTCTATGACGATAATTGTGACGAAACCCGGTATCATCATAGATGTGGTGGGCTCCTACTTCTATGACAAAAAATCATGACAGAAAATGGGCTTTTCGTCCTGGGCGGGCCGGAGACGCAGCTGCATGACATTCTTTGGAACATCCATGATGGAGAAAACCATGGTAGAAGCAAGGGCGAGGAAAATTTCGGGGAGTTCCCGGTAATGGTGGGAGGTCGGTGGCCGAGCGATGCGCGTTTCTCTCGCACATGTACGCGCGTGAGTGCGAGGCGTTGGCTCTAACTGAACCCGAGCGAGGCGTTGGGCTCTAACTGAACCCGAGCGATTGCACTACAGGCTACGCGTTACTGAACCCGAGCGATCGATCGATGGTTGTTAACTGAACCCGATCGAGCGATTCCTTCGCTACTGCTGCTACCTGAAGCCTATCGATGTTGCCTCTGGGATGAACAGTGAGCGTTGCGGGGGGGGGGGTGGATGAACAGTGAGCGGTGGCGTTGTTTCTGGATGAACAGGCCCCCGTGGTGTGGTGGAGGGCTGGATGAACAATAGACGGTGGAGGGGTGCCCGTGGAGGGGTGGTTGAACAGGACCCCGTGGTGTGGAGGGCTGGATGAACAGTAGACAATGTAGGGGTGCCCGTGGAGGGGCGGTTGAACAGGACCCCGTGGTGTGGAGGGCTGGATGAACAATAGACGGTGGACGGGTGCCCGTGGAGGGGTGGTTGAACAGTAGCCGGTGGAGTAGCGCGCGGTGGAGGCGGGATGAATAGGAGCCCGTGGAGGCTGGAGGAGGTCGACGGTAGCCCGTGGAGGCTGGAGGAGGTCGACGGTGGAGATGAACAATATCCCGTGGAGTCCCGTTTTGTGGTACGCCACACCCCTCCCGATCAACAGGACCCCATTTCGACCGTAGGAGGTCCGTTTCGTCCGTTTTGCGGTACGCCACACCCCTCCCGATCAACATGAACCCCGTTTCGACCGTAGGAGGTTCGTTTCGTCCGTTTTGCGGTACGCCACACCCCTCCCGATCAACAGGACCCCCGTTTCGACCGTAGGAGGTCCATTTCCTCCATTTTGCGGTACGCCACACACCTCCCGATCAACAGGACCCCGTTCCGAATGTAGGAGGTTCGTTTCCTTCGTTGTGTAGTACGCCAGGCCTCGTTTCCATCACATGTTCCGTCCAAGCCCTCCAGATGAACACGACCACGCGTTCTGTTCCGACCCAGCCAGTTGGCTCCCACGCGTTCCATTGCCTCCCGATGAACACGACGCATTTCGTTGCCTCCCCATGAACACGACGCATTTCGTTGCCTCCCCATGAACACCACGACGACGCTGTTTCTCCGTTCCGACCCAGCCATGTACACGAGCCCTGGCCATAAGTATGCGCGAGTAGGCGTTCGAGACCCCGCCCGTATGTACACATACGTGGCCGTATTTTCTTTCTTGCACCCTGGCCGCTGTACGTACGTGTACATGCTACGTGCGCGCCTCTACTACGACACGTGCGCGCCTCTACTACGACACATGCGCGCCTCTACATCTAATGTACGTACACGTTCGCGACCAGAATGACAACGCTACGTACGCTTCGACCAGGTGGGTCCCGAGTGTCAGGCACTTCCTTGCCTGCGAAGATGTAGCTGGTGGGTCCTAGCAGTCAGGGGGGCGAATCATTTTTTTTGCCCGGACGCACTTCCTTGCGTGCGAAGATGTAGCCGGTGGGTCCCAGCAGTCAGGGGGGCGAATCGTTTTTTTTTTTTGCCCGTACGCACTTCCTTGCGTGCAAAGGTGTAGCTGGTGGGTCCCAGCAGTCAGGGGGTGAATTGTTTTTTTGCCCGGATGCACTTCCATGCATGCGAAGATGAAGCTGGTGGGTCCCAGCAGTCAGGGGGAAATGTTTTTTCCGTGAAATACAGTGGCCCGTCCGGTGGGTCCCAGCTGTTAGGTGGAGGAATCATTATTTTCCGCTTAATAAGGAGGCACTTCCTTGCTGCGGCTGTGGACCCAGCTGTCAGCCTCTCCACATACAATCCACGTCCGATGGAAGTCGTTCCTTGATCACGTTGACTAGGCCGCGCTGAGAGCACCACGGCGGTGGACGACGGCGAGGCCTAGGAAGGGGATGACGCGGAGCCGGGGAAGACGCGGCAGTGGAAGCCCGCGCGGAGAGGAGTACGAGGGTTCACTAGTTCGGCTGCGGTGTGAGGCTGCCGTCGTTGGAGGGCCTGGCCAGCGGTGGGAATAGTAGGGGGTAGTGAGGCCTCCGCGGCAGCACAGCCGGCCACGGGAGGCAGGAGCATGCGGCACGACCGGCGCTGCTTTGGGAGGCTGGAGCAAGAAGACCAGAGGTTGAAGAAGCACTACGGCCGTTGGATGGACATCGTATGGTCACTGGAGCTAGAATCGTTCATATTGACTAAGTTGACAAAGCCTCCGTCCCCGTCAATTTAGTTGGCCCACAAGTCATCCTCCCACTATGGTGGGTCCCAGCTAGCAGGGGGTATTCATTTTTTTGTGCGTAATAAGGAGGCACTTCCTTGCGTGCGAAGATATAGCTGGTAGATCCGACATGTCAGCGGGGGGGGGGACATTTTTTTTCGCGAAATACAGAGGCCCTTCCGATGGGTCCCATCTGTCAGGTGGAGGAGTTATTATTTTGCGCGTACAGTCCATGGCCGATGGATGTCGTTCGTTGACCAAATTGACCAGGCCGCGTCGAGAGAACCATGGCGGTGGATGATGGCGAGGCCTAGGAAGGGAACGACATGGAGCCGGGGAAGACTCGACAATGGTTGCCCATGCGGTGGGGAGTACAAGGGTTTACTGGTTCGGCTGCCGTCGCTGGAAAATAACAGGAGGTGTGGGTGAGTAGAGGAATGGCCTGGCCAGCAATGAAGTAGGGTGGGACGGTGCGGCCTGTGCGGCAGCACAGCCGGCCATGGGAGGCGGGAGCAGGCAGTCCCACCGGAGCTGGTTTGGGCGGCTGGAGCAAGAAGATCAGATATTGAAGAAGCAGCACGGCAGTTGGAGTAACATCCAACGGTCACTGCTGCTAGAATCGTTTGTGGACTAAGTTGACAAAGCCAAAGTACACGTCAACCAAGTAGACCCACAAGTCAGCCTCCAAATATGTCCCAAACAGCATACAGCCCGAAATTTTTAGCCATATTCAAATTAATTTTAAATCTAAATATACCTTAATTTAAATTCAATGAAATTTTACCCGCACAAAAACAATGAAATTTAAAATATCAAAATCCAAAAGAAAACAGTATTTTGGAACTAATTGCCTGTTTGCTGTATTTTTTTCATTTTACAGCCCATTTATTATTACTTATAGCCCATTTCTTATTACTTATAGCTCATTTTCTCGGCAAAATGCATCCCTCCTCGTCTTGAAAGATTTCCGGCCCAGCAGGGCGTAGAAAAGCAAGTAGGCCTACGTTGGTTATTCTTCAAAAAAAATAGCTGGCTAGCCATTTTCAGAAAGGAAAAAACAAACTGGGTTGGTCATGAGCTAAACATATGAAATAAAAGCATGGGCTAGACGGGCCACGGGTCCCGCACAACCCAGTTGATACCCTTCTCCGTCTTGAAAAAAATTACTGCACGCGCTGCTGGGTCCCTACTGTCATCCTCGCCATGTACAATCATCTCCTTATTCCTCTCGATTGTTGACCATGTTGACAACACCGAAGGGCGGCGCCGCGGTGAGCGAACCAAGGCGGAGGACGATGGTGCGGCCTCGGACGGGAATGAACAGGAGCCGGGGAAGATCATAGCCAGCCGTGGGAGGCGGGAGCAGGCGGTCCCACCGGCGCTGGTTTGACTTTGGCGGCTCGAGGAAGAAGAGACTGAAGAAACGCGACAAACATTGAATGTCAATCCAACGGTCAAGGTTGGCACGATCATTTGTTGACTAAGAGGACACCAAGTAGCATACTTTTTTATATATAGGAAGAAAACTGCGAGGAAAATGCGTTCGTCTGTCGTCCTCCTCACAGGGAACATTCGCCACATAAGTGACTAGCACCCTTGGTTTTCAACCGAGAGGTCTTGGGTTCGCGTCCAAGGAACTCTCAATTTTGTCCTCCTTCCTTCCCCGCAAAAAAAGGGAAAGAAAATCAAAGACTTGGGAATGTGTACAGAACAAGCTAGTGTACCAGTAAAGAGACGTTGCCGAGTTTTAGAAAAAAGAAAGACGTGCTCCTGTAGCTGGTTTGAATCCAAACCTAGACTATGACTATATATGGTGCTATGCTACTCTGCAAGTAATGAAACTGACATATCCAACGTTCGCTTCTCCTCTTCTCTACTTACTCTGCCTAGCATCAGAAGCTCTGGCCGCAGCAACCATGTCCGCTGGCTGCTCGTCCACCTGCTCTTCAGCAAGCAACAACCAGATATGTGCCAAGTCCACCTGCTCTTTAGCAGGCAACAACAAAATACTAAACAACATGTTCATCAGGTTTTAGTTGTCATAGCAAACACAATTTCACATAGTAGATAAAAAAAATGTCTTCAGACAGGCAAATACGACAAAAGCAATGTAATCATCATCTGCAGTAGCGGCGTCAACATCTTCGCCATGTGTATCAGTCTGAATCGTAATTCCCCATGGTGTCATCTTCTTCTTCGTCCTCAACGTCCTCGAACATTGGCTTCTTCTTGATCAACTCTTGTATGTCCACAGCACGACAGGCAATCTTTTCGCCGGCGTCATTGACGTGATGGTTCTCAAAGATATTAGGAACATCTGTGTTATCTTGTACATCACGAGAAGTGTAAGCATCATCTTGTTGTGCAACTTCATTAAACGAATACCTCTGCTCAAACCTTTGCAATACTCTCCAGTCATCCCTACGTGCAAATGTGTCTTCCAAGAAAAATATCTGTGTTGCTTGATTTGCCAAAATAAAAGGCTCGTTGGTCTGGTATGCCGCCTTGACATTGATGGATTTGAAATAATTATCAGCTCTGGGTTTTGCGATCCTAGAAAACAGGTTATACCAACGATAGCACAACAGAACCACACACCGATGATCCTCGAAACTGGAGATATAGTGCAACTGAACAATGTCTGTTATGTTAGCATACATTTCAGTTGTCTCTTTGTCATACATATCCGTGCTCATGATGGCACTGTTTTGTGTCTTCCTGTGTCGGTGGGAACGACACCTATGGGATCACAAGAATCCCTACTACGGTTGCGGGGCGCGGGGTTGTGAAAAGAGCGGATCAAACAGGTAGCACACGGTTCCTTTACACAGGTTCGGGCCGCAAGGATGCGTAAAACCCTACTCCTGCTTTGGTGGATTGTATATCTGTGTTCTTGAGCTAGCTATGGGGCGTCGAGAGCTCCAAAAAGTCGAATCCTCTTCCTGGTCGCCTGGGGCCTCCTTTTATAGGGAAAGGGGTTGCCACAGTGGCACACAGGAGGTGGAAAGGGTACAGTGATGCGAGGTTATCCCTCGCATTACATGACAAGGTGCATTTAATACCTTCTTGTTCGCGCGCAGGAACTTGACCAGGGCCTCCTCCTGCTCGGGCTCGAGGTTGGCGCCTATGGTGAAAGTGGCATTGGTGGACCCGTCCTCATCGACGGGTATCTGCTTGGTTTCTGCCTTGTCTTGGGCGAACAACTGTTTCTTCTTGGCGGGTGCAACCCCCTTGGGCTCGGGGGTCTCCAAGTCGGCGGGTTGTGCCGACGCCGCCGTCTTGAAGGCGAGCTTGAGCACTCGCAGCGCGTCTCCGGTGTCCCCATGCACGGTGAGGACACCGCTGCTCCCGGGCATCTTCATGAGGTTGTACGCCGGGTGCATCGCGGCCAGGAACTGGGCCAGTGTTGGATAGCCGAGGATGGCGTTGTAGGGGAGGCCGATGGGGGCGATGTCAAAGTTGACCAGCTCCGTGCGGAAGTTGTCGTAGGTGCCGAAGGTTACTGGGAGCCGGATCTGTCCCAAGGAGCTGGATGACCCGCCCCCAACGCCTGAGAAGGGCCGGCTGGGTTGCAGCCATTCCAGGGGTATGCAGAGGAGGTTGAAGGCCTCAACCGAGAGCATGCTGAGGCCCGCTCCGCCATCGATGAGAGTTCTGGTGACGGCCACCTGGCAGATGGTGGGGGTGCACAACATGGGGAGCGCACCCGAGCAGGCCGAGTTGGAGGGGTGGTCCTCCGAGCTGAAGGTCAGGCCGGCCTTGGGCGCCGCCCAGTCCGGGAGAGCCCCCTGCCACGTGGAAGCGGCGCTGACCCGGCGGATGAACGGCTTGACGTGGTGACTTGTAGGCGGCGCCTGCGAGCCGCCCAGGAGGGCCGCGACGACCGGGGGTGTTGGTGTAGCGTGGTGGGCGAGGAAGAGGCCGCGGAGCTCTTCCCAAGAGGCCACAGAGGCTGCTGGCAGGTGGAGCGGCCATGCGCGCTGAGTGCCGGTGAGGGCCATGGGAAGCCAGTTGGCCATGACCCTATCATCACCTCCAGCTTCGAGGATGGCCTCCTCGTACGCCAGCAAGAAGGCCAGCGGATCAGTCACGCCGCTGTAACGCGGTAGCGTCGTTGGCTTGAACTTGTCCGGCCATCGTACCCGTTGCAGGGCTGGAGCCAGGGGGCCCTGGCCCCTGTGCTGGCGCCGGCAGCCGGAGCGGGCGACGCGCTACTCATCGCAAGGCAGGTCGTGGCGGTGGCGGAAGGGAAAACTCCGGTGCACCCCTACCTGGCGCGCCAAATGTCGGATTCCGGGTTCCGGCAGACCCTTGAGGTTTGAACACTGGGGTGCGCGCAGAGATTTCGCCTTCTACCTACCTGCACCCCACCGCCTCGCTAAGATCTAAGCTATGGAAAGAACAGCACAAGAGACACAGGGTTTATACTAGTTCTGGCCACCATTGTGGTGTAATACCCTACTCTAGTTTGTGGTGTGGTGGATTGCCTCTTGGGCTGATGATAATGAGCAATACAAGGAAGAACAGCCTCGCGAAGGTCTGTTCTTGCCTGGGGTGATGAACTGCTAGGAGGAGTTCAGTCACCCTTCTCTCTCTCTCTCTCTCTCTCTCTCTCTCTCTCTCTCTCTCTGTGTGTGTGTGTGTGTGTGTGATGCTACTCGATCCGATCCCAGCTTGTTTCTGGATTGGCCGATTCGCCTCTACCCTGGGGGTGGCTAGTCCTATTTATAGGCAAAGGCCCTGGGCCTCTTCCCAAATATTGAGCAGGATGGGCGCCAACAATTGGCCATTTTGAAGGGGAACATCTGGTACACTTATCCTGACTAAAGTTGGTCCTCGCTTGCCAAAGGCTCTGGTGGTGACGCTAGCTTGGGCTCCACAATGACTTCCTCCCTGCCGTTGGGTTGGTCTTGGTCTCGTTGCACCGAAACGGGTGCCTTTGCTTGATGCTCTCGCCTGCACTTGCTCCCTTTGCACCAAAGAGGAAAGGAGGACACTGCGCGGGCTGGCGCTCGCCTGGCGCCCTTGGTCGTCATGGCTTGCGTCACGGGCACCTCGTGAGGTACCCCGCCTTGATCTCTCCACCTCCTCGCGAGCCAGCCTGATGAGGCCGTGCCTGAGGAAGCTCCGTGTCGTCTGTCTCGTGAGGCTTGGCCCCTCGTGAGGGTCTTGGGTCTGTGTTGATGAAGATGGGCCGTGATGGGCCCCTCCTCGAGCCACGCCACAGGCCGCAGGCAGGCAAGTCTGGGGACCCCCGTTCCCAGAACGCCGACAGGGTAGAACCCACGTCAAGGAGTAAATCCTTGGTATCTCTAAGATAAACATTTCCTTGCCCGGCAGCAGGCCTTTCCGTCTTCCCACATCGCTCGGCCTTTCTCACGCTTTTGGCGGAGGCAGGGACGAGGCGGGTTCAGGCTCCTCATTTCACCCTTTTGCTGCCGCGACTACGACCAAACCTGTCCCCAGGAACAAGCCCTAGGGCCTAGAGTTTAGGGGAGCACGATAGCTTTAGGAGGGAACGAGGTTTCACATACCTCAGTCCATAAGGGAATGCATGACAAGGGATGAAGAACTTATCTGAAGCTGAAGCCCCCGGCAATTCTGGTTTGCCGTGGGTAAATCTTTGCTCTTGCAGCACCCGGCAGTACTGGCTTGCTGGGGTCTAGATGCTGGTCTGTCCCCCTTCTTCTTTTCGTCCTCAAGTGATCCGGCAAGGATATCGGTGAGTCCTGCGAACCAATGAAGACAAAAGAACGGCAAAGAGACGCACACTCGACCTCTAAGCTAGGGGTTAGTCGCCGCTAAGCACTATCAACCCTAACCAAGGACGAGACTCGACCTAGTATGCATGCTATAACTTAGGGCTCCAGCGCTTCATTTATTTATGCTCAGGGTCTGCGCCTGGCTTTGTACCAAGGGTTACATGCAACATCGACAATGCTTGTACAAAAGGTGGCTTGCCACGGGTAGAACTTGCGAAGATGCTCAATGTTCTAGGAGTTACTCACCGGAACGGCATCTTCGGTCTCCAGGCGGACTGCGCTGGGCCTGGTGACTCGTATTACCCGATAAGGGCCTTCCCACTTTGGCGTCAACTTGTTGGAATTCTTAGCCGATTGAACGCGCCGAAGAACAAGGTCGCCTTCCTCAAGGCTTCGGGCATGGACCTTGCGGCTATGGTAGCGGCGCAAGGCTTGCTGGTAGCGTGCCGCTCCCACAGCCGCCCAAAGACGATCTTCCTCAAGGAGCATTGCGTCATCTTGCCGCAGTTGCTCTTGCTCAAGCTCATCATAAGCGAGAACTCGAGGTGACCCATATATGAGTTCAGTGGGGATAACTACTTCTGCCCCGTATACCAGGGCAAAGGGTGTCTGGCCGGTGGCTCGATTTGGCGTCGTCCTGATCGACCAAAGAACCGCCGGAACCTGATCGACCAAAGATCCCGCTCTTGTGCAGCCTGTCGAAGGTCTTGGTCCTTAATCCCCGCAGTACTTCAGCATTTGCCCTCTCATCTTGACCGTTGCTCCGCGGGTGAGCAACGGAAGCGAAACAGACCTTGCTGCCGAGGTCTTGGGTGTATTGCATGAAGGTGCGGCTTGTGAACTATGTGCCGTTGTCGGTGATAACCCTGTTGGGTACACCAAAACGGCATACTAGTCCCTTGAAGAACTTGACGGCTGACTGAGCTGTGACCTTCCTCACTGCCTCCACCTCCGGCCACTTTGTGAACTTGTCGATTGCAACATACAAGTACTCAAAGCCCCCGACGGCGCGGGGGAAAGGGCCCAGTATGTCGAGCCCCCAGACCAAGAAGGGCCAGGAGAGAGGAATGGTTTGAAGGGCTTGAGCTGGCTGATGAAGCTTCTTGGAATGGAACTGACACGCTTCATACTTGGTGACTAGTGTCGTCGCATCCTGGAGGGCGGTGGGCCAAAAGAAGCCTTGTCGAAATGCCTTGCCGGCAAGGGCCCTCGACCCAATGTGGGATCCACATATGCCTCCGTGTATCTCTGCCAACAGCTCCAGTCCTTCCTCTCGAGGGATACACTTCAATTTCACACCGTTCGGCCTCTTCCTGTACAGGACGTCATCGACGAACTGGTACATGGCAGAGCGACGGGCTACTTTTTCTGCTTCTTCCTGCTCCTCAGGAAGTTCCCCTGTTTGGAGGAATCGGACAGTATGCTGTGGCCACGCTGGAGCCTAGGGCTCGACGGTGAGGACTAAAGGTATTTCCTCCGCCATAGGAGCGGCTGTCTCGACGGCAAGAGCTTGATGCTCCGCTGGAGCTAGACGTCCCGTGGCGGGCTCAGTGTCCCTGGGAGTATCCTTGCCGGCGGCTCCGGGGAGCTCGGCGGGAAAGTACTCGCCGGGCCCTGATTTCCTCCTCTTGTTCTGCTCTGTTGATGGACCAACGGATGGCTGAGTTAGCTGAAGCACAAAGGTACCTAGTTCCACAGGTAGCTTGAGGGCAGCGCGTTTTGACAGGTAATCAGCGATATCGTTCTCCGCTCGGGGAACGTGTTCAGCCTGTATACCGTCGAAACGCTCTTCCAGCTTTCTCACTTCATCAATGTAGGCCTTCATCAACGGGCTCTAGTAATCCTTGTTGACTTGCTTGACGACGAGCTGTGAGTCACCCCTGACGATGAGTTTCTTGATTCCGAGGTCCGCCGCGATCCTAAGACCGGCAAGCAGTCCTTCGTACTCTGCCGTGTTGTTGGTTGACGCCTCCCTGGGGAAGTGCATCTGGACCACGTACTTGAGGTGCTCTCCGGTGGGCGCGACAAGCAGTACGCCAGCCCCGGCGCCTTGTAAGGAGAAAGCTCCATCAAAATACATGATCCAATCGCAACTTGCCTCCTTGCCGGGGAGAGCAGTCTCTTGGGCTTCTTCGTCAGGCGTTGCGGTCCATTCGGCGACGAACTCCGCTAGGACTCGGCTCTGAATCGTCGAGGTACTTTCAAACTTGAGGCCAAAGCTGGACAGCTCCAGTGCCCATTCCACAATCCTTCCCGTTGCATCGGGATTGTGCAATATCCATTGCAGAGGGAGGCGAGTGACGACAGTGATCTCGTGTGCCTGGAAGTAATGACGCAGCTTCCTCGAGGCCATAAGAAGGCCGAAGAGCAGTTTCTGCACGCCGGAGTACCTTGATCTAGCCCCCTGCAGGAGGGAACTAACAAAGTAGACCGGGTGCTGCATCATTTTCTTCTGTGGCAACACTTCAACTGGCTGTGTCGTCTCTGCATTAGTGGTGTCGGGCTCTGTCGCTGTCATTACCCCGTCGTCAACCTCTCTCTGCGCCACTAGTGCGGCGCTGACCACCTGGTTTGTTGCCGCCAGATATAGCAGCAACGGCTCCTGGGGCCTAGGCGCAACTAGTGTTGGCGTGGAGGAGAGGTACTTCTTCAAATCTTGCAATGCTGCTTCGGCTTCTGGCGTCCACTCCACCGGGCCCGCCTTTTTCAGGATCTTGAAAAAGGGAAGGGCGCGCTCGGCAGACTTGGAAATGAACCTGCGCATGGCGGCGACACAACCAGCAAGCCGACGCACATCCTTGATTCGCTTGGGTGCTTCAATCTGTTCTATACCTTGGATCTTGTCCGGATTGGCCTCTATCCCACGCTGTGACACAAAGAACCCGAGAAGCTTGCCGGACGGGACGCCAAAGATGTACTTCTCAGGGTTCAACTTGAGATTGATCTTGCGCAGGTTCGCAAATGTTTCTTGCAAATCTGGTATGAGGGTTGCCCTGTCCTTGGTTTTGACCACTATGTCATCCATATAAGCTTCCATATTTCTATGGAGATGGGGTTCAAAACCAATCTGGACCGCCCTTGCAAACGTCGAACCAGCACTCTTCAACCCAAAAGGCATCCATACGAAACAATACGTACCACATGGGGTGATGAATGTTGTTTTCTCTTTGTCTTCTCTTGTCATGAAGATATGGTGGTACCCGGAGTAGGCGTCGAGGAATGACAACAGATCACACACAGTCATGGAGTCAACAATCTGGTCGATGCGCGGCAACGGGAAGGGGTCTTTAGGACAAGCCTTATTGATATCTGTGTAATCAATACACAACATCCACTTCCCATTTGCCTTGCGCACTACGACCGGATTGGCCAACCACGTTGGATGGAGCACTCCTCTTACCAAACCCGTTGCTTCCAGTTTCCGGATCTCTTCCGTGATGAACTCTTGTCGTTCCAAAGCTTGCTTCCTGACCTTCTGCTTGACGGGCCGCGCATGAGGACAGACAGCAAAGTGGTGCTCAATCACCTCCCTGGGAACGCCGGGGATGTCGGAAGCTTGCCATGCAAACACATCGACATTCGCCCGCAGGAAGGTGACGAGCGCGTCTTCCTATTTTTCGCCAAGGGTGGAGCTTATGGTGAAAGCTCCTCCCGTGTCGTCCTCATTGACAGAAACCTTCTTGGTTCCTGGCGGTATGGCCCTGGGCTTCTTGTTTCCGCCGGTGGAGCTCTCTGGCACGTCCTCGACGGGAGCGCTACACTCCGAAGAGGTGCGCTTGCCAGAGTGGGTGCCCGAGGTCTCACCGGTCTTCTTCTTTTTCCCTCCCGGGGTCCCAGCGGCAGGAGCAAGTGCCCTAGTGGCGGCAGCTGCTGCAACTACTTGCTAGTATAGTTGGTCAGCGCAAATCAGCGCATCTTTCTTATCGGAGGGGATGGTGATGATCGTCACAGGTCCTGGCATCTTCAGGGTGTTGTAGGCGTAGTGTGATGCCGCCATGAACTTAGCCAGCGCTGGGCGGCCAAGGATCCCGTTGTAGGGCAAGAGGATCTTGGCAACATCAAACACGATCCTCTCCGTCCTGAAGTTCAGGTTGCTTCAAAAGTCACGGGCAGCGTGACCTTTCCCTTGGGTTGGCTCCTTCCCGGGTTGACCCCCTGAAACGTGCCCGTCTCTTCGAGGTCTCCATCAGGAATCTGCAGTTTCTCGATCACGGCAGGCAAGATCAAGTTCAGACCGGCCCCGCCATCGACTAGCATCTTCGTCACCTTGAGGTTGCGTATTGTTGGTGAAACCAACAATGGCAAGCACCCGACCATAGTAGTGCGATCAGGGTGATCCTCAGTGTCAAAAATGATAGGTGTGCTGGACCACTTCAGCGGCCTCTGGGCATCAAACGACGGCTCTGCTGTTGTAATCTCTCGCGCCCACTGTTTAAGCCGGCGGTGAGAAGTATGCAGTGAGGCGCCGCCATCGATGCACATGGCCTCTATAGCTTTCTGAAACTCTTGGTCACCGGATTCGTCGTCCTCTTCGTGATCGTCGACTTCTGGCTTTCTGTCACGGCCCCGGGCGGGCCTCTCCTATTGTTTATCCTTGCCGTGACGGCCCGCCTGGCCGTCGCACTTCTTGCCTAATCCCTCAGCACCGTCTTGGCCCTTCTCCTTGTCTCGCCTCTCATATTCAGCCCTCTGCTTCTCAGCGAGGAGCTCAACTTGTCGGCAGTCTTGGAGAGCATGGCCTTTGGTACGATGGATCTTGCAGTATCGCTTGTCGGAGTTTCTTGACTTCTCGGCAGCCGCCAAGGCCCGGCAGGCGACACATCCGGCAATTTCCTTCCCGGGGTCATCTGCCTTGGTTTTCTTGGTGGAGCCGGTGTCATCAGATCCCTCGACGGCAAGCACGACTTTACCTTTGCGCTTCCTATTGCGGCGCCGGCCTTTCTTCGCCAGAGCGGCAGTATACTCATCTGAGGAGTCGGTTTCCACGTCGGCATCTTCGCCGGGGTACTTCCTTCCCTCTTCAGCTCAGGCACATCTGTCAGCAAGAACATAGAGTTCTGCCACATCTTTCACCTTGTTCATTGCCAGCTCTTCGCGCATCTTGCGGTTACGCACGTTCTGATGGAACGCGCTGATGATGGCGGCAGGATGAACATCGGGGATGTTGTACTGTATCCGGCTGAACCTCTATATATACTTGCGGAGACTCTCGCCTCCCTTCTGGGGAATAACGTGTAGATCGCTTGCTTGGCCATGAGCTTGGTGACCGCCAGTGAAGGCGCCCACGAACTCATGGCACAAATCCGACCAGGAGGAAATGGAGTCTACCGGCAAGTGCATCAACCATGACATGGCGTTGGATTTAAGAGCCAACGGAAAGTAATTCGCAAGCACCGTATCATCGCGGGCTCCAGCAGCCTGCATCGCGATGGTGTAGATGCTGAGGAACTCGGACGGGTGGGTATTGCCGCCGTACTTTTCGCCCACGTCGGGTTTGAAGGTGCGGTGAGTGGGCCACTGGAACTGCCGCAGCTCATGGGTAAAAGCCGGACAGCCTACCTCGTAAGGCAGGCCTCCAGGGCTCTTCGGTGCCGGGTGGTCCACAACAGGCCCTGCTCGCCTGTCTGACTGGTGGCGCGCTCCGCGCCGGCGCTCGATAGTGGTTCGAGCGTCTTCATGTTCTCAATCCCGAAGGACCTGGTGCTGGTAACAGTGGATCCGCGGGTCGGACGATGCTATGGAGATTTCGTCGCCCGTAACGTCGCGAAGGGCACGCGTCCGCGGTACCGGGCGAGGAGGAGGCGAGTGCACCGTGGTCGCAGTGCCACCGGCTTTCCTGCCACTGGTACGCGGGACTCCGTAGGAGCGTCGACCCAGGGGCTCCGCCGGACTTGGTTCGTCTTTGTTGGCCACCGCAACAAGGCTTCGGATGGTGGCTCTCCATTCGTCGAGTTTCCCCGTAGTGGGAGGAAAATCGAGGAGCAACTGCGCGCGCGCCAGGGCTTCTGCTGGCGTCAGTGGCAGCGAAACCTGCACAGATCGCGACGCACTTTGACTTCTGACCATGTCATAAGGAGCTCTATCACGACCCCGCAGTCGCATGCCATCTTCACCAGCGCCTCGGCGAGCGGGCAGGTCTTCTACATCCCGGGAGTGGCGCTCGGGGCTCTTCCCGCGGCGACGCCCGGGGTCTTCGGTGTGATCACGCCATTCGTCGCGCGCCGCTTGAGAGGAGCGCGCCGTCGGCACCGGCGTGGGAGTCTTGGAAGCCCTCTCGTCGCCATCGGGCGGGGTGACAGCGATCCTGGAAGGCCCCGCGCCACCCGAGGAGGGCCCGTCTCCGTCTTTGGATTTGGCGGCATGCGGCCCGTTACCAGGCGCACGAACATCGCCGCCTCCCAAACTGCAGCTGCTGGGACGGTGTTGGTGTTCGCGAACAGCGCCCCAGGTCCTTTCTGCGATCTGTCCGCTGCTCGCCCGCGTCGGGACGGGATGCCCTGCTTCCGACGGGCCAACCACCACTGTCATCTTCTTCTTGGGCGCCATGACGATGAAGAAGCATCGAACTAACTGCTAAATCCGATTCTCACAACTGCGCCCCCTACCTGGCGCGCCAAAGATGTCGGTGGGAACGACACCTATGGGATCACAAGAATCCCTACTGCGGTTCCGGGGCACGGGGTTGTGAAAAGAGCGGAGCAAACAGGTAGCACACAGTTCCTTTACCCAGGTTCGGGCCGCAAGGATGCGTAAAACCCTACTCCTGCTTTGGTGGATTGTATATATGTGTTCTTGAGCTAGCTATGGGGCGTCGAGAGCTCCAAAAAGCCGAATCCTCTTCTTGGTCGCCTGGGGCCTCCTTTTATAGGGAAAGGGGTTGCCACAGTGGCACGCAGGAGGTGGAAAGGGTACAGTGATGCAAGGTTATCCCTCGCATTACATGACAAGGTGAATTTAATGCGCCTTGCTTAGGTGTCCTTGCTTTATCAGGGACGGGGGTAGGGATGGCAATTTTATCCATGGATCTGGATACCCATGGATACCCGACCCGGTTGGGCAAGGGTATGGAGCACATTTCTGCCCATGGGTCTGTGGATATGGATACCCACGAACAGCTGGGTTGGGCACGGTTATATTTTGTGCTCCATGTATATCCAATGGATACCCGTATGACATGTGGGGCCATATGCCAGTGACAGTAGAAAGAACGAATCAATGGGAAATGGCAAGCAATATGCAACTGGTGCCATAAGCTATATGCTGCAAAATCAACCTCTGGTATGTCGCACTTAAGGACTCATCGTATTACTTGTTGTCTACTTATGCATGTAGCTTATGTTGACATTTGTGAGTGAATGATGTTGAGTTAATTTGATCTTTGGGAAGGCTTCATGCTAACTTTTCTATGCCCATGGAGATCCATGGGTATGTGGGTATCCAGCGGGTTTGGGCATGGGCACAAGTTGTGCCCATGGATAATTTGGTGGATGGGCAGAGGGTAGGAAGATGGGTCATGGGTTGGATTTGGACCAGCTCCACCCGCCCCAAACCCGACCCATTGCCATCCCTAAACGGGGGAGAGCCATGTCTCGTCCGTCGCCGCTCCCTTTCGCGTCGACACGTGCCCTGTCCAGCGGTGCCTGCGATGCCATGTAGGCAGGCAGGCAGCTGAGGTGGCGCAGCGGTGGGTCTCCACGAAGATCTGCACGCCGCCACGCAGGTGCCTACCCAGCTGGTTGGGTCGGCAGCTGCATGCGAACGGTGGTGGAGGTGTGACTGGCGTGGGCCTGATGGTGGCCCCACGGGTGTTCATGGCAAGGGCCTTGCCTCGGCCCCGGCAAGGGTCTTGCCGGGGTCCCGGCAAGGGTCTTGCCATGACACCTGATGTCATCCCCGGCAAGGCTCTTGCCAGGGGCCTTGTGGTCCTCCTTGGCTGGGATCCCGCCAAGGATCATCATCTTCTAAAGTGTGTATCTGATCTTGAACGTCTTCACAAAGATCTGCATACCACCACGGGGATGCCTCCCGAATCCTTGCCCCATGGGGATAGTGGACTCAAGGGTGACCCGCTCCGTAGGTGTGGGGCGAGCTGCCACGGCAAGGGTCTTGTCGGGTTTGCTAAAACCGCCTCCCGGCAAGGATCTTGCCGGGGGGCCCGCTTCGTCCCCTTCGCTCTTTGTGGTCTTGGTCTTGGCGTCGTTTTGCTTCTCTTGAGCTTCGGCCTTACCTCGGCTCACCTCCCTTGCCTTGCTTAGTGCGGTGGTGTCCGTGGCTCAGACTGCCCGTGCACAGTTATAGGGGTACAAAAAGTGTACCCCTCTTTTTGTACACCGACATCCTGCCTTTGTCTCGTGCAAGGGTGTTGTAGCACACATCTCCAACAACGCAAGATTCATAATGTCTTACCCGAGTATCAGGACCCATTGCTAGTGAGTAAAGGGCATCATCAACTGCCTGCCATCCTCCCGCATCTTCTTAAACTATGGTTAGAAAATAGACAAGCTGGTCATCTTATGTACTCAATATATTAAAAAAACTGACAGTGCACTTCAAAAGCTTACATGGTTCTTGAACCATTTTGCAAATCCTGCCATAACCAGTTTGTCTATGTTTCTTGGATTTTGCGGCAGTAACTCCTCTTTGTAGATGCCGCACAACATAGTGATCGCATCAAACATCTAAATATATAATAATGTGCTGCAAGTTTAGTAGATTACAATGTATAAGCTGCAGTACTGCACTTACTTGATATAAGGTAGTATATCAGGACAATTATTCAACATATACCAAACCATTTTGTCCAAATCTTTAGGTTTGTCCTCTTGTCGACTCTTCCCTGTAACTCGAACAGAATAATCGAAAACATTGAGCCCGGGATTGTCTTCACCCACCTCTTTGCTAAGCTGATCAGCTGTTTTAATGTATTTTGAGCAGAATGTCAACGCTTCTGTAGCAATGTAGGCCTCTACAATGGAACCCTCGGGTCTAGCTCTGTTCCTAACATAACCCTTGAAAGTGCCTAGCCGCCTTTCAATAGGGTACATCCAGCCATACTGTAGTGGACCTCTAAGTAGTGCCTCATCAAGTAGATGAACAGCCAAATGCACCATCACATCAAAGAAGGCTGGAGGATATATCTTCTCAAGGTCGCATAGGATAGTTGGTATCTTGTCTCTAAGACTCTCCAAAGCATCTATCCTGATATTCCTACTGCAGAGTTCCCTGAAGAATTGTCCCAACTCTGCAACTGCTCTGTATAAGTCAGGGCGGCCCAATCCTCTCAGGATATCAGGTAAAACCCTTTGAAGTAGGACGCGGCAGTCATGAGTTTTCAACCCTTGTACCTTGTTTCCATCTGCACTGACTCTCCTTTCAGGGTTGGAAGCAAATCCATGTGGGAATCTCCCACGTGACAGGACCTCGCAGAATTCTTTTCTTTTTACCTTGTCCAAGACGTACACAGCTGGTGCCATATCCCATGGTTTACCTTCATCTTGCACCTGCAAATCCTTTCTCATACCCAGGTGTGTCAAATCAATCCTAGATTTTAAGGTATCTTTCGTCTTGCCTTCAATATTAAGAAGTGTGTCGATAATGCTGTCACATATATTTTTCTCGATGTGCATCACATCAAGATTATGCCGCAGATCCAAATCTTTCCAATACTCCAAGTCCCACAAAGTGGACCTGCGGGTAAATAAAAATCTCTCTTCTACCCTGCCACGCTTCCTTTTCCTGCTACCATTACCAGGATGGTTTCCTGGTGTAATATGCCTGGCCTTCTCTAATTCCACTTGCAACTCATCGGCGGTGAGCCTCTTTGGTGCATCACGGTTTTCATGCTTTGCATTGAACACATGTCTTCGGTATTTTCTAGGATGCGGCTTGTCCTTGGCAAGGAAACGGTGGTGTCCAATGTAACAGATCTTGCTAAGTATTGCGTATGACAATGGATTCCTGTCACAGTGAACACATGCATTGTAACCATGTGTCGTTCGCCCTGACATAGTGCCCAAAGCCGGATAATCATGGATGCACCAAATTATAACAACACGCAGAAAGAAATCAGCTGGTGGGCTACTATATAGGTCTCGAATGAGAACACCCTTCCCTAGCTGTTGAAGTTCCTCCACAAGAGGCTCCATGAACAAATCAAAATCCTTTCCAAGACTTTTTGGACCTAGGATGAGCAAGGCCATCATGTAGTTTGATTCTTTGGTGCAGACATTTGGAGGCATGTTGTAAGGGATAACAAGCACTGGCCACATGCTATATGTGGCGCTCTGGTGGCCAAATGGGTTAAATCCATCTGAAGCTAAGCCAAGTCTAATGTTTCTCGGGTCAGCAGCAAACTCTTTGTGTTTATCACTGAAGCTTTTCCACTCACTACCATGAGATGGATGGCTCATTACATTCTGATCTCTGTACTCCTGGTTCCTAGAATGCCACAGTACATCCTCTCTTGTTTCAACATCATGAAACAAGCTCTGCAATAATTGGAAAATGTCTCAGAACATTATGAGGAATCCTCTTCATAGCATCACCATCTTTCCATCTTGATGATTTGCATTTCGAGCATTCACTTAAGTTGGCATAATCCTTCAGGAACAGAACACAATTATTCTTACAAACATGAGTCATATCATATCCAATTCCAACTGCACGAAGGAAATTCTTCATTTTACTGTAGGTGTGTGGCAGCTCAGACGCATCTGGGAAAGATTCGCGGAAAGCAGCCAACATCACATCGAATCATTTGTTGGGCATCCACTCAGATGTCTTCACCTGAAGAAAGGTGACCATAGCTAAGAATACTGGCAGCTTATTTCCTGGGGTGACAGCAACGTTGCATTGTTCCAACATGCGGGCCCACCGTTTTTCTTCCGCAGGTGAAAGTTCACGGAATGCACGAGCATTTCGTAGCATTATTTCAATGTTGGTCAAACTCACTGGCTCCGCCACCACCACCTCCTCCTCCTCTTCCACCTAAGCATCAGGCAGATCAAGATGGTGATCTGCTGCTTCCACGTAGTCAATAACATTGACGTTCAGAGCTTCACCATGATGAACCCACCCAGTATATGTGACCACATCCCATACAAGTGTAGATGATTTTGAACAGTTGACTGGGGTCTTGTAACTGAATTCATACAATTGCTACACGAGCAGAGCACATCTGATTTTGGACCACCGTACTCAGCTCTGATAAAGTTCATGAAGTTTTCAACCCCCTCGACATATGCAGCGGAGAATCTATGAGCAGAAGTTATCCAAGTCCTGTCCATCTGTTAGACATACAAATTAGTTCTTCTACTAGATATTACAGGAAAAACATATATGCTTTTTTATGAAGTCCAGAAAAAATACCTAGGTCGATGTCTAAAGCTATGGCAAGATATTTGGACGAGCAGATCTAAGTAACGTAATATATGTAAAGCTAATTCAGCAAACAGATTTGAGTGCCAAATTATGGCACGTAGTTTCAGCAGTCAATGAGGCTGAGCACACAGCCATCGAACTATCGAAGGCCATCGCAGCAACAAAGATCGAGTATAAAACGGTGTATAGCTATTTCACCTAACAGATTGGCTACTAGACCATGGAAATCTACGTCACAATAAATATAGGGCAGGATATTTTAGCAACTAATCGGCCTTGGCATGCCATCTTAGCTAAGCAGATTGAGTGCAGAACAGGGCAAGGAAGCTTCTTAAGCAGAGCATATTGACAGTAAACTACTTCGGCAAAGTGAGATTAACAGCGTCTATCAGCTACCATTCAGCGCTACACCGACATGAATGGGGCCTCAGTCTAGAATGCGCGTACCGTGGGAGAAGCTGGCCGTCGTGCGTCTCCACATGAACGTCGCCTGCGGTGGTGCTGACCACCGTGCGCCTCCACAAGAACGTAGCTAGAGGTGGCGGCGCGGCTAGAGGACGGCAGTCTACAAGAGCGTATTGTGGGAGCAAGAGGATCGCCGAACCGCGGCGCCGACGTATCGGCGCGGCGGGGAGGGCGGCTTTGGCGGAGCGAATGGAGTGGAGGGGGACAGGGGGAGGAGTGTTTGGGGAATATTATTGGCTAGTTGGCCGAAGGGCGGTTGAATCGGATTTGGGGGAATTTTTTGGTGTGGGGGGGAGGATTTTCGTGCGGTGGGCGGGGGGAGTTTGGCGCATGGTCGGTTTCTCCAAGTGTAGTCCCACGTGTCAGTGAAGAGGCAAGCCGAAGCGCGTTCCGTTTGCGTGAGCCGTGTGTAGGACCGAACATGTGTGGGGTGCAATGCGACCGCGACAGGAGTGTTGTGAGTGTACCGCCTTTTTTACTTTTAAACTAGGTGCTTCGCGCCCCCTCAAAATGAAATTTGTTGCTTCGGGCGATCCATCGCTACTACTACTAGTAACCCGGTAATCCCGACAAAAACAGCGTGGCCGGGTCTTTCCCCGCGCGATATGCTGGGAGGTTGGCTTAGTTGGGTTTTTTAGGACGAGTAATGCTACACCTATGTAATCCCAGTTATGTAATTAACGTAATGTGAAACGTGTGAGTTGTTGATTGTAGATTGGGGGAGGGAGGGGCCCACCACCACGAAAATCAGGGGAGGATAGAGAGAGGCAATTTACGCTAACCCTTTCGTAGGTTCCCGTAGATGTAGAAAGATGTGAAATGCGTGAATGAGTAGTGGACATACTATTGGAGTGCCTAAGATAATTTGTGTATGTATAGACCCTATGTGTTTATTTTACTTCGCATGTTAGATTTGTCTCGGTTCAATAAAAAGCAGAGTTGGTGATGATGGTGTGCCTGTCATCCTGCAATATAGGCCGTCCGTTCTATATCTAACAGATAGGAAGGAAACTATGACAATTTACCCGCACTCCTCTCCACATTTGCAGATAAGGCTTTCCCTCGTTCATCCTTTTCTCACACAAGATCTTGATCTTCCGTGCAACGCACGGGTATCTTGCTAGTACTCCTACAATATGTATATTATTGTGAAAGTTCATATACACCGGCCAATATTAATGCAAACACGGCATATTTTCATTACATTTCAAACTTTTATAGGACAGAAAAATAAAAGAAACGCGGCCCTAAACCTATTCTACGGCGGCGACCGACGTCCTCCATCTGCGATATCTATGTACTGGGGCGGGGTTCAAGACCCGTGAAGTGAAGGTGCGGTCTCCGGCGAGGAAGAGTAGAACACGGGATACGGACCGGCCAGTTGGCACACCATGCCCTACCGCCTCCCATGCCCTACTCATCCTCGGAGGAGTCCCCGACCTCGGCGGTGCTGGACGTTGGACGGCGGCAAGTAGGACACGTGGCTGACGGTGCTCCCGTCGTGGGCCGCCAGCGTGGCCACCGCTTGTGCGGTCGCGTCCGCGTCCGGCTACACCGCTATTGCGTCGCGAGAGGCGACTTGAGCGAGGGCGGCGACCTCGAGCTTCATCCACGAAGACAAACTCTCCCACAGAGCGTTCGCACTTGCGGTCATGGTGGATGTGGTGCCAGGTAGGAGGACGATGCGCTATGGTGTGGAGGTTAGCTGGGCATTGCTGCTTTAAGTAGCGCATTGCGGTGAGGCCAAGCGTCCGGGTGCGTCATTAAGTCATCGGAGTTGGTTCCTCGGGCACCGAGCCTCTTAACGACTACATATGAACGGACGACATGAATGCGGGCAGCTGGCGCCGGCTGTGAACGCACCGCGCGATGGAGCGAGGGACGAGGGTTTTGGTGTGCCAGGGTAGTCAGCTGTGATCGTGGCAACGTTGGAGATGCCCTTTGCTCACATGCAATCCCCGCATGTCATTGAAAAAGCAAGATGACCCGGCATGGTCTCAGGTCCAGAGGATGCAGTTGGCCGCGCTACACCACTCCGCGGACGCGTCGCGGGGCCCCGTGCATCCTCGACGAGCTGGGTGTTGGGGTGTGTTTCGATTGTGGCCAAAGTGCACCTTACCAAAATTTTGGTCTTGACCCAAAGATTGGTCTTTGTTTGGATGGTTGCCATTTTTTGGCATGCCAATGAACTCTAGCCAACTCTAGTTCATTTTTCTTGCCAATGTCGGCCAAATCATGGGCAACCAATACCTCAACCAAAATTTTGGTCATGACCCAAATATTGGTCTTTGTTTGGATGGTTGCCCTTTCTTTGGCATGCCAATGAACTCTAGCCAACTCTAGTTCATTTGTCTTGCCAATGTCGGCCAATACCTCAACCAAAATTTTGGCTACCCAATGCTTTGATGGGGCAACCTTGGGCACAAACCAAACATACAGTTAGTCGTGCCACAGCACTAACGCCACCCTCAGCACACTGAAACCGACCGTGTCTAGCGACGATATGAGCGTGTCGCTCACCGCGGTCGCCGTGTCCAGAGGCGGTGCTGGAGCTGTGCCCCGTTGTTGGGCCCAACGACCCACATGAATTGTTGTCGGTCGCGAGGAGGTCATGGGCCAGCTCCTCCATTGGACTAGTCTGCGCTACGTCGTCCCGACGGGTATGCCCCACATGTCGGTTTCCCTATTTTCCCGGCCATATTCGAGCGTCAGTGCTCCGTGTTGCGCATTAGGCCTTTCACTATGTAGGCCAAGCGAGACAACTTATTGTTTATTTGAGCCGTTCAAGTATAATCATGTGGCATTGATACGTCTCCAACGTATCTATAATTTTTTATTGCTCCATGCTATATTATCTACTGTTTTGGACTATATTGGGCTTTATTTTCCACTTTTATATTATTTTTGGGACTAACCTATTAACCGGAGGCCCGGCCTAGAATTGTTGTTTTTTGCCTATTTCAGAGTTTCGGAGAAACAGAATATCAACCGGAGTCCAAACGGAATAAAACCTTCGGGAACGTGATTTTCTCACCGAACGTGATCCAGGAGACTTGGACCCTGCTCCAAGGAACAACCGAGGCGGTCACGAGGGTGGGGGGCGCGCCCCCCTCCTAGGGCGCGCCCCCCTGCCTCGTGGGCCCCCTGTTGCTCCACCGACGTACTCCTTCCTCCTATATATACCTACGTACCCCCAAACGATCAGATACGGAGCCAAAAACCTAATTCCACCGCCGCAACTTTCCGTATCCACGAGATCCCATCTTGGGGCCTGTTCTGGAGCTCCGCCGGAGAGGGCCGTCATCACGGAGGGCTTCTACATCATCATAGCCTCTCCGATGAAGTGTGAGTAGTTTACCTCAGACCTTCGGGTCCATAGTTATTAGCTAGTTGGCTTCTTCTCTCTCTTTGGATCTCACTACAATGTTCTCCCCCTCTCTCGTGGAGATCTATTCGATGTAATCTTCTTTTTGCGGTATGTTTGTTGAGATCGATGAATTGTGGGTTTATGATCAAGTCTATCTATGAATAATATTTGAATCTTCTCTGAATTCTTTTATGTATGATTGGTTATCTTTGCAAGTCTCTTCGAATTATCAGTTTGGTTTGGCCTACTAGATTGGTTTTTCTTGCCATGGGAGAAGTGCTTAGCTTTGGGTTCAATCTTGCGGTGTCCTTTCCCAGTGACAGAAGGGGCAGCAAGGCACGTATTGTATTGTTGCCATCGAGGATAACAAGATGGGGTTTTTATCATATTGCATGAAACTATCCCTCTACATCATGTCATCTTGCTTAAGGCGTTACTCTGTTTTTAACTTAATACTCTAGATGCATGCTGGATAGCGGTCGATGAGTGGAGTAATAGTAGTAGATGCAGGCAGGAGTCGGTCTACTTGTCTCGGACGTGATGCCTATATACATGATCATACCTAGATATTCTCATAACTATGCTCAATTTTGTCAATTGCTCAACAGTAATTTGTTCACCCACCGTAGAATACTTATGCTCTTGAGAGAAGTCACTAGTGAAACCTATGGCCCCCGGGTCTATTCTCATCATATCAATCTCCATCACTTTAATCTTTCTTTGCTTTTTACTTTGCTTTTTACTTTTCACTTTGCATCTCTATATCAAAAATACCAAAAATATTATCTATCAGATCTCACTCTCGTAAGTGATCATGAAGGGATTGACAACCCCTAATCGCGTTGGTTGCGAGTAGCTATCGTTTTGTGCAGGTACAAGGGACTTGAGCGTAGCCTCCTACTGGATTGATACGTTGGTTCTCAAAAACTGAGGGAAATACTTATGCTACTTTGTTGCATCATCCTCTCCCCTTCGGGGAAATCCAACGCAGTGCTCAAGAGGTAGCAAGAAGAATTTCTGGCGCCGTTGCCGGGGAGTCTACGCAAAAGGTCAACATACCAAGTACCCATCACAATCCCTATCTCTCGCATTACATTAGTTGCCATTTGCCTCTCGTTTTCCTCTCCCCCACTTCACCCTTGCCGTTCTATTCGCCCTCTCTTTCCCAATCTCCTTCTCCTTCTCCTTCTCCTTCTCTTTCTCCGTTTGCCTTTTTCTTGTTTGCCTTTTGTTTGCTCGTGTGTTGGATCGCTTGTTTGTCACTATGTCTGAAATTGGGGAAGTTATCGCCGATATGGGCGATAACAATAACTTAGAAAATTCTGATGCTCCTGCTGAAGAACCCCCTACCTATCATACAAAAAGATTTCGTGTCGGTAGTGGTAATATTATTGGAAAAGGAGTTATTCAAGATTTATTTACTTGTGCCGGTGCTTTGCCTTCTATGGGCGGTTCTATTCTTCATAGAACTAGTAGTCTTGCGGATTCTACTATTAAAAAACCTATGGGGAGAATTAATGATATTCTTATTGTTGCAAATAGGAATTATGTGCCCGTAGATTTTATCGTTCTTGATATAGATTGCAATCCGTCTTGCCCTATTATTCTTGGTAGACCTTTCCTTAGAACGGTTGGTGCAATTATTGATATGAAGGAAGGGAATATTAGATTTAAATTTCCATTAAAAAAGGGCATGGAACACTTCCCTAGAAAGAAAATAAGATTTTCATATGAAACTATCATGAGAGCCACTTATGGATTGCCTACCAAAGATGGCAATACCTAGTTCTATCCTCGCTTTTATGCCTAGCTAGGGGCGTTAAACGATAGCGCTTGTTGGGAGGCAACCCAATTTTGTTTTTTGTTTTTTTTGTTTTTGCTTCTGTTTAGGAATAAATAACCTATCTACCTTCTGTTTAGATGTGGTTTTGTGTTTTAATTAGTGTTTGTGCCAAGTTAAACCTATAGGATCTTCTTGGATGGTAGTTATTTGATCTTGCTGTAATTTCCAGAATCTTTCTGTTCACGAAAACAATTGTTAAAAATCACCAGAATGTGATAAAGTACTGATTCAAATTGCTGCTGATCAATAAACAAATTGTCTAGGTCATCCTATTTTGGTAGTTTTTTTGGAGTTCCATAAGTTTGCGTTAGTTACAAATTACTACAGACTGTTCTGTTTTTGACAGATTCTGTTTTTCGTGTATTGTTTGCTTATTTTGATGAATATATGGCTAGTAAAATAGTTTATAATCCATATAAAAGTTGGAATACAATAGTTTTAACACCAATATAAATAAATAATGAGTTCATTACAGTACCTTGAAGTGATTTTTTGTTTTCTTTCTCTAACGGAGCTCACGAGATTTCTATTGAGTTTTGTGTTGTGAAGTTTTCAAGTTTCGAGTAAATTCTTTTGATGGATTATGGAACAAGGAGTGGCAAGATCCTAAGCATGGGGATGCCCATGGCACCCCCAAGATAATCTAAGGACACAAAAAAGTCAAAGCTTGGGGATGCCTCGGAAGGCATCCCCTCTTTCGTCTACTTCCATCAGTAATTTTACTTGGAGCTATATTTTAATTTACCACATGATATGTGTTTTGCTTGGAGCGTCTTGTATTATTTGTGTCTTTGTTTGTTAGTGTGCCACAATCATACTTGTTGTACACACCTATTGAGAGAGCCATATATGAATTAAAATTTGATAGAATACTCTATGTGCTTCACTTATATCTTTTGAGATATGTAGTTTTGCTCTATGTGCTTCACTTATATCTTTTGAGCGTTATAATTTTGCTCTATGTGCTTCACTTAGATGTTTTAGAGCACGGTGGTGGATTTGTTTTAAAGAAACTATAGATCTCTCATGCTTCACTTAGATCATTTTGAGAGTCTTAATAGCATGGTAAATTGCTTAATAATAATATGCTTGGTATTCAAGATTTGTGAAACTTTCTTTTGAGTGCGTTGAATACTAAGAAAAGATTGAAGCATGATAATTGTTTTGAGATATGAAGATGGTGATATTAGAGTCATGCTAGTTGAGTAGTTGTGAATTTAAAAGAATACTTGCGTTGAAGTTTGTGATTCCCGTAGCATGCACGTATGGTGAACCGTTATGTGATGAAGTCGGAGCATGATTTATTTATTGATTGTCTTCCTTATGAGTGGCGGTCGGGGATGAGCGATGGTCTTTTCCTACCAATCTATCCCCCTAGGAGCATGCGTGTAATACTTTGCTTTGATAACTTCTAAATTTTTGCAATAAGTATATGAGTTCTTTATGACTAATGTTGAGTCCATGAATTATATGCACTTTTTCCCATCCTTCCACCATTGCTAGCCTCTCTAATACCGCGCACTTTTCATCGGTATCATACACCCACCATATACCTTCCTCAAAACAGCCACCATACCTACCTATCATGGCATTTCCATAGCCATTCCGAGATATATTGCCATGCAACTTTCCACCGTTCCGTTTATTATGACACGCTCCATCATTGTCATATTGCTAGCATGATCATGTAGTTGACATCGTATTTGTGGCAAAGCCACTATTCATAATTCCTTCATACATGTCACTATTGATTCATTGCATATCCCGGTACACTGCCGGAGGCCCACATAGAGTCATATTTTGTTCTAATTATTGAGTTGTAATTGTTGAGTTGTAAGAAAAATAAAAGTGTGATGATCATCATTTTTAGAGCATTGTCCCAAGTAAGGAAAGGATGATGGAGACTATGATTCCCCCACAAGTTGGGATGAGACTCCAGACGAAAAAAAAGAGGCCATAAAAAAGGGAAAGGCCCAAATAAAAAATGAGAGAAAAAGAGAGAAGGGGCAATGTTACTATGCTTTTACCACACTTGTGCTTCAAAGTAGCACCAAGATCTTCATGATAGAGAGTCTCCTATGATATCACTTTCATATACTAGTGGGAATTTTCATTATAGAACTTGGCTTGTATATTCCAATGATGAGCTTCCTCAAATTGCCCTAGGTCTTCGTTAGTAAGCGAGTTGGATGCACACCCACTTAGTTTCTTTTGTTGAGCTTTCATATACTTATAGCTCTAGTGCATCTGTTGCATGGCAATCCCTACTCACTCACATTGATATCTATTAATGGGCATCTCCATAGCCCGTTGATACGCCTAGTTGATGTGAGACTATCTTCCCTTCTTTTTGTCTTCTCCACAACCACCATTCTATTCCATATATAGTGCTATATCCATGGCTCATGCTCATGTATTGCGTCAAGATTGAAAAAGTTTTGAAAATGTTAAAGTATGAAACAATTGCTTGGCTTGTCATCGGGGTTGTGCATGATTTAAATACTTTGTGTGGTGAAGATAGAGCATAGCCAGACTATATGATTTTGTAGGGATAACTTTCTTTGGCCATGTTATTTTGAGAAGACATGATTGCTTTGTTAGTATGCTTGAAGTATTATTATTTTCATGTCAACATAAACTTTTGTCTTGAATCTCTTGGACCTGAATATTCATACCACAATTAAAAAGATTTACATTGAAATTATGCCAAGTAGCACTCCGCATCAAAAATTCTCTTTTTATCATTTACCTACTCGAGGACAAGCAGGAATTAAGCTTGGGGATGCCTGATACGTCTCCAACGTATCTATAATTTTTTATTGCTCCATGCTATATTATCTACTATTTTGGACTATATTGGGCTTTATTTTCCACTTTTATATTATTTTTGGGACTAACCTATTAACCGGAGGCCCAGCCCAGAATTGCTGTTTTTTTTCTTATTTCAGAGTTTCGGAGAAACAGAATATCAAACGGAGTCCAAATGGAATAAAACCTTTGGGAACGTGATTTTCTCACCGAATATGATCCAGGAGACTTAGACGCTGGTCCAAGGAACAACCCAGGCGGTCACGAGGGTGGGGGGCGCGCCCCCTGCCTCGTGGGCCCCCTGTTGCTCCACTGACGTACTCCTTCCTCCTATATATACCTACGTACCCCCAAACGATCAGATACGGAGCCAAAAACCTTATTCCACCGCCGCATTTTTCTGTATCCACGAGATCCCATCTTGGGGCCTGTTCCGGAGCTCTGCCGGAGAGGGCCGTCATCAGGGAGGGCTTCTACATCATCATAGCCTCTCCGATGAAGTGTGAGTAATTTACCTCAGACCTTCGGGTCCATAGTTATTAGCTAGTTGGCTTCTTCTCTCTCTTTGGATCTCAATACAATGTTCTCCCCCTCTCTCGTGGATATCTATTCGATGTAATCTTCTTTTTGCGGTGTGTTTGTTGAGATCGATGAATTGTGGGTTTATGATCAAGTCTATATATGAATAATATTTGAATCTTCTCTGAATTATTTTATGTATGATTGGTTATCTTTGCAAGTCTCTTCGAATTATCAGTTTGGTTTGGCCTACTAGATTGGTTTTTCTTGCCATGGGAGAAGTGCTTAGCTTTGGGTTCAATCTTGCGGTGTCCTTTCCCAGTGACAGAAGGGGCAGCAAGGCACGTATTGTATTGTTGCCATCGAGGATAACAAGATGGGGTTTTTATCATATTGCATGAAACTATCCCTCTACATCATGTCATCTTGCTTAAGGCGTTACTCTGTTTTTAACTTAATACTCTAGATGCATGCTGGATAGCGGTCGATGAGTGGAGTAATAGTAGTAGATGCAGGCAGGAGTCGATCTACTTGTCTCGGACGTGATGCCTATATACATGATCATACCTAGATATTCTCATAACTATGCTCAATTCTGTCAATTGCTCAACAGTAATTTGTTCACCCACCGTAGAATACTTATGCTCTTGAGAGAAGCCACTAGTGAAACCTATGGCCCCCGGGTCTATTCTCATCATATCAATCTCCATCACTTTAATCTTGCTTTGCTTTTTACTTTGCTTTTTACTTTTCACTTTGCATCTCTATATCAAAAATACCAAAAATATTATCTATCATCTCTATCAGATCTCACTCTCGTAAGTGACCGTGAAGGGATTGACAACCCCTAATTGCGTTGGTTGCGAGTAGCTATCGTTTTGTGCAGGTACGAGGGACTTGAGCATAGCCTCCTACTGGATTGATACCTTGGTTCTCAAAAACTGAGGGAAATACTTATGCTACTTTGCTGCATCATCCTCTCCTCTTCGGGGAAATCCAACGCAGTGCTCAAGAGGTAGAAGGCGTTTGCTTATTTCTCATTCCTCTCCAACCCTCTTCTCCATCGATCATGTCGCCCTCCAGTCGAGTCCATCCTCCCGCATGCCTCATTTGAACATTCCACCGAGTATCATTCGCATGTACCCACCCTAGTCCTCTGTCAGTAGATCTCTGGACCCCGAGATGAAATCGAGAGGGAATGAGTGGGGGCACGTGATACCTCAGGCGGATTCAAAATTTTGAACCGGTGATCATAGCATCCGCAAATCATATATAAAGGGTATTCAATGTTCGTTTCGTTTTTGAACGTACAATATACTCCCTCCTATCCTTTCTAGTTTACATATAAGTTTTATGTGTAGTCAAAGTATCTCTACTTTGATCAAAAAGGTATCAACATTCAACAGCGCCCAATCAATATTGTTAGATTCGTACGTACTCCTAGATTTGTACTCGAGATGGTTTCCAATTTGACTATTGACAAGATTAATAGTACATGAGATGAATAATGTGAAAATTATATCATTGGAAACTCCTTTCACATACGAATTTGACTGTATGCTTTGTGTAAGTTGCATGTCATATATTATTACTCTAACATTTTGTCAAAGTTAACCTCGAAAAACGCATTAGACCCTGTATGCTTTATGTAAGTTGCCTGTCATATATTGTTACTCTAACATTTGTGTAAGTTGCATGTCATATATTATTACTCTAACATTTGGTCAAAGTAGTATAGTGGAAGTGGATCCTCTAACGTAGGTATCCCTGCCTTACCCTCCCTTTCGGTCACTTGCTGGCGGACCCCATGCTTGCGAGGCCCCGCATGTCAGTTACTCAATGGGTTCGGCCACGTCAGGGGATCCTCATCCATAGTATACTCCCTCTGTTTTTATCTACTCCGCATAAAACGGAGGGAGTGGTGGTATAATAAATGACGCGGGCGGGGGAGGGGGAGGGACGTCGGTTTGCTCTCAACTGCGGACCCACAAGCGAGCGAAAATGGAAAACGGAGGGCGTTCCATTCGGTGAGCGACGTGGAGGGTCCAGTGTGCCGGGCTGCAACACGAATGCGACAAGAGCGATGTACAGTCAAAACCGATTGACCGGTCGTCACCGGAACCACTATTCACACCAGAACCTTTGCTGCTCGGCCTACGCCAGCCACTGCCCTAAAACCACACCAAATCTCCAGCCCATCCCCCACCTTTCGATCCCCTAGCCCGCATCAAGCGTCCCCTAGTTCGCCGGAAAGCCATGGTGCGCCGCAAGATCACTTACTGCAAGATGCTGACGCCGGAGCGCCGCGCAGAAATCACGGCGGCGGTCGGCGCCACAGACCTCCGTTCCCAAGCTCACTTTGCGGCGGGCCAATCCCCGAGTTCTCTGGAGCCAAGCTACGAGGAGGAGGAAGCCGATCCAATGGATCCTATGTCTCCTAACCCTTCTTTCCTTCTTCCTCACCTCTTCTTCTTCCCCAACAGACCACCGCACGGGCCGTATGGATACTCCCCAACATGCGGTTGGATAAACATACTCTATGAACGAAAATTATGTGTCAGCGATAGGATGGTTGAGTTTGGTTTGTTCACATGCGACAGCACATGTTAGTGAGGGTGTGTTCCCTTGGTTGGGTTTGCGGCGTGAAGGAGCGACTGTGTGAGGGTGCGGTGCGACCGCGGCGTGCAGGAGCGACCGTGTGAGGGTGCGGTGCGACCGGGACAGCCGTGTGCAAGTGCACCTCCTTCTCATTTTGAAAACTTTAGGAAAGCTTGGCAAAAATGTGTGGCGAAGTTTGGCAATGCAAGGCCTAGAACCAAACAGGATAAGTACGTACGTACTAGGAGTACTAGTGTTAAAAAAGAAAGGCGGGGTTTTCCTTCACGGGATTTAATCGATACAAATCCTTGTTTCACGTGTCAATTAATGCATATTTTTTCTCCAAAGACCAAAGAGCTAACCATCTCACTCCTCATCGCTTGATTAATGCAGCACCATGCAAACCAACCTTCTCACTTCCGCATGCATGCAGTGGATATTAATGTCCTTGATTGCTAACCCCATCAATTTTGCCTCGATTAGTGTTAGTGGCCCTTTGCAAATTGTAATTTTGATATATTGGTCTTGTGTACAAAAAAATGGAGGTAGTAACTATATTTGACTTACTTCCCCATTGCAGTGATGTCGACGATATCTTTTTTTTGGTGGTCTGGCGAAGTGCGTTCGACGGAGAACACCATTGAGGGAGACCACGGTAAGTCGTTCGCAAGTGCCGCCTGTAAGCCGAGACAACTGCTTTATTTGCATCCAGGAAGTCTTTTACTAGTACTACTAGGAGTACTAGTGCGGTGAGATGGTTTCTCGAAGAAGACGATGGAGAAGCGGAGTCAGCGAAGAGTGAAATAATGGTTGCTTCGTCCATGCTTTTGTGATTTGACGCCTCACTGCTTTGTGATTTGTGATAGAAGGGATAGGGGAGTAGACTCTATGCTCTATACTGTACTACATGCATCCAAGCATGGGAGAAAGAGGAGAGACGTTGCATTTTTCTATTCCTTCAATTAATCAATCAATTAGGGAGCTTCGGTTCCATCTTTTTGGCTTTGGCAACACCGTCCACAATGGTTCCCACGATGCCAAAAGCTATTTTCACACTTGGCTACACATTGTGGATGCCCTTAATTGTACCACTTGGTTTTGCTCCTGTGTGCTATCTATACAATCTCAGTTATATTGATCTAAAAAATTATAGAATCAAGATTAGTAAAAAGGAGGTGATTTTGCCGCGCGGATGGCGGGGGAGGTTTCTTATTTGAGCAATGCTACATCCACATAATGGTTTACGTAAAGTTACGAACTGATGTGATGTGGGACTATTTGATTGGATTAAAGGAGAGGATTAGGCCCACCCCACCTGAAAGTCAGGGAGGCATATATAGATTAGATGGAAAGTATACGTAGCAGCTACGTAGCCCTTTGTAAGTCTAGGATTAGGCTTCTTATTTTCGGAGGATGTTGTCCTGGCGGTTTGCTAACATGCGGTCCCACGTGTCAGTGCTTTACCAAGCTGATCCGCGTCCCACATGAGGCAGAACAACGGCAGAAGTAACACATGGTTAAGTTGAAGAAGATGAGGGAGAAGCGGATTCAGCAACGAGTGAAAATGATGGTTGCTTCGTCCCTCCAACTTAACTGCGGGAAAGGTGCAGCTTTGTGATTTGACGCCTCATTGCTCATTACTACGTCGGCGCCATGACTGGGGTGCTTCACCCCGGCTGCTCTGCACTGTATTCCGGTATGGCACGTGGACCCGGTAGCTTGATGTCCCACATGTCGGCGAAAGGGACTAGAAGATTTATGAAAGCGAGCGCTCCACTCTTACGACGAAGGAGTAGACGACACGACGGCCCAGTGAACTGTCACTTGTACTATATAGTACTATAATTTTGTTGTTTCGCACAATCCATCGATACAAACCCGATTAAACAGGAAAGGGCGGGATTTTTCCCGCACGGTAGATGATACTGGCCATACATTTCAAAGGCAATTTTAATGTATGCAAACTGAATAATTATAAGTAACAATATGATATCTAGTAAAACTAAAAACACATATGATTTATTGTGTTAGAGTGTAGTAGTAGTGATGTATTGCATAGTTGTTAGATGTAACATGCGAGAACGTGTAGAGATGTAGTTTTGGAGGGCCTACAGAGAGAAAAGCGTAATACGGTCACCGAACTTCAGAATAAGCTGATTACGGTCACTATATACATTTTGCGGTAATTACACGGTCACTTGCTCACAGTTCAGCATCGGATTGCACTCTGTTGACCGGCCAAATAGTCTGCGTGGCGCCATGTTGACTAGTTAAATTGACCATGTTCCTTGTGGGTCCCACCTGTCAGTTCGCATAGGCAAAAGGTCAGATAAACACAAATTTACGCAGGCGCGACAAGGCTCCAACCGGTGCGCGGGAATCACCTGGTTGTGTATGTGTCTGTCAGGGCCTGATGTGTGCGCATGCACGTGTAGGTTGAGCACTTGAGCGTGAGAGTGTGTGTTGGCCGTGTGGTGTACTGGTGTGTGCATGCATGCGTGCGTGTGTGCATGTGAGTGTTGCGTGCGTGCGTGCGTGTGAGTGTTGCGTGCGTGCGTGGCTGCGTGTGTACGTGTGAGTGTTGCGTGCGTGCGTGGGTGCATGTGTTTGTGCGAGTGATGCGTGGATGCAGTTCGTGTGCATGCGTGCGTGTGTGTATAATCACCACACCAGCTCTTATGTGTTAAAACAGACGGCTCAGCATACCAATACAAGACCACCTTGTCCGCTGTGCCCGCGGTCATGACTTCGAACCACCGTCCAAATATTTTTTTGTCATTTGTTTTCATTCTTACTAGCAAGATGCCCGTGCGTTGCACGTAACATCATGATGCATTTGTATGACTTGTTTATCTTGTGAGAGAAAAGGATGAACGAGGGAAGGCCTTATTTGCAAATGTGGAGAGGTGTGTGGGTACCTTTTTGCAAAATTGCCGTAGTTTCTTTCCTATCCGTCAGATATAAATCGGACGGCCTATATTGCAGGATGGCAGGTACACCATCATCACCAACTCTGTTTTTTTATAAGAATCTATTTTATGTATTTTATAAGAGTGTAGATGTAGAGTAGATACAAGTCGACAGGTGGGCACGATGGTAGTGAGATAATGTGATGCAACACTAGAGGTGCCACGTGGAGCGTTTAACTGGTCAACTAGTCATGTCATGAGCAAATACAAAGTTGTACGGTGAGCCCGTGACTGTATAATAACCACTAAACGTAAATGGTGACCGTAATGAGTGGATTCTGAAGTCCAATGTACGTATCGTGCTTTCGCTTCAAATACAATGATCGTCATTGCATATATCGCGAGAGAAAGATGAAACATGCGTGATTTTTCTGGGGGCTTACTTTTAGAGGACCTTGAGATGGTTCTGTGTGCATACGTGAAAGCGGCGTACAGGGGGGGTATGCGATGGAGAGAGAGATGCTCTTTGTTTCTCTTTATTATGACTAACTTTGTATATACTATAAAAATATACAAATTCAGAGTGCGGAATAAATATCATTGTGGGCACCATGCAATGCAAATTAGCGTTCGTACTCCTCCATATAACTTTGTAATGTTGTATATATGTAGAAACTCTAAAATAATTTTTTGGCCACACTTTATTCGAAAGGAATATTGTATGCGAAATAAACGTGAAGAGAGGGCTTTTTAGATCAATGGGGTACGTGATGTAACATGTGTGAATGTGTAGTTGATGCATTTGGCGGGGCCTAGAGAGGTATGTGTGTGTATTACGTATTCGAGAGAGGCATGGATAGAGGGGCCGACGGGGGGGGCGTGGGAGAGATAGCACGAGAAATGAGAGTGGTCTAGAGAGAGAGACGAATATGACGTCACAACAAGAGATTCCATTCCCTTGAGTGTGTATATGCAAGGGGGAGGGAATAGAGGCACCAGGAGAAATTTTCTGTGTGTGTGGTGTTTGTGTCGGTATGTGTGGGTGTGAGAAGATAATGAGACCTGGGGGCAGAGGGTGTGTCACCGCGTGAGGTCCGGTGGGTCGAGGTGAGGCCCTTCGCTCGGTTCCGTCCTGCGCCACATTGGTCGGCCCGTGACGCATTGAGGAAGACCCATGGATGACTAGTCATACAAGACAAAGATAGCAGAATTGTGAAGGACTTTGTGTCCACTGACAAAGCCGGCTAGGATTTGTAACCCTAGGTTCTCAGACTAAGGTAACCCATTTATCTCTGATATTACTATTCATCCAACCTAACTTTAAGGGGCATCCTACAGAATGCTCTGCTAGAATCATACTCGTCGATTAGGAAGAGAGGTGTGAGACAATGCGTGAGAGACAGGCGTAAAGATAATGTGCGTACATGAGACACGTAGGCAGGTCCATGTATATAGAAAGGGTCGATGAGGATTGTGCGTGTGTATGTTTGCGAGAGGAAGAGTGCTTGTGATAAAGGTTAGTGAAAACAGTTGTAAATGGTTACGAGAGGGAGGGAGGGTTATATCTAGAGCATGTGTGCGAGAAAGACACCTCGGGAGAGAGTGTGTGAGCATGTGTGAGAGACCACCGATGGAGAGTAAAACTACACGTAAAACACTGCTCTACACATTGATTAAAGATATAAATTGTATCCAAATATTAGGATGGGATCATGATATTTGCAATTCGCGTAAGGAGCGGTCATTGATCCATCATACATCTAGATTCTATCGAATTTGAGCATGTCTATGTTATTATTCGACACAATTGATCCACATAGTTAGTATTTTGAACTCCAGACAATGCATCGCTTTAGCAATCGAATATAAACGTGAGTATAGTTGATGTTGTGTGTGTAAAGCACATTATACATACAAAAGTTACACAATGGACATTATAAATAGCTAACTATGAACTAGCATACATTTGAATTCAACTTAAGGTGGTTTAAAATAATCGAATTCAACATGAAGTCCATTCAATTATTTGAATTTGATATCATGGCATTTGTAAACCATACCTAAATTATGGGGGCACCAATCTTTGCTCTGATTTTGTACATAATAGCATATGTAGTCGTGTACAAAATAGATTCAAATTTAGCTCCTCCATTCCAAAATAATCGTAGTTATAGGATTTTCAAGTGTCAAAATTTCAAAAAGAAGCGGATAATTTAATGAGGTTTTCAAACATACAAGGTCAAATATAACATTGTCTATTTAGGTCAATCCTCATAGTTCAAGAGTACTCTAAACGTGAATGCTTGTGTTTCAAAATTTCGAACGAAGCGCCAAAAGAGCCTCTACTCGCCCGAAACCGTGTGAGACCAATGTTTGGTAGTACAAGGAAATTACTTTTCTAATAACTCCGACCCGTGAAACCTACCGGCCCGACGTCCAAAGGTCTAAACCGGGGTAGGTATGTAGCTTCATCTAGACGCCACGCAACCGCATCCGAAAATCATTCATACACAATGGCCGCCTAAGCACACATGCACGCGGCCGAAATCGCTCTCGCCCACTATTTGGGACACCTGGGATTACTGTAACGCCCTCGATGCGGCTATATCTCCCACGTGTCGAGGCACGACTTAGAGGCATAACCGCATTGAAAGCAATGTCGCAAGTGAGGTAATCTTCGCACAATCCATGTAATAAATAAGGGAAAAGATACATAGTTGGCTTACAATCGCCACTTCACACAAGTACATAAATAACATCCATCAAACAGATTACACTCATGGTCCGACTACGGTACCAAAATGAAAGAAGACTACCCCAAATGCTTAACAGATCCCCGGATCACCCAACTGGGCTCCACTACTGATCATCTGGAAAAGAAACATAGTAACGGCCACGTTCCTCATCGAACTCCCAAGTGAGCTCGGTCGCGTCATCAGCATTGACATCGTTGGTACCTGCAATTGAGGTGATAATATCTGTGAGTCACGGGGACTCAGCAATCTCACACCCGCGAGATCAAGACTATTTAAGCTTAAAGGTGGGAAAAGGATATTGAGGTGGAGCTGCAGCAAGCGACTAGCATATGGTGGCTACAGCGCAAAAGAGAGCGAGAAGAGAAGGCAAAGCACGGTCGAGAAGCTAGAAATGATCAAGAAGTGATCCTGAACAACCTACGTCAGGCATAACTCCAACAACCGTGTTCACTTCCCGGACCCCGCCGAGAAGAGACCATCACGGTTACACACGCGGTTGATGTGTTTTAGTTAAGGTCAACTTCGGGTTTTCTACAACCGGACATCAACAAATTCCCATCTGCCTCATAACCGCGGGCACGGCTTTCGAAAGATTATACCCTGCAGGGGTGTCCCAACTTAGCCCATGATAAGCTCTCACGGTCAACGAAGGATATTCCTTCTACCGGGAAGACCCGATCAATCTCGGAATCCCGGACTACAAGACATTTCAACAGCAATAAAACAAGTCCAGCAAAGCCGCCCGATTGTGCCGACAAATCCTGATAGGAGCTGCACATATCTCGGTCTCAGGGCACATCCGGATGAACACTCCGTACAACTAAAACCAGCCCTCGAGTTGCCTCGAGGTGGCGCTGCAAAGGGCTCTAGTTTGGACCAGCAATCGAGGGAGAACTGGCCCGGGGGTTTAAAATAAAGATGACCCTTGAGTCTGCAGAACCCAAGGGAAAAAAAGGCTAGGTGACAAATGGTAAAACCAATGTTGGGCCTTGCTGGAGAAGTCTTATTCAAGGCGAACTGTCAAGGGGGTCCCATAAATCACCCAACCGTGTAAGGAAGGCAAACTCCGGGAACATAACACCGGTATGACGGAAACTAGGGTGGCAAGAGTGGAACAAAACACCAGGCATAAGGCCGAGCCTTCCACCCTTTACCAAGTATATAGATGCATTAATTAAATAAGAGGTATTGTGATATCCCAACAAGTAAACATGTTCCAGCAAGGAACAACAAGTCCATGTTCCAACAAGGAACAAACTTCATCTTCACCTGCAACTAGCAACGCTATAAGAGGGGCTGAGCAAAGCAGTAACATAGCCAAACAACGGTTTGCTAGGACATGGATGGTTAGGGGCTGACATGGCAATATAGGAGGCATGATATAGCAAGTGGTAGGTATCGCAGCATGGCATAGCAAAAGAGCGAGCAATCTAGCAAGCAAAGATAGAAGTGATTTCGAGGGTATGGTCATCTTGCCTGCAAGGTTCTCAGAGTTGTCGAAAGCTTGGTCCTCGTAAGCGTTCTCAACAGAATCCTCGTTCACGTACTCGTCTCCCGGCTCTACCCAAGACAAGAGAACAATCAAAGGAACCAATATCAACCACGATGCAATGCGCAAGCAACATGATGCAAAACATGGCATGATATGCGAGAGGTGATATGCAATGCGAATGCATGCTCCGGAAGGACAAGGATGAACAGGGCCTAATCTTGGCAAACCAAGCATGCCACTGGATAGATGAGGTGATTTCGGTTGAAATCGATATAAAGTTCACCGGAATCGGATGCACGGTTTGCAAATGGCAAGCAAAACGAGAATGACACGAATCTGCCATAAACAGCATGATGCTACTTAGCAAGCAATAAATAATTAAGCTACTGCACCCAAACATGTCAACAAAGCATATGACAGTAATCTACTCAAGATGCTTGACAAAAGATGAACACTGGGCTACGGCTAAATCACATCATAACAGGTCCAAACAATCATGGCAAAAGTGCAAACGATAACAAGTTCCCAGACTTAGAGAAAATAACAACAAGCAGAAACTAACATCAGGATGACATGTTCAGAGCAATGAAACAATATGCTACAGGATCAGAACATAGAAAAATAAGGCATGGCATGAATCCACACATAGCACTTGACAAAAGTCCCTTACTGACCATAAGCCAAAAAGGATCAGAAAATATGTTTACACCCATGACAACTAAGCAAGTTTCGTTACAGGTTTCAGACTTGGTAGAAAACTGGACATGGCAGAAAACTGTTAACGACTAGGCATGTTCGTGAGCTCGATGCACTCACTACAGAGCATTACATGATAAACTAGGCATACATGCATCAAGAAGACATGGCATAGTAACTACACATGGCAAGAATAACATCATATCATGCAAGGATCAACTACACCAAGCTTGGCAAAATCGAATAACATGTAAACAATCTGCCAGCAATATTTTGAAGCAAAAGTAGAGCTCGATTGACTCAAGCTATGGCACTCCATAATTGCAAACAAAGGCATGGATGGATAGAGAAAATACTCAAGTTCAAAACTCCCTTACTGATCATGCTCAAATTATGCATAGATCTCTCGGAAACAACATGAACACATGGCATAAAAATAACAGCAGTCAGGGACTTGGTGAAATCACTAAGTCTCTGAAATCAGCAACATCAAGTGACCTAGTTTGCATGCTTGTACTAGTCACCACATAGATCACAAAAATGCATGGCAAAATCCTCTGGATAGGTAACATGGCATATTACAAAACTCATGTAGGACTCAACTTCATAGGAGGTACACATCAATCATGGCAAAAATGACAAAAGTACATGTTCAGATAAGATCCAGCAATAAACATCAACTAGCCCTCTTCTAACAGCTTTTCGGGCATCAAGATGACCTCGAATGACAAAGCTGCAATGTAACAAAATGATGTACTCTTCGAGGCGAACAATTCGACATATTATACGCATGAATCAGAGCTACGGATGCAAAGTTATGGTAGGTAGAACATGTGATGATGATGCAAAGTTCATGAGGACTTAGAGAAAAAAAAGGAGAGGGAGAGGGTCAACCGACGCGCGGGTCGAGGAACGCCGGCGCGGGCGAACTCCGGCGAGCCCCTCGCGGCGCGGGGAGGCGCGGGAGGCGGCCGGCGTCGGCGGGGAACGCCGGATCCGGTCCGGCCCGACCGGATCCGCGGCGTGCGGCGGCGGGCGCGGCGGCGGAGCGCGGCGAGGCGGGCGACGGCGACGGCGGCGGAGGCGGGCGACGGCGGGACGGCGAGGCGGGCGACGGCGGCGGACTGCGCGGGGCGGAGCTAATCGCTAGGGTTTGGGGGTGTTTCATCCGCAAATGGAGGAGGGGAAGGCCTTTTTATAGATAGGAGGAGCTAGGAGGCTCCAAACGGAGTGCGGTTTTCGCCCACGCGATCGTGATCGAACGGCGGAGGACATGGGAGTGACTTAGATGGGTTATTGGGCCGTCATGAAGGGGTTTTGGGCTGCAACACACACGAGGCCTTCACGGTTACCCGGTTAACCGTTGGAGTACCAAACGAACTCCGATTGACCCGAAACTTGACAGGCGGTCTACCGGTGCTATACCAAGGCCACATGTCAAACCTCGGTCCATTCCGAGAATGTTTAATACCCGCTCACGAAGAAATGTAAAAGGGGGCGCCGGGAGACATAGGAGCGCCGGATTGCAAAACGGACAACGGGAAAGATGCTCGGATTTATGAGACGAACACGTATGCGAATGCGATGCACATGATGACATGATATAAAATGCATAACATGACCAAGATGCAAAACGGAGAGAACCCAACCACGGAGGGAAAATCATAGCACATAGCCGAAAATGGCAAGAGTTGGATTACAAATATGGCAAGTTACATCTGGGGCGTTACAACACACCACCACTACGAGAGGATCTCGTCCCGAGATCTAGGACTGAAAGAACTCCGGGTACTCGGAACGTAGGTGGTCTTCACGCTCCCATGTGGCCTCTCGGTCTGAATGATGTGACCATTTCACTTTGTGGAATTTGATTGACTTGTTGCGAGTCTTGCGCTCAGTTGTCTCAAGAATAGCAACTGGGTGCTCATGATAGGACAAATCTTCTTGAAGATCAATCTCTTCGAAGTTGATGGTGCGCTCAGGCGTCTTGAAGCACTTGCGAAGCTGTGACACGTGGAAGACATCGTGCACATTTGCAAAGTTGGAGGGGAGCTCAAGTTGATAGGCGAGATCGCCTCGTTTGCCAATGATCTTGAAGGGACCCACGTAACGCGGAGCAAGTTTCCCCTTGATACCGAAGCGACGAGTTTCTTTCATTGGCGAGACGCGGAGGTAGACATGGTCTCCGATCTCGAATGCCACATCACGGTGTTTGCTGTCGTAATAGCTCTTCTGGCGCGACTGCGCGGCTTTGAGGTTCTCACGAATCACCTTGCACATAGCCTCAGCCTCTGAGATCAAATCATTGCCGAGCAATTGACGTTCACCGGTTTCAGACCAGTTGAGAGGAGTACGGCACTTTCTGCCATAGAGAATCTCGAATGGGGCTTTGCCCGAGCTGGCTTGAAAGCTGTTGTTGTAAGAGAACTCAGCATAAGGAAGACAATCCTCCCACTTCATGCCGAAAGAGATAACACAGGCTCTGAGCATATCTTCAAGAATTTGGTTGACACGCTCGACTTGCCCACTAGTCTGAGGGTGGAACGCTGTGCTGAAGCGGATGTTGGTGCCCATGGCCGTCTGAAAAGAATCCCAAAACTTGGAGGTAAAGATGCTGCCACGGTCTGAAGAGATCAATTGTGGAATGCCGTGCAAATAGACAATTCTGGAGGTGTAGAGCTCTGCCAGCTGCGCTGCTGTGATAGACTCTTTGATAGGAAGAAAATGAGCCACTTTGGTGAGCTTGTCGATGACGACGAAGATAGCATCATTTCCACGCTTGGACTTAGGAAAACCAGTCACGAAGTCCATTTCGATATGATCAAACTTCCATTCTGGAATAGCAAGAGGTTGGAGAAGACCAGCTGGTCGTTGGTGTTCTGCTTTCACCCTTCTGCAGACATCACACTCATTCACGAACTGAGCGATCTCACGCTTCATTCGAGTCCACCAATACGACTGCTTGAGGTCATGGTACATCTTCGAACTTCCAGGATGAATGGACAGAAGAGAATTGTGTGCTTCGTTCATAATGACTTTACGAAGATCACCCTTTGGAACCACAATCCGGTCCTCGAAGAAAAGAGTATCTCTGTCATCAACTCGATAGCACTTGTATTTGGGGATGCTCTTTTCAATACCACGTTTCACCTTCTTCACCATGGTATCCAACAATTGTGCCTCACGAATCTGATCTTCCAAAGTAGGAGAGACAACGAGGTTGGCAAGAACACCTTGAGGAACAACTTGGAGATTCAACTTGCGAAAAGACTCACAGAGATCCGGTTGAAAAGGCTTGAGGATTAAGCTGTTGCAGTAAGCCTTTCTGCTCAAAGCGTCTGCAACCACATTAGCCTTGCCTGGAGTATATTCAATACTCGGATTATACTCTTGAATCATTTCGACCCATCGAGTTTGCCTGAGGTTGAGATGAGGCTGAGTGAAGATATACTTGAGGCTCTTGTGATCTGTGAAAATGTCCACTTTCCTTCCCAACAGGAGATGTCTCCATGTTATTAGTGCGTGGACAACTGCCGCCAACTCAAGATCGTGAGTGGGGTAGTTCATTTCATTGGGCTTCAACTGGCGAGAGGTATAGGCAACAACCTTCTTCTCTTGCATTAACACAGCACCGAGGCCCTGAAGAGAAGCATCACAGAATACTTCATAAGGCTTGGATTCATCAGGAGGAGTCAGAACTGGAGCAGTGACGAGTTTCTCTTTGAGAGTGTTGAAAGCAACGTCACACTCAGGAGACCAGACATATTTCACATGCTTCTGGAGGAGGTTGGAAAGAGGCTTGGCAATCTTGGAGAAATTCTCAACGAATCTTCTGCAATAGCTTGCAAGTCCAAGAAAACTGCGAAGCTGCTTGACATTCTGAGGAGGATTCCAATTCAAAACTGCAGACACCCTCTCTGGATTAACAGCGATGCCCTTGGCAGAGATGATATGACCAAGATAAAGAACTTCATCAAGCCAGAATTCACATTTGGAGAACTTCGCATATAATTGATACTCTCTGAGCTTGTCGAGTACCAAACGCAAATGCTCGGCATGATCCTTCTTATTCTTGGAGAAGACCAAAATATCATCGAGATAGACCAAGACAAATTCGTTGATGTAGGGGTTGAAGATGAAATTCATCAAGCGAGTGAAATACGGAGGAGCATTGACGAGGCCGAAAGACATGACAGTATATTCATAAGAACCAAAGCTTGTTCTGAATGCTGTCTTGGGAATATCTTCTTCACGAATGCGGATCTGATGATAACCCATACGAAGGTCAAGCTTGGAGAACACCTTAGCACCTTTGAGTTGCTCAAATAGCTCATTGATGTTGGGAAGTGGGTACTTGTTCTTGATAGTCTTCTTGTTCAATGGACGGTAATCGACGCAAAGTCGGTCCGTGCCATCCTTCTTCTTGACAAAAAGAACACCACAACCCCAAGGGGAAGAACTCGGTCTGATCAGGCCCAGACGCTCTTGTTTATCGAGTTGAATCTTCAATTCCTTGAGCTCATCTGGTCCAAGCTTGTAAGGACGCTTGCAAACGGGTTCCGTTCCAGGCTCGAGTTCAATAACGAATTCAACTGGCCTGCGGGGAGGCATACCCGGAAGCTCTTCTGGAAAAACATCTTGGTACTCACAAACGACTGGAATCTGAGAGATAGCCTCCAATTCATCATTCTCATTGAGAGAAAACAACCGAATGGTATCATCACGAGAAGCATAGATGATCACATCGTTCGAAGTGTGAGTCAATTTGATTTCCCTGGCAGCACACTCAAGCTGAGCCTTGTGTTTAGAAAGCCAGTCCATCCCGAGAATGAGATCAATATCAGAATCACCAAGAACAATTGGTTTAGACAAGAATTTGTAGTCACCCATCTTGATAGAAACATCCGGGACACAAACATTAGATGTCATTTGCTTGCCCGGGGACACAATAGACAATGGTCTCGGCAAAACTTGAGTAACGAAATCATGCTTAGATGCAAAAGGTCTTGAAATGAAAGAAAGCGATGCTCCAGTGTCAAATAAGACTTTTGCAGGAATATCATTAACAGGAAGATTACCCATGATCACTTCAGAAGACTCCTCTGCTTGAGCTGCATTCAACATGTTCACCTTGGCATGCTGGGAATTATGCTTGACCACTGCATTGCTGGAAGATTTCACAGGAGGAGGAGGCGGAAGGCGCCTCTGGTTGAAGCACTTGTTCGCATAGTGACCCTTCTGCTGACATTTGTTACAAGTCACCTCTGAGAGCGGACGATGGTAAGGAGCACTTGGCCTTGGAGCTTGATTCTGAGACTTGTTCTGATAGCCAGGGTTGGGTGGGTGGGAAGATCCACGGCCACTTGAATTCTTCTGCTGATAAGGCTGACGGAACGGAGGAGGAGGAGGCAACTAGAACTTCTGTTGCTTAGCTGCCACAAGTGAAGAAGAAGAAGACTGAACTGCGTCTCTGACTCTCTTCTTAGATGCCTCACACTTGAGCTGAGCAGCTTCTTGTTTCAGCGCCATGTTGTAGAATTCATCATACTTTAATGGCTCGAAAAGCACGAGAGCAAGTTGCAGATCTTCTCTGAGACCACGCCTGAACTGGTAGATCATACTCTTCTCATCAGGGATGTCTTGCCTTGCAAAACGAGAGAGCTTCTGGAACTGAGTGTTGTATTGGTAGACAGACATGGTGCCTTGCTTGAGATTGCGGAATTCCTCACGCTTAAGCTCAACAACACTTTCTGGAATGTGGTGTGCTTTGAAGTCACGGCGGAAATCATCCCAAGTGATCACACGACCTCCTCTGGAATCTTTGTATTGCTGGAACCACTCAGCAGCTTGATCTTTGAGTTGAAAAGAGGCAAACTTGACAAAGTCCTCAGGTCGGACATTGCTGCACTCGAAATGCTTGTTGATGTCCACGAGCCAATCATCGGCGTCTGTGGCCTCGACACAGTAGGTGAAGGTCTTTGGCTGATTAGCAAGGAACTGGTTCAGTGAAGCAAAGTGCGGCTGATTGTTGCCTTGGCCTTGATTCTCTTGATTAGCTTGCCCTTGGTTACGATCTTGCAAGAGCTGAATCAGAATCTGAGCATTGGCATTTGTGGCAGTCATCAAGGCTTGCCAAGCTTCCGGAGGCGGAGGTGGTGGCGGAGGGTTAGCCTGATTCCCGTCATTGCGTTCCGGATTCTGACGCGTTGGTGGAGCCATCCTGAAGAGGGTGACATCCATTAGCATCTTGACAGAGATATATTGAAGCTGAATCAAAGGAACGAAATTGCAACATATAGTCTTCACAATTAACATTCGAACAAAAATGAACGAATGAATTCCAATGTAAAATAACACACTTCCAAAATTGAGAAGCCACTTAGGACATGGAAAGGAATAAAATCAACAAGGTACGGAAGTGAACAAATACTTGGTAAGGATTACCCAATCACAAACCAAATATCTGCGGAAGAAAAACTAGAGCTACATGAATTCCCACTTATAAACTCCCGAAACTTTCTGGTTATGCAATCAGGTGTTGGGGATACAGGGGAAGCATAATATCTCACCCAAACTAGCAAATCCTACAACCAGCTGTATCCATCCTTCAACACATAACCAAGAAACCTTCGGAAATCGTCTACCTCAACCTTCGAAAACACATCCGTTATACAAGTCATGGCAATACCCCTGCACTCGCCACAGTACTGGGCTATCAGGGTTATCTCACCAACAACTGTACAAAAGAGATTTTCGATGTCGGTCGTACTAGACTCAGGTATTCCAAAACCGCAACGATAAAATTATGACGACAACACCTCGGAGCTCAACTCCCCGGGACACTGCCACAACCAATAAATGTCAGGAGGCAACCAAGACAATGTTGTCATCATAAAACCATCGGAACGATTGTAATATACCCGCGTGATCCTAAAATTTTTTTAGTGAAATTTGAGAAGAGAAGAGTCAAAACTCTACGTCAGGATGCCTTACCAGAAGGTCGAAGGGACTGGGAAGTAAAAAGAATTCCTAAACTCTCCGATATATAATTCCTAAATGACTCAAAACATTTTTTTCTAGACACAACTCGGCCACTAAAGACGATCAAACAGTGGGGGCTCCTAAGGTCGGGAAAGGCTCTGATTACCAACTTGTAACGCCCTCGATGCGGCTATATCTCCCACGTGTCGAGGCACGACTTAGAGGCATAACCGCATTGAAAGCAATGTCGCAAGTGAGGTAATCTTCGCACAATCCATGTAATAAATAAGGGAAAAGATACATAGTTGGCTTACAATCGCCACTTCACACAAGTACATAAATAACATCCATCAAACAGATTACACTCATGGTCCGACTACGGTACCAAAATGAAAGAAGACTACCCCAAATGCTTAACAGATCCCCGGATCACCCAACTGGGCTCCACTACTGATCATCTGGAAAAGAAACATAGTAACGGCCACGTTCCTCATCGAACTCCCAAGTGAGCTCGGTCGCGTCATCAGCATTGACATCGTTGGTACCTGCAATTGAGGTGATAATATCTGTGAGTCACGGGGACTCAGCAATCTCACACCCGCGAGATCAAGACTATTTAAGCTTAAAGGTGGGAAAAGGATATTGAGGTGGAGCTGCAGCAAGCGACTAGCATATGGTGGCTACAGCGCAAAAGAGAGCGAGAAGAGAAGGCAAAGCACGGTCGAGAAGCTAGAAATGATCAAGAAGTGATCCTGAACAACCTACGTCAGGCATAACTCCAACAACCGTGTTCACTTCCCGGACCCCGCCGAGAAGAGACCATCACGGTTACACACGCGGTTGATGTGTTTTAGTTAAGGTCAACTTCGGGTTTTCTACAACCGGACATCAACAAATTCCCATCTGCCTCATAACCGCGGGCACGGCTTTCGAAAGATTATACCCTGCAGGGGTGTCCCAACTTAGCCCATGATAAGCTCTCACGGTCAACGAAGGATATTCCTTCTACCGGGAAGACCCGATCAATCTCGGAATCCCGGACTACAAGACATTTCAACAGCAATAAAACAAGTCCAGCAAAGCCGCCCGATTGTGCCGACAAATCCTGATAGGAGCTGCACATATCTCGGTCTCAGGGCACATCCGGATGAACACTCCGTACAACTAAAACCAGCCCTCGAGTTGCCTCGAGGTGGCGCTGCAAAGGGCTCTAGTTTGGACCAGCAATCGAGGGAGAACTGGCCCGGGGGTTTAAAATAAAGATGACCCTTGAGTCTGCAGAACCCAAGGGAAAAAAAGGCTAGGTGACAAATGGTAAAACCAATGTTGGGCCTTGCTGGAAAAGTCTTATTCAAGGCGAACTGTCAAGGGGGTCCCATAAATCACCCAACCGTGTAAGGAAGGCAAACTCCGGGAACATAACACCGGTATGACGGAAACTAGGGTGGCAAGAGTGGAACAAAACACCAGGCATAAGGCCGAGCCTTCCACCCTTTACCAAGTATATAGATGCATTAATTAAATAAGAGGTATTGTGATATCCCAACAAGTAAACATGTTCCAGCAAGGAACAACAAGTCCATGTTCCAACAAGGAACAAACTTCATCTTCACCTGCAACTAGCAACGCTATAAGAGGGGCTGAGCAAAGCAGTAACATAGCCAAACAACGGTTTGCTAGGACATGGATGGTTAGGGGCTGACATGGCAATATAGGAGGCATGATATAGCAAGTGGTAGGTATCGCAGCATGGCATAGCAAAAGAGCGAGCAATCTAGCAAGCAAAGATAGAAGTGATTTCGAGGGTATGGTCATCTTGCCTGCAAGGTTCTCAGAGTTGTCGAAAGCTTGGTCCTCGTAAGCGTTCTCAACAGAATCCTCGTTCACGTACTCGTCTCCCGGCTCTACCCAAGACAAGAGAACAATCAAAGGAACCAATATCAACCACGATGCAATGCGCAAGCAACATGATGCAAAACATGGCATGATATGCGAGAGGTGATATGCAATGCGAATGCATGCTCCGGAAGGACAAGGATGAACAGGGCCTAATCTTGGCAAACCAAGCATGCCACTGGATAGATGAGGTGATTTCGGTTGAAATCGATATAAAGTTCACCGGAATCGGATGCACGGTTTGCAAATGGCAAGCAAAACGAGAATGACACGAATCTGCCATAAACAGCATGATGCTACTTAGCAAGCAATAAATAATTAAGCTACTGCACCCAAACATGTCAACAAAGCATATGACAGTAATCTACTCAAGATGCTTGACAAAAGATGAACACTGGGCTACGGCTAAATCACATCATAACAGGTCCAAACAATCATGGCAAAAGTGCAAACGATAACAAGTTCCCAGACTTAGAGAAAATAACAACAAGCAGAAACTAACATCAGGATGACATGTTCAGAGCAATGAAACAATATGCTACAGGATCAGAACATAGAAAAATAAGGCATGGCATGAATCCACACATAGCACTTGACAAAAGTCCCTTACTGACCATAAGCCAAAAAGGATCAGAAAATATGTTTACACCCATGACAACTAAGCAAGTTTCGTTACAGGTTTCAGACTTGGTAGAAAACTGGACATGGCAGAAAACTGTTAACGACTAGGCATGTTCGTGAGCTCGATGCACTCACTACAGAGCATTACATGATAAACTAGGCATACATGCATCAAGAAGACATGGCATAGTAACTACACATGGCAAGAATAACATCATATCATGCAAGGATCAACTACACCAAGCTTGGCAAAATCGAATAACATGTAAACAATCTGCCAGCAATATTTTGAAGCAAAAGTAGAGCTCGATTGACTCAAGCTATGGCACTCCATAATTGCAAACAAAGGCATGGATGGATAGAGAAAATACTCAAGTTCAAAACTCCCTTACTGATCATGCTCAAATTATGCATAGATCTCTCGGAAACAACATGAACACATGGCATAAAAATAACAGCAGTCAGGGACTTGGTGAAATCACTAAGTCTCTGAAATCAGCAACATCAAGTGACCTAGTTTGCATGCTTGTACTAGTCACCACATAGATCACAAAAATGCATGGCAAAATCCTCTGGATAGGTAACATGGCATATTACAAAACTCATGTAGGACTCAACTTCATAGGAGGTACACATCAATCATGGCAAAAATGACAAAAGTACATGTTCAGATAAGATCCAGCAATAAACATCAACTAGCCCTCTTCTGACAGCTTTTCGGGCATCAAGATGACCTCAAATGACAAAGCTGCAATGGAACAAAATGATGTACTCTTCGAGGCGAACAATTCGACATATTATACGCATGAATCGGAGCTACGGATGCAAAGTTATGGCAGGTAGAACATGTGATGATGATGCAAAGTTCATGAGGACTTAGAGAAAAAAAGGAGAGGGAGAGGGTCAACCGACGCGCGGGTCGAGGAACGCCGGCGCGGGCGAACTCCGGCGAGCCCCTCGTGGCGCGGGGAGGCGCGGGAGGCGGCCGGCGTCGGCGGGGAACGCCGGATCCGGTCCGGCCCGACCGGATCCGCGGCGTGCGGCGGCGGGCGCGGCGGCGGAGCGCGGCGAGGCGGGCGACGGCGACGGCGGCGGAGGCGGGCGACGGCGGGACGGCGAGGCGGGCGACGGCGGCGGACTGCGCGGGGCGGAGCTAATCGCTAGGGTTTGGGGGTGTTTCATCCGCAAATGGAGGAGGGGAAGGCCTTTTTATAGATAGGAGGAGCTAGGAGGCTCCAAACGGAGTGCGGTTTTCGCCCACGCGATCGTGATCGAACGGCGGAGGACATGGGAGTGACTTAGATGGGTTATTGGGCCGTCATGAAGGGGTTTTGGGCTGCAACACACACGAGGCCTTCACGGTTACCCGGTTAACCGTTGGAGTACCAAACGAACTCCGATTGACCCGAAACTTGACAGGCGGTCTACCGGTGCTATACCAAGGCCACATGTCAAACCTCGGTCCATTCCGAGAATGTTTAATACCCGCTCACGAAGAAATGTAAAAGGGGGCGCCGGGAGACATAGGAGCGCCGGATTGCAAAACGGACAACGGGAAAGATGCTCGGATTTATGAGACGAACACGTATGCGAATGCGATGCACATGATGACATGATATAAAATGCATAACATGACCAAGATGCAAAACGGAGAGAACCCAACCACGGAGGGAAAATCATAGCACATAGCCGAAAATGGCAAGAGTTGGATTACAAATATGGCAAGTTACATCTGGGGCGTTACAATTACCATCCTACCCCCGACCCGCAGTAGGTCCGAAATTTAAGGGGGGGGCAAAGTTTGTACTTCCCCCAAATTTCAAACAAGCGCGTCCCATCTTCTGTTCAAAAAAGCCAAAAACAAGCGCGTCCCAGGCCAAAACATGGTTCCCCCCCCACCCGTCTGATTCCCCATTCGTAATCCATGGGCGCCAAAACTACCTCTCCACCTACCGCGAAACCCCGGCATCCTCCGTCCGCCACCCCATCCCACCCATCAACCGCCGCCCTCCTCCATCACGCCGGAGCCGATACCCCGACGTCGTCGTCCACCGCAACCTCAACCGCAACGCCCTCCATGGCTTGTAGTTGAAGCCGAGGCCGAGCCATCCGTACCCGAGCCAGTTCAACCACGCTGTCCTGCGCCTCATCGCTGCTGCTCCAACTTCGCCACCCTCCACTGCACCGGAGCTGTTCCTACTACGCTGTCCTTCGCCACCTCGGATCTGCTTCCCCTCCGCCAACATACGGCCACGGCAACACAGTCAACAATTTGGCCATGGGTTCGTCCAAGCCTGCACCCTCCAGAACATCGGTTTTCCCCGGTAAAAAGAAGAAGATCGGCGCGACATGTGGAGGTGACCACACCGGCAACCGAAAAAGGTACTCCTCTTCCCTTATTCGTGCAAATCTTACGTCTCTGCTTGCACGGTATTCATCCCACAGAAGACACTAGTTGACCGCTTCTTCTTGATACTAGATGTTCCTAGTAACTCGTGATGCACAAGGTTTCTCCTCATATACTATTTCTCCTTAGCTAGGGGTCCGCCGCCTCCCTGAATTTCAATTTCTGGCCAGTTGATTCCCAATTAACGGAAGCATTCCCCAACGTAGCAGGCGCTAGTACGCCTATTACGCCGGGGAAGCAGCGCCTTGGTGTTTATCTTAGGGGCGTGTGCGGCCTAGAGCTACTGGCGCCCGATCTGGAGGTCAGCCGGGATTAAAGGGATGGCCTGGGGGCGCTGCCAAGCGTGGTGGTGGTGTGAGGTCGATGGGAGGGCGGGGAAGCGGAGGCAGGGGTCTGGGCCGGTGGCTGGCGGTTCGAGAAAGATCGTCAACAGTGACTGGCGGGAGGTAGACAAAGGCCATCTGCCCGTTCCTTATAGATCGGACAGTTCATTAAAAAATCGACTGGCCTATTTATTTTCAGTCGACTGTTATCTTAGATATGACCACATGTGGTGGTGTGCTGGAGGAGTACCTGCATTTCCTGTGCTCATATATTACAAAATCATACGGAGTAGAATCTAATTTTGTTTGCCATGCAATATTGTAGAGCTATCATATGTCTCATGTCATTTATTTTTCAGCCACCTGCTATCTGCTATTTTTACAGTGCACTAGTTCTGTACACACTTCACCCTTACTCTCACTATTGTGTTTTTATGCAAGGGTATTTCAGACTCTGCTGCCATGAGAGAAGCCAAAAAGAAAAGAGAGAAGTCGCTCTAGCTTTGTATGCTGGTTGGCAAGACATGTTACAGCGCTATAAAGGGTGCAGTGTCAGCAGACGGATACGGTAATCGTAGCTCTGGAGTTGATGACCTCGCTCGCAATGAACCACCATCCCAGGTGCTTGCTTTAACTTCGCAGTGTCATATGTGGTTGCATGTTCCATATGGTGTCTAGCTTGTATTCAAAAGGCCGAAGTCGGTAAGATAAGGAAAGATATTTTTTTTACATGAACCACTATCCCGTGAGCACCAGAAGACAAATAGCTAGTCAGGGCACTGGCCGAGCCAGTGACAAGCCCAGCAAAGATAGGCATCACCTGGAAGCCAACTAAAAAGTTGCGATGGTGGCGAAGCAGCCCGCCTCCCACCAGGCTCTCAGGTCCTAGATGATCATGCTCACCACTCCAGCCGGATGTCTAGCTTGTATTGCTTCCAATTTAGTTAAATTGCATCTGCTTAGCTTACACATTATACCTTTGAATATGACATGCCTTTCTGTTTTTGGTACATACTAGTACATCTGTGTATTAACCATGTTCTTACATCAAACTAATGTTCTTGTGTATCCCTCATCAATCACTTATGACGAGGCAGGCAGGCAAGGGGACTACTCCTCATTTAAAGAATGCAGCGTCAGCCTCCCAACATGATTCTCCAGAAACAGAAATGCTAGATGAAGATAGTGAACGTAGCTCTGTAGTTGATTACAGCATTTCCCCTACACTAGCACCACAGGTGCTTGCTCTAACTTGGCAGCGTGATATGTGGTTGCATGTTGCATACGGTGTCTAGATTGTAATTCTTCCAATCTAGTTAAACTGCATGTGCTAGTCTGCTTAGCTTATACATTATACCTGTTAATGTGACATGCCTTCTTGTATTTAGTACATAGTACATCTGTCTATTAAGCATGTACTTACATAAAACTATTGTTCTTTTGTATCCCGCATCAATCAACATGACGAGACACCTTTAGTATATGCAGTGCAATATTAGTTGCATCTTTCTAATGATTTGTAGCATGCGCTGCTTCTAATTTGTTGAAATTCCATTTATGATGGGACGCTTTTAACTTGGCAGAGTCATATTGGTTGCATCTTTCATGTGGTGTCTAGCTTGCATTGCTTCTTATTTGCTGGAATGGTTTCTGCTTAGTTTACACAAACAGTTGTGAACATGCCATGTCGTCCTATTTTTCGTACATATTCCATCCTGGTATCATGTGTTTGCCTTACATCAAAGTAGTGATTGTCAGTATCATGCATGAATGAGTTCTGAAGAGAGAATTTTATTGCTTTTTCTTGTCGGTTGTACTTGACAATTCAAAATCAATAAAGCAGAAGGAAGTTAGCAAGGCAGCGGATAAAGGTGCTCCTTCCGAATGGAGGGCCTCTACAGTTTCTACTCCTCCACACCCAAGATGATTTCCAAGACAACACATGCATAGACACTCAACAAAGCTGTGTTTATGATGAGCACATCTCCCTTAGTGCAGCATCACCGGTGCTCCCTCTAACTTGGCACTGTTATATGTGGTTGCATGTTATGTGTGATGTCTAGCTTGTATTGCTTCTAATTTTGTGGAATTCCATCTGCTTACTTTACACATTATACTTGAATAAGACACGTGTTCCTGTTTCTAGAACATACAATATCTGTCTATCACACCATGTTCTTACATCAAATTACTACTGTTGTGTAACCTGCAACAATCACTTATCATAAGACACGTTTGACTTCGGAGTGTGATATAGGTTACATCTCACATTCTTTTCTAGCTTGTACTACTAATTTGTTGAAATGGCACTTATGACGAGACATTTTTAACTTGGTAGAGTGATATTCGTTGCATCTTTCATATGGTGTCTAGCTTTCATTGCTTCTAATTTGTTGAAATGCCTTCTCCTTAGTTTACACATCATAAGATGTGAATATGCAATGCTGTGAATATGCAATGGCACTAATGACGAGAGACCTCTAACATGGTAGTGTGATGTTGTTTGCATCTTGCATATGATTTATTTCTTGTACTGCTTCACATTTGTTTAAACGCCATTAATGATGAGACATTGTTAACTTGGTAGAGCGATATTTGTAGCATCTTTCATATGGTGTCTACCTTCCATTGCATTGATTCTAATTTGGTGAAATGTCTTCTTCTTAGTTTACACATCATAGTTCTAGTTATCTCTTCCGTCCTGTTTTTCATACATATTACATCCTCCTATCATGTGGTTGTCTAACATCAAAGTTCAGTTCGTCTGCATCATGCATCAATTTGTTCTGAAGAACTAAATTGTTATTCGTTTTTCTTGTCGGCTTGACTTAACATGGCACGGAGAAAGAGGAAGAAACACAGAATGGCAGGGAATGAGAAGCGGATGAATCCTGCAGATTCTGCTGGTACTGATGGTGCAATAGAAGGTCAAAGTCCAGCGGAAAATTCTACAAACACAGCATCCCATGCTACACGAGTTGCAAAAAAAGCCAAACAGAAACAAATAGCTGCCACCAAACAAGCAGAGACAACCCTAGTTCTTGCAACACCTACCACAGTACTACCAGCTGCACGACTTACTCGTGCGTCAACTGAGCTAGCAGCATGTTCCCAAGCTCCCTTGCCACCTGACACTACTTCCCAAGCACTCTTGACACAAGACGAGTTGGCAATATCAGATGAACCTTGTGAGTTTCAACAGCAACAAGGTAGTTGCTGGAGTCAACTTAAAGTTGCATGCTTCTTTATATGTAGTCTCACAGTTTGATGTACACTAATACTTCCTATGTTCGTTGTTGGACTAGCACCTAGGCGCAAGAGGAAACAAACATCAGGGATAATGCTCGATAGGTTAACTAAATCTAGAGGAGGAAGAATGGAGATCCGTTTTGAGGCAGGTTTAAAAAGGCCACGTGACGCTACAGAGTCAGCCAAGTTAGTATCAGAGGCAGCGGCTGCCGTTAGGTGTCATGTACGTATCCTCCCAACATGGATTCAGTACAGTAATGACAAAGACGAAACCCAATTCAATACCTTCCTCGACCATTTATCTGTAAGTATGGTTATGTATGGAAACTAGTAATATCGTCTTGCTCTATCCCATACTTTCTAGGTTGCAGATAATGAGACTCCCATAATTTTCAATAGATGAGGTTCAAGTTGGATAGCCAAGATGATGCAACCAGACAAGCTTGCACCCATGTTTTCAAGTCTGCTCTGCGACAGTATCGGTATAACTTGAGGAAAACTCACTTTGAAGGCAAGGCTAACAGTGAACTTCCCCAAACATCTCCAGTGGAAAATATATCGGATGAAGACTGGAGGGGCCTTGTTAAACACTGGTCTGATCCGAAGTATCAGGTACATTATATATATGTGATCAGATCACATGTTGAAATCATATTTACGCATGTGCTACACAAATCTATCTTCTTGTAGGTGAACTGTTCAATGAGCAAGGCCAACCGTACGAAAGTGAAATTCCAACAGACGACAGGATCTCGTAGCTATATTGCACACTGCGAGGCTCTTGTAATTAGCTGTTGTTTCACTCTTTTCACTGTACCATATTATCAGATCTATATTGACTTGTTCGAAATGCAGAGGAAAGCCCGCAAGGACCAAAAAGTACCTGAACCAAATGTTGTGGAAATCTTCAAGGACTGTCACACCAGCAAGAAGAAGGGCATGACTACACCAGTCAAAGCCGTTGTTGTAAGTCCTTAATCCTCATGCCTTTTAAATACTACTTACTCTGACTTGTGCCTTGAACTGCATGGTTTGCATGTGATAGCCTGGCTTATTAGGGATGATAGACTACTCATATCAATAAGGAATTCCTTCTTTTCCGGGAGCCCATTCGGACAGAACTCCAAAGTTAAGCGTGCTCAGCTTGGAGTAGTGTCAGGATGGGTGACCGACCGGGAAGTTGCTCCCGGGTGCGCACGAGTGAGGACAAAGTGTGCGGAAAAGACAAGTATTGATCTGTGAAGCCAGTCTAGATCCCGCCAGGAGTAACGACCACCGGCGGGTGTGTCCGGGGCGTTACAAGTTGGTATCAGAGCCGACCCTCGCGGTTACACGGATGGTTGCGGACAGGTGCGTGGTCATGTTGTTCATGACGTTTGTGACCCGTCGTGGCACCCGGCATGGCACATGTACCGGACTGGAAGCACAGACATTTGTGCCAAGAGGGAACGTTCCTGTGGCCCGACGAGGACGTCGGTTCCTCTGAGTGGGGGTGTATGTGATAGCCTGGCTTATTAGGGATGATAGACTACTCATATCAATAAGGAATTCCTTCTTTTCCGGGAGCCCATTCGGACAGAACTCCAAAGTTAAGCGTGCTCAGCTTGGAGTAGTGTCAGGATGGGTGACCGACCGGGAAGTTGCTCCCGGGTGCGCACGAGTGAGGACAAAGTGTGCAGAAAAGACAAGTATTGATCTGTGAGGCCAGTCTAGATCCCGCCAGGAGTAACGACCACCGGCGGGTGTGTCCGGGGCGTTACATTGCAGCCAATGTCTATTACTCTTTTCAATTTTATACACAATTGCCTTAGCGTATCATTGCACCTTACAAGGTTTAAAAGAGAGGAGTGATGTTCCTTTGATCTTGACCCGTAATCTAGTTCCGTGCTGGACTTGCCCACACAACGTTACAATTGCCTGTTTGTCTGTTCTCAGTTGTTTTGTGATATGAATGATGTCATACTATGCTTACGTATTATAAACTTCGTCTCTTTATCCTTAGCCCTCAATGCAATGTGAAGAAATAGACAATACATTAGCGATGGTACATGGTCATATGTTTGGAACCTGGTTTTATTATGTACTTTGCAATAAAATACAACTAATATTTTACATGGGTTCACCAGAATAAGTTCTGTATATAGACCAAAGCTATTTTGTTTGGTTTTGCTGCCTCCTTAATATCTTCTGTTCTGGTACTACTAATGTAAAACCTCACCTTTTCAGCGAGCTATGGAAAAAATGGTGGAACCGCCACCTTCTGAAGGTGGCGAGGCAACTATAACCGCAATGTCAGCTCTTGCTGCAGTGGGTCAGTACTTGTCCACTAACAGTGCCAAAAGCACGTTCCTGCGTAATACTGGGTTGGTTGTTAAGGCAATATCATCCAAACTGCCTCATGATCAAGATATGCAAGCTCAAAGCAATGTTGTATCTGCGCTCCAGACACAAGTCCATTCCCTAACAGAGACCCTTTGTGAAACAAGGAGAAACATTGCTCAATGTCGTCAAGATATGCATGGTTTTGAAACTAGACTATCAGACATTTACTATGTTGTTCAGGAGCCTAGGGGAAATGAAGGCGAGGGTTATCGTGCTCCATCGGACAATACAGCATGAAAACGTAACAGTCAGGTCAAATGAACTGAGCTTCTGAACTTCTGGTGGTGCATTTATCTGCTAGACTGTTAAGTTTTATGCCAACCTTCCTTTTGTTATATAGTTGTAGTTTGTTTTGGTGTGATACAAAATTTATTCTTAACATGCAGCCACCGCCTGAAGAAAACAGCAAGCCATTTTTGTATAGTGTAGGGTGTTCCCTATATTTGCACTGGTGGCGATCTTTGATGCCGAGTGGATGTAATCTGTGCAATCGCCTTAATAGCCTAGCATTAGTTTCGGCCTTATTTATTTCCTAGTCTTCTTTTTCCCTGTTTGCTAGTGGCCGCAACTACCATGGGCCATATATGGGTCGTAGGATCCATGGGTCTCCTACGGGCCGTCGATAAATGGGCCTGTAATCGGTGGGCCTCGGCCGTCGGATAAATGGGTCTACATGGGCCATAATCGGGCGTAATTGGTATCGGCCCAGCACGGTAACAGGCCGTTAATAGGTCGTAGGACAGCAAAGGCTTAATTCTGTCACAGGCATAACGGGTCGTTAATGGGCCAGAATATAGGACGGGCTAGAAACGGCGCAACGAGTTAACAGGCCAGAAACGGGCCGACTCTTGCCATGGGCCGAATTTGGCCCATTTGGGTAACAGGCCAGTAATGGCCGACTCTTGCCAAGGACCAAATTTGGCCCATTAGTGGAACATGCCAGTAACGGCTCGACTCTTGCCATGGGCCAAATTTGGCCCATTAGGTGAACAGGCCAGTAATGGGTCGGAAGTAATCGAGGGCCGAAAAGAAGCCCAAGAACGTATGGGCCGTCAATAGGCCGAAAGATAACACGGGCTGGAAACGGCCCATGTAAATCACGGGTCGTTAACGGGTATAAAGAAAATTAATGTTCATTATGGGCTAGAGTCACCGTGGGCCTGTAATGGGCCGAAAGATACGAAGGCCTCATATGGGCCGAAAGACATCGTGGGCCATACATGGGCCAAAAGTGAAATGGGCTGGTATAATATTCGACGGCCCACATGACGTTGTTGGGCCGATTTCCTTTAGGGCCTAACGGGCCGTGAGTTAACGGGCCGTAAAATGAGCTATTTGTGAAGAGACCATTAACAAGCTTTTCATGGGCCAGCCCGTTAACTTTTGACCAAGTCAAACGGGTCGGCTTTGTAAGCTAAATGGGCCACTGTTGGGCCGTGCCACGTGTCGACATATCATAGGCGCCTATCTGACCCACTGACGAGCTTACACGTGTTTCGTCCGGCCAATAAGAATTTTACACGTGGAAATTTCCCATTGGTCGGGGCTGTTAACGGGTTATCGGATCCAAAACCCGACCCGATAGCTTAACGGCGTTCCGTTATGGTGGATGCCACGTGTCGGTCACCCTTGACGAAAGCACTTCTGTGACGCGTGATTTATCGTCATGGAAGTGGACACTTCCGTGATGATAATTTTGGTAATGTCATGGAACACTTCTACGACAGCACAGGTATGACTATCTTGATTCTGTCATAAATTTGTCATGGATGTACATGCATGACAAAAAACGCGACCTACTGTGACAAACACGTATCATCACGGAAGTGTATTTTTTTGTAGTGTATTTCCAGTAAGTCATTAGTTCGCTCCATTGTTCCGGGGAACAGAGTTTTAGTCATCTTGCCCATGAGGAATGGTTTGCAAGTATCAAATGATTCATAATCAAGTGATTCCAAAAGTCCATCTGCATGGAGTTTCTTCATGCGCTTTACACCAATATGACCTAAACGGTAGTCCACAAGCATGTTGCACTATCATTATCAACTTTGCATCTTTGGGCATCAATATTATGAATATGTGTATCACTATGATCGAGATTCAATAAACCATTCACCTTGGGTGTGTGACCACAGAAGGTTTTATTCATGTAAACGGAACAACAATTATTCTCCGACTTAAATGAATAAACGTATTGCAATAAACATGATTCAGTCATATTCATGCTTAACGCAAACACCAAATAACATTTATTTTAGGTTCAACACTAATCCCGGAAGTGGAGGGAGTGTGCGATGGTGATCGTATCAACATTGGAATCACTTCCAACACACATCATCACTTCGCTCTTAACTTGTCTTTGTTCATTCTGCAACTCCTGCTTCGAGTTAATAATCTCATCAACTGAACCGATATCAAATACCTAGGGGTTGATATGAACACTGGTAAATTACATATCAATATCATGAATATCAAATATACCTCTGTTCACTTTGCCATCCTTCATATCCGCCAAGTATTTGGGGCAATTCCACTTCCAGTGACCATTTCCTTTGTAGTAGAAGCACTCAATTTCAGGCTTGGGTCTAGCTTTGGGCTTCTTCATGGGAGTGGCAACTTGCTTGCCATTATTCTTGAAGTTCCCTTTCTTTCCCTTGCCCTTTTACTTGAAACTAGTGGTCTTGTCAACCATCAACACTTTATGCTCTTCCTTGATTTCTACCTTCGTCGATTTCAGTATTACGAAGAGCTCGGGAATCGTTTTCGTCATCCCTTGCATATTATAGTTCATCACAAAGTTCTAGTAGCTTGGTGCTAGTGACTAGAGCACTCTGTCAATCACTATCTTATCTGGAAGATTAAATCCCACTTGATTCAAGCAATTGTAGTACCCAGACATTCTGAGCACATGCTCACTGGCTGAGCTATTCTCCTCCATCTTGTAGGCAAATTACTTGTCAGAGTTCTCATACCTCTTGACACGGGCATGAGTCTAAAATACAAATTTTCAGTTCTTGGAACATCTCATATGCTCCATGGCGTTAAAAACATTTTTGAAGTCCCGGTTCTAAGCCGTAAAGCATGGCGCACTAAACTATTAAGTAGTCATCATATCGAGCTTGCCAGACGTTCATAACGTCTGCATCTGCTCCTACAATAGGTCTGTCACCTAGCGGTGCATCAAGGACATAATTCTTTTGTGTAGCAAATGAGGATAATCCTCAGATCACGGACCTAGTCTGCATCATTGCTACTATCATCTTTCAACTTAGTTTTTTCTAGGAGCATATCAAAAAATAAGGAAGCTAAAAGGTGAGCTATTGATCTACAACATAGATTTGCAAAACTATCAAGACAAAGTTCATGATAAATTAAGTTCAATTAATCAAATTACTAATGAACTCCCACTTAAATAGACATCCCTCAAGTCATCTAAGTGATACATGATCCAAATCAACTAACCCATGTCCAATCATCACGTAAGATGGGGTAGTCATCAATGGTGAACATCTCTATGTTGATCTTATTTATTATATGGTTCACGTTCGACCTTTTGGTCTCCAGTATTCCGAGGCAATGTTTGTACATGCTAGGCTCGTCAAGTTTAACCCAAGTATTTCTGCATGTGCAAAACTGTCTTGCACCCGTTGTATGTGAACGTTGAGTCTATCACACCTGATCATCACGTGGTGTCTCAACACGATGAACTGTAGCAACGGTGCATACTCAGGGAGAACACTTTTACCTTGAAATTTAGTGAGGGGATCATCTTATAATGCTACCGCCGTACTAAGCAAAATAAGATGCATAAAATATAAACATCACATGCAATCAAAATATGTGACATGATATGGCCATCATCATCTTGTGCTTTTGATGTCCATCTTCATCGTCATGATCTCCATTGTCACCGGCTCGACACCTTGATCTCCATTGTTGTGTCGTGGTCGTCTCGCCAATTATTTCTTCTACAACTATCGCTAACGCATAGTGATAAAGTAAAGCAATTACATGGCGTTTGTATTTCATACAATAAAGAGACAACCATAAGGCTCCTGCCAGTTGCCTAAACTTACAAAACATGATCATCTCATACAATAACGTATATCACATCATGTCTTGACCATATCACATCACAGCATACCCTGCAAAAACAAGTTAGATGTCCTCTACTTTGTAGTTGCAAGTTTTCACGTGGCTGCTACAGGCTTCTAGCAAGAACCGTTCTTACCTGCGGCAAAAACCACAATGGTGATTCGTCAAGTTTTCTATTTTAACCTTCTTTAAGGACCGACCATAGTCAAATTTGATTCAACTAAAGTAGCAGAAACAGACACCCGCCAGCCACCTTTATGCAAAACTAGTTGGATGTCTGTCGGTGGAACCGGTCTCATGTGCGTGGACATGTAAGGTTGGTCTAGGCCGCTTCATCCCACAATATCGTTGAATCAAAATAAGATGCTGGTGGTAAGCAGTATGACTATCACCGCCCACAACCCTTTGTGTTCTACTCGTGCATATCATCTATGCATAGACCTGGCTCATGAGGCCACTGTTGGGAATCGTTGCATGAAAAACAAAATACAAAAATCAATGCACACGCAATGATCTATCCATGGAGATGCATAGCAACGAGGGGGAGAGTGTGTCTACGTACCCTCGTAGACCGTAAGCGAAAGTGTTCACAACGTGGTTGACGTAGTCGAACTTTCTTCGAGTTCCAACCGATCTAGAAATGAACGCACGACACCTCCGTGTTCTGCACGCGTTCATCTTGGTGACGTCCTCCGCCTTCTTGATCCAACAATATGGCAAGGTAGTAGATGAGTTCCGGTAGCATGACGGCATGGTGACGGTGATGGTGATGTGATCTCCGAATGGCTTCGCCTAAGCACTATGAAAATATGACCGAGGGAGTAAACGGTGGACAGGGGCACCGCACACAGCAAACACAATGTTGTGTGCTTGTGTGGCGCCCCCTACCCATGTATATATAGGTGGGAGGGGAGGAGGCATCCCCTAGGGCGCCCCAAGAGACCTGGCGGCAGCCCTAGGGCTGCTGCCTTGCCCTATGCCCCCCTTTCCTTGTAAGAAGAAGGGGAGAGGGAAGGATGCCCGAATCCTACTCCACACTTTACTTCCCCTCCCCTCTTTCCTTCTCCTCCTCATAAGGACGGCCACAATAGGTGTGCACCATCCCCTTGTGGGCTGGTGTGTTCCCTCTCTTGGCTCATAAGGCCCATATCTTTGCCGGGGTGCCCGACTCCTTTCCGGTGACCCGATAAGTACCCGGTACCCTCTGAAACACTTGTCCGAATACCATCGTCCTATATATCAATCTTTACCTCTCAACCATTTCAAGACTCCTCGTCATGTCCGTGATCTCATCTGGGACTCCGAACAACATTTCGTCACCAGATCACATAATTCATATAATAATATATCGTCAACGAACGTTAAGCGTGCGGACCCTACAGGTTCGAGAACTATGTAGACATGACCGAGACACCTCTCTGGTCAAATACCAATAGTGGAACCTGGATGCCCATATTGGCTCCTACATATTCTACGAAGATCTTTATCGGTCGAACCGTTATGACAACATACGTATGTTACTTGCCCGAGATTCGATCGTCGGTATCTTCATACCTAGTTCAATCTCGTTACCAACAAGTCTCTTTACTCGCTCCATAATACATCACATTGTGGCTAACTCCTTAATCGTTTGCTTGCAAGCTTATGATGTGTATTACCGAGAGGGCCCAGAGATACCTCTCCAATAGTGACAAATCCTAATCTCGATCTATGCCAACTCAAAAAACACCTTCGGAGATACCTGTAGAGCATATTTATAATCACCCAGTTATGTTGTGACATTTGATAGCACACAAGGCATTCCTTCGGTATCCGGGAGTTGCATAATCTCATAGTCGAAGGAATATGTATTTGACATGAAGAAAGCAATAGCAATAAAACTGAATGATCATTATGCTAAGCTAATGGATGGGTCTTGTCCATCACATCATTCTCCTAATGATGTGATCCCTTTATCAAAAGACAACTCATGTCAATGGTTAGGAAACCTTAACCATCTTTGATCAACGAGCTAGCCTAGTAGAGTCTCACTAGGGACACGGTGTTCGTTTATGTATTCACACGTGTATTAAGGTTTCCGATCAATACAATTCTAGCATGAATAATAAACCTTTATCATGAATAAGGAAATATAAAATAACAACTTTATTATTGCCTCTAGGGCATATTTTCTTCAGTTGCTTCGTCTGTCCAACTTACTGACGGGTCTATGTGATTTGACGACTCATTGGTCATTACTACTGTGGCAGTAGAGCGTCATAGAGCGTCTACACTCTTATTTTTTATTCTTTGATAAAACTAATTTTCTCCACTCTTACACCAGAGGAGTGCGAAACACGGCAGCCTAATGAGTACATGGCCCACCTCACACTATCACCATGTTCCTTGGACATCGTGCGACACCTCTGGTCCCTTTTTATTTGCATTTATTAACACCTACATAGTAGCCCGCATGCCAAGGACACAAGCGCTCAGAAAACATTACTACACCGGAGTAGTAGACTATTTTGCCCCCGGATTTGCTATGGAGGAAATGCTGGGCAGTTACGCGCATGCAAAGTATTGGCTCGGCCTGCAGCCCTCAATTCTCCCACATCGTTACTCCTCTCTCCATCTCTTTGGATGCAGGCTCTCTCTCCTCTTCATCTATCTGCATCTCTCTCTCTCTCCGGTTTTGCATGCATGCGACTCTCTCTCTCTCTCTCTCTGTGCAAGCATGCCTTGGGAAGGGATGAGGAATATGGGAGAGAGATGGGAATTATTGTGGATGCATGTGCGGTACTATTGGAAAGAGCAGCACAGAGATGCTAAGGCGCAGACCATTGCAAGAAAAATGAGATTTTCTTATACGCATACGAAAAAAGACCGGAGGGACTACTACAACGTTATGAAGCTTTCAGCTTTCGTTTCATGTACGTATCTTGACTCAATGTTGCCCGGTTACAACATTCCATCAAATACAAAGGAAAACTAACATGCATGCTGATGATTTTTTGCGGTTCCACGAAAATTGAGTTGAGCATCCCCGTTGGCAAAGATATTGAAGAAGTGTGATTAGAATAATAGTAGTATCACTGGTTGATCAGACATAAACTCACCACAAATAGAAGCCAATAGAAGTAGAGAAAGATCCACATGGAGATGGAGCTACGTGGGAAGCTACGTCAGTGGAGCAAACCGGCTCCAAAAGGAAGTTGTATGTAAGGGACGTCGGGATGTAGCTAGGAGGGTGGTGGGAGGCGGCATCATCCCATACCACGGGGACCCACAATCGGGACGCACAGACAGTGGGTTTTCTCCCTCGCCGCTGCCCACCGCGTCTATGCAGAACATCCTCCCCTTCCCCCGGCAGCGGGATCCGGCTGGATATGTGACCAACGACCACCATCGTTCTATGCGAGAGAGTGTGAAGAGAGCAACCCCAACAACCAGGAGTGTAGCGTAGGTTCCTGGCTAGTATCACGTTATTATATACTAGTGTGTATATAGTGGAGCAGTTTTCTTTTTCTCTCCAAATCAACCTTTTTATATTGCATAGTGTCATTGAAGAGTGAAATGATGGTTGCTTCATCCGACCAACTTACTGTGTGATTTGGCTACTCATTAGTCATATTAATGTGGCCCTTGCACGTACTCCCCCTACGTGTGTGACCGTCCCGAGTCTCACTTATACTTATCTCTATTTCCTTGCATGACACATGGACCCAGATGTTGGATATCCCATGTGTCGGTGAAAGGAAGAAGAACAAGTTCCAAGGACCGAGAAGTAGTACTTCCATGCAAACTGATCTTACGATGCATGAGTTGTTTGTTTTGTTAACAACAAAAATACCCCTACGTGTAGGTTTGTCTCACTCCTATGTGCCCTACCTGCTCTAACATCCATCATTTTAGCAAGGAGTAATGTTGTCTAAAATTGCATCCACGCAGTACATTATGGGATTTTGGTCAAAAGCTTATGCGCACTATAAAACAGAACAGAGGGAGTATGTCTCCCCATGCTCGTATTTCCATGCTAATACTTGGTTCTTGAAAGGAGAAGGTCATTGATCTATCACTTGTTTCTGAATGAGAGAGTAAATTGGTGATCTTGTGATCTCCATTTGAAGGTCAATGATGTACGCATGAGTAAATGGAACAGAGGGAGTATGTTGCATGTTGTGGTGTGGCATTTTCTTATGCATGTTCATGTGGAAGCATTGTGATTTAAAACCCACTTAGAATGCACTAACGCATGTTGCATGGTAGAGAATTCTTGAGCATACTGCATCAAATAAATGGTACTGGATCTAGCTGCTAATCTGTATATACCAGGCTCATGTGTCAGTTAATGGAAGAGAGAGGTGTGTACGCGTAATTGCGGAAGCGTGCTCAACTGGCAGACATGATGGCATTACAGAGTAAGGCATGTATTGTCACTTCACTGTGAATACTAGTTGAGTAGTTTTGTGTGACCGATGGGGAACAATGCCTCTATGTGTATCCTGTCCAATAACAAGAACCATTGGCCAAGGCTCTGGGCGCCAATTACGTACCTACTCCCTCCTTCCGGTTTACTACTAGTAGATGATGAGTCCTGAAATACTATTTTGTACTTTGCAAAAGTACTCAATTCATGGGCACGTTTTCCTAAAGAAATTGTCTTTACCAATGTATTAATATCGGTAATGCATGCATGCATGCGTGAACAACTAATGGTTAAACCTTGCATGAAACGTTTTAACAAGATTTGAAATATGAACATGTGAATGTGAGGGACTACAACGCTCATGCATGCATGCAACAGTCACACGTACACAGGCACACAAAAATGCACAAGCCCTAATGAATGCATGCATGCAACACGCACACGTACACATCGGCTCACGCTCAAGTGCTCAACCTACACGTGCATGCACACACATACACAGCCAGGGTGAGCTAGTGATCGTATAAACACCAGAAAATGTATATATTGACCGCAATGAGCGTATTATGAAGTGCACTGACCGTATTTTTACAAATATTAGTGACCGCCAGTGTATTTATGTCGTTTCAATTAAGCCATATTTACTGAAAAGGAGGCATTACGAACTAGCACTACTTTTCCCGTCAACTCCCAGAACGAGGAGAAGCTTGCAGGACGAGGTGAAGCTTGCTTATACTACGCCCTCTCCATGTACCACACGCGCGGTGGCTCACGGGATGAGGAGAAGCTTTTGACTAATGCAGCCTCTCCCTCGCCTAGGTGGTGGACGTGCAACAGTTCATTCGGTGTCAGATTGCCAGTATCATAAAGTGTAGTACCATCATTGTTCAACTTCCCAAAGAGGCGAAGAGCCAAGAGTAGTACTAGTAGTATACATGTACTAGTAACCGCATGCTCGAGCATCTGCACTCTTATTTTATTTTAATCCATGATAAAGTACACATTTATTCTAGAGTAGTGCGGAAAACGATAGCCCAATGAAGTAGTACAATTCAAAAACATCGAACATGTATAGATGACATAATATTTTTTGGCCTCCGTGCGACACCTAGCCCATCTGTGTTCTCGATCCTCGTCTCTCTCAAGGAGCAGAGGGTTGGCCATTTTGCCATCAATTGAGATCATTTTGTTCACACTCCGGTCCCACATGTCAGTGATATGCCAAGAGGAAGCGCGTTGACCGACATGCCATATGCGCACTTGGTCTTGCATCTCCATACTAGTAGGAGCGGATTCAAAGAGTGTATTGGTGGTTGCTTCGTCCGAGCAACTTACCATGGGAAAGGTGTGGCTTATGATTTGACTTCTCATTACTTATTATTACTGCGGCGCAACGACCGGGCTGATTCTCCAATGCGGTTGCGCACTCTAATTTGGTGCATGGCACATGGACCCGGATGCTGAATGGCTTCTGGCAATGCTATCAAGCTTCCAGCATTTGTTTACATAATTGATGTACACATAATTTTCCAGCGACATGAAATTCTACAATGCTCTGAGCTTTCAACTTTTGTTTCATGTGTCTTGCCAGCTGGAAGGTCGTCTCGTTACAACATTCAATCAAATAGAAAGGATACTAACATCCATGCTCTTTTGCAAAAAATAAAAAACTAACTTCCTTGCTAATGCATCTCAATGATTAGCAGATCAGAGCCAATATTTACATCACAACTGAAGACAAATTGTGAGAAGGTGTTATAAAGAAAAAATTAAAATTGATCGATGCTTTCATTGGCAGCAACTTTCCTGCAGCTCTTTTAAGACCAATAAGACATGTTGGCAAAAAAGTAGTTGTCAGGAGCATGGAACATTTCGATCATTTTGTGCAGTTCCACTAAAATAGAGCAGAGGGACTGTCCCTGTTGCAAAGATATTGAGTAATTAAGTGTGATTACAATAATAAAGGACTATTGATGAAACAATAAACACACAAATAGAAGCCGGCCACCTTTGTTGTCTCTCTTAAGTCTAACTAGTTGGAGAAGATTAGGCAAATAGGTGGAGAATATTAGGCTCGGAGATGGATGAGGAGGATAGACCAAAACCAATCTCCCTTTGTGCAGTCCCACTGAAATGTAGAAACATTGCCCGTGTGACATTTCAGTAAAACTCCACAAAACACTCTTAAGAAAAAAGTGCTTTGTGCAGTTCACTGAAAGATCACAATAGCAACGAGGTGAAATGGATAGGCCTGTTTGGAAAAAGAGGTAGAAAGGAAACAATTACTGGCCAATAACAGTTGATGACACATACGCCGACAAAAAAGAAGCATATTTCTTGTCCTAAGGGAAGATGGTTGCACGGCTTTTTATCTAAAATGGTGCGAGGACAAGATTGCAACATGGAAAGTATGCCGGCCGAGCTACATTTAGGCAAAGAACTCGGGAAGATCCACATGCATGATTTTCCACATGCACCAACATGGGAAGATGGGCAGTGGAGCAAGGCCGGAGGGGAGGAAGTTGTACTTGGGGGTCGTTGAGATGTAACTAGGAGGGTGCCGGCGGGCAGGATCTGCCTACCATGCCAGAGCTTGGTCATAGAGAACGTCAGGTACCGCAGATCGGGACGTGTTGTCTCAACGTCGTTGAACGTAGCAACGATGCACGTCCTTCCTTTCAGCCGGCGGACGGGATTGGGCTAGATTAGTGGCCAGCAGTGACAGAGAGAGAGAGGGAGAGAGAGAGAGAGAGGCCACCGTCGTCTTGTGTGAGAGAGTGTGAAGACAAACCAACCCCAGCAGGCAAGCTCCATTGTATATAGTGGATCAGATTACTTTTTTCTCGATAATAATCATTTTATATTCAATACGTGCATTGAGCAATATAACTTTAATTAAAAATAATGCGCCAACGTGTGAAGTCGAACTTTGTTACGTGCACGCATGGTACATGACCTTCCTTCAAGTAAACAACCGCTACACGCGTCAAATTAGCATGTGGGTTGTCTTTTCGTACAGAAATGAGCTCCACAGTATACTCGCGCGGGTGTGGCTGGGAACGAAGCGTGAGTACATGTGTCGTGCGTGCACCTCTTCTCTTTTGGTAGATACCCCACCTACGTGGGTGGGTGTGAGAGAGATACAAACCTAGAGAGAGATGGTGTGTGGGTTCGTGAGTGTTTTTGGGGGGAGTGAGAGACAGACAGGGAATATGTGTAGATGATATCTCAAACAAATACTGTAACATATGCAATGTGTGTGAAACAGAGGCCTAGATATAGCATATATATAGGGGGGAATCCACGAGAATAGAGTGGAGGGATCATCCACATGAGATGTCAATAGAATGGAAGAGAGGGATGTTATGGGTGCGCGATCGATAAAGAGAGCCAGCAAAATTGTGTTTACGCACGTCAAAGATATAGGGCGCATGACCTACTGGAATGTGAGAGGGGAGAGCTGCAGTTTGTGTCTGTGGCACGGATACCTACCTACAGCTTTCGACTATCGGTGTGTGGGGGGGGAGGGCAAAGACCTAACTATAGAGAGGTAGATCGACTGGTATATTGTGGAGAAGGGGAGAGACCTAGATATGTATTGAGGGAGATTGATCGGCATCCATGCATATGTTTAGGAGAAGAACAAGGTTGGGAGAGAGATATAGCTAGAGTGTCGGATGCTTGGTGGTGGAGTTGCTTCTCAGAGATGGTGGGAGAGGCCTACTAGACAAACAGAGGGTACGACTGCAATAATAATAAGAGAGGGGATGCGTGTCTGTGTGTGCACGTGCTTGTGAGAGATGGGTCGGGAGGCATTGCATGGATGATGGGGGGGTGATAAGTCTCTGGTAAGCAGACCTAACTAGATAGGTAAATAAATTGTCATGTGTCAGAGAAAGTGAGAGACATAACTAATGAGGTAACTCGATCGGTGCATGGGGAAAACGAGTTATAGTCGACCTAGATATATGTAGGGAGATTGATCGGTAGACATGCATGTGTTAGAGTCAAATAAGGCCCGGAGAGACGGATAGAGAGAGAGGGATGCGGTTAGGAGGTGGTGCTAGAGGCCTACTATATAGAGAGGGGGAGGAGTGTGCGAGTGCGAGATCAGTGAAAAGAGGGGCGAGAGCATGCATGTGTGTGGGACCGTATTAGACACAGGTAGGAATGGATGATGAGAAGAGAAGAGGAAAAGCGTGTGTTTCTGGTAGGCAGACTTGGCTAGAGAGGTATATCGATCAGTGTGTGCCAGAAAGAAGGGGTTGGGGAGACCTGCAAACACCATGGGTGAATGACCTAAAGAAAAATGACAAATGTGCGCGATGGAGAGAATTGTGAGGGAGGGTGTGATGGAAATATGCCCTAGAGGCAATAATAAAATGGTTATTATTATATTTCCTTAATCATGATAAAGGTTTATTATTCATGCTAGAATTGTATTGACCGGAAACTTAAATACATGTGTGGATACATAAACAAATACCGTGTCCCTAGTAAGCCTCTACTAGACTAGCTTGTTGATCAAGAGATGGTTAAGGTTTCCTAACCACAGACATGTGTTGTCACTTGATAACAGGATTGCATCATTAGGAGAATGATATGATGGAGAAGACACATCCGTTAGCTTAGCATATGATCATTCAGTTTATTGCTATTGCTTTCAATACATATTCCTTCGACTATGTGATCATTCAACTCCTGAATACCGGAGGAATACCTTGTGTACTATCAAACATCACAACGTAACTGGGTGATCATAAAGATGCCCTACAGGTATCTCCGAAGGTGTCTATTGAGTTGGCGTGAATCGAGATTGGGATTTGTCACTCCATGTATCAGAGAGGTATCTCTAGGACCTCTCGGTAATACACATCATAAGAAGCTTGCAAGCAAAGTGACTAAGGAGTTCGTTACAAGATGATGTATTACGGAACGAGTAAAGAGACTTGCCGGTAGCGAGATTGAACTAGGTATGAAGATACCGACAATTGAATCTCGGGCAGGTAACATACCGATAGACAAAGGGAATTACGTATGTTGTCATAAGGTTCAACCGATAAAGATCTTCGTAGAATATGTAGGAACAAATATGGGCATCCAGGTTCCACTAGTGGTTATTAACCGCAGAGGTGTCTCAGTCATGTCTACAAGTTCTCGAACCCATAGGGTCCGCGTGCTTAACGTTCGTTGACGATATAGTATTCTATGAGGTATATGATTTGGTGACCTAATGTTGTTCGGAGTCCCGGATGAGATCTTGGACATGGCGAGGAGCTCCGGAATGGTCTGGAGGTAAAGATTGATATATAGGACGATGCTATTTGGACACCGGAAGAGTTTCGGGGGCACCGGGTAACCATCAGATCACTAGAAGGGGTTCTGGAAGGCCCCGGGAGGTCTATGGGCCTAATGGGCCAAGGGGAGGCACACACCAGCCCACAAGGGGGCTGGCACGCCCTCTCCCTGGCTGCCGACCCTAGAACGTTAAGCATGCGGACCCTACGAGTTCAAGAACTATGTAGACATGACCGAGACACCTCTTCAGTCAATAACCAATAGCGGAACCTGGATGCTCATATTGGCTCCTACATATTCTATGAACATCTTTATCGTTCGAACCGTTATGACAATATACGTTATTCCCTTTGTCATCGGTATGTTACTTACCCGAGATTCGATCGTCGGTATCTACATAAGTAGTTCAATCTCGTTATCGGCAAGTCTCTTTACTCGTTTTGTAATACATCATCTTGTAACTAACTCATTAGTCACTTTTCTTGCAAGGCTTCTTATGATGTGCATTACTGAGAGGGCGCAGAGATACCTCTCCGATACTCGGAGTGATAAATCCTAATCTCGATCTATGCCAACCCAACAAACACCTTCGGTGATACCTGTAGAGCATCTTTATAATCACCCAGTTACGTTATGATGTTTGATAGCACACAAGATATTCCTCCGGTATTCGGGGTTTGCATAATCTCATAGTCAAAGGAACATGTATTTGACATGAAGAAAGCAATAGCAATAAAACTGAACGATCAATATGCTAAGCTAACGGATGGGTCATGTCCATCACATCATTCTCCTAAAGATGGGATCCCGTTATCAAATGACAACTCATGTGCATGGTTAGGAAACCTTAACCATGTTTGATCAAAAAGCTAGTCAAGTAGAGGCTCACTAGGGACACAATGTGTCTATGTATTCATACATGTATTAAGGTTTCCAATCAATACAATTCTAGCATGAATAATAAACATTTATCATGAATAATTAAATATAAAATAACAACTTTATTATTGCCTCTAGGGCATATTTCCTTCAGCAATTAGCTAAAGTAGCTCCATGCAGAGTTTTGTAGGCATAGAAATTTGCAAAGTACACACGGACCTGAATGTTTCAGACCCGTTGACTAAAGCCTCTCTCACAAGCAAAACATGATCACACCGTTTGGGCATATGGCGATGTGAACTAGATTATTGACTCTAGTAAACTCTTTGGGTGTTCATCACATGACGGTGTGAACAAGATTATTGACTCTAATGCAAGTGTGAGACTAATGGAAATATGCCCTAGAGGCAATAATAAAATGGTTATTATTATATTTCCTTAATAATGATAAAGGTTTATTATTCATGCTAGAATTGTATTGACCGAAAACTTAAATACATGTGTGGATACATAAACAAATATCGTGTCCCTAGTAAACCTCTACTAGACTAGCTCGTTGATCAAGAGATGGTTAAGGTTTCCTAACCATAGACATGTGTCGTAACTTGATAACAGGATCACATCATTAGGAGAATGATGTGGTGGACAAGACCCATCTGTTAGCTTAGCATATGATCGTTCGGTTTATTGATATTGATTTCTTAATGTCAAATACGTATTCCTTCAACCATGAGATCATGCAACTCTAGGATACCGGAGGAATACCTTGTGTGCTATCAAACGTCATAACGTAACTGGGTGATCATAAAGATGCTCTACAGGTATCTTCGAAGGTGTGCGTTGAGTTGGCGTGAATCGAGATTGGGAGTTGTCACTCCGTGTATCGGAGAGGTATCTCTGGGCCCTCTCAGTAATACACATCATAAGAAGCTTGCAAGCAAAGTGATTAAGGAGTTAGTTACGAGATGACGTATTACGGAACAAGTAAAGAGACTTGCCGGTAACGATATTGAACAAGGTATGAAGGTACCGATGATCGAATCTCAGGCAAGTAACATACGCATAGACAAAGGGAATTACGTATATTGTCATAAGGTTCGACCGTTAAAGATCTTCTAGAATATAAGGAACAAATATGGGCATCCAAGTTCCGCCGTTTGTTATGACCGGAGAGGTCTCTCGGTCATGTATACATAGTTCTCGAACCCGTAGGGTCCACACGCTTAACTTTCATTGACGATATAGTATTATATAAGTTATATGATTTGGTGACCGAATGTTTTTCGGAGTCCCGGATAAGATCACGAACATGACGAGGAGCTCCGAAATGATCCGGAGGTAAAGATTGGTATATAGGACGATGCTATTTGGACACCAGAAGAGTTTTGGGGGTATCGGGTAACCATCGGATCGCCGGAAGGGGTTCCGGGAGGCCCCGGGAGGTCTATGGGCCTAATGGGCCAATCAGAGCCACACACCAGCCCACAAGGGGGCTGGCGCGCCCTCTCCCTGGCCGCCCTCCCTAGGGGAAGGAAACGGGGAGGGTTGGCCCCTCCTACCTTTCCCTCTTCATGACAGAATGGAAAGGGGGGCGCCTCCTCCCCTTGCCTTCCTCCCGTGCACCAGATAAGGAAGGGGGCGCGACCTAGGGCAGGAGCCCAAGGAGGATTCGGCCCCCTTGGGTGCACCTCATGGATGCCTCCCCTCCCCCCCTCACCTATATATATGTGGGAGGGGGCGCCACACATAAGACAGAACAATCTCTTAGCCGTGTGCAGCGCCCGTCTCCATAGTTTCGTCCCTCGGTCATATTTTCGGAGTGCTTAGGCGAAGCCCTACGGAGATAGCATCACCACCACCATCACCACACCGTCGTACTACCGGAACTCATCTACTACTTCGCCCGTCTTGCTTGATCAAGAAGGCGAGGACGTCACCGAGCTGAACGTGCGCTGAACGCGGAGGTGTCGTACGTTCGATAATTGATCAGTTAGATCGCGAAGAGGTTCGACTACATCAACTGCGTTAATAAACGCTTTCGCTCATGGTCTACGAGGGTACATAGACATACTCTCCCCTCTCGTTGCTATGCATCTCCATGGATAGATCTTGTGTGTGCGTAGAATTTTTTTTGTTTTCCATGCAACGTTCCCCAACAGGGTGAGGGCGAGGCGGACGTGTACATGCACGAGAGGAAGTTAGTGCTAGCTACAAAGAGAAAAGGATTGTGTGGGTATAAAAGACTAACAGACATCATTATTTTTATAAAAGTGGATTCGAATATTCGAATGAGAGATCATAGTGTTTTAAACCCACACATGCATGAATATAATGGTGATACATATGGTGTGGTTATGAACATGTTATACTATATATAATATATATAACATTTACTTGAATTTGTGATAATGTGTGGCTTTTGCAACTCTCTGCTCAATACTTGTCATAATGTAGGGGGCAGGGCACTATACATTGTGTGATAAAAAGAGTATACATATGAAACATGGTTTAGATTACGAAGATCTAGCTAGCACTTCAAATGTACTATTATAAGGAATGAACATCAACTGGATTCAAAATTTTAAATTCGAGTTCATATAGTACACATAGTTCATATCTAACTCTACAATAATCATGTGGTGTGTTGTTAAGATAATAAACAGATGATGGTTTAACTTGGCAACAATCATGATTGTAGATTCTTATTCTAATAGAGAAACGGATTCAAATTTAGTTTGAGTTGCAGCGGTAGTATATACATTTGAAATGCACTAAAATGTTCGTATACTAGACAGGACATGGATTCAAAGTTTTGAATAGCGTTTGTAATAATCCATATACTAAACAGGACAAGACTCTCTCTTGTGTGGTGCTAATAGATTTTTTTATTGTTTTTCTCGTTGAGGGAAGTGCGAATTGATTTGGTACAGTACATGTTAGGCTTGTCCCGAAATTTCAACCCGTGCCTTGTTATCCCAAAAATTCATATATCGATATGTCTCTTTGTGCTCCGAAAACTTGCTCCTTATCAACCCGTGCATTGCTATCCCGAACTTACAACACGCGTGAAAACTCCCTCCTACTGCTAAATTCCGACATGCGAAATCCCCATTCTAATTCTGAGCCAAAAAGGCCGCTAGTTCAAATTGGTGGGGGTACTTTTGCAACACACCCTACATTCAGGACAAGCGTGTCCCTAAGTCATGGTTCCCCCCTCCCATCACCTCCTTTTTGCCATTTGAAAACCCAGGCCGCCATAAACTCTCTGCTCCAGTCGCGAAACCCCACCCTCCTCCACCCGGCACCCGACCGCTGCCCAGTCGGAGCCTCTTTCTCGACGATATCGTCCACCGCAACAGCTCGACATCCCTCATACACCACCCCAGATGAGGATTCGCTGTCCATCTTGTTGTCCCGCTGGTTCAGTCGCCGCATCCTCCACCTCCAAGGAGCTGCTCTGATGATTGCCTCATCTATCGCGGCTGCTCCATCCCCACAACGTCACCTTGACCTGCTCCACCGAAACTACAGCATCCTCACTGACTCCTTGGATGAAATCGAGGCCTATTCGGTGCCACCAAAGAGGTTGTACACTCATCACCAATGCACATAAGGTACTACAATCCGGTTTTTATTGGCCTACTTTATTCAAGGATGCATGTAAGTTTGTTTTATCTTGTGATGAATTTCAAAGAATTGGTAATATTAGTAGACGTCAGGAAATGCCTATGAATTATTCACTTGTTATTAAACCATTTGATGTTTGGGGATTTTATTATATGGGACCTTTTCCTACCTCTAATGGGTATGCTCATATTCTACTTGTTGTTGATTGTGTCACTAAGTGGGTAGAAGCTACTCCAACTAGTAATGCTGATAACAACACATCTATTAAAATGCTTAAAGAAGTTATTTTCCTGAGGTTTGGAGTCCCTAGATACTTATTGACTGATGGTGGTTCACATTTTATTCATGGTGCATTTCATAAACTGCTTGCCAAATATGACGTAAATCATAGAATTGTGTCACCTTATCATCCTCAGTCTAGTGGTCAAGTTGAATTGAACAATAGAGAAATAAAGCTAATTTGCAAAAGACCGTTAATAGATCTAGAAAGAATTGGTCTAAGAAAATTGATGATGTATTGTGGGCATACAAAACTGCTTATAAGAATCCTATGGATATGTCCCCTTACAAGATGGTCTATGGAAAAGCATGTCATTTACCTCTTGAGTTGGAACATAAAGCATACTGGGCAATTAAAGAACTTAACTATGATTTCAAACTTGCTGGTGAAAATAGGTTATTTGATATTAGTTCTTTACATGAATGAAGGGCACAAGCTTATGAAAATGCTAAGTTATTTAAAGAAAATGTTAAAAGATGGCACAATAGAAGAATCCAAAATGGGAATTCAAAATAGGAGATCAAGTTTTATTGTACAACTCTTGTTTAAGATTCTTTGCAGTAAAGCTTCTCTCTAAATGGGAAGGACTGTATATTGTTGAAAAAGTCTATCATTCTGGTGCTATAAAGATAAACAACGCTGAAGGCACTAATCCAAAGGGGGTTAATGAGCAAAGAATTAAACATTATATCTCAGGTACACCCATTAATATTGAAACCAATATTATCCAAACTACGACGCCGGAGGCACATAAGGGAAACCTTCTAGAACACTCCAGAACCCTAAAAAGGGGTAGGTACGTGGGACGGTAAGTAATCCGACTCCAAAGGTTCCATAAAAGTACTTTCCGTCCATTTTCAAATATATAAAAAATAGGAATATAATAAACAGTCCAAAAAGTGCACGAGGGAGCGACAAGCTCGAGCGGCACGCCCTACCCCCTGGGCGCGCCTCCCAGGCTTGTGGCCCCCTCATGGACTTTCTCGACTCTGTTTTCCTTCCATGTTACTTGTCCTGCATGAAAAAAATCATTATATATACTTTCTGATGTTTTGATCATTGTATCACGAGATTCTCCTATGTTCTTGTTTCATGTTGTTTTCTGCGAGATTTGCAAAGCCAGGCATCATGTCTTTCTCCTCCCCCAATGACATGGAAGACGATGCTTGGCTGATGCAGATGAAACTCAGGAGGGAGGAGGCCGAGGAAGTCGACATGGAAGAAGATGAAGGAGATTCTCTTGAGGTCCACCCTCCAGTTTCGAAGAGGGGCACTCTGGTTGGTATCTCCACTACCCTGAATCCCCATCAGGCAATAGGGATTACAAGTAACCACGAAGGCCAAGAGGTACAAGAAGGACTTCCTCATAGGACGCCCTTACACAGGTTGCATCGGAACAATTTTCATAATTTGGTTCATAACTATGGAGTCGTGAACACTCCTCGTATGCACATACCGTCCAATTGGGACATATCTTGCCCAAGAGAAAATGATGTAGGAACAAGCTCTTGGTGGCCGGGAAATAAGCATATTATGGTCGAAGTTCAGAAGAATATTGAGATGATATGGAAAGTGCTCCGGGAGATTCAGAGTTTGAGTGAAATCCTCATGAGCGAGATGAAGGACAAGCCTAGTACTTCATCACCACCATCACCAAAGAAGGAGACTTGAGTACACGGGTATGGGCATTCCCCTTGGCTTGTGCCAAGCTTGGGGGAGGTGCCCCGGTATCGTATCACCACCACTTTTTATCATCATTATCTATCTTAGTTCGATCCTTAGTTATTTCATGATTTAGAAGAATAAAGTTTTAGTATGATATACTTTCGAGTGCTTGCTTAGTGATCTATCTATGTAATCGTGTGCGAGATATATAATAAAGAGTAGTTTGAGTTTTGTTTTGCTTTCTTATTTCAATCTTAGCAATGGAAAATAAAAGAATAAAAAGATCATATGCTACACCCATGGGGAGTAATTAATGACTTCACATAAAAGAAGTATAGTTGATAAAATTTGTTGGAAGTTGACAAGCATAGCATTGGTCATTGGTGCAATCCATGAAAAAAGTAGTAAAGGAAGAGAGGTCTCACATACAAATATACTATCTTGGGCATCTTTTATGATTGTGAGTCCCCACCAAATATTCTATATCAATTAGTTGACGTTGGCCAAGGAAGACAACGTAATGAGTTATGGTTGTTTACATTCACATATAAGTTATATTGTTATGGATGTTCTAACATGTGGTGCTTGTCTAGGATCTTTTGCTAGCCAAAAATTTGCACTAAGTAGAAATACTACTTGTGCATCCAAAACCCTTAAATCCAGTTTCATGTCATGAGAGTCCACCATATCTACATATGGATTGAATAAGATCCTTCAAGTAAGTTGTCATCGGTGCAAAAGCAATAAAAATTGCTCATAAATATGTATGATCTTTTATTGTAAGGGAAAGTAAGCTTTGTACGATCTTGTGATGGTGAAGAAATAAAAGCGAAAGACTGCATAATAAAGCTTGCTATCATAAGGGGCAATATAAAGTGAGGTTCCCTTACATTAAGAGCTTGCACGTACAAAAACAAAAAGCGCATGACAACCACTTCTTCACTCTACGAAGGGCCAATCTTTTACTTTCATGCATTTACTTTTATGCAAGAGTCAATAGTGTTCGTCACTATTCCTCTCTATGTACTCTTTAGTGGCAAGCATCATGTGGTAGATAGATTCTGACATATATATCTAATTGGGTGTAGGTGATTATAAGTTATTATTGTTGACATTACCCTTGAGGTAAATAAGTTGAGAGGCAAAATCATAAGCCCCTATCTTTTTTGTGTCTGATTAAGACTTTTGCTCTATAAATATGCCCTGAGTGTCAGCAATCAAAGAAGACTAAATGATTGTTGAGTATGTGAACTTGCTAAACAAAGCTCTTACATAGACTCTTTCTGAAATTATGATTGATTATGACTGTTTCAATGACTGGGATCATAGTTTGTTAGTTTCCAATAAAGTTTATGTTTCATACATTAGCTTGTGAATGAATTATTACTTTAGCATGAGAAGTTTTATGATGATATCTGTTGGAAATATGCCCTAGAGCCAATAATAAATTAGTTATTATTATATTTCCTTGTTCATGATAATCGTTTATTATCCATGCTAGAATTGTATTGATAGGAAACTCAGATACATGTGTGGATACATAGACAACACCATGTCCCTAGTAAGCCTCTAGTTGACTAGCTCGTTGATCAATAGATGGTTACAGTTTCCTGACCATGGACATTGGATGTCGTTGATAACGGGATCACATCATTAGGAGAATGATGTGATGGACAAGACCCAATCCTAAGCCTAGCACAAAGATCGTGTAGTTCATATGCTAAATCTTTTCTAATGTCAAGTATCATTTCCTTAGACCATGAGATTGTGCAACTCCCGGATACCGTAGGAATGCTTTGGGTGTACCAAACGTCACAACGTAACTGGGTGGCTATAAAGGTACACTACAGGTATCTCCGAAAGTGTCTGTTGGGTTGGCACGAATCGAGACTGGGATTTGTCACTCCATGTGACGGAGAGGTATCTCTGGGCCCACTCGGTAGGACATCATCATAATGTGCACAATGTGACCAAGGAGTTGATCACGGGATGATGTGTTACGGAACGAATAACGAGACTTGCCAGCAACGAGATTGAACAAGGTATCGGATACCGACGATCGAATCTCGGGCAAGTACAATACCGCTGGACAAAGGCAATTGTATACGGGATTGATTGAATCCTCGACATCGTGGTTCATCCGATGAGATCATCGTGGAACATGTGGGAGCCAACATGGGTATCCAGATCCCGCTGTTGGTTATTGGCCGGAGAGTTGTCTCGGTCATGTCTGCATGGTTCCCGAACCCGTAGGGTCTACACACTTAAGGTTCGGTGACGCTAGAGTTGTTATGGGAAATAGTATGTGGTTACCGAAGGTTGTTCGGAGTCCCGGATGAGATCCCGGACATGACGAGGAGCTCCGGAATGGTCCGGAGGTGAAGATCGGTATATTGGACGAAGGGTATTGGAGTCCGGAATTGTTCTGGGGGTACCAGGTGATGACCAGCGTGTCCGAAAGGGGTTTCGGAGGCCCCGGCAAGCGTTGGGGGCCTTATGGGCCAAGGGGAGAGGGCACATCAGCCCACTAAGGGGCTGAGCGCCCCTCCCAACCCCATCTCACGTAACCAGAGAGGTGGGGGCGCCACCCCTAGGGCAGCCGCCCCTCCCGGCTTGGGGGGCAAGTTTCCTAGGGGTGGGGGCGCCCAAACCCATCTAGGGTTTCCCCTGTGGCCGCCGCCCCTCCCCTAGGGAACCCTAGGGCGCCTCCCCCTCCTCCCTTACCCCTATATATAGTGAGGAAGAGATAGGGCAGCCGTACCCTTCCCCTGGCGCAGCCCTCTCCCTCCTCCAACACCTCACCCTCCTCCGTAGTGCTTGGCGAAGCCCTGCCGGAGAACCACGAGCTCCATCACCACCATGCCGTCGTGCTGTCGGAGTTTTTCCCTCAACTTCTCCTCTCCCCTTGCTGGATCAAGAAGGAGGAGACGTCCTCGGGTTGTACGTGTGTTGAACGCGGAGGTGCCGTCCGTTCGGCGCTAGGATCATCGGTGATTTGGATCACGACGAGTACGACTCCATCAACCCCGTTCACTTGAACGCTTCCGCTTAGCGATCTACAAGGGTATGTAGATGCACTCTCCTTCCCTCGTTGCTAGATTACTCCATAGATTGATCTTGGTGTTGCATAGAAAATTTTGAATTTCTGCTACGTTCCCCAACAGTGGCATCATGAGCTAGGTCTATGCGTAGTTTCTATGCACGAGTAGAACACAAGTTGTTGTGGGCGTTGATTTTGTTCAATATGCTTACCGTTACTAGTCCAATCTTGTTTCGACGGTATTGTGGGATGAAGCGGCCTGGACCGACCTTACACGTACTCTTACGTGAGACAGGTTCCACCGACTGACATGCACTTGATGCATAAGGTGGCTAGCGGGTGCCAGTCTCTCCCACTTTAGTTGGATCGGATTCGATGAAAAGGGTCCTTATGAAGGGTAAATAGCAATTGACATATCACGTTGTGGTTTTGCGTAGGTAAGAAACGTTCTTGCTAGAAACCCATAGCAGCCACGTAAAACATGCAAACAACAATTAGAGGACGTCTAACTTGTTTTTGCAGGGTATGCTATGTGATGTGATATGGCCAAAAAGAATGTGATGAATGATATGTGATGTATGAGATTGATCATGTTCTTGTAATAGGAATCACGACTTGCATGTCGATGAGTATGACACCCGGCAGGAGCCATAGGAGTTGTCTTAATTTATTGTATGACCTGCGTGTCATTGAACAACGCCATGTAATTACTTTACTTTAGTGCTAAACCGTTAGCCACAGTAGTAGAAGTAATAGTTGGCGAGACAACTTCATGGAGACACGATGATGCAGATCATGGTGTCATGCCGGTGACGATGATGATCATGGAGCCCCGAAGATGGAGATCAAAAGGAGCAAAATGATATTGGCCATATCATGTCACTTTTTGATTGCATGTGATGTTTATCATGTTTTTGCATCTTATTTGCTTAGAACGACGGTAGTAAATAAGATGATCCCTCATTAAAATTTCAAGAAAGTGTTCCCCCTAACTGTGCACCGTTGCGGAAGTTCGTCGTTTCGAAGCACCACGTGATGATCGGGTGTGATAGATTCTAACGTTCACATACAACGGGTGTAAGACAGATTTACACATGCGAAACACTTAGGTTGACTTGACGAGCCTAGCATGTACAGACATGGCCTCAGAACACAAGAGACCGAAAGGTCGAGCATGAGTCGTATGGTAGATACGATCAACATGAAGATGTTCACCGATGATGACTATGTTGGGGAACGTAGCAGAAATTCAAAATTTTCCTACGTATCACCAAGATCTATCTATGGAGAAACCAGCAACGAGGGGAAGGAGAGTGCATCTACATACCCTTGTAGATCGCTAAGCGGAAGCGTTCAAGTGAACGGGGTTGATGGAGTCGTACTCGCCGTGATCCAAATCACCGATGATCCTAGTGCCGAACGGACGGCACCTCCGCGTTCAACACACGTACAGCCCGGTGATGTCTCCCATGCCTTGATCCAGCAAGGAGAGAGGGAGAGGTTGAGGAAGACTCCATCCAGCAGCAACACAACGGCGTGGTGGTGGTGGAGGAGCGTGGTGATCCAGCAGGGCTTCGCCAAGCACTACGAGATATGAGGAGGAGAGAGGCAGGGCTGCACCAACAGGGAGAGATAAAATCGCGTTGTGGGCAGCCCCTAGGCCTCACTATTTATAGGAGGAGGGGAGGAGGGTGCGCCCCCTCTAGGGTTCCCACCCCTAGAGGGGCGGCAGCCCTAGATGGGAAAAGGGGGGCGGCCAAGAGGGGGAGAGAGGGGGGCGCGCCCTAGGGTGGGCCTTAGGCCCATCTGTGCCTAGGGTTTCCCCCTTCTCCTCTTGGCTGCGCCTTAAGCCTTGTGGGAGGCGCACCAGCCCACTCAGGGGCTGGTCCCTAACCACTCTTAGCCCATGCAAGCCTCCGGGGCTTGTGGCCTCACTTGGTGGACCCCCGGACACCTCCGGTGGTCCCGGTACACTACCGGTGATACCCAGAACACTTCCGGTGGCCAAAACCATACTTCCTATATATAAATCTTTACCTCCGGACCATTCCGGAACTCCTCGTGACGTCCGAAATCTCATCTGGGACTCCGAACAACATTCGGTAACCACATACAAACTTCCTTTATAACCCTAGCGTCACCGAACCTTAAGTGTGTAGACCCTACGGGTTCGGGAAGCATGCAGACATGACCGAGACGTTCTCCGGTCAATAACCAACAGCGGGATCTGGATACCCATGTTGGTTCCCACATGTTCCACGATGATCTCATCGGATGAACCATGATGTCGAGGATTCGATCAATCCCATATACAATTCCCTTTGTCTAGCGGTATTGTACTTGCCCGAGATTCGATCGTCGGTATCCCGATACCTTGTTCAATCTCGTTACCGGCAAGTCTCTTTACTCGTTCCGTAACACATCATCCCGTGATCAACTCCTTGATCACATTGTGCACATTATGATGATGTCCTACCGAGTGGGCCCAGAGATACCTCTCCGTCACACGGAGTGACAAATCCCAGTCTCGATTCGTGCCAACCCAACAGCACTTTCGGAGATACCTGTAGTGTACCTTTATAGCCACCCAGTTATGTTGTGACGTTTGGCACACCCAAAGTATTCCTACGGTATCCGGGAGTTGCACAATCTCATGGTCTAAGGAAATGATACTTGACATTAGAAAAGCTTTAGCATACGAACTACACGATCTTTGTGCTAGGCTTAGGATTGGGTCTTGTCCATCACATGATTCTCCTAATGATGTGATCTCGTTATCAACGACATCCAATGTCCATGGTCAGGAAACCGTAACCATCTATTGATCAACGAGCTAGTCAACTAGAGGCTTACTAGGGACATGGTGTTGTCTATGTATCCACACATGTATCTGAGTTTCCTATCAATACAATTATAGCATGGATAATAAACGATTATCATGAACAAGCAAATATAATAATAACTTATTTATTATTGCCTCTAGGGCATATTTCCGACAGTCTCCCACTTGCACTAGAGTCAATAATCTAGTTCACATCGCCATGTGATTAACATTCACAGGTCACATCGCCATGTGACCAACATCCAAAGAGTTTACTAGAGTTCATAATCTAGTTCACATCACTATGTGATTAACACTTAATGAGTTCTGGGTTTGATCATGTTGCTTGTGAGAGAGGCTTTAGTCAACGGGTCTGCAACCTTCAGATCCGTATGTACTTCGCAAATCTCTACGCTATATTTGGAGCCATTTCAAATAACTGTTCTACTTGGAGCTATTCCAAATTGTTGCTCCATTATACGTATCCGGTATCTCTACTCAGAGCTATCCGGATAGGTGTTAAGCTTGCATCGACATAAATCTTTATGTCAAACTCTTTATCACCTCCATAACTGAGAAACATATCCTTATTCCTCTAAGGATAATTTTGACCGCTATCTGGTGATTTACTCCTAGATCACCTTTGTACCCTCTTGCCAGACATGTGGCAAGGCACACATCAGGTGCGGTACTCAGCATGGCATACTATGGAGCCTATGTCTAAGCATAGGGGACGACCTTCATCCTTCCTCTTTCTCCTGCCGTGGTCGAGCTTTAACTTTTAACTTCATACCTTAGGACTCAGGCAACAACTCCTTCTTTGACTGATCCATCTTGAACACCTTCAAGATCATGTCAAGGTATGTGCTCATTTGAAACTACCATTAAACGTTTTTGATCTATCCTTATAGATCTTGATGCTCCATGATCATCATCATTAGCTTTCTCTTCAACTGAGGTAGGGGCCACAGAAACATTTTTCCTGTGCTCGCGCTACTCTCTGCCTGAAGTAAAGGTTCAACAACCTTATCAAGTTATATCTTCCTCCCACTCAATTCTTTCGAGGGAAACTTTTCCTCGAGAAAGGACCCAATTCTAGAAACAATCCCTATTGCTTTCGGATCTGAATTAGGAGGTATACCCAACTGTTTTGGGTGTCCTATGAAGATGCATTTTATCCGCTTTGGGTTCGAGCTTATCAACCTGAAACTTTTTCACATAAGCGTCACAGCCCCAAACTTTTAAGAAACGACAACTCAGGTTTCTCCAAACCATAGTTCAAATGGTTTCGTCTCAACGGAATTACGTGGTGACCTATTAAAGTGAGTGCGGTTGTCTCTAATGCCTAACCCATGAACGATAGTGGTAATTCGATAAGAGACATCATGGTACGCACCATATCCAATAGGGTGCAACTATGATGTTCGGACACACCATCACACTATGGTGTTACAGGCGGTATTAGTTGTGAAACAATTTCCACAGTGCCAAACTCGTAACTCAGATATTCATTTCTATGATCATATCATAGACATTTTATCCTCTTATCACGAAGATCTTCAACTTCACTCTGAAATTACTTGAACCATTCAATAATTCAGACTTGTGTTTCATCAAGTAAATATACTCAGTATCTACTTAAATCCTCTGTGAAGTAAGAATATAACGATGTCCATTGCGTGCCTCAGCACTCATTGGACTGCACACATCAAAATGTCTTACTTCTAACAAGTTGCTATCTTGTTCCATCTTACTGAAAACGAGGCTTTTTTAGTCATCTTGCCCATGTGGTAAGATTTGCATATCTCAAGTGATTCAAAATCAAGTGAGTCCAAACGATCCATCTGCATGGAGTTTCTTCATGCGTATACACCAATAGACATGGTTCGCATGTCTCAAACTTTTCAAAAACGAGTGAGTCCAAAGATCCATCAACATGGAGCTTCTTCATGCGTTTTATACCAATATGACTTACACAGCAGTGCCACAAGTAAGTGGTACTATCTTATACCTTTTGGCATGAAAATGTGTATCATTACGATCAAGATTCAATAAACCATTCATTTAGGTGCAAGACCATTAAAGGTATCATTCAAATAAACAGAGTAATTATTATTCTCTTTAAATGAACAACCGTATTGCGATAGACATAATCCAATCATGTTTATGCTCAACGCAAACACCAAATAACAATTATTTAGGTTTAACACCAATCTCGATGGTAGAGTGAGCGTGCGATGCTTGATCATATCAACCTTGGAAACACTTCCAATACATATCGTCAGCTCACCTTTAGCTAGTATACGTTTATTCCGTAGCTTTTATTTCAAGTTACTAACACTTAGCAACTGAACCGGTATCTAATACCCTGGTGCTACTAGGAGTGCTAGTAAAGTACACATTAACATAATGTATATCCAATATACTTCTATCGACAGCCTTCTCATCTACCAAGTATCTAGGGTAATTCTGCTCCAGTAGCTGTTCCCCTCATTACAGAAGCACTTAGTCTCGGGTTTGGGTTCAACCCTTGCCCTTCTTGAAACTAGTGGTTTCACTAACCATCAATAATTGATGTTCCTCCTTGATTTCTACTTTTGCGGTGTCAAACATCGCGAACATTTCAAGGATCATCATATCCATCCCTGATATGTTATAGTTCATCACGAAGCTCTAGTGGCTTGGTGGCAGTGACTTTGGAGAAACGTCACTATCTTATCTAGAAGATCGACTCCCACTCGATTCAAGTGATTGTTGTACTCAGACAATCTGAGCACAAACTCAACGATTGAGCTTTTCTCCCTTAGTTTGCAGGCTAAGAAAATCGTCGGAGGTCTTATACCTCTTGACGTGGGCACGAGCCTGAAATCCCAATTTCAGCCCTCGAAACATCTCATATGTTCCGCGACATTTCAAAAATGTCTTCGGTGCCTCAATTCTAAACCATTTAACATTACCGAACTATCATGTAGTCATCAAAACGTGTATGTCGGATGTTCGCAACATCCACATATCACGCTCGAGGTCCAGCACACCGAGCGTTGCATTAACGACATAAGCCTTCTATTGTCCGCATAATTGCTACTATCAACTTTCAACTTTATTTTCTCTAGGAACGTATCTAACACAGTAGAACTTAAGCGTAAGCTATGACATAATTTGCAAAGTTCTTTTGACTATGTTCAGGATAAACAAGTTCATCTTATGAACTCCCACTCAGATAGACATCCCTCTAGTCATCTAAGTGATTACATGATCCGAGTCAACTAGGCCGTGTCCGATCATCACGTGAGACGGACTAGTCATCATCGGTGAACATCTTCATGTTGATCGTATCTACCATACGACTCATGCTCGACCTTTCGGTCTCTGTGTTCCGAGGCCATGTCTGTACATGCTAGGCTCGTCAAGTTAACCCTAAGTGTTTTGCATGTGTAAAACTGTCTTACACCCGTTGTATGTGAACGTAAGGATCTATCACACCCGATCATCACGTGGTGCTTCGAAACGACGAACTTTAGCAACGGTGCACAGTTAGGGGAGAACACTTCTTGAAATTTTAATGAGGGATCATCTTATTTACTACTGTTGTTCTAAGCAAATAAGATGTACTAACATGATAAACATCACATGCAATCAAATAGTGACATGATATGGCCATCATCACTTTGCTCCTTTTGGTCTCCATCTTCGGGGCTCCATGATCATCATCGTCACCGGCATGACACCATGATCTCCATCATCATGATCTCCATCATCGTGTCTTCATGAAGTTGTCTCGCCAACTATTACTTCTACTACTATGGCTAACGGTTAGCAATAAAGTAAAGTAATTACATGACGTTTATGTTGACACGCAGGTCATAAATAAATTAAAGACAACTCCTATGGCTCCTGCCGGCTGTCATACTCATCGACATGCAAGTCGTGATTCCTATTACAACAACATGATCATCTCATACATCACATATATCATACATCACATCCTTTGGCCATATCACACCACATAGCATACCCTGCAAAAACAAGTTAGACGTCCTCTAATTGTTGTTTGCATGTTTTACGTGGCTGCTATGGGTTACTAGCAATAACGTTTCTCACCTACGGAAAACCACAACGTGATATGCCAATTGCTATTTACCCTTCATAAGGACCCTTTTCATCGAATCCGTTCCGACTAAAGTGGGAGAGACAGACACCCGCCAGCCACCTTATGCAACTAGTGCATGTCAGTCGGTGGAACCGGTCTCACGTAAGCGTACGTGTAAGGTTGGTCCGGGCCGCTTCATCCCACAATGTCGTCGAAACAAGATTGGACTAGTAACGGTAAGCATATTGAACAAAATCAACGCCCACAACTACTTTGTGTTCTACTCGTGCAAAGAATCTACGCAATAGACCTAGCTCATGATGCCACTGTTGGGGAACGTAGCAGAAATTCAAAATTTTCCTACGTATCACCAAGATCTATCTATGGAGAAACCAGCAACGAGGGGAAGGAGAGTGCATCTACATACCCTTGTAGATCGCTAAGCGGAAGCGTTCAAGTGAACGGGGTTGATGGAGTCGTACTCGCCGTGATCCAAATCACCGATGATCCTAGTGTCGAACGGACGGCACCTCCGCGTTCAACACACGTACAGCCCGGTGACGTCTCCCATGCCTTGATCCAGCAAGGAGAGAGGGAGAGGTTGAGGAAGACTCCATCCAGCAGCAACATAACGGCGTGGTGGTGGTGGAGGAGCGTGGTGATCCAGCAGGGCTTCGCCAAGCACTACGAGATATGAGGAGGAGAGAGGCAGGGCTGCACCAACAGGGAGAGATCAAATCGCGTTGTGGGCAGCCCCTAGGCCTCACTATTTATAGGAGGAGGGGAGGAGGGTGCGCCCCCTCTAGGGTTCCCACCCCTAGAGGGGCGGCAGCCCTAGATGGGAAAAGGTGGCGGCCAAGAGGGGGAGAGAGGGGGGCGCGCCCTAGGGTGGGCCTTAGGCCCATCTGTGCCTAGGGTTTCCCCCTTCTCCTCTTGGTTGTGCCTTGAGCCTTGTGGGAGGCACACCAGCCCACTCAGGGGCTGGTCCCTAACCACTCATAGCCCATGCAAGCCTCCGGGGCTTGTGGCCCCACTTGGTGGACCCCCGGACACCTCCGGTGGTCCCGGTACACTACCGGCGATGCCCAGAACACTTCCGGTGGCCAAAACCATACTTCCTATATATAAATATTTACCACCGGACCATTCCGGAACTCCTCGTGACGTCCGGGATCTCATCCGGGACTCCGAACAACATTCGGTAACCACATACAAACTTCCTTTATAACCCTAGCGTCGCCGAACCTTAAGTGTGTAGACCCTACGGGTTCGGGAAGCATGCAGACATGACCGAGACGTTCTCCAGTCAATAACCAACAGCGGGATCTGGATACCCATGTTGGTTCCCACATGTTCCACGATGATCTCATGGGATGAACCACTATGTCGAGGATTCGATCAATCCCGTATACAATTCCCTTTGTCCAGCGGTATTGTACTTGCCCGAGATTCGATCGTCGGTATCCCGATACCTTGTTCAATCTCGTTACCGGCAAGTCTCTTTACTCGTTTCGTAACACATCATCCCGTGATCAACTCCTTGATCACATTATGCACATTATGATGATGTCCTACTGAGTGGGCCCAGAGATACCTCTCCGTCACACGGAGTGACAAATCCCAGTCTCGATTCATGCCAACCCAACAGACACTTTCGGAGATACATGTAGTGTACCTTTATAGCCACCCAGTTACGTTGTGACGTTTGGCACACCCAAAGTATTCCTACGGTATCCGGGAGTTGCACAATCTCATGGTCTAAGGAAATGATACTTGACATTAGAAAAGCTTTAGCATACGAACTGCACGATCTTTGTGCTAGGCTTAGGATTGGGTCTTGTCCATCACATGATTCTCCTAATGATGTTATCTCATTATCAACGACATCCAATGTCCATGGTCAGGAAACCGTAACCATCTATTGATCAACGAGCTAGTCAACTAGAGGCTTACTAGGGACATGGTGTTGTCTATGTATCCACACATGTATCTGAGTTTCCTATCAATACAATTATGGCATGGATAATAAACGATTATCATGAACAAGGAAATATAATAATAACTTATTTATTATTGCCTCTAGGGCATATTTCCAACAGACTAGTCCGTCTCACGTGATGATCGGACACGGCCTGGTTGACTCGGATCATGTAATCGCTTAGATGACTAGAGGGATGTCTATCTGAGTGGGAGTTCATAAGATGAACTTAATTATCCTGAACATAGTCAAAAGGTCTTCGCAAATTATGTCGTAGCTCGCGCTTCAGTTCTACTGTTTAGATATGTTCCTAGAGAAAATTTAGTTGAAAGTTGATAGTAGCAATTATGCGGACTAGGTCCGTGAACTGAGGATTATCCTCATTGCTTCATAGAAAGCTTATGTCCTTAATGCACCGCTCAGTGTGCTGAACCTCGAATGTCGTCTGTGGATGTTGCGAACATCTGACATACACGTTTTGATAACTACGTGATAGTTCAGTTAAACGGTTTAGAGTTGAGGCACCGAAGACGATTTTGAAACGTCGCGAAACATATGAGATGTTTTGAGGGCTGAAATTGGGATTTCAGGCTCGTGCCCACGTCAAGAGGTATAAGACCTCCGACGAGTTTCTTAAAGCCTGCAAACTAAGGAGAAAAGCTCAATCGTTGAGCATGTGCTCAGATCGTATGAGTACAACAATCGCTTGAGTCGAGTGGGAGTTGATCTTCCAGATGAGATAGTGATGGTTCTCCAAAGTCACTGCCACCAAGCTACTAGAGCTTCGTGATGAACTATAACATATTAGGGATAGATACGATCCTTGAGCTATTCGCGACACTGCGAAAGTGGAAATCAAAAGGGAGCATCAATTGTTGATGGTTAGTAAAACCACTAGTTTCAAGAAGGGCAAGGGCAAGAAGGGATACTTCATGAAATGGCAAGTCAGTTGCTGCTCTACTGAAGAAACCCAAGGTTGAACCCAAACCCGAGACTAAGTGCTTCTGTAATAAGGGGAACAGTCACTAGAGCGGAATTACCCTAGATACTTGGTAGATGAGAAGGCTGGTAAGGTCGATAGAAGTGTGTTGGATATACATTATATTAATGTGTACTTTACTAGTACTCCTAGTAGCACCAGGGTATAAGATACCGGTTCGGTTGCTAAGTGTTAGTAACTCGAAATAAAAGGCTACGGAATAAACGGAGACTAGCTAAAGGTGAGATGACGATATGTCTTGGAAGTATTTCCAAGGTTGATGTAATCAAATATCGTACGCTCCCTCTACCATCGAGATTGGTATTAAAACCTAAATAATTGTTATTTGGTGTTTGCGTTGGGCATATACATGATTGGATTATGTTTGTCGCAATACGGTTATTCATTTAAGGAGAATAATGGTTACTCTGTTTATTTGAATAATACCATCCCGATCGTAGTGATACACATGTTCATATGATAGTAATGATAGTACCACATACTTGTGGCACTGCAATCTGAGTCATATTGGTATAAAACGCATGAAGAAGCTCCATGTTGATGGATCTTTGGACTCACTCGTTTTGAAAAGATTGAGACATGCGAACCATGTTTATTGGTAGATATGCATTAAGAAACTCCATACAGATGGATCGTTTGGACTCACTTGATTTTGAATCACTTGAGACATGCAAATCATACCACATGGACAAGATGACTGAAAGACCTCGTTTTCAGTAAGATGGAACAAGAAAGCAACTTATTGGAAGTAATACATCTTGATGTGTGCAGTCCAATGAGTGCTTAGGCATGTAGTGGATATCGTTATGTTCTTACTTCACAGATGATTTGAGTAGATGCTGAGTATATTTACTTGATGAATCATGAGTCTGAATTATTGAAAGGTTCAAGTAATTTCAGAGTGAAGTTGAAGATCGTCGTGACAAGAGGATAAAATGTCTATGATATGATCATAGAGATTTATATCTGAGTTACGAGTTTGGCACACAATTAAGACATTGTGGAAATTGTTTCACGACTAATACCGCCGGGAACACCATAGTGTGATGGTGTGTCCGAACATCATAACTGCACCCTATTGGATATGGTGCATACCATGATGTCTCTTGTCGAATTACCACTATCGTTTATGGGTTAGGCATTAGAGACAACCGCATTCACTTTAAATAGGGAACCACACAAATCCGTTGAGACGACACCGTATGAACTATGGTTTAGAGAAACCTAAGTTGTTGTTTCTTAAAAGTTTGGGGCTACGACGCTTATGTGAAAAAGTTTCAGGCTGATAAGCTCGAACCCAAAGCGGATAAATGCATCTTCATAGGACACCCAAAACAGTTGGGTATACCTCCTGTCTTAGATCCGAAAGCAATAGGAATTGTTTCTGAAATCGAGTCCTTTCTCGAGAAAAGTTTCTCTCGAAAGAATTGAGTGGGAGGATGGTGAGACTTGATGAGGTTATTGAACTGTCACTTCAACTAGAGTGTAGCGGTGCACAAGAAGTTGTTCCTGTGGCACCTACAGCAATTGAAGTAGAAGCTTATGATAGTGATCATGAAACTTCGGATCAAGTCACTACCAAACCTCGTAGGACGACAAGGATGCGTGCTACTTAAGAGTGGTACGTAGTCCTGTCTTGGAAGTCATGTTGCTAGTCAACAATGAACCTACGAGCTATGGAGAAGCGATGGTGGACCCGGATTCCAAGAATGGCTCAAGGCCATAAAATCCAAGAGAGAATCCATGTATGAAAACAAAGTGTAGACTTTGGAAGAACTACTTGATGGTCGTAAGGCTGTTAGGTGCATACGGATTTTAAAAGGAAGACAGACAATGATGGTAAGTGTCACCATTGAGAAAGCTCAACTTGTCGTTAAGATGTTTCCCGACAAGTTCAAGGAGTTGACTACGATGAGATTTTCTCACACGTAGCGATGCTAAGAGTCTGTTGGAATTATGTTAGCAGTTACTGCATTATTTATGAAATCTTGCAGATAGGATGTCAAAACATTGTTTCCTCGATGATTTTCTTGAGGAAAGGTTGTATGTGATACAACCAGAAAGTTTTGTCTCCTGAAAGATGCTAACAAGTATGCAAAGCTCCAGCAATGCTTATAAGGACTGGAGTAAGCATCTCGGAATTGGAATGTACGCTTTGATGAGATGATCAAAGATTTTAGGTTTATACAAAGTTTATGAGAAACTTGTATTTCCAAATAAGTGAGTGGGAGCACTATAGAATTTCTGATGAGTATATGTTGTTGACATATTGTTGATCGGAAATGATGTAGAATTTCTGGAAAGCATATAGGGTTGTTTGAAAAGTGTTTTTCAATGGAAAACCTGGATTAAGCTACTTGAACATTGAGCATCAAGATCTATAAGGATAGATCAAAATCGCTTAATAGTACTTTCAAACGAACACATACCATGACAAGATTTTGAAGGAGTTCAAAAATAGATCGGCAAAGAAGAAGTTCTTAGGCTGTGTTATAAGGTATGAGTATTGAGTAAGACTCAAGACCTGACCACGGCAGAATAGAGAGAAAGGACGAAGGTCGTCCCCTATGTTTCAGACATAGGCTCTAAAGTATGCTATGTTGTGTACCGCACCTGAAGTGTGCCAAGCCATGAGTCAGTCAAGGAGTACAAGTATGATCTAGGAATGGATCACAGGACAACGGTCAAGGTTATCCTTAGTAACTAGTGGACTAAGAAATTTCTCGATTATGGAGGTGGTAAAAGAGTTTGTCGTAAAGGGTTACGCCGATGCAATCTTTGACACTAATCTGGATGATTCCGAGTAGTAAACCAGATTCATATAGTAGAACCGTTATTTGGAATAGCTCCAAATAGAGCGTGGTAGCTGCATCTACAAGATGACATAGAGATTTGTAAAGCACACACGGATCTGAAAGGTTCAAGATCCGTTGACTATAACATCTCTCAAAAGCATAACATGATCAAACCCAGAACTCTTGGGTGTTAGTCACATGGGGATGTGACCTTGAGTGTTAATCACATAGCGATGTGAAGTGGATTATTGACTCTAGTGCAAGTGGGAGACTGTTGGAAATATGCCCTAGAGGCAATAATAAATTAGTTATTATTATATTTCCTTGTTCATGATAATCGTTTATTATCCATGCTAGAATTGTATTGATAGGAAACTCAGATACATGTGTGGATACATAGACAACACCATGTCCCTAGTAAGCCTCTAGTTGACTAGCTCGTTGATCAATAGATGGTTACGGTTTCCTGACCATGGACATTGGATGTCGTTGATAACGGGATCACGTCATTAGGAGAATGATGTGATGAACAAGACCCAATCCTAAGCCTAGCACCAAGATCGTGTAGTTCATATGCTAAAGCTTTTCTAATGTCAAGTATCATTTCCTTAGACCATGAGATTGTGCAACTCCCGGATACCGTAGGAATGCTTTGGGTGTACCAAACGTCACAACGTAACTGGGTGGCTATAAAGGTACACTACAGGTATCTCCGAAAGTGTCTGTTGGGTTGGCACGAATCGAGACTGGGGTTTGTCACTCTGTGTGACGGAGAGGTATCTCTGGGCCCACTCGGTAGGACATCATCATAATGTGCACAATGTGACCAAGGAGTTGATCACGGGATGATGTGTTACGGAACGAGTAAAGAGACTTGCCAGTAACGAGATTGAACAAGGTATCGGATACCAACGATCGAATCTCGGGCAAGTACAATACCGCTGGACAAAGGGAATTGTATACAGGATTGATTGAATCCTCGACATCGTGGTTCATCCGATGAGATCATCGTGGAACATGTGGGAGCCAACATGGGTATCCAGATCCCGTTGTTGGTTATTGGCCGGAGAGTTGTCTCGGTCATGTCTGCATGGTTCCCGAACCCGTAGGGTCTACACACTTAAGGTTCGGTGACGCTAGAGTTGTTATGGGAAATAGTATGTGGTTACCGAAGGTTGCTCGGAGTCTCGGATGAGATCCCGGACATGACGAGGAGCTCCGGAATGGTCCGGAGGTGAAGATCGGTATATTGGACGAAGGGTATTGGAGTCCGGAATTGTTCTGGGGGTACCAGGTGATGACCAGCGTGTCCGAAAGGGGTTTCGGAGGCCCCGGCAAGCATTGGGGGGGCCTTATGGGCCAAGGGGAGAGGGCAAATCAGCCCACTAAGGGGCTGAGCGCCCCTCCCAACCCCATCTCACGTAACCAGAGAGGTGGGGGCGCCACCCCTAGGGCAGCCGCCCCTCCCGGCTTGGGGGGCAAGTTTCCTAGGGGGTGGGGCGCCCAAACCCATCTAGGGTTTCCCCTGTGGCCGCCGCCCCTCCCCTAGGGAACCCTAGGGCGCCTCCCCCTCCTCCCTTACCCCTATATATAGTGAGGAAGAGAGAGGGCAGCCGTACCCTTCCCCTGGCGCAGCCCTCTCCCTCCTCCAACACCTCGCCCTCCTCCGTAGTGCTTAGCGAAGCCCTGCCGGAGAACCACGAGCTCCATCACCACCATGCCGTCGTGCTGTCGGAGTTTTTCCCTCAACTTCTCCTCTCCTCTTGCTGGATCAAGAAGGAGGAGACGTCCCCGGGCTGTACGTGTGTTGAACGCGGAGGTGCCGTCCGTTCGGCGCTAGGATCATCGGTGATTTGGATCACGACGAGTACGACTCCATCAACCCCGTTCACTTGAACGCTTCCGCTAAGCGATCTACAAGGGTATGTAGATGCACTCTCCTTCCCTCATTGCTAGATTACTCCATAGATTGATCTTGGTGTTGCGTAGAAAATTTTGAATTTCTGCTACGTTCCCCAACAATATCTTGGTGTTATAATAATGACCATGATGCTTCCATGTCCGTATTTTATTTTTATCAACGCCTCTCTTTCTAAACATGTGGTCATGATTATCGATATCGGCTTTCGCTTGAGGACAAGCGAGGTCTAAGCTTGGGGGAGTTGATATGTCCATTTTGCATCATGTTTTCATAGTGATATTTATTGCTTTATGGACTGTTATTTCACTTTATAATATAGTTATTATGCCTTTTCTCTCTTATTTTGCAAGTTTCACATGAAGAGGGAGATTGCCGGTAGCTGGAATTCTGGACCGGAAAGGCTATATTAGAGGCACCTTTTTTGAACAACTCCCAATGAGCTAAAATTGACAGAGAATTGATTTGGAATATATTAAATTATTGGCGAAAGAAATACCAGAGGGGGACCCACCAGGCAGCCACAAGCCTGGGGGGTCGCGCCCCCGAGCTTGTGGCGCCCCTGGCAGGCCTCTGGGGCGCATCTTCTCCTATATGATGTCATTTCACCTAGAAAAAATAAGAAGGAATGTTTTGGGATGAAGCGCCGCCATCTCGAGGCAGAACCTGAGCATGAGCACTTTTGCTCTCTGGCGGAGCGATTTCGCCAGTGAAACTTCCCTCCGGGAGGGGGAAATCGAAGCAATCGTCATCACCAACGATCCTATCATCGTAGGAGGACCAATCTTCATCAATATTTTCACCATCACCATCTCATATCAAACCCTAGTTCATCTCTTGTATTCAATCTTTGTCTCAAAACCTCATATTGGTATCTGTAGGTTGCCAGTAGTGTTGTTTACATCTTGTAGTTGATGCTGCTTGGTTAATTTGGTGGAAGATTATATGTTCAGATCCTTAGATATTCAATACCCCTTTGATCTTGAACATGAATATGATTTGTGAGTAGTTACTTTTGTTCTTGAGGACATGTGAGCAGTCTTGTCATAAGTAATCATGTGAATTTGGTATCCGTTCGATATTATGATGATATGTATGGTGTTGCTTCCTTTAGTGGTGTAATGTGAACATCAACTACATGACACTTCACCATTTTTGGGCCTAAGAGAAGGCATTGTGGAGTAGTTATTAGATTATGGATTGCTAGAGCGACAGAAGTTTAAACCCTAGTTTATGGGCTATTCTGTAAGGAGCTGATTGGATCCACATGTTTCATGGTATGGTTAGATTTATCCTAATTCTTCTTTCATAGTTGCAGATACTTGCGAGAGGGGGTAATCATAAGTGAGAGGCTTGTTCAAGTAAAAACAGCACCTAAGCACCGGTCCACCCACATATCAAATTATCAAAGTATCGAACGTGAATCGAACAAACATGATGAAAGTGACTAGATGAAATTCCCGTGTGTCTTCAAGAACACCTTGCTTATTATAAGAGACCGTTCCGACCTGTCCTTTGTTACAAAAAGGATTGGGCTACCTTACTGTACTTTGTTACCGTTACTACTTGTTGCTCATTACAAATTACCTTGCTATCAAACTATCTGTTACCGATAATTTCAGTGCTTGCAGACAATACCTTGCTGAAAGCCGCTTTGTCATTTCGTTTTGCTCCTTGTTGGGTTCGACACTCTTACTTATCGAAAGGACTACGATTGATCCCCTATACTTGTGGGTCATCAACCATCACCAGGGGTGCGGCCAACTCCGGCTGCATCGCGTCGCCCAAGCGCCGAGAGCTCTGCACGGAGTCGCGCCTCGGAGATGGTCTGTGCCAGTCGAGTAAGGGTTGCCCAACCGCTAATTGACCTCCACGAGCAGCGTCGATGCAGCGGTGGGGTAACAGACGAAATCGACGACTTCCGGCGGCGGCTACCCGAGCTTCTGCGGCGACCGCGTGGGTAGCGACGAAAGAATCGACCAGTAGGGCTCGGGGCCGCCAACAAAGTGGCGGCGGTGGCGAGAATCGCCGACATTGAGGTAGGGTCGGGAGGGTCGGCGGCAGGGAAATTGCGGGTCATGGTGGTTGACGTTCCCTCGACCACGGTTTCGGTTTTCGTTTTGTTCTTGAAAAAAAATCACCATGCATGTATTGGTCTGTTGCTGGATCCCTTTTTTTTTACTCTAAGACAACAATTTTGTTTGGACCCGAATATCCAGCGGACGTCAGATTTTTAGGCAAGGAAAAATGAATGTTTTTTCATGGCAACATATTTTTCACATAGGGTGGCAAATTTAGTTGACGACCACGGCAAATTCGTCTCAGATTATTATCTTTTCCAGAAAATTGTCGTGCTCGCCAACTAAATTTGTCATCCTCGCGTAACATAAATTATCGTAAAAATCGTTCAATTTTGCCATGCCTAAAAATCAGATTTTTAGCATTTTGTCTTTATTTCTCGGCTGCATTTTTCTGCCCTGCCGTTGGAGATGCTCTCATTGACCTGTCACGCACAAAGACACCAGAGATAGAGGGAGACAAGGAGAGTACAGTAGCGCCATCAAGGATAAACCTCGAACAGCTAGCAAACAAAACCCCTACCGGAAAAGATACGCTCCGGGCCAAAGCTCCAACTCATCGTCGCCCACCCACACAAAGCAGCAGTCAGCCCTCACTCGCTCATCCATCGGGCCATCCCTGCTGATTAAATGCAAGCGGAAAAGAAGCGGGCGGGCGCGCGCCTCCGCGAGAAAGCGACCCGATCGGCGTCGGGCAGGGCGCCCGCCCAGCGACAATCCATGGCGCTGGGCTGGGCTCGACAGCCTGCCTGCCTGCCTGCCCCGGGATCGATCGATGGTCCAAAAGGGTAGGAGGGTGAGGATTACCCGCTCGCTACTAGGCCCCGCTGTATGACCTTTTTCCCCACAGCTGTAAGCTGTTTGTAGCCGCTGCATTCACTCGATCTACCACTGACAGGTTCACATTCAATCGTGATTAACCTTTGCACTGTTGAGTATCGTACTGCTGGTACCAGTACCTTCTCCGTGGTTCACCGTGCAAGGGTAGCTCTCGCCTTTCACTCACACACAATGTGAGTAGAGTAGTAGTACTACTGTAGGTATATACACACACGGTGAAAGTGCTGAGAAAGAGACGCAGGCGAGGTGATGCGAGCGGAGCACAGGAGCAAAGGTGGTTGCCTGTCTGTCTGTCTGTCCCGCTTCCGTTTCAGGCCGCTGCACACTCACTCCTACACGACGGCGTCAGAGCGGGAAAGCTACAAAACCTGCCGCGCGTAGAGTACGCCGGGGCCCCTGTGTCGGCCGTCGGATCCAGTCCAGTCCGCCCCCTAAATTTCCGGCGCCCGCGGTCGACAGTGCGTCGCGCAATTGATGGCAGCGCTCCTAGGACTAGGAGTAAACCCCGCCGATACATTTCTAGGATACCGGCGCCGCAGCCGCCTACTGCTCCCGCTCGACATTTCTAGGATACCTTGCCGGTCGTCGCCTCGTTTGGACCCCGAATGCGTCCCATCGTCTAGCTCTGGCACACGATCATGGACCAGTTTCCCTCGCGCGACGCCCCACGAATACGATGGCTTCGCCACTCCAATGCTACAACAGGTCGAATGTCTGTCGACCAGCCTGTCCCTGGACGTGCCGTTTGTGCTCTTCTTCCTCATGCTATGTGTATGTGGCGTGCTGACAGCAGTATCAGTATGGAACGGGAAGCTCGTGCGGGCATTCAACGGGACACAATAATAATCGAATCACCGGAAAGGCTGTGGCGTGGGTAGGGTTTTGATTTGCGAATTAATGACGGGGGCGAGAGATAGAATGGTTGGTTGGGTGGGATATATTTGGTCATCTACGGCAATCAAGGCCTCAATCACAATACGGATCCTGTCTGAGTAATTGGGGTGGGCGTGATAATTAATTACGATCCGCCACCACGGCGCGGCGCAGGCTACTCGCTCGGAACTGCGAGGTGCAACTCCCGATAAAAACGCCGTATGGAAAGCTAGCTTCCTTTGCAATCCATCGGCCTAGGAGTAGTCGCTACACTAGAGACGAGGCGAGAAGAAGAGGCACTGAGCTGAGGAGAGCGGAGGGGAGTGAAGGAAGGAACAGAGAGGAGAAGCAGGGGAGTGCACCAATGGCCTGTCGCCTCCTCTTGGCCGTCCTCCTGGCGTCGTCCGCTTGGGTTGCGGCGTCCGCCGGCGACGCGGACGAGGTCATGGTCCCTCGCCCGGCGACGGCGGCGGCGGCGCTCACCTTCGGGGAGGGCTACACCCAGCTGTTCGGGGACTCCAACCTCAGGCTCCACGGCGACGGCAAGCGAGTCCACATCTCCCTCGACCAGAGGACAGGTACCCACCCTGCTGTGCTTCATCGATCGATCGATCCTCCCGTTCTTGTCCGGTGCGCCCGCCGTTCCTCACCGTTTGTTTGGTGTATTCTTCAGGCTCCGGGTTCGCGTCGCAGGGCGCGTACCTCCACGGCCTCTTCAGCGCCAGCATCAAGCTGCCCTCCGACTACGCCGCCGGCGTCGTCGTTGCCTTCTACGTGAGTGAACATAGCATCCCTTCACTGCACTGCACTTCTTGGAAACCAACCGATGTAATGCAGAGAGACCGGCGAGGGAATTACTAACAGACTTTGGCATTGCGATCTTTCGGTACTGATTGCGGCAGATGTCGAACGGCGACGTGTACGAGAAGACGCACGACGAGCTAGACTTCGAGTTCCTGGGGAACGTCAAGGGGAAGGAGTGGAGGGTGCAGACCAACGTGTACGGCGACGGCAGCACGGCGGTCGGCCGGGAGGAGCGGTACGGCCTCTGGTTCGACCCCACGCAGGACTTCCACCGCTACGCCATCCTCTGGACCAATCGCACCATCGTGTAAGCCCCTGCTCCCGCTCTCATCTCCACCAATCTTACTTACTTACTACTCGTGATCGATCGGCACTGCATTCGCTGCAAGGTTTGATCGGCCTGAACCTTGAACAGCAAACGAGTTCAGAACTTCAGACTGGGAGCCCCCTGAAGTGGGGCTTCTGGCATAATGTATGTATGTAGAATAGTTTTAGCTGTAACAACCGTAGCTAAATTACCTGCCTTCGATCAGCTCTGCTTGCTCCAGGGCTATCATTATGCAGCCAGGATCAATGTTGTAGAGGGTTTGAAACGTCTGAATGTTTCTGAATTATTATCACCCGTAGGCTGAATTCTGTGGATACGACTTGTGGTGTACTTTGTACATACAAGTTCCAAGTACGCATGTACGTAGCAAATTAGTGATCCTTTAAGCACATATTAACATTTTCAATGCTTACAGGACACAGTACTACGATCTTTGTGTCCTTTGATAAAAAGAAAAATGGGGTCAGTACTGACTGCTCTTTGCCATGGTAGTTCAGCTTAGCAATGTTGCATGTGCTACAGCAATGTAGCAAGATAGATAATCTCTGCTGCTAGTATTAGCTAGCTTCAGGTACTCTTTTTTTGTTGCTGCCTCTTTCCCTTTCTTTTTTCACCCTCATGACATGATTGAGAGAAATTGGCTCTTGTTCTTTACAGCTTACAGATTCCTCATGCCGTTGCCGCTTTAATAATTTCAAGTACCGAGGGCCCGAAATCGAGTAGATAGCCTTGCCACAACGGGCATGCAGATAGCGCTGCCCCGCCAGTATGCCACAATACTGCTGGCTTGGAAGAAGAAACGTCGATCTCAATATCAAAACCATTTATTCCTTCTTCCACCTGATCCAAATCAGATCACGGACCTGTAAAACTACTCACACATTCACACACTTACTCACAGTTATGCACTCCTACTCACACAGTCATGCTGCCTGATCGTGTGGGTGAATAAAGTTGGCATGAGAAAATGGGGGCGTCCGCTTTTACAGTTTCCATCCATCCACTGAAGCTGAGCCTGAGCATTCATTCATCACAGCATGTGCATGGCCATGGCTGCGCCTGATCCTTCCACCAGGATACCCGTGCCGCTGCCTTTTCCTCGTGTACCTGCTTTCTCCCCTACCCTGCAAGTCCTGTGTGATCACTCGCAGCTCGCCAACTTTTGAATTGATGGGGAAGAAAGCTACCACTACCTCCACTTTTCACCGTGCGTTTTCACATGAGCCAACTCGCTCTGTTCAGGTTCACCGTTCACATGCCCAAAGTCTAGTTTTCACCGCAGATATGTTCACGTGAATGTGCTGTGCTGGATGCTTGGATTGACGGTGTGGATGGAATGTGCTGTGTTGCGTAATTGCATTGCGCTGATTTGACGTTTTTGTGTGCTGTGTGCAGGTTCTACGTGGACGGGACGCCGATCAGGGAGGTGGTGAGGAGCGAGGCGATGGGGGCGCAGTTCCCGTCCAAGCCCATGTCGCTCTACGCCACCATCTGGGACGGCTCCAGCTGGGCCACCTCGGGCGGCCGCTACAAGGTGGACTACAAGTACGCGCCCTACGTCGCCGAGTTCACCGACCTCGAGCTCCGCGGCTGCGACCAGCCGGCGTCTTGCGAGCCGGAGGCGATGCCGTCCGGGCAGCGGGCGGCGATGGAGAGGGTCCGGGCGCGGCACATGACGTACGGGTACTGCTACGACCGCGCGCGGTACCCGGCGCCGCTGCCGGAGTGCAGGGTGGGCGCGGAGGCGGCCATGTACCTCCCGTCGGGCGAGGCCAGGTCGTCGGACCGGCGCAGGCACGGCAAGCGCCACCGTCGTGCCGGCGCCGCGGACTCCTCCCTCTGATCTATCTGATGATCGCTGCTGACTGTAGGCAGCGTGCTTGTGTAATCGTGTCATGCATGTGTAACGTGATTTGTAGCTTCATTGTTGCGTAACTGAGCTAGTAGAAGTTGGGTGATCAGTTCAGCATTTCGTATCCATCCTTTGTGGTGCCGCCGGCGCCACACAACGCCACGCTCACACCCAGGACGAGAATTTGGAGGCGATGTTATCTAGGAGAATTGAACGCTTCGTCAACCAGTTGGTTGGCACCGGCGGCCACTGAATATGACCAAACGATGGCGACCCCTAGTCACCAGAACGATATCATATCAGCAACAGGAAGCATCAAACATCAGAGGGACAAACAAGACGGCACGAGTAGACAAATTGAGATTCACAGACTAGTCAGCGGGCAACATTTTCAGCTTGTCACAGGCTTGCAACTCGACAAGAATCAACGAAATATGCACATGCAACGAACAAGTAACACCAGCACGATAAGAACAGAACAAGCACCGGATAACATGTTGAACATCTTAGCCCATACTCCCATAATTGTAGCAAGCAGGTGATAAGTTAAAGCAGCATGATATATCCAGTTTTGCTACAGATCGATCGGCTACAAAACTTAAGACGGCTTTCATTCATTCTCACGACAGCTCGACGGCATCAAGGTACTTGTGCTTGTCAAGGATAGGAGAGTTGCCCGCAACCATGACCTGGAAAATTGAGGTTTCCTCGTCTCATGTTTCTGTTCTCTATGTACTATACCTCCCTTCTATTTAGCGGCACTTGGCTCAACCTTGCTGAGCCCAGCATTCTTCATACCACCGTTCTGCTGCTCCTCACCCGCAGAACTAGAGCTCCCATTGCACTCTGGTTTTGCCTCGATTGTATCAGCCCTTTTTGTTGTTCCTGAGCTCCTTGGAGAAGCACTGCCATTAGCCACCTCCATGCCAGTACCCTTGTTATGCACATAAGCTGCTGAACCTCTTGGAGAGTTAGGTTCCGCATGAGCATGGGAAGCTTGTATCATCTGATGGGGCAGCTGGTGCGCTGATCCAGGAGGAAGGAAGACGCCTGTGCCTGGAACAGGGAATCGAGGTGGGGCAGGCCTTGGGGCAGCTTCTGGCATCCAAGCTGCCGTTGCATTTGGCAAGGGAACAGCTGCTGGGAAAGGCATCGCTGCCGCAGCAACAGGAGCAGGTGCTACAAAGAGTGGCTGCATTCCATCAGACGGAGGGATGTGATGAGGTCCAGTTGTTGGTGCTGGAAGTACGCTGCTGGTCGGGGTGTATCCAAAGTGCTGCGGACTTGGAGAATGTGGCCTCACATTGGCTGGCCTTGATGGTGGACCCCAGGGCATAGAAGGAGGTGTTAACGGGGCGGTAGGCCGTGAAGCACTTTCCGATGTTGCAACTTTTCTTGCCACAGACTTCCCAAAAGTTAGAAGGATTCGCTGCTTACGTGTAGCAGGAATAGCTCGCTTGGCTACATCAGCACTTCTCCCTTGCAACACTACAAGAGACCTGAAATTGAGAGAAAGAGGAGAAAAATGTTTAGAAAGTGTAGCCAAACAGGGTTTACCTTTTAAATTTACTACATGGTCAACATTACGAATTACATATGGAGCCCAATGAAACAACTAACGCACAACTGAAGATAACAGGCATTTACCAATCAATAATTACCATATCATCTTATTACAAAGGACTATTTTAATTTAATTATGACCGATATTATGTTTATTTGTCCTAGTTGAGAAATTCAAAACGTGAAGACTGTTTGCACAACTCAAACATGTGTTTATATGTACTCTACCAACTAAAAGACATGACATGATCACAGGCTTCTCATGTTACGGCATATGATGTCTGCTACCAAAGATGTAAATTAAAAAAAATTGGAGTGAAGAAGGGTCGGCTAAAAGTAAGCCAGGCCAAACAGTTCAAGCCTCTTTTGAGTACCAACAATGTGCCATGAAAATTACTGGGGAAAGGCTTACCCTGTAGAGAGAGAGAGCTTCAAAGGGCCTCTGTTATCACCTCGTTCTCCAAAAATAACTCGGCCAAACACCATATCACACTCTGTCAGGCAGAGGGTACAAAGAGGCCTGCCATACCAAGAGGGAGGTTGCTGAGGATGGGAATATTCCTCCTGAAAAAAAAATCATTTGGTCATTATTAGAATGCATTTTCAAAGAACGTCTTGCAGCGTGAACAAGTTACCTCATAGTAGAAGTCGACAACACAATAGTCTGGCTTAGAAGGTACAATTCCCTGCCGAAAGAAGCGATCAAACAGGTCATGCAGCAACCCAGGAACAGGCTCCACCCTTGTTGTCTCTGAACTCACATTTAAAATAAAAGGAGGAAGTCATCAGAATACGAGAATAATAACATGAGATTCTGTGGTAAAAGCTTGGCATACCTCTTTGATTTTCATCTTCAAGAGGGCCTTCAATGATAGGAACTCCCAGCTGAATAATTACGCTTCCATGACCCTTCAGTGGTCTTTTACCAACAATAACAGTCTGGCCCACTTTTTGCACCAAGCAAAATTAACAGTGAAGTCCAATAAAATAGTTGAATCACAGTACCCCAAAAATTAGATAAAGACAGACTAGGACATTATCTGTTTATACACAAATGAAGAACATAAACTAGAGGCAAATGGCCAACTAGCCCAGGGTAACAGGCTCTGCTAAGTTGTGACATTTCCCTAGATGTTCAACTAGGCAATACTCTGACAGTATGCAATTTAGATATAAATTCAGAATTCAATGTGGCAAAAGTGCACACAGTTACGCTAACAAACTACACACACAGGTGATGCACATAGGCACAGAAACAAATAACTTTAGAGGCTACATAATTACCTTCGAACCCTCCTCGACGGGAAGAAGCTTTTGTTTCATTAACTAAAGAAACAATCTTGTTTATCTCAGTCACATTTACCAACCCTTCATAAACCTTGAGCCCTTCAACAGTATTAACCTAAAAGAAGCATAGAGCACATTTCATCATGGCGTGTTTTGTAATAGGATAATGCAGTTCGACTGAAGTTTGAGATTCCAAGGAAACTGCATGAAAGAGAAAACTGAAGTGCAGATTTTGAAATTCTGAATTGCAGGGCTAACATACCGGCTTGCCATCAATGATTTCACTGGTTGTATATTCTACAGGAGTTGGAACCACTTTGCTGCTTCCTTCAGCAGTAATTTGCGGGCTAGGATTTTTCTCGCCTGCTACACAATTTACAAAACAAGGACATGGCTCAGAGAGGGTAATTTGCAATCCTTACTAAAAACATTAAATTGCATCCCTTCAGTTTGACAAAACAATCAGATTTCATAAACATAAAAACAAAATAAAGAGTTACATAGTTAGCAACAGATGCACAACAATGGCTGTAGCAAGATTTAATAGCATATACAAGTAAACATACTGTGTATCAGAAAGTTCAGTTGTCCATCCTAAGGACACTCAATTACAAATATAAACAACATGGAGGATCCAAAAGTTCAGGATTGTCTATAGTTCTATAAATTGACAACTAAACAAAAAATAGCAGAATATTAATTGACAACTGAAAAACGGAAAATGTAGCTCAGCAGAGTTACAATTGAAGTGAAGAAACAAGGCTTAATATGGAGCACGATGGCAGCACACTATTTACAAAACCCTAACACAAACTTCTTTGGTTCAAATACTATCTGATGTGTCAAATAGCAATAAAGAAATGAAGTTGCACAATGTTTGTGTGAGGGGGGCAGGGGGTACCATCAGTAACAGGAGAATTCAACTGTGGACCTTTAGCATCAGCGACGTTCTCCCCTTCCTTCAGTCCCTTCCCTTCTTTGTTATGAAATTCACGTCCTAGAAGCATCAAGAGTACATGAGAAACTAATTGGACATGATTTTCAATAATAGCTGCAAACTTGAAGTACAGTTTTTAATCATGTCATAATCACAATATCAGCGAGAACAGAAAATATGAACTTATTGCACCTACAGAAATCATTGAGCGGAAGACATAGAAGGATAGTATGATTACCAAAGCCCGTAAAAATTGTGTACGAAAAGTAGTCGTTTTGTTATGATATAATTGAAAATTGAGTTCTAGTATATTATACAAACGAAACAGGTGTAATATCTGTCATATACTCCCTCCGTCCCAAAATAAGTGTCTCAACTTTGTAGTAACTTTAGCACAAAGTTGTATTAAAGTCAAGACACTTAAGTGTCTCAACTTCGTAGTAACTTCAGTACAAAGTTGTATTAAAGTCAAGACACTTATTTTGGGACAGCGGGAGTATATCTCTATGCCCTCAGATTCTAGCCAAAAAAAAGTAAGTGATGCAGAACGTAGATTCTTCTCTTTTTATCTCACTTAATAACAAAAAGAAATATGGCATTATTCTTTTATAATTAATATAATTAATGTAGCGTTTCTAGCCCGCAAAGCTAATAATAGCATACTGCTTTATTTGTCATGGCATTGGTAAAGCACAGGTCATCGACTTTTATTATATAATAAATATCTCAAAACTAATGATAGACTATGCGTGACGAGTTAGCACGACACTGACAACGCCTCCCATGTCAGCCAGAATCCCAAATCAAAGTGATCTTACATGTGCCTACCCTACACATATCTTAACACAGAAAAGCTATTTTCGGATAACTTTAGCAGTAGCTTAGGACCTGTGCAATTAGGAGTATTTGTATAGAGCTATACAAGACAGAACGTAAAAGCTTACCCTTTTAGGACCTGAGTACTTATTACTCCGCTTGGGAGTAGTATTAAACAAGAAAGCAAAAAAGAAATACAGGACAGGAGTAACTGCATGGCATAATCAGACCGCTCGGGCGGGAATCATGCCCTAGGACGTTGCGCCATATCTTCTGCCGTAAGTAATAGCCATCGCATTGATTCATTCAGCTATTGAACAAACAGAAACGTGGAATGCTAAAAAGGAAAATGTTTCAGCGTGAAGCAACTCAAATTGATCTTACACGTACCTACCCTACACATAGATATCTTTGCACAGAAAAGCTATATTTGGACAACTTTATCCAGTAGGTTAGGACCTCCCCAATTAGAAATTTGTGTATAGTGCTACACAAGACAGAAGGCAAAAGGCTTCCCTTTTAGGACCTGATGAATACTCCCTCCGTCCGAAAATACTTGTCCTCAAAATGGATAGAAAAGGATGTATCTAGAACTAATATACATCTAGATACATCCCCTTTTATTCATTTTGATGACAACTATTTCCGGACGAAGGGAGTACTTATTATTTTATTAAACAAGAAAAATATAAAAAAAACAAAGAGGAGTAACCGCACTTTACCAATCGGGACAGGAATTTTGACGGCAGACAGCCTCACCTGGAGGGAAGAGGAAGATTTTACTCTACGCATACCCGAGATCACACCTCTATTCATCCAATTAGCAAGCAGGTGTCTCGACACCAGAAACCCATTTCATGGATCGAACCATTTTAGGACCCAACAAAACAAAAGACGAGAAAAGGCGCCGTCCTTTGTAACAACAGACGACACTAGCAGAGCAGGTGTACCAAACAAACAGAGAAACGAAGAGAAGACGCCTCACCATCTTTATCGGATCCGGCAGGCGGGACGTTGCCTGCACCACGCGGCGGATCGTAGCGATGGTGCGCGGCGTGGCGGTGGTGGGAGTGGGAGTGGTTGTGGGAGGGCGCGAAGGACGGGCGGCGCGGAGGAGGCGGCGGCGGGGCCGGCGAGACGACGGGGCCGTGCTGCTGCGGGGGCGGCAGGCGGCGGCGCCAGCCGGACTGCTGCAGCGCGTAGGCGACGTCGGCGACGGGGAAGAACTGCTGCATGTGGATGACGGGCGCCCAGTGGTGGCGGCGCTGCTGCACGGCGGCGAAGACGTGGTCGTACTCGCCCGGGTCGCCGACGGCGCGGAGGTGGACGACGAGCAGGTCGATGATGGCGTTGGCGGCGGCGAACTCGCCCCGCAGCCAGGAGATGAAGCCGTCGCGCTCGTCCATGAGCCAGCCGGCGGGCTCGGCGGCCCCGTGCACGGGCACGGCGCCGCCGGCGGGGGAGGGGATGACGGCCGCGGAGGCCATGGCCGTGCCTCAGTGGGGGCCGAGGGTCATAGAAGGGCAATGCGAGCGGGAGATCTAGGGTTTTGCCGAGTTTTTTCCCCTGGTTTTTTTGCGCCCCTCCCCTGGCCTGGCCTGGTGGCAGCGCTGCGACGAGGAGGAGAGACGGGGGACGGAGGGAGGAGGAGGCTAGCGGCAGTGTCTGCTAGTGTGGAGGCGGGGAGGAGGAGGAGGCCGCGATATGTGAAGCGGAGGCGGATCTGGGGGAGCGGAGATTCCCGAAATGCAAGGCCGAGCGTTGGACGGCTCGACGGGTCGCAAAACCTAACCATCGTACGGCCCCGATGCGCCGACGCGCCCGCCCGGGACCCGCACGTCGGCGGTGGACGGACGCGGGCGCCCTTGCGGGGTTTTGCGGGCTTTGAGATTCGGGATTTGACCGGTGGCAGTGAAAGGCGGAACGGAAACACTCGTGCGGTTACGGGGAAAGAAGACCGTTTGGCCAGGTGGGTAGTGGCGCTAATTTCTTTTTTTTCTTCACGGCCCACCGGTAAGTGGGTGTCAGCTGCGCGGGCCCACGCTTTAATGCGGGTTGTTGACGATGGGGCCGTTGGCACGCGACGGGACGGGACGGGACGGCGTACCTCGCTCGTGGACACGCTTTACGCTACCACGGCGTCGGCGGCCCACCCGTCATGGAGGACAAACCGCCCCCGGCTCGCTCACGTCGGGCCCTGCGTCAGCCACCTTTGGCTGGCTTCGTTTCTCCGGCACGGCTCGTTCAAAGAGTGAGTTCGTTTGGCCGTTCGGTTCAGCTGGAGAAAATCCCGTGTTGACCGAGTGTTGGTAATCGTAGGTATACTTACGTTGGCTCCCACGCCAACACCGTACTGTACTGTGCTTGTACTCCTGTCCACCCCCACCGTGACCGTGACCGGCACGGCACGGCACGGCGCGAGGGAAGGAGATTTGTTAACGCTGATTGCGCGTTGGGCCGCGGGCCGCTCGGTTTGGTGAGCGGGCGATCCTAGGCCGGCAGGGTATGGCGCCGTGTGCTTTTCGTAAAAATGGTTTGATTTTCTCGTCCGCGTGACCGTGGCTATGTTGTGGTGTGGTGTGGAGAGAAGACGAGCACGAGGGGATCGGATCGGCGGCGAGGGTGCGAAGGTGGCCGCACCGAGACATGTTCGCCACTAGATTACGTTATTGCTGCGGAAAGCGTGAGGTTCCTTGTATGACAATCTTACTAGCACCCTGTTTGTTGAGGAAGATGCAAGGAATGGTCTTCAGTCCGTGTCGAACGGGAGCTGAGCTCAGTAGTGCTACGAGTCAAGTGTGTGACTGCCAGGTGCGTGCCGCCGTGTTTTCCCCACAAACCGGAGCCCCGCCGCCACGCCCGTGTTTGACTAACCTGCCTGCCCCCAGAAACTCCTCCATCGCCCGCACGTGTTTCCATCCGAAAAGATCAACGCCGCTCCTGAGCACCAGTGTAGCATTCATGCTGGCTCAGAACGACACGACCTTTCACAACGCTCTGACACTGAAACGGCACGCCGGCCGGGAGCGCCGCCCTCGCCGCTTCACGGTGCATGTGGCCGGCCCGCGTTCAACGGCGGCATGTCTCTCCGTCTGCCTACATTAAACATGTGTGTGGTTGCCGAAAAACGGCAAGCCAGCGTCACTTGTCCGTCCGTCTGCCCATCATTAATCACGTCGCCAGTTGCCCTGCCACCCCCCCCCCCGCTATATGTACCGCAGGCTCGATCATAGCCACATCCATCATCATCCGTTCCCTTTCTCCTCTCTGCACCACACCCGCCATGGCCTCCTCGAGCTCCAAAGCCGTGTGTGACAGTCTCTCGTCCGAACAGTAAAAGGATATCGCCGCAACTATAGTCGGCTCGTAGGCCAGCAGGCAAACAGAGGCTGGCGTTGCGTACGTCCTAGCGGAGGATGCGGCCGAGGACGAGCCGGCGCCACCCTCCTCGTCGGTCCATGCCGGCATCACCATGGGTGAGGCCGAGGCATGTGCCCACTACACGGACATGGTGCTGGAGGGGCGGGAGGCCGCATTCCGGCGGGTGCAGGCCGACCATGCCTACAACCTCCGCCTCCTCGACGAGCACTGGCGCGCAGGGGAGCTACTCGCCGCCTGCACGACCATCGCGTCGGATGTGGATGTGGTCGAGTGGGAGGCGTTTCGACTCCTATCGCACCGCCCGCAAAACCCGTCGCGACCACTGGCGGTACCACAAGCATCAGGCAGACCTACAAGACGCATTCAAGGAGTTCAACGAGGCATATGATCTCGTTTGAGATTTGAGTTGATGATGAAGGCACCCGTCCAAGCACAAGGAGGACATCGCCAGCTCCGCCACGACCACGAAGTCGGCACGTCCGTGGGCACCGGAGACAGCGAGGAAGAGTAGAGCATGGAAGGTGGCCGGCGCTTGGGTCCCAGGAAGGCCACCGCTCTTTCGCTCCCGCTGAAGCCAAGCTTGGCGGGCTCAACATCATTGGTCGGTTAGCTTCTGGCAAAACGGTGGAGGCGGCGGTGGAGGCGGAGCTTCATTTTTCGGGGCTCATGGCTGGCCCGAGATGGGGAACAGGCGCCGGTGGTCATTTCAGGCGAAGTTAGTCCAGCCTAGTGCAAATATGTCGAAAGCTACCCGGTTTATTTTAAAAATATTCAAGTTTCAATGAAATTTGTCCAATTCTGTTTAAATATGCATCAAATTTGTTTGGATGGCCGTTGGACGCGTGCGGCTAGCTTTGAATGGCCGGCTCCTGCGGACTGGTCCCCCTGTCCACGGATGGATGCGGTGTTCGGTTTGTGGGTGAGCGCTGGAGATGCCCTAAGGTTTTGGTGGGTCTTAGAGCATCTATAGCATCCTCAAACACCATCTATGTGGCGTCCTCAAACACCATCTATCCGTCCTGGCGAACGGGTTAGTGACCAGTCATGAAATCGTGACCCAGTCGGGCTTCTCAAACCAGCCTGTACATCTAGGCTGATCGGCACCCCCATATCTGCTGCGGATATGAGGACACCACAAAATCTCCCGGACCTTACCAGGTGAGTCATTTGCTCTCTGCTGCTTTTTGAGCTTGCGTTGGTTTTTCCCTTGAAGAGGGAAGGGTGATGCAGTAAAGTAGAGATAAATATTTTACTCGGTTAAGAACTAAGGTATTAATCCAGTAGGACAAACTGATACGTCTCCAACATATCTATATTTTTTATTGTTTCATGCTATTATATTATCATTCTTTACAATCATTTTACAATCTTTTTATATCTTTTTTGGGAACCTATTGACATAGTGCCCAGTGCCAGTTGATGTTTTCTACTTGTTTTTCACATCGCAGGAAATCAATATCAAACGGAGTCCAAATGCAGCGGAACTTTTTTTTTAATTTTTTCTGGACCAGAAGACACCTGTTGGGCCAAGAAAGTACCTGAGGGGAGCTCCGAGGGGAGCATAACCCACCTGGGCGCGCCCAAGTGGGTTGTGCACACCTCCGTGGCCTCCCGCACCACATCTTTGCTCTATAAATACCCCAATATTCCAAAAACCCTAGGAGAGTCGACGAATATCAATTCCAGCCGCCGCAAGTTCCAGAATCACCAGATCCAATCTAGACACCATCGCGGAGGGGTATATCATCCTCATTGCCGCCTCTCTGATGAGGCGTGAGTAGTTCATTGTAGACCTACGGGTCCGTACTTAGTAGCTATATGGCTTCATCTCTCTCTTTTGATTCTTTATACAATGGTCTCTTGAAGATCTATTTGATGTAACTCTTTTCGCGGTGTGTTTGTTGGGATCCGATGAACGTTGAGTTTATGATCAGATCTATGTTTTTATCCATGGAAGTTATTTGAGTCTTCTTGATCTCTTATATGCATGATTACTTATAGCCTCGTATTTCTTCTTTGAATATTTGGTTTAGTTAGGCCAACTAGATCTATTTTTCTTGCCATGGGAAGAGGTGCTTTGTGATGGGTTCGATCTTACGGTGCTTGATCCCAGTGACAGAAGGGGAACCGGCATGTATGTATCGTTGCTATTAAGGATAACAAGATGGGGTCTATTTCTACATAAATAGATCTTGTCTACATCATGTCATCATTCTTATTGCATTACTCCATTTCTCAATAAACTTAATACACTAGATGCATGCTAGATAGCGGTCGATGTGTGGACTAATAGTAGTAGATGCACGCAGGAGTCGGTCTACTAATCTTGGACGTGATGCCTATATAATGATCATTGCCTGGATATCGTCATGGTTATTTGAAGTTCTATCAATTGCCCAATAGTAATTTCTTTATCCACCGTATGCTATTTTTCTCGAGAGAAGCCACTAGTGAAATCTACGGCCCTCGAGTCTCTTATTTATTATATTTGCCTTCGCGATCTATTTTTATTTGCTTTTATTTTCTGATCTATTAATCCAAAAATACAAAAATACCTCGCTGAATTTTATTTGCTTTTATTTGCATTTATCAATCTATCACAATTTTTATCCCATCTACTTGCCAATTTCTGGCGTCGTTACCCGAAAGGGATTGACAACCCCTTTAATACGTCGGGTTGCGAGTATTTGTTATTTGTGTGCAGGTGCCGTTCACATAGTGTTGCGTGGTTCTTCTACTGGTTCGATAATATTGGTATCATCACTTAGGGAAATACCTACCGTTCATGTGCTGCATCATCCCTTCCTCTTTGGGAAAATACCGACGTAGTTCAAGCAGACATCAGGAACACACAAGTCTCCAATGATAGCACCTGCACAAACAAACAAATACTTACACCCAACACGATAAAGGGGCTGTCATCCCCTTCACGGTTACTTGCAATGATGAGATCTGATAGAGATAGGTATAAAAGATAAATAAAAGTGCAACATAAAATAAAGTTAAATAAATTGCAGCAAAGTATTTTTGGATTTTTGGTTTTATAGATCTGAAAATAATAAGATAAGAATAGACCCGGGGGCCATAGTTTTCACAAGAGGCTTCTCTCTTGAAAGAATGCATACGATGGGAAAAAAAATTACTGTTGAGCAATTGATAGAAAAGCGAATAATTATATTGATATCTAAGGCAATGATCATGAATATAGGCATCACGTCCGTGACAAGTAGACCAACTCCTGCCAGCATCTACTACTATTACTCCACACATCGACCGCTATCCAACATGTTGATACGTCTCCAATGTATCTACTTTTCCTAACGCTTTTCCTCTTGTTTTGGACTCTAATTTGCATGATTTGAATGAAACTAACCCCAGACTGACGCTGTTGTCAGCAGAACTACCATGGTGTTGTTTTTGTGCAGAAATAAAAGTTCTCGGAATGGAACAAAACTTTGCGAGGAATTTTTATATCAATAAAGAGAATTTCTGGAGCCAAGATCCACCAGAGGGGGGCACCTGGGTGGGGACAACCCACCTGGGCGCGCGGCCCCGCAGACCCTGAAACCGACACTATAAAATCCTATTTTTCCAGAAAAAATCAAGGAGAAAGAATTATCGCGATCCACGAGACGAAGCCGCCGTCACCTCCTGTTCTTCATCGGGAGGCCAGATCTGGAGTCCGTTTGGGGCTCCGGAGAGGGGGGTCTTCATTCTTCGTCATCACCAACCCTTCTCCATCGCCAATTCCATGATGCTCCCCACCGGGAGTGAGTAATTCCTCCGTAGGCTCGCTGGTCGGTGAGGAGTTGGATGAGATTCATCATGTAATCGAGTTAGTTTTGTTAGGGCTTGACCCCTAGTATCCACTATGTTCTGAGATTGATGTTGCTATTACTTTGCCATGCTTAACGCTTATCACTTTGAGCTCGGGTGCCATTAATTCAGATCTGAACCGCTTATGTTATCACCATTATATCCATGTTCTAGATCCGATCTTGCAAGTTATAGTCACCTACTACCTGTTATGATCCGGCAACTCCGGAGTGACAATAGTTGGGACCACTCCCGGTGATGACCGTAGTTTGAGGAGTTCATGTATTCACCGTGTGTTAATGCTTTGTTCCGGTTCTCTATTAAAAGGAGGCCTTAATATCCCTTAGTTTCCAATGTGGACCCCGCTGCCACGGGATGGTAGGACAAAAGATGTCATGCAAGTTCTTTCCATAAGCACGTATGACTATTTACGGAATGCATGCCTACATTATATTTATGAACTGGAGCTAGTGCTGTATCGCCCTAGGTTATGACTATCACATGATGAATACCATCCAACAAATTACCGATCCAATGCCTACGAATTTATCTTATATTGTTTCTGCTAAGTTGCTACTGCCGTTACTATTGCACTTGCTACAAAATTACTGATATCACTGTTACCGTTACCATTGCTGCTATCACTATTATCAAAATTATCATACTACTTTGCTACTGATCACTTTTCTATAGATAATTAATCTCCAGGTGTGGTTGAATTGACAACTCAGCTGCTAATACCTTCAAATATTCTTTGGCTCCCCTTGTGTCAAATCTATACATTTGGGTTGAATACTCTACCCTCGAAAATTGTTGCGATCCCCTATACTTGTGGGTTATCAAGACCTTTTTCTGGCGTCGTTGCCGGGGATCATAGCTATATTTGTTGAGTCACTTGGGATTATTATCAATCTATCACTATGAGGAATCTGAAGGATGCTAAGACTACTATTTTTTCCTCTAAGACGAGGGGAGGTAAGGAACTGCCATCCAGTTCTGCTTTAGATTCACCTTCTGTTATAAGTAAACTTGCAACACCACCACATGCTATTAATCCTGATATGTCGCAAGTTATTGATGATGCTACTTCTGCTATGAATGATACTTATGATGATGCTAGTACCTTGCTTGATGATGATGATGTGCCACTTGGTGAATTTCTTGATGAACAAATTGCTAGAGTAATACAACATGATGTTGTTGAATCTGATGATGAGCTTGAAACTGAAACTCCTGAAACACCTAATAGAACTAGCCTTCCTAGATATGGATTGCCTAAGGTACCGAAAGGTTATGTTATGAATAAGGAGACAACTAGAGATATTCTTGCTTGTAAGGATAAAGATGATCTAGAGAAATTATTATGCAAGTATAAACAAAAATCTCTGAATGCTAGAATGAAATATGATCCTAAGTTTGCTACCTCACCTATCTTTATTGATGATAAGGATTATGAATTCTCTGTCGACCCAGAGTTAATTACTTTGGTTGAATCTGATCTCCATGGTTACGAGACTGAAACTGTTGTGGCACATCTTACTGAGTTGAATGATATAGCCACCCTCTTTACTCATGATGAGAAGATTTGTTATTATTTTATTCTCAAATTATTTCATTTCTCATTAAAGGGTGATGCTAAAGCTTGGTACAATACTCTTACTCCTGGTTGTGTGCGTAGTCCCCAGGATATGATTTACTACTTCTCTGAAAAATATTTCCCTGCTCATAAGAAACAAGCTGCTTTACAAGAAATATTTAACTTTGTGCAAACTAAAAGAAGAGAGTCTCCCACAAGCTTGGGGGAGACTTTGCCAGTTACTTAATACTTTGCCTGATCATCCTCTTAAGAAAAATGAAATACTTGATATTTTCTATAATGGACTAACCAATGCTTCTAGGGATTTCCTAGATAGTTGTGTTGGTTGTGTTTTGAGGGAATGAACTGTTGGACAAGCTGAAGAATTGTTGAATAACATATGGAAAAATTATGATGATTGGACTCTTCCCGAACCACCGCCTAAACCCACCCCGAAGAAGAGGGGTATATTATATCTCAGTCCTGAAGATATGCAAGAGGCAAAGAAATCTATGAAGGAAAAAGGTATTAAAGCCGAGGATGTTAAAAATTACCTCCTATTGAAGAAATACATGGGATTAATACACCACCACCACCCAAGGTGGTAGTGGTAAATTCTCTAATGAAATTCAATGATAATGACAATCCTCACAATATGCACCCTAGCCAATGCCTTTATGAGTTTGAAAATTATATTAGAAAACAAGATCACTTGAATGCAAATGTTATGAGACAATTGAAATACAATTCTAATATGATTGCTCGCTTGAGTGACTTGTTCGTTAGAGGTGTTGGAAAACATGCTTCTATGGTTCAAACCTAGTTAGAACAAGTTGCTAAATCTCAAAGAGAGTTGCTTGATGAAATGAATAATAATATAAATGACTTTGCTATTAGAGTTGCAACTAGAGGAGGTAAAATGACTCAGGAACCACTTTATCCTGAGGGACACCCAAAAATAATTTAACAAGACTCTCAAAGAGTTAATACTGATGCATGTAGTCCTTCTAAAAAGAAGAAGAAAAAGAAAAATGATAGGACTTTGCATGCTTCTAGTGAACCTGAAATAGAAAAACCTCCTGATAATGATAATGATGTTTCTATCTCTGATGCTGAAACTCAATCTGGTAATGAACATTCACCTAGTGATAATGAAAACGATAATGATGAGGTTCATGAAGATACTCAACCAAATAATGAAAAAGAACCAGATAATGATGTTGAAATAGAACCAACTGTTGATCTTGATAACCCACAACCTAAGAATACAAGATATGACAAAAGAGACTTTATTGCTAGAAAACACGGTAAAGAAAGAGAACCGTGGGTTCAAAAACCTGTGCCTTTTCCACCCAAGTCAACTAAAAAGAAAGATGATGAAGAATTTGAACGCTTTGCTGAAATGCTGAGGCTAGTCTTTTTGCTTACTCGCTTGACCGATATCCTTAAAATGCCTCCTTATGCAAAGTATATGAAAGACATCATCACCAATAAGAGAAAAATACCAGAAGCTGAAATATCCACTATGCTTGCTAATTATACTTTTAAAGATGGAGTACCTAAAAAACTTGGAGATCCAGGAATACCAACTATACCTTGCTCCATCAAAAGAAATTATGTGAAAACTGCTTTACGTGATTTAGGAGCTGGTGTTAGTTTTATGCCTTTCTCTTTATATAAAAGACTAGATTTGAATAAACTCACACCTACTGAAATATCTTTGCAAATGGCTAACAAATCAACTGCCATACCTATCGGTATTTGTGAGGATGTGCCCGTTGTTGTTGCTAACGTTACTATTTTGACTGACTTTGTTATATTTGAGATGCCCGAGGACGACAACATGTCGATTATCCTTGGTAGACCCTTCTTGAATACTGCACGGGCTGTTATTGATTGCAATAAAAGCAAGATCACTTTTCATATCAATGGTAATGTGCATACAGTGCACTTTCCGAAGAAACAATTCCAAGTGAATGGTATTAATGTTATTGAAAAATCACTGACAATCACTATTGGAAGTTTTCAAATACCTCTACCTACTGTCAAAAAGAAATATGAAATGCTTATTCTTGCGGACATTCATATCCCCGTTGAGGTAACTTAGTGATTTACGAAAGTTCTTCGGTTTCATGCTAACCGAAAGTGGTTGTTAATATGACCTGGTCAACCTTATTAATGGATCATTTTTTAGAGGTATGAAGTTGATGAATTTAGTAAGCACTACCTTCTGTCCCTACCTTTTATTTTCTGTTTTTATTAGTTAAATAAAATAAAATGCCATGGTTTGTCTGTTTTCTGAATTTCCCGTGCAATAAAAAATGACCCAAAAATAAAAGTTCTCAGAATGCTCTGAAAATTTAATATGACTTTTTTTTTCTGATTATTTAAGAATTTCTGGTGCAAATAATATGAGAGGGAGGTGCACTAGGTGGGCACAACCCACTTGGGCGCACCAGGACCCCCTAGGCACGCCCTGGTGGGTTGTGGTCCCCACGTGGCCCCCCTCACTTATCCCTTCACACCACATCATCACTCACCTCCAGAAAAAATTCTCCATTGCTCTCTCTCTCTCGTGTTCTTGCTCTCAAATCCGTGGATTTCAATCTCTTTGCTCGAAGCTCCGTTTTCGAAACTGTTTCGAGGGATTGTTGCTTGGTATGTGACTCCACCGTTTGTCCAATTAGTTTTTGTTTTAGTGGTTTATATTTTGAATAATTAGCTACTCTTGGTGCTGCTGTAGATGAGCTTACATGTTGAATTCTTAGAATTCTAAGTAGTTTGAATGCTTGCTATGCCCTCTATGTATCCCTATGAGTAGTTGCTATCAATTGTATGAAGTTTTGTTGATAAATTTTTGTCACCCAAAATTTTTCAGAAATTGTACGCGAACATGATGAACCTGTTTGGAAGAAGTTCTTTGAGGAGGAGATCCTCAGGGGCATCTTCTAGTGACAACTCCGCTCTCCTGTCTTATGTCGAACCAAGTGAAAGTTCCATTCGAGATGCAGCCACCAAAACATGCTTATGGCCTTGCGATGACTATATGATGCATTTGAGCATTAAGGAGGAATTTGAGCAATATGTTCACAATGCCTGTCTCGGTCCCTACATTGCAGATAAGTGCGAACAACACCACACTCTCACTGAATCATTTGTTAAAGGATTTAAATTCCATCCCCGTGAGTCTAGGGTGTCATTTAAACTTTATGAAAATCCATTTACCATTTCATTAGAGAATTTTGCTCACCACTGCAAACTCCCATTCTGGGTTTTGCTTGACGAACCGCCCAGGGCTGAGTACCAATCATTCTTAACTAGTCTTTGCTACGGCGAGACGAGAGGAGTGACACAAGGTAGAATAAAGAGCATTCATTTTCCCGCAATTCAGTGATTTGCATTATTTAACGGGAAATGTATAGTAGGCAAGCAAGACTATAGTACACTTTGTGCTCCAGACTTGAGCCTCATACGCAACACTCTCACCGGTGAAAGAAGTTATAACCTTGGAGCGATTGTTGCACGCAGACTGTAGCGTAACGCTAATAGTGGCTATTTCTATGGTGGAATTTATGCCACGCGTTTAGCACGAGGGCTGGGTGTTTCACCTTTGCCCTTTGACCCTATCCTACCCACGCAGTATTTAGACTTTGATGCTTTGAAAAGTCATAAAATCCTCAAAGGGAAAATTCATAATTTCACTTATACTCTGATGTTGAACCAAACATCTGTTGTGCACACATATTTGCCTGCACCTACTCTTTTTGACTATCACAACAAAGGAAGATATTCTGTTCTTGAGAGCGAGGCCCGAGCTCATAATGCGGTGGTGGAGGCAACACAACAGGCTGAGGCATCCGCACCGAGAGCCTCCGTGAGCTACCACGCCGACTACTATCCAGGCTACTGACTGCTTACCAAGTTAGGCCAAAATCCTAAGCTCAGGGGAGTACATATTTCTCACCGACATTTCATTCCAGTTGTCGGTGTCCACACTTTTTCATTGTATCATCCATGTTAAATTTATTTTCTCGCTTTCTTCTTGTGTGTTTGAAAATCTTAGAAAAGCCAAAAAAAATAGTTGTAGTTAGTTTACTTTCTATGCATGCTTAGCTGTAATACTAAAAATAAACCCAAAAAGATTTCCTTGTTCTTCTTTTGTTTGTTGGGAGCTTTCCCGTGTAAATAGTTTTCCTCGTTTTTGCTTTTCCTTTTTATTTGCTTGTTCAAGAAAACCAAAAACTCTAAAAATATTTCAGTGTGTTTCTCTGAATTTATCTTTCTTTTTATTCGAGTTGTACCGAGAAGAAGACCATGATGAAAATGTTGAGTGGCTCTCATATGAATAATTGTTGACCTAATAAAGAGCCCATTTTACCTTGTCTTCTCCTGTTGGATAAAATGTTTGCAGATTCCAGCTTAGTCCACGACACTCTTGCACTATTATTATTTTCCTATCGTTCGGTCGTGCAAGTGAAAGGCAATAATGACGATATTCGATGAACTGGCTGTGGCAGAGAGAAACGAGTATGAACTCGACTTGTCCTGTTTGTGTAAATATGTTTAACCTAGTATCCATGATTCAGCTCATTATGATTAAACATGTTTGCAATGAAAATTAGATATTATAGTTTCTCATGCCATGCATAAGTAGCTGGGAGTGGATAATGATTTATCTTGGATATCAACATTGCGTTAAAATGATTGTGATGTAGTATGATGATATGGTATCCTCCTCTGAATGTTCGAGTGGCTTGACTTGGCACATGTTCATGCATGTAGTTGAATCAAAACCAACATAGCCTCTATGATATTTATGTTCATGGTGTTCATATCCTACTCATGCTAGTGTCCAGTGTTACTTATGCATAATGCATGTTCATGACTGTTGTTGCTCTCTAGTTGGCTGCTTCTAAACCTAATTGCTAGCCTTCGCCTGTACTAAGTGGGAATTCTGCTTGTACATAAAAAATCTTGAACCCAAAGTTATTTCAGATGAGTCCACCATACCTACCTATATGCGGTATTATCCTGCCGTCCTAAGTAAATTTGCATGTGCCACCTCTAAAAACTTCAAATAAACATCCTTTTTGTGTGCCTGGATCGTTCATGGAACAACAGGAGGTGGTCGGTGATACGTCTCCAACGTATCTATAATTTTTGATTATTCCATGATGTTATATTATCAATCTTGGATGTTTTACAATAATTTTATATCATTTTTTGGTACTAACCTATTGACATAGTGCCAAGTGCGAGTTGCTATTTTCTACATGTTTCTTACATTGCAGGAAATCAATATCAGACGGAGTCCAAACGTAACGAAACTCCACGGAGATTTTTTGGACCAGAAGGAACGTAATGGACCCTGGCTGCGCCTGGGGGTGCCCCGAGGGGGGCACAACCCACTAGGGCGCGCCATGAGGCCCAAGCGCGCCCTGGTGGGTTGCGCCCACCTCGGGTTCCCCCGGGACAACCTCTTTGCTCTATAAATACCCCAATATTCCAGAAACCCTAAGCACGTCGACAAAATATTCATCCAGCTGCCTTAGAGTCCAGAACCACCAGATCCAATCTAGACACCATCTCGGATGGGGTTCACCACCTCCATTGGTGCCTCTCCGATGATGCGTGAGTAGTTCTTTGTAGACCTTCGGGTCCATAGTTAGTAGCTAGATGGCTTCCTCTCTCTCGCTGAATTCTCAATACAATGGTCTCTTGGAGATCCATATGATGTAACTCTTTTGCGGTGTGTTTGTTGGGATCGATGAACTTTGAGTTTATGATCAGATCTATCTTTTTATATCCATGAAAGTTATTTGAGTTTCTTTGATCTCTTATATGCATGATTGCTTATAGCCTCGTATTTCTTCTCCGACATTTGGGTTTTGTTTGGAGAACTTGATCTATTTATCTTGCAATGGGAAGAGGTGCTTTGTAGTGGGTTCGATCTTACGGTGCTTGATCCCAGTGACAGAAGGGGAACCGACACGTATGTATCGTTGCTACTAAGGATAAACGATGGGGTCTATCTCTACATAGATAGATCTTGTCTACATCATGTCATCGTTCTTATTGCATTACTCCGTTTTTCCATGAACTTAATACACTGGACGCATGCTGGATAGCGGTCGATGTGTGGAGTAATAGTAGTAGATGCAGGCAGGAGTCGGTCTACTAATCTTGGACGTGATGCCTATATAATGATCATTGCCTGGATATCGTCATGATTATTCGAATTTCTATCAATTGCCCAACAGTAATTTGTTCACCCACCTTTTGCTATTTTTCTCGAGAGAAGCCACTAGTGAAACCTACGGCCCCCGGGTCTTCTTTCTCATATATTTGCCTTTGCGATATATTTTTCCTTGCATTTATTTTCAGATCTATTAAACCAAAAATACAAAAAATACCTTGCTGCGTTTTATTTCTATTATTTTATTTGGCGTTCAATCTATCAATCTACTACAATTTACCTCGCGTATGTTTGCCTATCTTGAGGCGCCATAACCCGGAAGGGATTGACAACCCTTTAACACGTCCGGTTGCGAGGATTTGTTATCTGTGTGCAGGGGATGTTTACGTTGTGTTGCCTGGTTCTCCTACTGGTTTGATAACCTTGGTTTCATATCTGAGGGAAATACCTACCGCCACTGTGTTGCATCATCCCTTCCTCTTTGTGGAAATACCGACGTAGCTTTGATGACCCACAAGTATAGGGGATCTATCGTAGTCCTTTCGATAAGTAAGAGTGTCGAACCCAACGAGGAGCAGAAGGAAATGATAAGCGGTTTTCAGCAAGGTATTCTCTGCAAGTACTGAAATAAGTGGTAACAGATAGTTTCGTGACAAGATAAATTGTAACGAGCAACAAGTAACAAAAGTAAATAAAGTGCAGCAAGGTGGCCCAATCCTTTTTGTAGCAAAGGACAAGCCGGAACAAACTCTTATAATAGGAAAAGCGCTCCCGAGGACACATGGGAGTATGGTCAAGCTAGTTTTCGTCACGTTCATATGATTCGCGTTCGGTACTTTGATAATTTGATATGTGGGTGGACCGGTGCTTGGGTGCTTGGGTGTTGTTCTTACTTGAACAAGCATCCCACTTATGATTAACCTCTATTGCAAGCATCCGTAACTACAACAAAAGTATTAAGGTAAACCTAACCATAGCATGAAACAAGTGGATCCAAATCAGCCCCTTACGAAGCAACGCATAAACTAGGGTTTAAGCTTCTGTCACTCTAGCAACCCATCATCTACTTATTACTTCCCAGTGCCTTCCTCTAGGCCCAAATAATGGTGAAGTGTTATGTAGTCGACGTTCACATAACACCACTAGAGGCTAGACAACATACATCTTATCAAAATATCGAACGAATACCAAATTCACATGACTACTAATAGCAAGACTTCTCCCTTGTCCTCGGGAACAAACGTAACTACTCACAAGGCATATTCATGTTCATAATCAGAGGGGTAATAATATGCATAAAGGATCTGAACATATGATCTTCCACCAAATAAACCAACTAGCATCAGCTACAAGGAGTAATCAACACTACTAGCAACCTACTAGCACCAATCCCGGACTTTAGGACAAGAATTGGATACGAGAGATGAACAAGGGTTTGGAGATGAGATGGTGCTAGTGAAGATGTTGATGGAGATTGCCCTCTCCCGATGAGAGGAGCGTTGGTGATGACGATGATGATGATTTCCCCCTCCCGGAGGGAAGTATCCCCGGCTGAACAGCTCTGCCGGAGCTCTAGATTGGTTCCGCCAAGGTTCCGCCTCGTGGCGGCGGTGTTTCGTCCCGAAAGGTTGCTTCTGATTTTTTCTCATCAAAAGACTTCATATAGGAGAAGATGGACGTCGGAGACCCACCAGGGGGCCCACGAGGTAGGGGGCGCGCCCTAGGAGGGGGGGGCGCGCCCCCCATCGTCGTGAGCAGGATGTGGGCCCCCTGACTTCATCTTTGGCGAGGATTTTTCTTTATTTATTTTAAGATATTCCGTGGAGTTTCAGGACTTTTGGAGTTGCGCAGAATAGGTCTCTAATATTTGCTCCTTTTCCAGCCCAGAATTCCAGCTGCCGGCATTCTCCCTTCTTATGTAAACCTTGTAAAATAAGAGAGAATTGCCATAAGCATTGTGACATAAAGTGAAATAACAGCCCATAATGCAATAAATATCGATATAAAAGCATGATGCAAAATGGACGTATCAACTCCCCCAAGCTTAGACCTCGCTTGCCCTCGAGCGAAAAGCCGATAACAATACATATGTCCTCATGTTTATAGGTAGAGGCGTCGATAAAAATAAAATACGGACATGAAGGCATCATGATTATTCTCATAACAACAACATATGTAGAGTTTGTCATATGATTACTTATGTTCAAGTGATGATCAATTCACAAAGCAAAAGTATGAATCAGAAACCTTATTGAGCACCAACAAACTATAACCTCAGTCATTGAAGCAATTGCAATTTATCATAACATCGGAAAGAGTCTATGTCAGAGCTAAAAAGCAAGTCCACATACTCAACTATCATCTAGTCCTTCATAATTGCTAACACTCACGCGATACTTGTGGTTACGGAGTTTTAATCGGACATAGAGAAAGATAGGGGCTTATAGTTTTGCCCCACAACCTTTTACCTCAAGGGTAATGTCAACACTAATGGTTCATGCTCCCCTACATCCAATTAGATATATATATCATGTTCTTTCCAACATGCTGAGCTTGCCAAAGGATAAAATGAAAAAGGAAAGGTGAAGATCACCGGGACTCTTGCAAAAGGTAGAAGATAATAATAAAAGATAGGCCCTTTGCAGAGGGAAGCAGAGGTTGCCATGCGCTTTTATGGTTGGATGCACAAAATCTCAATGCGAAAGAACATCACTTTATATTGCCCCTTGTGATATGAACCTTTATTATGTAGTCCGTCGCTTTTATTACTTCCACATCACAAGATCGTATAAAGCTTATTTCTCCCACACCAATCAATCATACATATTTAGAGCAATTTTTATTGCTTTGCACAGATGACAACTTACTTGAAGGATCTTACTCAATCCATAGGTAGATATGGTGGACTCTCATGGCAAAATTGGTTTAAAAGTATTTGGAAACACAAGTAGTATCTCTACTTAGTGCTGAGAATTTGGCTAGCATGAGGGGGAAAGGCAAGCTCAACAAGTTAGAGGATCCATGACAACATACTTTATCTCAGATATAAGAAAGACATAACTCATTACGTTGTCTTCCTTGTCCAACATCAACTCTTTAGCATGTCATATTTTAATGAGTGCTCCCAATCATAAAAGATGTCAATGATAATATATCTATATGTGAAACCTCTCTTTCCTTATTACTTCCTATTAATTGCAACGATGACCAAAGCTATGTCTGTCAACTCCCAACAACTTTTAATCATCATACTCTTTCTAAGTGAAGTCATTACTTTCAATAAGATCAATAGGAACTCTTTATTTCTTTTTATTCTTTTTCTTCTTTTCTTTTATTCACCCAAGATCATGGCAAAATAATCAGGCCCTTGACTCAACACTAATCTTTATTATATAGCTCACGGACTTGATTACAAAGAGAGATCATAAAGCAAAACTCAAAACTAGATCATGCCATAAACTTTATTCTACTAGATCAAGATACTACTGATAGGATCGAACTAAGAAAAACGGTAAAGATAGGAGTTGTGATTATGATACGATATCGGGGCACCTCCCCCAAGCTTAGTTGCCAAGGGGAGTGCCCATACCCATGTGATTATGTCTCCTTCTTTGTTGTTGAAGAAGGTGGTGGTGAAGTAGTGGTGAGCATGCCCTTTTCTTTCCCCAACTTGCATCAGAGAGTGAAATTATCAATCCTCAACTCATCATTCTCTATCTCAAGCTTTATTATCCTTTTGCATAATGCCTCTTTGCTCTCTTGCTTGAAACGAGGAGGAACTAGTTCATCTTCATCTTCCTCATCGGGGTACCATATATATGGATAGGTGTCTTTGAATATGTTCTTATCTAAAGGCTGATAAGAAACTGGGCAATCCTCCTCTGAATCTTGAGACGACATGTTGATCTAATCTGCAGCAGCACAGCTCGAAACAAAAACAGGGATATTTGCGTGATACGGGAGTCAAAACCTTCGGGAGGTTATATAATGAATTTTTACCGACCAAAATACGTAACATGCAAGAAAATGGAGTCCGGAGGGCACACGAGGTGCTCACGAGGTAGGGGGCGCGCCCACCACCCTCGTGGGGCCCTCGTGTCTTCCCGGACTGCTACTTATTTTTCTAATTTTCTAAATATTCTAAAACAGAGAAATATTGCCTTAAAAATTGTTTTGGAGTCGGTTTACTTACCGTACCACATACCTATTCCTTTTCGAAGTCTGAAACGGTCTGGAAGGTGTCCCTTATGTATTCCTCCGGAGTTACGGTTTCAATAATATTGGTTTCAACATTTATGGGATTACCTGAGATATAATTCTTTGACCGTTTACTACTTTCGGATTTGTGTCTTCGAAGTTGTTGATTTTTATGGCACCGGAACGATAGAAATCCTCGATAACATAGGGGCCTTCCCATTTAGAGAGAAGTTTTCCTGCAAAAAATCTTAAACGAGAGTTAAATAGCAACACATAATCACCTACATTAAACTCATGCTTTTGTATCCTTTTGCCATGCCATTTTTAACTTTTTCTTTAAACAGTTTGGCATTCTCATAAGCTTGGGTTCTCCATTCATCAAGTGAGCTAATGTCAAATAGCCTCTTCTCACCGGCAAGTTTAAAATCATAATTGAGCTCTTTAATGGCCCAATATGCCTTATGTTCTAGTTCGAGAGGTGAGTGACATTCTTTTCCATAAACCATTTTATACGGAGACATACTTATAGGATTTTTATATGCAGTTCTATAGGCCCATAAGTGCAATTCTTTCTAGATCTATTAACAGTCTTTTGCAAAATTAATTTGAGCTCTCTATTACTCAATTCTACTTGACCACTAGACTGCGGGTGATAAGGAGATGCAATACTATGATTAACATCATATTTAGGAAGCATTTTACGGAAAGCACCATGAATAAAGTGTGAAACACCATCAGTCATTAAATATCTAGGGACTCCAAACCTCGGAAAAATAACTTCTTTAAGCATTTTAATAGAAGTGTTATGATCAACACTACTAGTTGGAATAGCTTCTACCCACTTAGTAACGTAATCAACAGCAACTAGAATATGTGTGTATCCATTAGAGGCAGGAAAAGGTCCCATATAATCAAAGCCCCAGACATCAAACGGTTCAATAACAAGTGAATAATTCATAGGCATTTCTTGACGTCTACTAATATTACCAATTCTTTGACATTCATCACAAGACAAGACAAACTTACGGGCATCCTTGAAGAGAGTAGGCCAATAAAAACCGGATTGCAAGACCTTATGTGCAGTTCTGTCTCCAGCGTGGTGTCCTCCATAAGATTCGGAGTGACACTTGCGTAGGATCTGTTCCTGTTCATGCTCAGGTACACAACATCTAATAACACCATCTACTCCTTCTTTATAAAGATGTGGGTCATCCCAAAAGTAATGTCTCAAGTCATAGAAGAACTTTTTCTTTTGTTGGTATGTGAAACTAGGTGGTATAAACTTAGCAACAATATAATTAGCATAATCAACATACCATGGAGTACTACGAGAAGTACTTATAACATTTAATTGTTCATCAGGAAAGCTATCATTAATAGGAAGTGGGTCATCAAGAACATTCTCTAACCTAGACAAGTTGTCTGCTGCGGGGTCCTCAGCTCCTTTTCTATCAACAATATGCAAATCAAATTCTTGCAGCAGGAGAATCCACCTAATAAGTCTAGGTTTAGCATCTTTCTTTTCCATAAGATATTTAATAGCAGCATGATCAGTGTGAATAGTTACTTTAGAATCAACGATATAAGGTCTGAACTTACCACAAGAAAATACAACTGCTAAAAGCTCTTTTTCAGTAGTAGCATAATTTCTTTGAGCATTGTCTAGAGTCTTACTAGCATAATGGATAACATTTAATTTCTTATCAACTCTTTGCCCTAGAACAACACCTACAACATAATCACTAGCATCACACATAATTTCAAAGGGTAAATTCCAATCAGGTGGCTGAACAACAGGTGCAGAGACTAATGCTTTCTTAAGTGTTTTAAATGCTTCTACACAATCATCATCAAAGAGAAATGGTATATCTTTTTGCAATAAATTAGTCAGAGGCTGTGAATTTTTTTAGAGGTCCTTAATGAACCTCCTATAAAATCCGGCGTGACCAAGGAAACTTCTTATACCTTTGATGTCCTTGGGACAGGGCATCTTTTCAATAGCATCAACCTTGGCTTTATCAACTTCAATACCTCTTTCGGAAACTTTGTGCCCCAAAACAATACCTTCATTAACCATAAAGTGGCACTTTTCCCAATTCAAGACAATATTAGTTTCTTCACATCTCTGCAAAACTCGATCAAAATTGCTCAAGCAGTCATCAAAAGAGGAACCATAGACGGAAAAGTCGTCCATGAAAACCTCACAAATCTTTTCACAAAAGTCAGAGAATATAGCCATCATGCATCTTTGAAAGGTAGCAGGTGCATTACATAAACCAAAAGGCATACGTCTATAAGCAAAAGTACCAAAAGGGCATGTAAAAGTAATCTTTGATTGATCTCTAGCCGACACAGGTATTTGAGAGAAACTCTAGGAAGCAATAATGTGTATGTTTGCATAATCTTTCTAGCATTTGATCAATAAAAGGTAAGGGGTAATGATCTTTCTTAGTAGCCTTATTTAATTTGCGAAAATTAATTACCATCCTATAACCTGTAATAATTCTTTGTGGGATCAATTCATCTTTATCATTAGGAACAACAGTAATACCTCCCTTCTTAGGGACACAATGGACAGGACTTACCCACTGACTATCAGCAACGGGATAAATTATACCTGCCTCCAGAAGCTTGAGTATTTCTTTTCTTACCACTTCTTTCATCTTAGGGTTAAGACGTCGTTGAGGATCACGAACTGGTTTGGCATCTACTTCCAAATTTATTTTATGTTGACATAGAGTGGGACTAATGCCCTTAAGATCATCAAGAGTATATCCAATAGCAGCACGATGCTTCTTCAGAGTTTTCAATAATCTTTCTTCTTCATGCTCTGAAAGGTTAGCACTAATAATAACAGGATATATCTTCTTTTCATCAAGATAAGCATATTTAAGATTATCAGGCAAAGGTTTAAGCTCAAACACGGGATCACCCTTGGGTGGAGGTGGATCCCCTAAAATTTCAACAAGCAAATTGTGTTGCAGAATAGGTTCCTATTTAAAGAATACTTCATCTATTTCCCTTCTTTCATTCATGAACATATCATTTTCATGGTCTAGCAAATAGTGTTCTAAAGGATCACTAGGAGGTACGGCAATAGAAGCAAGACCAATAATTTCATCCTTACTAGGCAATTCTTCCTCACGATGTTGTTTACTAAATTTAGAGAAATTAAACTCATGAACCATATCATCCAAGCCAATAGTAACAACATTCTTTTCACAATCTATCCTAGCATTAACAGTGTTCAAGAAGGGTCTACCAAATATAATAGGACAAAAGCTATCTTGCGGAGAAGTAAGAACAAGAAAATCAGCAGGATATTTAGTTTTCCCACACAAGACTTCAACATCTCTAACAATCCCAATTGGTGAAATAGTATCTCTATTGGCAAGCTTAATCGTGACATCAATACCTTCTAACTCAGCAGGTGCAATCTCATTCTTAATTTCTTCGTATAAAGTATGCGGTATAACACTGGCACTAGCACCCATATCACATAAGCCATGATAACAATGATCTCCTATTTTAACAGAAATAACAGGCACGCCTACCACAAGTCTATGTTTATCTTTAGCACAAGGCTTAGCAATTCTAGCAGTTTCACCGTTGAACTGAATAACATGCCCATCAATATTATCAGATAAGAGATCTTTAACAATAGCAATATTAGGCTCTACTTTAACTTGCTCAGGGGGTACATAAGTTTTGATATTGCTTTTACGAACAACAGTTGAAGCTTTAACATGATCCTTTACTCTAACAGGGAAAGGTGGTTTCTCAACATAAGAAGTGGGAACAATAGGATCATTATAAGTGACAGTCTTTTCTTCAACTTTAATAGGTGCAGCTACTTTTACTTCTATGGGAGGATGATATTTAAACCACTTCTACTTGGGGAGGTCAACATAAGTAGCAAATGATTCACAGAAAGAAGCTACTATCTCAGAGTCAAGTCCATATTTAGTGCTAAACTTACAGAAAATATCGGTATCCATAAAAGATTTAACACAATCAAACTTAGGTGTCATACCTGACTCCTTACCTTCGTCGAGGTCCCAATCTTCAGAGTTGTGTTTAACTCTATCCAATAAATTCCATCTGAATTCAATAGTCTTCATCATAAAAGAGCCAGCACAAGAAGTATCGAGCATGGTTTGATTATTATGAGAAAGCCGAGCATAAAAACTTTGCATAATTATTTCTCTCGAAAGCTCATGATTGGGGCATGAATATAACATTGATTTAAGCCTCCCCCAAGCTTGAGCGATGCTTTCTTCTTTGCGAGGCCAGAAATTATATATATAATTGCGATCACGATGAACAAGATGCATAGGGTAATAATTTTGATGAAATTCCAATTTCAATTTTTTATAGTCCCACGACCTCGTATCACATAGCCTATACCATATCAATGCGTCTTCCTTCAAAGATAAAGGGAATACCTTCTTCTCAGCAACATCATCGGGTACACCTGCAAGCTTAAATAATCCACAAACTTCATCCACATATAATAAGTGCTCATGAGGATGCTTTGTTCCATCTGCTGTAAAAGGATTAGCTAGCAGTTTTTCTATCATACCCGAAGGAAATACAAAAGGAGTTTCATTTTCAATAGGTTCAGTAGGTTGAGGAGCAACTCTTTGCTCTACTGTACGGGGTGAAGATACCCCGAACAAGCCCCTCAGAGAATTACTTTCCATAGTAACAAGTGACACTAAATTTCAGCACACTATATAAATTTTTTCCTTACCAAATTCCACCTACCAAAGGCGCTACACTCCCCGGCAACGGCGTCAGAAAAGATTCTTGATGACCCACAAGTATAGGGGATCTATCGTAGTACTTTTGATAAGTAAGAGTGTCGAACCCAACGAGGAGCAGAAGGAAATGATAAGCGGTTTTCAGCAAGGTATTCTCTGCAAGTACTGAAATAAGTGGTAACAGATAGTTTTGTGACAAGATAAATTGTAATGAGCAACAAGTAACAAAAGTAAATAAAGTGCAGCAAGGTGGCCCAATCCTTTTTGTAGCAAAGGACAAGCCGGAAGAAACTCTTATAATAGGAAAAGCGCTCCCGAGGACACATGGGAATATCGTCAAGCTAGTTTTCATCACGTTCATATGAGTCGCATTCGGTACTTTGATAATTTGATATGTGGGTGGACCGGTGCTTGGGTGCTGTTCTTACTTGAACAAGCATCCCACTTATGATTAACCTCTATTTCAAGCATCCTCAACTACAACAAAAGTATTAAGGTAAACCTAACCATAACATGAAACAAGTGGATCCAAATCAGCCCCTTACGAAGCAACGGATAAACTAGGGTTTAAGCTTCTGTCACTCTAGCAACCCATCATCTACTTATTACTTCCCAATGCCTTCCTCTAGGCCCAAATAATGGTGAAGTGTTATGTAGTCGACGTTCACATAACACCACTAGAGGCTAGACAACATACATCTTATCAAAATATCGAACGAATACCAAATTCACATGACTACTAATAGCAAGACTTCTCCCTTGTCCTCAGGAACAAACGTAACTACTCACAAGGCATATTCATGTTCATAATCAGAGGGATAATAATATGCATAAAGGATCTGAACATATGATCTTCCACCAAATAAACCAACTAGCATCAACTACAAGGAGTAATCAACACTACTAGCACCAATCCCGGACTTTGGGACAAGAATTGGATACAAGAGATGAACTAGGGTTTGGAGATGAGATGGTGCTGGTGAAGATGTTGATGGAGATTGCCCTCTCCCGATGAGAGGAGCGTTGGTGATGACGATGATGATGATTTCCCCTCCCGGAGGGAAGTATCCCCGGCAGAACAGCTCTGCCGGAGCTCTAGATTGGTTCCGCCAAGGTTCCGCCTCGTGGCGGCGGTGTTTCGTCCCGAAAGGTTGCTTCTGATTTTTCTCATCGTAAGACTTCATATAGGAGAAGATGGACGTCGGAGACCCACCAGGGGGCCCACGAGGTAGGGGGGCGCGCCCCCACCCTCGTGAGCAGGATGTGGCCCCCCTGGACTTCATCTTTGGCGAGGATTTTTCTTTATTTATTTTAAGATATTCCGTGGAGTTTCAGGACTTTTGGAGTTGCGCAGAATAGGTCTCTAATATTTGCTCCTTTTCCAGCCCAGAATTCCAGCTGCCGGCATTCTCCCTTCTTATGTAAACCTTGTAAGATAAGAGAGAATAGCCATAAGTATTGTGATATAAAGTGAAATAACAGCCCATAATGCAATAAATATTGATATAAAAGCATGATGCAAAATGGACGTATCAAGCTTCAAGCGACATCAAAAGGAATTTCTGGCGTCGTTGCCGGGGAGGATCAAGTCAAGATAGCCTCCCGGCCACGCACCATTTCTCGCGCCGTTGCCGGGGAGGATCTTCAACATATACCAGGTTCCTAATCAAAAATATCATTTCCTTGCAATTTACATTATTTTCCATTTTCCTCTCGTTTTCCTCTCCCCCACTTCACAAAAATTTGTTGTTTTATTCGCCCCTCCTTTTCCGTTCGCCATTTTCTTGCCGGATCTGTTTTTGTGTGCAATCTTGTTTGCCGTTATTATCGTGAGATAGTTCTTCCTCTATTGCTTGCACTCCCGAGAACGAGGTTCTCAACTTTAAACAAAGGGGAGGAGAAAATTTAAAGGATGCTTGGTATAGGATTTGCAATGCTAATAATAGATCTATTCGTAAGCAATCTACCATTGTTCTTCTTCGTTGTTTTTATGTGGGCATCACCACTTGGTATAGATTCGTCCTTGATACGATTTCCAGTGGAAATTTCTTGATGTGTCCTTCTCTTGATGCTTTTAATGCTATGTGAAATTTACTGGGCTCACCACCTCTCATGATTAATGAAACAACTTTGACTCTTGAGCATGTTATGGAAAGACTAGATGCTATTGTAGCAATCCGAACTCAAACGGTCAAATCTCTGTGCATAAGTGTCATCCCTGGATCAGTAATGCTGACACACACAGTACTTGAAGGATTTATAACAGAGTGCAATCACACACTTATTACATCGAATGTCAGAAGAGAACTTATTACAATAATATATGGCTTAAGGCCATCTAAATAAGATAACTGCGGAAGCATCAAAGGTAAATGAGTCCATCAACTCCAACGGCATAACTGAGTGCACGACAACGACCTAGCGCACCTTACTCTTCGTCTGAAAAGTCTACAACATAATACGTTGCAGCCCGAAACGGGTCAGCACATGGAATATGCTGGCAAAATAACACTGTAGAGCAATGAACAAAATAAATGCTAACACTACATGCATATATGGCTGGTGGAGGCTCTACGGTTATCATGTTTTTGCGAAAAAGCCAATTTTTTCCTACAACAAAGGAATATGTTTTTTAACTATCATGGTAGTTGATAAATATTGAGAATGGAAACCCCATCTCAATCCCAATTAAACAATATTAATAACCCAACAAATTAGATTAAGAGTGATGAGATCAAATCAATAATTCAAGTACCAGATACTCAAGATGTCCATAACCGGGGACACGACTAACCATGATTTTTTTATACACTCTACAAAGGTTTGCACACTTTTCCCCACAAGACTCGATCTCCTCCGTTGGATTTCTCGCACTACATGATGTTTGAGAAACGGATGACCGAGACACAGTCTTTCAGAAGCATTAACTCTTTCGACGGGTAAACCATACCACCTACATCCCCTACATCTGCTAGTTTAGCACCGAAAGAGGTCACGCAACATACTCAACTATGCCAGAGCCCATAATGGTTTGTGGCTGCACATGGAAGTTTCTAGCATGAACAATCTTATGATCCCTTTGAGCCTGGGTGGCGAACCATAGGATGATCACACGGATTCCCCGGGATCTCCTTGGACAACACTGGATTCCCTAGGTGCCCACAAACAATCCACCCAGATGTGTATTAAAGTAGCCACCTTAAATAAACCCTTAGTTCATAATAATCTCTCACATCTGTGATGAATCTCTCAAACCAAACCACGTCTACAAGCATAGCATAGCAGAATGAGCATAACGTAGAAGTAACTCCCAGTGTTTGAAATAAAGGGCAATAGGTTCTACCTCATCATCTACTTCCCAATACCCACATGTTAACAAATCCTACTCATGCAATGTTTGAGGGATGAAACTAATGCATAAAAATTGGGTAATAAAGGGGTATGATCAAAGTGTTACTTGCCTTGCTTATGATCTGGAAACCCTAGAGACTCGTAGTAGCATGCTTCGCACTCCCGAATTTCTATCGCAAACAAACAATAGCATACATAAGCACTCAAGCATAGATGCAAGGGTAAAACTCACATGAGAAAGTCCAAACTGAAAGTTCAACTTAAGTGCTTCGATTTGCAAAAAGAATCAATTAAATCAGAGCTACGAAATTCAAACTACGACCAAAAGAAATTCAAATTCAAATCTGCTTGAAACCAAATTGTAAGCTGTCAAAATCATGTTCAAGTTGATTAACTGGAAAGAGGGGTTCGATACGAAGATTTTGGCGTTGGTTTCACTAGATTTGGACGAACGGTTAAAAAGTTACGAGGGTTTGAAGATCAGGGGCTAATTTGTGATAAGAATAATCGCGGATAAGTCCCTGGCCGAAAATAAAATAAAAAGAAAAAGACTAACGAACGAACGTTCGCTAACAGAACTAAACCGACGAATTCGTTCGTTATAGAAACTAATCGGACGAACGTTCGTTAATTAACGAACAAAAATAAAAAACTGATCTAACCTAAACCGATCTAAAAAAATAAACCGGACTAGATCTAGGGTTTACCAAAAAACCGACGAAAACCGGAAAAACCAGCAGCGGTTACGAACGGCGGCAGGATTCGGCGCGACTGCGGCTCGGCGGCGGGGGTCGGCGGTGAGGCGGGGAGGCGGTGGCGCGGGCGGCGAGCGCGGCAGGCGGCGGCGGTGCGACTGTTGCTGCTGTGCTGCGGGGCGGCGGCGGTGGTGGCGAGAGGGGCCGGGGCGGCGACTTATAAAGCCTCGGGGGGGGGGGGGGTTAACATCCCAAATTTTCAATTTGGAATGTTATACATAGGTCATTCATGCATATCATATTTTTACTGCATTGTTGCTTTGCGATCCTCGAAATTTTAAGCAACTCAAGGACCCACGGAGAGAGTTGGGGATTTCACGTTTTTCATATTTGAATTTTATCAAATATCAAAACAAGGATCACTTTGGTTTTAATTATGTTTCTCTCTGAAAATATTTCATATTAAAATATAAGAGAGGAGATAATATGACTTATCCAAAATAAAGGGAATATTGGAGGAAAAATATTAAAAATCAAATAAATATTTTTTTTGGATTTTTATTGCTATTTTATTTGAATTAGGAAAAATATGCGTTTTGAAAACTGCATTAGAGGCCCAAATAAATGTTCACTTTGTCTGCAATATTATTAGAGGACCGTGAAAATTTATTTCAGGATTTTTGGACTTCGTTTAGTATTTCTTTTATTTGTTTTTCCGCGTCAGGATTTTTTTAAAAAAGGTTGCACCGACCTAACGGGCCGTAACCGACCCGGACTCCCGCCGGGGGCAGGCTTTATAAGTCGGCCGCCCGAGGCCCCAGCCCACCAAGCGAGCCGCCCCGCCGCCCAAACCCTAGCCCGTGTCGTCGCCTCGATCGCCGCGCCGCCGCCGCCGCCACCGTCGCCGGAGGTAGCCGCTGCCGTCGTCGCCGTTCGTCGTTGTTTTTTTGTTTTCGGTTAATCTTTCGGTTTTTTAGAAACCCTAGAACTAGTTTTTTTTTAAATAGATCGGTTCTGTTTTTTTGGTTTATTTATTTAGCGGACGTTCGTCCGTATGTTTGTTTTAATGAATGTTGTTCGTAAGTTAGCCGCAGACAGCGAACGTTCGTTCGTTAGCCTGTTCGTCTTGTTTTTTTCAGGGTTTTTCCGTGATTATTTTCGATCGCGATTTCTGCTCTAATCTTCGATCTAGTATATCTTTTCACTCGTTTATCCAAATCGGGTGAAACAAGCGCCTAGATCTTCGTCTCGAAGTCCTCTTTCTGTTTAACCAACTTGAACAAGATTTTGGTACTGTAAAATTTGACTTTAGTCCAGATTAGTAAACGGATCTTGTTTCTTTCGTAGTTTGAGTTTCGTTGCTCCGTTTGATTTCATTCTTTTTGCAAACCGGAGTTCTTGAGTTGAACTTTCTGGTTAGATCTTCTTACTTGAGTTTTACCCGTGCATCTTTGCTTGAGTGCTTATGTATGCTATTGTTTGTTTGTGATAGAATTCCTGGAGTGCGAAGCATGCTACTACGAGTCACTAGGTTCTGCGGATCGTCAACAGGGCAAGAAACACTGTGATCATACCCCTTTTATACCCAGTTTTTATGCATTAGTTCAACCCTCACACATTGCATGAGTATGATCTCTTAACATGTGGGTCTGGGAAGTAGATGATGAGGTAGAACCTATTACCTGTTTCATTATCAAACCCTTGGGAGTTACTTCTACGTTATGCTTATATTGCCATGCTATGCTCGTAGACGTGGATTGGGTTTGAGTGTATCCATGACAGATGTGAGTTGTTAATTAATGGTTCAACTTAAGGGTATCAGAGCACATGCTGAATGTAGGACACGACCACTAAGATGAGCCATAGGTCACTCTTCTCTACTCATTTCTGACTCCTCTCCATTTTCTACTCTTAGGATGGCAGACTCAAGGAACAAGTTTGCACAACCGGATGAAGACACACCTTTTGGGAGACACTTGAAGGAAGTCACTAGGTACCTGAACATCGGAATACCAAGCTTCACCGGAACCTACACCGCCACTTTACCAGAAGAGGAGTGTTGGATGATTCAAGTTCAAGTTCCAGGAAGGACATTCACGCCAGTCACTGAGCCCATAGAGTTTTCCTTTGATGCCCCGACCTGGAGTTTAGGTAAGAGCATGGCAGCCCACATTGCTATGGGACGTATTGGAGAAGTCTACAAACAGGAGCTGAAGGACACTATCTATCAGATATGTGGGCGCCGAGACAAGCAATGGGAGACGATCAGCACAAGGAAGGACAGGTCCATTGCAGCTTTCATCCAGGAGTTAAACCAACACATTCGATGCCAGGAGAACCAGATGTGCGCAGGCATGATAGATTTGAACAAGGATCACAGAGCTAGAAGAGGAACTCAAGACTACACATGATGGATATGAGGAGGAAATGACGATACTCGTGGAGAAGAATGAAGACCTGACAAGGAAGCTAGGAGTTTTTATGGGTGACCCCGCACCAGGAGGAGAAGACGACGAACCCAAGGAGATTCGTTCTGAAGACTACATCAACATCGACGACACCAACTCCGACCCTGATGGTAGTGATGATGATTATGAAGACGAAGCTGGAGCGGATATCATGGAGTCTTCCACCGATCAAAATTTCTAGTAGACCACCATATTATCAGTAGTATTCCCCCATGTATAGACTAGTAGCCCGATCACTTTTGTAACGATAGTTCTAGACCGGTTGTATGCCCTTGCTTGCTTGATTGAGTGATATGATATGATTGTGTTTGTCTCATGTGCATATGGGTAGCGCTTTCTCACTAGACGTCATTCTATTCTAAATCTCTCCCCTCTAAACCCATCAGATGCCTCCGAGACGTGACACCAGATTCGTCTTCCCACCGGAGATCACCCAGTTGATCTAGCAGCAGAATGCCTTGATGCAGATATTAGTCTAGAACCAAGACAACAACAACAACAACAACAACCCACCCCCAGTTGACAACTTAGCTCGTTTTCTGAGGTTGCAGCCGCCGGTGTTTTCCAGTAGCACCGAGCCAATAGTTGCTGATGACTGGCTACGCAGGATTGGAAGGGAGTTGACCACCGCACGTTACACATATGTAGAGAAGGTGCATTTTGCCGCACATCAATTGGATGGACCAGCAACTTCATGGTGGGAGAATTACACAACTACTTTCCCTATAGCCAATATCACTTGGGATCAGTTTCAACAAGCATTTCGCACATCCCTTGTCTCAACTGGAGCTATGAGCATGAAGAAGCATGAGTTTCGCAACTTGCGCCAGGGAAATCGTACTGTGGCTCAGTACGTAGATGAGTTTAGTAAGCTATCTCGTTATGCCCCTGATGACGTGGCCACAGATGCCGCGAAGCAGGAGAAGTTTATGGAAGGGCTAAGTGATGAGATGAGCATGCAGTTGATGGTGGCAACATTTAACAACTACCAGGAGTTGGTAGACAAGGCTCTTATGATTGAAGGGAAGCAGCAGTAGATTAAGAGCCGTAAGAGGAAGTATGGACAAGGAAAGTACAATTCGGGAGCTCAGTAGAAACCCCATTTTACCCCGAACTCGGGAGGATATACCCATAACCATGGAGGCCACACTCACAATGGAGGAGGTTCCCATAACCACAATGGCCCCAAGAATGGGAATGGGAGTGGAGCAAGTAGTAATTAGAACCACTCCAATCCAGCCACACCCGCCAAGAAGGACCTAAGTCACATTACTTGTTTCAAGTGCGGGAAGATTGGACACTGCCACTGAGTGCCCTGAAGCGAAGAATGGGAACGGCAATGGAAGCTCTGGGAAGAAGCCCAACCCTTTCAACAGGGGACAAGTGAACCACGTGAACGTGGAGGAGGTTGAAGAGCAGCCCGATGCAGTTATCGGTAAGTTTTTGGTTAAGTCATTTACCACAATTGTTCTTTTTGATACTGGTGCATCACATTCATACATTTCAACGGGATTCGTGGATAAATATAAGTTGCCCACCAAAGTACTTAGGACACCCATGTTAGTAAGCTCACCAGGAGCGGAGTATATGGCAAGTCAAGGATGTTTTCAGATGCCATTGACCATTGGAAGCCATGTTTTCCCCCCAGACCTGATAATTTTGGAGTCATAAGGATTGGATGTGATACTAGGAATGGATTGGCTATCGATGTATGGGGAAAACATCGATTGCGTCAGTAAGTCGATTTTACTCACCACCCCGGTGGGAAAAAGGATAAAGTATGTATCCAGGCATGCGCCTAGGAGGACCCAAGTAAATTCCCTCTCAAGAGTTGTTCAGGAGGAAGTGCCAGTTGTGAAGGATTACCTAGATGTATTTCCAGAGGAGCTACCAGGAATGCCGCCGGATCGAGACATCGAGTTTTTTATAGAGCTGTTGCCAGGCACCGAACCGATATCAAAGAGACCATACCGGATGCCCGCTAATGATCTGGAAGAGATCAAGAAGCAGATTAAGGATTTATTGGAGAAAGGGTACATTCGACGAAGTTCAGCACCATGGGGAGCCCCAGTGCTCTTGGTTGAGAAGAAGGATGGATAGCTAAGGATGGTTGTTGATTATCGTGCGTTGAACGAAGTGATGATCAAGAACAAGTACCCACTGCCGATGATCAATGATTTGTTTGACCGGTTGCAAGGAGATAAAGTGTTTTCGAAGATCGATCTGCGACCAGGATATCACCAACTGAAGATTCGAGAAAAGGATATACCTAAGACAACTTTCACCACAAGGTATGGGCTACATGAGTATACAGTTATGTCATTTGGATTGACCAACGCCCCTGCCTATTTTATGAGCATGATGAACAAAGTATTTATGGAGTTCTTGGATAAGTTTGTAGTGGTGTTCATTGATGATACCTTGGTATACTCGAAGAATGAAGAGGAACACAAGGAACATTTGCGCCTAGTTCTCGAGAAGCTCAGGGAACATTAGTTATATGCCAAGTTCAGCAAATGTGAGTTTTGGTTGAAGGAAGTTGGATTTCTTGGACATGTTATATGAGAAGAAGGTATAGTAGTGGATCCTACCAAGGTTCAGTCTGTCATTGAGTGGTTGGCACCCACCTCAGTTGGAGAGATCCGCAGTTTTCTGGGACTCGCGGGATACTACCGGAGATTTATTGAGAATTTTTCCAAGATTGCAAAGCCTGTGACGGCGTTGTTGAAGTAGGACACCAAGTTCCATTGGACTGAAGAACGTGAAGCAAGTTTCCAGGAGTTGAAGAAACGTTTGACTACAGCTCCCGTGCTGATTCTGCCGGATATACGCAAGGATTTCCAAGTGTATTGCGACACCTCTCGCTTAGGACTTGGAGGAGTACTTATGCAAGACGGAAGAGTTGTTTCGTATGCCATGGATTTCATCACCGGATTACCCAGGACCCGATTGGGATATGATTCTATATGGGTAGTAGTAGATCGTCTGACCAAAGTAGCTCACTTTATCCTAGTGAAGACCGCCTATACAAGTGCGGAGTTGGCCAACATATATATGACCAGGATCGTATGTCTGCACGGAGTTCCGAGGACCATCGTATCAGATAGAGGAACACAGTTTACTTCAAAGTTTTGGCACCAGCTGTACCAGACTTTGGGTACCAGGCTAGAGTTCAGTACAGCCTTTCATCCGCAAACAGATGGACAGACTGAGAGAGTCAATCAGATTCTGGAGGACATGCTGAGAGCTTGTGCACTAGATTATGGGTCTAGTTGGGATGACAACTTGCCCTACGCGGAATTCTCGTACAACAATAGCTACCAGGCCAGTTTGAAGATGGCACCGTTCGAAGCCTTGTATGGAAGAAGATGTCGAACACCGTTGATGTGGGATGAAGTTGGAGACCGTCAGTTGTTTGGACCGGATTTGATTAAAGAGTCAGAAGAGAAGGTTAAGCTGATTCGAGATAGACTGAAGGTAGCTCAGTCCAGGCAGAAGAGCTACGCAGACTCAAAACACAAGGAGGTAGTATATGAAATCAGAGACAGAGCATATCTCCATGTGTCACCACTGCGAGGAGTTAAACATTTTGGAGTTAAGGGAAAGTTAGCCCCGGGATTTGTAGGACCATACCGAGTTTTGGAACACATGGGAGAGGTTGCCTACAAGTTGGAGTTACCCGAAGGACTGTCAGGAGTTCATGATGTGTTTCACATTTCCATGTTGAAGAAGTGCCATGCGGAGATGGCCGATATTCCTCTGAGAGACACAGTGCCCCTGGAAGCAATTTAGTTGGATGGTGGTTTGGCATATGAGGAGAAGCCTGTCAGGATTCTCGAGTTTGCCAGCCGAGTTACTCGCAGCAAGGTTATCAAGTTTTGCAAAGTTCAATGGAGCCACCATACAGAGGATGAAGCCACCTGGGAACGAGAGGATGATCTACGCAAAGACCACCCATACCTATTTTCTAGCCAACCCGAATCTCGAGGACGAGATTCATCTTAAGGGGGGTAGGTTTGTAACATCCCAAATTTTCAATTTGGAATGTTATACATAGGTCATTCATGCATATCATATTCTTACTGCATTGTTGCTTTGCGATCCTCGAAATTCTAAGCAACTCAAGGACCCACGGAGAGAGTTGGGGATTTCACGTTTTTCATATTTGAATTTTATCAAATATCGAAACAAGGATCACTTTGGTTTTAATTATTTTTCTCTCCGAAAATATTTCATATTAAAATATAAGAGAGAGATAATATGACTTCTCCAAAAATAAAGGGAATATTGGAGGAAAAATATTAAAAATCAAATAAATAATATTTTTGCATTTTTATTGCTATTTTATTTGAATTAGGAAAAATATGCGTTTTTCAAAACTGCATTAGAGGCCCAAATAAATGTTCACTTTGTCCGCAATATTATTAGAGGACGGTGAAAAAACGGAGGCCCAAATAAATGTTCACTTTATCCGCAGGCTAGGGTTCAGGATTTTTAGAAACCCTAGATCTAGTTTTTTTTTAAATAGATCGGTTCAGTTTTTTTCGGTTTAGTTATTTAGCGGACGTTCGTTCGTACGTTCGTTTTAATGAACGTTGTTTGTCAGTTAGCCGCAGACAGTGAACATTCGTTCGTTAGCCTATTCGTCTCGTTTTTTTCCAACGTTTTTCCGCGATTATTTTCAATCGTTATTTCTGCTTTAATCTTCGATCTAGTATATCTTTTCGCTCGTTTATCCAAATCGGGTGAAACAAGCGCCTAGATCTTCGTCTCGAAGTCCTCTTTCTGTTTAACCAACTTGAACAAGATTTTGGTACTGTAAAATTTGACTTTAGTCCAGATTAGTAAATGGATCTTGTTTCTTTTGTAGTTTGAGTTTTGTTGCTCCATTTGATTTGATTCTTTTCGCAAACCGGAGTTCTTCAGTTGAACTTTCTGGTTAGATCTTCTTATTTGTGTTTTACCCGTGCATCTTTGCTTGAGTGCTTATGTATGCTATTGTTTGTTTGCGATAGAATTCCCGGAGTGTGAAGCGTGCTACTACGAGTCACTAGGTTTTGCGGATCGTCAGCAAGGCAAGTAACACTTTGATCATACCCCTTTTGTACCCAGTTTTTATGCATTAGTTCAACCCTCACACATTGCATGAGTAGGATCGCTTAACATGTGGGTCTGGGAAGTAGATGATGAGGTAGAACCTATTACCTATTTCATTATCAAACCCTTGGGAGTTACTTCTACGTTATGCTTATATTGCCATGCCATGCTCGTAGACGTGGATTGGGTTTGAGTGTATCCATGACATATGTGAGTTGTTAATTAATTGTTCAACTTAAGGTGGAAACTTTAATACACAGCTGGGTGGATTGCTTGTGGGCACCTGGAGAATCCAGTGTTGTCCTAGGATATCCCGGAGTACCCGTGTGATCATCCTATGGTCCGCCACCCAGGCTCAAAGGGATCATAAGATTATTCATGCTAGAAACTTCTGTGTGCAGCCACAAGCCATTATAGGCTCTGGCATAGTTGAGTATGTTGCGTGACCTCTTTCAGTGGTAGGCTAGCAGATATAGAGGGAAAGTAGGTGTAAGTGTCTACCCAGAGTAAAGAGTTAATGCTTCTGAAAGACTGTGTCTCGGTCATCCGTTTCTCAAACACCATGTAATGCGAGAAATCAAACGGAGGAGATCGAGTCTTGTGGGTCAAAGTGCGCAAACCTCTGCAGAGTGTATGAACTAATCATGGTTAGCCGTGTCTTCGGTTATGGACATCTTGAGTATCTGGTACTTGAATTATTGATTTGATCTCATCACTCTAAATTAATTTGTTGGGATGATAATGACTACTTTAATTGGGATTGATTTGGAGGAACCTTCTCAATGATGTTTCAACCACCATGATAGTTAAATAAAATCTATTCCTTTGTTGTATGAAAAAATTGGCCTTTTGCAAAAACTTTATAACCATAGAGCCTCCACCAACCATATATGCATGTAGTGATAGCATTTATCTGTTCATTGCTCTACTGTGTTATATTGCCAACATATTCCATGTGTTGACCCGTTCCGGGGTGCAACATATCATGTTGCAGACTTTTCAGACGATGAGTAAGGTGCCATAGGTCATTTGTCATGCACTCAGCTATGCCGTTAGAGTTGATGGACTCACTTTATCTTCCAAGCCTTCCGCTGTTATCTTATTTAGATGGCCTTAAGCTATATTTACTGTAATAAGTTCTTTTTTGAGATATTCGATGTAATAAGTGTGTGATTGCTACTTTGTTATAAATCCTTCGAGTACTGTGTGTGTCAGCATTACCGATCCAGGGATGACACTGAGCACAGAGATTTGACTGTCTGAGGTCGGATCGCTACAGGCGGTGCTTGCGGGAGGGGGCAGGCGGCGGCGGAGTCCGAGCCGGACTCCAGGCGGAGTCCGCCGGCGTCACGGTGGCGCGGTGCTGGGCTTGGCCCGGCTCGGCTGGGCCGTTGGCCCAGTCGGGCGCGCAACTTTTTTAAATAAAATTCCATCGAAGAAAAATCCTAAATAAAAAAACTAAAAATGCCAAAAACAATTTTCACCGTCTAAATAAAATATTTAGAACAAAGTGAACATTTTTCTGGCCTAAAAATGCATTTTTTTCCTAATTCAAATAAAATCTCGAATAAAATCCAAATAAAATATTTATTTGATTTTAACATTTTTCCTCCAATATTTCTTTGGAGAAGTCCTTTTATCCCCTCTCTTTTATTTTGAATATTGGAAATATTTCAGAGAGAAAAATATTAAAACCAAAATGATCCTCTTTTCAAATTTGAGAAAAAAATCAAATATGAAGATAATGAAATCCCCAACTCTCTCCGTGGGTCTTTCAGTTGCTTAGGATTTTCTAGGATCGCAAACGAGAATGCAAATAAAATATGATATGCATATGATGACCTATGTATAACATCCAAATTGAAAATTGGGATGTTACAAACCTACCCCCCTTAAGATGAATCTCGCCCTTGAGATTCGGGTTGGCTAGAAAATAGGTGTGGGTGGTTTTTCATTAGGTCTTCCTCTCGTTTCCAGGTGGCTTGATCCTCGGTATTGTGGCTCCACTAAACTTTGCAAAACTTGATAACCTTGCTGCACGTAACTCGGCTGGCAAACTCGAGAATCTTGACGGGTTTCTCTTTGTAGGTCAAATCACTATCCAACTGAATTGCTTCTGGGGGCACTGTATCCCTTAGAGGAATATCGGCCATCTCAGCATGACACTTCTTCAACTGGGAAACATGAAACACATCATGAACTCATGACAGTCCTTCGGGTAACTCCAACTTGTAGGCCACTTCTCCCATTCGTTCCAAAACTCGGTATGGTCCTACAAATCTCGGAGCTAACTTTCCCTTAACTCCAAATTGTTTAACTCCTCATAGAGGTGACACTCAAAGATATGCTCTGTCTCCGATTTCATAGACTACCTCCTTGCGTTTAGTATGGGCATAACTCTTCTGCCTGGACTGAGCTACCTTTAGTCTGTCGCGAATCAACTTAACCTTCTCTTTAGACTCTTTGATCAAATCTAGTCCAAACAACTGACGGTCTCCAACTTCATCCCACATAAACGGTGTCCTGCACCTCCTTCCATACAAGGCTTCGGAAGGTGCCATCTTCAAACTGGCTTGATAACTGTTGTTGTATGAGAACTCTACGTAAGGCAAATTATCATCCCAACTGGATCCATAATCTAACGCAGAAGCTCTCAACATATCCTCCAGAATCTGATTGACTCTCTCGGTCTGTCCATCTATCCGCGGATGAAAGGTTGTACTGAATTCTAGCCTAGTACCCAAAGTCTGGTGCAACTGATGCCAAAACTTTGAAGTAAACTGTGTTCCTCTATCTGATATGATGGTCCTCGGAACTCCATGCAGACATACGATCCTGGTCATATATATATTGGCCAACTTTGCACTCGTATAGGTGGTTTTCACTGGAATAAAGTGAGCCACTTTCGTCAAACGATCCACTACTACCCAGATAGAATCATACCCTGACCGGGTCCTGGGTAATCCAGTGATGAAATGCATGCCAAGCTTGTCCCACTTCCATTCGGGTATCAGCATTGGCTGCAATAATCCTGCTAGCTTCTGATGTTCTGCCTTCACTCTCTGACATACATCACATACGACTACATACTCGGCAATATCCTTCTTCATACCAGTCCACTAGAAACGTTCCTTCAAATCCAAGTACATCTTGGTGTTTCCGGGTTGTATTGAGTATGGCGGGTCATGGGCCTCCTGAAGTATTAACTTCCTGATCTCTGCATCATTGGGTACATAAACACGGTCTTCAAACCATAAAGTTCCGTACTCATCCTCACGAAATCCTTTGGCTTTTCCTTTGCTCATTTTCTCCTTTATCTCAGCAATTTCTTTGTCATCCTTCTGAGCTTCCCGAATCTTCCCTAATAATGTTGACTGAACCTCCATTGCTGCAACAAAATCTCTAGGGACTATCTCCAGATGAAGCTCCATGAGATCTTCGGCTAACTCCTTTGGTAATCCTCCGCTTACGAGGGTATTGACATAACTCTTCTGGCTCAAAGCGTCTGCTACGACATTGGCCTTTCCTGGGTGCTAATGCAACTTCATGTCGTAATCCTTTATAAGCTCCAACTATCTCCTCTGCCTGAGATTCAACTCCTTCTATGTGAAAATGTACTTCAAACTCTTGTGATCCGTGTACACATCACAACGGTTTCCAATAAGAAAATGTCTCTAGGTCTTGAGCGCATGCACTACGGCCACTAACTCCAAATCATGCGTGGCATAGTCCAACTCATGCGGTCGAAGCTGGCGTGAGGCATATGAAACAACTCTTCCATCTTACACAAGTACACCTCCAAGTCCTAAGCGAGAAGCGTCACAATACACTTGGAAATCCTTGTGTATATCCAGCAAAATCAGCACTGGGGCTGTAACCAAACGTTTCTTCAGCTCCTGAAAACTGGCCTCACACTCTTCAGTCCACTTCAACTTAGTGTCCTTCTTCAACAACTCCGTCATGGGCTTCGCAATCTTGGAAAAATTCTCAAAATGAATCTCCGATAATATCCCGCGAGTCCTAGAAAATTGCAGATCTCTCCAACTGAGGTGGGTGCCAATTACTCGGTGACTGACTAGACCTTGGTAGGGTCTACTGCTATACCTTCTCCTGATATAACATGTCCAAGGAATCCAACTTCCTTCAACCAAAACTCACATTTTCTGAACTTGGCATATAACAGATGTTCCCTGAGCTTCTTGAGAACTAAACGCAAATGCTCCTTGTGCTCCTCTTCATTCTTCGAGTATACCAGAATATCATCAATGAACACCACAACAAACTTATCCAAGAACTCCATGAACACCTTATTCATCATACTCATGAAATAGGCAAGGGCATTAGTCAATCCAAATGACATAACCGTGTACTCATATAGCCCATACCTGGTGTAAAAGCTGTCTTAGGTATATCCTGTTCTCGGATCTTCAATTGGTGGTAACCCGATTGTAGATCGATCTTGGAGAATACTTCAGCTCCTTGCAACTGGTCGAACAAATCATTGATCATCGGTATTGGGTACTTGTTCTTGATCGTCACTTCATTCAACCACGATAATCAACAACCATTCTCAAGGATCCATCCTTCTTCTTCGTTGAATGTAACCTTTCTCCAGTAACTCCTTAATCTGCTTCTTAATCTCCTCTAGGTCATTTGCGGGCATCCGATATGGTTTCTTTGATATTTGTCCGGTGCCTGGCAACAGCTCTATCAAAAACTCTATATCACGATCTGGTGGCATGCATGGTAACTCCTCTGGAAATACATCTGGGTAATCCTTCACAACAAGCACTTCCTCTTGAACAACTCCCGATAGAGAGTTTACTTGTGTCCTCCTGGGCACATGTCTGGACACATACTTGATCCTCTTCCCCTCCGGGGTGGTGAGCAGAATTGATTTACTAGCATAGTCAATGTTTCCTCCATACTTCGATAGTCAATCCATGCCTAGTATTATATCCAATCCTCGTGACTCCAAAATTATTAGATCTGAGGGAAACATGTGGCTACCAATTGTTAGGGGTAACCGATCACACCATCGACTAGCCATATACTCTGCACCTGGCGAGCTTACTAACATGGGTGATGTTGGGGATGTTGCTATCTGGGGTAAACCGGCCTGCAGGGCCCGGGTTACCTCCGTCAATAGACCCGAGATGTTAAAGCCCAAGGAGAAATAGAAGGGCCCAAGGCCTGTAATCGGTTTAAAGGTTTATGGTGTAAACCGGCCTGGGGTAAACTTGTATTGTAAGTTAGGAATAGAGAGACCGACCCGGGCACGTTTATAAGCCGGAGGTCGGGACTTTGCAGACCGACGGGCGTCACCCGTGTATATAAGGGGACGACCCGACGGCGGTTTGGGGACAGAAAAGAAGAACTCGAGGTTTAGGCGAAGCTTATCGCTCCCTAAGCCCTCGAAACCCATCAATCCCATCACAACTAGACGTAGGCTTTTACCTTCATCGAAGGGGCCGAACTAGTATAAAAACCGTGTCCTTGCGTCCACTTTTAACCCCTTCAAGCTAACCCGTTGCGATGGCTCCACGACTAAGTCCTCTCACTAGGACATCTGCCGTGACAAATCCACGACAGTTGGCGCCCACCGTGGGGCTATCGCGAGATGGTTTCAAGTTTTTGGAGGGCCGCTTTGAAGGACTCGAGGGTTACGCTGTGGGACGGATGACCAAGAGCCGCCGCGGAAAACTCTACATCGACAGCACAGGCTGGGGCCCCGACGCCGGCTCGATCGAGTACGGGTACCGGGTCCCCTTTGGCGGCATCCATGTTTTCATCGGCAAGATCGGAGAACCAGGCCCCGAGTTAGGCGTCTGCGCCGACCTCGTCGAGACAGCTCAGTGCACAAGATTGACCCTGGCTAAACCGACCAGGAAGCACGCCTTCGTGGGAGTCATCCATGGAGGGAGCTACGAGGAAGGATCCGAATCTGGTGACGAAACCGCCATCTACTCCGGCGATGAAACGTCGACCGGGGAGACCGAATCTCTTTACCAGCTACAGGATGATCGGATTAGGGGCGGCTCCGATGGCAACAGTATTCCGGACCCCTCTGATCTGCCCTATCGGGTTGGGATCTTCATGGCTGGAACACAGGCGGCGCCACGATCATCAACTACAGCAGCAGCGATCTCCGGATCGGCAGCAGCAACGGCGGCGCGGGCGGGAGGCCCTACCGGTTCACCAGCCCAAGTTTTGACAGACCTGTTTGACGCATTGGCAGCGCTCATGGCGGAAGCCAACCCGGTGGATCAGGAGGTTCATAATGCTGAGATTGCCAAAGTGAGAGAGCAGATTGCTCAAGCTAAAGTGGAGCTGGCAGCAGAAGAGATCAGGATGACGGCGGAGTGCGCCGCTTTGGATGCACAGGCTTACAGGCTCATGATGGACCAGAAGGCGTCTCAGGAAGTCCTGAAGAGGAAATCTCGATCTCGATTACCTGCAGCCCTCGACGCCCGAAATCTCTTCAACACCCCAGGGGTAAACCGTGCGGAGGCGACAGTTGGCGCCCCGGTTCAGCACCGGATTATAAGCCTGCCTCGTCACAACACTGGTACACCACCGGCCGTGCCAACACCGTCAGGTCATTATTCCAACCCGATGGATAACCTCGTCGCGGCGGCAGCTCGGCTGGAAGCCATTCCGATCGAAGGCGATTCACTGCAGGACGTAGAGACACGCCGGGTCAAGGAGCTCCTTAGGACCGCGTTGGCCCAACAAGAAGCATATTCACAAAGCCGTGATCGGATTCACTTCACCCATGTCTCCGGAGGCTGATCTGCCGTGTAGTTTGGTACCTTGCGGGGGCCTTTGAAGTCTTTGGGCAGGCGTACGTTGCGTAAAGCGGGAACAAGGCACGGTACTCCCAAAGAACTGGAGACCACCCCCGGTTCAACTGTAGCCGCTGGGAAGATCGGTGTAAGCTAACGAGCCTGATGCTGCGCTGCTATTCCGGCCTCCCGCGCACGGGTGCGATCCACACTCTCCTGAGCATTGTCGACGCCTGCCGGGTTGTTGCCGCGGAGCGCTTCATGCCTGGCATTGCTTGAAACAGCCGGCTCCTCCATACGCCTACTATGGCTCCTGCTGGGGCGAGGGGTGGATGACACGGCGTGTGCCAAGTATTTTACTATGATGTTGGAAGGAACGGCCCGGACTTGGCTAAAGAGCTTACCGCCTAATTCAATTAGTTCATGGGCCCAATTGCGCGCCCGGTTTATCAAGAATTTCAAGGACACGTGCAAACAGCCAATGTCGATAGTTGACCTAGCAGCCTGCGTTCAGCAAGAAGGGGAATCAACTACCCATTGGGTACGGCGGGTATCAGAAGTTTTTGCACTCGTCAGATCGCATCAACGCAGACACCGCCGTGGTGCTATTGGAAAGCAACTGTCGGTTTGGCCCTTTGAAGCTAAAGCTGGGCCGGATGAAGCGTGATTGCACAGATATAGGAACGCTCATGACCGCTTTAGTGAAGTATGCGGATTCTGACAGTACCAAGGATCCTGACTCTGGTGATGACAAAGCGGGGAAGGGAAAGAAGAATAGCAACACCAAAGGCCAGCAACATCGGCCGGCAGGTAATGGAGGCGGAGGAAAGCGTAAACCGGACGGGAGCATGGACTTGGTGGCCAGCACAAGTGCACAGGATAAAGGCCAGCGGCGTAAGGGGAAACAGCCAAGTTTCCGCGCACATCCCGGTCCTAATCCGGAGCGTTTGAACTTTTTCTTAAACCAGCCCTGTCCGAAGCACGGAACAAAGGAGGAACCAGCAGCCCATCTTTGGAAGGATTGTTATATCATGAAGGAATTCAAAAGCTCAAACACTTTCCAATATGATCACAGCTCCGGCGGTGGTTCAGGTTCCGGATCAGGATACGGTGGCGGAAATTCCGGTCCAGGGTTCCAGGGTAATCCGGGCGGACAGGACAGCCGAAATAATCAAAGTAATCAAAGTGGTTACGAACAGCAGCAATCAGGTTATCAGAACAACCCGAAACAGTTGAGTGGTGGACAGTATCATGTCTTTACTACAAGCTTGGATAAACGAGATAGAAAGCTTCAGAGGCGGGCAGTCAGTGCTGTCGAACCGGCCACGCCTCACTATCTGCGTTGGTCGGAACAACCTATCATATGGAGCCGAGAAGATCATCCTCCCAGGGTTTACAATCCGGGTCAGTTAGCAC